>JAWZYV010005539.1:0-1307316 GCA_038373885.1 Cheiracanthium punctorium
GTAACCTGCAGGTGGTATTTTTGACTGGCAACCATAAAAAGATGTGTATCATCAGTTTGGGAATTTGAAATTGTTTCATGTTATGGATGGAAGAGAATGAAATGTTATGTTATTGTATGAAAAGAAAGCGTGTGTGCGTTTATTAGAAATAGGGTGTGAATATAAAGCTAAATAAAAGAAAGCATGTTGGTTTTACTTTATCGGCCGGTAGGTGTTAGGGATATTCCTGAGCGGGTAATTTAAAAAAAATAATAAAGGTAAGTGCTTTTTTTAACGAATCTTTGCAATGTTTAAGGTTTATAATGTGAATTTTAAATTGATATTTGATGTTTTTATGTTGTAAGTAGAGGGTGGCTGAGGAAAGTAAGGACGGCATGGCGCTTGCGCGTCGCACGAAAAGATCGGCAAAGCGGAGACGGGAGCACCCCACTAATCGCTCGTCCAGTCATCATCAAATCTCTCCTGGTTTTACCCATATGTTGGGCAGGTACCAGTACCCATTCGGCTTATGTTGTAAGTGCTATTTATGTGCTATTCTAATCATACTGACTTTATATGAGGTGTAAAACTACGTTGTTTAATCCACCAATGTTTTTTTGAGTTGAAAACGGGCCAGTGTTTGCCCAGTTTACATTAGCTGTACAACTAGGTTGCTTAATCCACTGTAGTTTTTTTTTTAGCTAAAAACAGTCCACAGTTTGCTCATTTTAAATTGCCTGTTACTGAATTTGCTGACGTTTTTTAGGTTAAATATGGGCAGTGTATTTAGTTTTAATGTTTTTGTTAGTGGAATATATATGCAATTTGAATGTGTTAAAATACTTTGCTTTGCTGATCCTACAAAATGGTTGGCAGCAGTCGCTGGGGTTTGGCAACTGCTAAGCTCATGTGACTTTCGCTGTGTTTACATGGGGTGCACACCCTCTTGTATGATTTTACCAAAAATAAAATTCTAAACAATAATATTAAAATTTACTTACCAGCACTGAAAAGAAAATTTTCTTGAAGTCAATAATATCTTAATCTTCTCATCAGAACATAACTTAGGCTCTACACAAACAATGCTGAAGTGAGCTTATATATACTGCTAAAGATAAAGAAAGGAAGCAATGTGCTTTGGAGTTGAGATGTTTGAAATTAAGATAAGTTGAAATGTTGAAAAATTATCACCTTTGCTTTGATTAATCATAGTTTTTAGTTTCATATTTTAAAAGACATGTTTAAAGTAAACAATAACAATCAATAAAGGAAACATTTTAGTGATCAGTAATAATTTAAATATTTTTTTAATGTAGTTTAATTTTAAAAAAATTTTAGACATAAATTATGCCAATAAGAAAGCATTAGCACTGAAAATATTGGTGTCGGATGTAAAAAATTTACATCCAACACCATGAAAAAAAAAAAATAAATAAATAAAACAACTAAATATTTAAAATTAATTCGGATTGAACATTTTTAATAGTAAATGAAGTCCTGATTTGCGGGGAAAATATTTTATAAAATAACCGAACCAATTTTATACAGCTACAAGTTTTAAGCAATTTAGTGTCGGACGTAAATTTATCAAAGTGCCTTCTATAATAAAGCTCCTCAGGACAAAAATATATCATAAAGTCTGATTTTGTTAAATTATGCTCTTCTAAAGTGTTATGGCAACCATTTGAATTCATTTCAACATAATATTTAAAAAAATGAGTCCGCAGCATGGCTATAATGTCTTTATTTAAAGACCTGTAACTCCTACAGACTTAAATTTTAGTGACCATTTTTATTATTTTCTTATACTTTAATTCATAACCTTTAAAATGGTACCTCATTTGGGAAAAAAAATTGATTTTGAAAATTTGGTCACCAGTTCCCTATTTCTTTGGAATTGCCCATGTGCAAATCGGGACTTTAACCAGGGTCTCCAATTTCAAATGCTGTTCTGAAATTTAGCCCCCCCCCCCCCAATTCATCAATGTCCGGGGTCCTGTTGGTTATAATCGGGCCCTGTTTAAACATAAATCATTATCAACATTATTCACATCCCTTGTCCAGAGAACAAAAGAAGAATAAACAACACTCGCAAAAAAAATTTTATACGAGGAAAATGGATTCTTTTGGAGAATTTTCCTGACCCATTTTTCATTTTCCAATTTTATTCTAGACTTTTCCTCAACTGTTTTCCATTTTCCTGAACAGCAAACCCCTGGAGGAACATCTGCCCAAAGGGAGGGGGATGCTTTTGGTGAAGGACTTTTTAAAGGGTTCTAACGCGTATTCACGTTACATTTGGAGAAAACCGCCCGAAACCCTAGACTTTCTACCTTTTGAACTTACTGTTGATAATAACACACTTATGTATTTCAAAATCTCATTTTGATAAATCTTAAGATTTTACACAGAACTGTAAATATGAATATTTCAAATCGGAAAACAGATTGCTTGTTCGCAGACACAATGCAATAATTAATTTTAAGTGAAAGCAAAACATTTCATAGGAAAATTCTAAGATTAATGTTTTATCACTGAAATCGAAACTGATTCGCAAAGTGAAACACTAAAGCGTTTTGTTTATAGCCAATACGCGATTACTTTAGTTATTTATCAACATTAAACAGAAAGTAACAATAAAATGCATAAGCAAGATTTAGACTTACTCCTTCCTTGTGGACACTATTGTTATTTAGTGGTGACGAATCTTTTGATGATTCTTCGGTCTCACAATTATTAGCTTTTTCTTTTATTTCAGGATCCATAGTAAAAACAAAATACAGTTAAGGTGCTAACAACACTGATACAACCTCAGCAAAGTAGCTACACACACTAGTAAATCACATGAATGATAATTATGTATAAATTTCATATGACTTAAAACAAATTTCATAAAATTCAAAGCCAGTTGCAGTATATCACATTACAAATGTATCAACAGACTAACAATTTCTGTTAAAATTTATCTAGCTGAACGCCATTATTCAAGCTAGCGTACAATCGGCACAAAACGTTGCCATTAATAGTTTGTTAACTCTTAAAAATAATAAAATGTTTTCACCTACATCACACTTTAGTATCTGGCAACACTAGTTACGAAATGCGCGTGCTAGCACGTCAGGCAGTGCTACATCGAGGGTTAGTTGAAAAATGGTATTCACCACGCCTAACACTAGAACTAGCACCCGGTCAAAACCCGATCTAGCACTTGAAAATTAATCCTCCGAATTCGGAGGATTAGCATTGAAACAGCGCTCAACGCATGTGCAGTGAAGGCTCAGGGGCTCAGCGAAGCTGTAACTCTGCCATATTTATTTACATTTCTAGAACGACCCAGTACCGCGAGTCTCTGATTTGATTTGAGTAGTCCGCTAATTTAAATATAAATTTTTGCACAAATGCATGCAGATTAAACACAGCAGAAATTTGCTTTTGAAGGATTGTGTGCTCTGTGACTTTTTATGAATATCTAATCAGAGTTACGGGTATTTGTTTTCGTTAGAGTTGGGATGCTACCGTTTCATTGTATGTTTAAAGTTTTGTTTCCTTTCGTCTTTATATACTGTTGATCATACTCTATTTTTGTAAAACCTTCACGGCTCATATATTTCTAATACTTCTGATTAATACAGGTTATACAGTATTTTTTTTTTATCCGTACGATTTTTTTAACGTGTTTTTAATTTAAATTCTCTACGTTTACTGTATTAGTGCTTAAAATATACTATTATAAGCTGTCGTATCTAATTAGTACATGTTAAAATGCATGCTTTACAAAATGTGCTACATGTATTAAAGATTTTAAAATATTATAATTTACTTTGTTTATAATTAACACAGTGCACAAAACCACCTAGGTGTTTATTTCTATCTATATAGTAATACTCAAATATTTTGATGATGCCATAGAATTTCTTTTAAAGGCATAGGTTAATTTATTATATATAATAAATTATGCTGACTCACTAGCTGAAATTGGTTTTACTAGCTGAATGGCAGGCATGTGGAGCAGATATAAAATGTAATTCTGCTTCACACTTGCTATTTTGCTGGAAATATAAGCTACCATTCTTTTATGAAATAAAAAATGAATGATGGTGCTCTTGCTGTGAGGTCACATTGAAAAGAAGACTGATTTAACCCAACCAGCTGATTCTAGGCACAGCATTTATCTCTTGGGAGTACAGAATTTTTTTTCTAGATCTGCCATTGATCGTACGCCTGTGAAACTTGAGGTAAGTGCTTTTGTTTAGTTAAATGGTTTAATTTTATGTATAGACTGGTTGAATATTTTTGAGTAGCTATGCTGCAAATTGTTTAACCCATTGTAGTTATTTTAGGTTAAAAGTGGACCACTGATTGTCAGTCTTTTTAATTGCTGTACAGCAAATTGTGGGATTTACAAAAATGTTTTTAGACTTACATTGAAATATTCGTTAAGGATTTCTTTTCTTTTTTGGGTTGTTTTGTAGTAAGTTTAGTTATTTTGTTTCAACTAGTAAATTTAGGGATGCAACATTCTGCATACTGCATTTGGCAAATATGCCAGATATTACAAATATCCAGCAGTATATCTGTCCTAAAATTTTGTACTGCGAAATAACGTAGTATACATAATAAGTTCTAAAACAACAAATGTAATTTTTTAAATCGAAATACAGTAGAACCTCGATTCATCATTTTTCATGGGGTGCGTAGAAAAAAACGATGAATGAGGAAAAACGACAAATGCGGGTTCAAGTCAAAATAAGTAGAAAGCAATCTTTATGCATACACGTATAGCAACAAATACTAATTTCTTACAAAATTGTAAAACAAATAAATCGAAGATGAACATTAAATGATACATTTTAAAATTTCAGTTATTTTATATGGGGTTATTCATCATTTTTAAAAATTAAACGGTAAATTTTCAAGATTTACGATACTGCACCTTTCATGTGATTTTATGTTTGTATAAAAACGTTCATACAGTTTCAAATACCATTATTGCTTCAGACAAACTTCGTACTAGTGTACTCTCAGCCTTATCGGCATGAATATTATCCTCTGCTTTTCCATTACATTCATTTTTTGCATTATCACACGTTTCTCCCATGTTTAGGATACCACATGCCTCACCGTCTTGATTAATGGAATTATAATCATTAAGTTTCATGCTATTTACATCTTCTTCAACATGCAACCACTGTTCATCTGATCATCAATGAACCAAGAAATCATACCAAGAACAGGGTGAGTAGTCAAATTTCAATTGAAAAATCAAGCACTTTATAAGCACACTTTTAAGAAAAATCAAGCACGTCATCATCAAATTTTTTAAGCAACAGATCAGTAGCGAAGCCAGGAATATTTGCAGGGGGTGGCTGAGAACTTAAAACTTAGAATGCAGTATAGCTTATAAAAATCAATAATATATAATATATTCTTTTTGAGGAAAGAAAGAATATATCTTTCTTTCCTCAAAAAGAAAGATATATTCTTTCTTTTTGAGCCCCCCCCCCCATTTTGGCCTAAAAAAAGTTTGCATATAAAAATGAGTAAGAAAAGGAAGAAAATTTTTAAAAATCCAAAACCGAGTTTAAAATCTTTGAAGTTGGAAAAACACACTACAACGAAAGAACTAAATGAAATTTGCCAAAAAGGTGGCGCTGGGAGTCGTACTCATTAATTTTTGGCGCATGCGTCGTCTGCTAGTAGCTGAAACGTAAACAAATATCAACGGAAGCACCCCGCGGGAGATACTTACGCTGTGTGTCGTCAGAGGGCGCCCGTGCCGTTAATTATTAAAAGGGGGTCGCATATTTTCCTTTCAGAGGATGACGCAGTTTCGCCCGACTGCCGCTTCCCGATGACCGTCCTAAAGCCTCTTAGTCCGTGAGCTTTGTACAAGCAAACCTCTTAACCCATTTATGCCTAGCGTCCCCTTTTTGGGACGGCATTTTCGCTATTAGTCGAAAACGTTATTTATTTTTCCTACCCTTTATTCATGAGTATTGAGCCTCAACTCTACAAAATATTTTAACATGACCCAGTCGGATGTTGATCATGAAGCTCTAAGGAGAGTCATCGGGAATGGGCGATCAGGTGGGAAAACGGACCAGGATCCATTTTCACCGGCAGGAGGCGCAGCGCACCGCTTCAATAGGGATTTAGCGTTGTTTTGATTGTGAACGAGCTATATTTTTTTAATAAAATAAATTATTTTGATAGAATATGGGTCGAGCGAGTCACTGCTTTGCACCTGGATGTGACAGTGGATATCCAGAAGCCAGAAAAAGAAATGTATCGCTCGGGAAGAAAAATCCAACGTTATTTAAAGCTCCAAACAGCATCACCATAATATTTCTTTAATATGGCCCCTTATAAATGTATAACATAAAAAGTAACACTATGTAAATAGAAAACCTTTTGTACATGTTAGTAGTAGTATAATGCTAATATGAACACTTTAAAATACGGCCCAATAATCAAATTGAAACAGCAGTATAATACTTTGAAATTGTCCATTTTTAAAAAAAATAATAACAGTTTTATGAATAATATTTTTCTGTTTATTAATTTAATTAGGATGGGGGAGGGGATTTTATAATATATAAGAGATACACAAATGAATAGATATTTTTGGCATAAGTCTGCAAAACTTATACAAAAACAAATATTTTCAATTCAAAGTCTGTTTTTTTTTTTTAAATACAAAATTTTTCAAAATTAAAGAAATATTATATTTTTTCTGATATGTGAAAGCTTGCAAAAGAGTCAATCACTGAATATGCGTGTATTTATTGAATTAATATTTTTTTTCCCTTTATGCTTTTTTATGAAATTTTTTGTAGTACTGAAAAATGATACTGATACTGAAAAGACATTGATTTTTATGTAATTTTTTGTGGTACTCAGGTCCTTATTATCGCACGGGCAAATCGGGACTTTGCCCAGGGCCCCCCAATTTCAAATCTTGTTCTGAAACATCCTTCTTTATATCAAAATTTTATGAAAAATAAAACAAATTTCATAGATGCCCCCCCCCCAAATTCATCAATTCCTGGGGCCCTTGTTGGTTATAATCAGGCTCTGGTGGTGCTGAAAAACGGCGTTAAATGTTTTTCTCTTTCCATATTTGTTTTTGTTTTTTGGTTTAACTAACCAACTTTAAGACTAAAGACCAAAAAAAAAATAATAATAATAATAAATAAAATATAATGTGGAAGAGCAGGTATATAAGAGGAATTTATAGCCTGAAAGAAGGCAGGGAATATTTTTTAATTTTTAGCGAATTGCTACCAAAAATATTTGTCAAAAACTGATCTATTATATCGTTCGCATGCAGTTTTAAAGAGAATTTATTTAAATTATTAATTAATTTATTAAATTATCAAACTGATGTTACATCGTTGTAACTAAGTAATATAGAAACAAAATTATTATATATGCATATTAATTATCATATTTATTTATTCAAATGTTAGTGTATACTTCATGAAATTTCAGCATAAATGAATAAATCCCAATTAGAGAAGCATTAAATCGGAAAGCGCGCGCGCGCGATGTTGTTTTTCGCTACCGTCAATAGATGGCGCAATCAATGGTAGCCGCAGTTTCGTCGGCAATTCTCATACTGCGTAGTTGGTCCAAGTTGGATAACAAGTCGATGTTTCTCCTCCCGAGCTTCATGGTTGATATTTCGATTTTTATGCATAATGATTTTAAAAGAAATCATCCCTTGTTCAAGAAGTTGACGTCAGAAATTTATCTATTATTTCTGTTATCAGTAAAAATCGAAGAAAGTCGCAAAAATATCCAGGCACAAATGGGTTAAGTTATACTGTGCACTGATATATTAATAATTTAAAAGCATTTTAAATTTTGTAAAAACGAATTCAAATTATTATATTAATTTGGAAGATAGTACTAAAAGTATTATGCTAATAAAATTGGCAAAATTGTAGAGATTGATCCGTATACTGATAATTCGTACAAGGAAAATGTATGTGTTTGGTTCGATATTACTTACATAGACAAGTGCCATTGTCTCGTTTGAGCTACATCTCTGTGACACGTGAAAAAAAGCTTGCTTGCAAGTCTTCAAAACCCTTCCACAACCATTTTAGAACTGGACTTGTTAGTAAAAAAAAAAAAAAAACTGATGGTATGGCGAATATCTAATCAATGAACTACTATGAAAGGGAAGGTAGGCAAACACATGGGTTTATATTAAAATACTGAATTATTCGTATACATATCCAAAATTCAGTTACTTGTTCATCAGTCAAAAGTATACGCTGTACTCTTTCATACTTTGTAAAGCAAACAATGTCATAATGATTTATTGATGAAAATAATGAATGCCAAACGTTTTGGTACAATAGATTTTTGTTAAAAACAGCTGAATAAAATGGGCAGTTTCAAAAATACAAAGTTTGATGCAGTTTTAATCCTTCATTTAAAGCTATTGGACAAAAACTGAAACTAAATGTTAAGTCTCTTGTATTTTAATACTTTATTTAAGATTTCTCGAGCAAAAACCGAAATACATTATTTTTATACCGATACATATTTTTACGCACAGAACGGTTATTACAATTTATTACGCCGCACGACACCATTATTAAAACTTATTTGTAAAGCTAAACCACAAATATACCGCTTGTTTACATAAAATGAACGCACTGATACGGTTTGTTTGTACAAAACTAACTTACGAATTTCATCGCTGCGTGGCGCTCATACAATTATGACGTCAGGTGAATACTCCCTATAGATAAGGTGACCAGATTTTTGTAGTCAGAAACAGGGACATGTCCCCGATTCTGACAACAAATCGGGGGACATTTATAATTAATGCAATAATTAACAGTAATTTAATTGAAAAACAATGCAATAATTAAAAATGGACGATATCGATATGACGTCATTTTTCCACCAACACGTGACCTTTCGGCTGTGTTGATGAGTGGCCCTGTAATCTGATTGGCTGAAGTGTATATTTTCCATCCACACGTGGCTGAAATAGCCTCGTCTCAGTATAAGTTTTAATATGTTAGCACTTTTTAATGGGAATCTTTGGAGAGATATCTTTTTGCAGTCATGTACAGGTTCCAGAGAGTTATTGAAACATTCGTAGGCAGCACAATACAGAGGTATAATTATTATTTTTTTGATTTTGCGCTTATTACCAGGAGTCCAGCACATAAGCCTATGGAGAAATGGTTGTTTGTTTTCCACCGTCACGTGACTTTTATAGCCTCGAACCCAAGGAGGCGATATCCTCCATTGTCCCCAGTTCCATTTTTACATTCTGGGGACAATTTGAAAAACGTCCTGAAAATGGGGACTGTCCCCGGAAGTCCCCATTTTCTTGACGTTTTTCAAATTGTCCCCAGAATGTAAAAATGGAACTGGGGACAATTTTTAATTACTGCATTGTTCATAAATTAAATTACTGTTAATTATTGCATTAATTATAAATGTCCCCAGTTTTGTTGTCCGAATCGGGGACATGTCCCCGATTCTGACTACAAAAATCTGGTCACCTTACTATAATGGTGTTGTGCGCCGTAATAAATTGTAATAACCGTTCTGTGCGTAAAAATAATGATCGTATTTCGGTTTTGCTCGAGTAATTTTAAATAAAGTATTAAAATGCAAGACTTAACATTTGGTTTCAGTTTTCGTCCAATAGCTTTAAATAAAGGATTAAAACTGCATGAAACTTCGTATTTTTGAAACTTCCCATTTTATTCAGCTGTTTTTAACAAAAATCTATTGTACCAAAACGTTTGGCATTCATTATTTTCATCAATAAATCATTATGATATTGTTTGCCTTATAAAGTATGAAAGAGTACAGATTATACTTTTGACTGATGAACAAGTAACTGAATCTTGGATATGTATACCAATAATTCAGTATTTTAATATAAACCCATGTGTTTGCTTACCTTCCCTTTCATAATACACTGTCTACCAATAAGTATTTGGACACCTATGCAAATGACGATATCTGCGGTCCTGAGGTACGTCACGGCCTCCGCCGGTATATATCGTGTAGGAAAATGCATCGGCATTAGTCGCATGCAAGATGCCGCGCAGTTCGGAGCTCTCGAGATAATTTCGAGAGCTTCGAAATTATCTCGAGATAATTTCGTGAAAGGTATAATTATCGGGTATCACAAATGTGGCCTATCCTTAAAAGACATATCTAGTCATCTGAAGTACCCAAAATCGACAGTGGCCTATGTGATTAAGAAGTGGAAGGTGAGCGGTGATTGTCGGAAGGTGCCCCGAGTCGGCAGACCAACGAAACTCGGAGATAGAGACAGACGAGTGCTGTCCAGAGAAATTTGGAAGAACCGGGGCCGTCGTTATTAGCAACCGGGCCTGCTTCTTCGTTGCCATCGGAAGAAATCACTGAATCATTGAGGCCTAATATTTACATTTGCGCTGTTCGATTGTATGCGATTTGGGATTATAAACGTTAATTTATTTTATAATTAAAAAACAATTTTGTTATAGTTTTGTCATAATGACAAGGTGTTTTAGATGTAGGTAATAATTTTTTGAAGATTGCGCTTTTTTTATGGAAATAAATCTAAGAATTCAATCATAGAATTCGAACTTTAAGTTCTGAATGTAAAGGTAAGTGTACACTTGTATTTAGAAATTCTACAAATTTATAGGATATAAAGCATGTTTTGTGAATTAATATTCATGTGTTATTTATAAATTATTTTAATCTGAAATTGTTTAACTTGGGTAGTTTATTATTCTAATAAATAAGCGTGCGTTGTAATACTAGTTAGACATTCTTATCTGTTTAAATCTTTCAGTTGAAAATGTCATTTATCATTTATTATAAATGCACTAAATGTGTGATATTGGTTTCAGTGCAGAAGTACTGTAAAATATGTTATTAATTTTTGCACATGTTTATGTAGAAACTTTAATTGAAGTTAATATTTTGTATAAGCGTTCATTATACTCAAATTCAAAGTTCCATTTAGATAATGGCTATAATAAAAAGTAATTAATTCAGGGATCGTTTGTTTTAGTTTACTACAGTGTTTAGCGCAACTTGTGAAAAAGGATCTTGAAATTTTTCAAGCCCTAGAGCTGTTAGTTTATCTTAATTTGTATTCAAAGTCCGTGGAGCAGTTTTTTTTTTTTAAAGCTTCAACCCTAATATACAGAAATGCAGGGACAAAAACATTTGTTTTCAATCGCCAGTTAATAATAACTTAAAAAAAGAGGTGTTGGAATATTAGTGGTATTTCCTAGTATGGTTTTCTAAAATTTATTATTTTTCTTTGGAGAAGAAAAAATATATGGAACTAACACTGAAAATTATAAATCATTTTCATTTCGAATGGTAAAATTTTCGATAAATAAACTCATTTGAACTAACCAAAATAAAAACAGTTAACAAACGTGTTTTATCATACACTGTTACGTTATTCTTAATCCTTTTGATATATTTTATCTCCCCTTTAAGTTTGTACTATTATTTATGGGACACCCTTTATTTTGTAATTCATTCTAAATGTTTCTCGTTAAATTAATTTACATTATTTTTCATGTAAATACCAAGGACATGCAGTGCACAGATTGTACTTATAATTATAGCAAACATTCTTCTACCTACACCTTACAAAACATTAAAAATTAAATAGTATATCAGTGCTTAAATTTTGTATACGTGAATTGTAAATATCAAATATTTTAAATTCTATTTCAGCTCCTCGTCATATATTTTGTTAATATATTAACCGAACAATATTTAATAAATGAAAATTTAATAACTACTAGTTAAATTTATTTTAAAAGTAATAATGGTTGTAACTGCTTTGGAAATGTGAAACTTAAACATTCAGTATAAAGAAATGCATAAAAATGTCTGTATCATTTGTGTATTCGTTTACTTTAATGCATACTAAAAGTCAGCTTAATTTTTTCATGTATATTAAAATTCAAGCTAAAATAATGCTTCATGAGAGTGAGCACTACTTTGTTTTTCCTTCAAATTACATGCATCTATTTACTTTAATGTCCACGTGTATCATAGTAAAGAAACTGTTAATGAGTTCGTACTTGAATTAGTAACACAATCACTATTTAAAACTACATTTAATAACATTTCAAAGCATCGGAAAGCTTAAAAATTGCTTGATGTATACGGGAAGACGCGAGCATCCATAGGCCTCTTTGGATGACTCATCGAAATACACGCGCAGGCCCGTTACTAATAGCGAAGGCCCCGGAAGAACTGCACCCAACCGATGGCCCTCATACGCGAGAAGTTTCAACAGGCCTCTGGGAGTATTGTTTCAATTAATACCTTCAGTAAGGAAGCACATCTGCTTGGTTTTCATGGTCGTGCTGCTGCCCATAAGCCTTTGATCACAAAGTCAGACCGCGCTGCTCGGTTAATGTGGTGCAAAGTACATCGAAATTGGACCGTAGATCAGTGGAAAGGGCTCTTTGGAGCGACGAATCAAGGTTCACCCTTTACCGTTCGGACGGCAGGGTCTGGGTCTGGCGTCTGCCTGTAGAACGTCTCCTGCCAGCAGGGCCGGCCCAAGGGGGGTGCGAATGTAGGCGATCGCCTAAGGCCCCGCGCTTACAGAGGCCCCGCTCCTGGGTCATTTTATTGCTATCTCATAAGACATGATAGAGAAGAGGCCCCGCTCTTGCGCTTCGCCTGGGGCCCCGCACGCTCCTCGGGCCGTCTCTGCTGCCAGAATGCATTGTGCCAACAGTCAACTTCGGCGGAGGTGGAATTATGGTCTGAGGGTGTTTCTCCTGGTAGTATGGACTGGGACCCTTGGTCCCCATTCATGGTAAGCTCAACGCCGTTGCCTACTGCACTATTTTGGATGACAATGTACTTCCGACGTTGTGGCAGTTTTACGGGTTGGACCCCTGTTACTTTCAGGACGACAATGCCAGTTGTCATGTTTCGAGGTTAACCAAGTCTTGGTATGGTGCCAATGGAGTTCATCGAATGGACTGGCCTGCCCAGAGCCCAGACCTGAACCCTATCGAGAACCTCTGGGACGAGTTGGATCGCCGAATTAAGGGGTGCACTACCCGTCCAAAATCGGTGAAGGAACTCTATGTAAACTCCAAGCCGAGTGGAAGACAATACCACTAGCTGTAATACAAAGACTTGTTGAAAGTATGCCCCGGAGGGTTCACGCTGTAATTGCCACTCGTGGAGTAGAGATGGGGAAAGAATGAACACCCTGTTCTTTTGAACCTATTCTCAAGAAAGAACGGGAACACCCTGTTCAGTGATCACGGCAAAAAAATGTTCTCAGTTCATTAAGGTCCGACGCTTCAAAATTTTATGGCAGGCAAGCGTGTTGAAAAGAGAAATTTTGGAAAATGCCTTAAAGGTAAAATTTCTCATTGAAAGGCACGATTAATATTTTTTTGCTAAGAAAAATTTAAATTCTGGGGGGGAAGACCCCCTCCTCCCCCCCATTAGCTACGTATCTGATGGTGGGGACAGAAGTTCACAAATTTACCTTTATCAAATTCTAATTGTGGAATCTTAGTTATTTTGAGAAATAATGATAACGAAGATGATTATCTGGGGGGGGGGGGGGGGGAATAGAACTTTTAACCCAACCTACCATAATTTTAAAGTGGACCCGGGCAAAGAATAATAAGCTTTCTTATATGTTCAATACGAAATGCACTCACAGGATTACAATTCGTCAATTTTTATTATTCCAGCCAAACTACTCAATTTGAATCAAAGTAAAAAAATTAATAATAAAGAAAATGATAGTCTGAAACACAAACAAATCGAAAAAAAAATATTTTATCAACGTCAAACAATAATATAAGCATTACAGTATCTCCATATAAAACCGGGGCCTTCGCAATTAGTAACCGGCCTGCGCGTGTATTTTGATGAGCCATGCAAAGAGGCCTACGGATGCTCGAGTCTTCACGTATACATCAGGCATTTCTTAACCTTCCCAGTGCTTTTAAACTTTATTTAATATAGTTTTAAGTAGTAATTGCGTTACTAATTCAAGTACGAACTCATGATTAATTTGTTTGCTATGATACATATTGACATAAAGAAAATAGATGCATATAATTTAAAGGAAAAACAAAGTAGCGCTTACTCTCATGATTCACGATTGCTTATTTTAGTTTCACAAGTGGATATTTAATATACTTTAAAATAACTAAATACACAAATGAGAAAGACATTTTTATAATGAATATTTCATGAACGTAGTCGCATTTCCTACGTTATTTTAAACATTTCAAGATTAATCTTTAACAAATGGTGTATTAAAGCGCATTTCAGTGTTTCCGGGATATCCTGTATATTGGAGAAAATTGATAAAATACGCTCTATAGCGTGATCCCTGAATTAATTATTCTTTAATAAAGACATTTCATGTAGTATATATTATTCTTTTGTCGCTTTCTCATTCGAACTTAGGAATTGAGCAAACATAATGGACGCTTGTACAAAATATTAACTACATTTGAAGTTTCTGTATAAACGGGCAAAAATCAATAATTTATAATTTACTGTATTTCTGCACTGTACCAGATGTAAGTCTGAATCACATAATCAAGGCATGTATAACTGATAAATAACATTTTCAACTGGCAAAATTAAATTGTCTAAATAGTATCAAAACGTGATGCTTATTTACAAGAATAAAAACTACTCAAGTAAGTAATACGCGATTTCTGATTAAAATAATTTATTTATAAATAACACATGAGTAATTATTCACTAAACATGATTTACATACATATTTTTAGAATTTCTAAATACATTATAAGCGTTTACTTACCTTTACATTCAGAGCAAAATGTTCGAATTTTAGGATAAATTTTCATGAAAGAAAATGGCGCAAGATTCACAAAACGATTACCTACATCTAAAGTTCTTTAGTAAGGCAAAAGTATAAAAAAGATGTTTTAAAATAATAAAATAATATAACATTTATAATACTTAGAATAATAAAATAGAATACTGTGACTGGAGAAAACAGGCCTCAATGATAAACTCATTTTTAGGGATGGCAACTCATAAGCAGGCCCGTTACTAATTGCGAAGGCCCCGATAAAACGCGCATTCGCTTCATACGCTCTTAGCCATCTGTTATTGGCTGAAAAAGAACCTGTTCCGGAGCAGCCTCTCCTATTGGCTGAAAAAGAACACGTTCTTTGATCACGACTCGCGGAGTTCTCCGAGCAGTGAGCGGGAACACCTAGTTCAGCGTTCTTTTCCTGAGCTGGTGTTCTTTTTCGGAACGAAGAGCTGAGGCGTTCTTCCGGGGAACGGAGTAAAAGGCGTTCTCTTGTTGAACACTTTAAAAGAACTGTTCTTCGGTGAAAGGTGTTCTTTCATTAAATCTGTTCCCTGAGGGGGCGACCGCCCCCCCCTTCGAGAAAAAAGAAATTAATGTAAAAGATCCTATTTTCCTTCCAAAAAATGGATGTATATCTCCATCCTCTAACTTACTGCCCACCCCCGACAAAAATGCATTAATCCGCCACTGGGGGGGGGAGTCCTATGCGTTCGGACGCCGCTCCCCCGAACTTATTACATTATATGTACATGGTGTATTTATACAGGGACGTAGCCAGAAAATTTTTTCTGTGTGGGGATGGTGAGGGGCATGGGCGCTGGCAGCATAGGGCAAGGGGGGGCAATGGCCCTCCACCTGGATTTTTGTATGCAGTGTTATCCTTCGCTTTTTTGCTTTTTCCAACATGGTAACTATACGTTGAAGTAGTCTTTGCCCCCCCCTGGGAAATATTCTGCCGGCGTCCATGGTGAGGGGTATGAAATGCAGTGATGTATAAATGAACGAAATGTTTGTGCAGTAATAAACAAAAATTTAATCTTGCTAAATTAGACAGAAATTGAGTGTGGGGGATATATCCTGAAAATTTTATCCCGATTTACGATGCTCCCCGACTCCGAAATTATTTTCTAGGTATGACCCTGGTCGGAAGCCATTTAATCTGGATTTTCGGAGCCATGTAATTTTATATGAAGTCGTATTCATTTTCTTAAATCGTAGTCGAAGCAATCGACATATTTATACACGCGTATTATTTTTAATCTGGAGCCTGATACTTTCAGCTTTTTAAACGGAGTCTTTAATTTTTAAGCTGGAGCATGTACTTTTTTACCCTTTAAGGCGCAACCCTTTCCCAATGCTGAAAAAAGGGCGGCCGTTGCCATCGCTCGACTTAACTACTAGCAAGAGGGCAGATGATCGAAACGTTCATCGCGTGCCACAGATCTAGAGACCCTTTTTTGACGACAGCTGGCTGTGCCCACGCACAGCCAGCTGTTGTCAAAAGCTAGCTGCCATTAAAATATTTTTACAAAAAATTACTGTTAACATACTTGATTGAAGAAAGCCAGAATGTTGGTTGCAAAGTTTTTTTTAACATTTTACAATTGTTGTTGTTGTTGCTAATGTCCTCTGGCAACCCGCGGGGCGGTGCCAGATCCCTCAAATAGGCAGGCGATGGGCGGAAGGGGCTGCTTCCATTTTAATGAGCCCCAGTGGGAGGAACTCCGACTCAGCTTGGGGTCCCCTAATTTTGAACCATTTCCAGAGGAGGGACCCACCCCCTGAAATCGGCACCCCCAGAGGTATCGTTTAACAATTTGGAGGACATTGAAGCCACGACGGATTTTACGTGCACCAGCTCCTATTAGGGCACACGGTCCCACAGCAGTCGAGCCGAGAGGAAGTTGACCCTCCCAAGCACTGGCCAATCCGGATGCTGCTGCACTTTTCGTGTTCTTATGGCAACGGAGTTTAGTGCCCAGACCACTGCGGGTTTTACAATTGTACTAAAGTATAGTACACGTTAAAAAGACATATATTTTCATTTTTAAATTGAATAAAATAGTCATAATAAAGCTACCATAAATCAAAGAACCCGTTCTGAAAAGAACAGGAAAAAGAACTGTTCTTTAAAAAAGAACGGGAACGGTGAACAACTGTTCTTTGAAAATAACGGTTTTCCCCACCTCTATCGTGGAGACTCTACCAACTATTGATTTTGAATATAGTTTTTCTTTTCTATCACAGGTGTCCAAATACTTATTGGTAGACAGTGTAGTTCATTGATTGGATATTCGCCATACCATCATTTTTTTTTTTTCTACTAACAAGTCCAGTCCTAAAATGGTTGTGGAAGGGTTTTGAAGACTTGTAAGCAAGCTCTTTTCACGTGTCACATAGCTCAAACGAGACAATGGCACTTGTCTATGTAAGTAGTATCGAACCAAATACATACATTTTCCTTGTACGAATCATCAGTATACGGATCAATCTATACAATTTTGCCAATTTTATTAGCATAATACTTTTAGTACTATCTACAAATTAATATAATAATTTGAATTCTTTTTTACAAAATTTAAATTGCTTTTAAATTATTAATATATCAGCGCACAGTACAACTTAAGAGGTTTGTTTGTACAAAGCTGCCGTCTGCATTTCGAAATTAGTGTTGCCAGATACTAAAGTGTGACGTAGGTGAATACACCCTATTAAAACTTATGTGTCAAGCTAAACCACAAATATGCCGCTTGTTTACATAAAATGAACGCACTGATACGGTTTATTTGTGCAAAACTAGCTTACGAATTTCATCGCTGCGTGGCGCTCATACACTTATGATGACGTCAGGTGAATACTCCCCACAGAGGAAAGTGGAGGGAGCAACCGACGCACATAGCGTTTCCAGAAACTTTCCGCCGCGGAACTATTTTCCTTTGATTGGAGCCCAGAAGATTAGCGGGAAGCCCTTGTTATTGTATGGTGATAGAGCTTTGTTTTACTAAAACTTTGTTTTAAAATAGAGATGGTAGCCTGTTGTGTTACTGATTGCACTAATACGTCAGATGTAAAGAAGCCTAGTGTCTTTTTTCAAAGGTTAAATAATTATTTTTAATATACTTTCATCAGGACTAGCATTTATTTTTATTTTTTACATACTATTGTTGAACCTGCATGGCAGATGTAATCTTCATGTATCTGAAATGTCAAAAAAAATTATTTCGATTGTATAAACGGTTGTAAAATTCTTTGATATGCTTACATAATGTATTATAAACGTTGAAAAATTAAAATCGGCCTTTTAAATTTATAAAGTATTGTTTGTTTAATTGTGTTTTCAGTTTCTGTTTGTATTGCTTTGATCCGTGTATTTTGATCAATAATTTTGGTTAATTGCGAAGTAATGAAGAAAAGGAACATTTATCTGTACCGTTTATGGTTTAATTGCTAACTTAGAACTATGTGTATCCTAAATTATTTTTGTAAATTTGTATTATTATACAATATAACAACTGATTGTCTTGCAACGATTGCATATTTTATTTGTTTATATTTGAAAGCTAATGTAATTCAAATGTTAAGAAATATTATTTGTAATATGATATGAGTTTCAAATAACCGCAAACGCCCACAAAATATCATTAATCCGTCTCCGAATTGAAAATACGAAAACGAAACTAACACCTGCGATATTAAATATACGTGAAAAACATATTATCTTTAAAAGAAAATTGTTCAGTTGCGTGCTGTACGTTCTTTTGAGTTCCGTTATTTTTAATTCTACTTTCGTTGTCGTTTCTCAATCGTTTTTCGTAAAGAAGAATGTTCAATATAGTCATTCAATCGCCGTAATCAATGTATCTACATAGGGTTCGTCTGCTTTTTTTGGTCTCCAATGGTTCCATCTTCCTCTCGCGGAGGAATACAATTTTGTTACGAATACATTGTATTGGAAGCTTAGAAGAAGCGCTCTCCACTTTCCTCTATGATACTCCCTATGTATTAAGGTGACCAGATTTTTGTAGGCAGAATCGGGGACATGTCCCCGATTCTGACAACAAAACTGGGGACATTTATAATTAATGGTATTAATGGTTATAATTAACAGTAATTTAATTGAAAAACAATGCAATAATTAAAATTTGTCCCCAGTTCCATTTTTACATTCTGGGGACAATTTGAAAAACGTCCTGAAAATGGGGACTGTCCCCGGAAAATGGGGACGTTTGGTCACTTTACTATATATAAGGTGACCAAAGGTCCCCATTTTCAGGGCGTTTTTCAAATTATCCCCAAAACATAAAATAGGAACTGGGGACATTTTTTAATTATTGCATTGTTTTTTAATTAAATTACTGTTAATTATTGCATTAATTATAAATGTCCCCCAGTTTTGTTGTCGGAATCGGGGACATGTCCCCGATTTGGACAACAAAACTTAAAAAATCTGGTCACCTTACCAATACATAAGGCGACCATATTTCTGAATGGTAATTTGGGGACAAATCAAGCATTGTCCTCGAATCTAAACAAAACTTGGGGACACTAGAAAATATTTTCGAGGACATAAAATATTACCATGTACACCCTCCAAAAAAAGTATTCGAGGGCAAGAAAATTTTCGTACGTGAATTTCATATTTAAAGCATGGTTCTTCATGAAAAGTGATTAATCATTAAGAAAACTGAAAGGGGAAATTTGGCTCATAGTAGGCCCGTTTACATGTGAAAATGGAAAATCCCGGGTTAAAGCGGAGTGCAGGGAAAAACTCGCAATGCATCATGGGAAAGCGGGGTTGACTCTGCATTAACCCTCCTTTCTACCAGGAATCTTTCTACCCCGCATTTTTTCCCCTAAGTAGGGGAAGCGGGGTAGAAAGCAGTGTAAGTCCCGGGATTTACTCCGCATTTTTGCACCTGTCAACGGGCCCAGTCGGATACTTTATTGAATGCCTGTACACGCTACACACACAATGACAACAAACGTTTTCAGAGATCAAATTTAATTGTTTCTCTGAGTAAATGGCGTTTTTAGTTCGTTTATTTTTCTTATTTCTTCAGTTTTTTCTGAAAGAAATAAACTAAACGGAAACTTTCAGGGAAAAAAAAGTACAAATCTTTAAATTTGGGGACAAAATGAAAAAAAAATCTAAATTTGGGGACTGTCCTCGAATTTCGAGGATGTATGGTCACCTTACCTATACATAAGGCGACCATGTTTCCAAACAGTAATTTCGGGACAAATGAAGCATTGTCCTCGAACCTAATCAAAACTTGGGGACGCTAGAAAATATTTTCGAGGACACGACATATTACCATGTACACCCTCCAAAAATAGTATTCGAGTAAGAGATAAATTTCCTATTTTAGATTTGCGAATAATAATTGAGTTTTTGAAAAACGTAAAACGTGACAGAAATATGGAAAGTCATATTTATATATAGCCTAATTCATATTCAATGATAAATAATTTTTAATATACGAAACCAACGTAGGAAATTTTTAGTCGAACACTTTTTTTGGAGGGTGCATAGCAGTATACCCATACTTTAAATCTTGTATGACTTTGATACTTAAAAATGAACACTAATAGCTATTTATATCAATTGTGTATTCTTATTTCTAATAAATTAATGGAATGTATTTCATTAATTTATAAATATTTATTTAAACCAGAAGTATGAAAGGAACATCATGTTGAAATATTGCAATTTATTCAAAATTTAACTCTTGGAATAGTATTTGTATTTTTCAGAAGACATTGCTTTTTACATTGGATCATTTTGTGATAATTTTTCATGAAACCTAGTACACCCTCTAAAAAAAGTATTCGAGTGCAAGAAAATTTTCGTACATCAATTTCAAGCATGGTTCTTCATGATAAGGGATAAATCATTAAGAAAACTGAAATGGGAAATTTGGCTCATAGTCGGATACTTTATTGAATGTCTGTACACGCTACACACACCATGGGCGTAGCCAGCGGGGGGCAGCTGCCCTCCCCTAAAATGAGCTATCATAGGGTCTGATTATGACAAACCGGACATTCTTCGGTTAGACTCCATGTCCTGCCCCCCCCCCCCTTATGAAAATCCTGGCTACGCCCTTGACACACAATGACAACAAGCGCTTTCACAGTTCGAATTTCATTGTTTCTCTGAGTAGATGGCGCATTTATTTGACTTATTTTACTTATTTCTTCAGTTTTTTTCTGAAAGAAATAAAGTAAACGGAAACTTTCAGGGAAAAAAAGTCCAAATCTTTAAATTTGGGGATATTTGGGGACAAAATGAAAAAAAGATCTATATTTGGGGACTGTCCTCGAATTTCGCGGACGTATGGTCACCTTATCCGGGGCCGTCGTTATTAGCAACGGGCCTGCGTATGAGTTGCCATCCCTAAAAATGAGTTTATCATTGAAGCCTGTTTTCCCCCAGTCACAGTGTTCTATTTTATTATTCTAAGTATTATAAATGTTATATTATTTTATTATTTTAAAACAATTTTTTATACTTTTGTCGTACTAAAGAACTTTAGATGTAGGTAATCGTTTTGTGAATCTTGCGCCATTTTCTTTCATGAAAATTTATCCTAAAATTCGAACATTTTGCTCTGAATGTAAAGGTACGTGAACACTTTTATAATGTATTTAAAAATTCTAAAAATATGTATGTAAATCATGTTTAGTGAATAATTACTCATGTGTTATTTATAAATAAATTATTTTAATCAGAAATCGCGTATTACTTACTTGAGTAGTTTTTATTCTTGTAAATAAGCATCACGTTTTGATACTATTTAGACAATTTAATTTTGCCAGTTGAAAATGTTATTTATCAGTTATACATGCCTTGATTATGTGATTCAGACTTACATCTGGTACAGTGCAGAAATACAGTAAATTATAAATTATTGATTTTTGCCCGTTTATACAGAAACTTCAAATGTAGTTAATATTTTGTACAAGCGTTCATTATGCTTGCTCAATTCCTAAGTTCGAATGAGAAAGCGACAAAAGAATAATATATACTACATGAAATGTCTTTATTAAAGAATAATTAATTCAGGGATCACGCTATAGAGCGTATTTTATCAATTTTCTCCAATATACAGGATATCCCGGAAACACTGAAATGCGCTTTAATACATCATTTGTTAAAGATTAATCTTGAAATGTTTAAAATAACGTAGGAAATACGACTACGTTCATGAAATATTCATTATAAAAATGTCTTTCTCATTTGTGTATTTAGTTATTTTAAAGTATATTAAATATCCACTTGTGAAACTAAAATAAGCAATCGTGAATCATGAGAGTAAGCGCTACTTTGTTTTTCCTTTAAATTATATGCATCTATTTTCTTTATGTCAATATGTATCATAGCAAACAAATTAATCATGAGTTCGTACTTGAATTAGTAACGCAATTACTACTTAAAACTATATTAAATAAAGTTTAAAAGCACTGGGAAGGTTAAGAAATGCCTGATGTATACGTGAAGACTCGAGCATCCGTAGGCCTCTTTGGATGGCTCATCAAAATACACGCGCAGGTTCGTTACTAATTGCGAAGGCCCCGCCTTATCTATACATCATGTTCAAGTTATGTCTCCGACGCCTCCGAGTAACTGCCTGGATAGACAATTTGCATGTGACGTCACTGATGGTATTTGATCCCAAACAAGCCTTTGTATGCATCTAAAGCATGAAGCTCGGGAGGAGAAACATCGGCTTGTTATCCAACTTGGACCAACTACACAATATGAGAATTGCCGACGAAACTGTGGCTACCATTGATGGCGCCATCTATTGACGGCAGAGAAAAACAACATCGCGCGCTCGCTTTCCGATTTAAAGCTTCTCTAATTGGGATTTATTCATTTATGCTGAAATTTCATGAAGTATACACTAACATTTGAATAAATAAATACGATAATTAATATGAATATATAATAATTTTGTTTCTATATTACTTAGTTACAACGATGTAACAACAGTTTGATAATTTAATAAATTAATTAATAATTTAAATAAATTCTCTTTAAAACTGCATACGAACGATATAATAGATCAGTTTTTGACAAATATTTTTGGTAGCAATTAGCTAAAAATTAAAAAATATTTCCTGCCTTCTTTCAGGCTATAAATTCCTCTTATATACCCACTCTTCCACATTATATTTTATTTATTTATTTATTTATTTTTTGTCTTTAGTCTTAAAGTTGGTTAGTTAAACCAAAAAACAAATATGGAAAGAGAAAAACATTTAACGCCGTTTTTCAGCACCACCAGAGCCTGATTATAACCAACAAGGGCCCCAGGAATTGATGAATTTGGGGGGGTGTCATCTATGAAATTTGTTTCATTTTGATATAAAGAAGGGTGTTTCAGAACAAGATTTGAAATTGGGGGCCCCTGGGCAAAGTCCCGATTTGCCCGTGCGATAATAAGGACCTGAGTACCACAAAAAATTACATAAAAATCAATGTCTTTTCAGAATCAGTATAATTTTTCAGTACTACAAAAAATTTCATAAAAAAGCATAAAGGAAAAAATTATTAATTCAATAAATACACGCATATTCAGTGATTGACCCTTTTGCATCAGTTTTGCAAGCTTTCACATATCAGAAAAAATCTATTATTTCATTAATTTTGAAAAATTTTGTATTTAAAAAAAAAACAGACTTTGAATTGAAAATATTTGTTTTTGTATAAGTTTTGCAGACTTATGCCAAAAATATCTATTCTGTATTGGTTTTGAAAATTTTTGTGTTTAAAAAGAAAGTTCTATATATTTATCAATTTCGCTGCCATTTGTGTATTTCTTATATAATATAAAATCCCCTCCCCCATCCTAATTAAATTAATAAACAGAAAAATATTATTCATAGAACTGTTATTATTTTTTTTTTTAAATGGACAATTTCAAAGTGTTATACTGCTGTTTCAATTCGATTATTGGGCCGTATTTTAAAGTGTTCACATTAGCATTATACTACTACTAACATGTACAAAAGGTTTTCTATTTACATAGTGTTACTTTTTATGTTATACATTTATAAGGGGCCATATTAAAGAAATATTATGGTGATGCTGTTTGGAGCTTTAAATAACGTTGGATTTTTCTTCCCGAGCGATACATTTCTTTTCTTGGCTTCTGGATATCCACTGTTACATCCAGGTGCAAAGCAGTGACTCGCTCGACCCATATTCTATCAAAATAATTTATTTTATAAAAAAAATATAGCTCATTCACAATCAAAACAACGCTAAATCTGTATTCAAGCGGTGCGTTGCGCCCCCTGCCGGTGAAAATGGATCCTGGTCCGTTTTCCCGCCTGATCGCCCATTCCCGATGATTCTCCTTAGAGCTTCATGATCTAAAGTAAGGTGACCAGGTTTTTGAAAGTAGAATCGGGGACATGTCCCCTATTTTGAAACAAAACCGGGGATATTTATAATTAATGAAATAATTAACAGTAATTTTATTCAAAGACAATGAAATAATAATTAAAAATTTTCCCCAATTCCTGTTTTATATTTTTGGGACAATCGAAGAACGTGCTAAAATTGGGGCCTGCTCCCGGAAAATAGGAACCTTTTGTCATGGTCACCCGGGGCCTTCTCTATTTGTAACGGGCCTGCGCGTGTATTTCGATGAGTCATCCAAAGAGGCCTACGGATGCTCGAGTCTTCACGTATACATCAAGCATTTTTTAAGCTTTCCAAGGCTTTGAAACGTTATTTAAAGTAGCTCTATGCCATAATTGTGCTACTAATTTTATTAGTTTCTTTACTATGATACATGTGGACATTAAAGCAAATAGATGTGTGTATTTTGAAAGAAAAACAAAGCAGTGCTTACTCTCATGATTCATTATTTTGGCTTGATTTTTAATATACATTAAACAAATTAAGCTGATTTTTATTATACATTAAGGTAAACATATCCATAAATGATAAAAAGTTTATTTATACAGATATTTTTATGAATTTCTTTATACTGAATATTTAAGTTTCACATTTTAAAAGCAGTTACAACCATAACCAGTTTTTAAATAAAATTAACTAACAGTTATTAAATTTGCGTTCATTAAATTTTGTCCAGTTAATATATTAACAGAATATATGACGAGGTGCTGGAATAGAAATGAAGATATTTGATATTTACAATTCGCATATACATCATTTAAGTACTGCTGCAATATTTAATTTTTAATCTTTTGTAAGACATGGATATTTGGCGAATGTTTACTATAGTTAGAAGTACAACCTGGTGTACTGCATTCCTTTGGCATCTAACTTAAAAATAATGTAAATTAACTTAACGAGAAACATTTAGAATAAATCACTCAATAAAATGTGTCCCATAAATAGTAGTACGAACTTTAAGGGAAGATGAAAGAAATCAAAAGGATTAAGAATCGCGTAACATAGCATAGCCAAACACGTTGTTTTCATTCTAAGCGTATGTATTGAAAATTTTACCATTCCCGAAATTAAAAGGATTTATAATTTTCGTTTATATAATTCCATATATTTTTTTTCTTCCAAATAAAAGTATTAAATTTTAGAAAACCATACTAGGAAATACTACGAATATTCCAATATCTTTTTTTTAAGTGATTACTAACTGGTGCTTGAAGACAATGTTTTCGTTCTTGCATTGCTGTATACAGTAGTGATGGGCAATCTAGTTCATTTTAGTGAACTAGTTCTGAACGAACTAGTTCACGTCATGAACTAGTTCTTCGAAATAGTTCATATGAACTATGGAGATTTAATAATGAACTATACGAACTACGTAGTTCGTAATGAACTATCTAGTTCAAAATGAACTATGTAGTTCAAATGAACTATGTAGTTCAAATGAACTATCTAGTTCAAAATGAACTAAGTAATTCAAATGAACTATGTAGTTCAAAATGAACTATGTAGTTCAAAATGAACTAAGTAGTTCATTAAACTAAATAGTTCAATTAACTAGATAGTTCATTATGAACTATGCAATTTGGGATGAACTATATAGTTCATATTGAACCATGCAGTTTGTCATGAACTATATAGTTCTTGGTGAACTATCTAGTTCATTACCGGAAATAGTACAGAACTATTTCCGGTGGTCTCCGTACTGGAAATAGTTTAGATCAATTTCAGGTACGGAAACCACGCGCGGAGCACGGCTGATGCATGGTTTCTCTGATTTGTCGGGATCGGGAGAGTTTTTTTTTTTGTATCGGAGTGTTTTTTGACGTAGCAGTGGCGTACCCAGAAATTCATTTTGAGGGTGCGTATCGTCATTACCATAAGGAGCACTGTAGTACTAGGTAAAATCTAAAGAATATGCTAGGGGAAGTCGGAGGTTATCGCTAGGCTATCGGTATTGTGAAAGATTTTATAACAAACTGAAATCTTTCAAATGAATTAAGTTCTGAGGTGTTTGATAACTTAAGATGACTCCCCCCCCCCTCCACACACACACACACACAAAAGGAAAAAAAAGACGGTTCAAATAATGTCCACTTAAGATGTAAGATATTGCAGTTTCAAAAATTTATTACTGTTACTTGAAACTGTTATTTAATGCACAGGCGTCGAGTTATATGAGTCCATGGGGCTTGAGCCTCCTTAATAAATTATGAGTTGGGGCTGAGCCCACCACAGTGGCGTACCTAGAGGGGGTGCAAAGGGACATATGCACCCCCCCCAAAATTTATTCTCAAATTAGAAATGATGAATGATGAAAGATATTTGAAATGGTGAGAGAAAAGGTGAATTTTTTCATGCTCCTCCCCTTCCCCCCCCCCCCCCCGTCAGGAAAGAGAATGCATGATTCAGCTAAAGGAATGCCTGAAAAAAGAATAGAAAGTCTGTAATCACTCTAAAAATGTGCTTTTGTGTTTATGGGGTTATGGGTTATGGGTCCCACGACCGGCCTTCCCGCTGCCCTCAAACAGTAGCCGTTTACTTTTCCCAAGCTGTATGCACGCGGAAGCAGAAGCACCCCCAAAGAACATTTGCAGTGGAGTGGAATAATATTAAATTGAACTAAGTAGTTCAAGTTGAACTATCTTGTTCATGTTGAACTAAAATGAACTATCTAGTTCAAAATGAACTATCTAGTTCAAAACGAACTATCTAGTTCAAAATAAACTATCTAGTTCAAAATGAACTAAATAGTTCAAAATGAACTAAGTAGTTCAAAATGAACTAGATAGTTCATTTGAACGAACTATAGTTCATTTAGTTGAACTATTTAGTTCTTTAGTTCATTGTAGTGAACTAGTTCGTTCATGAACTACCCATCACTAGTATACAGTGATACTTCTATGAGCGACCACTTCTATTTAGTGACCCCCTCCTGCAACGACACATTTTTTAAAGCACCGATTTTTTACCCTACCTAGTTAATGTTAAAAGAGCCTCTAGAAGACACCACACAACCCTCTATAAGTGACCGGTCCCAGTTCCCTGTCCGAAAATTTTCTTGTATTTTACTGGAAGTAAAGTAAATAAAAACCACATTCTAAACCAGTCGCTCTATTGCAAATCGACAGTAGTGCAAGTACAGGTACACATTACGTACAAATCTTGTACGTTAGAGAAGAGACATGTCTAAGAAACGAGTGATTTTACTACTGGGAGAGCACTGATGTGATCGAGTCACACGAAAAAAGAAATTTGGAGGTTACTTTTGGTTGTGGGAAAACCTAAAAAGCAAAGAAGAAAAAGCAAAGATTTTATTATGACAAATTCAAAATGCATGAAGATATCGGAATAAATGCTCTTTTGGCAGATGTAAATAAATATATATATATATATATATATATATGCAGCAGAGAGTGAAGTACACTCGAAGCGAGAATAAAGAATGAAACAATCTGAAATTCCTAAATATTTGATCAAAATTTAAAATTCGTTTATATAATTACTCATGCAATTTATTATGAAACTACATAAATAACAAAACAAACAATATATTTCAGCACTTTTATTTCTCGGTTACCAAATGTTTATACTTCTTTAAGCGACCACCTCTCTTAACGACCGATGTTTCACGGAGCGGAGGGTGGTCGCTCCAAGAAGTTTCACTGTATTAAGTTTGTAGCTGAAAAAAAAAAAAAACCTGCTTAACGGCCTTTGAATAGAAAGTGAGATAAACCAACAGCTCAAGGACGCGAAAAATTTCAGGATACCTCTTCAAAAGCTGCACTAAACACTGTAGCAAACCAAAAATAAACGCTTTCTTGTTTAATTATTCTTTATTATAGCAATTCCAAGTATTATATAAAAGTTATTCTTTTGTCGCTATCTCAATCGAACTTTGGAATTGAACATAATGAACGCTTGTACAAAATATTAACTGCATTTGAAGTTTTTACGTATACATATACAAAATTAATAATTTATAATTTACTGTACTTCTGCACTGAAAGCTGGCTACACATGTCTAAATCACACAATCAATGCACATATCTAACTGATAAATAACATTTTTGACTGAAAAATTAAACAGACAACATCGTCTAACTAGTATTACAAAGACACGCTTATTTACTGTATATAAACTACTCAAGTAGTACGATTTCAGATGAAAATGATTTAAAAACAGCACATGAATATTAATTCACTAAATTTGATTTGCATACATATTTTTAGAACTTCTAAATAAATTATACAAGTTTACACTTACCTTTACATTCAGAGCAAAATGTTCGAATTTTATGATAAATTACCACAAAAAAAAAACGGCTCACAAAATGATTATCTACATCTAAAGTTCTTTAGTACGACAAAACTACAAAAAAAAACTGTTTTAAAATAATAAAATAATATAATATTTATAATACTTATAATAATAAAATGGAACAGTGCTAATCGCGAAAACAGGCCTCAATGATAAACTCAATTTTCGTGGCGGCAATCCACGAACAAGCCTGTTGCTAATAGCGACGGCCCCGGGTCACCTTAATCTAATGGTGGCTAGTTTTGATTTCAACTGGTTTGGATCTTAGGGGGTTATTTAACACTTTTTTCTAGACATTATAATAATTCACTAAGAAGCTAGAATAGTAGTAGTAAGCAAATAATAACTTTTTTATAAGATGATTTTCTTTCCCTTGTGGGATTTTGTTTTTAATATTTTTAATCTTTAAATACAAAAAATAATTGTAAAGATCAAAATCTAAATTGTGTTGAAAGTTTTTAATAAATAATTTTATTATTTCAAACACTGAGAAATTAAAATTGCTAAGGATTCTATTTAGACAGTAAGAAAATTAGGGTACTTTTTATGTATTACTAGCTGACCCGGCAAACGTTGTTTTGCCATATAAATTATTCCTAGGATTATTTTAGTAGAAAGAAATGACTAACTTATTGTAAGTGTGTGAGAATGTGGTATATGAGTGGAAAAGGCATGGAGCGCTGTGAACCCCCCCCCCCCCCAAAAAAAAAAGGATGAAAATCTGAAACACTTTCAGATTTTAAATACGCACTATAGTGCTATATATTAAAATCGTATCATAATTTATACGTCGTCCCTATTTTTCGTCCTTATTCCATTAAGTTGGAAAGTGTTAGCATTATTCATAACTGTGCTGTATTTTTCTTCCTTATTTTATAAAACCCATCTTTGGAATCGAAATCTATCTTAAAATCGCCTACTAAAACTCTTTTACAATCTTCGCCAAGTATATCACAACTATACTTCACCGTTTTATATATTGTTTACTACTTTAACGCCTCGATTCTCACCAAGGAGGCGATGATTAAGTATATGCAGTTACCATGACGATTTTTTGCATTTATGTAGAAATCGTAATTTAGAATTAAAATGGCGATTTGGAACAACATGTAGAACAGCATGCCGTTACATTTTTATTTATTTTTGATTACCAATTAATGTAGTTTTAATAATTAAATGTCTTCAAATTCCTTAACTGGCGTGTTTATCGCTAGTTTGTTTACTTTAGTTATCACCTAGTTCTTTTGGGTGCGTTGAAACTGTACTTACGTATTATCCCGGCGGTCACTTCCGCCAAACTACTTTTTCGTAGATTTTATATACGTTGCCAATCGTATTCGAAACCATCAACAATTGCATGTGCCCGGCATTTATCTTGGTGAAAAATTTCTTGTCTTGGCGGACCGCCGGAATAATACGTAAGTACCGTTGAAACTTGTGCATAACTCCCAGAGACCCATGACTGCAAAGCTCGCCTAAGTACGGGAATTTTTTAGGTTGGCGAGAGTGGGGGCGCTAAAATAGGAATCAACTCTTTCTTGTACCATAAAACACATCTTTGGAATCGAAATCTATCTTAAAATCGCCACCTGAAACTGTTTAGAATTTCCTCCAGGCATCTTCTTCCTGTAGGCATATTACAACTATACCGCAAAGACATTTTAAATACTGTTTGGAATGGACATCATAATCCATGAGTGTACCGTGTTTTCCTTTATTGTTCCACAGAGCACTTCTTCGGAATAGAAATCTATATTAAAATCGCCTAGTAAAACTCTTTTACAATATACGCCAGGCGATTTCTAACTATACGCGAAATATATTTAAAATAAATTATCGCGGTTTGGCACCATATTTAGCGATCAATTATCAAAAATTGCAAACCTTGTGCGACTTTCAACATTTTATTAACCCCCCCCCCCTCCTCTCCACATTATCTGGCAAACACATTTGAAAAGTGATTCGACACGCTAATGTCTACACAGAAATCCTGATTGAAATGAATAGCACTCGGGGGCTAAACATTTTGGGGTGGACCGCCTTTATGACTTAGGGGTATGAGACATAGTTAAAAACCTATTCTATGACCTAACGAATATACATAGAAAATTTCATTAAAAATGGTCGAGTGGTTTCGGAGGAGTTAGGTGACTAACACTGTGACAGGAGAATTTTATATATTAGATTATTTTCTATAAAAGCGGCATTCCGTAAAAATAAACTCATTGCCTTACACAAAAAATCTGATGTGGACAAACAACACATACCTTCCTTGCACGTCTCTGAAATCAAAAACATTTTCCGCGCACTTCATCTAAACTAATTTTGTTTGAAAGAGATAAAATACTGCAGTAATACTAAGGTTTAGCGATTTCTAGCCAAATATTTCCGATATCGCCAAGCTGTTTTTAATTTGATAGATTTGTTTTTGGCTTTTAATTAGGCAATATTTCGTCAAAAGCTGACAAGCTTGATATAGTTAGCGAGATTTTGGAAATAGCCGAAATAGTGTTTCATCACAAACTTTTAATGAATCGGGGGTATCCATATGCTTTAAGTCATTTGGGTGACCCTGTAAATAAATTACTCAGTCGATTGCAATAAAAAATGAAATGCTCAGTTAAATGTTATAATAGTTTTAAATACAAAATTTCAACATTCTACGGTAAAGAGTTTTAGAGTCATGCGAAATACGAAATTATTTTTTACTCAAAATTTGGCGATCTTTCGGCAAAACTCACCAAGGTCGATGACAAATGGCGAGATTTTGGGGATGGACCAAACAATGACGGCGTATTGAAGTAATGTATTGAAGATGCCCGTAAACATTAATGTTTCGAAATTCTTTTGGGTGGTCCTGTAAATGACCCTGCCAGTAGATTGTAACCAAAAATTGAGATGCACAACTAGATGTTACAACAATCTTACAAGCTTCAAAACTCTATGACAAATAGTTTTCAGATATGAGTCGCCAAGCTTGGCGACTTTTGGCTTAATTTGAGAGGCACGTGACCGTGGTCGGACCATGACCTAATTATACGGTACGACGGTATTGTGCTTGAAATGGATGAATGCCCCTAAAATTGCCATTGACCGTAATGTATTGGAAATCCTTTGAGTGTTCCTGTATCAGAATTATAAATGATAAGGCACTATTTTCGATGGAGAAACTCATTTTGTAACATTTAACAACATATATCACTTCTGAGTAGTTTGAAATAGCCTAATAGCTCTAAAATACGCTTTAATGAATTTCTGTCCTTAGAGCGTAATGTATTTAAAATCTTTTGGGCGGCCCTGTAAATAAACTAACCCATCGATTGGGACCTAAAAAGGAGCTAGATGTTACGTATAAAGTTTCAACATTCTGCGACCAATTTTTTTTTTTTTTTAGATATGCGAGTTAAATGAATTCCTGTCAATAGAGCTTAATGTATTTAAAATTTTTTCGCTGGTCATGCAGATAAACTATCCAGTCGATTGGGACCAAAAAGGTAGGTGCACAAGTAGATGTTACAACAATCCTAAATATAACGTTTAAACATTCTAGGACCAGTAGTTTTTGAGATATGCGAGTTGCATACGTATGTACGATGTACGAACAGACGGCATGCAAAAACTGGTCAAAATAGACTCGCGCTCGGTCAAAATGGGTTATACTTGCATTTATATGAACGTAGATGCTAGCGTACGATGAGATGAATCGCAAAAATTCTTAAAAGTAAATTTAGAGGTAGTCAAGCTCTGTTTTTTTGTCGAAATTTGGTCCCCGAAATTTTTCGCGATCACATTACTTTTTTATACCCCGTACAAGGAAGTAAAAAGAAAATTCTCTAGCGACTCAACATCCAAAAAGGAATAGCTCCATATTTTTATTTCCTTGTACGGAGTATAAGGAAGTAATGTGGTCGCGAAAAATTTCGGATCTAGATTTTGACGAAAAAAATGATTTTAACTGTCTCTTTTACTTTTAAGAACTTGTACGATGCATCTCATCGTACACTAGCATGCATGGTTCATATAAATGCATCTACAACCCATTTTTTTCCGATCGCGAGTGTATTTTGACCAATTTTTCCATGTCGTCTGTACGTACGCATGTAACTCGCATATCTCAAAAACTATTTGTCGTAGAATTTTGAAACTTCATATTTAGGATTGTTCTAATTGTGCATTTCCCCTTTTGGTCTGTATAGTTAATCTACAGTGCAGGGCCGTCCAAAAATTTTAAATACAATACGCTCTATGGTCAGAAATTCATCAAAGCGTATTTTAGAGATATGAGGCTATTCAAACGACTCAGAAGTGATATATGTTGTTAAGGGTTACGAAATGAATCTCTCCATCGAAAATTGTGTCTGTATCATTTAAAATTATGCTACAGGAACACCCAAAAGAATTTCAACACATTACGGTCAATGGCAGTTTTTGAAATTCATCTATTTCACGTGCCTCCATCAAAAATTACGCCAAAGTCGCCAAGCTTGACAACTTTTGGTGTACGTGTGTATGTATTTAACACTCATATCTCAAAAACTATTAGTCGTAGAATGTTGAAATTTTATATATGCCGAGTTTTGCCGAAAGATAACCAAACTTAGAGCCAAAAATAAATTCGTTTTTCGCATAACTCTAAAACTTTTAACCGTAGAATGTTCATAATTTTGTGTTTAGAACTCTTGTTAAAGACACTGTTTTCAATGGAGAGATTCATTTTGTAATCCTTAAAAACATGCATCACTTTTGATTCGTTTAACTAATACTTTCAAAACACGCTTTAATGAATTTCTGCCCATAGAGCGTAATGTATGGAAAATCTTTTGGGTGACCCTGTTAATAAACTGTCCAGTCAATTGGATCCAAAAAGGGAGGTGCACAACTAGCTGTTACAACAATCATATACATGAAATTTCAACATTCTACGACAAATAGTTTTTGAGATACGCGAGTAGCATACATATACGTACAGACGTCAAAGAAAAACTAGTCAAAATAGACTTGCGGTTGGTCAAAATGGATTGTACATCTATTTATATGAATATACATACATGCGTTTGATGAGATGTCTCGCAAAAACTGTTAAAAGTAAATTTAAAGGTAGTCAAAATCGAGTTTTCGTCAAAATGTGGATGCTGAAATTCTTCGCGATTACATTACTTCCTTTTATTCGTACAAGGAAGTAATAACACATTTTAATGGGTTAGAAGAGATTGTATTACAAATTTGGTCTAAATAAAAATAAACCACAGTATTGATGACATCTTGATAAAGGAGTGTTTGTACAATTAAAATTTCTCCTGTGCAAAATAAAATTATACGTATATTCTACTTTTGAATTAAAAGTTAAACTAAATTGTATAGTTAAATATTTTAAAATATTATTACCCTTTTTAATTGAAAAAAATATTACTAAGCATATTTTTAAAACTGTTTTGTCTCTCATAATTTAGATGAAGAGTTAAAATAAGACCCTTTCAGTTATAAGCGATTTTAAATCGGTCCCTTAAAACACGTATAAGTGAGAGATCACTGTATAAACGTTTATAACAGTTGAACTGTTCATTGAAAGCTATGGTTCCCAACCAGTGGTTCGTGATCGTGAACGCTTTTCTAGTGGTTCGCTTGATTTGTAAAGGAGTCGCAAAAATAACATATTATATTGCTACACAACGGCTGCACAAGTGTTCGTCAATTTGTTTTGAGTTTTCGAAGGAGTTCGCGAATAAAAAAAGGTTGGGAATCACTGATTTAAAGGGGGAATAACAAATTATAAAAGTTCTTTCCCAGGATATTGCATAATTACATTACAGTGATATAAAGTTTTTTTCTTCTTTCTGTTATCCCCAAAATATCACGAAGTTTAAAGACGATACTTAAAAAAATTGTTATTCCTTCGCTCAACTTTGTTTTAAGACTAAAAAATTAAAAATAAATTATGTTTAAAAAACTAAGAAAACACGCTTTTATAGCAATAGGAACTGAAAAGTAAGAAATAATGTTTAAATATAAAGATTTAGTTCAGCACAACTCCTTAAAACTTAACCTTTTTCGAATTAAGCTTAAAATAAGAATAAAGTGATAGACTAAAAAAGTTAGCTTAATGCTAAAAAAAGCGTGGAGTGCTTTTCACTTGCATTTTCATACAGTCTTTACTCATAAGTTCGGGGGGAAAAAGACATCTGATATCAAGCAACCCACATTTCTTAAAATATTAAGCTAATATTTTAGTTAATTATTAGTTTAGTCTTTATTCTTATTTTAAGCTTAATTCACAAAATTAAGTTCTACCGAGTAATGCAACATATTGCTATTGAACAAAATCCTTATGTTTATAGTCCTACTATATAGTTAACGCTGATCCCAGACTCATTCTGTAACCATTCCGGGCAACCACTTCAATATGAATGTTTTACCGCTATTACTCTATGAAGATTAAAAAATTCAAAAAGATTAAAAAGCAGAAAAAGCGTAATAACATCTACACCGTTTATACTATCGGCTTGAATTTTTTCATAATTATGTATAAGAATATAAAAAAAAAAATCTGGGCTACTTTAAAAATCTGAAAATGCACCGGTTCCCTCATTTTTAAGCGATTTTTTGCCTTTTTCAGCTCTATTTTATCTCCGAGAGTAAAAAAAAGTGAATCATTTGCGTGACAAAATGAGCTGTTGCAATCGATATGTTGTCATATTCATCACGGTCATCAGGCTTGAAAGGAAAGTGTTATTCCGATTCCTTTAAAATAGTTTTTCCAGATTTAGAGTTGCGCACAGAGGGGGGTCATGAAGCAAGTTGCGTCATTGAAATTTTTTTTTTTTTGGGGGGGGGTATTTTTCCAGAATTTGGGGGGGGGGTATATTGCAGATACAAAAAAAAAAAAAAAAAAAAAAAAAGGAAATATATTTTCACTTCAAATCAAATAGTTGCAAATACATCTGGTGGAGGGGGAGGGATAGATAGTTAAGAGAGAAAAATGTTTTCTTTGGTACTCAAGGAGGGGGGAAGAGTGGGGAAAGGAATCAGAACCTTCCTTCCACATTCCCGGAAGAGCAAAAAAAAAAAAAAGGTAAGGGGAGGGGGGTGTCACAGACAATATCTGATATATTTTGTCGGTGGAGGGGGTTTTATATTTTGCATTTGCTGTAGTTTTGCCTGGGGTCAGTAGAGTTTTCCAGTTTTCGGCACGATTGTCAGTTGATCAATCGGTCGGCGATCTCTGAAGATAATGTCATAAATACCATTTCAAAAAGATTGTTGGGAAAAAGTATGCAGTTTCGAATGTATCACTGCTTTGCATGTTGCACATTCAATATTTAAGATCTTGAATCCTGTAACGGTCTCCCTTCAAGGTGTTGTTTTAGATTACGGAGGAGCTCAAGAAATAATTCACTCAGTAAAGATAAAAGTTCGAAATGACGAAAAATGGAAAGATATTTTATCAAGTATAGCTGATTTTATGAAAGTGAAGGATATTCCCGAGCCTATTCCCAAGTAAGGAGAAAGAAAAGATTCATGGATGAGATGGGTGTAGATGAACCCATACAGGAGCTCAAGGAAAAACTTAAGGTTGAACTCTTTTTCAAGCTTCTGGATTCCATCTAAAATCAGCTTGAAGACAGATTTCCTGACCATTCCTTAAATATGGTGAAACAAATGAATCTTTTTTACCCATGCAGGTGTTTTACAAATTAATCAACAACACATCTCAAGTGAAAATGCAACAGAGCTATGTGAGTTTTACAAATGGGATGCTGATAGGAGGCTTTAAATAAAATCTATTAATAGCCTTTTAATATCTGTGGATTTTATTTTTGAATAAATTTACTTTTGCTATTTTTTTTAACATATCATTTTTTTTTTTAAATTACGGTTTGCTTAATTAAACCCACATTTTGTATCCCAGCAAAAAAGGTAAACAGCAAGCTCTCTAGTTTTAAATTAGGGATGCACAAACTTATTAAAATTAAGGGCCACATAAATACACTGTGACTTATTGGAGGCCACCAAAATAAAATAATTTGAAAGTTAGCTATCGTATAATGTCTTAATATAGTATGCATACTATAGCCCGCATAGTATGCGGTCTCTCATATGAGGCTGCGATCTGTGCATCCTTGCTTTAAATCTTGATACCATTTAAAACTAAATACCAACTATTTTCCTGTACAATTATTTCTCTACAATTTTGATAGTTTGAAATTAATTTGACTAACTGAATGTCACAATTGAATTAATTGTAATTAGTGCTTATTATAAATCAATAAGTAATTTTTAATTATTAAATTAAAGGAACTGAACAATGAAAATTAGATTATAATCAATTTTGCAAAATCATTTTACGTTAAAACCAAGTTAGTTACTACTTTGAATTTAGATTCAATTACTTTAATCATTTTAATACTAATTTAAGATTTTAAAAATGTATGTTTATTATATATATATACATGTGTGTGTGTGTGTGTGTGTGTGTGTGTATTTCTTTTTAAATAAAAAAAAATAATAATAACAAATTATGTTTCAACAAAAAGATCGTGTGAGTTTTTTTTTAAATGTGTGCATTTGGGGGGGGGGGGAGGGGGGGACCTCTGCTGATTACATGGTTTAATATTTTTTTTTCACAAACAAATCGTCTGCATCTATATAAGAAAGGTCCTGCACACAAAACGAAATCTTTTGAATGCCAAAATTTTCCAGAAGAGCATGATTTTCGCTTTGGGTATATAATAAAAATATGAATTTATTTGTTTTAGGTGGACGAAGATTAAATGTATTGAGTGTAGATATGTTTTCGCCAAATGTTTTTTTTCTAGCGCCGTTGCAATTGCCACTACAACGGTCTTCATTTTACGATGACATAAAGATTAGTTATTTTTACTTCCTTGTACGGAGTATAAGGAAGTAATGATCCCGAAAAATTTCGGGGGCCAAATTTCGACGAAAACAGCGATTTTAACTACCTCTAAATTTACTTTTAAGAATTTTTTCGATGCATCTCATCGTAAGCTAGCATGCACGATCTATAAACTGCAACTCATTTTGACCAGCGGCGAGTCCATTTTGGCCAGTTTTTCCATGCCGTCTGTACGTACGTACGTACGTATGTATGTATGTATGAATGAAACTCGCATATCTCAAAAACTATTGGTCGTAAAATGTTGAAGTTTTATATTTAGGATTGTTCTGTGACCTAGTTGTGCACCTTCCCTTTTGGTCTCAATCGACTGGATAGTTTATATACAGGACCGTCCAAAAGATTCGAAATACATTACGCTCTATGGGCCGAAATTCATTAAACTCGCATATCTCAAAAACTATTAGGGGTAGAATGACGAAACTATTTAGGATTGTTGTAACATCTACTTGTGCAGCTCCCCTTTCAGTTCTATTGGACTGCGTAGTTTATCTACAGGGCCGCTCAAAAGATTCTAAATACATTACGCTCCATGGGCCGAAATTCATTAAAGCGTATTTTAGAGGTATTGGGCTATTTCAAACGACTCAGAAGTGATATATATGCTGTTAAGAGTTACAAAATGAATTTCTCCATTAAAAGAAGTGTCTATATCATCTATAGTTCTGCTACAGTAACACTCAAAAGATTTCGAATACATTACGGTCAATGGCAATTTTAGGGGCATTCATCCATTTCAAGCACAGTACCGTCCTACCATATAAGTTAGGTAATCATCCGACCACGGTCACGTGCCTCCCTGAAGAACTTGGTGTACGTGTTTATATATTTAACTCTCAAATCTCAAAAACTATCAGTCGTAGAATGTTAAAATTTCATATATAAGATTGTTGTAACATCTAGTTGTGCATCTCGATTTTTGGTTCCAATCTTTGGTTCCAATCCAATGGAGAGTTTATTTACAGGACCACCGAAAAGAATTTCACTAGTTTAATGTCTATGGACATCTTCAATATATTATAACTGTAGACAGTCATTGTTTGGTCCATGCCCAAAATCTCGCCGTCTGTCGTCGACCATGGCAAGTTTAGCCAAAATATCGCCAAATTTAGCGATAGTCAGACATTGGGTCCATGCCCAAAATCTCTCCATGTGTCGTCTTTCTTGGCAAGTTTCGCCTTAATATCGCCAAATTTGGCGCCAAAAATTATGTCGTATTTAGTATAACTCTAAAACTTTAACCCGTAGAATTTTGAACTTTTGTATTTAGAACTATTGTAATATCTAACTGTTTTCAATATCTTTTTTGCCTGCAATCGACTGGGTAATTTATTTACAGGGTCAGCCAAATGACTTTAAATACATTAAGGTGTATGGATGCATTCAATTCATTGAAAGTCTCTGGTCAATTACTACTTTGGTAATCCCCAAAATCTCGCAAACTATCTCAAGCTTGTCGGCTTTTGGTGAAATATCGTTAAATAAAGTGCCAGAAGAAAATCTTTCAAATTGAACCCAGCTTGGTGATATTGGAAATATTTGGCTAGAAATCGCTAATCCTTACTATTACTGATATTTTATCTCTTTCAAACAAAATAAGTTTAGATGAAGTGCGACTAAAATATTTTTGATTTAATAGACGTGCAAGGAATTCACATCAGATTTTTTAGTTCATGTTACTATAAAAGCGTGTTTCCTTAGTTTAAAAAAAAAAGTTAATTTATTGAATTTTTTTCTTTTGTTGGTTTACTTTTTTTTTCTGTGTATATGTACAGTATACATGTACATATATGTTGCTGTTATAAGCTGTATACAATACAATGTGTTCCAAAAACACTGACTTAAGTTTTTATTCCCAAAACTTTGATAGACATATACAATAAATTACAAGGCTACGCAAAAATAGTTCAGAATTTTATGGTATCGTTAAAAAATTTTAGAGATTAAATAAATGCAAAATTTAAATTTTTATATAGCCCCGTTCAAAATGTAACAATTCATAAATATGTGCCCCATACATTAATTAGATGATGTAGAAAGTGTTAGCCGTCATTATAAAAAGACTTTCCAACCGCGTTGTGCAGTGTCTAAAGAACAATTTAATCACACTAAGGGTCCGTGTTCGATTCCCGAAGTGGGTTTGGATGTCAATTCGTTCGTTTAATTCATAGAAGATAACGCTGGTCCATGTATCCATAATAAAGTGACTGGTGATTCCGGCCTTAGTAGTGGGAATGGCCGACGCCTGCTATAATCTGCAAGTGACCTCCACTTGAAAAAGAAATCATAAAAAGACTCAGATGCGTTTAAGGAAAAGTTGATGAGAGGCTGCATGATAGAAAAACAAAAACAAAAGTATTACGTGATTGTACAATTATTCTTTTCCTTTGTAGCTGTACTACCTCTGGCGGATTTAGCTCTTGAGAGGCCCGAAACACAATTCAATTTTCTGTGTCCCTCCTCGAAAAATGTTTTCATTACCCCTGCACTGTACGTTGTGCATGATGTGCACAGGCTTTTTTTTTACAGTAATTAATCACTTTAATAAATGAATATAAAATTAAAATTGTCTGGTGGCTGCATCTAAAAGGTTGCCAATGTTCGGTTGTAGAAAAGTGCTTTATTAAAAGTCTGGAAGTTAGTGGATAGGGGAAAAAATTAAATAAATAAATGCATAAATCTCTATTAAAAAAATAAATTTACTACTTATTTATATTTTTAAAGAATCTAGTAATTTATGGATAATAAAACATTATTTATAAAATAACAGGGGGCATTATCAACATTTGTTAAAATTAATTTCATTCTAATTACTGGAATTTATTTTTTGGAATTTCGGGAAATATGTTGATTGACAAAGTAAAGAAAGAAATCGGAGTTTTTGCTTCTGTAATTATAGATCGTCTTGAATATAAATGTTAATTTCTGCTTAAAATAAAATTTAAAAAATACACTCCTTTTATAGTTAATTTAGGTCATACAAACAAGTATTAAGATTAAAAAAATCTTTATCTCATGGAAGTTAATAATTTTCATACTCCAATAAGTTTCAGCTTTCATAATTAGCAGTGAATAAACATCATCGAAACGCTAAGTATAACCCAGTAGATGCAATTTTATATTGGCTAATTTTCAATGTTGTTTTCTTACGCCAAAAATTTACTTTTGCAGACCACTGGTATATGGTTTGTTTCAGTTATGAAACATTTGCGTACTTATCAAGGACTTTTGAGGGTCAGAACAGGCCGCTGTTGTACACCTATATGTTAAGTCATTGGGCTTCGGCAGCATAGGGCAAAGGGGGCATTTGCTTCCTCCTGGTTTTTGTATGCTGTTTCTTTCCCTGTTTTTTGTTCTTTCCAACAGGGTAACCTATGTTGAAGTAATCTTTGAAAACCCATGGAAAATTTTTTGCCGACGCCCATGGTCAAGTCATATTTAGATTATTCCACATTTACGGCAGCTGAAAAATTATTTATAAATGCAGATTTCAGATAATTTTCCATCTCACATTTCTTCACACATTCCATCTCACATCTTCACAAGATTTTCCAGTTTTTTGGCTAACATTTGCAATTTCTCTGAATTTTTCTGCTAAAATAAAATTTTTATATACTGTTTTTCTTGACCAGTGGCATGTAATCGCTCAGCATCCCCAACTAATCGTATGATTATTATCCACACCTGAATTTCCGTGCAAACATGCAGTGGGACTTCCGGCGAAACATTTACCTGTCAACATTATTATTGCCAAATTTACCGAATTTTTTTTTTCTGTTACCGGCATTTTACACAAATTCATAAAAATATTAAAGATAGAAGAACAATGTGCCGAAAATCCATCCACCCCGCATATATTTATTTTCATATCTCCGACAGATTTTACTGACGGGACTTCTTTTGTGAATTATTTTCGGAGCTTCTGTAAAAGAACGATAAATGAGGCATACACCATTTTCAATAGGGTACAACGTACAGTACATAGGAATAAAACATGCAAATTCCGTAGTAATCGATGCATATTTACTTGCAGTTAGAGCACGGACGGACGGACAAACAGACAGACAAATCGAGATCACAAACATTTTTCAACCTTGTTGGAAAGTGTTAAACAAGAGATGAACAATTAGATGTTATAATAGTTCTAAATACAAAGTCTCAATACTTTACTATTAAAAGTTTTAGAATTATGCGAAATACGCAATTATTATGGTGCCAAATTTGGTGATATTTTGGCAAAACTCGTCAAGGTCGATTACGCATGGCTTAAAGAATGACTGACTATAGACATCAGGGACGTACCCAGAAAACATTTTGCGGAGGGTCCAAACGGTGAAAAAGGCAGAATTTTTCACAAAAAGACTTCATTTTGTTAACGAAATTCTAAACTTCAGGGGAGGGGGTGGGGTCCGGACCCCCTCGGTATAGCCTGGTATAGCCTTGATAAACATAATATGTTGAAGATGTCCATAGATCTTAATGTATTGAAATTTTTTTTGTGGCAATGTAAATAAACTATCCAGGATATTAGAACCAAAAAAGAAGGCGCTAAACTAAATGTTCCAATAAATAAAATTTCAACATTCTACGACCAGTTTTTGAGTTATGCGAGTTACGTACATACACACAAACATACGAACGTACAGACGTCCGGAAAAAAAATAGTCAAAATGGACTTGCGGTTGCTCAAAATAGATTCTACATGCATATATACGAACATGCGTACGTACGTACGTTGAGACGTCTCGCAAAAACTCTTCAAAATTCGTTTAGGGATAGTCGAAATCGATTTTTCATCAAAATCTGCGAACCGAAAATTTTTGCGATCATTGCACTTCCTTTTACTTCCTAAAAGGAACTGAAAGGTTTCTACATTCAGTGCTTTTCAGATACAGAAAATGTTTTTTTACAATAATAATCACATATACCAAATTTGCGCTGATTCGTGTCCTGGAAAGTCGTCTGCAACTGCTGTAAAATGGCATTCGTAGTACTTAAGAAGCACTGACAAGAAAAATTGTCGCTAACTTTAGTCAGTAATCACTAACTTAATAGTAAAACTGGCTAAGTCCGAGAAAAATCTCTCATTGGATGTTCCTTAAGGAACGATAAGGTAATGCAATAGTAAGCAGTTATAGTTCAGGCAGAAAAAATATAGTAAATTCTTGTGAATGAATGATTTCTACTAATTTGTCGAAGGTTACTCTTAGACTGAACATCCGTTTTATTTTGAGGAAAGGGAAAAAGGAAGACTAGTTTCCTGTTCGGATATTTCCTTTCCTTTGTTTTCCTAATGTATGTTTTTGTTTGTTTTTTCTCTTTGTAAATGATGCCGACTCGTCGAATTAGCGTATACAGTTAACAATCTTTAATTAAAAAGTCTGTTAAGTTTTTGAAGAGATGCGTATAGTATTCTTTCATGCCGGTAGAGCCGAACGCAAAGTATATCTAATCGTGTAATATCAAGAACACATGCGATATTTTATTTTTTAAATTAACGTACAGCGAAAACAACACTACAGTTTTGCTTCTATAAACGTTCTCCATTATTGTGTTCAGTAAATTTCGTTCGATGTGATCATTTACAGTGGCGTACAGTAAGCTCCGATATACATAACAGCGAGTAAGAGGGCGGACTGAAGAGAGGTTCCAGTTTCTTTTAAGTGCCGAAAAAAACCCTAAATTGAAATTGAAAACATGGATCTTTCAACAATATATATGCATCCCCCAAAATTTTTTTCTAGCAACCTTTGTCAGAGAAATAACTCTATTTATAACAATAAGGGTAAAAAACCATTAAAAAATAATCTTAAAAACTCTTTAAACCATCTTAAATGTTTTGTGTACAGCCAGGAATTGGAAACTTTAAAGCCAATTTGTTTATTGCATTCTTTAAAGCAGTTTTCTGCAGAAATAGTAAAAGTATACATACATTAAAAAAAAAACGCACATGGAAACTTTTTGAATTAAAAATTTTAATTTTCAAAAAACGTCGTAGAGTGTTCAAATCACTTAAAAATTAGAAAACGTATTAATTTTCAGATTTTTTCAAGTAGCGCAGATTGTTTTCTATACTTTTTAACACAATTATGAACAATTTCAAGCCGATCGCACAAACGAATAGGCTTTTATTATGTTCGTTGGGCTTAATTTTTTCCTTTCTTTCTTTCTTTATTTGAGCAATGGTGGTATAGGTTTTACTTTGGAGTGGCACGAACCGGAATTGTGACAGAGTCAGTAAGTCAGTGATCAGCATAGCATAGATGTATATTATAAATGCACGAATGAAGCTTAATATCATACATCTAACAAATCTCTCGGTGAAAAGAAACAATACGTTATAAGTTATTTAAAAAGCTTCCTATTATGTTTCATTATTGCTATGCCGCCTTTAAAATACAGAATAAATACAATATTATAAAAAATAATATTTCTTGATAAATTGTGTAATAACTCTTCACCTATTTAGTGTTTAAGGCAGGTTATTCATGTAAACAGAGTATAACAACCCAAGAAGCAAGAGAGTACAATAAAATCGAAATACACAAAATCAGATTTCGGCCATAAAGTTCTTTATATAGTACTGAATCGCAAAATATGGGCTTAAGAGGGTCGATCAACTAAAAGAATCTGGAGTTACAATTTTGTCTTTTCTCTCTTATACATGTGTTTGAATTTACAGAGTCAAGTTAATCTTTCATAGTTTAAACTTAATTTATCCTTTAACAAGTTATGCTAATGAAAATTTCCGAATTCCTTAAATTTCAGTTTTAGCCTCAGTTTTTTTAAGTATATAAATTTTAAAGAAATTTTCTTTTTGCAAAATGAATTTTCTGTGTTTATGTACCGTGTTAAAACTATACCGAAAAAAAAATGTTTTGTTAAATAAATAACAAGTTTGTTAAATCAACAAAGTTATTCAGTTTAAATAGCACCATAGAAATTTTTGTTAAATTAACAAAATATTTTGTTAAAATAACCAAATATTTTGTTAATTTAACCAAACTATTTGTTTAAATAGTTTATTTCTTTGAATTAAAAAAACTTTCTTTGTTAACTGGTTCTGGCCAGGTTAATGCCTCCAACGAAATTATCTTCTTAACTTAACTGTGTTATTTTTTAGCCCACCAAACAGTTGGTTGAAAATTTGAGAAGTAAGACTTCCTGCTATTCATCAAAATTTACATTTTATTTTAGTTGTTTAACGCATCCAATTTTAATTCGAAAAAATTCAAGTCAGAGGTTTTTTTTTCACTTTTTTTTTTTCTTTTCATGTTGTTCACAAGGCAGTTAGACAGTCAGACTTGCTTTTCTGTTCATGGTAAAATAAAGTAAATCTGTATCTTTAATACTAAATAACGCCCGATTGCTGTTTAATTAATTTTTTTAAATTTACTTCTTAATAATTATTTTTAACTGAATTGTCTCGTTTATATTGTATGAGTGGACATACTTTTTATTTACAAGTTCGGCGTGAAGTTTCGGATTTAATGTTACAAGTAAATTCTCGAATATTGTAATCGAAATAAGCAGAATATTTCAGAAAATATTTTCAGATCACGAGTTAAAATTCTTATCTTTAAAAAAAGGGCATCGAAAAGAAAATCTACACAAATATTTTATAAAATGAATTTTAAAAAATTTTAGCCGAAGTGTAAGAGACCATTTTTAAATTTCAATTCTAAATTTTCTGAATACTTATACTCTACTGACGGAGGTAAGGATTTTATATACTCATACAGATTGGAGCACCTCAATAATTTTTGGACGTCGGTGCCATCGATCAACCCCGACCAAATCCATCGGAGATACAGACATGAAATTTTAGGAGCTTATATCTTTTGTTCCCAAGGTGTCATTTAAAAAACGATTTTTAAAATCAGCCCCAGAACTGGGGTAGGGGGCCAAAATGTACTTTAAGCACGTTTCTTTCATATCGCTAAGGAAAAAAGAGATAGCCACAAAATCCTTGCTTTAAAGTGGAACTGATAAAAATACGTAAAAATCTTTTTCAGGATTTTTTAGAATTTGCACCCAAAGCGGGGTCTGGAGCTTAAACATTCTTTTCATGTTTCCTTTCGTGGAATAATGGGGTTGACTCCAGCTCCTCCGTTCTCCAGAGTTCTCTCCAAGAATCTATCAGTGAATGCATAAACAAAGTTTCCTCCTGAATAAGCATCCATGATTCTCGTTCCTTTAGCTTTGATTTGGGCTACTGGTTCTTTCTTAGAACAAAAATGGTCATGTGGTCAAATGATCATGCTAAAAATAGAAAAAAAAATTATTACTCTTTGCCATTTTTGCGTCATGCGTTTAAAATCGCAATAGTAAGATAAGTGCTAACAACATTTGGAAAAAAAAAATCATAGTCAAGATTGTTCGAATATGGATCCAGATAGGTGGATATAAATCCTTTACGAGACTAAAGTATTGGTGAGATAAGCAGATAAATCTATAAAAATAATTCGTAAAGCTTTTTAAGACTAAATGAGTTCAGAAATAAAAATTTTTGACATAAATTTTTTACATAACATATTCAATGTACACGGTTAAATAAAACTCTACTTAAAAAATTAATACTTCCATCTTTACAATTGTACCATAAACGAGAACACGGCGTTCTTAATGACACAGAAGCCCCCCCCCCCAAAAAAAAAAAAAAAAATCTGGTGTGGACACCACATGACTTCCTTGCACGTCTGCTAAATCAAAAATATTTTCGGTCCACTTTATCTAAACTTAATACTGTTAAGAGATTTCTAGCTAAAAATATTTGAGATATCGCCAAGCTGGGCTCATTTTGAAAGATTTGTTTTTGGCACTTAATTGGGCAACATTTCGCCAAAAATCGACAGGTTTAAGACAGTGAGATTCTGGACAATGGCCGAAATAGTGATTCATCACAGACTTTTGATGAACTGAGGGTATCCATAGACCGCAATGTATTTGAAAAGTAAGTCTTTTCGGAGACCCTGTAAATAAATTACCCAGTCGATTGCAGTGAAAAAAAGAGATGCACAGTTACATGTTACAATAGTTCTAAATACAAAATTTCAACATTCAACGGTTACGTTTTAGAGTTATGCGAAATACAAAATTATTCTTGGCGCCAAATTTGGTGATATTTCGGCAAAACTCGCCAAGGTCGATGACAAGCGAGATTTTGGGCATGAACCAAACAATGACTGACTACACACATAATATATTGAAGATGTCCATAGACAATGTATTGAAATTCTTTTGGGTGGCTCTGTAAATAACTGTCCAGTAGATTGGAGCCAAAAATCGAGATGCACAACCAGATGTTACAACAATCTTATATATGAAATTTCAATAATCTACGACTAATAGTTTTTGAGATATGAGAATTAAATACATACATGCGTACACTAAAAGTCGCCAAGCTCGGGGATTTTTGGCGTAATTTTTGACAGAGGCAAGTGAACATTGTCGGACCATTATCTAACTATATGGCAGGACGGTATTGTGCTTGAAATGGCTGAATGTTTCTAAAACTGCCATTGACCGTAATGCGTTGGAATTTTTTTGAGTGTTCCTGTAGAAGAACTATAAATGACAAAGACACTATTTTCGATGGAGAGATTCATTTTGTAATCCTAAAACAACATATATCACTTTTGATTCGTTTGAAATAGCCTAATACCTCTAAAATACCTCTTTTAATGAATTTCTGCCCATAGCGCGTAATGTAAGGGAAATATTTTGTGTGTAATTGCAAATAAATTATGCAATCGATTGGAACCAAAAGGTGAGGTGCACAACTAGATGTTACAACAATCCAAAATATAGAATTTCAACATTCTACGACCAACAGTTTTTGAGATATGCGAGTTACATACGTTCGTACGTACGTACATACGTCAGGGAAAAGCTGGTCAAAATAGACTTACGATCGGTCAAAATGGATTGTACATGCATTAATATGAACACACATACATGCGATCGATGAGATGTCTCACAAAAACTGTAAAAAGTAAATTTAAAGGTAGTCAAAGTCGATTTTTTCGTCAAAATCAGGGTACCGAAATTTTTCGCGATCACATTACTTCCTTATACTTCGTACAAGGAAGTAAAAAGCGAATACATGAGTTTCTCAAATTTAAGCATTGAGCATTCGGAGTTATTATACTTTCACAAAGTACTCAAATACGAGTACTTTTTAGCTTTATCAGTGTATGTGTGTATAAAATGTACATCCCTCTTTAAGGGTTTGTTTTCGTAACCTTATGTAAAATTAATTTTAAATTACAAAGTTAGGTAACGGTAAGCTATTACTTGATGGCTATTTACCTGACTGACGAGAATTTGATGCTTAATTGATGCATAGGAAAATCTCAGTACCAATATTAGTGACTCCGTATAGCTATTTTCATTTCTTTTGAAGAGGGGAGCATGGGTTTTTCCCAAACGTCTTAGAATATATATAACCGAACATTTTCAGAAATTCACTCTTCTCGTCTAATTTTAGTTCAGCTTCAAAATCTTGTGCTCAGGTGTAGCAAACTTATTGTTCTGACATGAACATATTTTCGCTTTTTATTCTTTCTGTTAATGCATGAATTTATCGGGGCTCTAAATCATTCAACGATAAATTATTCTACACAAAAAAGTTTTGTTGAATTAAAAAAAATAAAAAATTTATTTTTTGTTCTTTCGTTTAAAAAATTATCCGGTTGAAATAGCGCAAAGTTCTTGTTAAATTTACTGATGTTTAATTAAAGGCTAAATTTAAGTTTTAATAGCTTACGCTTTCGATTAAAATTATTAGTCTGCTATTTAAGTAAATATAATTACTGCATAAGCTAGTAATGATTAAAAAAAATAAAGCATAAAGTGGGCTTCTCGAAAAGTTTTGTATATAGAGCTTTGTAATAGCTTTTGACGGCAATATATTGGCGTTCCATTTCGAATAAATTAGTTTAAAAGGATTTTTGTTTGTGATTTGTGTGTTTTCAGGTCATTTTGGCAATCAATCAATTTCGTGGGTGGATAATCTGGAGTTTAGTGTACGATATTTTACATTAACTTTGGAGAAAAGCACACATTACAAGTTAAATAGCACATTTATTTATTTACTAGCTGAAGTACCCGTCCTTGACGGGTTAGTGAATGCAAATTTCCAAAAAGCAAGAACTTTCGTCAGCATTGTAGGAGTACACAGAATGGATGGAGTATGTTGCCAAAGTAAAGAAAGCGAAGTTATAATTTTTATGTATTGTTAAAATATTACAGGTTAAGAGAGTCACTAAGTAATATCATTTCATTCGCTTTAGTCGTAATTATGTGATGCGCGAACGAATATTTACGAATATAGAAATAATTTTCGCAAAATCTCAAAATCTTATCAACATCTTTGAAAAAATGGAAGCCTAGAATTTAAGTTGAGTGACAACCTATCATGTCACCCAATTTCGTTTCATTCCCTGCAGTCTTTATTTCGTGATGCTGGAACAAAATTTCAGCATTTCAAAACGATTTTCGCAAAATTTCCAAATGTAATCAAAATATTTTTAAAATTCAACGCCTATAAATTAAGATTAGAAACTACCTATCATATCACTAAATTTCGTATCAATCGTATTAGTTGTTATTACGTGATGTTTGAAGAAATATAAACGTATTTTGAGAGAATTTTCACAAAATCTCAAAATCTAATGAAAATGTTTAAAAAATTGGATACCTATAGTTTATGTTGAGCAATCATCTATCATGTGACCAAATTTCATATCATTCGTTTTAGTCGTTATTACGTAATGCGGGAACAAAGATTCACTCAGTTTTAAACGATTTTCGCAAAATCTCGAAATCGGATCGATTTTTTAAAGTTAGATGCTTATAGTTTAAGGTGAGTGACCACCTATCATTTCACCAAATATCATTTTTTACCTTTGCAGCTATTACGTGATGTGCGAACACAAATTTACGCAGTTTGAAATGATTTTCGCAAAATCTGAAAATCTAATGAAAATTTTTAAAAATTCGACGCCTATGTTTTAAGTTGAGTGACCACCTATCATGACACCCAATTTCCTATCATTCGCTTCAGTCGTTTTTACGTGATACTCGAACACAAATTTACGCAGTTTGACAGGATTTCCGCAAAATCTCAAAATCCAATCAAGATTTTTTAAAAATTCACCGCCTATGTTTTAAGTTGAGTGACCACCTATCATGACACCCAATTTCGTATCATTCGCTTCAGTCGTTTTTACGTGATGCTCGAACACAAATTTACGCAGTTTGACAGGATTTTCGCAAAATCTCAAAATCCAATCAAGATTTTAAAAAAATTCCACGCCTATGTTTTAAGTTGAGTGACCACCTATCATGTCACCCAATTTCGTATCATTTGCTTCAGTCGTTTTTACGTGATGCTTGAACACAAATTTACGCAGTTTGGAACGATTTTCGCAAAATCTCAAAATCCAATCACATTTTTTTTAAATTCCACGCCTATGTTTTAAGTTGAGTGACCACCTATCATGACACCAAATTTCATATCATTCGCTTCAGCCGTTTTTACGTGATGCTTAAACAGAAAAAGCGTCACGGACAGAATGACAGAATGACAGTACGACAGAACGACAGAATGACAGACAGACAAACTTTTTTTTGAGGGTCGCATCGGATTCCCGAGTGCTTGAAACGGATAGAAATCGCAAAATTTTTAAATTCCAAGAAATGTACAGACAAAAGTCTAATTTTATTTATATAGATTACTAGCTGAATCGTCAAACGTTGTTTTACCATATAAATTATTCCTAGGATTATTTTAGTAGAAAGAAATGACTAACTTATTGTAAGTTTGTGAGAATGTGGTATATGAGTGGAAGAGGCATGGAGCGCTGTGAACGATGCTGGAATATAAAAATAACACAATACCAAACATTTATATTTTTAATTCATTGTAATTTATTCTTTAAATTTATATATATCGCTAATTACAATAATTTTACTAAAAATAATATCAATCCCTTAACGCAATAGAGTATACAATATTTTTTGTTATCCCATCTTTAGATAACACAAACACACTGGATGCCCACTGTATGGTTTACCCACTCGAGAGCATGCCACGTATAATTGTCCGTGTGAAAAACATGGTGTGCTCAAATCTAATCCACAAACAGACATAGTTTGGCCTTGAGACTTATTGATAGTCATTCCATAAAAAATTTTGCCCCCCCCCCAAAAAAAAAGGATGAAAATCTGAAACACTTTCAGATTTTAAATACGCACTATAGTGCTATATATTAAAATCGTATCATAATTTATGCGTCGTCCCTATTTTTCGTCCTTATTCCATTAAGTTGGAAAGTGTTATCATTATTCATGACTGTGCTGTATTTTTCTTTCTTATTTCATAAAACCCATCTTTGGAATCGAAATCTATCTTAAAATCGCCTACTAAAACTATTTTACAATCTTCGCCGAGTATATCACAACTATACTTCACCGTTTTATATATTGTTTCCTACTTTAACGCCTCGACTCTCGCCAAGGTGGCGATGATTAAACATATGCAGTTACCATGACGATTTTTTGCATTTATGTAGAAATCGTAATTTAGAATTAAAATGGCGATTTGGAACAACATGTAAGTACAGCATGCCGTTACATTTTTATTTATTTTGGATTACCAATTAATGTAGTTTTAATAATTAAATGTCTTCAAATTCCTTAACTGGCGCGTTTATCGCTAGTTTGTTTATTTTAGTTATCACCTAGTCCTTTTGGGTGCGTTGAAACGGTAGTTACGTATTATCCCGGCGGTCACTTTCGCCAAACTACTTTTTCGTAGATTTTAAATACGTTGCCAATCGTATTCCAAACCATCAACAATTTCATGTGCCCGGCATTTATCTTGGTGAAAAAATTGCTTGTCTTGGCGGACCGCCTGGAAAACACGTATGTACCGTTGAAACTTGTGCATAACTCCCAGAGACCCATGACTGCAAAGCTCGCCAAAGTACGGGAATTTTTTAGGTTGGCGAGAGTGGGGGGCGTTAAAATAGGAATCAACTCTTTCTTGTACCATAAAACACATCTTTGGAATCGAAATCTATCTTAAAATCGCGTACTGAAACTGTTTTACAATCTTCGCCAGGCATGTTCTTCCTGTAGGCATATTCCAACTATACCGCAAAGACATTTTAAATACTGTTTGGAATGGACATCATAATCCATGAGTGTACCGTGTTTTCCTTTCTTGTTCCATAGAGCACTTCTTCGGAATAGAAATCTATATTAAAATCGCCTAATAAAACTCTTTTACAATAAACGCCAGGCGTTTTCTAACTATACGCGAAATATATTTATAATAAATTGTCGCGTTTTGGCACCACATTTAGCGATCAATTATCAAAAATTGCAAACCTTGTGCGACTTTCAACATTTTATTAACTCCCCCCCCCCTCTCCACATTATCTGGCAAACACATTTGAAAAGTGATTCGACACGCTAATGTCTACACAGAAATCCTGATTGAAATTAATAGCACTCGGGGGCTAAACATTTTGGGGTGGACCGCCCTTATGACTTAGGGGTATGAGACATAGTTAAAAACCTATTCTATGACCTAACGAATATACATAGAAAATTTCATTTAAATTGGTCGAGTGGTTTCGGAGGAGTTAGGTGACTAACACTGGGACAGGAGAATTTTATATATTAGAAGATTATTTCGCAAGAACTTGGTATAAGGAAACACAAACACACCGGATGTATTTTCTGAATTAAAGCACTAACGCTATGTTCTCAGCTTCTTAAAAGTTTATCTATATAAATAAAATTAGACTTTTGTCTGTACATTTCTTGGAATTCAAAAATAAGTCTAATTTTATTTATATAGATTACTAGCTGAAGTACCCGTTCTTCGCACGGGAATGAATGGACTTTTTGATATTACGATTTGTGGGGATTACTATTTATTGTAATAAAGAGATATAGCAAAATGGATATCGCTTTATATTGTGTTCAATAACCATGCATACCGAATTTCAAGGCAATCGTTTGTACGGTGCAGAAGGCCATGCGGCGTAGCGCAATCTAGTGGAGAGTTTTAGCAAAACGGATACGGCGGAAATATTCTTCGCATTCAGATATCGATGAATACGAAATTTCAGGACGATCGGCTGGACAGCCCTGACGACGCGACATCTAGTGGCAAATTATATAGGCAAATGGATAGCGCCAAACTCTTCCCCGTGTTCAAATATCTATGTAAACCTATTTTCATAGCGATCAGTTGCACAGTCAAGAAGTGATACACTGCAGCGCGATCTAGTGGTTAATTAAAGTAATGATTTGCTACAGTGCCGACAAGTGGCGAGTTATAGCAAAATGGATAACGCCAAAATATTCTCACTGTTCAAATAGCTATGTACACTGATTTTCATAGCGACCGTTTGAATGGTCAAGAATTTGGCTTGCTGCAGCGTCATCTAGTGGCGAGTTAAAATAATAATGCATTGCAGTGCCATCTAGTGGTGAGTAACATCAAAAGGAACACAGTTAGAATATATTCTTCGTGCTGAAATGTGTAAGTATAAGAAATTTTATGCCGATCAGTCGAACGGTATAGAAGTTGATGTGTTGCAGCGCCATTTAGCGGCAAGTTACAGCAAAATGGATACTGAAAAATATTCTCCGTGTTCTAATATCCGCGTGTACCAAATTTCATCGAAATCGGTTGGACGATATTCGCATAGTAAACGGCTAAACGGAATAGAATTCGACGTTCTGCTGCGCCACCTAGTGGCAAGTTAGAGGAAAACGGATAGCATAAAAAGCTTCTCAATGATAAAAGACTTAGGTGATCCAAATTACATGGTGCAACGGTGCTGGAGTTTTTCAACCTCATACACACATACCAACATTCATTTTTATCTATAACCAGTATCATTATATATCCCAGTGTCAAATAAAATCCAGTTTCAAATATAAGCCTCGCCAAAGTGCCAACATACGCCATTTTGCAAGAGTTTTTTCAGGAAATCATTCGAAGCATTGACTTAGCAGCAATCAATATGGGAAATGGTTCGGCCGCCAAAAAGTAAAGCACACATTTATTTAAAAGGGGAATCCCTTAATACAACCGAATTTTTTTAAATTATCAACTATAACGTGTTTTATTCATCGTTACTCCGATGTACTAAATGAGAAGATTTCAATTTTCTGAAATTTGGCGGAATTCCCCCAACTTAAACCAATGTACTCAATTGGCGAGAATTCTGAAGTTAGATCGCTTGAAATCCCTTAAGAGCTGCATTATTTCTTCACGGACCATTAAAATTTAACGCTGTATTCTAATAAAACCTTTGCACTTGTTTTCAAAAATCTATTTCCTTAAGCTCTCAATAAATTGCGCCAAGCCGAAAACTGTGCAAACCGCTAGAACTCACTTACTCAAAATCGATATTTCAGCCACTTTATTTTTTCGCCAAACTAAAAAATTTTACACATTAGCCTCGGAAATCTTCAATTCTTATTGTTTTGCGTATAAAACATTTCATTCCTGCTCCGATTTCCCATGCACACGATATTATAATAAAAAATTAATAATCTTACAAATATAAACTAACAAAAAAAAAAAAAAATCATTATTATTCTTTTATTTTTACTTTGAGAATTTAAAACATCTTATTCGGCAAAATCGCCACACATCGCAACCACGATCCTTATTTCACACTTTTTTCACTACAGGGGTTACAATTACGGAAAGCTTTTTGCGTGGAAAGCATAAAAAATCTCTTAAATTCCGGGAACGGGTGGACTTTCAAAGTTTTAAAGTGGACTATGATTTATTCTATATTATTTTACATATCTGTGCAAAATTTCAGGCTGATAGGTCCATTTTTGTGGATTTGTATACAACTCAAATCCACAAACAAACAAACAAACAAACAAACAGAATTTCATTTTTATTTATAAGATTATTTCGCAAGAACTTGGTATAAGGAAACACACCGGATGTATTTTCTGAATTAAAGCACTAACGCTATGTTCTCAGCTTCTTAAAAGTTTATCTATATAAATAAAATTAGACTTTAGTCTGTACATTTCTTGGAATTCAAAAATTTTGCGATTTCTATCCGTTTCAAGCACCCGGGAACCGATGCGACCCTCAAAAAAAAAGTTTGTCTGTCTGTCATTCTGTCATTCTGTCCTTCTGTCGTTCTGTCATTCTGTCATTCTGCCCGTGACGCTTTTTTTGTTTAAGCATCACGTAAAAACGGCTGAAGCGAATGATATGAAATTGGGTGTCATGATAGGTGGTCACTCAACTTAAAACATAGGCGTCGAATTTTTAAAAAATATTGATTAGATTTTCAGATTTTGCGAAAATCGTTTCAAACTGCGTAAATTTGTGTTCAAGCATCACGTAAAAACGACTGAAGCGAATGACATGAAATTGGGTGTCATGATAGGTGGTCACTCAAATTAAAACATAGGTGTCAAATTTTTAAAAAATCTTGATTGTATTTTGAGATTTTGCGAAAATCCTTTCAAACTGCGTAAATTTGTGTTCAAGCATCACGTAAAAACGACTGAAGCGAATGATATGAAATTGGGTGTCATGATAGGTGCTCACTCAACTTAAAACATAGGCGTCGAATTAAAAGAAAATCTTGATTAGATTTTGAGAAAATCATTTCAAACTGCATAAATTTGTGTTCGCATATCACGTAATAACTGCAAAGGTGAAAAAATGATATTTGGTGAAATGATAGGTGGTCACTCACCTTAAACTATAAGCATCAAATTAAAAAAATCGATCAGATTTCGAGATTTTGCGAAAATCGTTTAAAACTGAGTGAATCTTTGTTCCCGCATTACGTAATAACGACTAAAACGAATGATATGAAATTTGGTCACATGATACATGGTTGCTCAACATTAACTATAGGTGTCCAATTTTTTAAACATTTTTATTAGATTTTGAGATTTTGTGAAAATTCTCTCAAAATACGTTTACATTTCTTCAAACATCACGTAATATCGACTAATACAAAATTTAGTGATATGATAGGTAGTTGCCAATCTTAATTTATAGGCGTTGAATTTTAAAAATATTTTGATTACATTTTGAGATTTTCTGAAAATCGTTTTAAAATGCTGAAATTTTGTTCCAGCATCACGAAATAAAGACTGCAGGGAATGAAACGAAATTGGGTGACATGATAGTTTGTCACTCAACTTAATTCTAGGCTTCCAATTTTTCAAAAATGTTGATTAGATTTTGAGATTTTGCGAAAATTATTTTAATATGCGTAAATATTCGTTCGCGCATCTCATAATTACGAATAAAGCGAATGAAATGAAATTATTTAGTTACTCTGTAATCTGTAATATTTTAACAATACATAAGAATTACAATTGCGCTTTCTTTACTTTGGCAACATACTACATCCATTCTGTGTACTCCAACAATGCTGACGAAAGTTCTTGCTTTTAGAAATTTGCATTCAGTACTAACCCGTCAACGACGGGTACTTCAGCTAGTTTTAAATAAAATAAAGAGAAACATGCACCATTTCTTGCGGTTTTTTTTAGGCTGCGGCGCCGTTGGTGATACATGCAGTAATTCATATCACAGCGCCAATCTGGGTGTTTCTCTCTTGGTGTACCCGCATTTGAGGAGTGAATATAGGTGGGCTGAATAACTGGGTTAGCCTTTCAGACAATTAAGATCAGAAAACGTCAGAAAAAAGGGGATTTCCATTTTCTGTTATTTTATATCCTTTGTTACACATATAGTGTGGTTTAAATGAGGTTTATGCAGGCGTTCAAATAAGAAATACAGCGAAAAAAATCCGACATTTTAAGACTAAATATTTTATAAAGTATATTTTATAATATTACACAGAGGTAAGAAATACACGGCTGCAACGAGAAAAGCCACCAGATTCATAAGTTGGCTTAGATCAGAGTTCTCGAACTTAACAAATGTACGAGGGCCGCAATCGAATACACACGTCCCTGGTGGCGGGCTGCAACGCAATCAGGTTTTAACTCAAGATATTTTAGGGGTTCGGGGAGAATTAAGGCATTTATAAAATCGGCCAACTTCAAGTTATAAAAAAACAAAAGCAAGTATTAAATTACGATTCAAAGAAAAAGTAGGTAATTTTGAATGTTGCGATCTGTGAAGAGATATATAAATTATCGATTAAGCCCACAACCACAGAGACTGGGGTTCTGACCACCATAAACATGAAACGGCAAAGTGACTAAAATTTAAATGAAAACTTAAAAATTTCGAAAGGTTGAGGAGATTAACGTAAAATCACACAAAATGTTCAGTGAGGATTGGGTTCTGTCTGCTGCAACTCCTGAAGGGATATTTACTTCCACTTTTATTATTGAGAGTCTAGGCACTCTAGGGAGATGCAGTAGAGAAGAATCTGAGAGGTGGCTCCTATCCTTGTGTTAAGCAAGTTTTACAGACGGGAAAAGCGAAGGGATTTGTGTAACGGAGATGAGTACGGGATTATTTTTTAAAGCCCGAACCCGAAATTTCAGCTAACAGATAAATAAAAGTCAATTACTCTATTGACAGAATATCATAAATTTTGACGTCTGTGCAAATTAAAGACAAATATAGCAGAAAATAATTCATTTTATTGAGCATTTGGGTACAAAAGGAAAAAAAAAACACATTTTGTCATGTGAGGAAAAACGAATAAGAAAAAGGTTTTTCCTTAAAATAAAATGGTTTTAATAGGGGATATGATTTCTTCGGACTGCCAACAACATTGAACATCTTTGAGGCATGGAGTCAATGATGCTATTAATGAGGAGCTGAGGTATTCTGTCCCACTCCTCAAGCAGAACTCTGCTTGAGGAGTGCTTGCCAGTTCTCGTAGAGTATGTGGGGCTGGTAGGCGGCCAGCAATTCGTCTCCCTAGATTATCCCAAACATGTTCTATTGGGTTCATGTCCGCAGTGGCGCAGAGAGGGAGGGGGAGCAGGGGAAAAATCCCCCGGGCCTCAGCTTGTGAAGGGGCCCCGCTTTTGCTGCTTATATGATACTAATTGTGTGTTGTCAATTTTGTAAAAAAAAAAAAAAAAGTCCAAACTCAGATTATGTCCCCGGATGTTTCAAATTAATTTTTGAACGAAATTTCAAAAACCCAGATAGCATAAACCACTGCTAGAGCATAAAAGGACGAGTGTTAGCGATTGAGTCTGTTTTTGCAAGAAAAGTAGACATTTATGGTGCTATTCAACGGTTTGCCATAACTAAAAGTAGGAAAGATTTATTTAACAAGAAATCCTTTCTTTTTTTCCCGAGACACATTGTTAAATAGTGGAAGAAAGGGTATAGCCAGAGGAGAGACTATGGGCTCACCCAACCTCCGAAATTTTGAATTTGCCTTAACGAAATGTTTAAAGATCAAGACTTTCTATGAGAAATTTTGAAATTTCCACTTTTTGGGGCTTTTGAAATTTTTTTGGCTGCCTGCTTGCATGGAAGTATGAATACAAATATTATTTTTTTCAATACTGAGGAAACATGCCATGCAAAAATGTTAACGTTTCAAGTACAGTTTCTCTATGGAGGTGACGAAACTTTCCAAACAAAATGTTGGTATTTTTTAGAGCATGGATGTTTATTGAAGTATAATACTCTTTTAAATTAATCATTTTTATTCTATTAATTATTTTCCAATTACAGTTAATTTAAAGTTTCTTTAAATGATTAATAATTTTAATTAGGTATAAATGATTAATCTAAGCTACAGCAAAAGGATTACAAAGGGACCCCAAAAATTTTATCCCTGGGGCCACCACTTGGCTCTCTGCGCCTCTGCATGTCCGGAGAATATGCTGACCATTCCATTTGTACGATTCCTTCCTCGGAAAGGAAGTCATCTACCAAGTGTGCACGATGTGACCTGCAGTTGTTCATTAGCTTATCAAGTTATCCCCAATTGCTGCAGTGTAAGGGACTACGAAAGGTTTGAGAATCTCATCCTTATATTGGCGACCATTCAGAGCTCCATTCCGAATGATGTGGAGATCGGTGCGCTCATCAAGGGAGATACCACCATAAATTCTTTTCCTAAAAAGCAAGCGGGCTGGGAAAAAAAAAAAAAAAACGAAAGCCGCGGGCCACGGATCGCCAGTTGGAAACCCTTGGTTTAGATGGATATGTTTTGATCAATAGTACGTGTACTACTGATTGAACTTCAATCACGTTTCTATGTTACAGTTTTAATGTGTAAGCATATTCACCAATCGTGAATTACGATTACTCGTCATATTGTCCCACTGAAAAAAAAAAAAAAGAATTATTTAATTAAGCTACTGAATACAGTGCTGTGTTTACTACAAAACCCCAAGTATTAAATAACTTTTTATGCTTTTAACAAAATTTGTGTAAAATAAAAGTTATTATTAAAAGTATTTTTAATTGCTTTTTCAGATGACCCTTCACATGGCCTTTTTGGACCACTTAAGAGTGCAGTTAACAAAGCGTGTGATAATTCGTGAGGTCACATGTACACAAGAAGTCACATATGGTGAAACTACCCTGGAGCCGGAATAATCACGTCGCAGAGTAATATTTCTAAAAAATCCCTTTTCAAACAACACCAAAATCACATTTGAGTTTTTCAGGTATTTTTGCTGTGCAAGAAACTCTAAAACAAAATAATATCCTTTTTTAGTCACTTTACAGAATAGAAAAAAATTATTTTTCCTCATGGTGGAACGATTCCTCAGGTCTCTCAAAATAAGTGTTAGAAAAAAGGCAACTTTCACCCGTACATAAAACGGATACAGTGATCTCTCACTTATACTCGATTTAAGGCAACGATTTAAAATCGCGTTTAACTGAAAGCCGCGTATAACAGAAAGGGTTTATTTTCTAACTCTTGATCTAAATTATGAGCTACAAAACACTTAAAAAAGTATTCTTAATAATATTTTGTTAGTTAAAAGTGTAATTCTGTATTTTAAAATATTTATACAAGTAAGTTTAACTTTCAATTCAAAAACAGAATGATCAACGTATAGTTTCATTTACGTTGTTCATTCTGTTTACAAAAACAACGTATAATTTCATTTTACATAGGAGAAAATTTAATTGATCTAACATTCCTTTATCAAAACGTTTTCAATGCTGTAATTTATTTTTTTTAGGCCCGTTTGTAATATAATCTCTCATTAAAATGTGTTATACTTGATTTGAAGTTAAGTCATAATTTTACAGACAACGTCTCAATTTTTCTAGGGCTCTTAAAGCAACAGCATAAGGTGGGTCAGAAGGATCAGTGTTGAATTATTATCATCTCATTTATCATCATACTCATCTGTACCTCATCTAGAACAGTTTCAGTGTCAGTTTATTTGATATTACATTTTCACCAACATTCGCGTTTTCTAAACACCGTGTCTTTGAGGACGACGGAGAAAAGTACACATGTGTGACAGGATTTGTGAATTGCGCTTTTCGCGTATAACTGAGATAGACAATTCAAAGGCGCGCTTATAAGTGAGAGACATCCCAGCAAACACACACAGGTTCTCTGAACGTCTATAAACGTTCAGAAGACGTTTTCTGAATGTTAATAGACGTTCAGAGAACCTGTATGTGTTTGCTGGGATGTATCATTATTTTCCTATTCCTTGTTACGAGACTTTTCAAAATTCGCATATAAAAGAGAGTCGCGTATAACTGAAAGATCGCTGTACTTAGGTGGTTTTTAACAAATCAAAGTACCTTTTATAATCAAAACAAAGGATTTGCGCACGATTTCTGTAATTAAATAGTCTAATAATATTTCATCGTATGAAAATTTTTTCCCAATTCTTGAGTCATTTTTAATGTCGTCGTTTATGGTGAACCAACAAGCATTATTAAGAACTAAATGATTTATTAGTAATAATTAGTCACACTTTTTCTTCAGTACTAGTTGCAACTAATTTACGTGAATATCCGGTGACATTAGCGGCTGATAAATTTTAGATTACCATTTCCTGGAGATTTATTTTCGAGGAAATAATTTTCAATTCCTTGAGTTGGTTATCTTAAGCGTCTGTAAGTTTTGACATCACGATTCATATAGAGTTTCAGCATTTAAAACGTGTGTCGCTCACATTTTTTTTAATAGCTCGTATCTGAAAGAATCAAAGGAAGAAAAATAAAGAAACTGTGGCAGTCTGACTCAAAGAAGACATGTATAACCTAAGAAGGTTTAAAGTTACGCGTTGCTTTTGACAACATAACAAATATTTTACTGTCATAAAAATGAATTTCGATTATTATTGCGTATGACTAATTTAATATTACGGTGGTGGTGGAAGAAAAAATAAAACTGGCAGTTATAGATCATGTCGCAAATTAGAAGTCTGTTTTTCGTTACCATAAAATAGTCTGGGGGCTCCTGTCAGTGCTTATTACAAAAGCTTTGTCTCTCAGATTATAGCTGATTTGCCCAAGCCCCGTTTCTTAAGTTTTTTGTTTTCCCCCCATGACTAGGAATTATTTCTATTAGCTCAAATGTCATGGAAGATTCTAGGGAATCTATATCTCTTAGATGTCTTTATCGCTTATTCTAGCTGTATATAATAAAAATAATTATTGAAGGGAAAGAGGGTAAAAGTTTTCAAGTGGGTTTAGATCCGATTGCTATCACCCTTCTACAATGGTGTTGTTTAAGAAGACTATCATTGAATTCAAGAACGTTTTGATAAAGCGGCCTATGAGAAAGCGTGAATGCTTTCTAAGTGAATCAATACAAAGTTTTTTAACTTTTCAATGATGGGGAAAAAAACCCAGCAAAGTTCAACGATTACGGTGTTAGGTTTATTTGCTTTTCTCGTAAGACATTTCTAGATCTCTCTTTACGTCGCAAAATAGTTCAAAACTTTACTGACTATGCATGATCACAGTTAACTTGGAAACCAATCATGCTCACCCGGGACACATCTCGAAATGGGCGATGCACGCTTATGAATTATAAATGATCTGAAAACTAAATCAAATCTTATATGATTTTTTGAAATCTTTTAAAGAAACTTTAACAGTCTATACAGATAAATTAAGTATCATACTATATAATTATGCTGATTCCTGACGCACTCATTGATTCACTGTTACAATTCCAGCTCAACCACTCCAAAACAAAACTTTTACCGAAATTAATCCAAACAGACTAAAAAATTATTGTCTAAAAACGTAATAAAATCCATATCGTTTGTACGATCCGCTTGAAAATTTTCATATTTATGTACACAAATATAAAAGAATTAGCTTAAAAAATCTGAAAATCCACCCTTCCCTAAAGTGATTTTTCGATATTTTAAGCTCCATTTTATTTCCGACAGTAAAAATAATTAATCATTTGCGTGACAAAATTAAGTGTCGCGAGTGATAATTACGTCATTCTGAAGTCACGGTCATCTGACTTTGAAAGAAAAATTGCGGGATTCCATTTCATTAAAAATAGTTTTTCCAGATTACCCATTTAAATTTTTTTTTTTTTTTTACAAATAAATTGATTTCCTCAGCATGAAGTACTGATATAAGAGGGGGGGGGGGGGGGCTGTTCCCACAAAGCGAAATCGTTCGAATGCGAAAAGTTTCCGCACGTTTCCAGAAGAGCATGAAATTCGATTTCGGAATATAATAAAAATTGAATATGAAGTTGTTTATTTTAAGTGGACGAAGATTCAATATATTGAGTGTAGACATATTTTTGTCAATTTTTTTTTCTAGCGCTTGTTGTATTTGCCTCCATAACGGGCTTTTACTTCTTGTAAAGTATCTATTTATAGTTTGTGAATGAAACAAACGATTGTGTATCAGTTATTACTTAGGAGAAGTTTTAATTACTTGACTAATACAACCCGGTAGTCCACCATTACAAATATTTTTTCAAGTAATGTCTGCCAGCCAAAATCTTCGATGGAAGTCCTATTATACCTCTTACTACATTTAAAATTCACTACACTCAAATGTTCACAGGTAATTTCCTTATATATTTTAAACACCATTAATTCCATTATCATACGTCACAATTTATCATTATCCCTTCTCATTTTACTTCTAGTTTATCCGAGCAATTTACGTTCTTCTTCTTTTCCCTTTTTTTTTTTAATTTTTTTTTTTTATTGTGCTTAAGAATACATCAACAGATTTTAAAATGTAAACATCTTCTACACACACACACACACACACACACACACACACACATATTATATATATATATAAACATAATCAAATAATATGCTTTCGAATGTAACTTTTAGAATAATTGTTTGTGGAGATTTTTTATGCTTATCATTTAAATTAAAATATTTTTAAATATATTTATAACTGGACATTCGTTTGATTTTCAATCAAGCACTAGTATAGTACTTTGATTTTAATATTAAAATTATTACTAATGATTTATATATTTTTCATCTATGATTATTTTAATTGCTTTCAATATTTTTCATCTGTAATTGACTTTTTGTTTAATTAGCTGCTTTAAGTAGTATTTACCAATATGGAAATTTTCAAACATTCTGAAGCCATCCTCCTTAATTTATAAAACACTAGTAAAAGCCCCGGAATCCTGAATAAAAACCTAGTGGGTTGGCTTTTTCTGAAAAAAAAAAAAAACCTGGGTTTTTAACAACCCTGATATAAGCGAGTCAACTCCGTTATAAAATAACGTTAAGAAGTCAAATTTGTTTAACATGTTTCTATTATTATTACCGCTAAACCGCAATCTTGGGTATTATTTAGTATTAAAGATACATATTTATTTTATTTTATCATGAACGGTAGAGCTATTCTGATGGTCTGTCTTGAACAACAACAGCAAAATATCCGGTTTGACTCCACTCGACTTACCGAACACAAGCGTTTTCGCCCTCTTGCTAAAGACGAACGATAGCAATCTCACGATCACTGAATTCATTTTTGTGGAAAAAGACGCAAAATAGATCCCAAATTTCGTTTGTATTGCTTCCCCGTACACCACCCTCGTTTCTTCATCCACCAAAAATTGTTCCGCGCCGCTCTGGACACGTCCTGCTTTAGGCTCGGTATCCATCCCAAGTATTGTGCTCTAGCTTATAAAATAGTCAATTTGTCAGGTAGGTCGCCAATATTGGCTACAGTCGCCACTAGCGATCCTGGTGACCGCTAATCTCAAGCTTTACAGAATAGGTGAATTTTTTTAATGAACGGAAACAGACTTTTAAGTTCAGGGATGCTCAAACGAAGGTAGGGATATCCCCCCTGCCTTGGATCCGTATCTATATCCTGTTTCTCCTGGCACCTACTCCTAAAAGTGCCAGAATTTACCAGTTTTAATTTAGTAAATAAGTAGCGCAAAAGGCAATGCGTCATGGTGGGCCATCGACATTTGTTACAATGAAATCGACAATGACTCATGCGGTTTATGACGAATGGGAGACTCCGTTAATAGCGCAAATCACAGACCGTAACATTACACACCTGCATTTGCCCCGAGAGGTCAAACAACACAGGTAACTGGCGAATCTTGATCTCTCGCTGTGGCTTCTAGTGTAAGAAAAGAAAAATAAATTTTGAAGAATCATCATTTCACTGCCAAAGGGGCTTAGAAATACTGCATAAAAATCTGGGGAAGTAAAAAGGTTGTACAGCTGCGGAAAAAAAAGGCCCACTTGTACTTTTTTCGGCCGTTGTTCGTCGTACAGCAAAGTTACAAATACCAATCGTTTACGATTGACGTACACATTGATTTGCTATGCATGAGAATTGCATGAGAGGTCATCTACATATTAAAATTCACACCAACTTTTTTTTCCCAATAGCAACCCCTAGATTTCACTTCATATTTCAAAAATTTAGCTCATTTTAACTTCGGATACCCATTTTCAATAAATTTGAACTGAAAATGGGAGAGTTATGAGCTTCCGAAATCCCCCTCCCTTTATGTTAAAATATTTTTTCATATTTTAATTCATATCTCATATAATATTGATAATAAGAAGCTGATTTTTATTCGTACTATTAGAACTAAGCGACCTAACCATAATTTAATGTTATTATGATTTTTAATAAAATATTAATATTAATTATGAATTATTAAATTAATATTAAAAAAATTATGAATAGAGACCTAGCCAAATTTCGGTGGAAATAGATGCAGAAAGTAATATTACATGTCTGTGCAAAATTTCAAATTTTTACGTTCAGTAGTTTATATTAAATAAAATATGTTATTTTCATGAGTTAAGGTACGATATTTTAAGGTATTTTAAGGATTTTATTAAGGTACGATAGCGCACTTTCAAGAATTTCCTCCCATTGGCCATGTAAAAGAAATCTTTGTTGTAGTCCTGTAGAAAAACTATAAATCCTATACGCACCAAAATTAATACTGGTCTTGCGGCGGTAGTTTATAACATATGTACCCAATTTGAGCTCAGTCGAATGCCCCGTTTAGGAGCTATCGTGTTCACTCACTCACACACACACACACACACACACACACACACATACATACATACATACATCTCGTAAAAAAAAGCATAAATGAATAATGAATTCAGAAGACCTCAAAACGTGTAAATACACCAAAATTTCGAAGTCGAATTTTTTCATGATTAATATACTTTCCTTACTTGGTACATGTTCGAAAAGTAAAAAGGTCAAATTCATGCCTGGAGTGTTGAGGATGTTAGTTTCTCAGAAATAGGACGTTGTAGTAGAAGACATACATCTATTGCATCTAATTCTATACCTGGAAAATATTATATTTGGCAGAATATGGTAACGGACGCAACAACAGACGCTTTATAGAATCACCATCAAAATGTAAAATCCTCTAATTTATTTGCTTCAAAATTTGATATTTTTTAATACTGCTATCTTTTACTGTAAAGTAATTAAAAAACTTTGTAAAAAACACACATAAGAAGTAAAAGGAAAAAGGATACGCGTTTCGTTCAAAAATTGTTTTGAACTTCTTCAGTCCAAGCCCTTCGACATAAAGAAGGGCTTGGACTGAAGAAGTTCAAAACAATTTTTGAACGAAACGCGTATCCTTTTTCCTTTTACTTCTTATGTGTGTTTTTTACAAAGTTTTTTAATTACTTTACAGTAAAAGATAGCAGTATTAAAAAATATCAAATTTTGAAGCAAATAAATTAGAGGATTTTACATTTTGATGGTGATTCTATAAAGCGTCTGTTGTTGCGTCCGTTACCATATTCTGCCAAATATAATATTTTCCAGGTATAGAATTAGATGCAATAGATGTATGTCTTCTACTACAACGTCCTATTTCTGAGAAACTAACATCCTCAACACTCCAGGCATGAATTTGACCTTTTTACTTTTCGAACATGTACCAAGTAAGGAAAGTATATTAATCATGAAAAAATTCGACTTCGAAATTTTGGTGTATTTACACGTTTTGAGGTCTTCTGAATTCATTATTCATTTATGCTTTTTTTACGAGATGTATGTATGTATGTATGTGTGTGTGTGTGTGTGTGTGTGTGTGTGTGTGTGTGTGTGTGTGTGTGTGTGAGTGAGTGAACACGATAGCTCCTAAACGGGGCATTCGACTGAGCTCAAATTGGGTACATATGTTATAAACTACCGCCGCAAGACCAGTATTAATTTTGGTGCGTATAGGATTTATAGTTTTTCTACAGGACTACAACAAAGATTTCTTTTACATGGCCAATGGGAGGAAATTCTTGAAAGTGCGCTAGCGTTTAAATGGTACATTCGATTGAGCTCCAATTGGGCATATATGTTATAAACCACTCGTAAGAGCGGTATTGATTTTGATGCGTATAGGACTTAATAGTTTTTCTAGAGGGCTACGACAAAGACTTCTTTTACATTATGGCCTATGGGGAGAAATTATTGAATGTGCGCTAGCGTTTAAAGGACGCATTCGATTGAGCTTCAGTTTGGTATATATGTTTGAATTATTCATTGATTAAAATTTATTTAAATGCTTGGTAATGATCTTAATCGTAAGTGTTCGGAAAGTCGAGTGGAGTCACTCCAGATTTATCGAATTATTAGAATATTCAAATGCAACTTTTATAAACATAGGAATTAAAAAAGAAAAACAACTATGACCTCTGTACATACCAGGCACGTAGAGTTAAAAATAAAAATATAAAAAAAGATTTCACGTCCTGAGTACAGTTTTCACAGACTGCCGATATTTCTGAACGTGGTCGCAAAACTGTGATGTATCGATGAAAGTGATGAGATTTTAAAATATAATCTAGTTTTGGGAAATTATTGATATTGAAAGTCCAGTCTTACTTCAAACTTCTCGTGCATTTTAACAGATCTTCGCCTTATCATAGCTCTTATTCTTACTTTTTCGAGTCGAGACTGGCGTTGCTCTGTCGTCTCTAATGATCGTAATTTTTTTTGGATTCTTGATACTTTAGTAATTTGACCAATGAATCTTTTTTTTGGACGCATCCTCTAAGAAGTGGTGCCTTAAAAATTCTGAAATAAATATTAAATTTCACATTTGTAATAAGACTGTAATTCTTATAAATATCTTTCGTAAATAAAACAAATTTATATAATAATAGAAAATATGCAGTTTTCTGTGTATGACACTCTAAACTCCACAGCCAATAGCTCAGGCCAATGGGTTTATATGATATGGTAGCCCTCCATCTCTGCCCATGAAGGCTTCGGTTTTGGAAGTTCGGGGGTTGGGTTCTGACATGGGGTCAAAAGACGGCATTACACTAATTGACTTCTAAAGAGCATTCGATGAAGCAGCTTGGAATCAAGTGCCGAAGTGACCGAGAATGGACAGTTGTGGGATAGCGGCCTATTATCCACACGTGGAATCTAGGCCGATGGATGAGGTGTCCTCAGTGGGGAGGGGGGGGGGGTCTTTCTAAGGGTTCCGAACCCTAGAGACCCTATACTTCGTTAGAGACCCGACACGAGTGAAATAATTTCTGATTGGCTGAAGCGGAGAATCAGCCGCCGCGGGCTATGGATGAAAATCTTCCGTAGAGTTAGCATTGTGAAACAGAGTGACTTCGGAAAAACTGCTGTATCTAAGCATTAAATAATCAGTCTTATGTTTTTCCTTTCGATTTTCCTAATCTGAAATACTTACTTAATGCATAAAAATCACTTTTTAACTAGAAATCCGAAATTAAGTACTATTTTGAAGCGATTATTTACGTAGTTTCGCTTTCGAGCTGTCATCGGAAGCTTGAATTTTAAGTCTTATCTTACACTTTCCTTGTTTGAACTTTACGAAAATATTGTTTTAACGTGTATTTATGTTATATGTGCGCATATCACGCATTAAATTAACTAAAAAATCCTTCAAAAGCTTTGTATTTTGTTTTTTTTTCCATGATTGCGCCGGACTGCATTTGGCGAAAAGAATACAGACGCCAAACTGCTGTTGGCTCCTTTTTACTCTGCGCGTTTCATCTGAGTTTTTCGCTTTGAGTCAAAATGATTCAGTTTCAGTTATAAATATTTAGATACAGCAATATTTTTCTGAAATCGTAGCTCACTAGATATGAGTCTCTGAAAAATATTTACTGGCATGAGTTGTTTTAAGCACTCTATGCAGAAGTTATTCAGCTGTTCAAAAATGTACGTGTTATTGAGGTGTAATTGAATATTTACTATTTACTTTTCAATTTTTGCTTTTTGTACTTGTAATGGTCTTTTGAAGTAGTGTTATTGTTTTTTACGGATTTATTTTTTGGGAGGGGGAGGCACTGGAAAGATTTGGGGGGGGGGATTTTTCTTCTATCGATTTTTCCTTTTGAATTTCCAAACAAATATTGAAAATAAAAATATCTTGATGCAAAATTGGGAGCGCGTGCCCCTTTCTGTATATTCTAACGGCACATTGTGCTTTAACCCATATTATCGCAACAAATCTACTAATAATACCTATTACTTTCATCTACGTTTCTTCCTCGTTAATGCACAATTTAAATATTTAAATCCTCCATGTTTCGGCAGAAGGAAATATTTTACTTTAATCTCGTTTCTTTGCTAATTTACTTTGATATGACGTAAATTTTATGGCATGCCGTGTTTACTCGCGTAATAGTCGCACTTTTTTGCCAGAAATTAAACTATTATGCGAGGAAATACACCACACAATATTCTACACTCTAATGTTAAAACATTACTGGTATTATAATAAAATACTAAGTTACCAAATACTTTCAGATTATCTGCCGTATGTTAAATATTCCTTTCGTCAGTTGCACACAAAAAAGAGGCATTTTTCTTTTTATAGTAGTATTTTCAGACATAAATGAAGATCAAATACGTGGCTGCAACTTTTGTGTAGGGAAAATATTTTGACGAATTTTTCTTCTTCAAAAGAGGGGTGCGATTATAATGCGAGGGCGACTACTACGCGAGTAAACACGGTAGTTTTAATCTCACGCTATTTTTAATTTAAGAAGTCACGTTCCTGACTGCCGTAAAAGGAAAACCCAGTTAATTCACCCAGTTAGATTTTTTTAACGAAGTAACATTAAAACTTACCAAATATTAAATTTAAAAATAAATCTTCTGTTAGTTCTTAATATTTCACCTATCATTTAAACTATCCATCAGTATATTCAGTTTTTGAAATCAATGTAAATTATAGTCAGAAATGACCCATGCTCCCAATTGGAAACAGAGTGAAAATTGTATTAAAAATTCCCCCATTTAAATAACTAATGTGCTTTAACTAACGCATTAGAAGATAAAATATGCAAAAAAACTGATAGAAAATATGCCTGGATCTCAATGTGATCTGTAAAAGGTTAACAACATTTAGAAGGAAAGAAAAGTAGAATTGTTCAGCACAAATATATGTATTTGTATACATTTAAAACTGACAAATGAAGTTATTCATGTGAACTTAATCATAATTTACTTCTACAACAACAATATAGGAAGCCTGCTTGAAGAAAAAAAAAACAGTTTTCCAATATTTAAAAATCAACCAATACCAATATTCATATAAATTATAAGGGTTTTATGAATGATGTACTACAAATATGAATTAATAAACAAAAACAAACAAACAAACAAAATGTAAGGGGAATAATAATACATCGTTATGTGATTGCACTTTAATTTGCTGCACTGTAGTTATTTCTCCGTACTCACATTACATCCATAATTGAACGATATTATGCATGCTCAGTTCGCACCATTTAAAGGTAGAAATAAAAAGCGAAAAATAAAACTCGCCTGCTTCGCGAGTAACGGCCAACTGAGGGAAAACGGGTTGCCGTAGTTTGGATGATTTTTCTGCCGTGGATGATTTTCTGAGCATGCGCACTAAGACCGTGTCGTATCTCTTACGAAGTATCTCTACCGAACTCGTATTTACGCTAAGCTTAGAAGGAAACCACGAAAAACTCCGGTAAGGTCGCCGGACGCGACCTGGTTTCGAAACAGGCACCTTCCGTCCCTCATTTTAGATCGCTATGCGCTAAGCCATTGGTGAGGCCCGAGACTGGACAGATTGTATCTTTTATATGAAGTTCAGGGTGTCAAAAATTGATTGACTGAGAAGTTGATTTAAATCAGTGATTTTGATAATGATTTAAATCAATTGATTTAAAAGAAATCTTCAATTTAAATCAAGGACGCATAACCTCTCGCGCGCCAACGGGTTTTATCAATATCCGCCATCCTATTTTCAAGAAATTTTATTTGATAATTGGGTGATTCCACAGATTGTTATCGTTTATGTCATGTCCGCAAAAGGGTTGATTGGTCATAATAGCACAAAATTTGATTTAGGTGAACAATTTTTCCTTTTTTATAAACAATGTACATACTATTTAGAAAAACTATTCATCTAACTCTTATTTGTTTAGTTATGATTAATCAAACTTGTTGACATGACATAAACACTCGCTACTACTGTGAATAACCCAATTGCCATTCCTATGAGTGCCATAATATTTTCAAGAACTTTAATATGCAAAGAAACCTGTAGATATATGTTTGAAAATGTGCCATTACATGCATAAATTAGTCTTGTATATATTGTAAAAGAACGCAGTACTTGATTGGCCCTTCATACGTACATTTAAATTTCTGTGGCCCACAAGCTGAAAGAGGTTGTGCATAATACTATTATTGTTATTGCATGTGATTGGCATTTCTGTTAACTCATATTTTTGAAATCTTTGCTTTTAAATTTGCAAATTAAGACAGTGTATAATCAGACAATTTTGCTATGCTTTCAAAATCATCTACTTGGGACAAAATTATTTTATGTTGAACTAGCCGAAGTGCCCGTTCTTCGCAAGGGAATGAATGGACTTTTTGATATTACGATTTGTAGTGATTACTATTCATTGTAATAAACAGATATAGCAAAATGGATATCGCGTTATATTGTGTCCAATAATCATGCATACCGAATTGCAAGGCAATCGTTTGTACGGTGCAGAAGGCCATGCGGCGTAGTGCAATCTAGTGGCGAGTTTTAGCAAAACGGATACGGCCGAAATATTCTTCGCATTCAGATATCGATGAATACGAAATTTCATGACTATCGGCTGGACAGTCCTGAAGTTCATGTGTTGACGCGACATCTAGTGGTAAGTTATAAGAAAATGGATAGCGCCAAACTCTTCCCCGTGTTCAAATATCTATGTATACCTATTTTCATAACGATCATTTGCACAGTCAAGAAGTGATACACTGCAGGGCCATCTAGTGGTTAATTAAAGTAATGAATTGCTACAGCGCCGTCAAGTGGCGAGTTATAGGAAAATGGATAACGCCAAAATATTCTCATTGTTCAAATAGCTATGTATACTGATTTTCATAGCGACCGTTTGAATGGTCAAGAATTTGGCCTGCTGCAGCGTCATCTAGTGGCGAGTTAAAATAATAATGCATTGCAGTGTCATCTAGTGGTGAGTAACATCAAAAGTAACGCAGTTAGAATATATTCTTCGTGCTCAAATGTGTAAGTATAAAAATTTTTATGCCGATCGATCGAACGGTATAGTAGTTGATGCGTTGCAGCGCCATTTAGCGGCAAGTTACAGCAAAATGGATAGTGAAAATATTCTCCGTGTTCTAATATTCGCGTGTACCAAATTTCATCGAAATCGGTTGGACGATATTCGCATAGCAAACGGCTAAACGGAATAGAATTCGACGTTGTGCTGCGGCACCAAGTGGCAAGTTAGAGGAAAACGGATAGCATAAAAAGCTTCTCAATGATAAAAGACTTAGGTGAACCAAATTTCATGGTGCAACGGGCTCAACGGTGCTGGAGTTTTTCAACCTCATAAACACATACCAACATTCATTTTTATCTATAACCAGTGTTATTATATATACCAGTCTCAAATAAAATCCAGTTTCAAATCTAAGCCTCGCCAAAGTGCCAACATACGCCATTTTGCAAGAGTTTTTTCAGGGAGTTATTCGAAGCATTGACTTAGCAGCAACAATATGGGAAATGGTTCGACCGTCAAAGAGTTATTTGAAAAGTGAAATCCCTTAATACAGCCGAATTTTTTAAAATTATCAACTATAATGTGTTTTATTCATTGTTACTCCGATGTACTAAATGAGAAGATTTCAATTTTCTGAAATTTGGCGGAATTCCCCCAACTTAAATCAATGTACTCAATTGGCGAGAATTCTGAAGTTAGATCGCTTGAAATCCCTTAAGAACTGCATTATTTCTTCACGGATCATTAAAATTTAACGCTGTATTCTAATAAAACCTTTGCACTTGTTTTCAAAAATCTATTTCCTTAAGCTCTCAATAAATTGCGCCAAGCCGAAAACTGTGCAAACCGCTAGAACTCACTTACTCAAAATCGATATTTCAGCCACTTTATTTTTTCGCCAAACTAAAAAATTTTACACATTAGCCTCGGAAATCTTCAATTCTTATTGTTTTGCGTATAAAACATTTGATTCCTGCTCTGATTTCCCATGCACACGATATTATAATTTAAAAAAAAATAACCTTACGAATATAAACTAACAAAAAAAAATCATTATTATTCTTTTATTTTTACTTTGAGAATTTAAAACATTCTATTCGCAAAATCGCCACACATGGCAACCACGATCCTTATTTCACACTTTTTTCGCCACAGGGGTTACAATTACGGAAAGCTTTTTGCGTGGAAAGCATAAAAAATCTCTTAAATTCCGGGAACGTGTGGACTTTTAAAGTTTTAAAGTGGACTACGATTTATTCTATATTATTTTACATATCTGTGCTAAATTTCAGGCCGATAGGTCCATTTTTGTGGATTTGTATACGAATCAAATCCACAAACAAACAAACAGAATTTCATTTTTATTTATAAGAAACAGTAGCGTAGCCAGAAATTTTTCAGGAGGGGGGTGGTTACGACTACTGCAACTCACATATATGCATACATGTGTGTGATAAGGGAGTGAAGAATATACAATTTGTATGGCAAAAAATTCCTCATGGGGGTGAGTTATGACCCCCCTAATCCCCCCTTTTGTACGCCCCTGTAAGAAAGAAATATTTTATTTACAGATTTATACTATCAATAACTAGATATTTACCAGTTGTTTATACTCTTTATAGTTAAAGTAGTTAAACTTATTTAATTATTAATCTAGAAAGTTTTTTAAAAATCTGACGTTATTTAAAAAATTCTGGTTTAAATTTAAAAAATCCGATTTAAATAAAAACAAATCCTATTTTAAAATATATTTTTTATAAAAAAATCATGAGTTTTTACGGCTTGATTAAGGCAAAGCTACTGAAGGGCTATCTGCCTATGGAAGACTTTTAAGGGATTCTAACGCGTATTTCCGTTACATCTGAAAGAAACCGCCCCAAACTCCAGACCGTTACACTGGACACAACGTTCTTGACAAAATATTCGAGAGAGTTTCTCTGAAGGTAAGCAACTGCGAATCGAGTTTAAATATTTTCAGGAATATTCGAGAATGCTATCGATTTTTCTACGATGTTCGAGAATATTCGGGATTGTCCCAGAAGACTCCAGACCAGGGTTTCTCAAACTGCGCTCCACGGAACACTAGTGCTAATCGTAAAGGTAATATGTGTTCCGTGAAAAAAATTCTTGCTGCTTTAGATTCCGATTCACCTGACTCAAATTTACGCAAGGTGCTCCGTAGAAATTCAAAGACTTTCAAAGTGTTCCACCTGATAAAACCCTACTCTAGACCTGCGAAGTCTTTTTCTACGCGATTTTGCGGACGGAATGTTTGAACTGCCCTATATTGCTTTTTCATCATCATGATCGATCGGGTTTTAGCTTTCGAAAAGTACACCTTTTAGTCACTTCGACCGAATGTTTTAAAAATCGAATGTCCAATACTTCTTTATTTGTTCACGATTTTTGGAAAATAATTCGAAATCTGACTCAAACATTTAAAAAATTCACGATTTTGCGAAATAATGTCTGCGTCGAAAGAATTTTTTAAAAAGAATTTTTAAAAGTAAAAAAATGTTTATAAAAGTAAACTGTCCTCCCCTTGGAGAGAGTGGAGAAGCTCAGCTGGAGCTGAATTCATAATAAAATATCTGATGTGTCCAACACATGACTTCCTTGCACGTCCATTAGATCAAAAATATTTTCGACGCACTTCCTCTAAACTTATTTGTTTGAAAGAGATAAAATATCAATAATAGTAAGGTTTAGCGATTTCTAGCCAAATATTTCGATATCGCCAAGCTGAGTTCAATTTGAAAGATTTCCTTCTGACACTTTATTTGGCGATATTTCACCAAAAGCCGACAAACTTGAGATAGTCTGCGAGATTTTGGGGATAGCCAAAGTAGTCATTGACCACAGACTTTCAATGAATTGAATGCATCCATACACCTCAATGTATTTAAAGTCATTTGGCTCACCCTGTAAATAAATTCTCAGTCGATTGCTGTCAAAAAAGATATTGAAAACAGTTAGATATTACAATAGTTCTAAAAAATACGAAATAATTTTTGGCGCCAAATTTGGCGATATTTCGGCGAAACTCGTCAATATCGACGACATTTGGCGAGATTTTAAGCATGAACCAAACAATGACAGATTATCGCCAAATTTGGCGATATTTCGCCAAAACTCGCCAAGAACGATGACAAATGGCGATACTTTGGGCATGGACCAAATGACTGACTATCGCCAAATTTGGCGATATTTCGCCAAAACTTGCCAAGGTCGAGGACAGACGGCGAGATTTTGGGAATGTACCAAACAATGACTGTCTACAGTTGTATTATATTGAAGATGTCCATAGACATTAAAGTACTGAAATTCTTTTCGGTGGTCCTGTAAATAAACTCTCCAGTAGATTGGAACCAAAAATCGAGATAGTTTTTGAGATTTGAGAGTTAAATATGCACACACGTACACCAAAAGTCGCCAAGCTTGGCGACTTTTGGCATAGTTCTTGAGGGAGGCACGTGACCGTGGTCGGACCATTACCTAACTTATGTGGTAGGACGGTATTGTGCTTGAAATGGATGAATGCCCCTAAAATTGCCATTGACCGTAATGTATTGGAAATATTTTGAGAGTTCCTGTAGCAGAACTATAAATGATAAAGACACTTTTTTTAATGCAGAAATTCATTTTCTAACTCTTTACAGCATATATCACTTCTGAGTCGTTTGAAATAGCCCAATACCTCTAAAAAACGCTTTGATGAATTTCGGCCCATAGAGCGTAATGTATTTCGAATCTTTTGGGCGGTTCTGTAGATAAACTATCCAGTCGAATGGAACCGAAAGGGAAGGTGCACAACTAGATGTTACAGCAATCCTAAATATAAAGTTTCAACATTCTACGCCTAATAGCTTTTGAGTTAGGCGAGTTTAATGAATTTCGGCCCATAGAGCGTAATGTATTTCGAATCTTTTGGACGGTCCTGTACATAAACTATCCATTCGATTACCACCAAAAGGAGAGGTGCACAACTAGATCATAGAACAATCCTAAATATCAAATCTCAACATTCTACAACTAGTAGTTTTTGAGATATGCGAGTTACATACATACGTACGTACAGACGGCATGGAAAAACTGACCACAGTAGACTCGCCGCTGGTCAAAATGAGTTGCAGACGCGTTAATATGATCGTGCATGCTAGCCTACGATGAGATGCATCGAAAAAAATTTTAAAATTAAATTTAGATGTAGTCAAAATCGGTTTTTTTGTCGAAATTTGGCCCCCAAAATTTTTCGGGATCACATTACTTCCTTATACTACCTACAAGGAAGTAAAAAAATAATCTTATTGGCTGAAAAATAAATAAATAAATAAATAAAACACTGAACGCTATACATGAAATATTTAAATACAGTGGATAAATATTTCGAAAAATCTGATGTGTCCAACACATGACTTCCTTGCACGTCCATTAGATCAAAAATATTTTCGACGCACTTCCTCTACATTTATTTGTTTGAAAGAGATAAAATATCAATAATAGTAAGGTTTAGCGAATTCTAGCCAAATATTTCGATATCGCCAAGCCGAGTGCAATTTGAAAGATTTCCTTCTGACACTTTATTTGGCGATATTTCACCAAAAGCCGACAAACTTGAGATAGTCAGCGAGATGATAGCCAAAGTAGTCATTGACCACAGACTTTCAATGAGTTGAATGCATCTATACACCTCAATGTATTCAAAGTCATTTGGCTCACCATGTAAATAAATTCTCAGTCGATTGCTGTCAAAAAAGATATTGAAAACAGTTAGGTATTACAATAGTTCTAAATACAAAGTTAAAAAATCTACTGGTTAAAGTTTTAGAGTTATACAAAATAGGAAATAATTTTTGGCGCCAAATTTGGCGATATTTCGGCGAAACTCGTCAATGTCGACGACATTTGGCGAGATTTTAAGCATAAACCAAACAATGACAGATTATCGCAAAATTTGGCGATATTTCGCCAAAACTCGCCAAGAACGATGACAAATGGCGATACTTTGGGCATGGACCAAATGACTGACTATCGCCAAATTTGGCGATATTTCGCCAAAACTCGCCAAGGTCGAGGACAGACGGCGAGATTTTGGGCATGTACCAAACAATGACTGTCTACAGTTGTATTATAATGAAGATGTCCATAGACATTAAGGTACTGAAATTCTTTTCGGTGGTCCTGTAAATAAACTCTCCAGTAGATTGGAACCAAAAATCGAGATGCACAACTAGATGTTACAACATTCTTATATATGAAATTTCATAATAGTTTTTGAGATTTGAGAGTTAAATATGCACACACGTACACCAAAAGTCGCCAAGCTTGGCGACTTTTGGCACAGTTCTTGAGGGAGGCACGTGACCGTGGTCGGACCATTACCTAACTTATGTGGTAGGACGGTATTGTGCTTGAAATGTATGAATGCCCCTAAAATTTCTATTGGCCGTAATGTATTGGAAATCTTTTGAGTGTTCCTGTAGCAGAACTATAAATGATAAAGACACTTTTTTTAATGCAGAAATTCATTTTCTAACTCTTTACAGCATATATCACTTCTGAGTCGTTTGAAATATCCCAATACCTCTAAAAAACGCTTTGATGAATTTCGGCCCATAGAGCGTAATGTATTTCGAATCTTTTGGGCGGTCCTGTAGATAAACTATTCAGTCGAATGGAACCGAAAGGGGAGGTGCACAACTAGATGTTACAACAATCCTAAATATAAAGTTTCAACATTCAACGCCTAACAGTTTTTGAGATATGCGAGTTTAATGAATTTCGGCCCATTGAGTGTAATGTATTTCGAATGTTTTGGGCAGTCCTGTAGATAAACTATCCAGTCGAATAGAACCAAAAGGGGAGGTGCACAACTAGATGTTACAGCTATCCAAAATATGAAGTTTCGACATTCTACGCCTAATAGCTTTTGAGTTAGGCGAGTTTAATGAATTTCGGCCCATAGAGCGTAATGTATTTCGAATCTTTTGGACGGTCCTGTACATAAACTATCCATTCGATTGCCACCAAAAGGGGAGGTGCACAACTAGATCATAGAACAATCCTAAATATCAAATCTCAACATTCTACGACCAATAGTTTTTGAGATATGCGAGTTACATACATACTTACGTACGTACGTACAGACGGCATGGAAAAACTGGCCACAGTAGACTCGTCGCTGGTCAAAATGAGTTGCAGACGCGTTAATATGATCGTGCATGCTAGCCTACGATGAGATGCATCGAAAAAAATTTTTAAATTAAATTTAGAGGTAGTCAAAATCGGTTTTTATGTCGAAATTTGGCCCCCAAAATTTTTCGGGATCACATTACTTCCTTATAACTACGTACAAGGAAGTAATAATTAAAAATTTTTAATGAAGAAAGCCAAAGTTTTAAGTTATATTCTGGAAATAAACGAAACTTAAAAATAAAATTTCTGTTAAAATAAAATTTTACTCTGAAGAACTAACTATTTATAAATTATGTGACTTATTGTATCAGGATCTCGAATGAAAAGTGTAAATTCCTGTCTGAAAAATTTTAAAGTCTTATAAACTTTCTGATATTCAGAAATTTGTTTTTAAATTAAACTGTGTAAATAAGATTTTTATTATTTTTTACTTCCTTGTACGTAGTATAAGGAAGTAATGTGATCCCGAAAAATTTTGACTACATCTAAATTTAATTTAAAAATTTTTTTCGATGCATCTCATCGTAGGCTAGCATGCACGATCATATTAACGCGTCTGCAACACATTTTGACCAGCGGCGAGTCTACTGTGGCCAGTTTTTCCATGCCGGCTGTACGTACGTACGTACGTAAGTATGTAACTCGCATATCTCAAAAGCTATTGGTCGTAGAATGTTGAGATTTGATATTTAGGATTGTTCTATGATCTAGTTGTGCAGCTCCCCTTTTGGTGGCAATCGAATGGATAGTTTATGTACAGGACCGCCCAAAAGATTCGAAATACATTACGCTCTATGGGCCGAAATTCATTAAACTCGCCTAACTCAAAAGCTATTAGGCGTAGAATGTCGAAACTTCATATTTTGGATAGTTGTAACATCTAGTTGTGCACCTCCCCTTTTGGTTCCATTCGACTGGATAGTTTATCTACAGGACTGCCCAAAACATTCGAAATACATTACGCTCAATGGGCCGAAATTCATTAAACTCGCATATCTCAAAAACTATTAGGCGTAGAATGTTGAAACTTTATATTTAGGATTGCTGTAACATCTAGTTGTGCACCTCCCTTTTCGGTTCCATTCGACTGGATAGTTTATCTACAGAACCGCCCAAAAGATTCGAAATACATTACGATCTATGGCCGAAATTTATCAAAGCGTTTTTGAGAGGTATTGGGCTATTTCAAACGACTCAGAAGTGATATATGCTGTAAAGAGTTAGAAAATGAATTCCTCCATTAAAACAAATGTCTTTATCATTTATAGTTGTGCTACAGGAACACTCAAAAGATTTCCAATACATTACGGTCAATGGCAATTTTAGGGGCATTCATCCATTTCAAGCACAATACCGTCCTACCACATAAGTTAGGTAATGGTCCGACCACGGTCACGTGCCTGCCTCAAGAACTATGCCAAAAGTCGCCAAGCTTGGCGACTTTTGGTGTACGTGTGTGCATATTTAACTCTCAAATCTCAAAAACTATTATGAAATTTCATATATAAGAATGCTGTAACATCTAGTTGTGCATCTCGATTTTTAGTTCCAATCTACTGGAGAGTTTATTTACAGGACCACCGAAAAGAATTTCAGTAGTTTAATGTCTATGGACATCTTCAATATAATACAACTGTAGACAGTCATTGTTTGATACATTCCCAAAATCTCGCCGTCTGTCCTCGACCTTGGCGAGTTTTGGCGAAATATCGCCAAATTTGGCGATAGTCAGTTATTTGGTCCATGCCCAAAGTATCGCCATTTGTCATCGTTCTTGGCGAGTTTTAGCGAAATATCGCCAAATTTGGCGATAATCTGTCATTGTTTGGTTCATGCTTAAAATCTCGCCAAATGTCGTCGACATTGACGAGTTTCACCGAAATATCGCCAAATTTGGCGCCAAAAATTATTTCGTATTTTTTAGAACTATTGTAATATCTAACTGTTTTCAATATTTTTTTCGACAGCAATCGACTGAGAATTTATTTACAGGGTGAGCCAAATGACTTTAAATACATTGAGGTGTATGGATGCATTCAATTCATTGAAAGTCTGTGGTCAATGACTACTTTGGCTATCCCCAAAATCTCGCAGACTATCTCAAGTTTGTCGGCTATTGGTGAAATATCGCCAAATAAAGTGTCAGAAGGAAATCTTTCAAATTGAACTCAGCTTGGCGATATCGAAATATTTGGCTAGAAATCGCTAAACTTTACTATTATTGATATTTTATCTCTTTCAAACAAATAAGTTTAGAGGAAGTGCGTCGAAAATATTTTTGATCTAATGAACGTGCAAGGAAGTCATGTGTTGGACACATCAGATTTTTTTAATTAAAAAAATCACAATGAAAAAGTATAATATAAATAATTTTACACTGTCTGTGTAAATTGGGTTTCTTTCCCAGTTTATAATAAAAAGTATTAATCATACTAATCTTGTACAACTGAGTTTAAATGAAATGTGAGAATTAAAATGTTTTTACGCATTATCAAGTTCAAGAAAGGTTTTAATGTATGAGCAATGCGCCTAAAACATCACTTACCTTAGTAAAAAAATATGAGCATGGTATTTTTTAAAATAAGAACATGTAGATTTTTTTCTTTTTTTTTATAACACTAATAATACTCAGGATAAAATGTCTAACAGTACACTCTACACATTCACGTCAACCATATTACTTTGTTTTCCGTTTTTCGATACGATTACTAACTTGTAATCAAATTATCCTGTAAATAGCAGACGATTTCCAACTTCGAATAAGACAATTGAATTCTTGTTTGCCGTACTGAAAGATTCATGACAGCTTCCGAAAATTAAGTAGTCAAAAAACTAATTTTATAATGCAACAAATTTACTAATTCTTAACCCGATATTGATTAGCAGATTATTTTAATCACCCCATCCCAATTCAGTTGAGCTAAAATTAATTCTGCGTTCTTAACTCGCGGATTCGTTATACTTATATGCTTATTCATTAAATGACCGTTAGAATTTAGTATTTAAGAATGCTTATCGAAGTAACCAAATGCACAATTCGGAGTTTAATGCTGTAATATAATTTTATCCTTGCAAAAATTATGTATTCGGATTGTTCAATTCTCTAGCTCATTAAAAAAAAAGTAGAAGAAGTTAGTTACAACTCATGTGATAGCATAATCTTCATGCATTCTCTTTATATTAGCTAACGATAATATAATATTATGCCGTCATAAGAATTGGTGAAAATCTATCTGAAAAATCTAAACAGAATTTAATTTAAAAAATTATTTTTATGAACATAAAATTAATATTTCAGTACAAGCGTTTCATATGAGGGATTTATAAAACTCTTGATTTTGCGAGGAATTTTCATCAAATCTAGTCGATTGGTCGATATGAGCTATTCCCGCAAACTCACTCGCAAGTAGATATCGCACGTTTTCAAAACATGTATTCCCACAACGCCACATCTTTCCCGATACTGATGATGGAAATATTCTCATGCTGCAAAAGCAATATGGCAGTGGTGATCCCTACTCAAAGTGGCTGCCTGAAGTTTATCTTTCTTTAAATGGACTAAATAAGGAGCAATAACTTTAAAATAGACCTCTACCAAGGTATTCCTATTCTTATGCCGCCATTAACATTCTAAACTGAGATAATAAATTATTGGGTAAGATCGAGCCCATATAAGTTGTTGGGTGTCTATCTATCTCCATAGAAATACCCAAAATTGCCCTCCAGGCAAGCGGATATATAACTAGGGCTTTACCCATGGGCGCCGGCAGCATAGGGCAATGCCCCCCCCTTGCTTTTTTGATCTTTCCAACATGGTAACCATACGTTGAAGTAGTCTTTGCTCCCCCTGGAAAATATTCTGCCGGCGCCCATGGCTTTACCTCCGGGTTTATTAGCCAGGAAATGGCAGCTTACGTCGCCAAGTGTCATTTACGGCTATTCCGCTCTAAGTCTAGTTGGCTTCGTCGTGGAAATGTCTATTTAGCGTCCTTTTGCAGTGGCAATATTTGGAGAAAATGGCTTAGGTCACAAGCGTAGCGTTGAGTGTGTATGTGGGTGTGAGGGGATGCCTCCCAAATTTATTTATGAAGCCATTTATTTAAAAATATTTTCCCCAAAACCTGTAGAAACTTCACTATTCTGACTCTTGAATGTTATGTGCTTCACCCTCCACCAAAATGTTTTATCACGCGACGTTTATGTTTAGAGTTAACCCTTAAAATGAAGTTTTATTAACATAGTTTTAAAAATATCTTATTTATCATTTTTTTTAATGCGTAAGGTAATTTGGGGGGGGGGGGGAGGTGGCACATTTAAGGATTTTTTTATTAGTAGAGGCAAATTGGAAATGATAAGATTATGGAAAAAACAACAAGAAAGAAAACCTGCCATGTTCTTTAATTTTTAAATTAGTTACATATATGCTTATTAATTACTTCCCAATATGTATGTGATTAAAAAGTTCAATCTTAAGTAAACTCATGTGAATTGTGGCATTTTCCTCCATGTAGACGTTTAACATGCCACCAGTTAAGTGTAAGAAAAATAACACAAACACTGGAAAATTACCGATGAATTAACAATAATCATGAAAAAAAAATCTGAAAACTGAATTAACTTTTTTCAAAATTATTTAACTAAAATAATTATTTAACTAATAAGAATAAGGTATGAATGTTAGCCTTCACAATATTTCATTCCATACAAATGAACACTTTTGCAATATTCATGCAAACGTTTTTCATATTTGATGCCGTACTGAATCCAATTACACTTGAGACTACATACACACATTTACATACAGAGCAAATTTAATCCTGACCAATTATTTAGTTATTATATTGAATCAAATTTGATTCTGAGCAAGAAGCTTGATCCGTTTTCCTTTTGAAGCTACGGGCATAGTTTGTATGATATTCAGATGTGAATTATATTTGTTTAAAATTTTAATAACGTAAAAGAACATAAGATGATATATAAAGTTATAATATACATACAGTGTGTCCCACCTAAATAAAGCGACCGTGATTGTGTGCCATATCTGCATACGAAACAGCCGAATAACAAATATATTAAGAAAGTAAACACAGAAATACATGTTTACAAGTTTAAAAACTCACTCCTTGCTCAAATTGGGAAGGAACAAAAATAAATGTGTAAAAAAAGAGGGAGAAAAGTGTCCCGCCGAAATAAAGCCAGTACTGTTATTGGCAAATATTTGACATGTTTACGTATGACTGAATAATCGATATGACATATCATTTAGGAGTTAGGACAGTAGCATCAATATTATCCCAGTGTTCAAAGATGGCGCCTTTCATTTTTGTCACAGACTGAAACTGTCTGACATTTGCATATCCATCTCTACTGACGATACCCCTCGCATTTTCTAAGTATTGAGATCAAACGAAAAGGGCAGAGCATTTCATGATGTACAACCCCTGATCAGACAACCATTTTTAAGAGGATTTTGCAAAGTGAATGGGTCGTAGACCTGATGGGGGGAAAAAAAAAAACCCAACAACTTCGGCCACCAATTCTCCCTGAAAATGGCAGTAAATGGGTTTCTACTATTTACTGGTAATCAGTAGCTTTCATATAGCCAGAGGAAAAAGCCAAGTTACGTTTACCACCAGGTAAAGCCTCTCCAAGCTGTATAGAGCCTTCACCTCGTTTGGAAAAGAAGCAACAGCTCCTAAACTCTATCCACAAGCAGAGTAGATTTGGCCAAATATCATGAACCGTGGAAGGATCAGTGGTATCGTGTTATATGGTCTCAGATGGAAAAAAAATATATTAATTTTCGATGACCCAGAAGACGTTGCGTTCTATTGACATGACACGAGGAGATCGTCACCTAAAGACAAGAAAGTGGAGGTTCATTATACAGTGTGGAGAAACTTTACCTGGTGGTAAATATAAGTTGGCTTTTCCTTCAAACCATGTAAAAGCTACTGATTACCAAGAAACGCTAGAAACAACACAATCATCTTACAACTACAAACAAATTAATTTACTTGTGTAATATGTTAAATGTATTCGAAAAATATATAACTAAAAAAGAGATATCTAATATAAAAATGTAGATAAGTAAGTATAAGTTCATTAAAAAAATATTTTATTAACATTAAATCATATTAGAAAGTTAAATTCATTTCCATATATATCACATTAACAGCATCAAATAAAAAAACAAACAAAAACAATTCTGAACAAAATAATTTCAACATTTGGAGTTGAATTATTGGACTTACGAGTTTTGTCTCAGCATATTGATTTATAAGTATCTCTAAATATTATAAAATATTACTTAGAATATTAGAACTGCAATACCTGGCAGTCTCTCTGGAGCTATAGTATGCAATTAATTTTGAAAATTATAAAAGTACTGACACTGGCACTGTTAATAAAAAGTGTAAAGTAATATAAATAGAAGGAAAGGAGTAAATTAAATAGTTTGCAAAGATATAGCTTAGAGAATGGAAACTTTTCTTCTTTTGATATAAACTGAGACAACTTTGTTCGGAGTATTTAATGGTGTCAGAAATGTACAAAAATTCAAAAACTTTTGAATGAAAAGACATGAGGTGAAACCTTTCATTTAAAGACTAGCATTTAAAAATAAGTTCTCTTCTTTGTTTGGCATAGAGTGTTCTTCGGTTTCGTAAGAAAATTGCTTATCAGTCTTCACCTTTCTTAAGTTTTAAAATTTTTTTCAACATCTAAAGATGATAGTTCTTTACCTTTGGCTGGAACTGCAGTCTTTCAGAAATTAGTTTAATTCATTTAAACTTTCAGAAGACTATGAAAACTTACCACTTAAAATTTTTAGCTTAAAAATTATTATTGCTAATAACGCTAACATTGTTTAGTATTTTTTTTAGTAAAAAAAGTAGTAAAAAAAGAAAGTAATTTAGTAAAAAAAGAAAGAAAGAAAAAATCACTGCACTCAGCGTCGATTACGAAAGGTTCAAATTGTGATTACATCAGGGCAGAGAAAAATGCTATGAGACTGATATTCCTAAAGATCATAGAAAAAGATTCTTTTAAACCGGCATGCTTATTTTCCATCGGTTTAGTTCCCTCTCTTATTTGAACCATTGTCCTATCATTAAAATTTTCGACTGCATCAACCATCGTGTACATATCGACATCAAGTGTTTTCATATTTAGATACGTGGAACAAATAAGAATTTTCTTTTTCAGGCAGGCACGAAGGATATGCGTATTAGAATTTTACTATCGCCATACCTATAATCAAAAGTTAAATCTTATTTTTGTACATGTATGGACGGTGCAGTCCTGTATATGAATCCCCTCCCTGCCCACCACAATTTGGATCCTCATCAGAAGGAGAGGACCTCTGAATATTGTTACCTCTCAGAAACTTCTAGAAACCGTTGAACGGACTAGAGCCATGGATTTAACTTCAACGTAACCCACCGTATTCTTCAGTGGTATGTCGGAATCGAACTCGCAACCTTCCTATTACAAGTCCAACGTTTTTACCATTTTGTTACCACTGCCATATCTACGATTTTGTAAAAATAGAGAGAGGAAATGGAGGTCAATAGGTGAGTCATAGGCATCGGGGAAACTCCAAGTTTCTCGTTTGTTATATTCTGGCCCACACCACAGGGTCTCTATAAAATAATAGTAATAAAATAATAAAATAAGAATTACGATAATAAAGGAATAGTAAACAAAAACGGATGTGGGATAGTTTCGAATGAATAAGACAAACTGTGCTCATGAAAAGAAAAAGGAAGGGATGAATGTGCGAGACACCACAATTTGGCTCTTCCTCTAATTATTCTCCGAAGTAAATAAAGAAACAAATGAAAAGAAGGAAAGCAAGACGAAAAGAAAAACTAAATAAATGAAATAAAATAATAATAATAATCCAAAACCCCCTCTGTTGTGTGTGTGTGTGTGTGTGTTTGAAGGAAACAACCCCCCCACTCCCCCCCCCACCAATCCATCCGTCCAATCCTGGAGAAGAATTGGAACCTCCTCCCTTTTTGCTTTTCCACAACAACACATTCGCTTCATTTACTCAGTCGACCCACAGAAAGCAGAGCGGGAAGATAGCGGGGCTGCAGCAGTCCGCGAACAGCTGAGAGAAGAAACGTGCAGCAAGCGGTCGTTTCAAGAAGAAAACAGCGGCGCCCCATTCGTAACGTTTTCAGTGTTGCAGCACCTGGCCGTGGCCGTAAGGTAGAATGGCGGCCGCCGCCCCTTGACTGTGGGCGGTCGGCTTCCCAAAACTTCCGAGGAATGGTCCGGCCGCCCCGGATAGCGGAGATCGCGTCCCGGATATGGACGTTGGTGTTCGCGACTCTAGTGATCATGGCCTCCGGCAAGGCACAGGCTCTTGGAAACACGGTAGGTCGACCTATTTGCCTTTTTTTTTTTTTAATGAGTCATATTGAAAAGTTGAAGCGGTTGTCCGAGCATTTTGAGTTACGCAAACAATGGTTTTTTGTTTGGATAGTTCAAAATGAAATATGATGTCTAAAATATCAACTGTAGCAGAATGCTTTCTACGAACGATACATTAGTTTTTACCAAGCAACAGTCGGAGATTTTGAGCTGTTTAATAGTTATTTTAAAGCTATTATAATGAGTGTCTCATCTTAAAGGATTCTATATAAATTTTTAGATTTGGCAACATACACCAAAACAACTCAGAAACATATAGCAAACAAACTCGTTACCCATGCTGAGCCAATTAACAGCCAATTTAAAAGATGCATGGAATCGTCTGTCATATTCTTTAACTGGGTCTCAAAAACTGTTCTTTTATTCTCCGAAATTAGCAGAACTCTAAACTAAGTACGCTTTTTTGAGGCACGTATCCATATTATTCTAGGTTAAGATTAATTCCAAGTTAGTCTTAACCTAGAATAATATGGATACGTACTTCAAAAAAGCTGTCGAAATTTTCGTAGATTGTTCGTGATCCTTAAATTTAGTTAAAAAAATATATATATATATAAACAAGCCGAATGTAACCTTCTTGTTGGTTCAACCTTTAACTTACTCTTCCCTTAAGCATGCATATGACCAGGGATTGCTAGGGATTGTTGTGTTCAAGGCATTTAAAATTTCAAGCCCTAAAATACTAATTATTAAAACCTTGCTATAAAATATTCGAGTGCAAGTCAAAATTTGCTTTATATTTTTAATTAGCTGGGTAAAGCAAGAAATGTATTTGATCAGTGACAGTTCATCGTAATTCGAATAACAAATACTGTTGAAGAAATATCTTTACAATTGACGGCCAACATGTTCTCACTATATTTGAATGTAAACTTTTAAAAATACAGTAAACGTTCCACCCGCTCTATTTTGGGGGTCTCAAAAATTTAGGGTCCTGGGTATGTGCCCCCGGAACCTTGCTATTAATCAGTCTTTGGGTGTAATTAAAGAGGAGTTCTAGAGCAACTGTTTGGTGGGAATGGGTTTATTGCTCTTCTAGTAACTTCGTTGGAAAATCTAATTTTTGTAGAAAGGGCTCACATTTTCCAAGCCAAACTTATCTTCGCATTCCCTACCCAGTTACGCCGATGAACAAAACTAAGCTGTAGAATTTGGTTTGCATTTCTTTTAGAGCAACTCGATGTGATTGCAGACTTATAAAGTGATGGAAGTTCCATCAGAAATCTGCTGTTAAGAGATTTTATCGGTTGAATGTAGACACTTTAAAAAAGTGTAAAAAACTCTACAAAAAGTATATTAAAATACGAATTACCTATTAAAATTCATTTAATAGTAATAATATAAATAATTGTCACGCTGTAAAATTAATAAGGTACATTTTAAGATCAAGATGTAATTAATTGGTCATATTAAAATGTTTTAAAACTTTAAATTCACTGAATTATAAAACAGGAAATAAATGGATGTTTGTTTCTGTTGGGCAGTTATTTTTGTGAGTTCCGCCATTCTATTTATAGTAGAATATCCAGATAAATGAGAGGTACAAATTCAAGGAGAGAAAGCGGAAATAATTCTTGATCTCTAGAAAATAAGAGTGATTTTCGATAGACTGTATATCACTAGTGTTATTTACTTAAATGGAGAAAAAATCAGTATTCCCTCTGTACAGAAAAATTCCGTTTCATCAACATTCCGACCGTTTAATAGAGATAGTCGCAATTTATTTCTTTTAATCCTAAACAAATTCTAGCACGAATATTAACACACATCTGTATAGAGTTAACTCAAATCTTTAAAAAGAGAAAGTCATTTTGCTTCAGTATCAAAAGAATTAGAAGTTCGTAGAAATATATAGTCCTGTTAAGACAAGAAGACATATATTAACACTGACAAAGCGCAATGGATAAGATAGCCAACTGCATTTTTTCATTAAAAAAGTCAGACAATACAATTCTATTTTAACAGGAATAAAGTATCAAAGCAAAAGCAATTACAGTACATTTTGAATACTTTCACACTCGTGGCATTTGCGATAATTTAGCCCAGAAAATTCGCCGTTCTTTTTGTTCTTCTCTTTTTTTAAGGTTATTTAAAAAAAAGATCGGAGCCTATGTTTTAGCAAAAAATATTGTAACAATTTTTAACGTAGGGCCAAGTATATCGGAAACTTGGACACCCAAGGGTTAAAATTCGCAAAGCGTAACATTATATAGATAAAAATAATCGTATTGATATGATAAATATGTGATCAATAAATCAGCAATAGGTTTGCAAAGCAATGAAATTACTATATAAATTCTAGGATACTCTTTGATACAACCTAAAACTGAATTTTTCCTATAATTAATAAGCGAGAACATGTAAACATGAATAAATATGGGTACAGAGTTAAAACAAATAACTTTGTGTAACAAACTCGAGAATACAAATTTTGTTTTACTCTTATGTGTGTTTTATACTAATAGTTTATTGAATGTAATTGGCTTAAACGGAAGTGTGTTCAGTATATTGTTTTGTAAAGTATTCTTTCTTAAGCGAGAACAACAAATAAACAAAAATTTTCAAAAATAACGGAAGAGTTAAAGAATAAAGACATCTAAGCCCAGACATCATCATTGATTCATCTTTTGTGACTAATAAAAATTTTAGCAAGCACATACAACAAATATCTATCGAATCTGACCATAAGTTTTAATGCCTCTATAAAAATATAAAGTTTTACGCACATTTCTTCTACAAAAAAATATCTGTTAACTAAAACAGCTTACAGTTCTTTGCTTTTCTGTGAAAGGCATTGTTAAATAATCTTTGATGGTTCAATATTTTTAAAAAATTATTTGTATTTTACAAAACTAAATGATCAGTATGAGCATGAATATAAACTCAAATAGATATTATGCATAAAGGAATTTCTTATGAAAAAAATACTACAACAGATGTCTGGACAGTAATCTTTTTCGAAAATGCTATATGAGAGAGATAATTAGGGAAATGATAATTAGAAGTATTTCTTAGTTTTGAAAGTGTAAAAATTCACGTCTGGGTGTAAGAATATCTGATTGAAAAAAGACATTTAGAATAATTTTCACAATATTAAACAAATCTAAGCATTTTTTTTTTAGGGGGGGGGTGTCTTATAACAAGGGACATTTTATATTTCAAACTGCATATCAAGAATTCTAATAATATTAAATCAGCCACAGATTGTTTAAAATTAAAAAATATTATATTTGTATGGTTTTCAGTTTTGCATTTTTCGTTATTTAAAAAAAAAAAAAAAAACTTATAACAGAGGAAAAAATAGAGAAAAGATACTGAACTGTACATCGTTTCACTGAGGCTTTATTTTCCTTTACTATAGTGAAAAAGCGTTTATATTAATTTTGTATATTTTTAATATTTTAAATCTTAATTTTAATGTTTCATTAATACTTTTGTATTTGTAAAATAATATGCGAACACAAAACTTTTGGTGTGTGTATTCTATTTTATCTTCCTGTAGAATCAATTTAACTAAACAAATACGTAAGCCCTATAAATGACTTTTCTCTGTTTCGGAGAGGTTCCATAAATATAACCCAAGAAAAGATTCAAAGCCAGGTGTTAACATGTGTCAAAGGGTCTGCTTATTTCTTTCTCTTGGGTTATTCTTTTATGTTTTTAGATTTATTCATTTGCCAATATGATTTTACGTCCTTAGGCTGATGATGTTTTCAGCACTTTCCGTTTTCAATGGCTCTGAACGTTTAAAGAACTAAAATAAATAAAAGTGTGTCCCGAATCAAATAATTTAAAATTGAATTTTAATCAATTGTAAACAGCACAAACTTAAAAGACCGCATTTTCCGCCCACACAAGTTTTGTAAATTGCTTGAAAAACATTTTCGGCTAAATCCTTTTTCTTTTCTTTTCTTTATTTATATCTTTTTTAAAAAACTTATTTAAGAGTTTAATTTTTCTTATCAGACCCAAGTTGGAAACGTGTGATAAGTTTGATGAATACATTTATAAAATCTTTTTAGTGATTTATAAGAAAGTTTTCGGTTGAAGCATTTGAAAGCAAATCTCCCCCCCCCCCCTTCCCTTTTTATCCATTCTTGTATGCTAAGTAGGAAAAAACTTGACAAATTTAGGGTTTCAAAAAATAAGCACGAATTCAAAAACTGTTTGATGCGAAATTCCATGAACACAGCAAAAAAGTTAAAATAATTTGTTATTCCAACCATGCCAATTTAAAAAATCCTGAATGCTTAATATACATAAATTATACTTCCAGACTTGATTAAATAATTTCTTTTTTAATTTAAAAATATTATAATAAAAAGACCGATGAAATTTGGAATAGAAAAAAATAATGCCATTATTAATAATAATATTAATAATGGCATTTAAAGTTTCGAGGAAAATTGGTTTTTCATGTGTTCACAAATTAGGGCATCTGTCCGAATGGATAACTTCGTATCCTCAACTGCAGACCCCTGGTCTGAAAGGGTTAATGGAAACTGGATTTGTATTTGCTGTTAGAAACACAATCCACCCGTTGCAATATTTATGCAGTGCTGTAACTAGAAGGAAAAACAATTATGCTTGTGCCGGGTACGTCGTGTAAAAGTTGTCAAACCAAAGAATAATTTTGGGAAAGGTACCTAGATACACTGTGTCCATAATTAAAATTACAAAGTTGATTACCTGAAGGAAGAGGGTATTCACCACATGTGGTGCAGTCAGCAAGGTCTCCAGACCTCAATCCCTTACAGCACTTGTGGCATGCTCTAAAAAGAGTCGTTGAATGTCAACAACACCCTACAAGGACCCTTCATTCGTTAAAATCAGCACTTTTGGAAGAATGGGAATGACTGCCATAATCGTTGATCAATAACCTGATTAACAATGTCAGAGCTCTATGGGATGCTTGTATAGATGCACGAGCAGGCCACACCTCTTATTAGACGAAGTAATGGAGAGTTATGACTTTTCTTATTATGACCAATATTGCTTTTATTTGCATAACAAGCTACATTAAACTATTGTGCAAATATTTTTGTTACCTTTTTCTGCCTTACAGCATGAGACATTGGTATTCCAAATTCCTACGCATTAACTTCATTTTTTGTCAGCATTTTTCATGTTTGTAACTTAATTTTAGACATATACATGTGTATATACAATCGGTCTGCAATGACAAAGTAAGCAGGGTAGAGCCGCACTCACTATAAAGATCGTAAAGGTTGTTTCAAATGCTGTAGTAGTCGTTTAAAGTGCTTTGGCTGTCTTAAGTCACTGCTTTTAAAAGTCAACATTCTGAGAAGCTCTTTTTGTTTTCTCACTTTCTGTTGGACAATATCCTAAGAAAATCTCTTGCACAATAAACAGTCGCATCTTGTTAGCGAGTGTCTATCCAGAGATGTGCCAAGAATTCGGAGCATGCATTTCATACTTCAAAAACAGTTCAACGTTACTTCCTACGCCACAAAACAGGATAGGGACTGAAAGTTCGTTTTTTTAAAGAGTCATTCTTAAGAGTTCGTTGAATGAGGTTTCTTTAATCGTAGACTTTTTCCCCCCCTTTTCAACCATACAAAAAAATCTACCCTGATTTCGAATTTAGGCCACCTGTGCTTAAATTTGATACGCGAAAACAACATTAAAATTTCAGAACATTACGTTGTTTTTAGAAAATATATGGAAAGACTGTAGTAAATAACTGCTGTGATATAGAATATGGAATAAAAATCTTCAAAGTGAAAGATAAACAATTTATTTTTTCTTACTTTTCAAGTAAGAAACAGCGAACACCCGGACATTTACCTATTGAGAAGACTAACTTTGTTAAGTTTACAAAGCGTATATCCTTATTCATGCTACATTAATTATCATAAACTAATAAAAAAGCAGTGCTGAGATCCATTAATCAATATTCTAGCACTCAGTATAACCTGCTTGGTTGTTCCATGTTTTGAAAACATATTGTTCTTGAAATTATTGTGAAAGTCTTCTTTAATAAAACAAAACAAAGAAATAAAAAAATTAATGCATAAAATATTCAAAATAAAAATTGCTTTCAAATTGTAGTCTTTCCAGAGTTATACAGCTGCCAAGATATCATGAAAAAGTTATGTTCAGACTGCGAGCTTCAATTTCTGAAACCCTCGATTTTGATAGTTTTGTTTGTATTAATTGGAACTCATTTTTTAAACCTGTTTTACTAAACCAATTTTAAGGAAATGAAAAGACATTTTTAAGTACTGAAAAAGAGCAGAGCTCCCCTTTTACGCCTCTGAGTATCCTATTGAAGATCTTAATGATAAAGATGCGGTTCACGCAGTGGATTTTACAGACGGCCCGAGTTCTAAAATAACTAGCATTTCCAGGCTTTTAAGAGAAGAGGAAATAAGGCTTGGAAGTGCAAGATCATTAGAGTTGGGATCGCTCGGAAAACCTACTGTCTGAACACACTATTAGCGGTCTGTTAGGTGAATATGTATGAATACCGCTGAGTTGATAATGTGGCAGTGAAATAGCAGTTCATTCAGCGCTAAATTTCTGACAAAAAAGTTTCAGGAACTCTAATATTCTCTGGTGATTATGTTCACACGCAGTGGCGTGCTGCATGTTCCCGTCACCACTGCAGTACGGGCGTAAGTAACATATCCAATCCTATTAAGTTAATGATGATTTACAGATTTTTCCATGTAGTAGTACACTTGACTTATTTTTATCGTTTCATAAAACAGTGAAATGAAATGAAATAGTTTGAAATTAGCATAAAGAAATATAACAATAAACAGTAGACGACATAAAATCTGCTCAGTTTGGGAGATTTTGTGCAGATTCTAGAATTCATCCAAGGAGTGTAGTGGCTGAAGAATCATTTTAGCAAACCTTTGGTGCAGGTTGGATTTCCGGATGGTTTAGGTATCGCTTCGCCGCGGAAGAAGGTTCGGCTTGGGTGTATGTACACTTGTTCGTCCTTTCATAAGATAGTAACTTTGGCCACCGATTGGGTGCCCCCGTGATAAAATGTGAGTAATTCGGGCCTTAGTATTGCTTTCGAATATTTAATGAGAGAGTGCCCGCCATAAGAAAATAAATAATAATTAAAATTTTGAAGATTCCAGGTCATAATACATGTGTGAAAAGGACAGAAATGGCGAATTAATGTGTTGGTGGGCTACTGAGAGCAATATTTATGAGCTCTGCTGGGTTTCACCTAATATGTTAAAATTCAGTCACCAGAAATACAGGAGCTGAGCTCCGGCGAAATCCTATGCAAATTAAGCCCATAGTTCATTGCATTTCATAAATTGAAGAATCCAGGAAAGAGGATTCAAGGGAGGGCCGATAAGTAGGACGAAGCATAGTGTCAGAGATGGGTAACTCTCTTTCTCTTTTATGTATTTTTTTAACCTGTTCATTTTTAATCTCGAATCCATGTTTAACCTGCTCGCTCTTGTCATTTAAAAAAGACGCATCGGACAAGACTCTCCTTTTTTGATCGATGTTGCTTTAAAGATTGGTTTTTTGCGCTTTAGCATTGGGTTTCGGCGGAGTGCTCAATTCTAGGAAGCAACATCGGTCAAAGAAGTAAAGTTTGGTGCGTCTTTTTACTAAGGCATATATTCATCTTCTGCGTATTCTCCCTGTTTATTTTATTAGCAAACTTTATGTTAAGATTATCAATATCTAATAATTAGCTATTAAAACTGTGACTTTTATTTTAAAGAATATAAAAACTGGATCTCCCTTTCTTTTGTTGTTTTTGTAACTTTTTTATTTAAAAAAGACATTATTTTTTTCTAAATATTGATTTCTAAAATTAGGATGCACGTCTGATATGTCGGTACTGTACGAGTATAGATATAGCACCATTAGTGTTAATATGAGTTTTTAACTTTAAATGAGTGATTAATGTTAGGTATTTCAAACATCTTTTGTAACCATAATAATCAGCAGAGAGAATCAGTTGTTTATGAAGTTATTTATTAACTTATATAAAAAATTGGTCTCGATTAATTAACATAGATTAGAGATAGATGCGGTACGACATTTTGCGAGGCGATACAGAGATTTACAGCTTTTTTGCGAGACGAGATAAACATTTTTTGACGCAGCCGGCTATTAGCCAGCTGCGTTGTGGCACGCGATGAACGTGTCGATCGTCCGCCATCTTGCTGGTAGTTAAGTCGAGCGATGGCAACGGCTGTCCTTTTTTCAGCATTGGGAAGGGGTTGCGCCTCAACGGGTTAATCTATTGCTGGGATGTTTTGAAAATCCCCCGTCAATACATTTCTGTGTAAGCTCGTATCCATTAGCGACACACAGCACATACCGACTGCATAATATCTGAATACGTATCAATTCTGTCTTCCCAGTTTCGCCTTAAAAGATCATCAGATCTGGCTGTCATCGTGAGCCGTCGTCTGGCACGATTGTGTCAGCGCAGCCCCAGTAACCTGGTTGGCAGTGAAAGCGCCAGATCCCTTGAAACGTATTCGAAGCATGACTGTGTGTGGGATCATGGAAAGAGGCGCTGGTGGATGAGTAGGATGCGTTTACTTGCGTGCTGACCGCTAATGTATTCTGAAATCGAGATTTTCTCTTTCCGTAAACAAACGCATAATTAAAAATAAAAAACTACTCTGGAATTATATAAACATTACTGTTTTCGCCTATGTGAGCCGCTTTGACATCTTTACGCCTGTAAAATCTGTTGTGAAGTTTTTGAATTATATTATGGAGTGAAACAAAAAAAAAAAAAAAAGAGAGAGAGAGAGAGAGAATCTGAATCATCATTAGACACATTAGAAATTCAAAATAAACAAAATTGAAATTGGACGTGGGTGAAGTTTTTCCTTAGATTTTTATCGGAGTGGCATTAAAGAGGTTTATTTATATTCTAGTAACAGTTCAGAATGAAAGAAACAACGTTAATTTAACGTAAAAAAAGTATATTAAAGAAAAAAGAAGATCTACTAGAATTATATAAACACAATTCTTCTTCCACCTATGTGAATTGCTTCGGCATCTGTGCGCCTGTAAAATGTGATGCTAAGTTTTTGTGCGATTTTTAAAAATTCTATTAAGGAGGGAAAAAAAAAGCGCCTGAATTATCGTTAGACGCATTAGAAATTCAAACTAAACAAAGTTTAAATTGGACGTGGGTGAACTCTTTTCTTTTAGCTTTACTGGAGTGACATTTAAGAGGTTTATTTATACTCTAGTAACTGCTCACAGAATGAAAGAGACAATTTTAATTTTACTAGACTCATTAAAAATGCACCAATTGCATAATAAATGATAGGCAGCATGCAATTCACCCAAAATAAAAAATATTTTTAAATCTATAAAAGTAAAATCTAGCTCGGAAGTATGGGAAGTTTAAGAAATTTGTATATGTATTTGAATTTACTACTTATCTGCTTTCCCAGAGAATAAAACTGACGATAAATGTGAAAAAATAGTAACTGTACTTTCCATTCAAAATTAATATCCAGTACAAATTAACGCATTAAAAATCTTAGATACTTTGTTCATTTCTAAATAGATATTATGACAACATTATTTTTAAAAATGTTGAATAAAAAATACGCAACATTGTTACAAAAAATATTAAATTTAAATATATAATATTTAAATGTTGTAAAATATTAAATATTTAAATGTTGTATAGAATTACAATAATTGAAAGAAAGGTCGAACCAGAATTTCTCCTGTGTTCTGTAAAGTTCTGAATAAAAATGCCTAAAATTATTTTATAAAGAATATAAAAGTTATAAAAGTTAAAGAAGTAAATAAATATAAAAGAATATAAAAGTTAAAGAAGTAAATAAATAAATAAATAAGAAGTTGACATCTTTATAAAAGCCTAGATCATTTGAAACAACATCGTAAGAAAATTAGTACGTTTATGCAGCATTAGTATCCAAAAGTAACATAACCAAGTGGCAAACACTTTTGTACAGGCTTTTGGTTTAACTATAAGCCTTGCCTTTTTGTCCAAGCATTTAAAACAAATTCCTTATATTTTTAATTTTTAACTTAAAGATTATGTCTGTACTACAACCCCCCCCCCCCCCATATAGTCTGTGTTCACAACTGAGAATGGTTGAAGCTGAACGCAAACTTTGATGGGAATGTCAACAATATTTTGATATATCTAAAGTTTTATACAACAATATAATTTCCAAGACACCGATGAAATATTATTGATCATGAAAATTGTTTATAAAACTTGTTTAAATATAATCATAATGTATAAAACAGTTGCCTATAAGATTAACCTATATAACAACCTATAAGATTAAAAAATATTTATAAAGCAATCAGTATATTTATTTCTTCAACGGAAATTCATCAACCAGTGGGACCCAGAAGATTTTAAAGATTGTAGTATATCCTTGTAACAACGCAAAAATATGGAAATAAAATTACTCCCTAGTTTGTCAGTTGATAACACGTTGTAGGATAAAGTAAAAACGTCTCGAGAATGATAAAAGCCCTGTTCATATCATAAGTTTACAGCAAAATAGATAAGTCCAAACTTAGGATATCGTTGTAAGACCAGCAGGCTCTCAGTGCTGCTGCTGCTGGGTGCTGAGTATTGCTTGTATTTTATTCCAGTAGCAATCTGTTTGCTATATAACCTGCTGTTATGGACCTTTGAAAAACATTCGTAAAATTTATATCTGTATTCATTTTTTATGTCCCGTTTTTGTATAATATTGTATATGAATTTTTATGCACAGAGGTGATAATATTTTACTCTGTTTAGTTTTCATTATCTTCCAGAATAAAATTCTAAAATGCACAAGATGTGAGAATTTTTTAAATGGCTACTCACAGGGGCATGTTTAGGAATTCAGCCTCCCTGAGAAAATCATATTTAGTATCCTTCCGAAAATTCTCCACTAATTCAGTTGTGGATCTTAACAAATTCCCCCCCCCCCTCATACCACCACCACCCACTAAAAAAAATTACCCCTGGAAAAAAAATCCTGCTAATGGTTCTATCTACTATCAAATGCTATTAATAAACTATGTTTCAACCATGTAAAATCTACATTTTAGCATCCTAAAATGTATGGAGTAGATTTTGCACTGCATGTTGGAATATTTTTATATCATGGAAGTAATATATTGTTTTCGTAATAAGGAAAATTATTTTCTGGAATTCATCATTTAACGTTTTTTGTTGTTCTAATGCTGAAGTTGACTTCACTGTACTGTCGGACTAATGGTATCGACACCAAATTACTGATCCGTATAAGCACGCACTTTATTTGAACCGATGAGAAGAAAAATGAAATAACTCCACCAATCTTAGTTTTGATAAAACAACAAAATCCGTAGGCCGACAGTGTAAAAACATATGAAATAACAACTGGCAAATTATGCATTTTCCTATGAAAACAAAAATTAGCTGCTAACACTCAACCTATTAGAAAGTTCCAAATCTTAAACTTTTTTTGAGGGAGGGTAGCAAACCACTAAACTACCGATGAAATAATTAAAACTTTGTAAAAAAAAATACATAAAAGGTACTTATCGTTCTGTACACGTGTTTCGGACGAAAAAATTAAATTTCATCCTTCTTCAACAGTTGTCCGTACACAGACTAGGGCTGAAAAAAACTTATTTCAGCCCTAGTCTGTGTATGGACAACTGTTGAAGAATGACGAAATTTCTTGGAATTCCCTAGATCCGACCTGATGTTAGATTTCTTTTTAGAACCCAAATTTTCAGTACAGTTTTCCTCGTTAACAGAAGTGAATTAACAGTTTAAAGAAAAAGGGGGAAAAAACACTATGCGCCACGTATTGCTGTAATTTTTTAAAGTATTATGAGCATTACAGCTTTTGTTTCGAAATTAGAGTTTTAGAAAAGCAGCAAAATACAATCTAGACTGGAACAAATGAAAAGTAGCACTTTTTGAACAATGAAGCAATTATTATTACAAGTTATTATAAACAATACTTGGCTACAGAGATTTACTTGTTTTGTGTGATAAATTTTGATTTTTCTAAGTAAAAATTTTGCTATGCTAATTATGTTACAAAAATTTATAGGAGGATCTCCTCTTTAAAGAGATTTTTCACGAAAAATAATGTCTAAGATAGTAACTTCCTTGTTACTGGCATTTTTTCATTAGCATTTTCCAATTTGTATTAGTTCTACCAAGAGACTAAAAGTTATTTTTCACGAAAAATAATGTCTAAGATAGTAACTTCCTTGTTACTGGCATTTTTTCATTAGCATTTCCCAATTTGTATTAGTTCTACCAAGAGACTAAAAGTAATTGTGTTAACTAATCGTTCTTAATGATACGTCTTATAGCGTTGACAGATATTTGAGAAGTCGTTAGGAATTATAAACTTCAGAATTACTTATTATAAATACGGTTCCTTTCTTTTTCCATTATTACTGATCGTTTTGACCTTCATTATTATTTTTTTATTCCTATAACATTCATTTGCTTAATCTTTACTTAAGTAAGTCGTTATTTGTTATTGCATAATATGTTTTAAGATTAAATAATATTGTTGTGGAAATAGAGGATATAAAATAAAATAATTTATTTTCATGCAATTTATTCTCAAAACGAAATTATTTCATCAATACTTTTTTAATATTTAAAGGAAAGGCTAATGACTAAATGAAAAACATACATTTCAATTACAAAATATTCCGTTATTTTTTCTTTCTTTTTGGAATTGAATTTTTTTTAGACTCACAATTTTTATAGATAATGACTTTGTCAGTTTCATTCTCAACTTCAACACATTATTTTAAGCCAACAATCACTGCTGCGGATGATTTTGACATCATATTCTTCGCTCTCGAATCAGATTTAAAAGGTTTGATTCACCTGATGTCAAAGGAATTTATGGTTAAACTAAAAGTGCGAGGAGCTTTATCATGCAGCCAAAGCAACAGAATTCGACGCTTAACGCCTACAAAGAGCCCAGTTTTTGGTTTTAAGTTGCCAAAAGCCATGTAAAATTGTTATCTTTATACCAGTGTTATTGTACTTTATAGAATGTACCTACGAACGCTGATCATTTGGTTTCAAGTCTAATTTGGTTTGGTCTTTATCGCATATTCTAAGAACATAATTTAAAGATGACATAGACACACTCTCTTATTCTAATTATCTTTTAACTTCTTAATTTTCAAAAAAAGTTTCCTTTACTAGTTGTAGCAATCTTTGGAGAACGACTCAAAGAGCCTTTATCGTTTGACACTAAATCTGGTCCGTCGAGTACGGTCTTCCAGATCGAAGTCAACATATCTCTATATAATACAAACGATCTGCTGCTAATGTTTATCAAGAAAAGTAGTAGTATGATTTAACAACTCTAACTGCGATTCTGTTTGACTTCAATTTTCTGATGCTATCAACATATGGACAACGTTGTACTTAACTTTTTCAAAAATCCTTATTTATAATGAGACAGGATTTAGGTATTCATTCATGGTAACCAATCAGCGACACGTCAAATTTTTATGAAGCAAAACAATCGATTTAACGACCAAGATGAACTGTTCTTTGTTTTCAATATCACAGCGGCATGCATTTTTTAGTATCATCGTACTCTAAAAGATGCTTTCAAGAATTCACTTTATAACATACACCTTAGTGTGGTCGTCACGTAAGGTATCAAGAATATATTTTAAAGTGTGTTCAGAATTTTAAAAAAAGTCTTTAGAAATCTGCTAATATTAATAAATTAATTTAATTAATAAAATTTGATAGTTAACTAACACATTTTTAATAATTAATTTTTTGATAATTTTTTGCTTTAAACAACGTATTGTATTTCATTTCATCTAAAAAAAAATACTTAGTTTTTTTATAAACTCTATCTAATAACATCGCAAAGGAATACACTTCATGGCTTTTAAAGTTACAAGGGAATATGAAATCCTTTTGAGGCAAAAATTTTCCTGTAGAGCTCAGAAACATTTTTCACCATTTTTGATCACAAAACTTCAGCAATAGATAGCTTTTGATTCTGTAAAAATAGCACTGAATGTTTTTGCTTGTGCTGCTATTGTACTTTTGCTCATGAACTGGCGTTACCGTAAATGGTTTCATCTGAGGTTTGACTTATGCGACCTTTCCACAGCCTCGTACACCTCATGTTTTGGGGTCGCCCTTCACTCAGGGTCATCCTGCCTTATAGCAGTTATTTGCGAAGTATTTTCGTGACCAGCAAACATGGTTCGTGACCAAATTGAAATAGGAAAAATAGGGAAAGACGTTACGTTCCTCGTACGTAAGTATAATGAAGCATTACTCTAAAAACACTGTTCCGAAATATTTAAGATAACAGGGAAGTATTCAATTTGTTCGAACCTGTGTTGTTTGGGTTGAGCAATAACTTAAAGGTGTGCGAGTTGAACATAAGTTTTGCAAACTTTTTGAACGATATACGCTCAGTTAAATAGATTTTGCCATTCTCTATCTCCTGGAGGGAGAGAAAGCGAATACATGAAAATGAACCAATGTACTGGATATGGTAATTTATTCCTATACATCGGTTAGTGAATAGTCAGTTGCAGCAAACTGTTAGGCTTTGATGCTTAAAGTTTGCTGCAACCAGAAAATCTGAAATCAGAAAAAATTGAAATAACATGGAGTAAATTGAATTTACTAATTTGAATTAACAATGTAATTAAAAAACTCCCCACAATAAAATTTCAGTTTACCCAAAAGCTTAAGAAAAAAGGGGTTGAAGTTGATTTCTGTCTCAAAAAAAAAAGTAATAGTGTTATCTTGTTATAAAAGTTGACATGTAAATGCATTAGGCACAATGGGAAGTACATATAAATATATGACTTTAAAAATTGACGACGACATTTTTACGTCATGTATTTAAAATTTCATTGTTAAATGTTATATAGCTTTGATGATAAAATTATATAACCAGAAACAGGGCTCGTTCTAGCCGTTTGCCTCTCCGGACACGAATATAAAAAAATTTGTTCTCCTCCCTATGCTGATTAGTTAATATTTCGCTTGTTTAATTTTATGCACTTTTGTTTCAGATTGGTAAGCTTTCTGTCTAACATAAATTATTCAGTTCAAAACACTTTATATTATCTTTGTTTTCTTTTAACTCTTGAATTTAGTATTAAGTTGCAACAAACATCTCACTACTGTAGTAACTAAAATATGAAAATAAAAAATAAAATCAGTTATTTCATGGATTAAAATTAGCCTATACAAATCGTTTTTAAGGTCTAAAACTTTTTAAATGACACCGATTCTGTCGGCGATACCAGATGTCGCTGCATCTGATAGCAGCGAAAAAAAAATATAGTAGGCTCTGTGGAGCAGCTCTGGGTATGGTAGTAGATTCGTTGACTCATATGTGAAGGAAATAAATGAAAAACAAATACAATAGTATCTTGCATTAAAAAAGTACAATAGTATTAGTACAATTAGTATACTAATTGCATCAGAATGTTCTTGAAAGTTAGTGTTTTATTTGTAACACATTCATGATTTTTATACTTCCAGTTTTAAGAACTTTAGAAACTGTCAGTTTTTATTTGATTGTAGCTTTCAACGACTTAAGTGACAAAATTGGACGCTGTAACTAAATGGTAATGTTAAGAATAGAAAAGGAAATTTATTACTGTTTGACGTCCTTTTTACCTCATACGTTTAAACGTGCATTACTTAGATACATGTTAACAAGCTTTGACGAAAAATTAAAAAATGATCAAGATTGTTTGAACGTGAAACACAGATCCACATGGGAAGAGTAAATCACTTACGAGACTAAAGTTTGAATGACACAAGGAGATAAATATATAATCACAATATACTTAATACTTATTATTTATTTACTTTCTATTTGTATTTGATTTAACTATCTTCATTCTATACGAAGAACTGGTTCTTCAGCTAGTTCCATAGTAACTACAATAAAATATATTAAAATTATTAGATATTTACTCCTACTTATCTATTTACTTAATTATTTGGAATTAATTAGGCAATCCAAGAGATCTGTAAAAATCTACTATAGTTAATTGGAATAATAAACTTATTATAGAATCATCCATACAGTGGTCATCCAAAACTCGCAAATTTGTTATGAGTGAATGGCATTAAATTGGTTATAATCATTCAGTTTATGTTATTTTAATGACCCTCTAAAAATTGGGAGGCCTGGACACGTGCCTCAAATGCCCTGTTGTAAGTCAGTCTCTGCTTGCAAAAATAGGAGATGAATACTCCAATAGAAATGTCGAAAATCGTCTATATTACGGTAATGTTTTTCGCTAACAGAAAATGTCTTTGGAAAAGACATCCTTTTTGCATGGCGTAATTAATAACAGCATAGTGAGTGTCGCAGATGTCGAAAATACATGTCGATGACCAAAGATCCCATTTACACATTACACATGGTTCTTCCGTTTCCTGCATTTCTCTTTCCCTTGTTATTTTCTAGAGCGTTTTTACGCAGTTTCGACTATGTTTTAATGCTTATTATAAGTGTATCAAATCCCAAAACTCCGAGGGTACGGAGATTAAACAATGGATTTCCCCACCAACATCCCGATCCTACCGGCGCGGCGGGAGAAAAAAAGATTTGTTCACTGTCGGAAATGCTTAACAGCTCAACTTTTACCCGTGATTAGATTCCAGCGACTGTTTTCCATTCTCTTAGAAACTAACTCTATTTTTAACACCAGTCGATTTATGTCTGCCATATGTTTCATTCTTTCCACGAGGTATTTACAAGGTGTACACACTGGCTTGCTTCTTATACGTTTATTAAAATCTTTAAAGTTGCTTTTTATTTCAATGTAAAGCATGGTACCAAATGGAAGGAACAATATTTTAGTCGTTCTATGCCGACCGTTGTTGTTTTAAGGTACATAAGTTATATGTAAAAGCATTTCATTTTTAAACTTTTCTGACTCTTTCTTTGACGTGTAATATTTCCTCTTTGAATTTCGTTTTATTTAGAATTATAAAAGGAAATCTGATAGACTTATTATCATTACCGCAGAATATAGTTAAATGTTCTGTCTATCCATTTTATTTAAATCCTTTCATTAAAAAAAGTAATACTTCACACATGAGGATTGGGTTTGTGTCAATTTTTGTTTTAGTTTATGACTGTTTAAACTTCAGAACGTTTCTATAAAATTACAAATTAGTCCGTCTGTTCACATGTTGCTCATGCTTTTTAATTGTTGTATAAAAAAAAATAGCTCAGACAGTTATTTAAAATTTAGAAACTTTTTCTAATAACATCGAAATAGAGGTAATATTAACACAAAATCGCGGAAATTAATGTTTAAATATGAAACATAATTAAATGTTCTCATGTGAAAAATGTACATGCCTCCAGTGAAGAAAGTGCAGCCTGCAGCCAGTAGCTCAGACGGTAATACGACTTTTTCCTTAATGGCTGAAGATAATTCATTCACATCCCCCCCCCCCGAAAAAAAAAAACCACAAGATAAATATGAAAACCCGAATTTCTTTCAACTTTTACATGTGTTAAGTTGCATTTTCGACAACAGTACCAGAACATGCGTCATCATAAAATTTAACTTTTACAGGCCAATTTTGATCAATATTGACTTAAAAACATTAGCAGATAAAATAAAAAGAGGACTTGATTTTTTGAGATGTTGCATTTATATCATTATTGGAAACCAGGAAAAAATATCATAAAAATAGCCATTTTCATAAATTTTTACAGAGCTATCTTGATAGACCCCCCCCCTTCTTCAAACTTAATTCATATTTTTACTGAAATTTAAAAATAAATCTTTTATTAATTCTTAATATTTCACTTATTATTTAAACTACCCATCAGTCCACAAGTCCATGTAAATTATAGTCAGAAATTACTCATATTCCCAGTTGGAAACACAGTGGAAATTGTGCAAAAAATTTATTCCTCATTTAAATGAATAATATCCTGTAACTAACACTTCAGAAAACAAAATATGCAAAAAACTAATTTAAAATATTCCTGGATCTCAATGTGGTCTGTAAAAGGTTAATGAACAAATCTATTAAATCCATGGTTTTTTTTTTATGTATAAACTGCTTATTTCTTATTTATAAGCTACTTTTAATTAATTATTTTTTAATTCAGATTAATTTTTATTGTAATAACAAGCTAGTACATTAAGGAAAAGTGTGATTAGAATGTGAAGAAACAATTTGAAATTCATTGGTTTAATTAAGAAAATATTGTACACATAACACGTACTAGGGTAATCTGCAGAATCCTTTAGATTTTTTTTTAGTACATAAGAAAAATATGTGCAAAATTTGACCTTATTCAAGTCTATAAATATTAACATTTTACAAGACATTGGATATTCAAATTATTAACAACATCTTCTAATCCAAGACGGTAATTCTTTAAAGGGAAAAACAATAATAATGTTAGAGATTCTAAAAAAAAAAACAGACATTCAAATTGACAGTATACTATAAAGTACCTATAATATGTAATAAAATACACACATTTATGACAGTATATAACAAAATAAATTTGCATTGAACTCATAACAGCTTTTTGAATGTTATCTACAAAATAATTCTAGATGAATAGCAGAACGATTATACACAATATAATCACAGTATATATCCAATGAAAGACATACTTTTTTGAATTTAAGATTACTGTTTCTCGAAGAATCAAAAATATTATGACCGTAAATCTATTTAAAACTAAAGATAATCAGCGAAATGCACAACAGCTTTGAATTTCCGTAGGAGTAGTCCATTAAGTTTAAATCAGGCTCAAAGCAGCTTTTTGTTCTCAAACTGTTTAAGTACATTTGTGAAGTGAAGGTTTAATCCGAGTACTACTAGATTCTCCAATGATTACTGCGTTCAGAGATACTTAAGTGATGAGGTGGGAGAGAGTTAAAAAGATAAAAATTACATGGCAATGAACGGCTAGGGAAAGTGTTCGCATTCTATTTTTAACACACAGGAAACGGTTAATTTTACACAAAAGGGTTGTGTTCATTAAGAAATCTGAAATTCGTCTTGCATCTCTAGGCTCTTTGTTTAGCCTTTAAAGGAATCTGTGATAATTCTAAAACATGAAAATAGAAATATGATTGACCGAAGCACTAATTAATTATGGTTGTGAATTTATTCAACCTAAAGCGTAGCAGGAAATTTTAATGTTCCTAATGTAACATGAAGTTTTGTCATACATAAATATTTGTTATGTTCCCAAGTTTATACGCATTGAGTTTTGAACTTCTGTACTCCCCCCCCCCCCCCGAAAAAAAAAATAACAAATACATAGTCGAGCCTGCTTAATGGAATATACTCACTTTGTCACTAAAAATAATTCTAATAATATCAATTATTCCATTATCTGGTATTACATTGGTTTGCTACATTGAACATTTATTGCAATAAGCGAAATATTCTTTTAACTAACCAATATTCCGTTAAGCCGTCTCGACTGAAATTTTCGTTTGAATAAAATGCAAATCTTCTTTTTATTATATATTTCAATTTTTAAAGAAAAAGAGCGTATTTTGAGTCTTCACGGTTTGACAAACAGTTTTGACGTAAAATATTGCAAAGGTGTTTAATTGTTGAAATTAGGTAACTTTTATACGAAATAACCACATTTATTTTAGATTCTGTATATTCTTTAGAGAGTATGCATGTAGTTTTAGAGAAAATTCGATTTCCTGTGGTTATTTTTGTAAAAGGTTACCCAAAAAAATAATAAAAATAAAAATATAAAAATAAATAAATAAAAATAAAAATAAATAAATAAAATTAAATTGGCCTTTCTTTTATATGGGTTTACGTTAGCTGTTTGAAATAGAGTTATTTTTGGATCAGTGCAATTTAACATATATGAAGGGCGTAGATGGAAAACTCACATTCTCCACTTTTGCGTTCCTTACATTTTCTATACTTAATTCTAGCGTTACCTGAATTATATTGCGGGTTTAGGAATATGTGCAAGTAGTTGTTATGTTAACATTTAAAAAAATGTTCAATTATATCACGTTTGTTAATAAGTTTTTTTGCTTTTTCTAAGAACTAACTTCCTAAGTGGACAATGCGAGTTTTTCATCTGCATCCTTCATATATTGTGGTTTGTTAGATTTATGACGGGCAGAACAATTGAGTAGACAATAAGTTAAAACCTTTGGGTGACGCTAGTCTGAGAAAACTAGCTTAAGTACCCAAGTTCATACCTGAATAACCAACATAACAAGCAACAAATCCAAGAGGAAGTGTTCCTGATAAAAATTTCAAAGAAATGTCTTTTTAAACAAGCATACACAATACAAAACCTTGATATACTTTCTGTTTGTCAGATCACGACTTACATTTCTCTTGTTTACCACATTTATATTTTTACGACAAAATTGTTGTTGGACTGTCGAATTTAAATCAAAAGTTGTAGTGTAATTTTGAGCAAATATTTTAAGGACACTGAATTCTAAATTTCTCGAAGTAAGTTATAAATAAAACAAAACAAAACTTATTTTGTGTTTGGTTGTAAAACTAAAAGTCAACTTTAATCTTCATCCTTTTTGGAAAGAGGATCAAGCATTTTTATAAAAACTAAACAGGCAAACGGTAAAATAAAAGTGTGGATGTACAAATATAAGAATTATTACACTGTGTGCACACAAACATCCCACACATATTAAACATTACTTGGCAATTACTTATTATAGTTTTCTGTAATCTTAACTTACATATAGACTTAAACAAGTGAGACATACTGAATTAAATTTATTTTATGAATTTACGAGATCGTTGATATTTAGATAATTTATTTTATTGAAAATTTTTATTCTTTGTTATCAAATATATCATGTCCTTCGCTTTGTGACGTAAATAGAAAAGGAAAAATATTCGTTTCTACTAGCTATAAAGAAATTTATGAAAATAATCTTCAAACCGATATTTTAATTTTTATCTTTTATAATAAAATATTTTTAGGTATTTTAGGATTATTTTAAAAATACTGTAAAGAATTCTAGTAGTGTGAATGATTATAAGAAATTATATCTCAAATGAAAATTGTACTCAATGAGTGAAAATAGAGTAAACCAAACATTTTACTGATAAAAACTTTTCCTAATCTATAATGTTAAAGGGAAATCTGAAAATTATTTTATAAATTTAATTAAACAAATAATTCATGCATACTATAATTGTTAAATTAATGATTATTATGTTTATATATATATATATATATATATATATATATTAATAATTAACTATACTAAGCCCCCCCATGGCCAAGTGGATAAGACACTTAACATAATAGGTGGCTGAAGTGTGAAGGTCGCGCGTTCAGGACTATCGCACTGCTATCAATCTAACGGTCTGGAGTTTTGGGCGCTTTTTCCAGATGTAACGTAAATCCTCCTTAGAACCCCTTAAGAAGTACTCCTCTAGACAGATGCAGCTTGTATAGGCTTCCCCAAAACGCCCCAAACAAACAATATACTATACTAATTTCGATTAATAAACCAGCTTCAATTACCTTGACAAAACTATTGGATTTATCAGTTCATAAATTTTTTTTCAATGATTAGCTTTGTACATCCAGCGACAGATTGAATTACAAGTATATATATTTAGGAGAAAAGATTTTAAAATATATATATTCTTAATTCAAATTCTTGTTCCACTCAAAAGGAATTATTCTAAATTATAGATAGGGTTGGTTGGCAAGGTTGGTTCTACCTTAGTTCGAAGCGAAGTTCGTCATTTTTACGTTAGGGAAACTGCTATTTGGCGGATTATATTTTATATTTGTCAATGCCAATAACAATAAAGCAACTTTTTGTTAAACGTCTAACGGAAGTTGGTGATTTTTTACATACAGTCAAATGTACTCGAAAATCTCATTTTGTGCCACTTTGTTGATCATGATTTTTTTCAAAGCATTTTATGTGGCTTTAATGAAAATGCACTCGTAAATGTAAATGAGCATTTCATAGTCTCTTATCGTTTTTATACTATTTTAATGTAAACAAAGTCCCCAGCAACCTTTAAAAAATATGTAAAGCTTTAAAAAGTATATTTGAAATGCGCATTAGACGTTTAATAACTGTGAAAAGCTGATTAACTGTAAAACTTTTGATTGAATTTATTTAGTTTTAGAAATAAGAATGTGGATAAAAGTTTGCTTTAAATGAACACATGGTCTTGTAAGTTCAATACTTTTTGTGAATAAAAACTTTTAATAAGTAAAATCAGTGTTTGTAATCGTATCAATTGATTTACGATATACAAATTCAAGCATAAACCGCATAAATGGTATTTTTAGTCGCATAAAATTGCGGTTTACAGGCAGGTTATGTGAAATCGGGCGTAGATTTTTATTGCATCACATACATTATAATTATCGGAGGTGGCCATTTCAGGGAGGGATCGATCGAAGAAATTTCACTGTATCACAATTTAAACTATTCTTTTGCCCCTTAACCCTTTAACACGCAGTGTTCCTGCTCTGGGAACACCAAACTCTGACGTTTTGACTGTTGCCAGCCACGAAGAATAGATTTGATTTCTATAAAATTGTTGCGGGTGACATAGCTCCACGAGAATCCTTTACTTTTTAGCACATCATTTCCCGTAAAAAAAATTGTCACGAAACAGCACTGACATCTGCTGAAAAATGGAAGAATGCGAGAACAACTGGATAGATTGCCCAATGCTGAAAAAAAGGGCAGCCGTTGCCATCGCTCGACTTAACTACCAGCAAGATGGCGGACGATCGAAACTTTCATCGCGTGCCACAGATCTAGAGACCCTTTTTTTGACGCAGTTGGCTGTGCCGCACAGCCAGCTGCGTCAAAAAAGGGGTCAAAAAGGGGGTCTGTAGATCTGTGGCACGCAATGAACGTTTCGATCGTCCGCCATCTTGCTGGTAGTTAAGTCGAGCGATGGCAACGGCTGCCCTTTTTTCAGCATTGGGAAAGGGTTGCGCCTCAAAGGGTTAAACATTTTCTTCACGATTTCAAAGCTTCAGGAGTAGCAGTTCATATTGCAATTACATGCTCGTTTCAAAACTATTCCCTGAAGAGACTTTTTCCTCTAATAATTTACGATGTTACACTCCTTTCATTTTTCTTCATTTCCGCAGCTACTACTCAAGCATTTCACTGGCCTCGCCTTTGTGCAATTCAGCCACTAAACAATCCCTAGTTCTTTCTCTCCTTCCCATTTTTCATCAAATTAATAGCCCTGCTCTTATCTGATCTCAAAATAGCAAAATACTGGGTGTGTAGCTCCCGTTTCCCAAATGAGATTAGCTAATTGTTAATTCAGATATCCAAATGAATTATCGCCCAGCTTTGTTTCTCTGGCTCTTGAGGAGCTCGCCACTCGAAAGTGAAGGAAGCAACTTAACCTTCAAGCTTTTCCTTCTTCTGGAGAACACGTTTGGCAAAGTGTAATTGGTATTTCTTTTACTATTGATAAGAAAGAAAAAAAAGAAGTTTTTCTTTTTAATTATTATTATTATTATTGTAAGAGATTTCATGTAGCTATCAGGAAAGTCTTCCAATTTAATGTTCTATTTTTGCGTTTAGGATCATAGACTATAAGTTATTGCGTATTGAAAAAATCGAGAGTCCTGAATAGCGAGGTGAAACTTTGATTAAGAAAATGAAAGAGCAGCTTGGGAATATTAATTTAAAATGATTGATCGATAAAAAAGATAACCCTTTGAATATTCTGGTCAATTAATTATTCTCCAAAAATTGTTCCAAGTGCAGTTTTCATCAATTTAAGATTGAATTTCCAAGTCTGGTTTTGTTTGGTTTGCCACTCACGTCACGGTTATTTTATGTAACCGTTGACGATGAATCAGGTTGAGACCTAAAGTTTAGTATTAAAATATAAAAAACAATCTGTGCTACTTTAAAAATCTGAAAAACCACAGGTTTCCTAATTTTTAAGCGATTTTTTGCCTTTTTCAGCTCCCTTTTATTTCCGAGAATGAAAAAAGTGAATCGTATTTGCGTGACAAAATGAGCTGTTGCAATCGATATGACGACATATTCATCAAGGTCATCAGGCTTTGAAAGAAAGTGTGATTCCAATTCCTTTAAAATAGTTTTTCCAGATTTCACACTTCAATTTTTTTTCACAAAAAAAAAAAAAAAAAAATAGTCTGAATGGATATAAGAATGGCAGTGGGCACAAAACGAAATCTTTCGAATGACAAAAGTTTTTTCGTCTTTCCAGAAGAACATGAAATTCAGTTTGGGTTTATAATAAAAATTCAATTTGAACTTATTTATTTTAGGGGGACGAAGATGAACTATATTGAGTGTATACATATTTTCGTCAAATGTTTTTTCTAACACCTGTTGTAATTGGCCCTTCCACAACGGGCTTTGAATTCTAGTTAGGAATATTAGAGAAAAGGTTCATATGAAATACGAAATCATATTGGATTATGAATTAATATTAAGATATGCTTAGTATCGGATTTATACTTTTACAGGATTTGTCAAACTTTTCAATAAATAATTGCCCAAAGAAATCAACCAGGATTCATTCTGTGGAATTATAGTAATAATAATGATAAAAGGATTAAAGAACATTTTAAAACAAAAGTCAAAACTAGTGAATCAGATAACTGGCTTTCTTACATCCCCATCTTATTTTGGAGATATTTCTGATTCTACGAGAAGACGCCCGATCAAAGTCTTGCTTTGCCCAAAGCTCCCGAGAAACGTGATAAATCAGTCGTTCCCTCAGCTTTATCCCTGTCCAAATTGCCGTGGCAAGTCATTTAAAGCGCACAGTTACTTATTTATCGGGCTACACAGCGATGTCAACGGCCTCCATCCAAGACATCGCGGGTGATGGGGGTGTTTGTTGGGTCAATAAAATTGAGTCTGGGGCAATATGTTTTCCGGAAGAGGAAGAGGACTTGTTCCTGTCGGAGTCTTATCCGACTCTGCTGAAACCTCGCTACTTCCGCAATGGAAAAAAGCACACTCGAATGACAAAATCCGTGTAGTATGATTTTATACCACTAACCGAACGCTATTGTCGATGCACGATTATCGGCGATTTCGATAACGAACGGGGTTTGATTTGATTTGATTTGCGGAATTGCGGCTGATTATCTACTTGAGGGATCTAGCCCGTACCTATCGTGGGGGGTCTTTCTAAGGGGTCCTAACCCGTATTTACTCGAAGTTTCGGAGAAAACCACTGAAAACTGAGAACGGCTAGGTCGATGGACGCGACCTGGGTTTGAACTAGGCTTGAGAGCGGTATGAGCTCAGCCACTTGTCGGGCGATGTCGAACGGATAGTGATGGACGCGAGACGAAAAATAGGCGTCTCGCAAAACAGCCGAAAAGCTTTGTATCGTCTCGCAAAGTCCCTATATTCTAATGTTAAAAACGTTTGTCTCGTCTCCCAAAAAAAGCTGTAAATCTCTGTCTCGTCTCGCATAAAGTCGTCTCGCATCCATTCCTTACGAACGGGGGCTGAAGAAAAAACGGGAGTTTTTTTTTTTTTGGCTTTACTGGGTAGGCTTTCTGGATATTTCTAGGATAGGTTTTAGCGCCCTACAAGGCTCCATGTCCTATTTTTGCAGTTTCACAGTCTCATAGAGCAGCTACAGTCAATCTGTTGGTTTACGGCTTAGAAATTCATCCTCCAAAAAGAGCTTTGTTACATCGTTACATTTTTAAAATTTTGCAAACAACAACTTTTGAATGTTTTTTTTTTGTTTATATTTTGTTTACATTATTCTTATGGAACCAGAAGAAGAGATGGCAAAGCCACTAAAGTAGCACAAGCTTTATATTTTCCTAAATAAATTTCTCCAGCAGCTCAAAAGTATATAAAGATGGCTAAAAATGAAAAAAATGAATAAAAATGTTTATATTTAAGTAATAAAAAACAGAAATATAGAAATAAAAAATTACCATTCTCCATTTCTACGGGCTGTTTAAAAGTATTTGTATTGAAAACAACTTTACATTTTTGCCCTTTTCCGAAGCGTTCACAGAGTCATAAGCGTAAAGTTTTCAAAATTATTGGGGGGGCCGGGCCCCACAACCACATATATTCACGTCAGTGGCGTAGACCAAAGGGGGGTGTTAGGGGGATCATACCCCCACCCCATGAGGAATTTTTTGCCCTCAAAATGTATATTCTTCACTCCCTTATCATACACCCGTATACATATATGTGAGTTGCAGAAGTCGTACCCCCCCCCCATGAAAAATTTCTGGCTACGCCACTGATTCACGTACATAGAACTTACTCATAGCTGCCAACTACTACGGAATATAATCAATAACTTTTTCTACATGATTTTTCGGTTAAAATACTCGCATAGCAAAATTTTTGAGCTGCACGCGCGAGCTGGTTACTATTTTGAAAAAAATAATTAAAAAATATAGTGTTTACAAAAACTGGTTAGTGGTTAATTATATTCCGTAGTAGTTGGCAGCTATGACTTACTATATATAAGTATAAATTATGGGAGTCGCTCAAGCTCTATGGGTCCATAGAATTCTACACCTATGTAAGGTGAGTATTCATGTTAGTATCTTCCTACTATGTTATAAGTTAAAAATAGAAGCAAATAGGGATGGACGCGAGACGACTTTTTGCGAGACGAGACAGAGATTTACAGCTATTTTGCGAGACGAGACAAGCATTTTTAACATTATGATATAGGGATTTTTGCGAGACGAGACAAAGCTTTTCGGCTGTTTTGCGAGACGCGAGACGCCAATTTTTCGTCTCGCGTCCATCCCTAGAAGCAAAGCAAAAAATCCAAAGGAGGAAAAAAGACAAACATTTTCCATGAGATTTTAGACACATCTGAACTTTTCTTCATTTCATACTTTACATTGCATAATCTGATTTTAATTAACAGAGCTTGGAGCCAGAGGAGGGCAGCTTATAATAACATTGTGTGTTACGTGGCGTCACAATGAATACTAAATCATGATTGAAATCAAAAGAAAATTTTTAAAAGTACAAGTAAAGGTTTTTTAAACGTTTGTAAATGTGTAAAATACTTTTTTTTTATGTTAGTATAAATGAGTTTTCTGTATTGAGTGGTCAATTATTGGGTGGGCTCAGCCCCTATTCACAATTTATTGGGGGGGCTCAAGCCCCACGGGCCCATATAACTCTACGCCTATGCACAGAGTTGGAAGTAAACGGATTACTTAACCCCAAACCACAAATAATGTCAGCTACAACAGCAAAATTTGCTGAAGAACATCAGAATCAGGAATTTTTTTAAATAAAATCTATGTTTTTAAAATATTTCCGTGGCCGTGATAGCTGCATGCATAATCAATGAAGTAATGCCTACACGTGAATCGCCTCCTCTGTTTCCTTCGCGTTTCTTTTGTGGGAAACAAAATTATTCCATCAAGTACATTTTTTAAGCGCCGAAGAAAAACAAAACAAAACATTTTTAACCTTCTTTAAAAGAAGGAGTTCTTCAGTGCATCGCTTATGTATATTTAGATACAAAAATATATTTACTTAAGAATAATATTGTTAACATTTCGAATTTGCCGTTGAACTTGTACTCGGGACTAAGAGCACGCCTTATTTTTAGAGATAAAAATTATTTTATTGCTTACTATTTTATTCTAACACATTTTTGCAGAGCGTGTGTTAGAATATAATAGTAGTTAGAATATAATCCTAACTAATATTATAAATGCGAAAGTGAGTTTGTTTGTTTGTTTATGACGCTTTCACGCCTAAACCGCTGAATCGATTAGGATGCATTTCGGTTTAGATATAGATGGCACCCTGGAGTTGGTTATAGGCTACTTAGAATTTTAGATTTTTAATTACTTTTTTAATTATTAATTAAAAACCGTTTTTACGTTGCCATGCTTGGCGAGTTTCGCCCGTATCACATGATTCATGTTTTGAGCTAAAAAGAATGCTATTACTTCAATAAAGAAGCACGTGCATCTGAAAAAACATTAAATAATACTGAAATTATGCCAGTTTTATGCCAAATATATCTATCTCAAATAATAAAAATGAATGTTCTCCAGACAAATCTACAGAAAGCAGAGCTTTGAAAATTTGAGCATGCCTGGACCCATGACTTCGGTAAAGTGTACCTGAGGCTCGGAAATTTTAATTACTTTCCTAACTATTAATTAAAAACCGTTTTATCGCCCGCACAAAATGATTTATGCTTTTGAAATAAATCTGAAATTCTATTTGCAAAATCACATGCATTTGAAAAACATAAATAAGTATGGAAATTATGTTGATTTTACGCCAAATTAAAAAGCATAAATAAAGAAAAGTGTACATACGTATTATCCCGGCGGTCCGCCAAGACGAGCGATTTTTTGCCGAGATAAATGCCGGGCACCTGAAATTATTAATGGTTTTGAATACGATTGGCAACAGTTTGGCAACTCATTTGACGAAAAAACAGTTTGGCGGGAATGACCGCCGGGATAATAGGTAAGTACCAAGAAAAGTCCAGATGTGTTTCTTAAAGTTCGTAAATTTCCAAATCCTACAAATAATATAAATGTGTACGTTTATGTGTTTGGATGTTTTTGACTGAATCACACAAAAATGGTTGGAAAAATTTGTAATGAAGATAGCTTATGCCCCGGATCAACCTACAGGCAACCTTTCAAGCATATAGCATAAATAATTCTTTTGCAAAGACACTCAAAATAATGCTACTGCATTGCGCTCTATGGAAATTTTGTAGCAACTAAACCGATTTTAAAACTTTCTTCACTGATTGAAAGTCCTAGGCCTATATGGTCCTAGGCCTATAGGGTCCTAGGCCCCTAGGCGTATATTGAGAATTCCTCTGTGTGGAATTTTCTAAGGGATCCTAGCTCGTATTTTCGTGAGGTTTTTGAAAAAAAAACACGGAAAACTGCGAGCGGCTAGGTCGACAGGCGCGACCGGTGTTTGAACCTGGCACCTCCCGCCCTCCAGGTTTGAGAGCAGACCCTCTTAGACACTGGGGGACCCTGAGTGTTATAGGCTACCTTTTATGCATATATCACAAATAGTTCTTTTACAGGGATACTCATAAGAATTACATTACGCTCTATGTGTATCTCTGTAAGTACTGAACCGATTCCAAAACTTTTTTCACTGATAGTTAGCTACACTATTCTTGAGTATTATAGGCTAAGATTAATGCATGTAGCGCAAATAGTTCCTTTACAGGAAAATAATTCTAATACATTACGCTCTATGGGTATCTCTGTAACTATAGAACCGATTCTAAAACTTTTTCGCTAATAGAAAGCTGCACTATTCCTGATTAATATAGGCTAAAATTCATGCATATAGCATAAATATTTCTTTTACAAGAACACTCAAAACAGTTCGCAAATACTGTCGTAACTGTCTCTATTCGCCAAGTGCCTGAAAAAAATCTAAATTTAGTAATTTTACATACTCTGTTATTTTAAATGAAGTATACTACCATGCATTATACTTCATTTAAAATAAGTAAAAAGCAAATAATATTTAAATGCAGTTTCTTTAGTCGCAAACATATTTGTTAATCACACATGCTTCGTTTCTCTCGGGACCTAATTCTAAAGCCGACGCGGACGAAGTCGCGGGTAGCCGCTAGTAATATAAATAATTTTTTAAATCAAGCTTACCAACAAGGAAAGCGTAAGAAATACTGACAGATCAGAATGAGATATCAGAATGAGATATAAACGTCTGTGATCCTCACATTTGTACTTTTCAACTTCATATAAAACCTTCAAAATAACATTTTGAAATGATTTTTAAGAGGTTTTGTATTTCGAAGCATAACGGTTATTAATTGAAAAAAAAAAAAAAGCCATCAGTATGAGATGAGTTAACATAAAATACAAATAATACAATAGGAATTTCTGAAAAAAACTTCCAAATTATACTGTAGCTGTAAGCATGACAATATTTAAAAATTGTTTCTGTATACGTTACTATAAAAAAGTTCAATGATGGTGATACAGGTATACCTTCTACTAAGAAGAGTACTCTCAAGCTTTAAATTTTATGTACCTATGTGCCTGTAGATTATCAAAAAAAAAAAAAGTTATCATGTAAGCACTGACTTTTTTAAAAAAAATCTAATGCATACTGTGGATCATACAAGTACTGACCTTCTGCGGAATCAGTTTCTTAAAAGCTTTCAAACAATTATATTAGAAAATGAAAATCCATCTCAGTTTCTACAAAAAACTGGCGTCTAAACAAAATTGGTAGTTATTTTATCATGCCAAGTTTCGGAATTTTCTAGGTTTTAGAGCAAAATTAAAAAAAGAAGTAATCCCAAAGTCTCTTTAAGAAGAATCTATTTGGTCAAGCTTCGGGAACGCGAGTACTTCCTGCCTTTCTTCCGACAGCACTTCCTGCGATGATGACCTTGTCCGATCTATTTCTTTTACACAGACTATATCTTGGTAATTGATTTTAAACTTTTTGTCTTTGTTCTATCGAGTGTATAAGCAAAACTGCTTCATTCTTCCGGTTAAAAAGAAAGAAAAAAAGGGCGATATCTATTTAAATTTTTGATTGAAAAAAGAAAAGCACCCACTTGTTTCTAAAAACTAGTTACAACTATTCCAGGTTCTTCAGGCTCAAATTCATGAAATAAAACTACACGTATCGTCTTGTGATATATGTATATATATATATATATATATATACAGGGTGTCCCAAAAAAGTGATAATGGGCTTTAATTCTTTTTCTATTAAAGATAAGTGAGCAGTGTAAATTGAAAAAATGTTCAAAATAAGGTCGGAAATAAGACTCCGTTTAGAAAAAAATTCCTCTCGTTGATTTTCAAATCATTACAATTTTTAAATTTGTATACGACCCCGTACAAAACAATGCCCAATCATCATACGAAGTGGCAGCGATATCTTTAAAGAAAGATGATCGGACACTACACGATTTGGTATGCAAACGTTTATTCCTACTTGAAAAAAAAAAAAAAAAAAAAAAAGAAGGATTTTGTTTCGTAATTTTTGTACGACTTCTGGAACGCGATCCTTCGACGTGATTTTTTACTTTCGAGAGTCAATGAAAAGTGGTTTAAGTCGGCGTTATATTTATCTTCATATCTTTGACAATTTTTAAGGTACAGTTCTCAAATTTTATATGTCACTTTCTTATTGTATGGGGAACATTTTACCAATCGGGAATTGTTTCGTATGGGGGTCGTATAAAAATATAAAAGTGTAACTTTGTGAATTTCATTACTTAATTTTGTGAAATTCAACACTTATTTTTGTGAAATCTCCCCCCCCCCTTTTTGGGTTGAAATAATAGATAAAACAGATTAAAATGTAGGATGAAATGCCAATGAAGGGCCGTTTTATTCGATTGTAATTTTGTTAAGTGGCAGTTTTAATCGATTGTATTCATGCGAAGGGGTCGTTTTAATTGATTTTAATTTTGTGAAATGATCGCAAAAACGGATCCAGTTTTCGTTTGCATCTATGACCTGTATATGTGTGTGTGTGCGTGTGTGTAGACAGAAGGCGAGAGAGAGAAAAAAAAGTGAAGTTAAAAAAAGATGAAGTTAAGAGGAAAAAAAGAAAGGGGTACTTAAGTCTGATATCCTTCTCTTAGATAAAATCCCCTGAGACAAGGGCACGGACGTGGGTTAAAAGATACTTTTCACCCGAATATGTCACCCTCACTTTTATATCGCGTTTTCCCCCTTGCAAAATCTAGACACCCGAAATATCCTGTATCTAACTCCTTGTTGATCTTGCGGATGTCACAAGGTGGGCTTAGCCCTTTCCATCATCCGAGCCGTGCGCGGAAACGAACGGAAGGGAAGTAAAACCGACGCACAGACAGGAAGGGAATTTTTTATTCGGTGCAGAACTCATTATTTTCAGGGACAGGGCTTTTTCGGAGTGCGAAAAATTTCGTGCCTTTAAATAAACGGCTAACGATTTCAGATAGCGCAGCTATTCAATGGCGTGGCAGTTCATTCGAACTCCTGAAACTGTGCAATCAATCTTCTTTTTGCACGGTGGTGTGTGCGGAGGTGTTAACCCTTTAACGCGCAGTGTTCCCGCTCTGGGAACACCAAACTCTGACGTTTTGACTGTTGCCAGTGACGAAGAATAGATTTTATTTCTATAAAAATAGTTGCGGGTGACAAAGCTCCACCGAGAATCCTTTACTTTTTAGCACGTCATTTCCCGTAAAAAAAATGGTCACGATTCTTTTTAACAGCACTGACATCTGCTGAAAAATGGAAAAATGCGAGAACAGCTGGATAGATCGCCCAATGCTGAAAAAAGGGCAGCCATTGCCATCGCTCGACTTAACTACCAGCAAGATGGCGGACGATCGAAACGTTCATCGCGTGCCACAGATCTAGAGACCCTTTTTTGACGCAGCTGGCGTGCCCTTTTTTCAGCATTGGGAAAGGGTTGCGTCTCAAAGGGTTAATATTACCAGGGTGCTGAAAAATAGTGTGGACGAGTGACGGTAAAACTAACAGGTTTGCAATATTGCTTTCAGAAACAAGAGGGTGCCCCCTTTTTTTCCCTTCAATCAAAAAATTGAAATAGACATCATCATTTTTTTTTTTCTTTTTAACCGGCAAAAGCGAGAGGAAGTCGTTTGTACACTTGATAGAACTCTCGAAGAAAGATTAAAATATTTTCCAAAAGTTTAAGAGCAATACCCAGCTATAGTCTGTGTAAAAGAAATAGGCCGGACGAGGTTATCAACAGTGATGCCGTTTTCATTCACTCGTTTCCATAGAAATAGGGGATGCGAGAAGTGCTGTAGGAATAAAAGGAGGGATATATTCACGTCACGTATTGCTGTGGCAACGTGCAAATGAATGAATAGTGCAATTGGTCATGAGCGACCATTTTGTTTTACATACATGGACTACAGGTTGGACTATAATTGGTTATATTTTAAACTATTTTGATTTAATAATTTTAATTTAGTTGTATTTAAACATGCCTTCAAAATAAAATACAGTAACACCAAAAAATAAATATTGAGTGTTTTAATTTTAACTAACAGCTAAATCAGTGGGAACCTTGAATCAATATGGCTGAATTTAATCCATATTTTTGTAATTGTTTATTTAACAATAAACTAAATTAAAATAGTTAAAACATTTCTTCTGTTACAAAGGTATAAATTAGCACAAACGAGACAAAGTCACAAAAACGCGAGAGAAATACACCACAGTAAATAATTTAATGTTCCTTTAGAGGCCGGTACCATTTGATCCACGGACCGGTACCGGCCCGCGGCCCAGCGGTTGGGGACCACTGGAATATAGTATTCCTCTGTCCTAAAAAAGAAAGAAAAAACTATTAATTTGGAAGAGAGTTACATTATTATTTTCTATGTCAGTTATATAGAGAGCTCTAACACCGTCATACTTCTCTGAAAAGAAAAAGAAATATAGATGTGTGATTACTTTAATAGAATGGAATAAATTCTTTTGTTACACTTGCTCAGCGAAGAACGGTGAGGGAATTAGACTTATTCATCTCAGCCGTGGAAACTGCTTGATATTATCACGTCCGACAAAGGTTTCGGAACCACCATCCAAAGACTTCCTTATTAACGTACGAGCATTAGGAAAGTCTCTGCCTGATCTATGATAAGGAAATCATAGAAATGCTCGCATTTAGAGAACAATAGTATTGAAGACCAACACCTATTCGCGGCAGCAAATGTACTGACAGTAATGTCACATCATTTCCAAGGCTCTATTCAGTGAATGACGTACTTCTTAATGGGATTTAATTCTGAAAATTGAAATTCTCATACAGGGTCAAATACATAGGCTCAAAAAATATATCCTCCAATTTTCCAATGATGTAGTTACGATTCGTTAATGTGATGCCGAAAGAACGATAGTATTTCCTGAAGAGTCTAGCAGTAGATCAGTCGGTTAAACTCGGTTCGCATAAGAATGCTGAAAATGGAGTAGCGCTGACCTTGGTCATTACTTGGGAGGGTGACAACCTCCCTCGACTGGACTGATGTGTGAGACCGTGTACCAGTGGTGTTTACAAGGGGAGTGGTGCTTTGTGTCAACCGCCCCTCCCCCTTGCCGAAATCTTTTTTAACACTAAGTCCATATATTTTTCATTTTTTACAAAAAGATTATGTTTATAACCTGGGGGTTGGAGGAAGTCCGTGTACGCTAAAGAGAGAGGGTGCATGTAAAATCTGTCTGGCCCCTATGTTTACCATGCAGTGTTCCGAAAAAAATTCGACTTTAAAAAATCTAAAATAAGATTCCTTTAAAATTCAAATCGTAGATTCAAATCAGAATTATAAAATCTGTGCTATTTGGATTTGCAGGTATAATTAAAAGAAATATCTTGCTTAAAACTAGCCAAAAATTTACAAAATTGTTAAAAAAAAAAGAGCAATTTGTAACTACTCCTGTAGTTTAACAATACTGTTCTAATAATTAACATTTCTTCTAAAATAATTAATAATCAATATTTAACCAAGAACGTAAGTACACAAATCTAGAAATTTAAAATATATATGTCATATGCGTCTCCTGGATTTGCAGTTGTAGTAAACAATATGTGCTTGTATTATAATTAAATTAACCAAGAATTTATAGAAAACTGTTCATGTATTCTGTAAAAAAGATGTAATCTGATTTTTCCTGCAAAGTCACTATATTATTAATTTTTTAAATATTTAAATACCATCGGGGTTTTCCTGCATGTTGGTAAAGCTACCCCAGACCTTGGGTGATGAGAGCTGGATAGGACAGTGGTCGGAGAGTAATTGGTAGCTGGCAATTTATTCGTAAAAACAAATAGGGTCCTCAGCCAGTTCACCCCAAATCTGAATCTGTCATAATTGATACATTTGGCGAGGTTTATGTATTGTGAGAGATAGACAATGACAAAAAAGTAAATTTTGTGCAGAACTGCAAGTTTATTGCGCAATTAATGTATTTGTCCGCACAGCGGGATACAGCTCCTGGCATTTATTCCTGGCGTGAAAGCAGAACTAGGAATGGAGTCTTTGGAGAGTGGATGAGCTAATGAATTTGTCACTGAACTCAGAAAAATAAGCAACACAGACGCGTCTTTGAATGTTCGAGTGGCCGTGCTAGCTCATAATTCGGTGTATGGGTCATGGTAACTGAATGCATACAAAGAAAAACTAAGGTCAGTGCTCGCTAAAAACGTGGGAAATCTCTTCGGTAATTGCATATTCTTAAGCTAACCTTATTAAACTGCAGCGAAGTAACTCATTAATTGCAGTGAGATGCTTGTTAAGAATTTTCAGTAACTATACGTTCAAAGTTAATTATGAAAACCAGAAAGCACTAGGCGGAAATGTTTCCACTTTTTGTAAAAGATGTTACTCAACTTGCCTTAAAATAATTTGGTTCAAAGAAGTCACTTCTTAATAATTGAAATATTCACAGCATTAGCTGTCTGATTTGACACTTGAGTTATGTTTTTACTCGTTAGCAGCGATTGTTCATCTATAAGGGTGACTCAAAAGCTTTCAAAAATCAATTATGATTTTAAGACAAACACGTAACGATTATTTTGGAGTTGCAGGAAATCAGAGATTGCTATCTAGATTAACAGGTAACTCAACAATTCTCACTGAGATTTACGCAGTCAGATAATATAATAGCGGTAGCTGTCATGTAAAGGTAAGAAACGGGTTAGTAATTTTGATAAAAGGCGAGGGCTTCTATCAACTAAACATCATATTAATCCTATCAACGAGGATCGTGCTTCCTTCGCTTACTGTAGCAAACGTTTTGTTTGAAATAAGTTTGACATTGTTGATTGAAAAAAATGTTCAATGAGCGTTCGATTCATACTTGCTGGTACTATTTTTTATGTTTATGTCATTTTTCAACTTGCTGTATATGAAACTGCTTCATGGTTACAAGATAGCATTATTATGTGTAAAAAGTATGTCATCAATCATTCCAAAAACTCTAGATGTTCCTGTTACTTTAACTGTCCACTTTATTTAATTATGCATTTCTATCATTGACTTTTGTCAGGTAATTTAAGTTTTTCCGTGATCAGAATACTAATATGGCTGATAGAAATTTCGAGTGCATCAAAATGAAGCTTTTTCACTTGATGGGCTGAAATTCTCTAAAACGATTACTTATATTTATTATATTTCGGCTACCCTTGTCCCACACAATAAATTTCATCACACCCTTTTAAGTTATTTCAGATTGAATTCTTTAAATAAGCATTTTAAAAGCTTTTACTTTTTTAATATTGTCACTTAGAAAACTTTATTAAAAAATTGTAAAAAAACAAACCGTATGTTATATTTTGATTAGCTATATTTTGGTTTTATTATTTACCATAAAATAGTTGTTTTTCAGCGCGATAGAATTTTTTAAAAATAATACAAACGAAGAAATTAAAGTAATATTATTTCTAAGCATAAAAATTAAATGAAAAAAATAAATAATTCGGTATTTTTTATATGAAATTACTTTACTTAACCGTTTTTAACAGACTTACACCCAAAGAACACTAGTTCTTTGAGTGTTTTCTTTTATCGTAATTAATGGATCAACCAAAGGTAAATACTTAAAAACTTTATTACATTCGGAGATCTAAAGTTTAACCAATACTACTTGGTTTGTCGCGATCGTAACTTGATATCGTACATCTTATCATTAAAATTAAAATTGTTGAAAGTAAAAAGTTCAGCAAAATCGAGAATCTATAAAAATTAAAAGATAAACACGCTTCGTTATAATGTTTGAAAAATTTGTTTTGTATACTATAAAAACAAAATTTCTTTTGTGATACAATGTTTCCAACGTAAGAATAGCGTTGGAAAGAATATAAATTGCATATAAAAAACATTCATAACGAAATGTTTGGTGAGAAGAAATCTGTCTGTATATGATATACGAAACTTTTCTCTGCCTGTTTTGTATTACGAATCAAGTACATAATTTGTAGCTTTTTAATTACTTGCCAAGCTGAAAAATGCGTCATTAAAAAAAATAGCTTGCTGTTTCCAAACATACATGAACACAGCTAATTATTTGTTTACTGTAAACGAAGTGTATCACATTGTTAAATTAATCTTGTTAAAAAATGATAATAAATGTTTACTAAGAAATTAAAGCTGAAGGCCGTGTCATATGATCCTGAGCTATTTACTCGTTTAATACGCCTATTTCTCAGGATCAATGTCATTTCCAGATGCAGGTGCTACATTTTAGAGCCAAAAGTGAGATAAATGAGCTTTTGATATCACTTCAAAAGCCTACTTTCCATTAGAAAAAAAAGTTTAATTTCCAGATCTGATCAAATGAAACTTGTTTCTGCGGTTCCACGTGCTCCGGCACGAGTATGAGTTATACTGGTGACGTGTGTGCAGACCTATGAAGACCTAAGTGGGAATTGGTTAATTCATCTGGCATGTGTTACTTTTTTACAAGACTATTAAAATCATGACTCGGGTTATTTGAATCCATATTCTATCTTGATCGCTGAGCAGTTATTCTGTTTTAAAAACAAGAAAACGTTGACCAGTGTAGGCATATTGCAGAATGTTGGTGTGCATTAGTGATGCATTATGCCTGTTGAACTTAAAAAAGCTTCTTACTGGGGAGCTTAAAAGCCTCTGTATAAATTTCCATCTTGCATCTATCTCTTCAAGTACTTGAAAGTGAATTTAAAGATTATTGCGAATTTAAAGATTATTAACAGTTCATGGGTTCTGTCTCCTTACGCATAGTTTTGTGTCATTTGAATCTTTAAATGATATACTCTTATTAATAATTTTTAGGCATCGTGAATTTTCTTCATGCATGTAATTTTACGCACTAAACTCTTAAAAATTAATAAATTGGGTTTCACTAGATTCATTTATTCACAATAAGCATTTCTTTCTTCCTTTCTTTCTTTCTTTATTTTTTTAAAGGAATAGGATTCAATCTACAAAACGTCCAAAACTTTTCGCCAATTTCCATTAACACTCTCTATCACAACTTTGAACTTAGGGCTTATTAGAGAAAGAAAAACGAAACATGTCGTCTCATTGTCTCAAATGGAATAAAAAAAAGTCTGTCAGCATTGTTCAGCTGCGACTTAATTAGGCCGACGGAGTGCATATGGAGAGTGTGACAGCATGATGGCTTAAAAAAGGAGCCATTAAGAGAATTTGTGACCTCCTGCAAGTATCAACCTATAAGTAAGTAGTTAGTGAATAAAAATTGCACACCGAAAAAAGAAAAACGAAGAAAGATTGTCCAGACAGAACAAATACTTATGCCTATATGTTTTGTTTCATACAAGAAAACAACGAGATGGTACATTTCTGAGCTGGACAGTTTAATAATTTTATAACCGCGAATTCTGGTCTGCAAAAGATAAACGCCAACAACATATTCTCTTTGTAATTCGGACAAAGTCAAGCATTTTGAATTAACCTAAGCTATATTAAACTACTGAACTTTTCAAATGCAACAGAATTCAACTTAATTAATATTAAAATGCACAAGAGAAACAATTATGCAGATAAGTATGCTACATCCTACTTATTGCTCATCCTTGAAACTTTTATGGATCCGCCACTGCTTTTCCATTTAAAGTAAAATTGCCTAGAAAAATATGCAGTTGTAAATGTTATTTTCAATGTATTTATAATTTACGAAAGATCTTAACTAATTCTAATATTAATTAAGTCTTAATAAATGTTCTTAACTAATCCTAAACTACTTTTAAAGTATGTAACTGTATGAATACGATATTTGATTTGTACTTGTTTTAAAATGACTCACAATTTGTAAGATTACAAATTGTATGCTTAATTTACAAATTGTATGTATTGTATGTGTACAAATTGTATCTTCTTGAACTTGAAATGCAGGAAAAAAATGAAAATTATATAATTGCACTGGATACTTAATGATGAAAAACATCAACTTTCATATAATTGTGCATTTCGAAGTTCACAGACAGGAACATTTTACTTAAATCCATTATTCAATGAAGAAATTTGAAAAAGAGTGTTCGGTTAACCCTTTGAGGCGCAACCCTTTCCCAATGCTAAAAAAAGGGCAGCCGTTGCCATCGCTCGACTTAACTACCAGCGAGATGGCGGACGATCGAAACGTTCATCGCGTGCCATAGATCTAGAGACCCTTTTTTGAGCTGGCTGTGCCGCACAGCCAGCTGCCCTTTTTTCAGCATTGGGCCATCTATCCAGCTGTACTCGCGTTCTTCCATTTTTCGGCAGATGTCAGTGCTGTTAAAAATAATCGTGACCATTTTTTTACGGGAAATGACGTGCTAAAAAGTAAAGGATTCTCGTGGAGCTATGTCACCCGCCACTATTTTTATGGAAATCAAATCTATTCTTCGGGACTGGCAACAGTCAAAACGTCAGAGTTTGGCGTTGCCAGAGTGTCAACACTGCCCGTTAAAGGATTAACTAATGTGATGAAATGCAAGGAATGAAATATGTCTCTCACTCTTGGTCAACTTCTGACATCAAGTATGACGGATTCTCGGATATGTGGACGATTTGGCCGCGGGTACCGTCACTGTTCAAGAATGCTGCCCAGAAGTCAAAGGTGCGAGAGAGATGAGGTGTTTTCGGCAGCATCAGGAGGCGGATTTTCGTATCGGCAGCCAGCCGTGGTTTTTTTCCCACTTCCGCCTCTCTCTCTTCCTTCCTCTCCGCGTCTCTCCTCTTCAACCAACCAGGCCCCCTATCATCCGAATCAGTCTGTGATCCCGACCTCTGAGGGTCACGGTGGTTTCCCCACGATTACTCATCTATCAGCCTTCTTCTCTACTACTCAACCTGTTCTCCCAACCACCATATTTCAAGGGGGAAATATATGGCCATCTTTAACGCACTCGAAACACGAAGGTGAATGTAGTGCAACATGGTGTTACGTGTTGAGATCTTTTTACTTGTCTGCATCAGTGGTGAGGCCGCGGGAGTCTGCCTATTCACTCATTTATCATTCGGGCTTAAGGCTGTCCTAAAATAAATAAATAAATAAATTCTGCAATATGTGGATTTTTTTTTTTTTAATTACCCACAATAACGCCAAAGACTCGAAGAAGTCCATAATATCTTTCCACAATGTGTACCATAAGTGTTTACAAGCGGTAAATCCGTGTGAGTAATGAAACCTTGAAGTGCTGTTAGCTCTTGATTACCTGGAAGCACTCATATACAACGGAGTACTGTTCTAGATTTTTAAGGGCACTCAAATAAAATTAATCATTGCATAATCTACGGAAACACATTAGCATAATTAAGTACTTCTTAATTTTACCGACATCAAATTTACTTAAATCCCAATAGCTACTCATTCTCTCTCATGTATCACTCTTATATGCATATACGGACTCACATATCTTCACTTTCGTAGTTATACGTAAATTTTACTGTAGTACTTAAACATGCAGGTGTTTAGTAGTAATCAATGATTAGAGAACCAAACTATCTAATTTTTTAAGCTTTATCATCATCATCATCAGCAGCATTCATGATGCAACAACCGAGGATGAGCCAAGGCCTTTTGAACTGGACGTTCCCAGCCACCTCTACTAGCAGCCTAACTTTTCAATTCTAAGTATTGAGAACTAAACAATCCTTCCTTTTTTATTGCAGTCTATCCATCGAAGTGTAGATCTTCCTCTTCTTCTTATATTACTTAGTCCACTTGGAAAAATTCTTTTAATATGTTATAGTACTCAGAATGAGTATCAAATGAACAGATAACACATCTGATTCATTTGAGACATCTGCCCTTCTAACATTCGGTATAAATCGGTGTTGCGTCTTCTACAACTGATACCATTTTCCTGGATTCCTCTGAGGATACATTCACAAGAATTTTTTTTAAAAAAAGGTTCTCAAAGCAGACGATTTGAACCACCTTTATTATCCTTTACTTTATATGTATGTGTTACTTTTTCATCCACCTTTATTCATTTGATGAGCTGGATGACTTCTATAAATCAAATAGTATAAATTGATTGCTACACGGTGATGATTAGACTTTAATTAAGAATAATTCGTAAATTTTCCCAGCTTCCTGTTACTTTTTAATGTACCCTTATCATTAGATGATTTGGATGACTTCTATAAATTTACAATAATATAAACTGGTTGCTATACGGCGATAAGTCGATTTTAATTTAAAATAATTCGTAGCATGTAAAAATTTTATCCCTAACATAAAAAAAAATCCATAGTCGAAATCTTTTTCTTTCTTTTCTTTCTTTTGCTTTTCTGAAGTACTTTTGCCGAACCGAAACAGATCCACTGCTGTTTACCAAAGATGCACGCGACCACGGAGATAAGACTTTCGGCAACAACAGACACGTCGAGTGTCATTGAGAGAAAAAGCCCGCCCGTGCCTTTCGAGTGCTTTTTTTATATTTCTTTTCATAATCGGAAGAGAGCTAGAGATATATTTTTCTTAGAGAGACGATGAGTGAATGTTCGTCCATCCTATTTTTAGATGAAAGCTGCTCATCAAATGGAAACAGACGCATGTAAATTCTCTTTCTCGAGACTGTCTGTTTTCTTCAGGAAAGTTCATTCACTTGGTTACAAAGTTTTATAACAGTAAGAATAAGAAGTGTGCATGCATTTTGTTCGATTCTCTGCAAGAAATGTGTTGGCTGCGCAATATGAACAGACGCATAGAAATGCTAACGCATCGATGCTAAGGAAAGCAATCCGTAGAAAGGCAGGAAGGTCTGAAGGTCCACCTTGGAAAAATATGTGAAAGTTGGGGTAAGATTCAAAGAGTCTAGACATCCTACAGAAATAACTTGAAGACTGTTTTGAGCTTGTTCATAGAGACTATAATATTTTAGATAAAACAGAACAAGAGGTCGAAGATTAATTTAAATGACTTAAGGATTGGGCTTTTATTTTCTATAAGTAATATTTCTCCTATTGCCAAAGAAAAAAGACCGCTAATGTGTTGCTCTGTGGTAAAAGACCTATAGAATCTTTTAACGGTATCATCAATTCTAACTTTTAATACATACTTTTATTTCTCAAGATAATTTCAGATCCTTATTATGGTATGCCATCTTAGAACTTACCATCTGGGATTACACAAATCTCTAATCCACAATTAGTATCAACATCTCAAGATAGTAAAGCATTTATTCTTAACAGTTTGTAAAGAGAATGAATAAGTGATAATTCTAGCATGAAATTTCCCCGCCAGAGTCAGAAACCAACAAAAATCACCAAATTCAAGGCTGGCTTAGACTGAGACTGGCCGGATGTGGCTTGCCACGGCTTTTGATCCGGCCCACGGTACATCGAACATGTCAAAATCTCGTATAAAACCTCTCTAAATCATTCAAAATCCCATATACATCAAAATTATACGGCCCGCGACTTCACTAACATCCCAAACTTTGATCCGCAACTTTTCAAAGGTTGTCCATACCTGGTCTAATCTATAGTGAAAGCAAGAACGCACGTTTTCTAACAAAGTCACTTATAAAGCGTTTTTAAATGAAAGCAAATGTTAAATCAACAGCCACAAAAATGGAAAGTAGTTTCACGTTTTAGACACCATGCAATGTGTCTCTCTAAACATCACCAATTTCTTTTCACACAGTCTAGCTCAAAAATTTTCGCATGTTCCAATCTCTTGGATAATCCATACTTCGAAGTTATAGTGTAATGCGAATGGAAAAATAGGAAGGTGCATTCATAGTTGGATAAAAAAAATTAAATATCTGCGCACATGATCCAAAACTATCTGCAAACTCATAATAGCTCGTAATATGAACATGTGTACACGTATACACATAGGCGCACTCATGGAGGGGGGGCTACTGGGGCTAAAGCCCCCTAAACCAGGAGAGTTAGATGCGAAAAGCTTTAAAAATTGAAAATGATCACTAATAAATTAAAATATTTTATTTTAAAAATTGTCTACAAATTATTTCTTTTTTGTGTGTGTGTGGGATGTTGTTTTTTAATAAATACTTACAGTTAGTGCATAAAATAAAGTTAGACTTGGGTACAACATCACTGAAAAGATTGGATAATTATTTATGATGAATTATGCTGATAGTGGACTTGTGTTCTAAGTGGTAATGGATATTTTGACGTTACAAGAGAGTTATAACTATAATGGAGGTCACTATAGCCCAGTTCATCAGTATTTGTAACCCTAGCCCCTCCCCCCTAAACTAAAATCATTGGTGCGCCACTGCGTATACATGCACACGCATATGCAACAATCTTGCTCTATAACTTAAATACCTCCGTAAAACCTCGGAATCACCGCAAGAACTATTTGCAAGACCTTTAAATGTATTAGTGCACGGCATGCGTGAGTGCTTTTATGCAGGGCCCTTGCTAAAGGGGGGGGGGTAGCCAACCCCCCTAACGCTCGCAAAATTCAATTAAACTTGGCAAAATTAGATACCTAGTTGGCAAATTGGTGAAAACTTTTTAACGAAAACGATTAATTTACTTTCTGTTTCTGATGCACTTGGCAAAATTACGCAAATCCAGTTGGCAAAAGTAAAAAGTTAGTAATATAGTTGATTAAAAAAAAGTTGGTAAAAACCGATATTTGACTTGGTTGTTTATCGCTCTCTCCCCCCCCCCTCCCCCCCAAAAAAAAGTCTTAGCAATGACTCTGCTTTTATGTTATCTGAATATGGGTGCAATAGCTACAGGATTAATTTTTCAATCTTTTAAACTATAAATTAAATAAATAGAATAAAATAAACATGCGTATTACTTCAATCCTATATTATATGCTAGTACTGGAAAAGAAAGTACTGACAAACAGTGTGACATATTTCTACATTAGAGTAACAAAAGCATGACATTTGACATCTTGTTGACGGACCACTAACTATCATCAATGCTACTGAGAGTGACACACCTACTTGAGAATTAGCCTTAAGTGTGAAAGGAAATGAATACTTGAACTTTTGCCGCTGAGTGCTATTTTTAAGGCCGTAATTATCAGAAATATCAAAGTACTTTGAAATTGCACAGTAGGCAGAAATTTTCATGATTGTCCCTTCCACTTTAGAATTGATTTTGTGAACCATGCATTGAAAATTAGCAATGATTTCGACATTATATAACTGAAATGCAGCAACATGAGATGTTTAGGGTTTAGAAATCAAGTTAAGAATAAAACTGAAAGAAAAAAATATTTATTTTCTATAAAAACTTTTGATTAACATATTTTTAATAGTCTGTCTGTAGTATATAAGTTACAATACAAACTCCATCAATTTAAAATGACTAAAAATTAATCTTTTAGTCTTGTCAAGGGTATTTTCAGGAACAATTTTTTAATTTTTTAAACCAAGTTTTAGAGAATTTACGACTTCTTAAAAACAAGTAGGGGGAAATGACATTTTCCGGCAATTCCAAAAGCTCTATTAAATTCTTTGAGGTGTGCACAGCGGAAGTCAAAAGAAACAATTGAAATCGTTTGCTGCAAAAATGAGATAGCTCCATCCTACGAGAATTTGGAGTTACTTGCTGTTGTTGCTTCCTTTGTCCTCTGGCAACCGCGAAGCGATGCCAGATCCTCCATATAAAACGGTGGTGGGCAAAAGGGGACGGCTTCCATTTCAATGAGCCCCAGTGGGAGGAAATCCGTCTTTCTTCTGGATTCTCTTACTTTTGAACTAATTCCAGAGAGAGACCTAGCACCTGAAATCGGCACCTCCCAGAGGGATCTTTTGAGCAAGGAGGACATTGGAGATGCGAACAGATTTTACGTTCATCAGTTCCCATTTGCCCAGACGAGAGAGGTTTTCATCCTCCCAAGCACTCGCCAAGCCGTTGATGCTTCACCTTTCATGTTCTAATGGGAACGGAGCTTAGAGACTAGGCCTCTTGCGGGAAGGAGTTACATGTGCTATTTTGCAGGGGGGAAAACCTCTCTTGTTTGATAACAAAATGATGTAGCTGCAATCGTTAGTTATTGTGCTACTCAAGAGATGAAGCTGCCTCTCGCATTAGTCTAGGTTGAATCCCCTAAACATTTTTTACAGTTTTCCGCAAACTTGGAAGAGTTGAAGCTACCTCCTTTTTGTAGTTTCTTACGGGGGAATCCATGTTCGGGTATAAAACAAAATGCTTATTTTTTTCCGACGGATTTTTTCTCAAACTGATAAGAAAATTCCATGATACATTTAAAGGAAGTAGTTAAATGTTTCTTAAAAACTTAAAGAATTTTTAGCTCGAAACAACCTTTAAAATTCATTACCAGTGTATCTTACTGTATATGGAAAAAAAAAAAGAAAGGGGAAGGGGGAGAGAAATAATATTTAAGGTACATACACGTGGAAAGAAAGAACACTTGTGAATTAGATAAAAAGAAAAAAATATGCAATGCTAAAAAATCTACAGAGGAAGAAAAAAACATAAGCGGTTCACTTTAGCTTCTAAGTGAGCGTCTTAGATTAATGAGCGAAAAAAGTAAATCTGAATGCGGGAGGTCTCAGTGGGTGTTGATTTTGGGAGAAACCAGAGGTTTATTTTTAACGTTAATTTTACGATTTTCTTATATACATAAATCATGTTTGATAAAAAAATAAATACAAGATCGTTATGTGATGATGCTTAGGGGAAATGTTGCGGGTAAAAGTTCTGATTTAGAAGAATTTACAAGATGTAAGTAGAATTCCTCTTGTCGGAAGTCGGAAAAGGATGAGCTGCGCTCTGTGGTATTTATAGTTACTCTAATGTGCCTAATTACGTGCGACTTTTTTTTAAGATGAACAGATTTTGGATAAAACCGTTTCCTGAATAGAAGCTACGCATAACAATAATTATCATCATAATTATTTTTGTAGTATCAGGGGCGTAGAGAGGGGATGCTTTATAGGGACCTGGGCACCCCCTGAGGTTTCAAATTTTTGTTAATTGGATGTTAATAAATCAAGCATTTGTTGTGATAAATTCTACCTTTTTCACCACCCCCTTGATATTTTTTTTTCTCGCTACGTTCCCTGATTTGTATTGTATGTTACTCGAGTAACTTTGTAGCTTCTATAAGATATAGTTTTTGGGTTTAAAATGCGTACACATACAGTAGCGGATTCAGGGGAGGGGCTAGGGGGCTTCAGTCCCCCCAAAAGAAATTGCTATAAAGGGTAAGATTCTGATTCATTATGCACTTTGAATATGTAAAGTGATTTTTTTTAAATCAGTTAGCCCCTCCCAAAAGTTTTTACATCGGTTTAGACTAAAATTTTGCTTTATTGTATAATTTGTTTGGGTGAACTAAGCTTTTTTCAAAATTTAGCCCCTCCCAAAAGAGAATTTCTGTATCCTCCACTGTACACATACAAGGTGGTAGCACACCCAGAAAAAATTTCTCAAGAAGGCAGGAATTCTTTTTAACTTTTTCTCACACAAACGCATTTTAATTATTTTATTGTTCTCAAAATAAGTTAATTTCTTATAATCCAAGCTTAGTTCATCTAAGGGGTGAGAGACGTGCCTCTTTGCCCCCCCTTCCTGCATCCGCCAGTGATACAAGGTAATCATAATTGTAAGGCAATCTTACAAAGCAAGAGGAAATTATTTTTCATAGCAATAAACTTTAATTAAACTTAGATTAAAGCATTTCATTTCTTCTTGTTCTTTCTTCTCCTTTCGAATGGCAACAGGTAACCCTGTTTGCTTATAAACAAAATGAAGCAGAGTAAAAGCGAGGGGCGTTCTCTCGTTTTGGGAAACGAAATCCCGAAAAGAGATCCGAGGCGATTTAGGAGTGAATTTAATGAACTTCCGTCGACGGAACAACCAATTAAAAGATGATCAGTTAAAAGATGGTTTCAGCATTTTCGAGAAACCAAACAAGCTCACAATTTTTGAATTTGTAAATAAATTCCTGTAAGTCTTTCTCCTCTATCTTTAATTCTGAATTATTTATAAAATTTCTTTATTCATTAAATAATAAGAGTTCAAAGTAATAAAAAATCCCACATTGGAATTTCTTATTGTGTAATGCATCTATTAAATTATCACTTAGTATTTTTTTCCGATTGTCCCACATAGGAATCCACAGACTGATATTTCGTTTTGTTTATTTGTTCTTAATTAAGACATTTACTATTCACAACTCATAAGGAAAATTTCTCATTAAAAGAGGAAGATATTCTATATATGACAAATAATACTTTTTCTTGACTTTAGTGTGATTGTATTACTTCTCTCAACAGGCAAATTTATTTATCAGTTTAAAAAGCCTTATTTTCACCTGAAATGTTTTTTCTAGTTGCTTTTAAGTTTTTCCTGAATGATGTCGTTGTGGGAAATTAAGTATCAAAAATTATATATTGTTAATGACACATTTTTGAAAGAAGGAAGGGCAATAGCTGTTTCAGAAAAAAAACTAAAACCAAGAAAACTTGCTGAGAAATAATGATTGTGAGCCGGCAACAATGAATATCAAACAAGGAGGTTCTCCTGCAAATTACATATTGCAGCATCGATAGCCGTAATTACACGGCGCCAGACGGCTACGCAGGAAAGAAATCGCGAAACGATAAAAATCGCAAATGTACAGTAAAGGAAGAAAAGGTGCGGTGTAGGGCAATGTGGATCTAGACCTTAGGTGAAGGAAAGAAGTCTCATTCAATGACACAAATAATTTGTCATTCTTTAATGACATCGGCTAAGTGTTTTTAGTTTCGTAATTTGACTTTTCTGTTTTGAATTAGAGTACGAAAGGAGAATTAATCAATTCATACTTAATCCACAATTTCCGTATATAGAGATAATTGATGGTAGCCATGAAAGTTGGTAATTAGCTGTAAAATACACCACGAAGATTATGATTATCATCGCTGTGTCGAATTAAGTAGTTAAGATCGTATATTATATTTAATGGAAAGTACATTATTCAGCTTGATGCGGCTTGGTGAAGGTAAAAACGGTTGTTAATTTTTGTCACCGAATCCTACTATAAAGTCCGTTATTTTGGCATGTCCGAGCAGCAAGTATTAAAAAATTCATGAAAATCAAAAATAGAAATAAATGTTTGCACAAACAATGAATACGAACATTTTTCTTCTTCATACGATATTGTTCAATAATGTAACTCAGTAATCGGAAGGCACAAATTCGCACTTAAATTGTTGTCAGTTTAAATAATTTATTAAAAAACTTCACTGATTTTAACTTTATTTTCAGTTTTGTGTCTTATAAACTATTGTCGTAAATTAAGTTATTATTTCGCAACAGTATTCACCTCTATTACTTTCTCAAACTCTTATGACTTATTCGCGAGCAGTTCCTAAACATTTATATTTTGTTGCATGCAAAATGCTTCATAAGATGCTATTTTATTGATTGTCCAATTCTAATGAATAATTAGTAAAAAATATCCTTTTTTTCCTGCCAAATCACCAGAAAATGGAAAACCTCTTATGAGTCAACATTTTTCACAATTTTCGTAAAATCGCAAAACCTGTTCAAATTTCACGAAAATTCAAAGCCTATTGTTTAAGTTGAGCTACAACCAAATTTAATTTCATTCATCGCGAATGATTTAAAATGATAGAAGGATACGTGAAAAACATATTTTGGGCGTCTACAATTGGAAAAGAATTTTTTTTTTTTTTAATCTGGAAATTGACTTTTAGTTATTGGTCTTAGAAACATTTCATAGAAAGAATTTTATGTGTTTTTTCTCCGATATGAAGGGAAATGTGGAAAGAATATTTTCCCTGCCCCCTCTGCTCTCTTAAGAGTCTAATTTTAAAAAGTTCTTTCATATTGCGAACGTCCTAATATGCATGCACAGCTTTGAATTATTAGCTCCACTTGTTTCGGCCTCGCGTCCAGTTAGCATAAACATTTATATATATATGTTACAGTGAAAACCCGAAATCAGTCAAAACCCGAATTAACTAGTCAAAACGCGTTCTGACTGACAGCGCTAGGCAAAACCCGAATTAACTAGGGAAAACCCGATTTATTCGAGTAGCGGTAGCACGTTTTCGAGGGACCCCTACAGCGGAGGCATATTTTCCAGAGGGCCAGCGTTAGCATATTTTCGAGGGGACCCCTTAAGCGATGGCTGGAACCATTGATGTTTCTTTGGGTCTCGCAGGGGTCCAGAGTTAGCATATTTTCCAGGGGGCTCTACAGTGGTGGCCAGACCCACTGATGTTTTTTTGGGTCTCGCAAAGGGCCAACGTTAGCATATTTTCGAGAGGGCCCCCTGAAGTGATGGCTGGACACACTGATGTTTTTTTTGGGTTTCGCAGAGGGCAGCGTTAGCATATTTTCGAGGGAGGCCCCCTACAGAGGTGGCCGGACACAGTTTGGGTCTCGCAAAGGACCAGTGTTAGTATATTTTCCAGGGGGGCCCCTACAGCGGTGCCGGGACCCACTGATGTTTTTTTGGGTCTCGCAAAGGGACAGCGTTAGCATATTTTCGAGGTGGCCGCCTAAAACGATGGCCGGACCCATCGATGTTTTTTTTTGGGTCTCGCAAGGGGCCAGCGTTAGCATATTTTCGAGGGGGCCCCTTGAAGTGATGGCCGGACACAGTGATATTTTTTGGGTCTCGCAAAGGCCAGCGTTAGTATATTTTCGAGGGGGCTCCCTAAAGCGAGGGCTGGACCCATTGATGTTTCTTTGGGTCTCGCAGAGGTCCAGAGTTAGCATATTTTCCAGGGGGCCCCCACAGTGATGGCCGGACCCACTGACGTTTTTTTTGGGTCTCCCAAAGGGCCAGCGTTAGCATATTTTCGACGGGGCCCTCTGAAGTGATGGCCGGACCCACTGATGGTTTTTGGGGTCTCGCAGAGGGCCAGCGTTAGCATATTTTCGAAGGGGGCCCCCTACAGCGGTGGCCGGACACAGGAATGTTTTTTTGGGGTCTCGCAAAGGGCCAGCAATAGCATATTTTCGAAGGGGGAGCAAAATCCAATTTTTAGTGGATAAAGCATTAACATTCCTGAATTCACATGGGAAAACATGGGGTCGTTTGGGGGCACCCCTCGTTTGGGGGCACCCCTCGAAAAAATACTAACGCTGGCTCTTTGCGAGACCCGAAAAAAATCAGTGGGTCTAGCCATCACTTTAGGGGGCCCCCTGCAAAATATGCCTCCGCTGTGGGGGTCCCTCGAAAACGTGCTACCGCTACTCGAATAAATCGGGTTTTCCCAAGTTAATTCGGGTTTTGCCTAGCGCAGTCAGTCAGAACGCGTTTTGCCTAGTTAATTCGGGTTTTCCCTAACGCACTCAGTTAGAACGCGTTTTCCCTAGTTAATTCGGGTTTTGACTGATTTCGGGTTTTAACTGTAACATATATATATATATATATATATATACATATCTATATAAATAAAGCCATGTGTAAACTGTCCGTTAGTTAGTTAGTTTGTCTGTGTCTCGCGTAGCTCGCAGACGAGTGATCGTAGACCTACCAAATTTTGTACGGAAATTCTCCAGGACGGGTCCCGACACACCTCGAAGCGATTTTTTTAAAAATTCGAATTATTTTAGGAGATATCGATAAAATACGTGTCGCAAAAGGATCATTTTTGTTCTCGCCATTTCGCAATTGTACCCCCGCAGTGGAAAGAGCGAGGTTTGAGCATATCTAGGTTGCCCTGTTTGGCAAGTTTATTAAATTATTCAGACTCTGCTGAATAATTTAATAAACTTGCCAAAAGTAAAAATAAAAGAATAACGATTTTGTTTTGTTTGGATTATTTGTAAGGTTATTTCTTAATTAAAATATCGTGTGCATGTGAAATCAGAGCAGGAATGAAATGATTTATACTCAAAAGAAAAATAGAATTTGGAAATTTTCCGAAAATAAATGTGCAACTTTTTTATTTGGCGAAAAATAAAAGAGTTGATGTGCGATTTTGAGAAGATGTGATTCTAGCGCCAAGCGCTATTTATCGTCTGCTTTTGCTACTTGAATTATGAATACAACTGAATGAGTTTTTAAATATTATTTCAGGTCGAATTGTACATTTTTCTACGCAGCTTTTTCCCATCTGTTTCTAATGTATTACATACAAAAAGAAAATTGTTAGAAATATAAATTTTAATTGTGTTTAATCACACTCATCAATAATGATATACTTTCCAACTTAACCACAATGTAAACCCTATGGAATAAGGCATGGCTCGCGCTAGACTTCGAAATCTACGAGTCATGTTGACTTGCAGTTAATAAAAGTGAAAGTCAATTTTTGAAAACTGCGAGTCAAAATCAAGAAACTTGTTTTTTTTTTTTTTTTTTTTTTTTTTAATCTAAGAAAGAGAAAATAAAGACATTCCTTTTTTCTCATGTAAGTATTAATTTCCCCCTACATATTGATTTCTCCACAATGCACGATTAATATAAACTAGATTACAGACATGAGTTGCATAACTGTCCGGCTGAAATTTTGCGGGTCAAATTTGACTCGCAGTTTCAAAAAGTATCGATTTACGCGTAAAATGCGAATACGCGCGAGCCCTGGAATAAGGAAAGAAAATAGGGAAGACCCATGGATTATAATACGCTTTTAATACACAGCACTTTAGTGCGTATTTAAAATCTGAAAGTGTTTCAGATTTTCTTAGTTTTTTTCCTTTCCATTTTTTATAAAGGCCAATCAATATATCCAAAAGCTCTTCAGAATTAATATAGGACAAAAATAATTTGTTCTTTTTTGTAGGTTTTTATCATTAAACCACATCTTATTATGTTGACCACATTTGTAACCAGGGGCGGCCCGACACAGTACGCATCGCATCTGGGCGCCGGCTTCGAAGGGGCGTCATTTTGAACTCAAAAACTAAGTAGAGCATAAAAGGGGGTGTCTTTTTTACATTAGCAGGGGGCTACACTTACCGCAGGGCCGCTCCTGTTTGATACCATCTTAATTTTAACTTCCATTCAGAATCTGAGAGATTTCAGTGCCAAGGAAGCTCAGTGGTGTATTGGAATAAAACCACAACCTTCCAGTAACCAGTCCAACGTTTTATATTTGACTGATGAGAAGGATATTTGACTGGGAAGGAAAACATGCGGTCTTAGAAACTGATCTACAATGATCCTTCATTGATTTCCCTTTTGTTTCAGCTTTTCTGCTAAGCTTCAGAACTCACTAACCCGAAATACCATAGCCAGGACATCTCTCTTCTTTTCCGATTTCTATCTTTCCGGATTCCCCATTAAATGACCAATGTAAACAACTCAATGTAAACCCTATTCGTCTCCAGGGTTTGCGAGTTAATGGGTATATATATGTATCTCAGACAGAAGGGATATCAGCTGATGCATCGTAGCCCCCTATAAAACTGAATGGTGGTGGATGGTGCCTAGCCATTCATACAGAGACAGGCAAAGGCGCCGAAACAGCGAGCATCGATCGCAATTGCCATGGAGACTGGACGCTGCACGGCGAAGAGAGATCCTAGCTGTGACAAATTTTGGAGTGGTGACGTCATCATTCTTATAATTTGTAATTCTGGCAAACTGATATTTAACCTTACAAAAAAAAAAAAAAAAAAAAAAAAAAAAAAAAAAAAAACCACTAACATCCTTATTTAAAAGATTGCCAACTCCTTTGGTTATACCATTTGAGGAAATTTAGAACATAGTTTATAATAAATAGTTACTGAAGCATTCGTCTCTCATGGAGTTTCGATCTGAAATAGGGTCGTCAACCTTTCAATTTGAATAATGGGGAAGAAAAATGCTGCGTTTTCCACAAAAGATGGAAATAAACCATTTATAACTGTGATAAATTCGATAACATTCAGTTTGATATCAAAGTTTTTGAACTTTAGAAGGACATATACATTACATACATATACATATATATCAGTAGCTTTTGTTGAATTATAAAGGTGGGCAGTGTTGGATACAGAAATGTTTTAGGAAGGGGCAATTTTTGAAAGTTACATATTTAACCTAAACAAAACGTCCAATAAAGCAATGTAAAATTTTTTGGAAGAGGCTAATTTATAACAAAAAGCTCATTTCACCTAAACATAGTAAAGGTACAATGAAAGTAACTGTATGGAGTTTGATAAAGCAAAATGTTACCATTTAGCGATATATTTGGGGTCAGCTAAAGCCCTCAAGCTCTGGTTCCTCCACTGAAAGTGGGCTGCTATCGCATTCCAGTCAGTTTGATTTCTTTTTAGAGGCCTAGTTTTTTCTCATTGGAATGATTGGCATGGGCCGATTTCAGAATGTTAGGCTATTCTTTTCATGGAAAATGATATTTTTCGGGCTTCGCAGCTAGCCTAGCTAGTCCAGAAGATACCACTGATGTACACATTTATTAGCTATTTCTCATAGAAAGAATACCTTTTTGGTTTAGTGAATTTTTGTGTTTTTCTTTTTCATTCATAAGGATGACGAGTGAAAAGCAATCCACGAATAAACTATCATTTATTTAAAATACTGGATGGTAAAATATCTATATCGTCCAATATAAAATTCGATATTTATCTCGTGAATTTTTCTCATCTTTTATCTTTTTAACTTCGCTGTTGTTCAGTGTCTCTGGGGCCAGGCTAAGTCTCATGAAAAGATGGTTGGAGACTTTTAAATATATTTATTGCAATCTCTTATGCACAATACACTTAGTATCTAAAAGAATTTGTTTTGTAAAGTTGTTTATTATAAAAGATCAGCTTTAGCGTGTATGCTCCAAACACTAGTGTACAATTACTTTCACCTTATATGACTCGTGGGTATCTGTATGAAACTAGGATATTTATGCATACCTCTATAACGAAAGCGTAAAATGTAACGTTTTGGAGAAAAATAGTGACCTCTTGTCTTAAACAAAACGAAACTCATAATCATGCCTCATGGAACTTTTCCAACATCAACGGGAAAATAACCGACAATGGATGTATACTTATATTGGCTACACACCTTAAACCTGCTATTCTGATGGGTTGGGTTGTTTTAGTGTTAGCCCAAGAACAGCTGGTTGTAGAAAATGAAGTTAGACTTTTATTAAGGGCATGCCGTTCCCGCCGTTGTGTGCCCATCTGCCGCTGTTTTTCTTCCCCATTTACTTTCAGACAAGCGTAAAGCACTCGGATTTGTGCTTGAACCATCTGCAAGTTTTAAGACGATAAATAATTTCTCAGTAACATGCTTTTTGTTTCCTGTTATATCGAAGTTCAGAGATTCTTACGTATGAACGTTCTGAGAGATCAGAATTTCTTAGTTTTGAAGGCTAAAAAGAACAATAACTTCCAATTTGCTTTTTGTAAAGATGAGCAAAATCTTAGTTATTAACACCTATAAGAATACCTGATCAAGATGGTTTCTTATTGTTTTTATTAAATCCACTTTGAGTAATTTTAATGCTCTGTTAAAAAGGAGAGCAAAGCAATAATATGAGTTTGTTTCAACTTTCATAACAATAGGATAATTAGTTGTAAAAATAAGTTTAGTTTTTCTTCCTTGGCGCAAGTGGTAGGGGCTTTCCAGTGGTAGGGGGGCTATCTACTTAAATAGAAAAATATTTTGGGGGCAGGGTATGAAAAAAATCGCAAGTAAATAAAGGAAATTTCTGCACCACTTAGCTAACTAATTCGAAAATTCGGATAGGTCTATCTCCTGATATCCCCCCACCATACTGGAGGGCTGGGTATAAAAATTGGACGTCCATTGGTTCTTCAGGGTGCAATGTTGGAATTCTCTATTAGGTGCATGTTGGGAAAAAAAATTAGATCTAAATACATGTAAAAATTATCAGACGCACTTACTATTTGATGCTGAAAAAGATAAGCATTTTTCTGCCATACTTATTTCGTATATAATCCTTAACATCAAATACATACCGTGGCAATATTGAATCTTTTAATTCATATAAACATAAAATAACAATGTACTGTTTAACAATGTAAATTTAATTACTATAGAAATATTAATCGAAGTCTGCATCAGCAACAATGTATATTCTAGCAAGTTAAAGGCAGCAGACAGAAAAATAAATTGAATTCATTGCAACAACAATGCATACACAATTTTGTAACTTAATTTTTGCAGCATTACATTGAACTTAAAAATCTATTAAGAAAAATTAGATTTTCACTATAACGTAAGTAGCGGTTAACGTTTTCATAACCTGTACAAGTGTTTTTTCCTTTGATGCACTATCTATGGAAGAATGCCCACATTCTCTTTAGTTCAATAATCGATGCAAGCTATGACGTCTTGCAAATTGATTGTGTCGGTATTTTGTATATACGTTTGCATACTATAATAGAAATATATCAGGGGTATTTAACTTCGAAATGCAACTTGCTATTTTCATTTAGTCCAAATCAAGTGCGGACAAGCCATTTTTTTTTCTATCTATTTATATCAAATCTATCTTGATACAAATAATTAATTTACAATACTACTTCTTTTGTACACTTGCAACGAAGAACTTGAGAACTACTACTTTTTATTTAAAAAGTAAAAAGTTTGAAGCATTATCCACGGAAGTGCCTATCAGCATTCAGGATAGGCAAATACATTAGAGAACCAACGATTTGTTATTCAGACACGATTCTCATTTTATTCTCGATTTGTTCGTATTGATTTTAATGAAATATTCTTACATTTATTCGTCTAAAGTTTGTATTTTATCCTTCAGGCTAAGAAATTAAAACAGCGTAGTTTGTTACCCTTTTTTATATTAACAATTTCAAATATTAGACGGAAACTATATTTGCTGGTACTATAACATTTTAGCTACTGAAAGTAAGGAAAGTTCTAGAATATAGAAAACTTGATATTGTTTGCTTCGTATTGAACTTATCTGCTCTGTTCATTGTAAATTAGTGTCTTAGCTTTTTGTGAGAATACAATTAAGCAGATTTTTGTATAGTTTGAATTTATTTGAACCACAAAGCTTCTGTTACGTAAATAGTTGTTAAAACTGACAGGTACAGTACTTCTCGCTTTATTTTTTATTTATTAATTTTTTTAGCAATGATGCTAAAATATTTGGGATTTGAAAACATGCACTAAAAACTTAATATTGTTACAGCACTCCAAAATCTCCTTGAAAGCTGTTTTTAATTTGAAGGTTTGTTTTGTTAATTTTCTATAGCCAAAAGTTTATTGCATCAACATTTCGATCGTATGTGCCTTAATAAATATTTCTTTCTAAAAGATCTCAGACGAGGAATTTTTGGGAGGAATTCAGTATAACTTAAAAAAACATAGAAAGCCAAATTTTCATAGAATGTGCAAACACGGTTAACATAAACACAAAGCTAACATTCAAAAACCCGTTTTAGTGACCCCCCTCCTCAAGTAATTTAGGTATTAAAATACAGTTTCTTGTCAAAATTGACGAGCTGAGTGTATGAACATGTATGGAACAATTTAGTAAAACCAGTAGTGAAGCTCAAGAATTATTCTTTTTATCATAGCACATAACATCTTCTACTGAAAACTACCTAATAAGAACTGAAGAACCAATGGACACCCAATTTTTATTTCCTTAATATCTTCTACCCTGAAATCTTCGTTTTAAAAATATGTCTCGTGTCGAACATGTTCTTCTACTCATTTCTTCAATTATTACGAAGTTCTTTATTTCTTACCTTTTTTTATAGAAATTTTTGAAATACGAAAAATGAACGTTTATATTTTACCCTTATAAATCTCTTGAAACACTGTTTTAGGCTTTTTGATGTAGGTTAATTTATGTATAAATTTTTTAGATTTCTTTGATTATCATTTGAAAAAAAAATTATGGTCGACATACTTTTCTCTAAAATTATATTTTTCTCTTTTCAAAGTAGATTTACTGTCATTTACTATGATCAGAGTATTTCGAATCTTCCTTCAGCTCGGATAAAAGTGGCGTTGGTGATTTGGGAACCTCGCAATATCGGTTCCCAAATAAGTACTAAAAATATCATTGTCAGTCAAACTGTTAAAGAAAAAAGTAATAATTGGTTTTCGTGGAAGGTTTGTGAAAAGTTATTATGTACGACTCAAATGTAGATCGTGATCATAATTTAGTGTGCACTATCTCAGTTAGTGATGGTCTTTGTTAAGTAACTGCCCACTAAGATCTTGATGAATGTTGTATTTTATGTGACCATGACCACGATGTTGAATGTTCGCCTTCGAGATACAGTGTTAAAACTCACAGTTTCTTGTAAATTTTGGATAATCTGTTTATATTATATTCAAAACAAGTTCACTGCTTGACTAGTTACCCTCTAAAAAATTCATCCAAAGAAGAATTCCTTTTTTTTTTTAACTGCAACATTATTCACTAATGCGCGACACCATCTTGAAATGAATGTACACTTGACTTGAACTTGATGGTCCCGCTTTTTTAAATAATTGTGATAAAACAGAATTCATCGGATTCCTCTAATGAAATTTGAGAAGATTGAATGAACAGTAGCATTGCCAGCTTTACTTGCAATTTAAAAAAAAAATGATGACACGAAATGTTTCAACTTAACCACATGGGTGAGGTAAAGTAATTTTTTGGAAACGCTTTCGAGTTTCATCCTCAAGAACCACACCTCCACAAAAGATGACTAATTGAAATTTTTATGAAATTCAAGACTTGGGGAAGAGCAAAAAAGAAATCGAAGAAAAGGTCCGAGGAAGTGGCTGTGACGTCACTAAGAATTTCCGTTGTCGTGAGGTCCGCAACACTTTGTACATTGTCGTCTGAGTACTCCATTGTTCTCATCCGAATGTGCGTCACTTTTTGAGAACCATGGATGAAAGGCCTGGACTAGGAAATAAAAAGAGAGAGAGAGAGAGAGAAGAATGCGACATCTTTGCACAAAAGTTTGGGTCTGTGCCCCTGCGAAATCGGAAACTGTATTGAAAAGTGTGGGTGCCATGCCAACAAGGAGAGCTTTGTGACTTCATGTTTTGTGGGATTTTTTTAAAACGCGGAATCAAGGACTTGGGTTATTTAGAATTGATGGATTCGAAAGTTCTCACGAAGTTTATTTCTTTTCTTGTTGGCTTATTATTTTTTTTTTCATTTTTTTGTCGTGCGAATTGAAGATAAGAGGTGTTAGGGGGGCAAGTAGATAGTTTGTGCGCCCTATGACGGCGAGGTGAAAATTCTGCCATGAATGATGCGAGAGGGGAGAGATAACGGGTTGAATATCTATGAGACCTCGATAAAAAATAAGATTAGACCTGTCTTGAAAAGAGATCTGGCAATTGTTTTGTGAAATTGCAAAAGGGAAGTGACAGCAGAAGTGCTGTCCATTTAGATATACAGTTTTGCATGATATGCTGTAGTTTTGAATGTATTTAGAATATTTATTAATTTTGTTTTCTTACATTTAACACATGGCCTTTAAAACCAGTCACAAGACAGTTATTTATAATTTAGAATTGAGAATTATTTCCGGGTTTTCTGCTGTTTGTGATAACAACATGGAGACTTATTTGTTGACTAAAATCTACTCCTACCATTTAAATCGTACACGAGGGATTTTTCTTCTCAAGTTGTTATTTTGAAATGAGCAAGAAAGTAAAATTGCTGGTTTAATTCACGGAAGAATATACTCAAGAAAGTGAGCATACAGTTTAGTGTGATGCTTTTTTAAAAACGAATTCGAATTTATTAATTACGGCAATTTATATTCTTACATAAATTAGTTTGTTCATCAATTGCTGAGTTTTTAAAATCAGTGTGCTGTTTATAAACACATTGAAAGTATTACGCAGAAAGTGAAGAGATTTCTATACAGACTTAGAAACATTAATTTTAATTAATGATTTGCTTCTTATATGTTGGCGCTATTTTGTATATCTCACTGTCTTCAGTGGTAAGTACATAAAAATTTAATGCTCATAAAGTTTTTGTTAATGTTTGGATTATGAGGTCTTCTTACCATCTAAGTACATGTTGACAAATTTTGATTTTTAAAAATATATTTCCGATGCATCCCAACAGTTTATGTACCTGCTATTTGTGCTTCTCTATAGTAAATTTTATTCATAAAACTTTCTGATAAGTTAATCATATCAGAAAGTAAAATAGTAATTTTTTTAAAAACTAAATTTTATTTAGAGATAATTCACCACATCATTAAAAAAAAACCAACCGGTGACAATCACTGCAGCTCGTGATAACAATGCATTGTCATGCTTTGTCCTATTAATGCGGTTTTTTAAGACTATGTCAATTGAATTTTATTAATAATTTACCGAAAAAAGTGTACTTGTATAAATATGTTCTTTCGGTTTTGTCGACTATACACTATCCGGAGTACGGTAGCTTATAAACAATATTTTATGAAAATATATAATTTATTCCCATTCAGAACGCACTTGATAATAAAGCAGACATTTCCTAATGCCGATTCTAAAGGACTTTCTTTTCAGTGTCAATGTCTGTCGAAGAAAATGGCAATTACGAAGGTGTGTCAAGGAGAAAGATCAGCTAATGGCTCTAAATCTCTTGTTGGCAACTCCCAGTCTTCTGATGTTATGGATTAATTCCGTTCAAATGAGGAAACAAATTACGCATCTTAAGTTCTAGAGAGCTGAAGAGTTTTTCCCTTTGTTTATTTTTTTTTTCAATATCCACTTTCATAAATAATAAATGGTTTTTTACTGTAAAGTAAAACTGTATGATTTAAAATGGTTGCCCCCCCCGCAATTTCTCCGAAGACATATAAAATGAACAGTTTCCATCATTCTTGTAATACTAGAATTTGTTGAGCTATACAAAAATGTGAGATATATTGAGAGCATTGCAGTTTTAAGTGCGTGGCATCGGCGCTTGCTTCTGTTGTCTCTAAGTGCCATAAGTAATTACTATTTTTCCTTTAATTTAATGGAATTTAAAATTAATTTTCTCCATAAAACTTAATATTTATTTCTTCTAAATCACAGCTATAAAAAGTCCTACTTAACATTTTTTATGGTAGTAATTATAAAAATTCTTTGTTTCGTTGGCCTCACCCTCCCTAAAAAAAGACTGATTATTATTTTTTTTTAATTCTTGTTTTTGGTTGCATAAATATTTATTTGTCAAAGGTATTTATGTGCAGTTATATTAATTATTCGTGAAAAGGTTTTTTTTTATTTTTAATTTAGTTACTTTGTCTGAACTATGAGTAAAATTCTGAATATATTCAGTTAAGGTTTATTTCTCAAAAGTAGTTTGTACTATACGCAAAGGTTTCAGGCCTTAGCCTAAAGACTCTGCTTTTATGCAGATAATGCAACCGCATATGGTAACAAAATAGTACTTTTATGGTACGCGTAAAAAGTCCCTCTATTGCCACTATTCACAAGTGGAGAGGGGGGGGGAACAGAAAAAAAAAATTGATCCCCTAACCCCGTCTCCTTAACGTGAAAGAAGAATCGTTTCCTCTCCGCACTTTTTTATAAATGAAAAAAGAAAATATTTGAAACTTATATGTTTCTGATCGTACATTTTTCATAAAGCATTATACAAGTAAAAGTTTTGTGAAAAATCAGTTGATTGAATATTTGTAAATTTTTTCTTAGTTTCTTGCTGTATGTTTTTTTTAATAGACTATAAAACTATATTACTTTTTATTTACAAATAGTTGCAGGTGTACACTTTGAAGCATTTTCTAATAAAAGTTTGCGAAACTAAAGTACGGCAAAATGCATAAAAAAATCCCTATTGTTCTGAGTTAATTCCCGAAATTTTCTTCTCAGTTTTATCTCTCACAATACTATAAAAACTACATTTTCCCCGAAAGGTTACATTTTCATGCTGTTTTCATTTAAGTTAATAATAAATTTCTACCAACAAACTCTTTAAATCATTATTTCGCAGTATCCCGTTAGACTTTGTATTCTTTTCAAACATTTATTTTATTTGTCTGTCGTGCCTATAAATGATAATAAGAAGAAGATTTACACACACACACACATACAAAAAAAAAATGGCTTCCGAAACAGATTCACTCATTAGTCCAATCTAAATTCAATTACTGAAACATTTAAAAGGCTTTCATCTCCTCGCATTAAGATGCATAAAAGTCAAAATTAAAAATGATCTTTCCTTGGGTTAAGCAACCGTTTATCAAGTTTCAGAATGGTATTCATTTTGTATGCTGGACGATAACGCTCCAGTCAGAATAGGCATAATGAGGATAGGATAAGTCTGTGGAAAAGAGGGTTTTGACTCGTGTGGGTGGGCTATCTTGTTTGAAGATTAACCTTGCAGCTTGATTTTCATTTTTTTTTTCGTTTTCTAGTCATTTTTATAATGACATGTAACGATGTGTACGCACCCCTTGTTAATTTTTTTATTCTTCCGTGGGTTTTTATTTATTCTTTATACGACGATTCATTCATATGTCCAATGTAAATCATGCCTCATAGCGTTCAAAGGGGAAAAGAATTTTGTAACGTTCTTTTTCTCTCTCTATCTCTCACTTACCCTGTTTTTTTCTCTTTTTTTGCCCCAGTATCATATTTTTTAATTTAAAGGCTTTTTCCCTAGATAAATCCAATATGCTTCTTTGAAAGTTTAGAGTTTTTCCGGGTTTTTAATGTACAATTTACATTTTAAAGTTTCATGAGTTCGTAGCTATAGACGGATCTACAAGAGCGAGTGGGATAGTCTCCATCCCATTTGTGACACTTATATAAATCTTTCTAGTTGCAAATTCATGAACTATTAAAATATAAAGTATTCATTCAATAGAAGGGGCATTCTGCTATATTTTTAGGCCAGCATATTACTTTCAGCCTTGAAACATGTAATAATATGACTATGTCCCCCCCCCCCCCAAAGGGAAAAATTTTCAAACAAAATAATTCATATTAAAAAGTAACTTTGTAATGTATTTTAGAGATTCTGACATGTGTTTGCTTTTTCTGACATAGTTTCAAATTCAGCAAATAATTCTTCTGATACAGAATTTTTACTAGCTCTTTTTAAACGGTCAAAGTTTCCTTCTAAATTATTTCAACAATATTTCCCAAATAATTGAAAGAATTAAAAATTCGAGAAGTTGAAATTTTCGAAAAAGTGGTCATAATTATCCCTAGCTGACCTTATTAACGTACGTTCCTGTTTTCTCTTTTTGACATTAATTGCGCTTTATATATTGGTCAGCTCATTAAAAGTATGACGGAAATCGGAGCGAATCGTAAAACAACGCATTCTTGTAAAGACAATTATAAACTATAAATTTAAAATAACGAGGAAATGTTACCGTTCTTAAACAAAATAGATATTAATCCGGGGTCGAATTCAATAGACTTGCACAAGGCTCTAGGGCAGGCCAAGTTAAGACTTTAGGGCAGTCATGAATTTTTGTGCTTCTCTTGTGACAGTAGGTAGGATGCTCTTCATTGTTAATTGTCAAGTAAGACTAAAATAAAATGAACGTAGAATGCTTAATTGTTAAAAATATATTATACCGTCTTTTTGTGAGAAGTACAGCTTTCGAAGCATTTGAGATTCGTAAACATCAACGATTAAATTAGATTCGATTTACAACTAATTGGTTTTGTGTAAAATAAGAATTCCGTTGCTTCGTGAATAGAAATACGCGATTCGTTTCTTCGTCATAACTTAGAATGGATATTTTGTGAATCAAGCAGGAGTTCTGAATACTATCAACTGATTCTGCTATCTCAAATATCATTTTTAAATACCTTTAAAAAATTTAAAAATTATTTTATAATAAAACTGCACAAGAGTAGCAAGAGTTTTAGTTCTGAATATTGTTCCATTCTGGAGGGGAAAGTTTGAGGCAGGGAATACCACATTAAAATCAAATAATCCATATTAGGGAGATACCACCTAATGAAGAATTGGGAATCCCTAGTGCAAAATAAGATGAATTGTTGAATAGCATTCCAAAATTACTTTATAGCGTTAGTTTTAAGCGAATTCTATGCTATTTTTAACCGAGCAACTTTCAATTAATAATAGAAAAATAGGTGTTGCAGTTCGTTTTGACAAATACGTGCGTAGGTTAAAGTTGCTTTCGAGGGATAAACCGAGACTGTAAATGTTTGTTGGTGCCAAATAGAGGTGTTGCGTTTGAAATTTTCATTCATGAAGGTTTGTATGATGTGTGCCAGCTGGCAAAAGCAAGAGACTTTTTTCTAAGGTTTTATTATGAAATTTGAGGTTACAGTCCTTGGTGATATTTGAGTTTGCTATGTGCATCTGAATCGTCTGCATAGATAGATATAGATTTAAACTATCGAAGAATTATACAAGAAACATAAAATTGCTGTAGAGTGAGAGAAGTTTATATATGCTGGCTGGCACTAGTTTTATTTATTATCACTCTGACTCACTGTCTCTTCATGGTGATGTGTTAGTAGCATAAATAAATAGGATATCATTTTTTTGAATGCTGCAAGTAATTCGAAAAAAAAAAAAAAAAAAAAAAAAAAACACCTATTAAAACATCTATTGTTTGAAAAAGTTTCTGTTTATTTCAACCAAAAGTATATGCATGACGTAATGAAGTTTACGACCTTATTTGATGACCAGACGACAACCAGTATGACCAGATGAGTCTTCATTTGTATTCATTCCTTAAAATTAATCGAAAGAGTGATATTTTATTTAGAAGAATGCATTGTTTTACATCATGCAACATTTTTCGCGAAATCAAAGGAATGTTATAAAAGCAGATGATGCAGGACTATACAGTAAATTCAAGAAAGGGGAAGTTCTTACTTAAGAACAGAATTTATGTTGATTGGTATGAGGTCAATAGCATAGGCAACAACGATGAGCAAAATCAAACCATTCAAAAACCCACGTCAGGAAGCAATGGTGGGCACAATAAGAGAATCTCTGCGATCGACGAAGTGACGAAGCTTATTAGTTTCTCGCTACACAGTAAGAATGGCATATCCTGGATTTTAGTTTAGGGAGGACTACAAATACTATTGAGCTCGATTATAGGGACAACGCCCTTATAACGTTTAAGCTCACTACACATAACTAAAAAAAAACTCTCTTTCTAAGGCCTAAATTTGTTTATTAGATATATTTATTTGTGTTTAAAATTTTCAAAATTACTTTTAAAAGGTTTATCAGTTTCAAGCCTGTTGTTGTTGTTGTTGTTGCTAATGCCCTCTGGCAACCGCGTTGCGGTGACAGATCCCCCTAGATAGGCAGGCGATGGGCCGAAGGAGCAGCTTCCATTTCAATGAGCCCCAGTGGGAGGAAATCCGTCTTTGCTCGGGGTCCCGTAATTTTGAACCAATTCCAGAGGAGGGACCAACCCCCTGAAATCGGCACCCCCAGAGGTATCGTTTAACAACTTGGAGAACTTTGGAGCCACGACGGATTTTACTTGCACCAGCTCCCATTAGCGTACACGGTTCCACAGCGGACGGGCCGAGAGGGGGAAGTCCCTCCCAAGCACTGGCCAAGCCAGATGCTGCCTCATTTGCCGTGTTCTTTTGGGAACGTAGTTTAGCGCCCAGTCCACTGCGGGACAGTTTCAAGCCTAATTTGTACTTTCGGATATTTATTTACTTATCTTTTTTTTTAACTTTCAAAATTGTAAAAAGAAAGAATGCTGTAAATATATGCATATATGGTCCAATGTTACTAAGAACAATATTGTGAGCTATTGTAAACTATTGTAAACTAACTGCTTCCATATTGTATAGCGCTGATGTGTTTTACAAATTGTAATCCAAAAATTGTGCTGTAAAAAAAAAAGGGGGGGGGGGAGTCGCTGCTTGCTAGACGTGAGCCTGCGGCTGGGATTCAGCAGGACAGTAGGACACTTCAGGAACTAAAACAGGCTTTAAACCAAATAGGTAGGTCTTTCCTGAAGATAGTATCCAATAGTATCCTATTAAGATAATAGGGTCACAAATAATTATATGGTCTCTTCGATGAGATCTCATAATCGAGTTCAACTGCGTATCAAGTTCTACCTGCAAGCCTTCATCTAATAACTCACTAGTTTTTTGTAAAAAATACTTTAGAAATAATTTGAAGAAATTTTTTAAAATAAAATATTTTAATTAATTAATTGACACTTCTCTATATTCAAGCGATTTCCATTTAATTTCTTAATCTTTGGCAGGGGGGGGGGCTTTATTTCCTATAGCCTCTCCGTGGGTGGTTCTATGAACAGTAGTATATGTGTAAATGAGATTGTGTTAAAAATTGTCTTATAACTGACGCATTCAGCATCATTTACTTTTTTTGCACATTTTATCAAATGATTTACTAAATTTATTTTCATCTAGAATCCAAACAAGCAATTCAACATAATTCATTTTTCTTACATATTTTAACGAATGATCTACGAAATTCCATCTTCAGCTACAACCTGAACAGTACTAAGAAAATAGGTATGAAAAATCGTGGCGTAGCCTGGTGATGGCTGATGGGGTGTCACCCTCCCGAAAATGAGTAAATAAGGAGAAAATAGCGTATTCGTGGATAATTTTAATATGCAGAGAAATGTTTCTTTTTAGTTCGACCTTTTAAAATAAAATTTTAGCTACTAACACCAATATCGGCTCATCAGCAATTCTTTTTTTCCAGTCTAAGGCCGTAATAGACTTAAAAAAGTCCCTTCTCTTTCGAACTTTCAAGGAAGAAAAGTATAAATAGTTTAGGGTCCTAAACAATTTTGATTATGTGACATCTTGGGGAGGGATAGGAAGTAATGTTTTGGAAAATTCTCAGTGATAGAACAGATGTGATGTTTTTGTTTATGTAAGTGTGTGGCCATAGTTGGCTGCTGTAGGATTCCCCGAATGTTCCCCTTAAGAAATTTCACGTTTACTTAGGGACTTAGGCTTAAGCCGAAATTTCTTTTTCTTTCTTACTTCCAAACATTACAGATATTAAACTCAACTTAGGAATTTCTATTTTAATGCATTTTTATTTTCTAACACTTTTAGACAATAATATTAATTAACAATAATAATTAAAAAATATGTTCCCCCCTCAAAAAGAGATATATATATATATATATATAAACTCGGCTGTTCGAGCTTCGTCAGGGGGAGACCCCTGAACCCCCCCCCCAATTTTTTAGTTTCATTATTGCCATATTTAAAGTGATATTAATTGACTATGTCATTTTATTCCTCATCTTTCGTGTATTTCGCCTGGTAACCCTATGTTGAAATTTTTATGATTGTAACCTATTTATAGAAAAATACGCATGTGATGCATATTCTACAGCTTACTAAACATTGTAACAATAGATTAAAGCAGTTGTGAGCGAATAGTATTTAAATATATGTAAACAACATATGTGATGCATATTCTACAGCTTACGAAATATTGTAACAATAGATTAAAGCTGTTGTGAACTAATAGTATTTAAATACATGTAAAATTATGTCGCTTTTTTGGGACAATTTTCGATAAAAGGGGTGAGAGATAAAATGACATAGTCATTAATATATATGTTATATCAATTTTTATCACATGTCTCATTCCAGTTTTTGGACTATCAGCCACCCACGAAAAAAATCCTGCCTACGCTCTGTGAAAAATTACAACGAAATAAAATTAAATGGTTTGAAACAATTCTTTGAGACTATACATCCGACAAAGAAAAAAGCAAAGGAAAACATCGGATGTAGTTTATCTTTGTTTCTCTTTTTTTAAAAGTATCACATTCCCGAAATTTCAGATGAAGTCATTTTGCTGAGGTTATGCAGTTTCTGCCACGTTAGTCACACATGCAAGTAACATATTTTTCCTTAATGCAATTACTTCCCATAATCACGCTGTGCTGACTGTTGCAAATTTTATTTATTTTGCTATAACTTTTCTCTGTAACTAATTTCTATAATTGCAGTTCCAGTAGATATTTTGATAAAGCTGACACACACACAAAAACAAAACCTACTTTTAAATATTTGTATTTTAAGAAAAAGTTTCCATTGTTGAGTTTGGCTAAAAAACGTTTCCTTTCTTTTTACATAAAAATACTGTCTTAAAATTTTTTTTGTGTTCTGTTTTGTCTAACAATTCAAACATTCATGATGCTTGAAACTCAGAAAAACGAAATATTAACTGATAGTGTGAGTTTTGAAAATTCGATAGTCGAATTCTTTCCGTGAATTCGAAAATATGAATTGGTTATCAGCATCCTCTTAGGCCTAAAAATATACAGTTATTACAGTAGAACCTCGATTCATCGTTTTTCATGGGGTACGCAGGAAAAAGCGATGAATGCGGGAAAACGACAAATGCGGGTTCAATTCAAAATACGAAGAAAGCAATCTTAATGCATACTCGCTATGACTGTATACTAACAAATACTAATATGTAACAAAATCGTAAAACAAATAAATAGAAGATGAAAATTAAGTGATACTTATTTTAAAAAATCAGTAATTTTATGTTGAGTTTTTCGTCAGTGAAACAGTAAATTTTCACTTAAATATTAAATAAAACATTATGTGATTTTATGTTTGCATAAAAATGTTCATAAAGTTTCAAATACCGCTATTGCTTCGTACTAGTGTAGGCTCAGCCTCATCGGGATGAACGTTATCCTCTGCTTTGCCATTAATTCAATCTTTGCATCATCACTCGTTTCTTCCATGTTTAAGATACCGCATGCCGCGTCCTGATTAATTGAAATGTAATCATTAAATTTCACGCTATACACATCCTCTTCAACACGCAACCAGTGTTCATCTGATCATCAATAAACCAAGAAATCATACCAAGAAGCAATTTAAGTTTGCATCCCATATGGATCCATTTAACGTTTAATTTCATTTTGGTCAGTAGAAAAATTTTACAACGATGAATGCGGGAAAGACACTTTTTGGCGAACGATTCATGCGGGTTTCTTTAACGTTAATCAAATACAATTTGTGCAGGGACCATCGAAATAAAACGATCAATACGGGAAAACGATGAATGCGGGAACGATAGATCGGGGTTCTACTGTAGTAGCCTTTTCCCCCGAGCTCTCAAATCGCATTACTGCCGGCCTTTCGCATCTCCAGAAATATGAACATTTACTGCATTTGAGAAGTTAAGAACGTAATTGCTCTGTAATTTTTGTACCTTTAAAAAACGATGTTATTTACATCCTTGAGTATATAAAAATTTGGATGGGTATATGCTTATTGTAGGTCTATAAATTTGACTACGATTAATAAACTAGTATTTTCGAAGTACTATTATTAATTTGACAATTAGTAATAGTACTTCAAATTGGAAATCGTTTAGTTACTTCTTAGGAAAATCAAAATAATCGTGGTTATTCTCCAGTTCAAAGAAAAAAATATCATTCACATAAACTCAAACGCAGTTGTGCAACAGCCTACGTAGAGACAAGACCTTTGCGGCCCATCCACACTTTTGCGACCATAGGTTTTACGCCTTCGCCAGATGGTCACCCCGATGCAGAGCATCCAGTGTTTAGTCCCCAAGAAAGCTTGTTCTTCATTTTATCTACCTGCTGAAAGGATGAGTCAAATTCACCTAGCCCGGGATTCAAGCCCTGGACCTATGGCATGGCAGTAAAATGCGATAATCATGACAACACTCATACACATCTATTTTATTATCATTTCATCAAGAATATCGGCGTCTACAGTCGTGATTGCCATAAATACTTATCACAAAATATTAGGTTGTAACGAAAGTTTCCCGCCACCGCAAACATCGTCAGAACACAGTTCGCATTGGCGTATTTGCTCATATTTTGTCGAACTATTTTTGACATTTGAAAGAAAGAGGCTTACTTTATAACACTGTGGTGTGAAATCTCTGAAAAATATAGTTATCATTAAGTACAAGGTGTCTCCAAATGGAACTATAGCTCTAGAGGATTAGAACCATCATTAACTTCCAGTTGTGTTGCAAAAAGTCAGCTCTAGAATATCAACAAATTATGAGTACAGCTTTAAGTACTATTGTTGTATAATGTGACACTGTGCAGGTTTGGTACCGAAAGTTCAAATACAGTTATCTAAGGAGTTAGAAGTTAGTTTTTCAGGCAGATATGGTGGAAAACTTTCGTTACAACCTGATATTTATTTTGTTTTTGGATACTTCGAATTTATGTAATTAAGGTGGCATAAAGCACAAATAGGAAGTAGTATTTACTTGAAATTATTATATGTTCTATTCTGTCAGTGTCATGTACTCTAAGAGTAGATAACTTTATTTTGAAGGGCTCAGTATACTATATAAGGGTGTTGATTAATGAATAAAGGACAAGCCCTTACAGGCAGAGACACTAATAATAATAATAATAATAATAATATTCGTACACTTGTGCCATTGTAAGTAAAATAAAATAGGCTCTGATTCTGTTCCAATATGCTCCCCCCACCCCCTCCGTCCCTCTGCGATTCCTACTCCTAATCATCCTCTCCATCTCTATTTCTGCTTGTCTCGATTCTTCTCTCTCAAATGCTGATCCAAGAATTTGAAATTTAAAACGTGCTATAGCTCCCCGAATATAAAAACCCAAAACACAAACACAAGGCTCGTTGATGTAAAATTCATGCTCATTAAATTTAGAATTTAATGGAAAATTCAGAACAACTCAGGAAAGGACTTCGATTACGAATGTAACTGTCACTGAGCGTGACCTTTAGAAAAATTTTCTGCTCTGACTTTGGATCGATGAAAATGCATCCATTAAGACCTCCATGATTGGCTTCGAAGCGTTGTGGATAATAAAAAAAAAAGTTCTTAATTTCGGTTTTAACAGATTTAAAGTCCTATATTCGATGTTTGTTTTTTTTATGTTTGCCGATTTTTTAAGAACGGCTACTTTAGCCGTTCTTCAACCTCCAGCCGTCAAAATCCTACTTTTGAAGGCTGCTTGTGAATTCTTTACTGTTGTATCTTGAGGAGCAATTAAGAGTACTGCTTCGAGAATTACACAGAAATTTTAGACAGTGGAAGGATTTTAGTATATGCGAAATACAGCATCTGAGAAAACCTCTTTGATAAGCTCACTGCTAAAAAGCGAGCTATTGCTTGTTAATTTCTGTGAATTGTATATTAAAGATTGTTCGTCGAATTTTCCGTCAAATTTACTGATTATTGGAACATTCCATACGTAGTGGACTTTTGAATCGTTTAAACTGCTTTCTGACTATTTGAGTCATTTAAAGTGTTTTTTTTTTTTTTTTTTTTTAGGTAGATTCCGAGGTTCTTTCATATATTTCTCTATGCCGCGAAAAATTGCTTTTCAGAAAAAAGAAAAAGAAAGAAAACATGTTTTCATGCGATTATCATTTATATCGATTATCGTTCATATAATTATCATTTAGTTTTTTGAGGATTGTGTGTTACTTTTAGTGTCTTTATAGTTATTTCTAGGAAGCGGTAGAATTTTTTTTTAATTTAATTTCTATGTGTTTTTTGTATCATGCTTTTCTAGTCATTAGTGGTTCCATGAGTTACTCAAACTCTAGAAACACAACCAAACACAGAGAGAGAGAAAAAAAAAATCCCCTCTTTCTTTACCGCAGCTAATGTCTGTTAAAGCTTGAAACTGTCTAAATTTAACTGACTTCTTGCCGAGGGGTCCTGCAAGCATCAGACACCCCACTCAAAGCATTCGTTTCGACTGTCGTCACAGGATCTAAATGATGTTTGCCTAATGACGATCAAAAGAATTTGGGTGGAAACTGACAGTCAAGCATGGCATAAATATTGTATGTTAAGAGTCGATCTATCCGTTAACCCTTTAACCGCAGTGTTCCCGCTCTGGAAACACCAAACTGTGACATTTTGACTGTTGCCAGGCACGAAGAAAAGATTTGATTTCTATAAAAATAGTTGCGGATGACATAGCTCCACGAGAATCCTTTACTTTTTAGCACGTCATTTCCCGTCAAAAAATGGTCACGATTATTTTTAACAGCACTGACATCTGCCGGAAAATGGAAGGATGGGAGAACAGCTGGATAGACTGCCCAGGCACAGCCAGCTGCGTCAAAAAAGGGTCTCTAGATCTGTGGCACGCGATGAACGTTTCGATCGTCCGCCATCTTGTTGGTAGTTAAGTCGAGCGATGGCAACAATTGCTCTTTTTTCAGCATTGGGAAACAGTTGCGCCTCAAAGGGTTAATTGAGCTGCAAGAAAATAATACTGAACATAATAAAAAACTACGCATTCTTATTAATAAAGAAAATAAAAAGAAAATATGTTGCTTTTATTAAAAAATCGTATTGCAATACGTAAATAATAGTTTAAATTAATGATGTTTAATTACGCAAATAACTTAAAAAGACCATAAAAATATTTAAACCCTCAGGTTTTTTATTTTTAAATAAGTAATTTTTAAAAATTAAAATGCAGACATTTATATTTAATATCTTGATACAAATGTAAATGCTAATGCGTGAGTGTAATTTTGAGAATTATGTTTCACCACCATGCATGTTGTGCCACATTTCCTGTTGAAAAGTAAAACTGAAACTACACCAGGAATTATAATGTTACAAATTTTTGGGGTGATCTATATTCTTCGGGGGTTTAATTTAGGCTAAAATTCGTATTCTGCGTACCGAATAAGTAAATTTTACATTTTGTTGTATGAAAATTGGTTAACTAGAACTCGAGATGGGACTTTTTTTGTTTACCGTAGAAAATCATAGGATTTGGCTATTTCTCGCTAAATTTGGAGATATTTCACCAAAAAGGCGCCAAGCGTGATTGACGTGATTTTATCGTGACGTGATTTTACCACGATGGATTTTATCAAGAGGATTTGACGTGATTTTATATATGGGGCCTGCTTACTTCTCTGCTTTAGTATTACGCAATATAATTAGTATTGTGTCATCAATATGATATACGCAACCGATAGGAAACGTTCCAGAAATTGAAAAGCCCTCAAAATTGTTCGACATTTCGGAAAGAGTTATAAATAGAGGATATCACCTCGCTCAAGCTCAGTTTTGAGTCAGCTGTGAGCTTGCACGCTGAGATTGCCTTGGCTGTGAGAGCCATATAGGGCTTGTATTGTATCGCTTTTACAAGCGATTTGCGAAGCTTGTTTTGAAAAGCCTACTTTTGAAGGCTGTTTGTGATTTTTTTACTGTGTACGTTGAGGAGCAATGAAGAGTAACGTCCGAGAATAACACTGAGGTTTTAGACTGTGGAAGGATTTTATTATATGCGAAATACAGTACCTGAGAAAACCTCTTTGATATACTCATTGTTAAAAATCGAGCTATCGCTTGTTAATTTCTGTGATTGTCAATTGTGTATTGAAGATTGTTCGTCGAATTTTCAGAACCTATAAAATTTGTATTTCGTCCTGTCAAATGGACTGATTTCTGGAATATTCCATACACACTGGACTTTTAAACTACGAACCGAAAAGCTAGGTGATTTTTTTTTCCTACAGCATCAGAAAAAAAAAGCGTAAGATGATATGCAAAGTAGATATATGAACAGCTTACATCTATATATATATATATAACATTACAAGTCAAAAGCCTATGAAAATCCCATATTTCTGGAACTACGCAGTTTAATTCAGTTGGAACAAAGAAATCTGCGTTCAAAAACTGCAATTAATACACGGTCCCTTGCAATTCCTTTGTAACTTTGTAGACGGTCCCGGCAGCCAGCCACATAGGCGTCTTAAAAGTCATAACAAACCCTGGGAAAACAGCTGCCCAGTTTTAGCTTTTGGCCAATGGTTGAAACGCGTTCGAGGTCATGTGACATGGCGTCCAAAGCTTTTATAAGGACCTGCAACAGATCAGGAGCAGATCTTTCGCGTGACGCACCTGTCTAAGAAAGATGTACTCAATCGTCCAATAAAATTATGTAACCGCAGTTGGAGTCCATCGACGGCCGCTATGGCCCAAGAATTTTCACGATCGCTCCCGGCCAACGACGATCGGCCTTCTACAGACTCAACCCATCCGGCCCGATTCCCGCAATAGCGGCTCAGAGTCCCGAGCCATCCAGGAGACCTCAATAGCCATGCCTCTCCCTCGCCTTACCACCGGTTCCACGACACAACTATCCCGTAACGCCTAATGTTACATATATATATATATATATATATATTTCTTTTCTTTTCTTTCCTTTTTTTCCATTTAAATTGTTGAGATTACCTTTAGGTTAATAAGGCGTATCAGTTTTATGTTAATTTTAACTAAAAAAACAATTTTACACACAAAAGAAGAAATGTAACTAGAAAATTTTACGACTGAAACAAGTGACTTAAGTATGGAGTCATAGCATAGGCGGAATAAGTCTTATTCTTTCAGAGTAGCATTTCAAAATAAATATGTCATCATCAGTTAAGCACTAAGCACAGACCATTAGAATTCTTCTTAATGCAGCTGAGCTTTCTAAGAGTAAAAAAGTGATTAAGAGATAGTTTTGTAAACTGTTACAAATTTTTGTGGTGATCTGCTCTTCAGTGGTTAAATTTAGGTTGAAATTCCTATTCTACGCTTCAAGTAATTAAGTTTTGCTTTTGTGTTGCATGTTAATCAGTTAACTAGAACGCGAGATAGGGACCTTTTCTTTTCCACAGAAAAGCATGGGGTTTGACGGTTTCTTGCCAAAAACTGGCGATATCGCTTAGATGGCTTCATTTTTGGCTCGAAATTTGGAGATATGTTGCCAAAATGTCTTTGAGTTTGGCGGAATTTGGCACGCTTTTATTAATGGGACCTATAACGTGTGCTTGTCTGCACTGCCTTAGTATTACGTCATAATAATACGCGACCAATAGGAAATGCCATCGGATTGGAATGTTGTGATTAGTAAAACATTAAGTGTAACAGGGCAAGCCGCTCCCCTACTCGAGATTTGTCAGCTGTCGCTAGTAGAGAAATGTTATTTCTGCTGAGAGCTCATACGTTCTGTATTGCGGTATTATAAGAGGCGCTTTCTCGTTTGTTTTGAGAAGCCTATTTTGAAGGCTGTTTGTAAATTCTTTATTGTTGTATGCTGAGGAATAGTAAAGTGTTCTCATCGAGAATTTCACTGAGTGTTTAGACTGTGGCAGGATTTTATTGTATGAGAAATACAGCATTTGAGGAAGTTTCTCAGATAGCTTACTGTTATAAAACGTGTTACTGCTTTTTAATTTCTGTGAACTGTGTACTTAAGATTGTTCGTCGAATTCCTAGAACTAATAAAATTTGTGTTTCGTCCTTTCAGCTCGAACTTTCCGTGTTTACTGTACACTGGACTTTCAAGCTACAAACTCGAAAAAACTAAGCAGTTTTCTGCAACAATGCATTTCAAAGGCTCTAAAAGAAGAGCATTTCATAATCATAATATTGTAAAGTAGATTCATGAAATCATTTCTTTGATTTAAACATTTATATGAATGTGAACAAACATAATCTTGCATTGTACGATGATTTGTTGCTAGAAATTCTGCCTAATCGGCCTGCTCCCACCTCCCTTACCATCTTCATACCCCCCCCCCCCAAAAAAAAAAAAAGCCCTCCGAGTGATTATTTATTTTAAAACTATCGTTTTGGAACTGCGTCGTTATTAAGTTCAACAAATGTTAGTTTTATTGCATAAGTAATGCATGAAAATTTCACTGTTATCTTATTGTAATAATTTCTTACAGAACTCCCAAAGAACCTCAGACCTAGTGAGAAACTGGCAGCCGGTCCAAGAATATCTAAATCGATACGGATACTTGACGTCATCGCCGGACGGAGCTGACAATTTAAGGACTGAAGATAAGTTGCGTGATGCCATTCGTACTATGCAAAGATTCGGCGGAATTCCTACGACTGGTGTACTAGATTCAGCCACCATGTCTCTTTTAGGACGCAAAAGATGCGGCATGCCAGACTTGTCGCCATCTGAAAGAGTTAGGAGGTATGCCATTCAAGGACAAAGCTGGCCAAAAAAAGATCTCACATGGAGGTAAGAGGTTTTAAACGATTCTCTGGCCATCACACTCAATCGAAAATGACGGTGTATATTACTCTGAATCTCGGAGGGAATTTACAAACGGAAACAATTTTATACAGTCCAGTGTGTAGCCAAGGGGAAAGTTGTCCGAAAGGTTCTCAAAAAGAAGCTTAATTATTACTATTTTGATTGAAGTCTAAATTTTGGCTCTTGCTTTATACGTCCCTGTACGTAGTAAAAGAGAAATTCGTTGAGGATGTTTTCTATATATTCTGACCAAAGTATATACACGGTTACTACAGCTTTTTTTAAGAGAATCTCAAGAAGAGTTTATAAGCCAAGGTTTTTCATTTAGCAACATTTTAATATTCTACTGCTGTTTTCAGATTTTATGTGCTTCGTTCTTTGAATGGAGCACATGAATGGAGCAGGTTTCACACACACACACACACACTGAAGATCTACATCTCATCATTTTGCAATATAAAATTCAATTTTTTCAGAGGGAGCTAAAAGCTTTCTAGGAAGGGCTTAGTCCACCCTAGCTCCCACTCAAGTACGCCAATGTGCATAAATCTATTATAAGTATGGCCGCAGCTAAACCAGTTATTGGTGGAGGTGGAGGGCAGCTAATTAGATAATCATTTCTTTCTGCACCTAGTTAGTATTCCCTTAACCAACCAGCGAAATTAGATTATGGAGTGAAAATTTTTAACTGTTATTTGAGGCTAGTCACATGTTGAGTCACACTATTACTAAGTACCAACTGCTGCCTTCTGTAACCTTCTGAACAAATTACCGTCTTTTGTTTAGTGGAACTCTCTGCTTCTTTACGGCGCCGTCTTTATCTTAATGTCTTTTATCTTAACGACCTATCACCACAAGACACCATAAATTTTTTGACACAACTGGAGCTGCGACACTAACTATCGTTTTAAATGGGGGAGGACAGACCGACCGTAATCAACAGACATTTCAATTCATCTGAATTGTACTCCGAACTGTTTCCGGTATAGACCTCCCCCCCCGCCTTCCTCAGTCTAATTCCAAGAGACAATGACTAAGATGTTGAGGGTGGAAAAGGGAGCTGTTTCCCCCTTTCTGTCCCCCTTCATCTTAAAAAAAAATAGAAAGGAGGGGAAAATTATGCCAAAGAAAACCAAACATAAATAGTGAAAAGAAAACAATGCCAACAGGATGTGAGAAGGATAAATTTTAGAACATTATTCATTGCAGAAGTAACAGTTATTGTAACTAACGGGCGGGATTATTTTTTAGGCACAGTAAGAGTAGCAGCGTACAGGCCCTGATAATTTTAGGGGCTCGTAGCGATTTGAATTTTTACAAAATGGCAGAACTATGATCAAAACTTCACCGGATTATAGGTAAGCCCCCCTCCCTCCCCATTTTATCCATTTCAACTGACAATCGTATGTGTGTTTTAACTAGAGAAATTAAAAGTTTCTTAAATTTTTAATTCGTAGTTGCTGAATAATATATTGCTAAATAAAAAGCAATGATCATTGCTCCGCCTCATTTAATTCTTTTAGATTTCTTTAATTTCAAAATTATATAAATTATATAAAAAAATATATAAAATTATATTAAATATAAATAAAATTTTATATAAAATTATATAAAAAAAAGTTCAGGCTGGAGAGAAAGAGAGTAGAAAAAAAACTATAATTAGATAGAAAAGATATTATAATATAAAGTAACGGAACAACTTTTCATGTTAAATTAAACAATATTTATTTAAAATTATGAATTAAAATTTTAAAAGAAAATTAATTTTTCTAATTAACTTGCTTATAAGACTGTCACCTAAAATGGATAAGATGGTGAAGGGGCTTACCTACAATCCGGTGCAGATTTGTGTTACCCCAAAATATTTAACACTAGCATTTTACATTTTAACACTTGAATTCTCACCGCTGAAAAAAAAAAAGAAAAAAAAACTGCCCTGTCTCTTTGTGTATCCCGTTTTATTCACTTTCTATCACTCTTTGTATTCCCTGCTTAAGTTCTACCAAAACTATAGAAGAAATTATTTCCCCGCCCCTCCCTCCAAATTTTTTTACTGGATGCGAAGATCTCTCAATACTCTCAAACGGATTTCGTAAACTCCTCGTAATTTTGGTTTTATTTCCTAATACATTAACGATAAAGCGGTCAAAAATTCTTTCATTTTTACCCATGAGCATTTATTAGCCATGAGCATAACACCATTACTAAAGTGTGATGGTAGAAGGTTCTGGTATCTCGCGTAGCTGTCGATCTTACTGCCTGGAGTTTTGTGCAGTTTCCTCCATATGTGACTGAATATGCGTTAGAAACCTTAAAAAGGCCTTCGCCCCAGGTATACACCCCTCGTGTAGGTTTGCCTTAAACACCATACACACACCAAAAATTGATTACATACAAAAATAATAACTGAATCCCTTCAGTTTTATTGTATGTGTGTATTTATGTATAACGTGCACATTTTGAGTCTTTAAATTTTCAAATTTGCACTTTTTAAAAAATTACGCAGCTTTATCTTGAAAAAGTGTATTTTTTTTTAAATTAGTCGTTGTCTATTGAAACAGTGAAATTCAATTCGAGATCATTATAACGCCAGAGGAATTTAAAACCAACTCAGTAATTCAATTCCCACAGAAATGATGACCGATAAAATTCAAGGATAGAGTTATGGACTAATGTGTAGGGTTTGATTACATCTTTGTTTTCTTTTGGAGGGGAAAAGAGTGGCCTACCAACAAAAGAATACTTTTCTTTGATAATGAGCCATAGAATTAAGTTTTCCTTCGTTTAAAAGGAATAAAGGAAGTCTTTATGAGGGATATGAAGAAATAAAACCTTAAATATACGCAAATAATGAGAGATTGCAGGACATATTCGTTTGAATCATATTACTATGCATGCTTACTTATGTACACTAATGATAAATTAATTTGTTTATTGTTTTGAAAGATTTCAATTTAAAAACTATAAGGGAAAACACCATTAAATTTTAATTAGTGCAAAAACTTTTTCAAGGATAAGCTAACTCATGAAAAGGCTTTGTTATAGTGAATTTATTAATTTTTTAGTGGCTGCTATTTTTTCGTTAGCTGCTTTGGAGTTCAAAAGGAATCTATAAACAAGCTGTCTCAGAAAGGTGGTAACGGGCTTTAATTCTTTATTTATTAGGGATAAGTGGACAGGGTAAATTGAAAAAAAAAAAAAAGTCTTCAAAATGAGTTCGGAAATAAGACTCCGTTAAGAAAAAATTCCTCTCCTTAATTTTTAAAAAGTTTTTTTTTTAAATTTGTATATGACCCCCCTACAAAAAAATTCTCAATTAGTAAAGTGTGCCATACACTAATGAGTTGACATACAAAGTTTAAGAACTATATCTTAAAAAGTGTCAGTGTGAAGTAAAATAGAACGCTGACTTAAACTACTTCCCAATGGCTCTCAAAGGGAAAAAATCGCGTCAAATGATCGCATTTGAGGGGTCGTACAGAAATTACGAAGGAAAATCGTTTTTCCACTCTTGCACTAAACGATTCAAAATCATGTATGGTCCCCGGTCATCTTTCTTTAAAGATATCTCTGTGACGTTGTATGATAAAAGGCTCAAATTTGGTATATCACCTCATTAGTGTGGTGCAGGGGCGTAGACAAGGGCGGGGTCAGGGGGTCATACCCCCCCCCCCCCATGAGGAATTTTTTGCCATACAAAATCTATATTCTTCACTACATTATTACACACACGTATACATATATATGAGTTGTAATAGTCATAACCCCCCTCCCATGAAAAATTTCTGGCTGCGCACCTGGTGTTGGGAACATTTTACTAATTGGGAATGTTTTTGCACGGGGTTCGTATACATATTAAAAAAGTGTAACATTTTGAAAATTAAGGAGAGGAATTTTTTCTTTATTAAGAAATATTCTTATTATTTTTCTTATTGAGTCTTATTTCCGACCTTATTTTGAACATTTTTTTCAATTTACACTGCTCACTCACATCTCCAATAGATAAAGAATTAAAGCACGTTACCACCTTTTTTGGACACCCTGCATGTCATTAATATTACAAATTGTAATGTTGTTTTCCCGCATTAATGTGTGTTGCTGGAAAGAGAGTTGTACAGGCATTGTTGCGAGTGAAATAATTATATGACACATTCACCTTGTCGACCGTTTTGCGACTTGAGACAAATTTGGCTACCAAAAGGAAGTTCTCGAAACTAGTAGAATTTTGGTTTTATGTCAGTTAGGAAAGACGTTACTGGAAAAATGTAGTAATATGATGTCAAATCCTTTTTGGCGTTACTTTCAGCTTGGAAATCTATGTATAGGGGGTGCCGTGCTCGTAGCGTACGTGCTCATAACGTACACCCCATCAAGGGTACTTGTAGCGTACATGTGGTGCTCGTAGCGTACATCTCCCCCTCCACCTGTTTCCGTTCTCACCACAGCAAATCCGACTAAATATAGACCTACTTTAGTAGCGGCCATTTTAGTCCACAAAATCGTAGTTTAGAAAACAATAAAATATGGGGAAAAAACCACCTTCTTTAGCAAGAAAATTGAGTTGCTGGTCATCCTATTGCTGTTCTCTTGTTTAAAGGTGTGCAAGCAATCTGTGTACATAATGTATTATACTAGAAACCTCTTAAAATGATAAAAAACCATCATTTAAAAATATATTGCTATTTAAACTATTAATTTTTCTATCTGTATAAATGCCTTCTTGCTGCGTTCCCGGCTGAAAATCAAGCTATCAGAAAGAAGAAAATGTAAAAGTGTACAGGCATTAGGCGGTTTTACGGGGGGGGGGTAATTACCCCTCCCAGGATTTTGAAAACGAAAGTGAAAAAAATAATTCTGCATAGGAAATTCACAATCGCGAATTACAGAGTCCGAGCCCGTCTCATTTTAGTAGGGGGGGGGGAACAATTTTGATCGATGGGGTCGAAGATGCATGGTTATTACTTTTGGGATTTACATACTTCATCAATTATATGATTAATTAAACACTTATTTCACATTTGATGATTGATTAAACATTTTATTCACATATATGAAGTGTATTGTGCAGTCAAAGGTGACCCTTTTCCTCTCTATGTCCCCCAGTAGTCACTCCTTCTCTGAGGCACTGAGTTTATATAAATTATAAAATAAATGGGGGGGTTATATAAAATTATAAACCCCCTCCCAGACTGCAACTGTAGAACCGCCCTTGTATACAGGTTCCCGCAAGATGAACAAAGAAGGGCGGAATGAATGCGTAGGATTCCTAGAAATAATTGGACGCCAAACAAAAATACATATGATTGTATATTGTATAAGATCTTTATAAGATATAAATTTATCTTATAAAGCTTAAAAAAATTATTTTTAACTTTTTACATTATAATATGAATACTTTTTACTAATTTAATGGCAATTTGGTAAAGGGCTGAAGTATGTAGATCTAGGGTTCTGGCCTACAGCGCGACTGTTTTCAGTAGTTGTAACCTGAATAAGCGCTAGAACCCCTCAAAAAGTTCTCCGCTCAAGGCATGCCTTAATTAAGCAGGCAGCCCTCATGTAGATCTGCCTTAAACACAAAATCAAAATAACTCACATGATAACTTACACTGAAAGTAAAAAGTTTTATAGTTTTAATATTAAATAAAAATCATTATTTCTTCCAGCCCTATACCCTATTAGAGAAGGTGTCTTACAAGCACTGACCTAGGGTTTTCTTCTTTAAATATTGATCTTAGACATATATAATTAATTACAAAGTTACTTTATGGTGTCGAATAAAATTTTCAGGAATGTAAGTAATGTAAGTAAATACAAACTTTTACTTTTTATACAGCCCTCTTACACAAATTCCCAATAAATAAAATATACTCCCTTGCATTAATGAGGTGATGTAGAAAGTTTAAGCTTTCTCATCAGAAGGCTTACAGATGTTCAATCAAAGTCTGTGAGGGGCAATAAGCTTTTCAATATCAAAAATAGTAAACATATAATTATTAAAACTATTCAAACAAAGCTAATTAACTATTAATTTTAATCACAGTTATATATACCCAATATTTTACATTTTAAGAAATGAATTTTAAATCATTTTAAGCCAGTTTCCTTCAAAAAGTCTTGCTGTTTTTTTTTCAGCATTTAAAAAGTTGTCTAAAAACATTACAATTACACTAACATTTAATTTAAAAAAGATTTTTAAAAAGTTGTTTTTGACTTATTAATACCATAACTTAATTTTTAAAAAGGCATCTTTAAAATAAGAGTACCAATGTTTAAATTGATTATTTTCAGAAATAAAAATATTATATAAATATATATACTTATAAATCTTCCTTATTTTAAAATTTATTATTTAAAAACAAAGAGCTAACAAGAAAAATTACCATGAATCAGAATAAACTCTTGCACTTATAAAAAGAAAACCAGTAATAATAATCCATAGCTCAACGCTAGGTCTCCCTCAATCCGATCGAGCTCAGTAACGTAGCAATTCAGTAGGTTTGGGGGGGGGGAAGGAGGGGGATTCTGGACACTGAAAGACATCGATATATGATTATTTTTAGAGGTGTTCCGGATATCCGTATCCGTATCAAAAAATATCCGGATCCGCATTTTTTTAGCGGATCTTTTAACGATATTTCAGAATAAATGAAAGAAAGAAAACAAAATTATTTCGTTATTATTTATTTATTTTTTTATAATTAAACATAACGTGTTTACTTGCGTAATAGTCGCCCTCGCATAATAATTTCACCCCCGTTTTGAAGCAGACAAAATTTCTAAAAATATTTTTCCTCTAGAAAAGCCACAGTCACGTATTCGACATTTATGTCTATAAAAAAATATTACTATAATAAAAATATTACTAAACAGAAAAATGCCTCTTTTTGCGTCTGAGATACCTTTTGTTTTACTTTAATGTTTTATAGCCAGCACTGTTTTTAATATTTGAAGCTCTATCCAGTATTCGAACATGCTAAAAGACATTCTGAAATATACACCGCTTGATACAATTTTTTATTTTAAACACTTCATTATAATTGGGAATCGGCCGTAAAACAGTTCCTTAAAAAAAAAAAAAAATTACAATGACTTTTTCTTGACTTGATTTAAACTTCACCTTATTTGTTCAAAATAAATAGTAGTAATGAAATCTACAATTTTGTGGACTAAAATGGCCGCTACTAAAGTAGATCTATATTTAGCTGGATTTGCCTTTTTATTTCTTCTTTTCAATTATTACTGTGGTGAAAACAGGTGGCGGGGAAGATGTACGCTACGAGCACCACATGTACGCTATGAGCACGTACGCTACGAGCACGGAACCGTATAGGGTAGAGAGTCTCTCTCGCCGTGGAGTGAGACTGCGGGTATAGAGATCAGAGCTATACGATTGACATTGCGATTTGAATAGTGTTATTGCTGTGCTGGTTAATGATTTTACTGTTGCATATGCTACTAAATTCTGCATTTTTTGTGCGATATTAGTGCTTCGATTCGACGAATAAAGAGTATTTTCGCTTTTCGAACTTATTGGACTGTTTTAACGTACACCCATAGTGTAATTTTCGTAACAATATAATTACATAGTTCTCACAGTATTAAAAGACAATCTTTTGCGAGCAACAATTGTCTGAAGTGCGTTTTAATGACGTTTAATTCCAAGTTATATAAAATAATACATAAGTTAATGAAATTTATATGCAACATTGCTATTCCATTTTAAGAATTGAAAAGGGTTTGTGACTTAGCAGTTTGTCTGTTAGCCTGTATGTCTGCATATACAAGAACTGAAACAGATTAAATATACAGTTGACCTTTACTGCAGAAAGTTTATTATTGAAAATGGCATGAACATTTAAAACGAGGCAGAATTACATGATCATTACAATTGTGTTGGAAAGCCTTTTATAATTGATTCGCTTTGCATGGTTTATTTTTCTTCTTTTAAATTTGTCTGGGATGATGAGTTTAGGCATTCAGTGCTCTATCGCATCAAGTCATTTTTTTTTTTTTTTTTAAACAGAGTGGCTGCGTATAAGAAAGTCTAAGTGTAAACGAGAAAAGCAAATCCCTAAGTTTTAGAGCCAGAAACACTTTTTGATAGCAGCACTGAAAAGGCTTGGACAGGACTTGCTCTATATACAGACATCAGTTTCTCCGCAATTTGTTTGCTTTCGAGGCAGACGCTTATAAGCTTACAGTTGCAAAATAAGGAAAATGGAAGAAAATAGCAGCACTGAAAAGGCTTGGACAGGACTTGCTCTATATACAGAAATCAGTTTCTCCGCAATTTGTTTGCTTTCGAGGCAGACGCTTATAAGCTTACAATTGCAAAATAAGGAAAATGGAAGAAAATAGCAGCACTGAAAAGGCTTGGACAGGACTTGCTCTATATACAGACATCAGTTTCTCCGCAATTTGTTTGCTTTCGAAGCAGACGCTTATAAGCTTACAATTGCAAAATAAGGAAAATGGAAGAAAATAGCAGCACTGAAAAGGCTTGGACAGGACTTTCTCTATATACAGACATCAGTTTCTCCGCAATTTGTTTGCTTTCGAGGCAGACGCTTATAAGCTTACAATTTCAAATTCAGGAAAATGAGAGAAAATCTCTTTGTCTCTTCCACATCCAACAAAGAAAAATTCCCAACTAAAACACAGCTAAAAACGAAGTATGAAAAAAACTCAAATACTTTCATATTTTAAATACGCACTAAAGTACTATATACTAAAAGTGTATTATTATCCATGAGGGTATTCTATTTTTTTTGTTTGTTTGTTTGTTTGTTTCATTTTGTTGGAAAGGGTATCATTATTCATGTGCCAGTCCTATTTGTCTCCATTGTTTCCTTATGTTGGAAAGTGTTGATCATAATCCATATGTCGACCCTATGTTTTTCTTACATAAATAGTCAGTCTGTAATTATAAATTCTAAAACAATGAATCCTTTTTAAAAATATATTTTGAAATTTAAAAAGTAAAATTCAAAATTGTCCACACATTTTACTTGTTAAAATTAACAGAGGGAAAAAAAGGAAGTTGTGGCCCGGGGCGTCGCCGGGGAGGGGAGGGTATCGGGATATATCCCCCCCCCCCGAAATTTTTGGATTAGTGATGAAATTCCGTCTATTTATACACATATAAGTTCATATCCCCCCGAAAAATTTTCCAGGCGCATATCCCCCCCCCCGAAACATTTTCCTGGCTACGCGCCTGACTGTGTGATTTTTTAATAGTTGGGATAAAATAATTTTTTAAATTATCATTGTAACTAAATTAAAATAATCTTAAAAAGACATGCTTTTGCTTCTTTTTTATATGTAATATATAGTGATAAAACAATATTTTTTCACTTTTAACTACTTTCAGAAAATACATGTGGTATATGAGTTAGAGAACTTTTTCATACTTTCAAAGTTTAGGCACTCCCATTGAGTTTTTCCTTTATTGTTTAATCTAGATGTGTGTGTTTGACACTGTCTAATTTATAAAACTCTTAATAATACTGTTTATGAAGAGAAGAGAAATTGCGTTGTTTCCTTTTAAGATAATTCCTCTTGTTATCTTTCGATAACAAACACTTAAAGGAGCCCAAAAATGGCTTAATGATTTATCATGGTCTTTTAAAGAATTCTTGTTCGCGAAATAAGGAATCTTTTATCAACTTTCCATTAAAAAAATTGTTAATAGCGATGACTACAATAAAGCGTTTGTATTTTTATCTCACAAGTTTTGTCATGATAAATAAATTGAAGAAAGTCTTGATACGCTTTTATTGGCTCATTAGTGATGCTTAATTACTTTAAACTGCGAAGTAAGGAATTTAAGAAAGACAAAACAAAGGCAATCTTTTGCTTAGTGAAGATTTATTTTACTCAATATTGCCTCCTCTTAATTTCAGATATAGAAATTCAATACATGAAAAAACAAAATAAAGTAATTATATTAGGGAGGAAAATGTAACCCTCTATTAAAAATAGTGCTTTTGAAACATGCAATTTTATTTGTTTTATTAACCATTAATCTGGCGTTTTTAAAGAATAAACGTTAGTCTAAATTCCAAAATTTGAATTCTGAAAGGCAAAGTGCTAGGGGTGAAGAAGTATTTTTTGTTTTTTTTTTTTTTTTTTTAGGGGGCGGATGCTCTTGCGAAAATTTCCTAGTCCCTCCTGAAAAAATGTAAAAAAAATTCATTTATTTCTTCAAACAGAAAATTACGCATAAATATTTTAATATTACTCTTGTAGCAGTATATTAACTAATATTCTAGCGTGGAAATTAAAAAAGAAATTGAGCCTTTAAGAGGGAGAAACTCAGATAGATAGTGTATTAGCATGAATAATAGGTAGGAGATTTGTTAATATGCATTAAAGCACAATATGCCGTGTTAATAAGTATTTCGAGAAATTAAAAGTGATTGTTCCTGCATCTGCAGCTTTCACTGAATGACCTTACAGTGGTCTTAGAAGAGTGAAAACGTATTTGCAGACGAACATGGCTCAAAAACTTTTAATACATCTCCTACTCCTTAATGTTCATGAGTCGTACATTGTAAAAATGAATTTGGATTCATTATAAAAGAATTTACGCGTAAAACAACTGAGAGAAAATTCAATTAAATTTTGGCAAACTGGCAGATTAAAAAAAAAAATCGTGCTTCAATTATTTTATTTATTTATTTATTTTTTTCGTAAATTCTCTCAGTCCCTCACTTTCCAAAACGTTGGCACGTCCCCGAGAAAAGACTACCTGAACGTGTTTTATTTATTTATTTATTTATTTTTCATTTAACTTGTTGCTTAGTTTAACAACCTGCATCAAGTAAAACAATATAAACCGCAATATGAAAGGCTCTTTCATTTATATAACGGTTCTTTCTCTATGACATCAAAATAAATGAATTTATTTGGAACACAAAGCAAGCGAATGAAGGTCAACAGGTTTATGGTACTTCTCGAGCGTCAAGTAAGTTTGAGAGATGCTGAAAGAAAGTGTGTTGTGGGCGAATGGGGGACATCGTTTTCTGCCGGATTCTCCTTATTCGAAATAGGCTGGATCTCGAAGGCGGTGTAGAGAACTATCTTAACTTCTGCTTTGCGTTAGTACTTTTTTTCCCCGCATTTGTCGCTTTTTACAAGTTCAACGATCTTCAGTACACACACAAACGGAGTTGAGTCATTAAATGCTGGGTGTGACGTAGGCAATACGACAGCTGTGACTCACACTGTTTCTTCGGATGCGCAGACGTTCCGAGCCAGACGTAATAAACAGAACTTAATCGTTTTACTTTGTGTGTGTGTGTGTGTGTGTGTGTGCTCGGGCCCGTTATGAAGGAAATGGAGCTCTGAGCTCTGTTATTATTATTGACTTTCAGTCGCGTGCACTTGCCCAACGTGGGAAAACAAATGTCGCTGGCTTTTGTGGCGTTTGAAAACAGACAGGAAAACCAATTAGCGGCCTGCGGCGTGGACAATTTTTTTTCTAACCCTTTGGACTTCAGCATTCAAAACCCACCTGTCCTTTTGTTTGCGAGGAAGATGTAATAAAAGTTATCCTGTTGAATAATTTTATGCTAACGGTTGTCGGTGCCGTTTTAAGAGTGTCCAACGGGCGTTGACTATCTTTATTTTTATATTTACGGCAAGCACTACAGTAATTCTAGAAAGTGTGCTTGTGGCACATCTTGAATTCGGCTAATATCGTGTATAAAAGAATCATTTATATGAACATAAGAGAGTCCTAGAAAGAAACTCCCAATTGCAGTTGACGTAATGCTGTAGAAAAAAAATTTGTTCATAAACAAGGCGTTCAAGTATTGCAATACCTCCTAGAAATCACGAGTAGTTACCGTATTCATAGCTACAGCACATGAAGATAGTCGACGCCCGTTAGTCATTCAACGAAATTCCATGTGCTAACGATTAAATTTCTAAATTGCAGTGTAAATTTAGTTTTCATGCAAGAGTTAAATGAATGTCACAATTACTTTGTTCCAGAGATTGTGACAAACAAACGAAATACTAAATGGTGCGTCTATGGTTGGAGATCTTTCGCAATCCCCACTTTTTTTTCATAAATTAAATTTTTACGCAAATTGCCACTAACGCGTTTGGTGGTATTAAAGCATACATATATAGTTTACTGAGCAAAAAAAAAAAGAGATTGTGTTTACCGAAAACGATTAATATGGGTTTCTTGATTACTTCAGATGCAAAACAAAAGAGCATGCTAATCATAACGCGCATGTTTCGAGGTTTTTAATAGGGGTTGGTCCACTTTTAAATCATATTGGACATTTAAAAAAATGGCAATTTCGTCATTTGTTAATATTCAAATGAGGATCAACCGTTCATCTAAACCAGGTGTGGCGAACCTTTATGGATCAACGTACCATTTTTCCTAAAGAAATTTGAACCGTTTTGGCCGTAATGAGGTCATAGACGTGCCGTCAAATAATTTTGACTTTGTGGCCGTTTGATTGTGATACTCCATAGTGAACTTTTTTATTTTTAATTAAAATGCAAACCATTTTGATCAGTGGCATGCCCAAAATATTGTGTCGCGTGTCACTGGTTTGCCACTCCTGATCTAAACAGTATGATAAAGGGCAGCTCAGATTGTTAAAAAGCAGAATTAAAGCCTTTCAGACCGACCAAGATGTTCTGGAGGAGCCCCAGTCATATTTTGCTGCGTGGGGTTAAAGCATTTGTTTGGAAATACTCAATACTTTGCATTTGAGGCTTATCTGCCGTCGCGTCTTGGTGAGAAACCAGCGAACTAAATTGTTCCGTAAGTGCCCAAATAAAATTGTTTTGGAAAGCACATTTTTATGGATGAGTTAGGCACGTTTTCTCTTGCTCCAGTTTAACTTAAAGTTTTTCAATTTAAGACACTTTACTGTACTGTACATTATCGTAAACTGTCATGTAGTATGGGGGGGGGGGGGCAAAATGTGTCCTATTGTAGAAAATATTTTTAAGTAGGTTATATCTGAATTTTCTTGAATTTTAGGAGGAGGGGGAAATCGCCCCCTTTTGCCCTTAGTAAGTTACGCCTACGCCTTTGTTTAGTGAGGGCATCCTTTGTTTCTCTTAAGCCTTTAAACTATGCACAACCGTATACGAGCGGAAATTGTCTGAATCTTAAGTTCGTGCGTATTTGTATTTCTACAGAGGTAATCTCTAATTAAACAGACAAACCAAATGCACTCCAACCTTAGTAAGCCATTGACAATGGGAAAAAAAAAAACTTGCTGGCTGGCAGTAGCCCACGCGTATAAACATCCTCAGCTGTCAGCAACACTTTTAAAGAATGTTTATGTGCCGGATAACAACCAGAATACAAACTAGGTTTACGTCAATGGATCCGTTTATGGTGTAAAGGAGAATTATCATTTCTTACAGTCGAGAAAAATGTCAGCAACATTCAATATTTTTAAATGTTTAAAAATCCTCGTTAAATATCCCAAATAAGGACGAAAAAGATCAAATAATACCTTATAAGACAATTGTTTATAGGCTTATTGAGGAAAATATTAAAATGTCTTCTCCAGAGAAAGGGAAGTAACTGCATTTTCTGTGTTTGTATATGCCAGAATTTGAAAACAAATGAGAATTCAACTAAACTTGGCAGTTCCTCTAGAGAATTATTTGTTTGGTTAATAATGCCGTGAAAAACAAAACGTGCCCAATTTTCTTTATCATAAGTCAAAAGTTGAATTTCAGCATTATGCAAGTCCTAACAAGAGAGAAAGGGTATTTTAAGCAGGTCAGCTCTTCTACGTCAAATCGAATTTGTCCTTCGTAAGAATAACATGAAGTATTTCTACAATTTCAAAAAACTTAAGACATTTTTTAAAAATCAGCATTGTGAGCATTTTTAATAATCTAGAAAGATCTGTTATCTCGTTTTTAATAATCTAGAAAGATCTGTTATCTCGGATAGGTGAGATCCTCTTGTCTCCGGTTAAAAGAGTTGAGTGCTATCTTGGATTATGACAGAAAATTAATCAAAGTATTAGCTGTAATGTCGTTCTTCATTTGCCACAATTTTTTTTTCGGGAATAAATATACTTAATGGCACAAATACTTTCTTTTTTTCATTTTGAAGATCAAATTCACATTTCAGTCACATTCAAATTTCATTGTGAAATCAAATTCACATATAACTGGCTGTTATTACGAGTAAACGGCAAAAAATGACTGATAATAAAACAAGTATATATTCTAGTTTTAAAGTCTCACCAAAGTGCCCATTAGGATTTCTGCACACGCCCACTGCTTGACTCTCCCCCCAAAGTGTGCCTAGATTACGGGTTTACGATTCTGTACCTCATCTTTTACTGTACTCCATGAGAAAAAAATCAAGCAGCGTACGTCTGGAGAGTGTGTAGGAAACTCGATTGTTTAAACATACAGCATGACCTTTTACAAGATATTTAATCTTGAAGATTAAAAATCAATTTTCTGTGACAGTTTAAAATGTGTATATGATTTTCTGAATACCCTGTATAAATAGGATATTCGCACAATGTCATTAGTATTATAAGTAACAAGTGAATATCCTTTGTGAGAAAGGTGAAGATCGTTTGTTCGATATTGTTTGTGTGAATAATTAAGAGATGAATATCATTCGTGTTTTTCCTACATTATTGTCAAAAAGGTGCACTTAGAAACACTAGCGTAAAGCTTACAAAATTATTGGGTAGACTTAAGTCAAAGTTTCACTCGCAGACTACATAAAATTGCACATAATTATGTAGATTATTGAAGGAGCTTGACTTTTTTTTTCCTCCCTCCGGGAATATGTAATGCTACACCTGCATTTGGAAGGCTTAAAAAGTTAGCGTTTAAAAAAATTAAAGTTAACACTTAGAAAGTTTATAAAGTTATTGCTCCCTTACTGAAGCACCTAGAGGATGAGACTCGGCGATATGAGAAACTTGGAAATTTTCTGAATCCACACATATAGATTTCAAGTCCTAGCCAAAAGAATTTCTACTGTCATAGCCACGACCTAATTAATACAGGGAATATGGGGCAGCTGCCCTTAGAGCCCCACAATACAGTGAGTCCCAAGCCTCCAAATCCATATTTTCATTAAATGTTTAGGATATTTACTTATCAAAAGCCTGACTACCATGATAAAGTAGCCCCTTTAGCTATGTGTTTGTCTCGGGCCACACACACAAGAAGGTCTATTATTGAGAAATATCAAGGCCTCCATGAATTATCTTTGTATTATTACCAAAGAAGATCAAGTATACTGTACCGATATATCTTAACCAAATATTAAGCAAATTCACAGAAGCCTTAATTAATAGAGATTTCATAGAAATCTATTGTTTCTTTTCCTTAAGACTGGTTCAAAACCAGGTCGCGTCCGTTCGGAAATTTCGGTGGTTTTCTCCGAAACTTAGCGTAAATACGGTAGGACCCCTTAGAAAGACCACACGAAGGGCACCCCACCCATAGGCCTAGATCCCACGTGTAGATAATTGGCAGTAATCCCACAACAAACGCAATTTTCTTAAGACTGCAGATAAGCGAAGTCAGATCCTGGTCGTGGTACTAACTCCCATTTGTTTTCGAGTTTATTAGGCTATGTATTTAGTGCCCGCTAAGTTTTATTATGTTTAGCTGATTCTCTTTGATTCTCTGTTATCAGGAAACTATTCTTACAGGTATAGATTAAGAGCAACAATTCTACTCGAAAGTGATTCGAGTAGAATGGGAGACATTTCCTCAACCCATTATACTCCATTTGTAAGATCTAGATGACAAGATCATTAATCTCATCGTGGTGGACCATTAAGTTCAAACCTACGTAAAATGCTTTCTCCTAAGAACTGGATGTGAAGTTCACGAAATGCTTTCCCGTTTTTTACCTCTTCAAACTTTTAGCGTTATAACTGCAGGGAATCCGAGAAAGAATACTTCGAATAAAATCTGAATCCAAGGAAGATAAGTCTGTTTCCAACTGATGACGTTTAGATAAAAGAAGGCGTTGTTTTATTTATTTTATTATTACTTTTTTCCCCTGTATCAATTATTATTTTTCAAAGGATCGGAAGGGATCCTTTACATATTAAGCAGGACAGAAGTTTTTAAAGTTTAATTACAATTCTGCCTTTTCATTTCATATTTGAGTTTAGACTGTCGAAATATCAGTTTTCAACAAAACAGTCCATAAATTACAAAGCATTGATTATAAGAATTACAATTTTTTTCGAGGAGAAATAGGGGCGGGGTATCTTGTGGGGCTCTTTATTCTAGGGCCTACAGTGCCTTCATTGGACTTTACGTACTTCTAATAAAGAACTACGTACACAAATCGTATTAGACCCAAAAGGCTCAGCTCAATGATTTTACTTGGCTGTCAGAGACAAATTATATCAGCGTTCTATTTAGTTAATCATCAGTTACTTTAATACAACTTTAAAATATTCCCATGCATTCCAGTACATTTATCTAGTTGCCGTTTTAACAAGTTCAATGAAATGGAACGACAATCTGCAGGTGTTTCAGAAAACGATGCCAATAAAAGATTCTCGAATAGAGCTGGAGCACAATGGGTTGTTCAATTGAGACAACAAGCTCAAGAATGTTTATAAACGCCCGCTTGAGATGTTTCACAGAGTCGAACACAAGTGCTGCCAAAGCTATTATCAAACAACAGAACATTTTAAGATTGTTGAGTTTAGCTTTGACAGTTCTGCTATAATTTAGTCAATAATAGAGGGAATTAATTTAACTTATAGCATTTTTGCTTAACTTTCTCTTAATTTCATGAAATGCACTAAGAGATACACAGACAAGGAGACACATTCTCCCAATTTTATTTAGAAAACCATTTAATTTGAAGCCCCCCTTTTTTTTCAAAACCCGAAGGAACTTTGCAATTCTTTATTTTGAATATGTTATGTAGACCCCTCTCCCTCAAAAAACAAACAAACAGTCACGCTACATTTATGTTTACTATAAATTTGATGGGCTGATTTAATCCTTGCAGCAATTTGAGGGAAAAGTTACTTTGCACGTTTATCCAATTTTAAAAGTTTTGTTGGGGGAAAAAACTAAACCTCCCCTAGAAATGTGATATTTTTTCACTCTAAAGGGAAAAGAGTAACTTGTCACTCTTAAGGTAAAAAATGAAATCTCAGTTAAAGCATCCCAGGGAACAAATATTCAATCCTCTACTGCAACGTTTCCCAACCTTTTAACGTCGCCCCCCCCCCGCACATTTTTTAAGCATACATTCAGTTTTTTATTCTTCAACAATGAACATTTAATAGAATTTCCTACAAAATAATTGTTAGTTAAGTTCAAATGAACATTTTAAGCGAAAATAGATATAAAGTAAAACAAGAATAAATAAGATGATTTTTAAAAACATACATCGCCACTCGCTCTTTGGTTTTTCTCGCGCACCCCCCTTGCAAGCGCTCTGCGTCCCCGTAGGGGGGGGGACGCCCCACCGGTTGGGGAACGCTGCTCTACTGAGTAGAAAATTGAGAACAGACAGCTCGTTAAAATAAATACTGATTATTCTTAAAATAAATTGTCTTAAAGGGGTCATTTTTACATTTTCAGGAACAGAGCATATTCACGCCTCTTGAGGCTGGATGCTTTGTTATTTTACTCTTTAGGAGTAACAATTCACTTTTTTCGTTTTAGAGTGTAGGTTTAAGATTGAATGGAGAAGTTACTTGAGTCTGTCTACTGTCTCTCTTCAGAGTAATCCCCGAATTATGTTAATTCTTTTATGTTAAATTTGTTTACCACGAAAGAACAAATCAAATAAGCACATACTTTTTTCTTGTATTAAAAAAATTCAGCAACATGAATAATTTATTAAGGAAGTGTGTTATGTAAGTCCTAAAAACTGTGTGTTATTATTTCCGTGCTTTAATCTCTGTGTTCCATAAAATGCTTCTTCGAACAATTTCGTTTCAAAATAAAGCAAAAATTGTTATGTTTAACGAGCTATGCATGAAAAAAAGCGCCATTAGCTCCCGATCTCATGATTCTTAATGTTCTTGGAAAACTAAACTTTAGCGCCTCCTCTTCAGTTCGCATTTCGGCTCCACATATAGATCATTTTAAAAGGTGAGCATACTGTATGTATGCCATTTCTCCGCTGTCCTTTTATTCTCTAGTTGTCTTCACGTGTGGACGGTAATTGTCTGTCCCCAGAATATTCCCAGAATGACACGAGATGCATTAAGCTATTTCAGAGAGCCCACATGCCATAAATATTTCAGACCATTACATTATGCATCACCTTTAGTGTAGGTCAAACCGTCTGTCCGTAATATATATGTTTTAAATGCCATTGAGTGCATGCATTTTTTTTTAGATTTATTTTTCAACTTATACTAGTGAGTGTTCTGTTGCGAGTTTTTAAGGTGATCTGCCCTTCTGAGGTTTAATGTAATCTAAAATTCAAGCTCTTTACGTCAAGTATTATTTTGCATTTTTTTTGAAGTAAAACTTCTTTAGTCGCGACTAGGGAGTAACTCAGATGTTTTTTTCTGACGGAAGTAACATTAAAGGTAAGTGACGCTCAGTAACGGTAAGTGACGTATATGTCATATACTCCGCGCTGACCCTGAAAAAGAAGAACCACAGAAAATCCTCCATTTTCGACCGCTCGCTCCTTTTGCCGACTTCATCATGTAAAAATACGAGGAACCTGTTAGGGAAAGAAACGGCGAGAAAAACAGTCAAGAGCCGTATCTTTGAGACATCAATCTTTATATCAATAAGCATTTTAAAGGTACATCCAGCATAATATTTTAATTATGAGGGTAATTTAATTAATGAGGTAATTATGTAATCCCGACCTCACAGGAGGTTCTCGATAATCCTTATTTTTAGATGAATAATATACATGGTTTTGAAAAGCACAAAGAAATGGAACCTGTCTGCAATCGAACCGGAACGGAAACGTCAGTTTAAGAACACTTTTCCTGGATTCTAACCCAACTTCAAGACGGTTTAAGAATAAGGAGATGGAACACCACAATTAAAGGGACAGTGGCTGCAAATGAACTTAAACAGCAGTGGGAAATTTTCGTTTAAGAACACTGTTGGAGGATCATACTTCGATCCCACGATGGTAGATTTTTAGGAGGGGACACTTCGCTTAGAAAGTTGGATAACGCCGTTGTTACAAACAGATGGCGCTACGCACACTGCGTAACTGCGCATCTCAGGTTGTTTATATTTCCATCGAGGCGAAGTAAAGAGATGGTTGAATTAGCAGAACTTCAAAAAATTAAATACATAGACTTATGGGCGTGATATACAGTAATTACTGGCTTCAGATGTGTTTTAATTACATAATTGTCTTATAATACTATTTCATAATGAATATAGGCAATAGTTTCGAAGCGAAGTGATATTATTATTTGTAAAATGCCAGTTACATTGGCCGTTAGGCCATTAAACTCCTAAATATTATGTATGTCATGTCTGTTATTATTTTGCCCAAAAGCTGTATTTTAAGAAATGTTAGTACGTAAGAAACGGACCCTGGCTGCAATCAATCCCAAACAATGGACAGAACCTGCAGTTTAAAAACACGGATACAGAATACTAATTCGAAACCTACCAGCAGACGAAATCATCGCTTAAGAACCCTGTGATAGAAAAACACAAAAAAATTTACATTACCTGCATTCGAACCCAACAAACACAGGAAAGCATCAATTAAAGAACACAGTTAAAGTATAATACTAGACTATGGACATTCCCCCCATTAGACCCAACCACCAGACGGAACAGTAGTATACGAAAACAGTTAAAGAATAATACTACAACATGGACACTTCCTGGATTCTAAGTAATTATCATGAATTACCGATGATTCTTACTGGATAATTTTAATGTTAATTTTCGCTCTCAAGAATCTCAGTCGTTAGTTGATTTTTTAAAAGAAAAATTTCATCTAACTATGAATACTTCTCGACTTAACAACGCGTTTCGGTACAACGATAGATGCTGTATTTTCAAGAAAATTAGCAAATTTAGAGAGTTAAATTTATGTTTCACATTATAATTACCACGACCCTATAATTTCATACATAAAAATTATGATGACATCCAAGTACCTATTTCCAATGAATAATATGAATATAACATTTATATAATCTTTGTAAAGTACATGAATAATAAATATAATTAAATCATAATATGATATTTATTTTAAGTTAAAGTTTAATCATTTCACTGATATGTGTAGTAAACGTCAAAGAAGTTTTACTTCAATCGCGCTTAAAGATTACACGCACACACTTTTTTATGTATTTTAGTTAACTAGGACGCGAGCTATGGGTCTTCAATTCTCTCAGTAGATAACATTGGGATCGGCGGTTTTTGACCAAATATTGGCGATATCGTTTAGCTGGGTTAAGTTTTGGGGATGAATTTTTGGCGCCAAAAGTCTCCGACCTAGGCGGCATTTGGCGTGATTTTAATTATGGAATTTGTAATTTTTCCCCCCTCATAGCATTAGTATTACGTAATCGATTATGCGAAAGATAGAGAATAGTTTCGAATAAACTTAGTGCGCAAACTTTTTAGAAAGCTCAGGAAAACTATTAATAGTAGAGCTGCCAACCCACTCACAATCTCTCAATCGTTGAAACGTCTTTTTGTACACTGCTACTACTGAGAACCATAACATACCGTGTTATTTTGCGATCAGAAACGCTGTTGTTTCACCCATTTTCCGAAGCCTTATTTTAAAAGCTGTTTTTAAATTCTGTGTTGTTGTATGATGTGGATCTGTTAAGGATTCTGCTCGAATATTTCACTGAAGTTTTAGCCTGTGGAATGATGTTATTGTTTGCAAATTGTAGTGACTGTGTAATTCGTTCAATTCGACGGACCGTTATTTGAATTACTGCTTGTGTATTCCTGTGAATTCTTCACAAGCTTCGAAAAGTAGCAAAGTTTGTGTTTAGTCCTGACAGTTCGACTGATTCCTTGAAAATTCTAGACTCTTTGAGCTTTCAAGTATTGTCCCCCATATGAACTCGTCAATTCAGCAGTTTTTGCAACGGTTCAAATATTACAGATTTGTAGTTAGATGCTTTTTGAAACGTTTAATATTGTTGCTCATAAAGTATCTGTATTCAGGCTATTTAATCTAATTTAAGCTTCAAGTTTTAGCTGGATCTAATTCATTTGAGACCGTAAAGTTTTGGTCTTGTGAAAGATCTGCCATATATTTATCATGTTCCAGGGCTTGGGATTTACACTAGAGATTTTCCCTTTCTCACGCTTTATTTTATTAAGGTGCATCGTAAAGTAATGCTTTTTTATATCAAAATCAAACAAATAAATTTTAACACGTTTTTAATTAAAAACTAGTATTTCCTAAACACTTTCTTCGTATTTGTTGCATTTTAAATAAAGAATTCCATAGATAAGTGGGATAAAGTTTTTTTTCTTTCAAGAAATATATGTTAAAAAGGCTGGCGGCCATCTACCTTCCTTGGAGAAAGAATTTTACAATGACCAGAAATCGATTTGTAGGTACTTGAGTTTGTTACATTTTGCAGCAAGAATTTTATGGATAGCTCTTTTTTTTTTTTTTTTTTTTTTTTTGAGGAGGGGTCTTTGAGACAGAGAGGGATGTGAAAAGAACGTTTTCACTTCCTAATATATTAAGAGATTTTGAAAACTTTCTCTTATCTGGAATCTGCACCAGAAAACTCACATACGTAATTATATGTTATTATCTTCAATAGTTTCGGCTAGGCGAAATACTAATATAAGGAAAAAAACGACATTACTTTCTGGTTCCTCTAAGGAAAATTCAGAAAAATGATAGATATCCTGCAAAACAAATAAAAAACTTAAAAATAAAACATTTATCTTATATTACCGTATTGGCCAAATTATTATAATAATTTGCTTTTCCCTAATAAGAACATATAGATAACTAATATAGAAACATAATTATTTTTCATAAACATTTCTGTGTTACATGATCATTTTAATATTTGGTATGACCTTTCGCTTGGATTAAGGCTTTGTTTCATTGAATCAATGTTCTTCTTGGTAAGCTGTCTGTGGGATTTCTGGACCATGATGAGAGACTTTTCAATAAATTTGTCAAAGAACTGCTGTTGTTCATTAGGGATAACGCAAATTTTTGAAGCCTACGAGAGAGAAATAGCCTGAAATATTGTCTATACTTTACTGAGGATCCACAAAATAAAATGATTCCTTAAAGTATGTATTCGCTTAAAAAAAAAACCATTTTGAAACTAGCAAAGTAAGCCTGAAAACTGTGTTACTGTCGAAAATGAAATGCATACTTTAAAATTCTCTAAACAAAATATATTGTAAGTACCAAGCAGCATCATCAACAAATTATTTTCATAATTAAGCAGCCAATACCGTGACAAGGAAGCTAAATCCGTTATTAACTAACTCGAGCCTCCTTCCTGGTTTTGGTTTTGGCTTTTTTTCTTTCTTTCTTTCTCCTACTCCATAAAACATCTTATAGGAAATGAGTTGTCGTTTAATAATTGTTCGAAATCATTTACAAGTAAAGTAGTAAGCAAGTAGAAACATTTTGGAATAAAATATTTAGAATGGAAGGTGAGTTTTTTTTGTGCAAGCTGAGTCGGTGTCTATACCCGCTAGAGTAACTGGGTAGGCAGTTTGAATGTATTTATTGTAGATATTAGCCCATCTTAGAATTTTTCATCTTGTATTCTTGCAATAGAAAGTTCCAATTTTTCTAAGGTAGGATAAGCCTACCCTAGCCCGCACTTAGTTACGCCTTGAACTCGGAACTGTATGACCTTATGGGATGTGGAACAGTTCTTAGTGGTGTAGGAGAGTGACGTAGCCAGAAATTTTTCGACTGGAGGGGGAGGGGTTACGACTACTACAACTCACATATATGTGTGCGTGTGTGTGATAAGGGAGTGAAGAATATGCATTTTGTACAGAAAAAAATTCTTCATTGGGGGTGGGGGTTGACCCCCTTATCCCTCACTTTGGCTACGCCCCTGGTGTAGGAGGTAATTAGAGAGGGTATTTTACAGATATCGCTAAAGAATGGTCCTTAAGCTATTATACGCGAAATCTAATAATAACCAGGCTTAATTTGCAAAACCGCATCTTAAAAAAAAATCTCGCAGACTTTCTCTCCAAAATTCAATTTGAAGAATTTTAACACGAAACTGTAAGAATAGCCAAAATTTTATACAGGACCATTATTGAGGAGAATTCTCTTTTCTTTCAAAGGGAAGAGGAATCGGGGAAGATGGAAGTAATCCTTAAGAGCCTGAATTTTAAACAAGTTCGCTGCCGATCCACGAGCGTAAGGCTAAATTTCCTACATGAGGTTTGTGAATAACTAATGATTTTTTTGAAAAACACGTAGCTTGTTGGCATAAGAAATTTGGCTTGTACTCTAATCCGGCAGTGAAAATCCGGTATCAGATTTGAAACTCATGGCATGTAAGGGTTAATTTAAATAGTAATCACCTCTAGAGGGACTATCATCGAAAGTTTTAGAGCCTCTGATTTCGTATGCTTGCAGAAGCAAAAATTTATGCAGTAAGAATATTGTCCTAGTCAAAGATCTGTACGGATAATATTTTTGTGTAAAAGAATTTTAATATTTTGGTGATAGCCATGCGAAAGCATGTAAATCCAGAACAAGAACCGTTGAGAATTAAAAAAATGCAGGCGCATGTGATCGATGATAGTGGTTAGTATTTGATGAATTGGTTGAGCACAGGGTTTTTCCCTGATTTACGTATTTTCCTTCTAACATCTTTACAAACACACACACATCTAGAATACTTGAGCATGCAGTAAACATCCTTATCGAAGGAAAAGAAAACGATCATCAACATGCAAGGTGTGAATAATTCCTTGCACTAAATAAAACATCACTTCCGAACTCTATAGATGAAGACGAATGAAAATGCACTATTTCTTAAATCACCGTAATTGAAGAAAACAGATTATTGACGATAATGACAATTTTTTATTTTCAGGATCACAATATAGGCTTCTAGGTTAAATTGCACACGATCAATATTGAAGTAAGGAGCAACAACATATATTCACATAAAATTAGAATATATTATGGGCACGGACAGAGGCACAAGCCCCGAAGGGCAAGTGCTTATCCAAACCTCCAACGCAGCTCTACTCTGCTCGCTGACTTACAACTGAATGCTCATATTCAAAGATGCACAGGGGGGTATGTCACGAGGTCAACTTTTGCCGTTAAGCTATTACATATGTAAGAGAGTAAAACGGAACACGAAAGACTTTTCAAGAGCATTCGATGCATGCAGCTGCACACAGAGAAGCAAAACACTGCGGTCTGGGAGCAGTGCAATACTGCAAGTTAGGCTTTCATATGAATAAGTGTGAAAAGAGGATGGGGAGAAAAAATATAAATAAAACAGATTGCAGCTGTAAATTTGATTAGCATAGCAGAAAGCAGGAAATCGAAATGATTAAAAGTGCGTTATTGCCTTACAAATAAAATGGCTGAAAGGAAATTTGAAAGCTTTAAAAAGAGTTACTGTTAAAAACTTATAATTAATTAAATTTAGAATAGACTATTAGTTTAAATTTAGACAATATTGATTAAGATTTGTATTAATAATTTTTTATAAAAGATATGCACGTTGTGTCAACGTGACATATACTCCCCCAAGTTTAGGAGAAAAAAAAATATCCGCATTATATATTCAATCAGTAAAACACAAGATAAAAATATTCACTTCTAAAGCAATATTGAAGAAGTCCTGAAGAAGAAGAAGAAGAAGAGATACAGAGTCCTGAAAGAAAAATAAGGTGACTAGGTATATACTGAAAATATTACAGTTCAAATATAGTTTTTGCGAATTACAGTCAGAAAAGTTCTTGTAACATATCACCAATACGCAATTAGTATCCCAATTAAAGAAATCTTGTTAACACAAGTCTTTTTTTTATGCATAGTCTTATGAGCTGAAATTCAATTACTATATGCAACATTTTCGCAATAAAACCTTGAATTTAAAGGTAATTGGTAAAACTGTTCTGTTCAAAACACTGAAACAACTGCGTAACAGTCTTTAAAAAAAAGTCCTGGGAGAACATCTTGTTACCATACATAAAATGTTTGGCATGGAAATAAACTTTGGTAATACACATCAAGTTATGCAACTAAAACTATTCAATCTCAAAAGTTGTAATATATAAAAATATTAGTGACAATACTTAATAAAAACATACGAAACTTCTAATAATATACTATCGTCATATGTAAATTTTAAATATTCAGTGTTTGAGAAACAACTTTCACATATAATATTCTCATTTTTTTTTTTTTTTAATCCAAAAATATTTTTTATTATAATTCTCAAACATATTATTCATCACCTAGGATTTTATTATCATCATCAAAAAGGCCATTATTTTGCTTCAAAATGGATCCTTGTAACATTTTTATGGTACCAAAAAATTTATTTTAAAATGACAAGTATTGTTCATATTTGAACACATTAACCTTATAAACAGAAAACATACACAATGTATTTTAAATAAATATCCAAAATAACAAAACAGTAAAAAGTTTTAACATTCCAAATAACAAAACAGTTTGTGTGTCTTAAAACAATTGAAAAGAAAAAAAAATGTGTGCAAAAAAAATATAGTTTGGAGAAAATTGAAATTGTTTGATTTCACTTAATTTCTTCCAAGAATCAAAAAGACACATATGCATAGAACAGTGGAAAAGACAAAAAAAATGTTTAAAAATGACACGTCACTGGGCAAAAAATGCAAAATAACTGTGTGTAAAAAGTTACTGAAAATTTAAGAAAAGAAAAAAACTTTATGTGACTTGTAAACAAGAAACTGGAACTATCCAATGCAAGTAGGGGATCAGGCTATTCACATTAAAAGGCTCAAGCACTCATTTAAAAGTACACAATGTGTGCAAGACCGCAATATAATTCAAAATATAAAAAATTCAATACTTCAACTATAAAATTGTGTAAAAAAAATGACATAAAAAGTATATTGTGAGGTAAAAATTGGAAAAAAAATTATATAAGCTGAATAAATTTCACATATGTTGTGCCATGGACTTAAGTATGCAAGAATGCACTGTGTAAAAAAACAAAAACAAAAATAGTTGTGTACCTCAGAAAGGCATTGCCATGGACTTGAAAATTATAACAAGTGTGCGGGGGGAAAAAAAAATGTGGCGAAAGCAGACTTTGACAGGGTGAGGAAAAAAGAGTGCATGTACAGCTGCGGAAAAAAAAAGGCCCACTTGCTCTTTATTTTGCCATCGTTCGTCGTATAGCAAAGTTATATATACCATTCGTTTGCAAATAACGCGTACTTTAATTTACTATTAATTTAATTTGCATAAGGGGCCGTCTTCATATTTAATTCTGCATCAACTTCGTTTTTCTCAATGGCAACCCCATATTTTGACTTTATTAAACGAAAGAAAACCTTCAAATTACCCTAAATATAAATTTTAACCAATTTTCTACGATAATTTCCGGAGATATTGCGAATTCATTTTTGCGCGTTTTTAAGGGACTTTCTGCAAATTGAAAAACGCTATTTGTAGGTTCCGAACTTTTCGCCTTTCATTTATTTCGCTCGCGAGAATTAAAAGAAATTAATATTATTTTCAAGGAAAATATTGTTCCCATCTCTCTTACAATTTTTTGTACTGAGAATATCAAGGGTAGAATAGAATATTTAGTCTGTGGTCCAAATGACTCGTGAGTTCATAACTTCCTTGGTTCGTACACATGATTTAAGGGAAAAATGCAAAATGACTGCTAAGGATTTTGAAAATCTTTGTAATTTTGAAATTGTTATTCAGTGTTTCCCTTGATGTTTTTCTTAGACAGCTGAAATGTTGGCAGGAGTTAGAGGCTGCTCCCTGCTCTTCTGACTACAAGCATGAATATTGCTCGACTCAGCTATGGTCGAACTTAAAGAATGGTTTCATGATTGAAAATTTATTTGTTTGAATTTCATGTAAAAAACGCAATTACTTTTTTGCCGACCCAATATTATCACTGTGTTTGTTATTTCACTTTCTTCATTTAATACTATCGCCTGCAATGTGCAATATTCTTTTGGCTTCTTTCGCCTGCAATGTGCAATATTCTTTCGTGCAAGACTTTTGGCGGTATTTTAATTTATAGTTAGATGAAATTTTTTTTACAGAAAAACGTGATTTTGAATGTTTGATAAAGTATGGGGAATTCCAAAGACCTGATGTTTCCGATATTAAAAAAGGTCACATTCATGCCTGGAAAGTTGAGGATGTTAGTTTTTCATAAATAGGACGTTGTATTAGAAGACATACATATACTGCATCTAATTCTATAGCTGGAAAATATTTTATTTGGGGGAATATGGTAGCGGACGCAACAATACACGCTTTATAGTATCCCCAACAAACTGTAAAAACCTCTAATTTATTCGCTTCAAAATTTGATATTTTTAATACTGGTATCTTTTACTGTGTTTTTGCACAAAATAAATCTAATTTACATTTATTTTATGCAATATTCAAAAATTTTTCACTTAATAAATTTATATATGGTCACTTAACTCATGAAAATAACACATTTTATTTAATATAAATTAAACTACTGAACGTAAAAATTTGAAATTTTGCACAGCCATGTAATATTAATTTCTGCATCTATTTCTATCGAAATTTGGCTAGGTCGCTATTCATAATTTTTTCGAATATTAATTTAATAATTCATAATTCATATTAATGATTTATTAAAAATCATAATAACATTAAATTATATTTGGGTCGTTTAGTTCTAATAGTGCAAATAAAAATCAGCTTCTTACTACCAATATTATATGAGATATGAATTGAAGTATGAAAAAATATTTTAACATAGGGGGAGGGGGATTTTGGATGCTCATAACTCACTCATTTTCTGTCCAAATTTATTGAAAATTGGTGTCCGGGGTTAAAATGAGCTAAATTTTTGAAATATGAAGTGAAATCTAGGTGTTGCTATTGAGAAAAAAAAAGTTGGTGCAAATTTTAATATGTAGATGGCCCCTTTTGCAATTTTTATGCATAGCAAATTAAAGTGTGCGTCAATCGTAAACGATTGGTATCTGTAACTTTACTGTGCGACGAACGACGACCGAAAAATGTACAAGTGGGCCTTTTTTTTCCGCAGCTGTACCCCAGAGAGGTTGTACCATGAATATCAAAATGTAAAAAGCAGTATATAGAGAAAAAGTGTGAAGCATGGAACAAATTGCATAAAAAAACGCAACGCAAAGCAAGGTATACTGTTGAAACTATCAAATACAAAAAATGAAAACTGGACCAGCCAGTAACCAAATATGATGCAATTAAACACTATATCTCGCATTGCAAAAGGGTATGGAATTCACAGTATACAATAAATGAGTGTAAAATTGTAGCCCTAAAAAAATTTCATCAACATGTGTAAATTTCGTAAAAAGTCTTACATGATAAAAATGGGTACACTAAAAAAAAATGAAAATTATGTAAACAAATAATATCAATTATCATAAAGTATTTACAGCAAATCAAAAACATGTATATATCTAAATTAAATCAAGTAGAATATAATGGGTATAAGTTTGTGTAACTCTTGAAAAGTTGTAATTGCTGTTCGGGGAAAATTATTATGAAACTCAAGTACAAGCAACAAGAGTTTAAGTTATAAAAATAAGAGACATTGCTTGTTGAGGAAAAGTGAATGTAATCTTATATTATTATTACTCTATATTATCTCTTACTTGCATCCGTATAAAAAATTACGTTACATATACTACTACTATAATTACTTAGTACAGCAAATAAAAATGTTCATGCAAAAATGACTGAAAAATTATCATAAAAATTTGTTCTCAAATATTACTCATCATTTCTTTTCTTTTTTTTTTACACTAAACACACACACATATAAATTTCTTGGATATTACATTTATACATACATTAATACACTTCGTACTATTAGAGTTTCCAAAAAAATCAAGTAAACAAATAAGCAATAGGGTTCTTATAAAACAATTTAGCACTTTGAGAACATTTTAACGTCAAAATATCAAAAAGGTTTTCAAACGAAAAAAAGTTAAAATCCAAGTGGAAATGACAGTGCAAAAGAATACAATAAAAAAACTATATAACGCAACATACTTCGCAAGAGGTTCGTGCGTGGTACTGGCACCAGATGTATGGAAGATTTATTTTGTGAAAATAATTTCAATATATTTTGGTGATAGCCATGCCAAAGCATGTAAATCCAGAACAAGAACCGTTGAGAATTAAAAAAATGCAGGCGCATGTGATCGATGATAGTGGTTAGTATTTGATGAATTGGTTGAACACAGGGTTTTTCCCTGATTTACGTATTTTCCTTCTAACATCTTTACAAACACACACACATCTAGAATACTTGAGCATGCAGTAAACATCCTTATCGAAGGAAAAGAAAACGATCATCAACATGCAAGGTGTGAATAATTCCTTGCACTAAATAAAACATCACTTCCGAACTCTATAGATGAAGACGAATGAAAATGCACTATTTCTGAAATCACCGTAATTGAAGAAAACAGATTATTGACGATAATGACAATTTTTTATTTTCAGGATCACAATATAGGTTTCTAGGTTAAATTGCACACGATCAATATTGAAGTAAGGAGCAACAACATATATTCACATAAAATTAGAATATATTATGGGCACGGACAGAGGCACAAGCCCCGAAGGGCAAGTGCTTATCCAAACCTCCAACGCAGCTCTACTCTGCTCGCTGACTTACAACTGAATGCTCATATTCAAAGATGCACAGGGGGGTATGTCACGAGGTCAACTTTTGCCGTTAAGCTATTACATATGTAAGAGAGTAAAACGGAATACGAAAGACTTTTCAAGAACATTCGATGCATGCAGCTGCACACAGAGAAGCAAAACACTGCGGTCTGGGAGCAGTGCAATTCTGCAAGTTAGGCTTTCATATGAATAAGTGTGAAAAGAGGATGGGGAGAAAAAATATAAATAAAACAGATTGCAGCTGTAAATTTGATTAGCATAGCAGAAAGCAGGAAATCGAAATGATTAAAAGTGCGTTATTGCCTTACAAATAAAATGGCTGAAAGGAAATTTGAAAGCTTTAAAAAGAGTTACTGTTAAAAACTTATAATTAATTAAATTTAGAATAGACTATTAGTTTAAATTTAGACAATATTAATTAAGATTTGTATTAATAATTTTTTATAACAGATATGCACGTTGTGTCAACGTGACAAGATCAATCAATAAATGTGAGACGATGCATAATTTTTTTCATTTTGTTTTGTTATTATTTGTTGAAGATCTTCATGCCATTCTTCCGCTTGATTTTTCAGCGTCAAACAGTTCCCTCCTGGTATGCACAGTGGCCACGTGCGTCGTGAACTAAGCAAGGCGTTCAAAGTGTGGAGCGACGTGTCTCAACTGAACTTCAGAGAAGTGAGCAGTATGAACGCGGACATTGTGGTGTCTTTTGAGCGAGGACAGCACGGGGACGGCTATGCCTTTGACGGAAGAGGGGTGGTGCTGGCACACGCCTTCTTTCCTGGAGAGGGCATCGGTGGCGACGCACATTTCGATGCGGAGGAACCCTGGGTGGATGATCAACCCGCCCCTGAAGTAGATGGTCAGTACCCAGGCACATACACAATGTGATTTTTTAAAAGCCTCTATGAAACATCATGTATCTGAGTCAAACACTGTACTCTAAGAAAAGTCTTGTCGTGAAATCTATTGACAATCCACAGAGTCCGAATCCATAGCGGATGACTGAAGCTAATGCCATTTAGATGAGAAACCAATAATAATAATAATAATAAAAGGGTGGGGGGACCGGGGCTAATAGGCGCAGTTTTTAGTAATTGCATTTTATTAATTTTTGTTCAATTTTTTTTAGCAAAATTGAACTGCACTCTTAAAGCGCATTTAGCTATATGAATACCAGGAATTCCGCGTTTGTAGTGTTCTGTGTAGTTTATGTTTAACGGAAGTCTGAAGTAAGAGAAAAAAAAAAAATGTGTCAACTTATCAAGTCGCGGAGGAAGTTGGCTATGCCTATAACGCATGTTGGCACATGCTTTATAAATAGTTAAATGGAACTGAAATAGGACACGTATTTTTTTAAAAAATCGATTGCATTTTTACCAGCATTTTTTCACTTGCAGTCTTAGACCGAGTCTTAGACACTTGCTGTTATAATAACGTCCTTGCTACAAGAAATCTAGATACAAAACATTCAGAGGTCAACTTATAGGCTTGACTGCTATGAGGTCCGGAGATGTTGGTCATTTCAGCTTGGGGGCGCCTAGTAGGCTGACCAACGTTGCCCCCTACGAGTGGTCTCCTGATTTTGAACCAATTCCAGATAAGAGATAAATTTTAAAAAGAAATTACCTATTTTCGTACCGTGTAAACTTTAAATTATACAGTCATAAAAATAACGAATGTGCTGTGTACGAATATGCCTATAACGCATGTTGGCACATGCTTTATAAATAGTTAAATGGAACTGAAATAGGACACGTATTTTTTTTAAAAATCGATTGCATTTTTACCAGCACTTTTTCACTTGCAGTCTTAGACCGAGTCTTAGACACTTGCTGTTATAATAACGTCCTTGCTACAAGAAATCTAGATACAAAACATTCAGAGGTCAACTTATAGGCTTGACTGCTATGAGGTCCGGAGATGTTGGTCATTTCAGCTTGGGGGCGCCTAGTAGGCTGACCAACGTTGCCCCCTACGAGTGGTCTCCTGATTTTGAACCAATTCCAGATGAGAGATAAATTTTAAAAAAGAAATTACCTATTTCCGTACCTTCGTGTAAACTTTAAATTATACAGTCATAAAAATAACGAATGAAACCTTAACTTTGAGTGGCTTCTGTCCTACTCGAAGTGCCTCCATTGTGCTAGCCATAAGTGTTTGAAGTTCGGAACTCACTTTTCTCTATGTTTGGTGCACTTTGATGCTAATTGGTCAAACGCATTTTAAAAGGTGGGACGATCTTTTTTCTTATCTTTCGTCTTTGATATGGGAGATAATGCTTATTGGTCTGCATGACTGTAACAGAGTAGTTTTTACTAGCCCCATGAATAGATTTATTTAAAACTTCTAATTATCAATACAAATGGATAAGCAAAATAATCATTCATAAAATATCACCACTTTATGAAAACCAACGAGTTTTGAGAAATTTCAGCCAGTATTCTAAAAACAGTCCTGTTGGCTATTTTCGGTTATATTATTTTATAGCATTAGTCATATTTCCTGTTGTAACAAATTTGAACCGTTTAAAATGTTTCTCACTTCTTAATTCAAAAAGGTTCGGTTTGGACACATCTACATTAAAGAACATTCCTTCACGTTACAGAACAGATCTATCATAAACGTTATGCTTGCATTTTGAAAAGTGAAACTGTGATGTTTGATAACGGATCAAGATTTCCAAAATCTTTTAAGTCCGTTGACTGACATAAAATATGAAAATATATTGCAGTAAACATACTAGAAATTTAAACGTATTAATGAACTTTTATTAACCTATTTAAAGCTGAATTAGTATTCTTGGGCTTCACAATTTTTTCTGTCAATACCTTGAAAAGAACCTAGTCTTAGACACTTGCTGTTATAATAATGCCTTACTACAAGAAATCTAGATAGAAAACATTAAATGAAATAGCTAGAAAATATTGACCACTATTTTACTCTGTTGGCTTATTATCTCGAAAGGAATTCAAATTATTTTGTAGCTTTACTACAAAAGATTGAAAAAAATTACACCAAAGGCTACTATTCCAGATTATATAACTTAAAATGGATCCCACTTCCAAATTGTGCAAAAGCATTATTATTACCAAGACTGCGATCTTGGCAACAATGCTTCTCTTGCAAATTTACTTTACAGACAAAGTGATTCAAGGAAGTTTCTCGCATATTCAGCACCCAAAAGCTATAATAAAACAAACTATATTGGTCCGAATAAGATAAAAATTGCATCACCATAAAAAAATTGCAAAGGAAACATAGTTTTCCCCCTATCAAATTACTTTGGAAAAGGGGAGAAAGATGAGCGTTTAACAAAGAAGCTCAACTACGACATTAATATCATTTGTGTCTACAAATTCATATAACACCATCAAATGTACAACTTCCTGCATGGGGCCCCCTCGATATACCAAGGGATGGAAGCAAAACGAGAGAAGGGAAGCAAGAATAAAATAACGCACCACCCTCTCCGAGCAGACAAGATAAACGCTGTTTATAAAAAGCTATCCAACTGTCCCAAAAACGAGGCGTTGACGGCAGTAGTCAGACATTCAGCAGAGCTGAAGATTTTTATTCAGAGAATATCCAGACAAGATTTTTTTTTTTGTTCTGAAGGGGAGGGCAGAGGGATCAGAGATTTGTTTTCGTAAGGTTTTTTAGTCACACCGGAAAAATCCCTGTCTAGCTTTGTTTATCAGATTTTTATCCCCTGATAATGCGGGAAGTGTAAATAAGTGGCATAAAGGGGGCATTTCACATGAAAAATGTTTTTGCCCCAGGAAAACATTATAGCTATAAGCATCAGCGGTTCATACTAGTTGGTGTTTTTGTGAGATTTATAGTTACTATTAAAGCCACATGGAAGAGTTTTATTACAGTTTACCTTAAAAACAAGTTAGCTCTATCAATTAACCATTTTCCAGTCCTTCAAAGTTAACGAAGGTTTTTTTACGAATATTTAATAACTTCAAATTTTAAATGAAATCATGAATGGCACCATTAAAAAAACTCTGCCCTCCATATCGTTTTAGATATGTAATGCATATTTTAAACCTCGACACTTTTTCTCTGTGAGTGAAATGCACATTCAGGCATTTAATAAATTCTAAAAATAGGTTTTTTGTCTAAAATAAACAGTTCTGCACATTTCACAAGAATTTCCACAAATGAATTATTTCAGACGGTGACATGCATAACGATTTGGTCTGGCCCCTTAGAGTGAGGTAAGCATCTCTTCTTCCTTTCTCAGGAATTTCAGAATGAAAAATCTCAATTGTTTAGCTTCAGAAAATTCTGTATGATGATTTTAAAGCCGTAAGAAACGTCCAAAGAAGATTATGTACCAGGAATGCATGGATCGAGGCGTTCTATTGATTTATTTGGATATATGATTCATTTTTGAAAACATTTAAATGTCATTTATTAAAAAAGAAAAAAAATCAAGTTAGTATCATCATATAGGTTCTCATTTAGAGTAAACTGCTCAAAACGCCCGTAAAATAGAAAATTGGTTGTATTGATTTCTCATTTCCAATATAACTTTGAATTGTATTTTCAAGTTTTATTGAGAAGGTGTCGAGATTTTTCTAAGTCAGTAATAAAAATTATACCATCTGGCTGCTCGAAAATTTTTCTTTATGAGGAAGTTGTTCAGAAATCTTGTAATTATACTAATTTTTATGCCATTAGAATATGTTTTGAGAAAATTTTTTCTAAATCTAATTTAGAAATTCAGTGCAAGCACATTTTAAAGATGGTCATTCGAAATTTGAAACAAGATTCAATGAATTTTACCGACTTTAAATACGTATTGAAACTTGATCGAAATACTAGGCTACAAAAACCGTAATTTCGAGAATATTCACTCCACGAGCATTCTTATACTCATATAACACCATCAAATGATAAAATAATACATTGGCTAATCTCATAACATTTAACAAATCGCTTGGGAACATATTTTATGCTACATAAAATTTTCTTGATATATAAAAACAACAACAACATAGTCTTGAACAGATCTTATTGTCTATTGTTTAGTATTAGAATGATTCACAGAATTAAGGAGGTAAATACTATATTTTGATTTTTTTTTTTTTTTCCTACAGGGGTTCGGTTGTTTGCAGTGGCTGCTCATGAGTTTGGTCATTCTTTGGGTTTGTCACACTCTTCAGTGTCTGGAGCTCTGATGAATCCTTTTTATCAGACCATCAAAGACAACTTTCAGTTGCCGCATGATGATACCATTGGTATTCAGATGCTTTATGGTAAGCAAAAACTGTTTTGATTCAAACTATTGTGTGATTGTTTCTATTAAATGGTGCATTTGAAAAAAAAAAAAAAAAAAAAAAAAAAAAGATGCTGATAGGGAAATACAATGATTCGAAAAAAATAAGTCTTTTCTCTCAACAAGCATACCTGAGTTTTATTATTAGTGTAACGTAAGAATTCCAGTACATGTTTTCTGTTCATACGGCCGGAACTGCTCTATTTCAATGAAATGATTCTTGATCTCATCCATAAACCAGAACAAAAAAAAAAAACCATGCAACGCTTAGATCGGCCATACAATTTGCTGAAAGAACGCTTGAGATCCTGATTTTGTACCCTCTTCAGTCTGTTGGCCACAGCACATTAGATGTCCTCTGTGTCATTGAAATGTTCTCTTTTAAAGCACATTTAATTTTCGAATGGGGTACAGGACACAGGGCATTTCATTGTCCTGTGACCTACAGACTCAAGGAGGTAAAATACAGGACTTCCAGCGTTCTTTTAATGTGGCCGATGTAAACGCTGTATGAATGTGATGATTTGTGAGTAACGCAAAGCTACACGGCGGTTATCTGACCACAGGGGGATGTCTTGGCGGAGGACTTTTCAAGGGATTCTCTCACGCGTATTCACGTTACATCTGTAAAAAAACCGCCCCATACTCCAGGCTGTTAGATCGACAGCCGTGCAGCAGGTCCGATTGCGAGACCTTCACACTTCGGCCGTCTACCATTGTGTATGAGTGGAAAATAGCTCTGTATGTATGCATACATATGTGACGTGGGAAGGGGGAGGGGGATCTACACTGTTTCATAAATATGCTATGAACACTTGTGTTCAATACTTGGCGCGAAGTTTGATTTTGAGACTTTTTCGTCGTTCTTTGCAGGTGCTCGGAACCCTACTCGATTCGCACCACTTTCTCCTTACATTCCTACATCGACCCGCCGTCCGGTCGAGACCACCACCACCCGCACGCGCAGGCCCTATACGGGTCGCGGCACGACCAAGCCGCACCGGCCTACCAAACCGCCCATCCACCAAGAGCCTAAAAAACCGTCGAAGTGCAACACCACGTTCGACGCCATATCTGTGATCCGAAACCAACTCTTCATCTTCAAAGGAAAGGTAAGCTGAGACATCTAATTGATTTGTGGCTATTATCTTTGCTTTGATACGGTCGTTCAGAGTAAATGGCTAGTTTATAACATATGCACAGGGCATGGGCACCCGTATGATATTTTGTTAGGGGAGGAGGGGGGGCAAGTCAGGAGTCCTGCCCCAGGAAGATACAGTATTTTAGTGTTGAACTACTTCTACGTAATATCAGTCCGTAAATCATTACACTAGATATATTTTCTCTGGGAGGTGTGGATGGGGGGGGGGGGCATGGCTACTCCCTGCTCATAGGTAAGGGCGCCCATGATTAAAGGGATACCTAGACAAAGCATTCTGTGCTCCTAGTCGTGCACTAGATCAATTCAATAAATAAATGGCAACGTTGTATGAAAAGTACGCTATGTTTATGCCTCTTTGCTATTTTTTGGTGGTGTCCTAAAGCCATTCTCAGATGGGCCTGGCAAGCCTGCCTTGAGCACGGGATGCTGGAAATCAGTGAACATAAATGGGGGGAGGGATTTCTGCCGTCACGTCTTTACCGTTCGAAAATGTCGTCGTCGTGCATTACTTAATAATGACTTCCTTAAAAAAAACTGCTGAAGTGCTTGTTAAATGTAACTTGAATTTTCATAAGCTACGGTTTACGTTCTGCTTACTCAATTATATGTTCCAATGCTCAATTATAATAGCATATAGCTAAACTTTATATTGGAATAAAATTCTTTTTGTAAAACAAATGATATTTTTTTCCCCAAAACATCTTCAAAATATCCGCTTTAACGCGATTTTCAAAATGATTATTAATTGGTACAAGAAGAAGAAGTATGTGACCTCATACTACCAAAAACCAAACAAACAAAAAAACATGCTAGATTACAGCACATTGTGTTGGTAATCGTAATGCCAACACATGTGACGTAAATAGTTGGCACGACGTCACAACAGCGCAAATTTACAGCACCGTGTTATAAAATTACAACACTTCATTTTTCAAGCATATAATGTGCACATTATTTTTTAATCTCCTTCTTTGAATAACCTACCCTTGATAGAAATTTGTACAACTGGTAGGGAATTCGCCTCTACAATCATCATGGAGATCACTTCTTTTTTAATATTTCCAGATAATAACAATTAATGTCTATATACTTTTATGATTTTTTTTTTTTTTTTTTTTTTTTAAATATTTTATCTGATCAAAAGAAAATTATATATTTCCAAGTGGAAAAAGAAGAGGGAGAGGTTACATTGCAATTATTTTAAGAGAATTTTTTTCGAACGTGCTTTACAAAAATACAAATACAGTATTTTATGTCCATAACATTATTTCGTAATTCATAACATGTATGTTGGCAATGTAACATCATTACTGTTTCTCCATGAACATGCATGTCAACCATGTTTAGTTTTTTGAATAACAAATAATAACATTAAAATCTAGAAAGCGACACGAATTTAACTTTCTATATCAAAGTTATTCCAAATTACTTTCTTTGAATGTTATATGAATCCTATTGATGCAGTAATTGAATGTTTTGTAGTATTTTTGGAGATTTGAAAACCAAGGTTTGATGAGAGGAGATTACCCAGCTGAACTCAGTCGACTGTGGGACGACAAGGAACTGCAACATGTAGATGCGGTTTATGAAAGACCTTTAGATACCAAAATAGTATTTTTTTCTGGTAAGTAATTCAATATTACTACGTGCGTGCAGTACCCATGTGGGTACTAAATCCGTGTTTTTGAAAGTGCGTTCGGCGGTCTCTAGCAATTTCCTAGAGGATATGGAACGAGAGACAGAAAAGAAAAAAATATACAAAAATCTGAAACACTTTCATATTTGAAACACACACTAAAGTACTATACACCGAAAAGCAATTGAATTAGGTACACCTGGCATTATGCAAATTTCAAGCAGTGGGTCAGGGGTCAGCCTAGAAGTGCCTGGCAAATGATGTAAGCAAAAGTTTAAAGAGATAGACAGTGCTGCTCATTCGTGGTATCACCCACACAGCACATAAGCTTAAATCAAGCTTGACATTTCTTTGAATTTGACGTATTAATACAAGCTTGACAATTCAAGTCATTTTAAGCTTGCAGCAAGCATGGAGATTACAAAAAATGAGTCAGCAAATATTTTCCCGCCGAATTTAAGTCATTTGAACTGTCAAGCTTGAATTACTGCTTGATTTGGAAAGCCATATCCACACAACAAATAATTTACCATCAGTCATAAATGTACTTGACCATAGAATTTTAAAAAAATCCTATATTTCCAAATATTGAAATTCCTCAAAATAAAATACAAATATACTACAAAATTGATTTCAAAATCAGTCGTTTGTATCGATTTTGGCCAATATTGCCCAACATGAGTGTTGTGATATTGAAAGTTTTAAAACGTGTGCTGCTTTTAAGTTTATATTATGCTTATTTCCATATTAGTAGAGTCTATAAATCACACATAACATTATTTTAATTTTGATTCATCCCATGGAAAAATAAAAGAAGCAGTTCGGCATCGGCCAATACGGATCAATCTCGCCAAAAACGACGTAACAACCATAACAGTCACTTCAAACTTTACCCTTGTCATCGCGAGTCAAAATTGGCATGGTGGTTAGGACGCTGGCTTCCCACACCTGAGGTCCCAAGATCGATCCCAACCGCGGACGCTAAACGGAAACAGATTGAAATAACCTGAGGTTTCAGCGTAGAGGGGAAAATGCGTGGAAAAATAAAATATATGGGACGGTTTCAACGACCGGCGCCCCATGTATTGGGGAAATTTTTTAACTTTGAATTAAGCTTGCTATGTCAAGCTTAATTCAAAGCTTGCTATGTCAAGCTTAATGCAAGTTGGGAGAGTGTAAACTTGAACACTTGATTCAAGCCTACACGCTTGAAATTTTCAAGCTTGATTCAAGTTTATTGACTTGATAAATGAAGCGTGCTGCAAATTTGCTGTGTTGTCTGGGCAGCAGCATTCAAAGGCATGCTGAGTAAGAGTACGGGTCTAAACTCATTTAATAATGGTCCCAGTAAATAGCACCACTTTTAGCAGTGTTGACAGAGTTAGTTGTAGCAACTTTCGTTTTTAGGAGCATGTGATTACTGTATAAACCACGTGACTCGCACTTATATAAGTTCCAACGCTACTTACAGAGATTTTTCGTGACTTCTGTTGTCATGCAAAGTTCTGTGAAAGTTAATAAAAATAACAGCATAGCGTTGTTCGAAGAAAGGTTTTCGAAGAGGCAGAATTGTAGCTAAGATTGGAGTCAAAGTCAAGAAGAATTGGCGGGATCATTGGGAGTGACTCAACAAGCAATTTTAACTTTCATTATAAATGTATTTGCCAGTTTATATATATATATATATATATATATATATATATATATATATATATATATATATATATATACACTGCTGGCCATCGTAAATGCAACACCCTGAAGGAAGCATGCAAATAATATGAAATTTACAACATGCATTAGCTGAGGTGAGATATGCAAATGATTAGAATTTCAGCGCAGACGCACATCAAGCGCGCCTGTGGCGCCACCTCAAAGCGCTATTTAAGGCTTGGAGATTTCGACGGTTTCAAGTACAGCAATTGTGTTTTTCTTGCTTTTTTTTCAAAAAAACGATAAATTATGCCTCGTAGGAAACAACGATCATCTTTTGATCAAGTATCCGAGTTTGACAGAGGAAGGATAGTGGCATACCGAGATTGTGGGTTATCTTTCAGGGAAATCGGTCGTCGTATTGGACGAAACCAAACAACTGTGATGCGGATATGTGATCGTTGGGTGCAGGAGGGTACGACGGACAGACGTGATCGACCGCATCGACCTCAGTGCACCACGTCACGTGATGACAGGCAGATTGTACGCATGGCAGTGACGGACCGCTCAGTCACATCACGAACCATATCACAGCAGATTCAGTCTGTAACGCATCATCCAGTGTCTGCGCGTACCATTCGACGTCGTTTACAGCAGAATGGTCTGTCCGCAAGACGTCCGTTGCTTTGTCTACCTCTGACGCGGAACCACAGACGTCTCCGCCGCCAATGGTGCGATGAAAGAAGGATGTGGACGACAGAATGGAATGAAATTCTCTTTACTGACGAGTCACGCTTCTGTATGCAACACCACGACGGTCGGATTCGAGTCTGGAGACACCGTGGAGAGAGGATGCTGAACAGCTGCATTATGCACCGTCACACTGGTCCTGCACCGGGTATTATGGTATGGGGCGGTATCGGATATCTCTCTCGCACTCCTCTAGTACGCATTGCCGGTACTTTAACCAGCCAGCGCTACATCTCCGAGGTGTTGGAGCCAGTTGTCCTTTCTTACCTTCAGGGCTTGCCAACAGCCATATTTCAGCAGGATAATGCACGGCCACACGTGGCACGCATTGTCCAAGGGTTCTTCGTCAATCACCAGATTGAATTGCATCCCTGGCCGGCGCGCTCTCCGGATCTTTCGCCGATAGAAAACATGTGGTCCATGGTTGCTCAACGACTGACCCAGAGTTCATCCCCAGCTGTCACACCAGATCAACTTTGGCAACGTGTGGAAGCTGCTTGGTCTGCTGTACCCCAAGAACACATTCAAAGTCTCTTTGAATCAATGCCGAGGCGTGTGGCAGCTGTGATCTCCAACAACGGCGGCTACTCTGGGTACTGATTTTGGCAGGAACCACGCTTCATAGAATGCTGTAAATTTAATCATTTGTTACTTGGTCAACATGTTATCTACACAATAAATTTTGTTGTGATATCTCTTGTTTTTCTTGGTGTTGCAATTTGGGTGGCCAGCAGTGTATATATATAATATATATATATAACTAATATATATATATATATATATATATATATATATATATATATATATATATATATATATACACACACACACACACACACAATAAAACCTTGAAATTTCGGGGTGGATGAAAAAACGGCGAAAGCAAAGTTGTACACAAGGTACGAATATATTTCGCTACGTATAATAAATATTCCTACATAGACGTGGTCTGGGTACTAAACTCTGTTCCCATAAGAACACGGCAAGTGAAGCAGCATTCGGTTTGGCCAATGCTTGGGAGGGTCCACTCCCTCTCGGCACGACGGCTGTGGCACCGTGTTCGCTAATGCGAGCCGGTGCACGTAAAATCCGTCGTGGCTCCAATGTCCTCCAAGTGTAACGCTACCTCTGGGAGGTGCCAATTTCAGGGGGTTGGTCCCTATTCTGGAACTGGTTCAAAATGAGGGACTAAAGTCGGACTTCCTCCAACTAAAAATGGAAGAAGCCCCCCCCCCCTCTCCCTATCTGGCACCGCATGCGGTTGTCAGAGGGCAACAGCAACATAGATATTCTTGATTCTTTCACAGAACCAGTGGAGTAGTTAAGGGGTTAGCAGCTAAGACTTTAATTCGCTGTTTGGCCCCATCGCACACACTGCTGCAGCTGTTTAGTGCCTCCGTCTTCGAAGCTTCATATAGCTCTCCCTACATATAAAACCTAGCTACGCCACTGCACAGAACATGCGTTCTGTAGCTGTATTATAACAAATGGGTAAGGAAAACTATTTATTTAGGTATCTCACTTCAACTTTGAAAAGTTAGATGGCTTTCGAACATAGCGGTATGGTATTTAAAGCACAACATGGCTTACAATCCATATGTGCTAGAGATCTTCGGAAGATGAATTTTGGAAGATGCAGCTTTGCTCTTGATAAAATATTCTGTTACTGATTCAATCACTTGTCTGGCCATAGACTTCAGAAACTCATGCCACTTGGTTATAACGTCATAAGCGATGGAATCTCTAATGGCGTTTATATCAGCGTTACAACTATATTACAAGATTTCAGATTTCCAATTTTTCTTAAAAGGATATATAAATTCAGTGTAAAGTAATAATATTTTTTCCAATAGGAGCTCAATACTGGCTTTTTGATGGTGTGGAGAAAGTCCCCGGTTATCCAAGGCCACTTACAGATCTTGGTTTGCCACCTGATCTTAAAAAGATCGACGCTGCCATGGTCTGGGGTTACAACGGCAAGACCTACCTATTTTCTGGAACTCAGTACTGGAGGTATGATGAGTCGGAAGGTAGGGTCGAGCTGGACTATCCTCGAGATATGGGTGTTTGGAGGGGAGTCCCAACTCATCTTGATGCTGCCTTTCAGCATACAGACGGTAAGTAGATAAGTGGTTTGGTTTAGCGGTGTAACGAACTGTTAACAAAGATTGGTGTTGCCATTTAAAAATAAAATAGGTAAAATAAAGCAAAACTTTTTGTTGTCCCCAAAGTTTCTCAAGCATTCAAATTTTCGTCTTCAGTTCAACCTCATTCATGTTTGAGAATCATCTACAACCAGTGACGATCCTAGACCTTCGGCCGCCCACGTGCAAATTAAAATTGGCCGCCCCTTTTCTTACAAACCAACAAAATGTTTAAATAAATTACTATCAAACACTTTTTAAAAAATGTATGGAAGTGTAAAAAGTATGGAATGGATGAAAATCAAGTTAAAGTTCGTATTTTATTTTCAGAAAAATACAATCTACAACTACAATAAGTATTTCTGATCTTTCAAAAAGTTGTAACAATATTTTTCGAAATTTCTTACAGGCAAATTCATCTATAACACTTGAAATGTCTATCGCCTCACAGATGTCACTTTCGATTGAAATAATAGCCAAATTCGTAAGCATTTCTTGTGAGATTGTAGATCTTAAGTAATTTTTAATCAATAACTTAATTTTGAAAAGCTTCTTTCATCCGAAGCAACACTGATTGGTATAGTCAAAAATATTCTGAGTGCTATAGACAAATTGGGAAAATATGATGTTAAATCTTGACTTAATATATGGTTCCAAAATTTCTAATGGCTTTAACCGGCAAATATTTGGAAACAGATCTCGAAAACATAGAATTGCAACTGCACTTCACTGTGCAATTCTATACCGTCTAAGTCCCTTTCTATTTTTCCAATATTTATTTATTTGTAGTTTAATGTCCAAATCCATACAACTTTTTTTCAAATTGTCACTATCTTCAGAGTTAAATGTTAGTAAGAAACTGAATATTGAGAAACAGCTTTCCACCAAATCGAAACGTTCACCTACTGAATTGATGGAAATATCCAAAATTTGAAAATAAAAATTAATCTTAAACTTTTTTTCAGAGTCTGCAACATCTTCATCATTTGATTCATAGGGAAACATACGAGGTTTTTTTCTTTCACGAATTTCAGGAAATTCGGGCTCTACATTAATTTCCTGTGCAATAATAGACGATTGATTGATAAATGTGACAAAGCTTTCGACATTTCTTTTCAAAATTAAATATGTTTTTAAATTTCTTAATGCTTCGACACATTCTGTTAAATCTATGTTCGATTGCTGCAACATTTTTGAAACAATATTTATTCTTTCTAGAAAATCGTGCCAAATCATTACTGAACATATAAATTTGAATGAACAAATTGTTTCCGTTAGAGATTTAGCTTTTAGCTTTGCTACACGATCTTTTGCTTCATGTGAAAGTTGATTCAACGCAACGAGGATATTTTTAAGATCTGCTTGCAATGGTCGTAATGCAATTATTCGACTCTCCCAGCGAGTATCGTTTAGCGGCTTTAAATAAAAGTTTGTAATTGTATTCTTTAAAATATCCCATCTGTATATCGAAGCTGAAAAATAGTTGTATAATTCCTGAATAACATAAAAAAAATTGCAATCTCTTCACTTGATTTAGCAGCGTCGTTAATTACTAAGTTCATACAATGTACCGCGCATGGTGTAAAAAATGCCCTAGGATTAATATCTAATAGTCTTTTTTGCAGACCTATATTTTTTCCGCGCATGTTGGCGCCATTATCGTATACTTGTCCCCGAATGTTTTGAACATCTAGATTTAAACTAGGAAGTACATCATCTAACACAAAATTGAACAAACCTTCCCCTTAGTATCCTTAGTTGGGTAAAATCCAACAAAATATTCGGAAATGACTGATTTGCTATCTGATATGTTCACGCATCGAATTATAAAGGTAATTTGTTCAGTGTGGCTAATGTCCGATGTGCTGTCCAATATAACAGAAAAATATCTGGACTTCTGTATTATTTTTATAATCTGTTTTTTAGTAGAATCAGCTAAAAGTGCAATAATTTCATTTTGAAAATGTTGACCTAAATAATAGGGCATGCGGGTATTTTTATCTAGAGTTTTGGACGTTATTTATAGGTTCAAATAAAACAGGATCGAATTTGGCTATAATTTCCACCGCTTTTAAAAAGTTTCCATTGTTTTTTTCGTATAGGTTTGAACTACTACCTCTAAAAGCTAAGTTCTGGCTAGCCAAATATTGCACAATAGCAATCATTCGTTCGACAATTGCTCTCCATCGTTTCTTTTCCAAAGAAAAGAAGTTTTGTTGTTCTCTATCTATTGTGCTATTGTTGCTTAGCCGTGTTTTGATCTCCCAAAAAGTCTTAACACATTTCATGTTTTGCACTATTCTCGTGTCTAGAAAAATAGTCAGAGCAATGTTGCCAATCCCTATAACCAAGACTAATAAGCTGAATATTTTCTCCTTCGGACCCTCCAAATAATTTGCATGGAAAGCAAAATGCGGCATCTAATGAAACAGAATATAAAAGCCAAGTTCGTCTAACTTTTTCACCATTTTTCAATGAGTTGTAAACATGCGAATAACTAAATCGTCTACCAGTTTCACTTGTAAGAAATTTAAAATTTTCACTTTCAGACATAAATTTCGTCTCAATTAAAAGTTCAATAGTTCTAAAAGTTAATTTGGAAGGCTAAGTACCAGCATCACTGACAGTAAAACCAGAGGTTGTGTTTTCTTTGGATGTTCCAGGATGAGCCTCTGCGAGATCAGATTCTGCTATGTCTACATTCTCCAAAACCACGGTCTCATTCGAAGAAAAAATTATGTTATCGGAAGGTGAATCCAAACTGTCGTTTGGCTCTTCTGTTGCTTGTATTTTTGCACTGCTCTCGTGGCGAACATCTTTGCATTCAGTCAAATTAGTAGAGTTAGATCTTAGAAAAAAATTATATAAGGTCATTATTTTTTTATGTTGGTTGATAATCATTTCGCCGCCCCTTAAGTTTGGCCGCCCACGTGCGGTGCACCATCTTGCCCCCCGCTAGGATCGGCACTGTCTACAACAACACGGATCCGGGTTCTATCCTCGGCGTAGGCGTCATTCCGCCTGATCCTTCATAATTGACAACGCTGGTCCACCTATCAGGTGCCTTCATAATGAAATGACCAGTTCCATCCGTCCTTGGCCAGTGCCTATAAACGGCTATTCTATTCTATTCCCGCCATTAGAGGGGGGGGGGGGGAAGAATTTGATACCTGAAAACATACAATATAGTCGTCCAGTCACGCGATGAATATGCTTCAATTTTTTTTTGTTTGTTTGTTTGTTTTGAAAATGCAGTCATTATTGCTAAATAAGGAGTCAAAGCAGAAATTCAAACAACGGCATTAAGTCCGTTTTTTGAAGCAGCTGGGTATAATTTGATTTTATTTAATATAATTGATACTGCTTTTCCCACTACAGAAAAAACTCGCAAATCTACAGATAGATAATGTCTTACAATTCGGAGACAAATGCATATACAGGCTTTCTCTAACGGGAGGGGTACATAACTGAATCTTAATGTTAAAAGGCAAAATTTTTACATTAAAAATTATAAATTATGAATTTTATGCCGAAAAATAATCGACAAGTGGGACTGGAACCCCCCTCCCTTCACGTTCACAACGTGTAACAGATGGTGCTGCAATCGATCGACGATCGACGATTATTATTTATACGTATTATCCTTTTTTTTTTTTTTTTTTTTTTTTTTGGATGGTTAGACTTAGTCCTTAAGTATGTCCTAAGAAAGCAGTCACATGGAGTCAGATCGGGAGAATAAAGAGGTTTGTGATTACAGCTCCATTGTTAAAGGCTTTTACAAACACGTTTCTTACGTTATTGAGGCTTGATGTACACACAAACTATATTAATACTAAAGGGATGAAATAAATCCCTCTAAAGAGTGTCAAAGAACTTTACTTTTTTTTTTTTTTTACTTCTCGAACTTTAGGCTCATTGCGACAACTAAACATATTAATCGATAGTGCTGAAAATTTGCCCATTTATTATTGAGTCAATTAAGGTATATTTCAGTGCTAGGGACAAGAAGTTTTCAAAAAAATTATATTTTTTAGAAATTTTTCAAAAATTTGCTTTTTTTCAAAATTTAGGTCCAATGCGGCAACTAAAGATCATAACCAATCGAGTTAAAATTTGACATACATTTATTGAGTCAATTTGGCCAAAAAATAACACTAAGGGTAAGGGAATTTCGAAAAAAGGTTTTTTTTCGATACACCCTATTACATAGTATCTCACAAAATTAAAATAACATCAATAACCATTTCTTTGCTTCGATTATTCATTGTGGAATATATTGTTAAATTGAGAGATTCATGAAGGAAAATAATCTTAATTATTGCACTAGGCATGATTTATTTATTTCTTACTTCTATTTAAAACTAACGATACATAGAGGTTTAGTTATTGACATTTTACTACAACTCTTTTTTGTTTTCAGGTTACACTTACTTCTTCAAAGGAAGGAGGTTCTGGCAGTTCCAAGATGTTTTTATGAAGGTGAAAAAGAATAAGTTCAACAACATTAATCAGTATTGGTTTGGGTGTCCCGTTCATCATGAGCAAGCAACGAACTTTGAAGAAAGTGATCCAGAATCTAGTGAAAGCAGCAGTGTATCGAAATGTTCACATACTGTTGCAGATTTGTTCCTCTTGTTGTCATTTGTCTTACTGTTCCTTGTGCATCGGACAAAGTTTATTTTATATTTATAAGTGATTATCCTTGAAAACTCTGGCATTTGTGGAGAACAGATGCATATTTTCCTTATTTATTTTTTTTCTTTTTTTACGCTTTGTCACCAGGAACTCAAGAACTTCTGTACATTAAAAGCTTTCCAACAAAGAGATATTTACGATTCTCTATTCAGCACCTGTTTATGCATCATTGTGAGATGATGAAATCAAAATTTTCACTGCAAAATGTTTCAAATTTTGAGAGAACTTTTGTTGTTGTTTTATATAAAAACAATTGTTACAAACTTTGATCTCACTGCAGTCAGTATTTTGAATTTACAATAAAATAATTCTGATACAAATAAATTATTTAAAGATATTTTTGTATTCAAGTTCCATTTATTGTACAGTAATGATAATGATAAACACTAATAAGTGATAGTTAATCATTTTACATCTTCTTTATAAATCATAGCTTCAACTGCAAAAGATTCACAACTAGAAGATTATCAATAATCATTTATGGCTTACAATTTTATACAATTATAATCAGTACTAAAATTTTTTTAGAAATTTCAAATAAATCGTTTTTATATAAATGAAAAAAAAACGAGAGGATTTTGTAAAGTAAAGATACAATGTGCATATTCACTTGAAAAAATTTTAATTGATTAAATGTACATTACAAATTACTTACTGGTACATGCAGGGGCGTAACCAGAAATTTTTCATGGGGGGGGGGAGGGGTTACGACCACTACAACTCATATATATGAAGGGTCCACAGGAAGAACGATGAGAGTCCACTTTTCGTCAATGTTGAGGTTTCTACTGCATTCTGTTGTTCCTTAGTGGCACTATTAATATCTGAACCCATAAGGGGAAAGAACGCTGAGAATACACTGAAAAAATAAGATCCCCCCAAAGATACAGTTTACTGGGGAAGAACGATGAAAGTACTGTGCACTACTTCAATTTTTGGAAAATCAGCTGTATTGAACTCTCATCGTTCTTCCCATGGACCCTTCATATGTATACGTGTGTGTGATAATGTAGTGAAGAATATACATTTTGTATGGCAAAAAATTCCTCATGGGGGGGGAGGAGTTATGACCCCCTAACCTCCCCCTTGGCTACGCCCCTAGGTACATGCCTTATTTTTTGAAATAGTTTTCAGCATTGTCACAGCTTTTGTTAAGTCTGGGTACAAGCTTTTGTATTCCACAGTCATAGAACTTTGCCAATTGTTTGGAACCACATTTCAACTCTATTTTTGATTTCCTTATTGTTGTAAAAGTTTTGCCCTGCAAAATGTTTCTCCAGGTAAAGAAATAAGTGAAAGATCCAGGCTGTATGGTGGATGATTTAAAATTTTCTGTTTAAAACTTTTGAGTAGTGCTTGAATTTGAAGCACTGTGTGAGAATGAGAACTATCATGCAGCATGTGAATTCAGCTTGTCATTAAGTTCATGTTTCTTTTGAATTGCTTGCTTCAAAAGTTTCAGTCATTGCAGTATGCATCAGCATTAACTATGGTGCCTGGAGGAATGAAATCAAACAGAAGAATGCCTTGTCCATTCCAGAAAACTGAAGCCTTTTTTTTTCTGATATTGAAGTTTTGAATTCATTGGCTTTTTTGAAATTCGTACGGCACCATAGTATTCATTGTCATTCTGATTCTGGTGTGTGGTGATATTATAATACTTTACAACGGTTAATGAAAAGTAAATGATCCATTGTGTTTGTGAATAAATCTTTTACTAACACATGCAGATTAGGGAAGATTTAAGTATATTTTTGTATCATAAATTTGTAAAATTTCAAAATATAAATCTTAAAATAAGGGTCTATTTTTAATCCCACCGCACTGGAGATTTAAATAGAGAAATGCTAAAGAACAAATTGTCATTTGGAAGAAGGATAGGAAAAGATTGAAATTAGAATATCTAGCATAATTTACTATGCAATTTTAGCTGAAAAAAGGGAAATTTCTGCATTATTGCGAAAATATGGAAGATTAGTTTTCCAAACAGAAGACCAGAAGAAAGTACTATTTTTTATGAGACTTTCGGAAAAGTTGGCAGATATGATCATACACCATAAATTAGAATTTAAAAAAAAAATATAAATAAATAAGAAAACCTGAAACACTTTCAGATTTTAAATATGCATAAAAGTGGTATATATTAAAAGCATATGATAATTTATGCGTCGTCCCTATTTTCTTCCCCTATTCCATTAAGTTGGAAAGTGTATCATTATTCATGAGTATGCTAAATCTATCTTAAAATCGCCCACTAAAATTATTTTACAATCTCCACAAAGTATATTCCAGCTATACTTTACCGTTTTAAATCTTGTTTTAATGTGCATCATAATCCATGAGCATGCCATGTTTGTTTTTCTTGGATTGATTCCTATTTTAACGCCCCAACTCTCACCAAGGTGGAGATAATTAAACATATGCAGTTACCATGATGATTTTTTGCATTTTTGTGGCAATTGTAATTTAGAATTAAAATGGCCATTTGGAACAGCATGTAAATACAGCATTCCATTACTTATTTATTCATTTAATTTGGCTTTGCAATGTAGTTTTAATAATTAAGTGTCTTCAAATTCCTTAACTGGTGCATTTATCGTTAATGTGTTCACTTTACTTTTCATCTAGTTCTTTTGGGAGTGTTGAAACTTGTGCATAACTTCTAGAGACATGACTGCAAAGCTCGCCTAAGTGCGGTGATTTTTTAGGTTGGCGAGAGTGGAGGCATTAAAATAGGAATCAACTCTCTTTCTTGTACCATAAAACACATCTTTAGAATCAAAATCTATCTTAAAATCGTCTAATGAAACTGTTTTACAATCTCCACCAGGCACATTCCAACTATATTTCACCATTTTAAATACTGTTTGAAATGGGCATCATAATCCATGAGTGAGTTGTGTTTGTCTTTCTTGTTCCATAAAACACATCTTTGGAATTGAAATCTTTATTAAAATCGTGTACTAAAACTGTTTTACAATCTTCTCCAAGTATATTCCAACTATACTTCACCATATTAAATACTGTTTGAAATAGGCATCATAATCCATGAGTGTGCCATGTGCCTTTCTTTTTAAACGGAATGCATTTTTGGGAACAAAAATCTTTCTTAAAATCACCTACTAAAATTGTTTTACAACCTTCACCAAGCATAATCTAACTATCCTCTACCATTTTTGCATTTATCATAAAGAAAGAAGTACTCTCTCTTTAGACTCTTTGGAAAGAGTATCATAATCTATGAGTGTACTGTGTTTTCCTTCCTTGTTCCACATAACACCTCTTCAAAATTGAAATCTATATTAAAATTGCCTACCAAAACTGTTTTACAAAATTATTAAAGCCCCCTCCTCCTCGTTATCTGGCAAACACATTTGAAAAGATCTTCATCGTGACAGGTCATATCTACAAAACCTGTCTACAAGATTGCATAGACAAAATTCTGGGACTGAGCAAAATAGCATCCTCGTGCTAATAAAACTACACATACATTTTTTAAAATAATACATGTGATAAACAAACAGTACACCTTTAAATGGTAATACATTTAGTGTTTAATATTAAAATAAAATTAAAAACAAACAAACGTACAAAATTATTAAATATTTGCCATTTGCAGGATGATTATACTGAGGGGGGAAAATGCTTAAAAAGTAATTTGTCAGAGTATAAACAGACCAATTCAAAATTAAATTATAAAATCTAAATGTGTTGATATAATTTACACATAACTTTTTAAAATAATAAATAAAATGATGCAATTGAAAATGCATATGCACTGCTTTATTAGTAGAAAATATTTTACAGAATATGTATATTTTTATCGACTCTAATAATTTTACCTTCTCAGACTGTATTTCGGCCTAGATCTTTTGAGCGTGCAATTTCCACTTCATTTTCATGAGCCAACTGACATTCTTTCGCCTTGATTTCTTCTTCCTTCCTTAATATACATACAGTGACAAAATAAGAGTGTAAGAAGGTAAAACTATTAGAGAATCAATAATTAAATGTGCACTGAATAAATGGATTAATACAAGAAAATTTTTATTCATCTTAAAATCTTTAAAATGCTATTACAAGAATTTAATCCCTAAATTTTATAAAACCCAAACAGTTTGATGTAATTTGTATTGCTTATCTCACAGCATAAAAGAGCTTTGTTGTCTGCATGTTAGCAATTTGAGCCACTAATCACTGCTAGACCAAATTCAATACACTAATTAAACATAAAAAGATACAAATATTGTAAAGAAAAAAGAATGAAAAACATACATATAATATATATCTTGGCAAATAACATACACTTTTAATACAAAGATCAAAATTTACGGGTGTGCATTATTTGCCATATATAAAAATGATAGACTTAATAGGAAACAATCAACATAAAGGAATTAATTTCTAAAAGCACCTAAATGCTGTCAGTTTTAAAGAAATGACATACCATAGAAACATACAAATTTTCGTTTTCCAATTTGAGACACTCAGTAGTTATTAGTAGCAGTACAGAAATGTTTAGTTTTATCAGCTTAGCACACAAAAATTTCTATGATCACTTGCCAATTTAGTATACAATTGTCTGAAAGCCTGAGAAAATCCTGTAAATGAACAACTTCAAAAGATAAGAGCATCACAGTAGATTTCTGGTTTTACTCCAGCAAAAGACAATGCATAAAAACACACATGAAAATTAAGATAGCAGGTTGGTTTCAGTATGAACGACATCCCAAAACTGGTCTACGATCTTAATATTTGCACTGATGCTTTTACATGTTGTCTTTTACTGATTAACTTCTGCACCAAGCCACATTTTCCCACTTAGTATTAAGTTTCTTCATAAAGAAAAGGGTTATGCTACATGAAGAATATACTTAAAAATTAAAAATATAGTTTGCAATTATAGGTGCACATTACAAGCAGAGATATATGGTACAAATGATTTTTTTTATTTTTAAAATTATATATTTTTTTTCCAGTTTTTGATCATTTTTCCAATACTTCAAGTTTTTAGACAATGAATTTTCACCTGACAATTATATTTTTTTATAATGAGAAAATCCAGAGAATATGTTTTCAAATAAGCTTTGTTTGGTTGTCATATATACATTTCATTTTTTAAAACATCACCAAAATGTTGGAATTTAGAGTAAATTTTGATTTTGTAATGCAGATGCAATACAATGCACTGCATTTTGATTAAAAAACACAATAATCTTACATAAAAAAATACTTTGGCTGGCATTAAAAAAATACTAATAATGAATTTTTAATTTAAAAAAAGGCATTTAAAAATTACTATTTCTTCCTTCTTCACCGGGCTGCTTTGTAGACAGATGTGCATTTTGCTTTGGCTGGCGGAAGGTGGATAGGGGTTAAAGGAGTGGCAATTGAAACATTATGGATTGAAGGGGGATCTGACTAGAGGGCATTATCACAACACAAGTCTGTGGGTGGTGCATTTTGACAGATATACTAATTTATGAGAGAAATAATTTTTGAACTAACACATGGATTAAACAATTCTTTTGGAAACTGCATCACATACACTTTGAATAATTGCATATATATACGGAAAAATGTTTTTGAAAATTCATATTTACATTCATGCATTAATGATTTTGAAAAAAGTCTTATTTCCATGCAAAAAATGAGACTAGCTGATCAGCTGACTAGGTTACCAAACATGAGCTAGCAGTTTTTTTGGGGGACAGTTATACTTCAACACTTGCAATATCCCTACAAAATACTGGGCTGTATTAGGGGAAATGGCAGAGTTCTATAAACACGTCATTTCAAAAAGTACAATTTGCACTTCTAAAACAAATCCCCTCTTCTAGTGATTTTTTTCTGTTAAAAAAATTTAATTCATTCAAAATGTGTAATTTAAAAAGTTTGCAACCAGAGCTCCCTTAAATGTGATACATTGGATTATCATATCTAGGCATAAGAAAAAAAGGAGTTTTAATTTGTAAAATGGAAAAATTATCACTTTATGGGACATAGTTTTTGTGAGAAAAAAATCTTGCATTTGTGTAAATTATACATAAATAAATAAAATAAAAAGAAATAGAGCAACTTTTCAAAAAGAAGGCTACTCAGTAGCTAAACAAGGGGATATCTAAAAAAACAATAAATAAGTTGTATAAAAATATAAATTTTGGTACACACACATACTTTAAAATCAGGCCTGCCATTTTAGCCATAAAATTGAAAAAAAAAAAAAAACCACTTCTATTTTTTTTTAATGCATAGAAAGGACCAGTATCATTTTAAGTTATGCATTACAGAGAGGAGACTTGTGTGGTTCATGAAATACAGCACTAAATAAGTAATATAAAAAAATATTTTTAACGTCAATTCCTACCTAGGTCAACAAAGAAAAACTGTACACTTACTTTTTATTAAATTTAATTAATTAATTAATTAATTGTTGTTTGTTTGTTTAGTTTACTGTTTTCATCCATTTTTAATCCCACGTAATAGTATCTAAAATTAATTAATTTAATTTAATTAATGAATTAATATTTGAAAAATCTGTATTAATATCAAGTGTCATCCACACAAGTTTAAAAAAATGTATTTGAACTTGAGTGGATAAATAAAAAGTATTTTATGAATGGTTGAAAATTTGAACAAGATATATATAAATATAAATATATATATATATATATATATACAGTAGAGAGCCAGAAATTCGCACAGCTTGGGACCAAGGCTTGTGCGGATTTTAGGATTTTGCAGATTTCAGGCCATAAAAGATAAATCCTATTACATTTCAGACTTAAGAAAAGGAGAATACAATTACAATGAAATAAAAACACAGTCAAAAGTATTTCATTTATATTTTCACTTTAAATACAAAAGCATCGGAGAAAAAAGAAATTACATGAAGACTAGCAAAGCAAATGATTTCAAAATTTCCTTTCTCTAATTTTGAAAACATGTTCCATGATGATTTGTTTTAAAATATTTTTTTCTACTTTGTTTCTTTCTTTCTTTTACTTATTTAATTTTGAAAATTGTATAACTGTTTTAAACAATAACTGTTTAAACTGCACATTTTCATCAGAATATTTAAACAAACTTATGATTAATTTTTGTCTTGTTATAGAACTTAGCTGTTGTAAAAATTTAGGGTATTCTTTTCTTAACTTTAAACTTTTATCAAATGGATTTTATTATTATTACCCAAGTTTTAGATCATCATCAGAATCATATTTATCTGGATTCAAGAAACTTTTCGGTGGAATACTGCGAATTTCATTATTTATATCAGAGAAGGTGTGCGGATTTCGCACGTTTGCGGATTTTAGGTCGGCGGATTTTTGGCGTTCAACTGTATATATATATATATATAGAGAGAGAGAGAGAGAGAGATTGTGAATTAATAGTAGGAACTGAAAAAATGAGACACCTTTCCCAAGAAATGAAAAATTGTCTTTGAGTTAACTATTGAGAAAAGTATTTATTTTACAGAAAAATCACTTAAAGGAATTTGTAATAAATTTAGTTACTATATTAGCCAAAATATAACACGATCTTTTTGACTAATCATTTCCTGTTAAAAACATGATTTGGTCTAAATTCAAGGTCTAGATAATGGAATATAACAACTCTTCTTATTCATAAACCCGTGTCTCTGTTCAATAAGCATAAAGGTTTGGAATGACATGACAAATTTACTAGTTATTTCACATGAGTAATTTATTACTTTTACCAGTTTACTTCTAGTTACTTCTACAATTTTATCTAATTTTGCTTTGTTTTACTTAATTTTATTGCTATGAATGTAACTTGTGTTATTACTTTTAAGAATAAAGCGATGCATATAAACCAAACAGATCACCTTTTGCAGAAAACTAAAAGATGGAAAAATAGGCCTTTTGAAAAAAATTGATTTGAACAAGTTCCATAAAGATTTATGGTCATTTGAAAAAATAAATTAATTAATAAAAGGCATGAGAAAAAGTAAACGTGTAATTAAGTTGCATGCCATAAAATAATTAAACAGTAGCATTGTCAATTTGTACAGAAAGAATCAAAATACAGGTTCTCCTCTGCATGGTAGGCCACTTGTTTGAAACATATGTATAATTGTTGTAAACCTACCTAATAAAACTGTATACGCTTTCAGTGACTTTTTCACTAGTTTCTTCATCGCCCCAGAAATCCTAATGAAATTACAGAAATATGTTTAATGTTTAGCCGGCTTAAATAAACCATTCCAGCTGGACTTACTGGTTCCTCTCAATGGTTGGTACTTGATAAGAGAAATGTTTATTTTTAGAAAATTGGAAGAGGTGAAGCAGGTTAATGCAGTTCTCCACTACCTTGATCTATTGGGAAGATTTGGAATTTCCCCTTGAATCTGAGATTTTCTTAACCTACATTCAGTGGGTGCAACAACAGCGATGCTCTTGTTTAAAGATACTTAAACAAACTGGAACACTCTCCAGAAGTATCACTATTTTGGTGAACCATAACAGTTTTTCTGTTGGCCGATACCTGTCATGAAGTCACTGCCACAATGAGACAGAAATGCATGGTTCTTTATAAAAGGAATGACAATCTGACTATCCCCTTGGCCTATGACATCAACTTTTCATAATGACAGCAGCGAATGCAAAGGAAAACTTGGCTCATTCATCTTAACAGATAATGCTGCCAATTATCATGCTGAATATACATAACACCAGGTACAAAATTATTGGGGTTGAATAAAGAGAGAGATAGGGGATGAAAAGTCAGGAGGAATTAACCCTAATTACTATAAATGTTAACTGGTTCAACAAACCCTCCAGAAATTTCCTCCTTATATGTGTAAGAAAAAGTGTACTGGAGAATGTGTATGCGAATTCAATTCACTTTTAAAAAGTGCGCATAAAGTTTCCCTCAAACTGCACAGTTAGTGTTATGTGTTATACAATGTAAATGGAAAAAGATGGGAAATTTTGGAGTTTTTGCTTTTTGTGCAATTTGCACAAGTCTTTCAGAGCCACTGCAAACTTAAATTTAGATTACTGTACTTGTCCTTAAAACATCATTAAAAAAAATTAGAACTTATTTGATTTATTGTAGCTTTCAATTATTTACAAACTGACTGGCCTAAATGTAAAAATGAGCAACTTAGTATACAAACTTTATAAATTATTTCTTTAAAAAAAAGGAAGACAGAATTGTGTTACGGGATTAAGGCCAATTAGCTACACGAGGACTCTAGGCCGAGGGATGGGGTGCCCTATGGGGATCTTTCTAAGGGATCCTAACCCAAGAGAAAGAAAGAAACAGCAAAGTAACAAGTACAAGCACAGGGTTTATGTTCTAATTAATTCAAATAAATAATCTACAATGAAACATATTTTAAAAAATAAAAGTATACTCCTTTGAACAGATCGAATATAACAAATAAAATGGTAATATAACTGAAATGCATTGAGACCTTTTAGTTTTTTATAAAATATATATATTAAGAACAATAACAGAAAATTTTGATCAAAATCAGCTTATTGAAATAAATATTAATTCTTGATTATTCAAACAATCCAATTATTTTTTAACATAAAACAATAAAACCTGTAATGTATTTCATAAAAATTTATGTAGTTAGACTTTCAGATTATTATAACTAGCAATAACCTGTTCAACATTCAAAACAGAGGATAGAAACTCATCTTTACTTAAGTCATAGTTTTCATAGTGATGAAAAAAGTAATTATTTTGAAACAGTCTCCAAGCCTTTTCAACAGCATAGTCCACACAAGATATAGAAAGTTGGCTATTGTTTGCAACTAATGCTATTTTATCATATGATAGAAACATATTTGAATTTGTCCAAACATTTAATTGTGATGGAGCGGGTACCCAAGAAGCACATGGTAGAGTGGGTTTAAGAAAAAAATTGATGTCAGCTGATTTACAGTCTGTACCTCGCAAAACCAGTAAATTAGTTAGAGAGACTGGTGGAACTGGGAGACCATAATCTGTAGTATCCTTATCTTGGCCATAGACTGAAATATAAAAATGAGAAGTAATTAATAAAAACATACATACAGCCCCACCCCCACCCCACCCCACACAGAGAGAGGTACAAGGGGAAAAAATTATTTTAATGAATCAGTATTCAATAAAAATACACTTTCTTCATTTAGAACACTACAGATCAATCTATACAAGTAGATATGCATTTTTAATGCAATACCAGACTTCTATATTTTATTTACAGAATATTTATAAGAGAAAAAGACACTTGTGTAAAGTAAAATGGGGTACTTATTTATTATTCTGGTAGTCCGACAAGACGAGCGATTTTTTGCCAAGATAAATGGTGGACAGATGAAATTACTGACGGTTTAGAATATGATTCGCAACAGTTTGCCAGCAGATATGACAAAAAATCAGTTTAGTGGGAATGATCGCTGGGATAATACATAGGAACCAAAATGGTTCAAAATATATGTAAATGAAATGTATATTTAATTTATTTCTAAAAAGTTTTTTTTTTTTTTTTTTTTTAAGGAAATTTTGTCAAATGAACAAAACCTTGAAACTTCAGTAACTTTACAATTCAATATATTCCTGGTAATAAGTGATAGGGAAACCAAACAGCTACAGTTTTAACCCCCATGTGTATGGCTGAAAATCAATAGTTTACAAGACAATACAATTTTAAACTTTTTTTCCTTTTTTTGAATAACTCAAATTTTGACATTCAAATGTAAATTTTAAAAATATACTAATTGAATGGGTATAATTTTAATTTATTTTCATAACTGAAACTTTAACTAAGCTAACATAATCATAAAAAGTACAAAACTATTTTGAAATTTAAGTTCGCGAGCAATTACATTTACTTTTTTAATTTTTAATTCCCACATTTCCTTTCAAAAGATGCTATTATTATTTTTAAAAATATGGTGGCAGTAAGCATACAAATTACAAATAAAATTTCTTTCATTAATCAGCTACATGAAATCATATCAGTGTCCATCTATAGACTTGTAATTCGTAAAGAATGGTGAATTTTAATTAGTACAGATAAAAATGCCAAAGGATGCACCATTGCTCATTTTTTAGGATTGATGGTCAACCATTCAAGGTATCACCATTTTTAAAATTTATTTTCATAGCTGACACTATAAGATGATGTAATCATGAAAAAGTACAAAAATACTTCAAAATTTTAATTCACACAATTTACATGTATTTTTTAAGTTATTTACATTTTCCTTTAAAAAAAATGTCGTTTATCTCTAAAAAATACTAATGCAGTAACTGTATAAATTACAAATAAAATTTCTCCCAGCAGCCCCAAAACATATAAATGTCCATCTAAAGGCATGTAATTCGTAAAGAGGGGTCAGTTTTAATTAGCGCAGCATTATACTAATTGGGAATTTTTTGTATGTGAGTTTTACAGAAATTTAAAAGCGTTACTTTAAAAAAAACTAGCAAAAAGAACTTTTTCTTAATTCTTTTTTACGTTATTTTGAAATTTTTTTCAATTTAGATTGCATACTTACCTCCAACAGATACAAATTAAAGTGTGTTACCACACCACCTTTTTGGGACACCCTACATACAATGGAGTGAGATGATTTTATGCATTAAAAACATCTCCTATTAAATGAAATTAAATGAAAACTTTGGAGAATTAAAGATTCGATTGCATTCTGATAGCAAACTTATGTCCCACTGAATGATTTTACAGATGGGATTGATGGAATGCATAAGCGGTTAATATAGAAAGAAAAAGCACTCATAACTTGCTTTTTCTTTCTATGTGAAACTAAGTAATTTAGTTACTCTTCCCTATGAATAAAGGTCTAACTATGGCTAATACCTTCTGGGAGATTGTATACAAGAAATTAATCACTTCTGCATATCAATGAAGAGAAAGACCAGAAAATTGGCACCAAAAAGATAATTGATGCAATCTTTCATCTCTGTAAAGTAATTGAAACAACTAACACTATTTCTGATTAGATCTAAGATTATAGCACATACTTCAAAGCAATTGAACATAGGTTGATCATAAATGGCACTTGCGTATGTTAGCGCTTTAGGCACTGTTGTTTTTGGCATGATGTTTTAAACTGTTGTACATCAAAAACCTGTAATCCTTGACTAACTCCTTTGATTGGGGGGCATTATGAGCTAAGCAGCAGGCAAAACAAAATTTAAAAACTAAGGTTTGATAAAATTTACACACAAAGTTTTGAATACTTTGCACATATATTCAAACACATCCTTTCATCAATTTCTATGTAAGAACAACATATTAAACAGTAATATCTCACCTTCATCAACAACAGTACTATACAACAGCATCCTGCGAAGGCTTTGGAATAAAGTAGGCCAACTATAAGTACTGTAAGGCACTGAAGATGCAGGTTCTACGGGAACAGATCGTAAGCCTATTAATTTGAATTGAGGATGGGGCACCAGATGAGCTAACAAATCATCTAGAATAAAAATGAAACATAAATATTTAAAAAAGACATGAAAAACTGTGCATAAAAACTGACATAATTATTTTTAATATCCATGCATCACCTCAGTGGTAGACTTTTGAATGCACTGTACCCAGAGGTGGATCAAGCCTATCAGAGGCCCCCTAAGCCCAAGTTCCCTTCATAATTTTGTGTACTGTGGGCACTATTAGGTTTTTTTTGTGTGTGTGTGTGTGTGTGTGTGTGAGGGGGAGCACTGAACAATTTCACTCAATTGCTTTAACAATAAAATTAAACTCAACAAAAACTTGATAAAAGAATTTATAAAACTTAATTAAAAAAGAAACTTTACACAACTGCTTAAAAAAGCATTTTATATGAATTTTTGCCTTGATTTATCTTTTGCAAATTCATGAATAATTTTTGTGATAAAATCAATAATTTTTGTGTCTGCCAAACTTTCCTGCTCTATGTATAATGAAGCCGAAGTGTTTAATCATTCTTTCCTATTGTAGTTCACACGTTTTAAAACCGAAAAAGACCTTTCACCTGAAGCATTTGATATGAGTAGAGTTATAAATATTTTTAAGTTTTTTCAACACTAGGAAAAGTTGATGACTTTTCTTATGCAGCCATTTAAATTTCTGATGCATTTCTTTCAAGTTCATTGTTTTCTTCCAAAAATAGCAAAGAATGATTTAGTTCATCGACAAAATTTTAGATACACTCTACAACAAAAAAATCGATGCACCAAGAAACAATCATCCGATTGCTTTGAAATTTCATATGCATGAATGTTTTGAACAGATATGCAAATGATTCAAATTTGGTATCCAATGAATGAATAGTTTGATCACTAGCGCATCGGAACTGCACATCCAGCAGACGTATATAAGGAGCAGTTCTTCAACGGTTGTTAAAACTTTCGGTTTGATTGCGATTCAGATGACCTTTCAACAACTTAAAAAATGCCTTGCTGCAGGATTCGTGCTCATTACGAGCAACTGTCAGAGTTTGAGAGAGATCGTATAATTGGATTGAAAGAGGCCGGTTGGACTAATCGGAGAATCGCTCGTCATTTGAGTCGAAGCGATGCGACGATTCGAAGATGCTGGCAAGGATGGGTGGAAAATGGCAGAGTGCAGCGTCAGGATGGTAGCGGTCGACCTAGGGCTACAACAGATCGTGAGGACAGAGTGATGGTCCGATCAGCTGTCACAGCGCCTTCTTCATCTCTATCAACCATCAGACGTTCAACCCAAACACCAGTGTCCATCATGACCATTCACAGACGGTTGAGAGAGCGAAATCTACGCTCACGTCGACCGTTACGCCACCTGCCACTCACGCCTGCACACTGTCGAGCCAGATTACAGTGGTGCAGGGCTCGATCAGGTTGGAATGATGCCGACTGGGGATCATTCCAAGGGGACATCAACTGGGGACTCGTATAGTCTTTAGCGATGAATCCCGCTTCCAACTGTGTCCTGACGATCATCGAAGACGTGTTAGGAGACGCACAGGGCAGAGGGGGGATCCTGCTTTCACTATTGCATGCCACACCGGCCCTCAACAAAGCATTATGGTTTGGGTGCCATTTCCTTTGACAGCCGGACCCCTTTGGTCGTCATTAGAGGTACACTTACTGCACAGCGGTACGTGGACGACATCCTAAGACCTGTTTTGCTACCGTTCCTTTTGCAGTGCTCTGGGCTGTTTTTTCAGCAGGACAATGCTAGACCACATACGGCTCATGTTGCTCTAAACTGTCTGCAAGCTTGTCAAACTCTTCCTTGGCCTGCCAGATCGCCAGATCTCTCTCCCATCGAGCATGTCTGGGATATGATAGGAAGGCGATTGCATCTGGCACGGACTGTTGATGACCTCGTTCGACAATTGGAGCGAATTTGGCAGGAAATACCGCAGTAGACCATCCGGGAGCTTTATCGGTCTATGCCACGCCGTGTGGCAGCTTGTATCCAGGCTAGCGGCGGGTCAAGACCTTATTGAACTTGTTACTGTAACTCTGAAATAAATTATTCAATTGTTCTGAAATTTTAATCATTTACTATTCGGTACATTGTCTTCCTATCCACCAATTTTTGTCTCAATCGGACACCTCCTTCTTGGTGCATCGATTTATTTGTTATAGAGTGTATATATGTTTTGTAAATATTTTTCAAGTTTTTTTCTCGATTTTTTCTTTTTAGATGAGTTCTCACCAAAAATACATTAAAATGCTCTAAATTTTTTTCACATATTTCTATTCTTCTGAATAATTTTAACTGCTATAGTACTATCATATATTACATCAAATGAATTTACTAAACAATTTTCTCTTTTTCCAAATTTATACCTGTGTCCTTGTTTTCAATGAAATATGCATTCCTTTTCTTGGAGTCTGGAACCTATCAAATGGTAACCCTGACAACTCAGATACTTCTTCAACTTTTTGAAAAATTGACCTCTACATTTAAAAAAAATCTGATGCGGACACCACATGACTTCCTTTCATGTCTATTAAATCAAAACTATTTTTGCCGCACTTCATTTAAACTTATTTTGTTTGAAAGAGATAAAACAGTGTAATAATACTAAGATTGAGCGATTTCTAGCCAAATATTTCCGAAATCACCAAGTTGGGTTCAGTTTGAAAGATTTGTTTTTGACACTTAATTTAGAAATATTTTACCAAAAGCTGACAAACTTGAGATAGTTAGAGATTTTGGACAATAGCCGAAATAGTAATTGACCACAGACTTTCAATGAATTGAAGGCATCCTTACATGTGTTTAAAGTAAGGATGCCTTCAATGTATTTAAAGTCATTTGGGTGACCCAGTAAATAAATTACCTAGTTCATTGCAACCAAAAAAGAGGTGCACAGTTAGATATTACAATAGTTCTAAATACAAAATTTTAACATTCTACAATTAAAAGTTTCAGAGTTATGCGAAATATGAAATAATTTTTGGCACCAAATTTGGCGATATTTCGGCTAAACTTGCCAAGGTCAATGACAGAGGGCAAGATTTTAGGCATGAAGCAAACAATGATTGACTACACATGTAATATATTGAAGATGTCCATAGACATTAATGTATTGAATCTCTTTTGGGTGATTTTGTAAATAAACTCAAGTAAATTGGAACCAAAAATCGAGATTGTGGGAATGAAATCCCTTGGATAATAACACCAACACCACTTACTCTTGCAGACGGCAATTGCTCTCGTAACAGAGAGGCAGATGGTTCCTGTTACAACAATCTTATATACATGAAATTTCAACATTCTATGACTAATAGTTTGTCAGATATGACAGTTAAATACATATATACATATACCAAAAGTCACCAAGCTTGGCGACTTTTGGAGTAATTTTTTAAGGGAGGCACGTGACCCTGGTTGGACCATTATCAAACTATTTGGTAGGACGGTATTGTACTTGAAATGGATGAATGTCTCTGAAACTGCCATTGACCGTAATGTGTTGGAATGTTCTGAGTGTTCCTGTAGATGAACTAAAAGTGATAAAGGCACTATTTTCGATGGACAGATTCATTTTATAACCCTTAACATATATCGCTTCTGGGTCGTTTGAAATAGCCTAATATCTCTAAAATACGCTTTAATGAATTTTTGCCCATAGAGTGTAATGTATTTAAAATCTTTTGGGTGTCCCTGCAAATAAACTATCCAGTTGATTGGGACCAAAAAGGGAGATGCACAACTAGATGTTACAACAATTCTAAAAATAAATTTTCAACATTCTACGACCAATAGTTTTTGAGATATGCAAGTTACATATGTAAGTACGTGTGTACAGATGCAAGGAAAAAACTGGCGAAAAGGGACTTGTGGTAGGTCAGAATGGATTGCACATGCATTTATATGAGTACACAAACATGCGTACGATGAGATGCATTGAAAAATTTCTTAAAAGTAAATTTAGAGATTGTCAAATTTTTTTTTTTTTTTTTTTTTTTTTTTTTTTAGTGAAATTCAGGCTACTGAAATTTTTTCGCGATCACATTACTTCCTTATACTTTGTTCAAAGAAGTAATAAAATTTGCAAGTGAACTTATAAGAGAGAGCCTTTCAATAATTTGCTTTCCACTGACTAAGAAATGTGCTGGTAGAATTCATTCTTCTTAATTCTGTTTCAAATAACTACTAATGTTACTACTACTATTACTGTTACTACTATTACTACTACTAACACTAATAATAACAATTTATAAAAATTAAAAAATAATGATAACGTTTTATTAATTGTTTAAAACTTACCAATGGTCTAAACATCCTGTTTGCAGATACTGATGATTTTGGTTTTATTTGTGGTACAACCACATAGAGTTTCTATGATATATCATGATGAAAGAAAAACTATCTGTGTACATAGTTTAGTTTTAGAGGTAGGTGTTTTGTTGAGTGCTAAAATAATAATGTGTTAGATTACAAGTGTTCAATTACATTTAAAATAGTTATGTTTTCTTCCTTCTTGGCAGTGAAGCTCTATGTATTATCGATGACTAACAATTAAAATCAATTATAGAGAAAATCATTTAGATAATACTATAGTTTATGCTATTATCAGCTAGCTGATTTTTTATTACTTTTGTTTATTGTTAAATATGTATAATTATAAAATATAAAAATTTAGTTACAAAAAAATCTTAAAATAGGACTGACATTGTCAAGATTTTTAATTAAAGTTTTCCTGCAATAAAATTGCTATTTAATTATTCTTAAATTGTGAACTCTTAAAGTATCAACAGCAAAAATTTCTTATTAAATTTTATTTTTACTTATTTTTATAGCCCATTGGAAATATTTTGAGAATTTTTAAAATATCAACCTCACAGTTAAATTTCTTTTCTTACTTCTGGAAATAATTATAACATTAACCATTTTTAAATACGCAAAGATCAGCAAAATTTTTATCTGTTATAAAATATTAGCATGAATAGATGGAGCATTTCTATTTAAGCTTGTACAATTAACGTCCATTATCACTTTATATCTTACAAATGAATTTGGTAGATTAATAATGTAGATTCTTATTTTTTGGTTGAGTTAAAGGTGATTACTTGTCAGCAAAGCTGTTGTGCAGCAGATGGAAACATGTTTCTGTGATAATGTTCTAACACACAACAAGCAAAAATTTCATAAATTATTTTTACTATCATTCTCTATGAAGCCTTATGAAGCCTAGCCTTATGAAGCCTATGAAGCCTAGAAAAGTCATATGATATGCAAACATGTTATGGGGAACAATTGCGACCAAAGAGAAGAAAAACAATTTGAACAAAGAATCAAACACAGTTCACAACATTGAAAACTCTCATAAAGAATCCATTTTTTTTTTCCCCAGGAAAATTTAACCAAGAAAGGAAGTTATTTAAAACTGTGTTAATAAAAAAAGGCTAATAACCATACATAAAGAAAGAGCTTCCCAAATAAATAAATGTATAAAAATAATTGCTTTCAAAATGTAGTTAGCATTCTATGTTGATGAAACTTTAATGATTTTTTAAAATTATTTTTGAACACGACTTTCACTTTTAAATTGCATTTATATTGAGAACATATTTTAAAACCACTTAAATACTTCTTTGATTGTTATTATTACTTAATTATGTATAGATCAGGATTTCGTGAAATGACGAGTTTATTAAAAATACTGGAGAAACTTTTGTTTACAGGAATATTTCTTATTTACTGTTCTGTACAAAATTAATGCATGTTTTCAATGATTCAACAATTTGTATATTCAGTTAAATTCAGTTTCTTTATTAAGTACATAAGTAATTAATTATTATAAATATTTATCATACCTGAAGTTAGCATCAGAAAAATAGAAACATCGTCACAAAATAAAAATTTTAAATACTTATCAGAAGAGGAAGAATTCAGTGAGATAGGTGTCCCTTTGATGCATTTAGTAGAGTTTTATTGTAATAACCATTGAAAATTAAGTGGAATTTTCAATAAACAACTATTTTTATTCAAATAAATTTTACCACAGATATTAATAACATGATAATAAACACACATATATAAAATAGATTAAATAACTTCTGAAAGTGCAAGTTAGCACACTCCATCTATAATTTGTGTATTTTTGCTTTTTGGCATAAAATGCACACAGTGTGCTTCCAAAAAGCTGCAATGCCCTTCAAATAAAATTCAAGCAAATCATGCAACTTTTTTCCTCCAATAATGTGGCACACAAACATGGTGGCCATTTGCGAAGGAGCACTCGATGGGAGGCCATAATTACCCCAGATGATATCATAAACAATCAAGTTCATGCTAGGAATTGAACTTTGATAGAATGACGCATTAGTCACTACACCAAACAATTTAACTTACTTAACAACTAAGCAATTTAACTTACTTAAAGTCAGATTAACACCATCATGTTTATCAACTGGCAAAAAGAGATTTGCTAACTGTTGACTAGCAACAAAATTAAGATCTATCATGTAAGGATTGTCCATGCCCATCTTTTGATTACAGAGCTTTAAAAGCCATTCGTGTTCAAGCACCACTATGGCATCACAGGATTGTTGAAATGCAGAAAGACTTAAAACACTATTATAAGGCTGAATAACTATATCTCCCCTTGTAGAAGACCAATGAGTCTGAAATTAAAAATAAATACATTTTCAATAAAATATAACACCATACTCAAAAGTAATGACAGAAAAAAGGAAGAAAATCTGAAACATTTTCAGATTTTGCATATTCACTAAGTGCTATACATTAAAAGCATATTATAATTTATGCGTCGTCCCTATTTTTCTTCCTTATTCCATTAAGTTGGAAAGTGCATCATTATTCCTGAGTGTGCCGTATTTTTTCTTTGTTTCATAGAACCCATCTTTGGAATTGAAATCTATCTTAAAATCGAATGCTAAAACTATTTTACAATCTTCGCCAAGTATATTCCAACTATACTTCACCGTGTTGATTCCTACTTTAACACCCTGACTCTCGCCAAGGTGGTGATAATTAGGCAGTTACCATGACAATTTTTTGTATTTATGTGGCAATCGTAATTTAGAATTAAAATGATGATTTGGAACAACATGTAAGTACAGCACATTACTTATTTATTTTGGGTTGCCAATTAACGTAGCTTTATTAATTAAGTGTCTTCAAATTCCTTAACTGATGCATTTATCGCTAATTTGTTCACTTTAGTTTTCATCTAGTTCTTTTGGAAGCGTTGAAACTAGAGCATAACTCCTAGAGACCCATGACTCCAAAGTGTGGGGATTTTTTAGGTTGGCGAAAGTGGGGGAATTAAAATAGGAATCAACTCTTTTGTGTACCATAAAACACATCTTTGGAATCGAAATCTATCTTAAAATCGCCTACTGAAACTGTTTTACAATCTGCGCTAGGTATATTCGAACTATAGGCATATTCCAACTATATCGCATAGACATTTTAAATACTGTTTGAATGGGCATCCTAATCCATGAGTGGTGTTTTCCTTCCTTGTTCCATAAAACACTTTGGACTAGAAATCTATATTAAAATTGCCTACCAAAACTGTTTAACAGTTTTTGCCAGGCGTAATCAAACTATGTTTCACCTTTATAAATAACATTTGGAAAGTGTGAAGAAATCTATGAGTGTACCGTATTTGTCCTCTCTGTTCTATAAAACTCTTCTTCGGAATTAAAATCTATATTAAAATTGCCTACTAAAACTATTTTACAATATTCGCCAGGCATTTTCTAGCTATACTCAAAGTATATTTATAATAAATTGCTGTGTTTTAACACCAAATTTAGTGATCAATTATCATAAATTGCAAGCCTTGTGCGACTTTCAACATTTTATTAATGCCTCTTCCCTCCCCCTCTCCAAGTTATCTGGCAAACATATTTGAAAATATCTTCACCGTGACCACTCATACCTACAAAATTTGTCAACAAGATCGCGTAGACGAAGTAGAGCAGACAATATTCTTGTACTGAACGAAATAGCACCCTAGTGCTAAAAATATGCTATTAGAGAGAGCAGAAAGTGATGTAATTTTTGCATTTGTCAATATTTTGCCTAGATGAGACTACTAATATGAAGTCACTAATATGGAATTAAGCATGCATGTGAGGTTTGTAACATAAATGTTTGGTAAGATAGGATTTTCCAAAACTCAAAATCTATGAGAATAGGGGGACAGAATGTTCTTTTCAAATGCCCCTTGCTATCTGAAAAAAAAAAAAAAAAAAAGACATTAATAAAATTCTTCCTTTAGAATGTAATACACATGAATACTTAAAATCAACTTCAGAACATTTTGAAATTTGCCTTCCTATTTTTACTTCATTCTATGAGGAAGTACTGAGATTATAAAAAAAAATTGATATCCAGATTTTGACCATTTCTAAATTAGCTTTAACAATTTCTGTGTGGCATTTCAATGTTGTATGTATGTATGTACATCCATATGCATATCAATCCACTCTGACCAATAGTAAATCTGTTTTGATTTTAGTTTTCCCACAGCCTCTGTATGTACGAAATTCTCACATCTAAAAAATATATTAGCAGTAAAATGTTAGAACTTTGTGTTAGAGACTGCTGTAACATTAGTTGTGCACCCTCCTTTTCGATTGCGATCGGCTGGGTAGCTTATTTAAAGGGTCACCCAAAAAAAAGTAGGGTTGAAAAAAAAACCATAAAAAAGTGGATTGTTAGGTTTAAACCAGGTTTTCTTTCGTTTTTTTTTTTTCTTTTTTCTTTTTTTTTAAAATCTTTTTATAGTTACATGTTAAATATTTATAAATAAAATTATTTGTAAAATGTTCAAATAACAATTAACATTTCTTCTGAAAACAATTAAAACAAAGTAAATAAACAATTGTTGCTATACTTATGTGAATATAGAGATCATTTAATTTTAATATTTTATTTAGAGATACTATTTTTTATATTTAATATATAATATATTAGTAATTGTTTACTACATTTTACATGGAATATTGATCTTAGATTCATGAGTTCAAAATGACATTTTAAAGTCATTAAAAGCATATAAAAACACATTAAAATCCGTCAGTAGCACTTTCGGTGGCAGCCACCACCTTCTTCAGCTCTGGTCTAAAATCAAAATGCCTTGCTCTCTTCCTCAGTATGGCGTTCCATCCAGGATCTATCTGCGCATGTGTCATGTCATTTATAGCGCCATCTGTCGTTATAATCTGTAAAGCCTCCATGTTTAGGGCATAATAGTTATTTTTGTAATTGGAGAGTTTTTGGCTATTATTAAAGTCGATTTCTATGGGGCGTTCCTGGGCTATTTTTGAGAGGGCAGTACTGGGTTTATTGAATTTAATGTCATTGTGGTGTTCCTTTTTTCGATCTTTGATTTTCCTTTTAGTCATACCAATACTTTACTGACAATAGTTCTAATAAACCAGGCTGCTATATTGGTATGACTAAAAGGAAAATCAAAGACGAAAAAGGAACACCACAATGACATTAAATTCAATAAACCCAGTACTGCCCTCTCAAAAATAGCCCAGGAACGCCCCATAGAAATCGACTTTAACAATAGCCAGAAACTCTCCAATTACAAAAATAACTATTATGCCCTAAACATGGAGGCTTTACAGATTATAACGACAGATGGCGCTATAAATGACATGACGCATGCGCAGATAGATCCTGGATGGAACGCCATACTGAGGAAGAGAGCAAGGCATTTTGAATTTAGACCAGAGCTGAAGAAGGTGGTGGCTGCCACCGAAAGTGCTAATAATTTTAGGGTTATATAGAAAAAACACATTACCAAGAGTTATATAGAAAAAACACATTAAAATACTGACGGATTTTAATGTGTTTTTATATGATTTTAATCCTGTGCATCCTATTGTTTTTAAACTGACATTTTAAAGGTTTAGAAATAAGCTGTTAAAAAACAAAACCTCTATTTCAGAAACAAATTAAAAATGCAGCCTATAATTTAAGTTTAATTAATAATTCTTAATAATTATAAAACAATAAGGTATGTATTAGACTGATATAAAAACTTATTATTGATACTAATAAGGATCATTTTAAGATATATCAGAACACATTCAATCTGATTTCGTAATTTTTCATTTGATCTGTATTCGTAATTTTAAATTATTCTTTAAAAAAAAAATTTTTTTTTTTTTTTTTGAGAAAAGAACCATTTGATTTAAACGATGCCAACCCTGCCCAAAAGAATTTCAATACGCTATGGTCTATGGACATCTCCAATATATATTAAAAGTCTAAGGTCAATCATTATTTGGCCATGACTACAATCTTGTCAACTTTCACTAAACCTGGCGTGTTTTACTGAAATATTCACAAATGTGTATGTATATCAAAGATAAGTATGCTTCTTGCATAACTCTAAAATTATTAGCTGTAGAATCTTAGAATTTTATAACATCTAGTTATGCATCTCCTTTTTTGATTGCAATTGACTGGGTAGTTTATTTACAGGGTCACCCAAAAGAAATTCAATAGATTAAGATCTATTGGTATCTTAATATATGGAAAACTGCTAGTCAACCATTGTTTGGTCCATACCCAAAATCTCACCAGCTGTCACTAAGGTTGGTGACTTCAGGCAAAATATCACCAAAATAAGTTCTTTACATTTGGCAAATAAGTTTCTTACATTTGGCAAGAAATTGCTAAGCCTTAATATTATTGAAGCACCATACCTCAATTTCAAAGGAATCAATTTAGGAAAATGCATCAAAAATACATATAATTTAACCAACATACAAGGTAGGTCATGGTGCACACATCAGGTTTTTTACAGTAGATAAAAATAGTTTGCAAAATTTTTGCTTTAAAATGTAACAAATATGAACAATTAACAAATTCTTTTCCTTAAGATTCTATTTTTACTATAAACCATCGAGGTGTACATTATGTTCCATACAGATCTTGTGATTTGGGCTACAATTGTCAGGCCAGAAGAGTTCTTCATCATATCTCTCACTCTTCATCATATTTTAATTTAATTGATTACTTTTTTTTGTACATATTTTTTACTGTATGTATAACTGGTGGCATGAGATTGCCTCCACATACACAACTTGGTAATTGAAAGTCGAGCAAGTGGGTACCTTTAGCCTGGTTGGAAAACACCTCACTCCACAAAATGTGGATTTCGCAGGATCAAATCCAAATCCTGTCGCAAGCTTCCTTAATTGGATCAAGTCCTGGTAACCAATAAAAACCATACTTGTTCATGTTTCTGATCAAGGGTTGATAACGATGAAAAATTTTCGCTGGTTAATGTAAGGAAAAGGGGCAGTTGGATGAATAATATGTACAACTTATTTAGAACAATATGAATCAGTCATCACCTAATAATAATGCACTTAGTCTTGGAGATATGCAACAATAAAGGATTTTTACACTATCAGTCATACCTTTGTTTATATTCTTTCTTTATTAGGGGGAGGATCTACTAAGTTTGAACAACATTAAAATTAAATTTCATTTCTAAATTTTAATCAAAATACATTTAGTGGAGTATTATAAAAATTAATGTAATAAAATACATTTTTGATAGGCAATGAAAACTTTTATTATATTAAATGTTGTCCTTAGAGGCAGGCTACCTAAAAACTGAACATCCTGTTCAAAACGGGACATATGCTCACATTATCATTGTATCTAAAAGTGCTTCCCAATTAAATATTTGCTTTTTTTATTAAAGTTGTGATTTCACATTCTACCAACTTTGAAAGCCATTCCATTTTAAATGAGTTCAGAATTTTTTATTTGTAATATTTTCATCATCGTTTAACTTGAGTTTAGCCATCTTTCATTTAAAATAATCTAAAATTAGTTTGTAAACATTTGTAATTTACATGAGCTATTATAAAATTTATAGTTGAATCGTTACTTTTATAAATTCAAATATAGTAATAATAGTAAGATACTATACATAACAATACAGGAATTCAATAAATTGTTACAAAAGTTTACTTTAAATCTTCAATTTTTGTACTTCAAAACAAACTATAAACCAAGAGAAGTATACAAACAGATTCTAGTCATTTGTTATGCTTGGTGAAAATGTTTTAATTTATTAATCGAATATAAATTCCAATGAACCTTGAAATGCTCATTTCTTGTTCAGAATAATATTTTGTATATGGCAAACTCAATTTCTGAAATCATAAGTCAGCTATGGTGAAAACTCAAATGTAAATAAATAAACACTCCAAAATGTGGGAGAAGGGTGGAGGGGGAGAGAATCCCTCTTCTCGCCTCTCCCTTTAACCCATCAGTGGTGCGGCCAATCAATATACCCACACAACTTAGAGAGATCGTCTCTACAGAATAACTGACTTGATAAACTTTTTCCACCAGGCAAAAATCCTGGGCAGAACATGTGCACTGTTGTCAATCGTATGAGATTGGCTAATGGCCATGAGGTATGATTTTTTTCTTTGTAATTTCTGAGATATTTCCAGTTCTCTCTCTATAACCATTTACAAACAACTTGCATCTGTGAAAAAATTTAACCAAAAATGTACTACCAACATTACTCCCTTGCTAGAAACAAAGAACATTTAATTGCTCGATTGCTCCATTCAATCAATACAATGTTGATAATTTTTCAGAAAGCCTACATTATACAGTATGGAACCTCTTATAGGGAAACCAGTTATCCAAAATCATTCTTCAATCGATTAAATTCCTATTTTTTCTGAAAGAAAAGCAAAAAATGAGTTATATATATATATTGTACTACAGCTAGAATTTATAAAGTAAGCAATCTGGTAAGGTACTTTATTAATTTTTTTAGTGTGTGACTAAGTTTTCAGGAAGCTATCATACATTCACTACTTCATCTCTAAATATGATTATTACTTATCTTGATCTTATTAAGAGTTTTTTTTTAATATTATTTTTCTCGAATATTAACAATTAATGTTTAATTCTAATCAAAAATAGAGAATAACATATATGCTGCTAATCAAATCAGTAGATATGTTAATCCCCACCCAGTTATCCAGAATACACCCGTCCCAACCATTCCGGATAACAGGCTCTATACTGTAATATGGAAGTAAATTAATTTCATACATAATATGTATTTCAAATTTATATTATATATTTTGAATAAAAAATTCACTACTAATCACAATAAGATATTAATTAATTCTATTAATCATCTTATTTTATAATTTCTATCCAAGTTTGGGAGGTTGCAACAGGTCATACACCTTCTTTGGATTTGAATAATCTTTGTTGCACATAAAAATCAGCAGCTTATTAAAATCAATCTAGCTCAGAACAGATTTGATTCTATTAAATGGTGGGTACTGTATTTACAACAATTATTTAGTATAGTTATTAATCAGTCATCAATAATTATTAAAACTTACAATGCTTGCTATTGATACAGAAGGATATTCATCACGAAGTATCTCTGACACGTAAGAACCCACTCCACTGCCAGAACCACCTGTAACAGCTGCAAAGAGAAGAAATCCATATAGATGATCACAGCGTTCTACTTCTTTCCTAACAGCATTTAATATAACATCTTTATATGCTGGTCCATAGTGTTTATAACCCATTGAAAAAACAGTTCCAGAAGTGCAGGCCAATATCTTAAAACAATCTTCTCTGTAAGTCCAAGAACTCTTTTTCAATTTAGCCGATATATCATTATTAACCTAAAACAAAAGTACATAAAAACAGGAGTATTAGCACATACAATACAAACAGTTAGTGTTTATCAGTAACACGCATCTCAGAAAATTAAATAATTCAGCTCAAAGACAATTTTAGACGAAGTTGTGGCTATCCAAGTATTTTTTTTAAACAGCATATATTTTTTTACAAAGAAAATTCCCAATAATGGTAGTAGCAAAAACACTCAAACCAGTTGCTGTACTGTAAGATAGAAAGAGAAGTTCTCTTTTTAAAATTTTGTAATACATTTGGCAATTTGCCAAACTTTGACATGACAGTTAATTTATACATCTAGCCATCACAACAACTTTAGGTGCATTAAAAAAATGTAATAAAATAATTGTCATAAAAAAAAAAATTCTTTTAACCTTTTGCACTCCAAATTATATTCAATTTTGTTACCAGCAACTCCTGATGCTTTTTAGTGTTTTATGTGAAATTTACTTACTTAAAAGTAGTGCAGTTAAAAAGGAGGAAGTTTAAGTGTGGGGATACTGTGTCAATAACATATGTGCAACATTTATCTGTTTCGACTTTAAAAAAGTCAAGTGAGACTCGACAAAGGAGCTCCTGAGATAAAATCTGACGTAAAATCACATTCAACATAAAAATGGAAAAGGTTATGAAAAAAGGGAAAAGAGTGCAGTTTTAACAATCTAGTAACAATACTCAATTTATTTAAATAATAATACAATTTGTATTGTACTGCAGAAATATACTTCCTATATAGAAAGAACCCACTTGAGTAATCAATTAGATAGTTAATATTCAAATATGCTTATCAAAAGCCCTTTTTTTAAATGTGGCCACAGTTGCATCCTAATGTCAAATGATAAAATAAAACCTAAAATCAATTTGAAAATACAATACATAATGTACACACTAATAAGTATATAGAAAAAAGATGAACAAGAATGTAAGTGTGAGTGCTAAATTTTAAACATAAATTAAAATGACAATTAGAGTTACAGCAACAAGTATATATTTCAAATGAAATATGTATACATATTAAACAACTTAAGGTAAATAACATTCCTTTAAAAAAGGACACATTTATTTAAAATAAATTAAAAAATTAGTAATTTTTGAAGATCAGTTGTCACATGAATGTCAATATTGTATTCTAGGTCACTGTCACACAATCTGTGTACATTTTGGTGAGTGTAGGGCTTATTTTTTTTTTTTTTTACAGGGGGGAAAAAAGAATTTCTCATACATTACAACCAATAGATGCAAATTCTTGAAAGTATGTGCTAATGTCTACATGGTATATTCAATTGAGAACAAATTTAGCAGGTATATTATATGTCACTTGTCACTGTCTGCATAAATTTCAGTGTGTGTAGGGCTTAAGTGCTTGATAAAGATCAAGTATTCAGAAAGGTAGAGTTACAACAGATTTTCTTTTATTTTCAGAAATCTTGACAAGAAATATACATAGTATAAAATATTTAGGAGTAAGACTTCTTTTAATTACAAATACATGCAAATTTGATACACTCTAAATCATAAGATATGCCCTTATATATTTAGGAAGCAGACTAAAAATATACAAAGGTACCCTAATATCAATATATACGGAGATCTCTCCGCTATGGCTGATACAGCTTCGGGTTTTGTCTATGAAAATTATGCATTTTTTATGAATAAGCCTTATTAGTGGACAAAAAGTGAGTATAGTGAGTCTAGGGGCCTTGGTCCCTAGTTTTTTTTTTTTTTTTTTTTTTTTTGTTTGTGTGTGTGTGTGTGTGTGTGTGTGTGCTTTCCCGCCTCCTTGGATGGCTGACAAGCCCCCCACCTTCTTTGACTGCCGCCAGCTTGTTGCATCCCTAGCCAATTCATCATTGTAACAGGAACAGGAATATGCAAGGAATTCAAATAAAACAAGGCATTTTTACGAATTGTTTGTGATTCTTTCTTTATTATTTAGGGTCTAGAAATGTGCTATGATTTCTTTAATTTTAAAACTATTATTTTAATTTTAGGATACTAGGTCTTGTCATATTCTTTTGATGATTTTTTCTGTTTACAAACATAATAGTTTTGGGGGTCATGGTAGCCCAGTGGTTAAGGCATTGGACTCATAACCGGAAGGTTATGGGTTCGATACTCGCGTACCACTAAAGACCACCGTGTACATGCGGTGTACGTGCACGTTAAATCCGTGGTTACAAAATTCCTCTCGGTGGTCGCTAGCAGTTTCCAAGGGGTGCCAATATTCAGAAGTCCCCCACCTTCTGATGAGGTTCCAAATTGTGGCAGGAAATTCCGGGAAGGACGTATATGTAGCTCTAAGTGACACATTCAGTGACGAGAGCCGTCCTCTCCTGGCAAACAAACAAACATAATAGTTTATAATTTTTGATTAGTAGATTGAACAATTTTTTTAGTAGCTGTGTTTCATATGGTGTTTGAAGAATTTTACACATTATGCAAAACATTTTAATAGTTCATATTCACCTTATGCATTAATGATTTAAAATAAGTGACGGAATTAGATTAGCAACATTAGCAGACATTTCTTTTTTCAAGTCATGCCCTAATACATATTGTGCAATATCAGTCAGTTTCATGTATCAAGAGCTTTTTGACTAAAGTACAGTACCACTGAATGTACAGTATCTGACTTAAGAAGAAACAGAAGATAAAAACATTTTTGCATTAAAAAAAATTAACATGCAATTTTAATGGAGCAGAATATGCTTTTGTGCTTGATAAAAAAATCCGTAATAAGACATATTTTCAGGCTAGGGAATTTTTTTTAAAAATCAGTTTTTTAAAATTTACATCAGATTTTTAAAATTTAAATCAGATTTATTTGATTTTTTTATGATTCTATTTTTCAGTAACATTGTGTTTTCATATTTTTGCAATATACATCTATGATACTCTCCTTACTCCCCCCCCCCCATAGCATAAAATAAATACCAATAGTCATTCAGGCATTGTATCTGTAACTTTTTTGTCAATCAATGCAAACAAATGGGCAAAATGCAAGCAATGGGCGAATGCAGTTCATTAAAATAAATTGCTTTTAAATAAGCAACTTTTTGCTTGGAAATTGCCTACAATGATGGAAAGACGTGGACAATTTTCTTTAATGAATTCTAAATCAATTTTATTATTTTCATCCATACTAACTGAAATTTCCACCTTGATTTAAATCAATGATTTTTTAAAAAAATCAACTAAATTAAATCTAGATTTAAATCATGCCAATCCTGCATATTTTACAGTATATTTTGGAAACATTCTTTTGAAATTAGTGATAACTCATAATGTTAGAAAAAAAAGAGGGGTGCTCAGATCAACATAATGTTACGTTAAGAAACATTTTTTCAAAAAAGAGATAATTGTATTTATAAATAATCCCATGAAACCTAACTATCAACAAAAAGTTATATAAAACAATCAGCAGATGGTATTACAATCCATGAAAATTAGTTTTTCTTTTACAGTTGATATCCCAGCAAAATCATGACAAGCCACAGAAAAAATGGCAGCTGGTTTATTGTATAATTGTTTTTTGCGATGAAAGTTCCTCTGAGAACAGTCATTACACCAAATTAGATGACAGTGGTGACATATATCCTGATTTCAAACTGTCAAACGAAAATTCTGGATAAGAAACAGTTTTTTTTTTTTTTTTTTTTTTCCATATGAAGCTTATCATGTTTCAATAACATATTATTAGCTACATTTTAGGATATGCAAGCCACAAATCATAATCTTTTACATTTTTTACTTCTTTTTTACCCTTTAATTTTGTTTGAAATTAATGAAAGTTATTCCACAGACCATGGGTGCCGGCAGAATATTTCCCAGAGGGGGGGGGCAAAGACTACTTCAACGTATGGTTACCATGTTGGAAAGAGAAAAAAAAACAAAGAAAAACACTGCATACAAAAATCCAGGGGGGGCTACCGCCCCCCTTGCCCTATGCTGCCGGCGCACATGCCACAGACAAATAATAGATCAATCAATATTCTGGTACAATTACAAATAGACTGAATAATGCTTACAATTTTAATTTTTTTCTAAAATTACTTTCCTGTAAAATTTCTATTTTGCAGCTAAACATAATGTTGACATGAGTTTTTTAAACGTAAAAGTATACTTACCCTTTGTTCTGCACCCAATGACACTGCCCGAGCATAATTTTTATTATTTTCCTCATCATAAGAAAAAAACCTAAAAAATAAAAAATACTGATAATAAAAAACTGATTTTATAATAATACGTAAAAAAAATTTCTTAACATTTCTATAATCTATTTGATTCTGGGTTAACAATCACCTAATAAGATTCTTATTTTCTGTTTAGAAATATTTGTACCAATAAGCTCATCACAACATCTCAATCATGTAAAGATTATTCCAGTAGACTTTTAAGATACCAGAATTTGTCTGAGTAACTTCTGACAAACAAATCTAATCTGACCTCTAAATAATTATTCAATTTCACATATCCCTTGAGGATGTGTAATAAACACATAAAATGGAATCAATACATTTGAAACCTAATGCCAAACATAAATTTGAAGATATATTAATTAAACCAGCCACAGACTAGTTCCAATAGATACATATATAAAAATATTTCACAAAAAAATTCTTATTATAGATGTACTAGACCGATTATACTCTTACAAGGGAATCTTCAAACACGATAACCACTGATTGTGATGATATTTCAATATATTATACATATCCTATATTATAATAGTAAAGCATTTCATTCTAATGCGACCTTTTGCATTGGCAGAAAGCTAGCATGGTGTTTTAATGCTCGCATGTGGATTCAAAGTTTGAGGGTTTTGTTTTGGAGAGGAGGTAATAATTGCTTCTTTCTTCTTATTTAATTAAACATAAAGTTTCTTTCTTAAAGAAGCATTTCTGGAACATTTAAAACTTCTTTAGGAAGCATTGATCTGTTACATTTTCTGTAAGAAATGTGAAATATATTTTACTATAAAATTAACTATTTGTTATATAAATTTCTACTATGAAATAATATTTTGGTAATTTCCTATGAGCCGGTACGGTCCATATGTAAATATGGTAATAGTCACTGGAGCTTGGTGGTCACCAAGCCCCAGCGACTATCATCTACCATATTGCATAATCAACAGAGCAAACTCAAATAATTTTAACAAATTAAACTTGCATGTAAATTATACAAACAAAAACAGACAAAAATCATCAAACTCTATACAAAATAAACTCAAAAATCTTCAATCACTGGTCCATTTTTAACCTAAAAAACTTTGACAAATTCAGCAACTTGCTGAACAGCTAATTTAAATACGTAAACAGTGGACTATTTTTAATTTAAAAGAACTTTGATGGAAAAAGTAAACTAGCTATACAGCTAATCTAAAATCAGCATGATTAGAATTGTACATAAATAGCATTTACAAAAACACAAAATATATCCAGCATCACTTTAAAAATACTAAAAATCTTTAAAGAATTTAGCTTGGTTTTTATTTTATTGATCTACTCAAGAGATGAAAGGATAAGTTGACCTTGTCCAGACTGGAAATCAAACCCTGGACTTGTACACAGCAGCACAATGTGCTAATCTTACACCACTGGCTTCATTCATTTACTAATTTTTTTTCATGACTAGGTATGGCAATGACTAGCCATTATTTAACTTTTGCAAGGCTGCAAAATTTCAATTTTCTTTTTATGTTTTCTTAGTATTATGGTATATAATATTGTGTAATTTAGATTTATTTTATGATTTTTTAAGAAATTTGTTATTAGTGTAATTGTGTTTACTTTTAAAAAAAGTGGGAGATAAATGTGAACCGCAAGTCTAGTGAATCAAAATCTATGACTATATAACTCAAACTTATGCATCAGCATTTAAAAGAAATAAATAAATGCACTTTATTAAAGACTTCTTGCCATCAATCCAGAACAGCACAAAAAGAAGGAAAAAAAAAAAAAAAAAAAGATAAAATTGAAACAGCCACTCCCCCTAAAAAAAAGTATAACAAGATTTTTTTTATTACCATGTCTTTAATTTCATAGATTAAATTTCATCTTAACTAGTTTGAACTATATATATTTTTTTAGAAACTAGTACAGTTCTGACAGAGAAAATTTTCTGAAACAAATTATAAAATTTTGTTAGAGAACATATGGGAGAAGGGGGGGGGCTTGAGTGGACAACTTGAATAATTCTGCTATTTATCAGTTAAAATTTCTCTAAAAATTTGTAGATGGCAATACTGATATAGACTTACATGTGTAGTTGCATGACAGTACACTTCATAGTCTAGCAGCAATTTATAAAACAGTAATTTTTTGTTGGAAAAGTAAGTTCTTTTGATTTGCTTTTAAGTACTAGTTCAGACTATTTTATTATTTTAAATTAAAGGAGATGGTATATTCTTTACATATATTAATATTTAACAATTGTTTTGCATGATTTGAATCAACCAGTATTAATCCTAGATAAACAAATGACTCTATGGGTCTAGTGTAGACAGGTGGAAATAGGGCTACTGTGAACATGTCCACGCTAGCCCCATTCAGCTCTCAGCTACGTTACCGACCGAGAACATCCAGCTACTAATGAAGATGAGACAGAAGATCTTGTGAATACATTAGCCAAGTTAGAAATACTCAAGAATCCAGATCGAATACAAATAACTACTCCTGAAAGTATTCCCTATCTTAAAGCACAACTAAGGAAAAAGAAAAACTCTTAGCTAAAAACAAAAAGAAAATCTAGAGTTAATACAAGTACACCTGAAAAGAAAAGAATACAAGAAATAGAATGAATAAATAAATAAACTTATGGAATAAGAAAAGGGGGGTCAATCTTGCTCAAAAAAAAAAATAATAATAATAATAAATAAAATAATGCATCTGACTCAGAAAGCGAAGCCTTAGAGCAAGAGGTCAAGGAAACAACAAAATTGAAACCACTTCTAGATACATAATAGGTGTCAATGACTTTGTCTTGGTCAAGTTTCATAAGAAAACTACTGTTTTGCACTACGTTGACAGAGTTGAAGATGTCTTATGGAATATTTATTTTGATGTACAATTTCTAAGAAAAAAAAGAGGGACAAAGCAGCTCTTCCAGTAAACTGAGTGAATCTTTCTTTTTCCCAGATGTCAAGGACTTGTCACGAATATCAAGAACTGAAACAGTAGCCAAGCTACCATTACCAGATTTTGCTGGTAACATGATATCTCAATTGACAAAATAAAATCAGTTACAAAATAGCTTTCTAATGTGTTGCTTTGTCTTTGATATTTACTCAAAAATGCACAGTTCTAAATTAGTACAAATGAATTACTAGGATTAATATTAATTAAAATATTTATTATTGTTTTTAAGATTAACAATTATTAAGGAATTTTCTATCAAGGTTCTTACGGTACTTGCGTATTATCCGGGCAGTCACTTCAGCCAAGCTATTTTTTCACCAAATGTGCTGGCAAACTGTTGCCAGTCGTATTCCAAACCATCAATAATTTCATGTGTCTGACATTTATCTTGGAAAAAAATCACTCGTCTTGGCAGACAGCCAGAATAATATGTAAGTACCGTTAGAAGTTACTTCATTACAATTTTATGTATGCTTCTATGAGTTGTATTACATTTTCTGATTAGTATTCTAGCTTGTCCACACTATCCCCATGTTATGGGGCTGGTGTCTAGACCAAGCTAAATTCTTTAGTTTTTTAGTAGGGGAAGGTGGTGTACCTTGGAGGCACATTGGTTGTGCAGCCACCAGAAGAGATAAATTTAAACTAAAATACTAGTTACATATATTTATTACTAGAGGTTCATGGGAAGTTGTTCTATGACTGATCAACACACATGTTGCTGATGTAAAAACCAAAGTTTGTTTTTAGCATCAAAAAGTTACATTTCAAGGACATATTATTTTTCTTCCATAACTGTAAGTATTAAATTTTGTTTTGAACTAATAATCACAAGTTTAAAAGCATGTTTTCAGCTGCATTTATGTATAGTTGAAAATGGTTAACTCTTAACATAAAAAGATATAGAAGCGAATTTGTAAAACACTTGCTTGTAGTGTACCTTGGAGGTACCGACAAGGTATACTTCCAAACTTTATTAATAATTAATGAGTAAAAGTTGTTAGAAAGTATTTCTTTACTTTAATAACCAAAGTGCTGGTCAAATAGACCTACATCTAAATGTAGGATTGTTAAATTCCTGAAGTTGTAAACCTAAATATAAATTCAAAAGCAAAGTTTTTTGAGCTTTGTATTAGACAGGAAATAAATAATTTAATAAATATATTAATAATGATTTATATATTATTGTTTCATGAATAACATTTTTTAACAATTTTTTAACACTTTACATTTTTAGAAAAATTTGCACTCTGCATTTTCGAAAAATTATCATTTGGCATAAGTTTAGATCGCCTGAACATGGAATAGAACTAAATGGGTTACACATAAAAGAGAAGATATTAAACAGTGGTTATTTTTATTTGACTAAACTTTATTTTATGCCTAAACTATTCCAACTTTATTATTTTAGTTATATGAACAATTTTATGTTTTAAAAACTGTAAATTTAAAACTAATTAGGCTAATATTAGCCCAACATAGGCCAGTGCAAAGTCAAATTACTGTAAACAAATAATAAACCAACTTTTCTTCATGCTGTGTCGGACTCCATCAGTTAAAAATAAATACCTCCAAGGTACACCACTGGTGGTGTACCTTGGCTGTATTGTAAGCTAGTTTTTAAATAATTAAAAATGAGTATAGAAATGTATAAGGACATTTTATAAAAATATATGTAACTCCTGATATCCTTAAATTTATGGGGAAAAAACGTTTTATTGATATTTTCCAAACACTTTTTTTCTTTGTAAAAAATCAAAGTTTGAAAATACCTCCAAAGTACACTACTTTCCCCTATTTTTAAAGTGATACTGGATATATTTTGTGTTTTTTTAAGTGTTATTTATGTACAATTCTAATCATGCTGATTTTAGATTAGCTGTATAGCTAGTTTACTTTTTCCATAAAAGTTCTTTTAAATTAAAAATAGTCCACAGTTTACGTATTTAAATTAACTGTTCAGCAAGTTGCTGAATTTGTCGAAGTTTTTTAGGTTAAAAATGGACCAGTGATTGAAGATTTTTGAGTTTAATTTGTATAGCAGGGTTTCTACAGACCTGGAAAGTCAGGGAAATGAGTTTTGGTCAGGGATTTGCAAAAAACGTCAGGGAAATTTGAAAAAAGGTCGGGATGCAAGAATATTTGAATTTTGCGGCAAAATCAAGAAAATACTTCCTGTTTGAACCTAATTGTAGAAATTGTTTTATTTTGATTTTCTTATTTATCTAGTGTGGACAAAAATAACTTAAAAATTATTAAAAAACTATTGGGCCAAATAATTTTATATTTTACCTGAAATAAAGGTAACAGTGAAAATTATTGGAAAGAAAAACTTTGATGCCTTAAAACTGATATTTAGTATACTAGTTGCCTAATTTATAAAAATTGTCCACACATTTCTTTTAACTTAGGGTCAGTAAGAAAAAAAACAATAAAAAATTTCAAATACCTAAGTTGCTCCTACAGAAACGATTGCTTTTTCATTTGATTATTGTTGAAAAAAAATTTAAAAAGACTAATAAAAATATATGAGGCCGCAAAAGCTCTAATACGCCCCTGCGTGAAAATTTATAACTTATAAAAATTTTGTTTGATCGAAAAACAAAAGTTCGATTTACGCACAACAAAAGTACTTGTACTTTATACCTAGAGTCAATCTGTTCCAGATATTCATAGTTTTTTGAATTTCTTTTCTTGGATGTGATCTCCGCTAATGTTGAGAAGAAACTATATCCTAAGAAATTCCCACAATTACCAATTTGTAGAACTATGTAGGACATTTCTAACACAAGTAAAAGTACCAATAATACATAACTGCGAAATCGAAAAATTAATTCCAAATATCCTAATTCCTAGGTACATTAAATTCCCCGCGAGGACAGATTTCATATTGTTTACAAACAAGCGGGTGGATCATGGAGAAAGAAGTTTCGATTTGAAGAACCAGTCGACTGGCCGCGTTGCTCAGTTGGTCACTACCCGGTTATTCCAGTCACAGTTGGTTAACCTAGAACGGTTAACCTATCATCATGCTCATTTTCAAACAAGAACTAAAAATCGAATGGTGATTCGCAGGGAAATCTTCAACCGAACAACCAACCCAAACAACCAACGCACTTAAGTAGTAATAAAATAAAAAGCTACTTTTTTATTAACAATCAATACCAAAGATTATCAATACCTTTAAAAGGGATTAAGAAGAGAAGTAAGCAAACTGTAGTAGTACTTAATTATTTATTCAAAATATGCATTTTATATTTATTGGGGGAAGTTTTTAGGTATTTTGAAATGAACCTGGATTTTTTTTTCTTTCTTCAAAAATGATCTTATTCATATGGTGCAAGATTTTTTGTTTTCATTCCTATTTAAGCGTCTAAGGGTATACATACATACAGCTATGATATCATCTCTTTTTTTGCCCAGTTTTATTCAACGACTTGTTTTGTCGTAAAAAATGTCATATCGCTCATTTGATTCAACTACGTCATAATCCAAAAATCATGATTTTTGAGTTGATACTACAGGGACAATTGCATTAATGCGGACATTTAACTGGAAGAGTGTCATTTCTGACCTTTTAAATTTCACCCGCGGAACGACGGTAGTAGCGTTTTGTACACTTTCACGGAAATTCAAATGCATTTTTTGAAAAATCATGATTTTTGAGTTATGACGTTGTTGCAGCAAATGTCAATATCTAGCTATTGTTTACCTTTCTTTTAAACGTAAAATTTCCTTATTTTATTTTTTCTTAAGATGATACAGTACTAAGGTGATACAGTGCGCTGTTTGAGTTTATTTTCATTTTAAATATAATTTTTTTTAGGAAATTACTGGTATAATTGCATGTATTTAAAGAAGTCATGCATCAAGTGAAAGGCTGGTAAGTCAAACTCCGTAAGTTTGTAACAACACGAATTCACACAACCTTGTCAAATATATATATCTATAAAATACCATGGCGGATTGAGCAGGGCAGTGGAAGAACCCATTCAACATCGATAGACTCATTTTCCGTAGTCTGGCCCCTGGTGGGGCCAAGGACCCATACAGCCCTTCCCACTGGCCCGGGAAATTCATGTCAATGGCGGCCCACTTACATTTTCTTCTAAAGCATGTACACATCATACATAAACAGTGGCGGCTCGTCATTAAGGGCCAGAGTGGCCTGGCCCCACCGTCTAAATCAAAGTATCTTCCTATTATGTAAGGCAGTTTTTTCAATAATTTACCTTCATTAAAAAAATACACACACTCTATTTTAATACTATCCATTAAAAAACGCACTTAAAAAAGCGATAGTTATACGATTTTCCCCCTATCTAAACCATGCATGGGCCATGGGCTGACTTGCCCTGAATTGGACGTCTCTTCTCCGTTCACCAAATCATCATAAGATATTTCATTTGGCGTTGAGCACAAAAGCCATACTGACGTGGAATTAACTTGGCATCCAAACGGCTTATTTGGCGTTGCCTTCTGGTCCCAGATCTCCGGCCCTCGCACGGTGATCTACACAACTGTACGGGGAAATTTCAGCAATCGGCAGCTATTGGCGAAATTTTCCGCTTAGGAGGAAATCATTTTTTATTTGCGTTGTCGTATTTTTGCAGTGCAGTCAGATATTTTTCTGTTTTGTTTTCTTGATTTACGAAAAGCAATGTATAAATGTATTTTTTATATATGTTGATATTTATTTTAAAATAAATAAATCATCTAAAAAATTGTGAACAGGCAACTATATAAAGAACATAAATATTAAATATTTAAATGTGGCTTTTTGTTTAGTAATAAAGTAAACTTTTCAATTTAACATAACTAGGTAAAAAATAGCAAAAGTTGTATAGTAAATTCGATAATTATTTGTCATTTGAGAAATTTTTAAATACTTACGCTGAGTGCACGTGGGTATTAGAGATGAGTTCGAGCTCATTTTTTGAAGCCCGAGACTGAGGACTTTTAATCCGAGGCCACCCGAGCCTGAGCAATATTATTAAGGTTGGAGCCCGAGCCCGAAATTTCAGCTAAAGACAAATAAATTTAACTACTACATTAATAAGATACAATAAATTTTGGAGCTTCACACACCTTCTAGTCCCCGTGCCGCTATTTTTTAAAATAAGTACATCTATTTATCCCATGAATCACTTTTTAAAATCTGTTTCAAGGAGTATGTTCAACAAAGGAGAAATTTTTCACGAGCCCGAGCCCGAACGCAATCGTGAATTACAGAGCCCGTCTCATCTCTAGTGGGTATAAGTTGTTCTATATGTATATATATTTTCGCGATTTTAATTGGCACTATTTTTTGGCGGGGGGGGCCCCACCACTGAAATGGGTCAAAAGCCACCACTGTACATAAGTGTACATATAAATACATTATATATACTAAAGTGACTGGCCCATCAGGAAAATTCCCGGCCACTGGAAAATTCCCGGTTTCCCGGTGGGTGTTTCCAGGCCTTACTTTTCTTGTGGCACATTCCTTAGGTTGCTGGCTGTCGATACAAATTTTCTAAAACAATGCTTGGCTACATTATTTTATTATTCCATTTTATTTACAGATTTTCCCAACAAAGAGGTCATGCAAAAAGCACTCTCTTTGGCTGTGTCAGCCTTTTAACTCTTTTGAGGTCTTGTCATGTGACCTTGACACCTGCAATGATTGGCAAACCCATATCTGGGCCGCAAGAAAGTTTTAGTTCAAATTATCCAGTCTGACTAAACAGCAGGGACTAACCACAAATTTAGAAAGAAACTGCCGGGGACTTTGTAGTAGTTGTGGTTTTTGAAAGGAAATTTCCTTTGTTCTTTAACTACGCAGTTTAAAAACATTTCAGAAGTTTGGGATTTCAACAGGCTTTTGATTTAAAAGAAAAATTAGTTAGCTACCAAGCCAGAATAGCACCAAAAAGCAGTGATGCCAAAGCATTGAAGATAGACTGACTAAATTTCACAAAATATTTATTTTAAAACCAACATTTTTTTTCTGTAAAAACATGTTTTTCCAGAAGAAGTAAAAATCATGGTAAATACCAGTAAAAACAACCAGACAGTAAATGCTGCCCAACCCAGCTTCTGAAGTAAGGGGCTGAGAAAAAGATTTTAAAAACTTATTGACTGTGTGAGTAAGCCTACCATGATGCCCGGCTGGCCATTTTTGTTTACATCTGAAAAATATGGTTATGTCACATCTACAGACCTGCAAGGACTTAAAAATTGAGGCCTGGCCTGAGGATTCCTGAATTTGTAGGCCCGGCCCAAACTCGTAATACATTTGAAACAAACATCATGGCCCAGCTCCGCCCTTACGGGCCCATAATTGCCGAGTAATTTGAAAAGTATTTTGTAAATATAAATGATATGATAAAATAGTCATGTAGTAAAATTACATGAAATTCACAAAAATAAACAGTTTTCACTAAAATGAGACCCTGGAAAAAATTCCTGGATTGACTCCTGGAAAATGCAAAATGTCGAATTGACACAGAGTGGCTGCAGTTCGGTCAGTCAAGAGTACTCACTTTAAATTTCCAAGAGCTTTTTTGTAGAGATCAAAATTTCTAAAGCCCTTGTGAAAATCAGTCCATGCAGTTCTATCGCCTAGATGAGATTCCAAAACTAAGTCTGTGCGTTCTCTTCTTTAGATTGGTATCACTCATTCTCGTCTAAGGCTTGTGGATTTTCCTCTTCAATTGTGTTCATGCTCTCATCATAAGCTTTCCTGCATGATGCAAATAACATGCAAACCATTATTTGATCAGCTGGAGAGGTTTTTTTTTTTTTTATGTGAGGAGTGACTAAAGAGGATTCTGATGTACCACTGGACATAATTTCCACTTCTGATAGTTATAACCTATCTGCTACCACCTTCGAGGAGCATTTCCAAGCCTTTTAACCCATGGTAAAGTCATGCTAAGATGTGCAAACCCATTAGATTTCTTTTCTTTTGCAAGTTTATACAGCAGCTGTTTATGTGAGATAGGAACTTGGGATGGGCTGAGGAAATTAATATCTGGTTTAATTATGCTCATTTTTCCGAAGGAATCAAAATCAGTAGTGCATCATGGCTACTGATTTCTCGAAAAAAAGTAGTAAAAGAGCTTTGTAGATTTCATTTTCTGCTCCAGGAATTTATTGTTCTGGTATGCTGCCCATGACTAACTCTGTCTTCCATCATTTACCTAGCACATTTCATCAGATATTTCATTTCGGTTAAAGTTGTTCACTGTGTTACACCAATCTACACAATCATCCTCTTCTTGCGGAAGTGAATCTTGGTGTTTGAGAGAATGAAGATCATGTATGGCTGGAACTGGAACTGGAACTTCTAGTTATCTTCAATGCAGCAACTGGACACACTGTTGAGTAACTATCCTGGAGACATATTTTCTTTGACATGGTCCTGGAGACATATTCTTGGTGATTTCTCAATGACATTGTTATAATGTTGATGGAGTTAGTCAGTTTTGAACAGAAAATGCTGATATAGAGAAATTTATGTCCCATGGAAGGAGTGCATGCAGTGGCGGATCTAGGATTGAGTAAAGGGGGGGGCTAACTTACTGGGTATTCAATAATTTGGGTACAGTTAACCTTAGGCCCTACAAGAGGGGGGCAGACGGGGCGCCGCCTCTGGGCCCGTGCGAGTTAGAGTGGGTCCGTGTTCATCTAAAGTGCGTCCGTGAATTTTCAGAATGTGTTACGAATTTCATTTATAGATCTGTACATAAATTAAAATCTTTTTTTTCTAATAACTCAATTTTGAATACATAGTGAATGTTCTAGAATGATTTAGATGGCAGAAATGTTAATTCTACCATTTAAATATTATTATTTTTTCAACCTTCAAACATGAATTAAAAGTACCATTACATATCAGAAAAACTTCTCCCCCACTCTCTTTCCTTTTAGCATTTTATATGAAAATCATTAAAAACTTTTGTGCTTTACGAAAGGGGCCGGGAAGATTTTCGCCCCGCCTTATAAATTTCTCTTGGAGGCCCTGTATCCAAGCTTGGCGACATTTGGCACGATTTTTTACTTGTCGCCTGTATATTTTATTTTTCTGCCTATATATAATATTACATAATCGAATTTCGAGAAGGGTGTGCGAATTTCCGATTAAATAAAATGTTCGAACTTGCTAGGACTTACACTTCATAGGAAAAACAATGTCTGAAAAAATTAATTTAAATCATACCTCTTTCTTCCATAATGATATCATTGTATTCCTTCTAATTATGCACCTATTTACAAACTGCCTGATAGTGATACATGTATATTTTGTGAGTGCTGTTCCTCTTGAAATAGCTTGTTCTGGGGCTTTGCATTTATGATTTTTTCCTGGTGATTTGCGCTTTCACTCTCACTAGACAAATTATCATTTTTCGGAATTTTCATAAAATAATCACCTATATTACGACTCAATGATCGCTTTCTTGAGGTCATAATATTTGCATTTAAATTAAATTATACACACAAACGGAGCTAAATAGAGAACAAATGAATTACACTAACGCTTCATCCGAAAAGAACGTCCAAGCGGCGAAAGCAATTTCAATATGTTAAAATTTTGAAGCCTGCTTAGAAAGGACTACAGTACTTCCAAGAAATTCTTCCACCATTCCTAAACATTCAAAACGGGTCTACTTTTGTTTAATCAGGAAATGTCCGAAAACCAAATAAGAAAAATTTGCTATAGAAATAGTATTCTTTCATCATACCCCTGAAAATCCAAACGGCGGAACAAAAGAACCTTTCACAATGGTACAGGAGATAGCCACTTGGGATTCCTAGTCACTTGATGTCTATAGGCCTTATTACACGGACAAAATTTAGAGCAATTTTGGTTGCAGAAACCAGTTGCTGCAATTCATTCCCGCAAGTTAGGGAGCCCAGATGAGCATGCAGGGTTGCCATAGTAAAAAAACCCTGCTGTGTTCACAAACGTCAGAGATTCACCGAATTGGCGGTTGCTAGAGCATGTAATTATAAATAGCATATCGTTGGTTGCTTATACCTCGTGTATCTTCGGATCGGATTGATATTTATTTTTCTTTTCTTCATTCAAATCAATTTCCATGTCGATATTCCATTTCACGGACACTTTTTTTTCGCAGCGCTCATCCCTTTCACTACGAACAGTATGGCTGAGGCTGACTCTTCCGCCATCTTGTATTGTGACTTAGAAATAGGAAGCCTACGATTTGCTGGATTTCCGGCAACCTGCAATTTTTTCGCCTCTGAACGAAAAAGGTGGAGTTGACTGTTCGCTAGGTAACCGAGGGAAATTTCCCGGAAAGAGGTTTCTGCAACTGGTTGCAGCAACAAAATCGCACAAAAATTCCTTCGCGTAATACGGCCTTTATGATAGATGTACATTGTGCGGGGATGGGGGAGTGTAACAAAAGGCCTTATACACGAAGGAATTTTCGTGTGATTTGGTTGCTGCAACCAGTTGCAGAAACCTCTTTCCTGCAAATTTCCCTCGGTTACCTAGAAAACAGTCAACTCCAACTTTTTCGTTTAGAGGCGAAAATATTGCAGGTTGCTGGAATTCCAGTCAATCGTAGTGCTATCTACTTCTACGTTACTAAGGGATGATTAGGGTGTGCGAAGATAAAATGTCCGTGAAGTGAAATACCAACATGGAAGTTGATTTGATTGAAGAAAAGAAAAATAAATAACAATCCGATTCGAAGGTAGACACGAGGTATAAACAACCAACGATATGCTATTTATAATTACAAGCTTTAGCAACCGCCAATTCGGAGAATCTCTGGCGTTTGTAAACACAACATAGTTTGTTTACTATAGCAATCCTGCGTGCTCATCTGTGCTCACTGACTTACGGAAATGAATTGCAGCAACCAATTGCTTTAAATTTTGTCCGTGTAATAAGGCGTTAAGGTATCCCACATCAAGTACACATCACTCCAGAATCCGAGACGCGCACCGCACAAGGCAAACGCAAAGACTGTTTATGTTTAACAGTGAATTATATGTGTTATTAACTCCCCTTTTTACGATTTTACAGGGGGTGAATGGACATCATAGCTCAAATACGGTTCTTTGGACTTGCCATTAACCAACTTGCCATAACCCGTTGTTGCTGTTGCTAATGCCCTCTGGCAACCGCGGGAGGTGCCAGATCCCCCATATAGGCAGGCGATGGGCGGAAGGGGTGGCTTCCATTTTAATGAGCCTCAGTGGGAGGAAGTCCGACTCAGCACGGGGTCCCATCATTTTGAACCCATTCCAGTGGAGGGACCCACCCCCTGAAATTGGCACCCCCAGAGTTATCGTATGACAACTTGGAGGACATTGCAGCCACGATGGATTTTACGTGCACCAGCTCCCATTAGCGTACGCGGTCCCACAGCAGTCGAGCCGAGAGGAAGTTGACCCTCCCAAGCACTGGCCAAGCCGGATGCTGCTTCACTTGCCGTGTTCTTATGGGAACGGAGTTTAGCGCCCAGACCACTGCGCTACGCCATAACCCGTTCTAACAATGAGCTATACTCGGTAAAGGCGAGAACAACTTGGTTACTGATCATCCTTATAAGAAACCGAAATGGGGTGATGTTTCAAGAGCGATTCCTTTGGACTCAGGTTTTGAAAATACCTATAGCCTGGGAACGAAAGAGTTAAAAACTATTGATTGAGGTTAAGTCTAAAAATTATAGTAGTAAATCAAACAAGTAAATTAATCAGGGTGTCTACCAAATTTCTGAAAGTCAATTTCCGGACTTTTTCCTGACTTTTGGGAGGTCCCGGGAAAAAAATTCCTGACCACTGCATTTTACTTTGAGAAATTGCACAATGCCCCCTCCCTTGTCTTTATATTTGTGTATTTTGAACAAATTCTTGAAATCAACTTTAACTGAAGTATACAGGATTAAGCTTTCATCCATTGAGAAACAGAAGTAGTCGGACTTTCTGATAGAATTAACTAACTGTTCTTGGAAATACAGTCCTAAACCATAAGTTACAAAGTAAGCTATTTTGTCTTTTACCCTCCCGTCAAGATTGATGCGTCCCCATTTTTCCCTCATACAAACACGTCACTTGCTTGATGCTTTTGCGGTCCGAAAAATGCGTTGCAGTTGCTTTAGGTTTCGAGTCTGACAATTGGAGAGAAAGGGTGAAAAAAAAGATTCTTTTGGTGAATTTTCCGGACCTACTATCCAATTTCCCGGTTTTTTCCGGACCCATTTTCCAATTTCTCGGCTTTTTCCAGACTTTCCGGATTTTCCGGAGCGGTAGACACCCTGAAAAATTTCAAAATAACGGATTTTAGACACGCAGTTTTTAACTAAGCATCAAAACTCTATTCTATCTAGTGTAAATTCAGTTTCAATGGGGGGGGCTATAGGGGCTATAGCCCCCCCCCCCCATAGATCTGCCTCTGAGTGCATGGAATGTGTTGAAAAGGGTTATGGTCTATATTATCAACAGCTGATAAATAAAGACATGATTGACCAAAGAGCCTGGACATTCACCTCCTAAATTGCCACTAACCCTTTAAGCGTGTAGCAGTGTTCATCCTCCTAAAATCCCACCCTACTTGCCCTTTCAAAAAAATTGCTGCCCTTTTGCCACTCAAAAACAGCGCTCTGCCTGCCGCTCTTCTAGCCCCGATTTCATTCATGGCGCCATCATCCTCTCCCTGTTTGCATTTATTGCGTTGCGGCATCTCTTTCCTCTTTGTTGACATTAGTTAGCACCCTCACAGATTCTATATTGATTTGGCAGAGCGCTGCGCCCGGTGGCCCTTTTATCGTCTTTTTAGTGCCCGGCTGCCCAATTTCTCTTCTTTTTGCCACCTCCTTTTAAATTTTTATTATTCTTAGTCAACAATCACTACTTTTCTAACCTACATACCATTTGCAGTCCATCACGAAAGTACGTTAAATAAAACGGCCCCTTCACAGAAATACGATTGAGTACAATAACCCTATCATAAAAATAGGTTCGATTGAAAGTGGCCCTTTCACAGAAACAGTCTAGGGCAGAACCATATCTGTAACAAAACAGCAGGGCAGAACCACGTCTACGTGGGCATTTCACTTGGGAGTTGGGGGAAGAAAATACGGTTGGGAAATTCAAAATTTTATAAAGTTATCTAAATATTTCTGATTCCATCTGTCAATCCTCAAATATCGGTAGCTACGTTTGATAAATATGTAGTTGCGAATTATCAAACAATCATTATTCCAGTGTTCGTCACCAGCTGTTGCTCTTCTCGATGTTTTTAATAGTTTTGCACACTAACAAGTTTATTTTTTATTTCCTCCGGTAAACGATTTCCTCTTTTTAAGTGGCTTTCTTAGTACATATTATTCTTAATGTATAACAGTTATTTACTAACCATATACAGTCGAGAGCCAAAAATCCGCCGACCTAAAATCCGCAAACGTCCGAAATCCGCACACTTTCTCAGATGTAAATAATGAAATTCAAAGTCATCTGCCAGTGATGAAATTGTTTAAAAGTGTCTTGAATCCAGATAAATATGATTCCGATGATGAAAACTTGGGTAATAATAATAATATAAATATGATTCCGATGATGAAAACTTGGGTAATAATAATAATATAAATATGATTCTGATGATGAAAACTTGGGTAATAATAATAATAATAAAATCCATTTGATAAAAGTTTAAAGTTAGGAGAAGAATAGCTTAAATTTTTGGAACAGCAAAGTTCTGTAACAAAACAAGAATTAAGATAATATACAATATGCAAAAATAAATAAAGGAAAGAAAGAAAGAAAAAGAAACTGAAAGTAGGAAAAAATGATACTTTAAAACAAATCGCCATAGAACATGCTTTCAAAATTAGAAAAAGGAAATTTTGAAACCATTTGCTTTGCTAATCTTCATGTAATATTTTCTTTTTTTCTCCTATGCTTTTGTATTTAATGTGAAAATATAAGTGAAATACTTTTGAGACTGTTTTTATTTTATTGTAATTGTATTCTACTTTTTTAAAATCAGAAATGTAATGATTATTGATTATGATGAATTTTATGGCCCAAAATCCGCACAAGCTGTGGTCCCAAGCTGTGCGGATTTCTGGCTCTCCACTGTATAATTACGAATGATACAGAAAGTATGCCATATTCGGAAATTCTGCTGGATTTGCTTGTTTGTTATGGCAAGCCTTGACAAGGGATATCTCCAAGGAGGAGGGGGGGTTGGATGACTTTTTTAAAGAGTTATAACTTGTATCGACTTTACATCTGGATGAAACCGACCAAAACTCCAGACCGACAGTCGCGCGGCCGGGTCCCGAACATGGGAACTTCAACACTTCCGCCATCAGCTATGTTCAGTGGCTTTATCTACTCAAATCGGTCTGAAAATTGAGCGATTTGCAAATAGAGCAATTGAAACACATTATGCTTTTTCCAAATTAAGAGCATAATAATGATCTTTTGCTATAGCAGTGTAGCGCCAGGGTTGTTGGCGCCCGGTGCGGTCCTTTAGTTTGCCACCCCATTCTTTTTTAAGTTTCAGCATTCTGCCCCCATTTCGACTCTTTAGTTTTCCACTATATTATTTTTAAGTGTCCTGCCGGCCACCATCTTTGTTTTTACCTTGCCGCCCGGGCGGACCCCCCCCCCCCCCCATTATTACGTAACAGTTTTAATTGTACTAAAGTGGAGTAACTGCAGAATTTAGTAAATCAGAATATTGACAAGATTTGGTATTCTAACTATTCATATTATGTATCTTCAGATTTTTAAAAAGTTCTCGACATTTTAATGAATGAAGCCCAAAAAAAAAAAAAAAAAAAAAAAAATTAAAAGCAATAGAAAGCTAGTTCTGGGAAAGAATGTGTCAACAAACAAATTGTGTCATAAGTTATTCATAAAACTAACCGTCATCAATTTAAGCTTATTTTCAGTTTTTAAAAACTAAAAAAAAAAAAATTGAAATAATTCTGGAAGTTTTTTTAATATGTAAGTTGTTTGAGTACTTTTGGCAACAGGATGTTATTTTTATTATTTTAAGCTGATTAAAAACATTTGATAGTTAAAATATTTAATACTTTTTTTATTTTAAAAGTATTAAAGAAAGGTTGAAGAACGAAAATTTAGTGTTTTTAAAGAGAACTTTTCAAGTATGTTACAAAAAATTGAAAATAAAGCTATGAAAAATAAATTATTTAAAATATAAACTTTATTTCATACATTTGGACAATTCTGTGAGTTTTTAAAAAAATATTTATTTTATACCTGCTAAAAAACTTACATGTAGTAATTATTTTTACTTATTTTAAAGAATAGTGCTTTTTAAAAAACTTATATTCACTTTTCATGAATGAGCAAACATTAAATTAGAAGTGAAAGAGAACATCAAATATATTTCAGTAATTTGATTTGATATGGTGTACATTCCAACCATTGGATGCAATACAAAATTTGCATGAATGTCATTTATTCTAGCAATTTTAAGTGTCTAATAGTAATAAGGGTAACTTTGAAAATCTTTACTTGGTACTCATTCAATAATTATTGTGAACAAAAGAATTTAAATTCTGATTTATATTATATTAAATTTTATTATTTTTATTATATGCTAAACACATTTTTCCTAATCCACTTACACTGACAGTCCTTTTCTGTTTAAAAGTTTGTACCAATATAGGTGAAATATCATATATGAATGTGATCCAGTAATGATAGTGTGATAAAATTGAAGAACAAAAATTAGCAGTCCCTCTGCCTTCCCCTACTGCAACTATGCATTGTAGTCAAAACACATATTACAACTCTACATGTTAAAATTTCGGGGATCAGATAGTTTCAAACCAGAGTCTATATATGTTAGCTACCTGTACATTCTCATGGAAACCCAAAGTGCCTTTTTTAAGAACAGGGTGCCCTTTTTGAAATTTCCCCCTGGCGACCCTTTTTTTCTAGAGTCAACACTATTCTAATCACCTCCTCTTGTAAGATAACCATTTTTTTTATGCTTATATAGCTATACATGAAAATTTTTAAGTGCCAATTATTTTATATGTAGACTCCTCCCCCCCCCCCTAAAAAAAAAAAAAAAAAAAAAAAAAAAACTTTAGATACGATAAATGCAGATTTAATATGAAAAAGCATTGTATTGTTGGCTGACCTTTTTTCTAAAAAAGTAAATGGTAATATTCGCTTAGTATATACAGGCACGTATCCAGAAAGACAGTTGGGGGGGGGGTGTCCAAACGGTAAAAAAAGTTGAATTTTTCACTAAAAAAAATGAAAATTTCGGGGGGGGAGGTCTAGACCCCTAAATACGTTCTTGAGTATATATATATATATATTCATATAGTGCCTCTTTATATTCTGACGTGCCCTTGAAAGCTTAAATTGCCCTTTTTTAAGGACTAGCACCCTGCCTAGCGTTGCCAGGCGTCCGGATAAAGCCGGACATAGTTAGGCTTTTTGATTGCATGTCCGGCCAAACTTAACGGTGTCCGGCTTTTTACTGGTGACTTTGGCTGATTAGTAATAAAGTACAGTAGAAGATCGATATACCGCAATTCTATAAACCGCAATTCTCCATAAACCGCATTAACACTGCGGATGTAAACAGAGAAAATCACAATTAAGAAATTTCTACAATCTGCTTTTTTTTTTTTTTTTTTTTAATTGCTTTCCTAGGGAATTAATTTTGAGACATTAGATAAATCCCACAACATGCCAAGCTTAAAATAAACAATTATTCTCCCTTGCATGCATCATGCATTATCAGCATAACAGCTGGCTGGCAGGGTCGAAGAGGAAGGAATGTTTACTTTAATAAAACCACGAACCTCTCCCTTTCTCCCTCCTCTACCATTGACTTCCCAAACAGACGTTTATTTATTTAGTTATATTTCTCTTTGTAAATTGATTTGTTTTATATTAGCCGTTACTTGGCTTCCTAAATCATACGCTTAGCATCACCAATTTATTTATTATTTTTTTTTTTTTTTTTTTTGTGTGTGTATGTGCGTGTGGGTGGGAGAATGCACATAGCATATTCTAAAGTAAAAATAGCCATGTTTCTTTAAGTTTGGCAAGAAGAAAGGTTTTAAAATGAATGGTTTTCTAAACAAAGTTGGGGGGGGGGGGTTGGCACACGCCCCCGCCCCCTGCCTGACGATATGCTTATGTCTCAATATTGACAGTAAAATACTTTTTAAAAGTCTATGAGAAGTAGGGGAGTTTTCTCAATGTAACACTATTTTAAAACTGAATTTTTGAACTGGATTTAAGCCATCATTAGTTAAAATGAAAACTGCTGAACTAATGCATTGTGCACAAAATGGAAAGAACTCAGTTTGCAAACCTGCATGAAGAAAACATTTTGAATATTTGGTAATGGATGATAAGTCACAAATTGTTAATCATTTGACCAGTGCTGAAATAATTTCCTCTGTTTCAAAACAAGAGGAAAACAATTCTGAAACAGAATCAAATGCTGGAGAGAAAATTGAAAAACTTTCAGAATCTGAAGAAATTTCCATAAGAGATCAATATTTTAAATTCCTAGAAACACAAGACTGCGTAACCAAAGTAAAATTATTACCTGTTCAAAGGCTGCAAGAAAAGTTATTTGTTGAGAGATTGCAAATTCTAAAACAAATCAAAATGAATATATTGTTTAACAAATAAACTTTAATGCTTTTGGTAATTTCAATTTATTTATTTTTTCTGTAAATAAATATTTAATTTTTCTGTTAATAAATAAATTCCATTTTTTTTGTTTTTTAAAGTAGTATTTGTATTTAAAAAAGTTTTAAGCATTATATTTATGTGTTCTAGCTATATTTTAATATGTTTACTAGGGAAGTTTAATGATATAAGTGAATGATCCATATAACGCAAAATTCTATATAATGCAAAACCTTGCGTTTTGAGGTTTGCATTATAAAGATCTTCTACTGTACTTGAACTGATTTGGCATTCGATGTTAATTATATTTCATTAGAATTTAACAAGATTCATGGTAATAATCAAAAAAGCTCGATTTTACATACAATTTTTTTGTTGTACCTATTAATACTGAGACAAAGTCCTCAATATTGTAGGCTGTCCGGCCTTTTTACCCAAATGTCCGGCCAAACTGGCTGGTCTGTCCGGCTATTTGGTTTGGCGACCTGGCAACCCTAACCCTGCCTCTTTTTCATCCTAGGATGATCTCTGCGTGTAGCGTTTGCTTCTGTACGTGCACTGTAGTGGGGAGTGTTTCTCGCGATAGTAGGAAGGAGTAAGTGGGCGTGCTTCATTGGAGATATATTCTCTCACATGCTACAGTAAATAAAATTAAAAAAAAGAAAGTAATAACTAAGTAAATTGAAAACTTGGTGGAGCTGGAGTTGCACTCGAAACTTTACACCATTCTCGCACCGAATCCAAATTATTTATTTCCTCATTTGACTTATAACTATCAATACTTGTATTGGAAACAGATTTATTTATTTATTTGCCAGGAAAGGACAGCTCGCGTCACTGAATGTGTTGCTTAGAGCTACATATACGTCCTTCCCAGAATTTCCCACCACAATTTGGAACCTCATCAGAAGGTGGGGGACTTCTGAATATTGGTACCCCTCGGAAACTGCTAGCGACCGCAGAGAGGACTTTCGGAACCACAAATTTAACGTGCACGTACACGGTGGTCTTTAGTGGTACGCCGGTATCGAACCCGCAAGCCTCTGGTTACTTTCAAAGTCAGAATGATCGAAAATGTCATCTTCTGAATCACTGGAATCATTCGATAATAATGGTCTTTTCAAACAAAAGTGCCTACAAACACCGCAACAGCTTGCCATTTTCACCAGAGTGCGAAAATCAAACACACCAAAGTTTTCCCCAAGAAATTATATTTCACTTTACGGAATTACTATTGCCATCTAGTGTCAATTTTTGAAAACATAAAGCATTTTACCTCATTAGAATATAAGGACATGACGAGATATTTCCATCAAACACATTGAAATGCTGACTTTAAAATTAGATGACGAGTAGGACTCGCAGGGTTTTAAAAAACCAACACTTTTTGGATTTAAATTTTATGGTTTTATTTCAAAACAGAATAATTTTAGTGTAAAAGAAAATTTTCATTACAAAATAATTAATTAAAATGTAAAAATGTCAACTTTAATGCAGTACTATCTTTTTCTGCTGATGTTTATAAAGGGCTCCTAATTTGTTTTATGACCATAGATAAAAGTATATTATTGTTCACATAGAAAAATATGTTTTTGATTGGCTGTTTTCTATTACTTTTAAGTTTATGAACTTTTTTTTTTTTTTACCTTTATGTTTTTTAAATTATAGTTATATTTTCTAGTTAGAATAAGTCAGTAAAGCCTTTGCAGGCCAACTTACTGCAGAACTACTATTTATTTAATAATTTTCTTTATAGTTATTCATTTTTGCTTTGAATATATATTCCTTTTTACTTTAAAAAATCTAGAATTAATATGTCTGATATTAAATCCCACATAAACAATGTGTAATGAATCAGATTTATATTTCTCAGTACTAAAGTAATGCAGCAACTAATAGAATACAGGATGGTTTCCTAAACCTGAATTCATTCTTGAGATGCATGCTTGTAAGCTATAAGAAAGAGACATGTCCCATTTTTCTCTTATCCGGGAAAGGATTTTTTTTTTGTCGCTATACTGATAATTACATATTTTATTTGTATTTCAAAACTTGTTCTTTAAAGAGATAAATTACTAAGTTATCCCTGCCTGCATTCTACACCTGTTCATTTCAAAACAAATATTGCAGATAGAATTGGCTCAAGGTATTTTTAAAAAGGTTATTATTCTGTATGTTGAAGTTGGAAAAATAATTATAAAAAAATTAAACTGGCATATTTATATTTATCTAATATGCACTAAGTTATGTAGGTAATATTATATGTATTTAATGTCAAATAACAAATGATTTAAATGAAAGAAAGGAAACCACTTCTGTGTGGGTTTTATTGGGTTTTTTTTAAAGAACCCACCCAGGTTTTTTTGGGTTTGTGGGCGGGTCCGAAACCCTGAGGACTCGTCAAACCCAGGTATAACGTAACATCCGATGACGAGCTGAGTTCGTCAAGCACGCTTAAAGGGTCAAAAAAAGGAAGCTGCTGCTTGTTGGACCTGAGCCTGTGGGTAGGGTTCAGCAGGACAATAGGACACTTATGAAACTAAAACAGGTTTTAAGCCAAATAGATAGGGTCTTCCTGAAGGTACTATCCTAGATTGTGATAGTGCTCAGTAGCAGAATTCCCAAGGTCTGGTAGAAATGGCTAGAACTTAGTCATAGGAGTCCAATAAACCAAGAGAATAAAATGTTACTATAATTTCTTTGCTTCTTTTTGTGTGAATGTAAGACTTCAGGAAATTGACTAAGGTGCCTCTTGCTCTTAGAATATTTACTTACAGTTGTTGAGTGCTTTTGATGGATGTTAAAAGCATGGCCCCCACATTCGAGTACAGGCCCTGTGTACCCAGGATCAGATACTGCCCTCCACCCCTTTTTTTCTGACATGTGCTGCATTAAAATTTCGTTATTTCTTACCTGTACGCTTCTTAGAATGTAATCTAACTTGCAAATATGGGGAATAAACTTTATTTATAAACTTAGGCTACTTCAAAATCGCAAGAGTTAAACACCATGTGAATGTGTTTAGTTTCATACTAAAAGAGCGAAACTGTAGGATTAGTAATAATTACATTTGACTTATCTTATTCAAAACAATACCTTATACATGATAAAATTTCCATCCAGTTTTGCCCCCCCCCCCCCTAAAGCTTGCACCCGGGACAATCGCTGCTTCTATTCCTATTTCTTGGTGGGCCTGTCAGTAAGAAAGGATGTAGATAATATGTACACAAGCTCACAGAACTCATGCAATGACAATTTTATTAAACTTTTATGATAAAGGGTTTATCATAAATATGTCATTTAAAATCTTAAGAAATAATTAATTGTAGTCTTATAAAATTTCTAAAAAAACATTCAAAGTATTTTTTCTAGTTTGTATTAGTTGTAGCAATTAAAAATTGAAACAGTGTAAGGCTGGACTCGGGGGCCATCTCCTAGAGCTGGACCCAGGTTTCCACCTAGCCCCACCCTTGTGGGGACCATAGTTAAAAGTAACTAATTGTCTAATTGTGAGTATAGCCATCCAATCTTGTCCAAACAAGTTTATGGTTGGTGAAGCGATTCAAAGTTACGAACTACGGAGCAGGGTTTAAGCTGAATTCAAAAATTCTTTAGCAAAAAAGCTAAAATAATAATAATAATTTAAAAAAAGCATCAGCAAAGGACTGAAAGGATAATTCGATTTTTCTCTCATTCAAGAGATCAGAGAATCAGACACTATCTCATTTCAAGAGATAGTGTCTGATCTCGGTTTCCTCAGTTTCTTTTGCAGTGGTCTTGAAAATTATAGACGTAGAGGCTATATATTACAATTCAATGTTGAAAATCAAAGATTATCCCCATAACCATTCCATAACAGAAAGTTTCTCTTTTATGCTTCAGTTCCAAATTTTCTCTTTTTGCAAGAAAGCAAAAACCCATTCATTTAACATTTTGACAAGTTTTTTTCGCATTATGCTAAAAATGCAACCATATCTTAAACCTTTGCTATGGAGTTAACATGTGGCATACTAGACAGTGTCGCAGGATTGGCAAGTTTCTTCCAATCCATGTAGAAAAAACCATGGGAAAAAAAAAACAAGCTGAAGAAATAAAGTTTCTTGGAAGTGGGAAAAAAATGGAAGAAACTTAATTCTTTCAGAATTTATCTGTAAGCTACAACATCAAAAGATACAATAAATATTGATATTTAATTTTTTTTTTAAAACTCGGCTGTTCGAGCCTCGTCAGGGGGAGATCCCCCTGAAACCCTCTAATTTTTTAGTTTCATTATTGCCATATTAAAACGATATTGACTTGTCATTTTATCGCTCATCTTTCGCGTATTTTGCCTGGTAACCCTATGTTGAAATTTTTATGAGTGTAACCTATTTATAGAAAAATACATGTGATGCGTATTCTACAGCTTACGAAATATTGTAACAATAGATTAAAGCTGTTGTGAACTAATAGTATTTAAATACATGTAAAATTATGTCGCATACTTTTATGTTGCTTTTATATGTCGCATTTTTGGGACGCATTTTTCAATAAAGGGTGTTGAGAGTTAAAATGCCATAGTCATTAATATATTAATTAATAATTGCACGAGATATTTTTTTTTTTTTTTTTAGTTAGAATTACTCATCTGAAGGGCACAAAGATAGTAGTTAACTAGATTGCAGTTTTGTATATTTAGAGTAAATAAACCTTGAATAATAATGCTTTTGAATAAATAAACCTTACCTTTGAGTTCTTAAGATGGTTTTAATAAGTGTAAGAAAAATTGAAATTTACCAACAAAAAAAAAAGGCTATAGTAGTTTTAGTTACTTTGTTACACTTTTTGTGTTTGCTTAATGCTTTTACTTCTATATATTTAAATCTTGTTTTTTAGAATGGTTCATGCTAGTGTACTTGGTATGATTCCCAGGCTCACTCAAATAGCAGCTGGAGTGGCTACTGTGATTATTATAGGTCAGTTGTTTTACAACTTGAGTCTGAACCATGATGGACTTGGTAGAAAGAATAAATCTACTGCTGTATCTGAGAAAAAAGACCTTATTACTTAAAGCAACAACAAATTTGAATTCTGGTATATTTATGTAAATATTTAAATAAAAGATGTTTCTGTGGTAGAATATAACTGTTTCAGATTCTTATCTATTATGTTTACTTCAATTTATGGTGGCTCTAAATAAGTTTTCATGGCTTTCAAATTTACACTAGTGCAAATTAGAATTGTCCAACTGTCCTCGCATGTTCTGCAGATATAATTTGCAGTGGCAGCATGCCTATATATATATATATATACTAGCTGCGTAGATATATATATATATACCAGCTGCATTCTTTGCACAATAGTAAACAAAAATTTTCCTAACATGTGTAATTCCAATCAATTCCAGTAATGTGGAATCTAAAGTAAAAGCCAAATTATTTGACTCTTGATGTAAAATTTGCGACATGAGTACTAACCTGGCATTATTGCCATATAATGACTCAGAAAACTATGTCAGTGTCATCAGAAAAGTAAAAAGCTTAGCGCAGTGGCATAGCAAGGGTTATTGGCGCCCCTTACATACTAAGATTAAGGCGTTATATAGGTGACTAACTTTTCTTTAATATTTAGTACAGAATGGGGGGAAAGGTGTTATTACTTTTTTTAAAGTACTATCTGCAGTAGCATACAGTTCTCTCTCGGCTATACGATGAATGTAAGTAGGGATGCACCAAATATTCGGTTGATATTCGGTATACTGCCTGGCAGACAAACCGAATATTCGGTTCGGCCGAATACTTAAGTATTCGGTAACCGAATAGTAAACAAATTTAAGTATTTTCACGGACTAAGAGGCTTTAGGACGTTCATCGGGAAGCGGCAGACGGGCGAAACTGCGTCAGCCTCTGAAAGGAAAATATGCGACCCCCTTTTAATAATTAACGGCACGGGCGCCCTCTGACGACACACGGCGTAAGTATCTCCCGCGGGGTGCTTCCGTTGATATTTGTTTACGTTTCAGCTACTAGCAGACGACGCATGCGCCAAAAATTAATGAGTACGACTCTCAGCGCCACCTTTTGGGCAAATTTCATTTAGTTCTTTCGCAATGCTTGGATGATTGTCCTGAACCCTCTTAGTCCGTGGTATTTTCCAGTCGGTAAACAAATACATATTTTTTATATCATGAATGAAAGATATAATAATATAGTACCATAGTACTAAACTGATTCAAGTTGTTACTTACTAATATTGCATGTGAATAAGTGTTAGAAACCCTTAGAAAGTCTTTCTTCTGAGGCACTTCCCAACCTTGGCAGATAGCCCTAACGTAGCGTTCCACAATCGCACAAAAAACTAATATCCCAATGAAATTAGTTTTAATGTAAGAAAAAACACTCGGATTTTAAATTTGAATTTTGTTGCTTTTCAATTTTTCTTATTGACACATTACATTAACCTTACTATTACTAATTGATTTAAATTTGAAACAGTAACCAGGAAAAAAAAAACCTCATAACTAAGTGTTAATAAATAGGTAAAGTCCATTAACTACTAATTTTTTTTAATAAAGTATGCAGGTAAAAAAATTACCAGCATTTCACTAATATTTAAAAATGTTATTAAAAATATATGAGGAAAACACGCGGATATTAAATTTTGCAGCATTTTAATTTTTGAAGTTTTACACCTTGTGAAATAAGAACAAAAAAAACTAATTGAATTACCCAACCCCCCCCCCCAAAAAAAAAAAACTAATTATGAACAAAAAACTAATTAAATTAATCATTGCAACAAAGTTTAATAACGGTTTAATAAATTTTGAAAGTATTCGTTATTCGGCAAAATATGGTATTCGGTGTATCCCTAAATGTAAGATTAAAACATCTGCAGTTTATGAATAAGAGTGATAGATTAGAACATATCATCTTGTTGATATTTTGCTAAAGCAAAGCACACTAGAGCTATCTGTTAAGCAGTGGCGGCTCGTGGGATACAGCAAGTACAGCCGGGCTGCACTTGAAATTATCAGCACATACTTTAAAATAATTTATTCTACTAATTTTCCTAAATTCAGGTTAGAATTGTGGAATTCCTACGGTAAATTAAAAAATCTCCAAAAAAACGTATTGTGGCCGGATCGCTCATTCAGAAAAAAAGCACTTTAATCTTCCCGCAATTCAATAGGGAAAATCTTTGGTTCAGCTAAAAAGAAAATTGGCAGCACCGTTGCCATGACAACGACTACGTCAGCAGCCTCTCCGGCATAGGGAGTATGCAGCTGATACAGCCGATGGAAGATTTTCTAACGGCGGCTGAACTTGAGAACTCGACTAACTGATTCGCTCGGATGAGAAGTGAGGCAGGGGGTAAGGAGAATATATGTTTGGAAAACTCTGGACTTTATATTGCTGAATTTATCAAGAAGGTAAGCCTGAATAGACGCTTATGAATGGACAGTTACCCATCAAAGCAGTATTGTTTTTAAGTAAGCAAGAACTGGCATTTAGAGGACATGGCAAGCGAGAAAACTCTTTAAACATGGGAAATTTTAAAGAGCTTTTAAAATTATTGATATCTGAATTAAAACAACGCCTTTTTATGGGGACATCACTGACCGATTCGCATGTTTAAAAGAAAGGAGGATTGATTTGACTTATAAAAAATAAGTAAGTTTTCTTTTTTTTTTTTTTTTCTTCTCAAGTTATCGTTACAAAAGAAAATTCTAAGGAAACTTCGAATCAGACACGGATTAATGCAATTTTGAGGATAAGAGCGGCTGGTTGAAATTTATGTCCATTTTATGGAAGTAAAATAGGATCTCTGACATTTTTTATGTAATTTCTTTCTTTTTTTTTTTTCTTTTTTTTTTACTCGGTGAGGGCTTAATCCACCAGCTTTCGAATTCAGTAACAAAGATTTTCCAATCCTCTCCGGGGGGGGGCTCATATGCTTCCGGCTGCACTAGCATTTTTGACCACAGCCGCCACTGCTGTTAAGGGAGGAATGCCTTGAGCAGACGACTTTTTAAGGCATTCTAGAGCATATTCACATCTAGAGAAAACCGCCCAAAACTCCTGACTGTTAAATCAACAGCCGTGCGATAGGTCAGAAATCCACGAACCTTTACACTTTAGTAATCTACCAATAATGAACAAAAAAGTTGAAGCATCGTTGAACATGATTTGAAGATGTTCGAATTGAGACGCAAAGCATCGAGAAGTAAAGTCTTGTTTCAGAATAACAGCATATAAGTAGCTTCACTTAATTTAATTTTACAAAAAAAAAAAAAAAAAAAAAAAACCAGTGTGTGCGTGTAATCTTTATGCGCGGTTGAAGTAAAACTTTTTTGACGTTTAGGACACATATCACTGAAATGAATAAACTTAAAATAAATATCATATTATAATTTAATTATATTTATTATTCATGTACTTTACAAAGATTATATAAATGTTATATTAATATTATTCATTGGAAATAGGTACTTGGATGTCATCATAATTTTTTATGTATGAAATTATAGGTTTGTGGTAACTATAATGTGAAACGTAAATTTTACTCTCTAAATTTGCTAATTTTCTTGAAAATACAGCATCTATCGTTGTACCGAAACACGTTGTTGATTGAAGTCGAGAAGTCCTTTTAAATATGAAATGGACTCTTTTGTATTGTCTTATGGTCATTGATTCAGTGGCGGATCCAGAAATTTTTTTTGGGAGGGGCTAAAATTTTTAAAAAGCTTATTTCACCCAATTAAAATGTACTATAAATTAAAATTTTAGTCTAAACCAATATATTAGGCTTTTGGGAGGGGCTGAGTAATAAAATAGGATCATTTTAGCTATTTAAAGTGTATAATAAAGCAGAATGTTACCCTTGAGCAATTTCTTTTGGGGGAGCTGAAGCCCCCTAGTCCCTCCCCTGTATCCGCTACTGCATTGATTTGAGTGTTAATTTTTGAAAAATTAAGTTTTGTGAAAAAAAAAAATCTGATGTGTCCAACACATGACTTCCTTGCACGTACATTAGATCAAAAATATTTTCGACGCACTTCCTCTAAATTTATTTGTTTGAAAGAGATAAAATATCAATAATAGTAAGGTTTAGCGATTTCCAGCCAAATATTTCGATATCGCCAAGCTGAGTTCAATTTGAAAGATTTCCTTCTGACACTTTATTTGGCGATATTTCACCAAAAGCCGACAAACTTGAGATAGTCAGCGAGATTTTGGGGATAGCCGAAGTGTCTGTAGTCATTGACCACAGACTTTCAATGAATTGAATGCATCCATACACCTCAATGTATTCAAAGTCATTTGGCTCACCCTGTAAATAAATTCTCAGTCGATTGCTGTCAAAAAAGATATTGAAAACAGTTAGATATTACAATAGTTCTAAATACAAAAGTTAAAAAATCTACGGGTTAGTTTTAGAGTTATACAAAATACGAAATAACTTTTGGCGTCAAATTTGGCGATATTTCGGCGAAACTCGTCAATGTCGACGACATTTGGCGAGATTTTAAGCATGAACCAAACAATGACAGATTATCGCCAAATTTGGCGATATTTCGCCAAAACTCGCCAAGAACGATGACAAATGGCGATACTTTGGGCATGGACCCAATGACTGACTATCGCCAAATTTGGCGATATTTCGCCAAATCTCGCTAAGGTCGAGGACAGACGGCGAGATTTTGGGCATGTACCAAACAATGACTATCTACAGTTGTATTATATTGAAGATGTCCATAGACATTAAAGTACTGAAATTCTTTTCGGTGGTCCTGTAAATAAACTCTCCAGTAGATTGGAACCAAAAATCGAGATGCACAACTAGATGTTACAACATTCTTATATATGAAATTTCATAATAGTTTTTGAGATTTGAAAGTTAAATATGCACACACGTACACCAAAAGTCGCCAAGCTTGGCGACTTTTGGCATAGTTCTTGAGGGAGGCACGTGACCGTGGTCGGACCATTACCTAACTTATGTGGTAGGACGGTATTGTGCTTGAAATGGATGAATGCCCCTAAAATTGCCATTGACCGTAATGTATTGGAAATCTTTTGAGTGTTCCTGTAGCAGAACTATAAATGATAAAGACACTTTTTTTAATAGAGAAATTCATTTTCTAACTCTTTACAGCCTATATTACTTCTGAGTCGTTTGAAATAGCCCAATACCTCTAAAAAACGCTTTGATGAATTTCGGCCCATAGAGCGTAATGTATTTCGAATCTTTTGGGCGGTCCTGTAGATAAACTATTCAGTCGAATGGAACCGAAAGGGGAGGTGCACAACTAGATGTTACAACAATCCTAAATATAAAGTTTCAACATTCAACGCCTAACAGTTTTTGAGATATGCGAGTTTAATGAATTTCGGCCCATTGAGTGTAATGTATTTCGAATGTTTTGGGCAGTCCTGTAGATAAACTATCCAGTCGAATGGAACCAAAAGGGGAGGTGCACTACTAGATGTTACAACTATCCAAAATATGAAGTTTCGACATTCTACGCCTAATAGCTTTTGAGTTAGGCGAGTTTAATGAATTTCGGCCCATAGAGCGTAATGTATTTCGAATCTTTTGGGCGGTCCTGTACATAAACTATCCATTCGATTGCCACCAAAAGGGGCGGTGCACAACTAGATCATAGAACAATCCTAAATATCAAATCTCAACATTCTACGACCAATAGTTTTTGAGATATGCGAGTTACATACATACGTACGTACGTACGTACAGACGGCATGGAAAAACTGGCCACAGTAGACTCGCCGCTGGTCAAAATGAGTTGCAGACGCGTTAATATGATCGTGCATGCTAACCTACGATGAGATGCATCGAAAAAAATTTTTAAATTAAATTTAGAGGTAGTCAAAATCGGTTTTTTTGTCGAAATTTGGCCCCCAAAATTTTTCGGGATCACATTACTTCCTTATACTACGTACAAGGAAGTAAAAAGGAGTTGGGAAACGTTAAGATATAGCGAGAGGCGGGCCAATGGACGATATTGATATGACGTCATTTTTCCACCAACACGTGACCTTTCGGCTGTGTTGATGAGTGGCCCTGTAATCTGATTGGCTGAAGTGTATATTTTCCATCCACACGTGGCTGAAATAGCCTCGTCTCAGTATAAGTTTTAATATGTTAGCACTTTTTAATGGGAATCTTTGGAGAGATATCTTTTTGCAGTCATGTACAGGTTCCAGAGAGTTATTGAAACATTCGTAGGCAGCACAATACAGAGGTATAATTATTATTTTTTTGATTTTGCGCTTATTACCAGGAGTCCAGCACATAAGCCTATGGAGAAATGGTTGTTTGTTTTCCACCGTCACGTGACTTTTATAGCCTCGAACCCAAGGAGGCGATATCCTCCATTGTTAGGAAAAAAGAACTTAAGTCTCGCTCTGTCTCCCGTTCGCGTGCTTTCGTTAGCATGTTTATGTTTTGCAATCGGCATTGCCGTGTTGCTGCGTGCATTTCTATCCGGCTAAAGGTGGATTCATATCTGCCGCGCCGCACCGCAACCATGCCGTACTGATTCGCCGTTTTGGACCGTTGACTGTCCGCGCGCCGAGCTTGAGGTGCCGCAAGTAAATACACCAATGCTCTTCTGTAATTGGCTGTAGCTTTGCGGTCGCTGCGGAATATCTGTTCTCGCCAGATAATGCGCAAACCCTCGGCGGGAGCCGTGTTGCTCCGCCACGCGGCGTCTTAGCGGTGCGGTATGGCCAGTATGAATCCGGCTTAAATTGCCGTGTGTGTTATGGAGCGTCAAAGTATGACGTCACCTTGGTGTCATCTCCTGCACTCGGTTCTTCGGGATCGTAGTGCGTTCGCAAACAATTTAAGCATTCATTTTTTTCTTCCCCGACATTGTCGGCAGTATGTAAATTTATGTTAATGTATTATGTTGTGGTATAAAAGGTGATGCGCCGTGTGTTTCGTACTGATATTCTTCTGAGTTCTTCATGCTGTTTGTACGAAGCGGTTGCTCCTGGATTGTTGTTTTATGCTCAAATATGTGAGCAATTATGTCCGGAATTCCTTTTAAATAAATTTTAACTTAATAGTATGAAGTATTAACTTAAATAGTATGAAGTATTTTTTATAATTCCACTGCTCTTTCACTCTGCAAAACAGTAGTATTATTCTTTAACTGATTTCTTATACCATTGTTCCATCTAGAGGTTGGGTTTGAATGTGGGGAATGTCCATAGTCTAGTATTATACTTTAACTGATGTTTTCCTCTGTTTGTTGGGTTCGAATGCAGGTAGTGTAATTTTGTGTGTGTGTGTGTGTTTTTCTATCACAGTATTCTTAAGCATTGATTTCGTCTGCTGGTAGGTTTCGAATTATTATTCTGGATCCGTGTTTTAAAACTGCAGGCTCTGTCTATTGTTTGGGATTGATTGCAGCCAGGGTCCGTTTCTTTGTGGTGTTCCATCCCCGTGTTAAACCGTTGCTTGCTCCGTCTTGAGGTTGGGTTAGAATCCACGGAGTGTCCATTTGTTATTCTTTTAGTTTGTTCTTAAACCGTTTGCAGCCAGTGTTTGTTTCTTTGTGGTGTTACATACCCGAATTCTTAAACCATTGTATATGTATCATTATAAATATATATATCATTACTGTATATAAATATATATATCATTATAACTATTGCGTTCACACAAACTACATTCTTCTAAATTTACTAACATTTCTTAAAATACAGCTTTTGGGCAAAATAATGACATACATAATATTTAGGAATTTAATGGCCTATTGGCCAATGCAACTGGCATTTGACAAATAATATCTCTTCGCTTCGAAACTATTGCCTATATTCATTACGAAATAGTATTCTAAGACAATTATGTAATTAAAACACATCTGAAGCCAGTAGTTTATATCACGTTCATAAGTCTATGTATTTAATTTTTTGAAGTTCTGCTAATTCAACAATCTCCATTTACTTTGCCTCGATGGAAATATAAATAACCGCAGAAGCAGAAGATGGGCAGTTACCCAGTGTGCGTAGCACCATCTGTTTGCAACTACGGCATTATCCAACTTTCTAAGAGAAGTGTCCCCTCCTATAAATTTACCTTCGTGGGATCGAAGTATGATCCCCCAACGCCAACAGTGTTCTTAAACGAAAATTTCCCTCTGCTGTTTAGGTTCGTTTGCAGCCACTGTCTCTTTAATTGTGATGTTCCATCCCCTTGTTCAGTCTGGAAGTTGGATTAGAATCCAGGAAATGTCTTCTTAAACTGACGTTTCCATCTACTGTTCCGGTTCGATTGCAGGCAGGTTCCATTTCTTTGCGATTTTCCAAAACCATGTATTGTATATTATTCATCTAAAAATAAGCATTATCGAGAACCTCCTGTGAGGTTGAGATTACATGTAAAATATTATGTTGGATGTACCTTCAAAACGCTTATTGATATATAAATAAAGATTGATGTCTCAAAGATACACGGCTCTTAACTGTTTTTCTCCCTAGGGGAAAGCAGGTCGAAAAGGTAGGATTTTCAGGGGTTCTTCTTTCTCGGGGCACGCTTGGCGTGGAGTATGACATATACGTCACTTCCTTTACTGAGCGTTACTTCCGTCAGAAAAAAAAAAAAAAACCTGAGTTACTCCCTAGTCACCACTAAAGAAGTTTTACTTCAAAATAAAAAAATCTATTTTCAGACTTGAACTATAAAAAGGCGTTTAATGTTAAGTTGCTATGTTAAAAAAAAAAAAAAAAGAAAGAAAGAAAGAAAATAACTCATTTTTCCGAGGTCTCAGCCATCAGTTTTATGGATTCCATGCATAACGTGAAATATATACCATAAATATTTACAAGACTGTCTTAACAACAAACATGGATGTCAATATTGACAGGTATCAATTCTTTAAATAATGGATTTTAATAAATTCACTTAAATTTCACTATTTAATTTATTGTGACACTAAATTTCTTAAATATGTGCGATTTTTGATTAAAAAAAGAATTTAAATTTTCATGTATTTTTGTATTTCTTAAAATGTGTCCCTAGCTTTTTCAAAATACCACTTTTCATGGGGCAGGTTTGAACAGAAATTTTTAAAATTTTTAAAGCTTTTCTACACATTTAATTAAAAAAACATTTTAATTTCTGGATTATATGAAAAGGAAACACACTATTTTTCTCATATAGTATTTGAAATACAATACAATTAGAATGATCAAAAGATCATTCAGCAAACATTTACAGCTGCGGAAAAAAAAGGTCCACTTGCTCTTTATTTGGCTATTATTCGTCGGACTGCAAAGTTATATATACCATTCGTTTGCAAACAACGTATACTTTAATTTTCTGGTAATTTGATTTGCATAAGGGGCGGTCTTCATATTTAATTCTGCATCAACTTCGTTTAAGTAGAACTTCTTTAGGCGCAACTAGAGAGTAACTCAAATTTTTTTTCTGACGGAAGTAACGCTGAGTAAAGGAAGTTATGTGCGCGCGGAAAAAGATAAACCACAGAAAACCTACTTTTTCGATCGCTGCAGTGTTTTCGCCGTTCGCCGACTTCATCTATGTATATATAAATACGCTAAGCAAAACCTTACTGTCCCTTTTGCAGTGCACTGCGTGAACTTAGAAGGGTGAAATCTGGTATAGTTAAAGTTCGTATGGAGTTGTTTGTGCGAATGCTAAAATTTTTGTGTAATATGCTAATGCACCGTAAAAAAATTAGAGAAGTAAATTGGCGAGTAATATTGTGCGCCAAGTCGGATAATGGTTCCATTGTTGTGTCCATTTTGAAATGACAGCATTGAGTTACAATAGGGTTATAAAGTTCCAACAAAATTCTCCAAAAAATGAAATTAATCGCCAGTTTAGTGAAAATATTATCGAAATACATCAGCAATCAATAGGGGATGAAAATAATATTACATTGTTAATCAGGTGCATGGAAATATTTCGACAAAACATACTCAAGGGTAACAGATATATAGAAGTCAGTTATTTTAGCCCTGAAAAATGATGATAGTACTTTTGTTAATACTGATAGTGATATACTTAATCAAATACACGGTGAACTGAGAACATATCATAGTCACGATAAAATAATTTGCTATGATGACAGTAAAATTATTAATTGGATTTTTTGAGTTATTTCACTGTTAATAGTTTGGATAACTTTCAGTCAGCCGATAAAAAGCCAAGTAATTGAAACCTGCGCCAATTGCAAAGAAACCTAACGAGAATCACCGAGCATCATTTCTAGTACAAAGTTCTTGCATCCGCATCTCTATACTTTGGAATTTTAATTTAATTCCATATGTTTTTTCCATTTCCATAATTTTAAAAACGATCAATCCAATAAACATACAAATTTCTTTTTGTATATTGCCAATATACATTGATACGTTTAAACATTGTAATTTGTATATAAGTACTTTTTTTTTTTGTATATTGATTAATACGGTACTTACATATTATCCCGGTGGTCCGCCAAGACGAGCAATTTTTCGCCAAGATAAATGCCGGACACAAGAAATTATTGATGGTTTGGAATACGATTGGCAACAGTTTACCAGCACATTTGACGAAAAAATTGTTTGGCGGTAATGACCGCCAGGATACTATGTAAGTACCATTAATACTTTTGGCTTTGTTTTGGAAAACATTTAGTATATTGATACGTTTAAACATTGTAATTTGTATATAAGTACTTCCGGTGGTCTGCCAAGACGAGCAATTTTTCATACTAAACATATGGGAAACATGTTTTAGTCTTTTAATGTCGCCAAGAAAAAATTGTTGGTGGGATTTACGCCGGTTAATCAAAAAGTACCATAGTTTGCCACCACATATATTAGTGTTGAAAGTTAATTGCATAGTTTTACTGATTAGAAACTTAAGTAATCCAAAGGGACGGGGGTCTATTGTAACTGCCCCAACAGATATCAATCAAATCGAGGGGCGAATTGCACCGAAATCCATATCTTGCTCTCCCACGAAAATACATGCTATCGCTGGTCTTTGCGACACCCCAAAAAACATCACTTGGTCCGGCTATCGCTGTAAAGGTGGATTCATATCTGCCGCGCCGCACCACAACCATGCCGTACTGTTTCGTTTTGGACCGTTGGCTGTCCTCGCGGCGAGCTTGCCTTGCCGCAAGTAAATACACCAATGCTCTTCTGTAATTGGCTGTAGCTGTAAAAGCTCTTCTGTAATTGGCTGTAGCTTTGCGGTCGCTGCGGAATATCTGTTCTCGCCAGATAATGCGCAAACCATCGGCGCTCGCCGTGTTGCTCCGCCACGTGACGTCATTGCGGCGTCTTAGCGGTGCGGTACGGCCAGTATGAATCCGGCTTAAAGGATAACTCGAAAATATGCTACTGCTGGCGCTTTGCAAGACCCCAAAAACCTCACTGGGCCCGGCCGTTGCTGTAGGGCCTCTTCAAAAATTGCTACCGCTGGCCCGTTGCGAGATCACAGTGTTCCTCTATGATTGTACCTTCCATTTCGCGGCCGTGGATTAAATTCATCATCGTCAACGGTGCAACTCGCCCTTTTCTCCTTTCGACCGTTGCAACTAATCCATTCCCGTACAAAGGAAGCATTAATCAATGGAGCACGAATGCGCATCAAGTTTATGCACCGTTATGCTATCAATTGTGAAGTTTTAACTAGAATCCCATGCAGTAGGAAAATTTGGATTCCAAATAAACTGACAATTCGAAATGTCCCATGTACAATATATTCTGGAGCTATTTTATCATTCACTTATCTCTCAAAAGAAACCAATTTCCAATTATACCTGCATTTGCGATGACAATTAGTAAGTCTCAAGGACAAACATTTGAAAAAAAATGGATAGTATTGAAGCCGCCAGTTTTTCAATTGTACGTCGCAGAAAAGTAGTGTTCGATATCATTCCATGGTTTGAGATGTTATATTAATTTTCTACTTAAATTTTATATACTTTTAAAAAGGTACACGAAATAACTGTGTAGCCTTCACGAAACCTGGGCAGTATAGGAAATAAAATGAATAATAAAATAAGTAAAATAAACCGGGAAATGCCAAAAAACGTATGGCCGCTTTTTAAATATGGCTTAGCTAAGTTATACCTCATTTTTCCTATCGTTCGCATTTTTCAAATAACTGGAAAATTAATGCATAATGACGTATTGGTATACGCTCGCAGCTGACGTAATAGAACAAAATAAGAAACGTTATAAGCAATGATTACAGAGGTATAAGCAATGCTTATTTAGAGGTTTAATATATTTCGACCACTGGGCGATCACTAGTCCTGTAAAAATACGCGGAACCTGTTAGAGTTAGGGAGAGGAACGGCGAGAAAAACAGTCAAGAGCGTATCTTTGAGACATCAATCTTTATTTTATATATAAATAAGCGTTTTAAAGGTACAGCTGCGGAAAAAAAAAGTCCCACTTGCTCTTTATTTCGCCGTCGTTCGTCGTACAGTAAAGTTATATATACCATTCGTTTGCAAATAACGCGTACTTTAATTTACTATTAATTTAATTTGCATCAGGGGCCGTCTTCATATTTAATTCTGCATCAACTTCGTTTTTCTCTATGGCAACCCCATATTTTGACTTTATTAAACGAAAGAAAACCTTCAAATTATCCTAAATATAAATTTTCACCAATTTTCTACGATAATTTCCGGAAATATTGCGAATTAATTTTTGCGCGTTTTTAAGGGACTTTCTGCAAATTGAAAAACACTATTTGTAGGTTCCGAACTTTTCGCCTTTCATTAATTTCGCTCGCGAGAGTTAAAAGAAATTAATATTATTTTCACGGAAAATATTGTTTGCATCTCTCTTAAAGTTTTTTGTACTGAGAATATCAAGGGTAGAAATAGAATATTTAGTCTGTGGTCCAAATGACCCGTGAGTTCATAACTTCCTTAGTTCGCACACATGATTTAGAGGAAAAATGCAAAATGACTGCTCACGATTTTGAAAATCTTTGTAATTTTGAAATTTTTATTGAGTATTTCCGATGATGGTTCTCTTAGACAGGTGAAATGTTGGCAGGAGTTAAAGGTTGCTCTCTGCTCTTCTGACTACAAGCTTGAATATTACTCAGCTATGGTCGAACTTGAAGAATGATTTCCTGATAGAAAATTTATTTGTTTGAATTTCATGTAAAAAACGCAATTACTTTTTTGCCGACCCAATATTATCACTGTGTTTGTTATTTCACTTTCTTCATTTAATACTATCGTCTGCAATGTGCAATATTCTTAAGACTTTTGGCGGTATTTTAATTTATAGTTAGATGAAAATTTAGACAGAAAAACGTTATTTTGAATGTTTGATAAAGTATGGGGAAGCCCAAAGACCTAATGTTTCCGAAATTAAAAAAGGCCACATCCACGCCTGGAAAGTTGAGGATGTTAGTTTTTCAGAAATAGGACGTTGTATTAGAAGACATACATCTACTGTATCTAATTCTATAGCTGGAAAATATTTTATTTGGGGGAATATGGTAGCGGACGCAACAATAGACGCTTTATAGAATCCCTATCAAACTGTAAAAACCTCCAATTTATTTGCTTCAAAATTTGATATTTTTAATACTGGTATCTTTTACTGTGTTTTTGCACAAAATAAATCTAATTTACGTTTATTGTATGCAATTTTCAAAAAATTTTCACTTAATAAATTTATATATTTATATGGTCCCTTAACTCATGAAAATAATACATTTTATTTAATATAAATTAAACTACTGAACGTAAAAATTTGAAATTTTGCACAGCCATGTAATATTAATTTCTGCATCCATTTCCATCGAAATTTGGCTAGGTCGCTATTCATAATTTTTTTGAATATTAATTTAATAATTCATAATTCATATTAATAATTTATTAAAAATCATAATTACATTAAATTATGTTTGGGTCGTTTAGTTCTAATAGTACGAATAAAAATCAGCTTCTTACTACCAATATTATATGAGATATGAATTGAAGTATGAAAAAATATTTTAACATTGGGGAGGGGGATTTTGGGTGCTCATAACTCACTCATTTTCTGTCCAAATTTATTGAAAATTGGTGTCCGGGGTTAAAATGAGCTAAATTTTTGAAATAGGAAGTGAAATCTAGGGGTTGCTATTGAGAAAAAAAAAAGTTGGTGCGAGTTTTAATATGTAGATGGCCCCTTATGCAATTTTTATGCATAGCAAATTAAAGTGTACGTCAATCGTAAACGATTGGTATCTGTAACTTTGCTGTACGACGAACGACGGCCGAAAAAAGTACAAGTGGGACTTTTTTTTTCCGCAGCTGTACATCCAACATAATATTTTACATGTAATCCCAACCTCACAGGAGGTTCTCGTCTCTCGATTCAAACCCTACATTAAAACGTTTTAAGAAAACAGTGAAAGAATAATAGTTCAACACGGACACGTCTTGGAGGCTAAACCGATATCCAGATGGAACAACGGTTTAAGAGCACGGGTATGTAACACCACAAAGAAACAAACACTGGCTGCAAACGGTTTAAGAACAAAACAAAAGAATAACAAATGGACACTCCGTGGATTCTAACCCAACCTCAAGACGTAGCAAGTAACGTTTTACCAGAGGGATGGAACACCACAAAGAAATGGACCCTGGCTGCAATCAAACCCAAACAATAGACAGAACCTGCAGTTTAAGAACACGGATACAGAATAATAATTTGAAACCTACCAGCAGACGAAATCAACGCTTAAGAACACTGTGATAGAAAAACACAAAAAAAGTACACTATCTGCATTCGAACCCAACAAACAGAGGAAAACATCAGTTAAAGAACACAGTTAAGTATATTACTAGACTACTAGATTAAGTATAATACTAGACTACTACTAATACTGACATTCCCCCTATTCATACCCAACCTCCAGACGGAACAATGGTATAAGAAAATAGTTAAAGAATAATACTACAACATGGACACTTCCTGGATTCTAAGTAATTATCATGAATTACCGATGATTCTTACTGGAGATTTTAATGTTAATTTTCGCTCTCACGAATTTCTGCCGTTTGTTGATTTTTTAAAAGAAAAAATTGATCTAACTATGAATACTTCTCGACTTCAAGCAACAATGCGTTTCGGCACAACGATAGATGCTGTATTTGCAAGAAAATAAGCAAATTTAGAGAGTAAAATTTACGTTTCACATTATAGTTACCACAAACCTATAATTTCATACCTAAAAAATTATGATGACATTCAAGTACCTATTTCCAATGAATAATATGAATATAGCATTTATATAATCTTTGTAAAGTACATGGATAATAAATGTAATTAAATTGTAATATGATATTAATTTTAAGTTAAAGTTTAATCATTTCAGTGATATGTGTCGTAAACGTCAAAGAAGTTTTACTTCAATCGCGCATAAAGATTACATGCACACACTTTTTTTTTCAATGGAAACATACTACTTTGACTTTATTATACGAAAGAAAACCTTCAAATTACCCTAAATATAAATTTTCACCAATTCCTACGATAATTTTCGGAGATGTTGCGACTTATTTTTTGCGTGATTTTAAGGGACTTTCTGCAAATTGAGAAACGCTATTTGTGGGTTCCGAACTTTTCACCTTTCATTAATTTCGCTTGCGAGAGTTAAAAGAAATAAATCTTATTTTCACGGAAAATACTGTTTCTAGTCTTAAAGTTTTTTTTACTAAAAATATCAGGTGCAGAATTTAGAGTCAGTGGTTCAAATGACCCGCGAGTCCATAACATCCTTGGTTCGTACACATGATTTAAAGGAAAAATGCAAAATGACTGCTCACGATTTTGAAAATCTTTCTAATTTTGAAATTGTTATTCAGTATTTCTCTTGAAGGTTCTCTTAGAAAGGTGAAATGTTGCCAGGAGTGAGAGGCAGTTCCCTGCTCTTCTGATCTGACTACAATCATGAATGTTACTCAGCTACGGTCGAACTTGAAGAATGGTTTTGAAAATTTATTTGTTTGAATTTCATGTAAAAAACGCAGTTACTTTTTTGCCGACCCAATATTATCACTGTATTTGTTATTTCACATTCTTCATTTAATATTATCGTCTGTAATGTGCAATATTCATAAGACTTTTGGCGGTATTTTAATTTATAGTCAGATGAAAATTTAGACAGAAAAACGTGATTTTGAATGTTTGTTGAATATTTGAGTATGGGGTTCAAAGACCTGATGTTTCCAATATTAAAAAAGGTCAAATTCAGGACGTTGTATCGGAAGACACACATTTACTGCATACAGGGTCGTAGCCAAGGGGGGTGGTTAGGGGGGTCATAAGCCCCCCATGAGAAATATTTGCCATACAAAATGTATATTCTTCACTACATTATCACACACACGTATGCACATATGTGAGTTGTAGTAGTCGTAACCCCCCCCATGAAAAATTTCTGGCTACGCTCCTGACTGCATCTAATTCTATACATGGAAACATTTTATTTCGTCGGATATGGTAGCGGATGCAACAATAGACGCTTTATAGAATCACCATCAAAATGTAAAAACCTCTAATTTATTTGCTTCAAAATTTGATTTTTTTTAAATACTGCTATCTTTTAAAGTAAATAAAAATCTTTTTAAAAAACACACATAAGAAGTTATCGTTTAACAACAGTAATTTGAGTGTTTTTTACCACTGCTATCTTTTACCGTTTTTGCACAAAAGAAATCTAACTTTTATTTTACACAATTTTTTTAAGGACAATTTAAGGGACCATAATAAATTTATATATGGTCCCTTAACTCAGGAAAATAACACATTTTATTTAATATAAATTAAACTACTTAACGTAAAAATTTGAAGTTTTGCACAGCCATGTAAAATCACGTTTTGCATCTATTTCCATCAAAGTTTGGCTAGGTTGCTATTCATAATTCATATTAATACTTTATTAAAAATTATAATAATAGTAAATTATGTTTGGGTCGTTTAGTTCTAATAGTACGAATAAAAGTCAGCTTTTTATTATTAATATTATATGAGATATGAATTAAAGTATGAAAAAACATTTTAACATAAGGGGAAGGGGATTTTGGATGCTCATAACTCACTCATTTTCAGTTCAAATTTATTAAAAATGGGTATCCGGAGTTAAAATCAGCTAAATTTTTGAAATATGAAGTGAAATCTAGGGGTTGCTATTGGAAAAAAAGAAGTTGATGCGAATTTTAATATGGAGACGGCCCCTTATGCAATTTTTATGTATAGCAAATTAAAGTGTATACGGCAATCGTAACAGATTGGTATCTGTAACTTTGCTGTACGACGAACGGCGGCTGAATAAAGTACAAGTGGTTCTTTTTTTCCGCAGCTGTACATATAATTCAGTGAAATTTAAAAAGAAAAACTGTTTACAGGAATTTACCATGATCAAAACTATATTTGATTGGCCGTAATTACAATATTACAAATTAGATAACTTGTTTTTGATAAAAAGTAAATTTTGCTGACTAAACATTATAATTAAAAATCAATAGTATAAATATGTTTTTTTGATAGCCTTCATTTCTTTCAGCAAAAATGCTTTAAGTTTTGATTACAACCATAAAAAAATATAAGTGGTGAGGATATATAACCGAAAACAGTATTAAAACTCTGAAACTGGTTAATGATCGAGAATTTTTGAAGCAATACTACAGCACATAAACAATTTAGTAAATTTAGCAAGCAAACCTTTATATACGATGTTTTAATTATCGCTAACTAAATTATGACAATGGTGATAAATACATGAAATATTCGATATTTTAAAATCACCCATAAATCTCAATACTGCAATATTATGTGGGAAAGTTTTATTAGTAAAATTTCAAATAAGTTTTATCACGCTTACTAAATATTGCCTTGATGGAAGGGGGAGCCAATTTATCGTTTTTTAAATATAGTTTATAGTTAAAATGCATTAGAATTAAATATTTTATATAATTTCGCGATGTTTCTAACAATAGCGGATTAGGAGGGAAACAACACCAAAATGTTTAACGCAGCAAATCTAAAATAATAATTCAATAACAGCGAAATGGAAAAAAATTTTCAAATTATACTTTTAAAAAATAAGAATTTACGTTATTCTGTGAAGTTAAAAATTTGTTCAATAAAAATAATTTTTCGAGATTTTGCTGTATAAATTTTTAATTTGTAATTTTTTTGCTTTCTTATTTGCTAAGTCCTCAATGACTTTGTTTAAAATAAACCTTTAATAAATTACCTTCGGTATCATTTCTAGGCCTATGGTTTGGGTGCCCTTCGTGGGGGGTCTTTTAAAGGCGTCCTGATCCGTATTTACGCTAAGTTTCGAATGAAACCACAGGAAACTCCAAACGGTTGGGTCGGCGGACGCGATCTGATTCTGAACAAGACACCTTCCGACTCCTAGTTCAGAGCGTAAATGCCCTCTGCCACTGGTCGGGCCTTAGAGAGGGAGAAATACTCTTTTTTTTAACTTGAACATAAAAAACAGTCCCATTTTACCCATAGAAAAACCACGGGGGAGGGGGGGGGTCTAGTGATTTTGACCCCCAACCTCACTATGACCCTTGTTCACGACCCTGGTCCTCGGACTTAGATAATATCTTTTCGCATTGCTAAAGCAGGATGCGACATTTATCGGAAAGTACTTCAAAAAAATTTCAACAAAACTATTGTTCTTTATCTATTTTGAAAAATTCAACTACCAACAGCTAACAAGACGATGTCTTTGACAAAGGCATACTCATATGGGGATGGGCGCCCATGTGAGTATGCCCTTGCCAAAGTCTTCATTGTATAGATTGATCCGTATACTGATGATTCGTACAAGGAAAATGTATGTATTTGGTTCGATATTACTTACATAGACAAGTGCGATTGTCTCGTTTTAGCTACATCTCTGTGACACATGAAAAAAGCTTGCTTACAAGTCTTCAAAACCCTTCCACAACCATTTTAGGACTGGACTTGTTAGTAAAAAAAAAAATGATGGTATGGTTAATATCCAATCCATGAACTACACTGTCTACCAATAAGTATTTGGACACCTGTGATAGAAAAGAAAAACTATATTCAAAATCAATAGTTGGTAGAGCCTCCACGAGAGGCAATTACAGCGTGAACCCTCCGGGGCATACTTTCCGCAAGTCTTTGTATTACAGCTAGTGGTATTGTCTTCCATTCGGCTTGGAGTAGACAGACCACTTCACTTCTACTGACTTGGGCCCGGTCAAATTATCTCATAAATTTAATGTTCTCTCTTCCAAACGATCCCCCCACACTACTCACCACCACCCATACCCTCTTAAAACTCACTTTAACCGTAATTTTACTTTATTCCTACAAACTCAATACCACCAATTCCCTCAAACCCCTCCAATGTCACCCAACTACCACATACCTCAATTCAATACTACCTATCCATTACCAGTATACCCCAACCTACCCACTCCCCCCTACTTCCTACAATATCCACCTCCACAACATACCCTACTTCACCCTTCTAATCCTCAACCCATCCATTTTCCCCTTTACCTACCACCATCTTCCCCCCTTCCCTCACAACCCCCCAATTCCCATCCATAAATACCTCCTCCAACATTCTTCTCTAACACTTCTCCCTCTCCCCCTCATCCCCATCCCCTTACCACTTTATCCCCAATCAACTACTACATCCTCCCTAAACCTCTCACACCTTACCAAAACTATATAAAAATCCCCACACCCCTCCCTTCCCCCATAATTCCAAACACCAACCCTACAACATTTCTCCTCCCTCCTCCCCCACCTCACAACATCAAACCACCAACAATACCAACACATCCCCACACTCATACAATCCAACCCCCTCCCCCCCAAACCACACAAACTCCCATTTTCCCAATCCCTTTCCTATCCCTTTCCACACCCCATAATAAATCACACAACCACAAATATACCCACCAACAACATCCCCCCCCACACAACCCCAAAACAATCATTAATTCCCCCACCAATCACCAATCAACCTACAATTCCCCACTCAATACTAATCCTCATACACTAATTTATTTTTACAATCCACACAACCCCCACTCACATATAAAACCCCACATAAAACCACAACAAAAACCCCCCCCCACACAACCTCCCACACCCCTAACCACACCATACAACCACACTTCCACACTCAATAACTCCATTCACACAACTCAAACACAATCCACACCCCCCCCCCCAACCTCACTTAACCCAAACTACCACCTCACCAAACCCCACTCTCATTCCTCCCCCAAACTACCCCCCATCTTCACAACCCCATTCACCATTACATATACAACCACCTACTTACAACCACACAACCTACACCCCCACCCACACTCCCCACCCACACAAACCCACACCAACCCCACCACAACCCACCACACCCCACACCCCAACAACCAACACCACCCCAACACACCACACCCCACACCACAACCCACACACACCCCCAACAACCACCCACACCCCACCACCACACCCCACAACAACACCCACACCCCCCACACCCAACCCACCACAACCCCCCAAACCACCCACCCACCACACCCCACCCCACACCCCCCACACACAACACCCCAACCACCACCCCAACCACACCCACACCACACCCCCCACCCAACCACACCCCACCAACCCCCACCCAACCCACACCAACCACAACCACCAACACCCACCACACCACCAACCCCACACCACACCCACACACCCCCACCCAACCACCCACCCCACACCCCCACCCACAACCAACCCCACCCCAAACCACCAACACCCCACACCACACCAACCACCCCCCACACACCCACCACCCACCCCACCACACCCACCCCCAACACCCCCACCCACAACCCACCCCACACACCCACCAACCCACCCACCCCCACAACCACCCCAACACCCACACCCCACCCCCACACCACCACCCCACACACCCCCCACCACACCACCACCAAACCCCACCCACCACCCAACCCCCACCACCCACCCCACACCACAACACCCACCCCACACCACCCCCCCACCACCACAAACACCCCACACCCACCCACCCCACCCACACCCACCCACACCACAACCACCCACCAACCCCACCCCACAACCACCCCCACCACAACCCCACACCCACCCCCCCCAACCCCACCCAACACCCCCCCACCCACACCAAACCACACCCCCACAACCCCACCAACCACACCCAACCCCCACACACACCCACACCCCACCCCACCCCCACCACACCCCCCAACCCCCACCCACCAACCCCACCCACCCACCCACCCCCACCCAACACCCCACACCACCCCAACACCCCCCACACCACCACCCACCACCCACCCCCAACACCACCCACCCCAACACACCCCACCACACCCCCCCACCCAACCCCCCCACCACCACCACACCCCCACCACACAACCCCACACCACACACCCCACCCACCCCACCACCCCAACACCACCCCCACCCCCACCCCACCCCACCCAACACCACCAACCCCACCCCCACACCCACCACCAACCCACCCCCCACACCACACCCCCCCACAACCCACACCCCCCACACCCCACCACACCACCCCACACCCCCACCCCCCACCCCACCACCCCACCCCCCACCACACCCCCCACCCAACACCCCACCCCACCACCCCACACCCCCACCCCACCCCCACCCCACCCAACCCCCCCCACACCCCACCCAACCCACCCCACCAACCACCACCCACCCCCACCCCCAACCCACCCCCACCCCCACCCACAACCACCACCACCCCCAACCCCCCCCCACCACCACAACCACCAACACCCCCCCACCACACCCACCACCCCCCACCCACCCCACCAACCCCCACCACCCACACCCCCCCACACCCCCCCACACCACCCACCCCCCCCACCCACACCCCCCACCCACACCCCCAACCCCCCACACCCCCCCCACCCCACCCACCCACCCACAACCAACCCCCCACACCACCCCCCCCACCCACACCCCCCCACCCCCCCCCCCACCCCCACACCCCACCCCACCCCAACCACCCCACCCACCACACCCACCCCCCAACCCCCACCCCACCCCACACCCCCACCACCCACCCACCCCACCCCCCACACCCCACCACACCCCCCACACCCCACCCCCACCCACCCCCACCCACCACCCCCACCCCCCCACCACACCACCACCCCACACCCACCCCCACCAACCCCCCCACAACCACCCACCCCCCCCCCACACCCACCACCACCCCACACACCACCCACCCACACCCCCCCACCCCACACCCCCCCCACCCCCCACCCACCCCCACACCCCCCACCCCCACCACCCACCCCCACCCCCCCCACACCCACCACCCCCACCACCCCCACCACCCCCACCACCCACCCCCCACCACCCACCCACCCCCCCCCACACCCCACCCCCCAACCCCCCCACCCACCCCCAACACCCACCCCCACACCCACCCCCACACCCACCACCACCCCCACACCCCACCACCCACCCACACACCCCACCCACCCACCCCCCACACCCCCCCACACCCACACCCCCCACCACCCCACCCACCCCCCACCCACCCCACCCACAACCCCCCACCCACACCCACCCCACCCCCCACACACACCCACCCCCACCCACCCCCACCCCCACCACACCCCCCCCAACCCCACCACCACCCCACCACCCACCACCCCCCACCCCACCCCCCAACCCCACCCCCACCCACCCACCCCAACCCACCACCCCCACCCCACACCCCCACCCACCCACACCAACCACCCCCCACCCACCACCCCCACACCACCCCACCACCACCACCCCCACCCACCCCACCCACCCCACCCCCAACACCCACCCCCACCCAACCACCCCCCCCCACCCACCCCCACCCCACCCACCACCCACACCACCCCCCCACACCCCCCACCCCCCACCCCACACCCCACCACCCCCCCAACCCACCCCCCACCCCACCCCCACCACCCACCCCACCCCCCACACCCCACCCCCCACACCACCCCCCACCCCACCCCCCACACCCCCACCACCCCACCACACAACCCCACCCACCCCACCCCCCACCACCCCACCCCACCCCCACACACACCCCCACCCCCCACACCCCACCCCCCCCAACACACCACACCCCCCCACAACCCCCCCCCAACACACCCCCACCCACCCCACACACCCACACCCCAACCCCACACACCACCCCCACCCAACCCACCACCCCACCCCCCCACCCCACACCCCCCCCACACCCACACCACACCCCCACCCCCCCCACCCCCCACCCACCCACCACCCACCCCCACCAACCCACCCAACCACCCCCACCCCCACCCCCACCACCCCCCACACACCACACCACCCCCCCACCCCAACCCCCACACCCACCCCCCACCACCCCCCCACCACCCCCCCCCACCACCCCACACCCCCCACCCACACCCCCCCACCCCCCCCACCACCCAACCCCCCCCACCCACCCACACACCCACACCCCCACCCCCCACCCACCACCCACCACCCCCCCACACCAACCCACCCCCCCCCCCACCCCCCACCCACCCCCCCCACCCCCCACACCCCCACCCCCCACCCCCACCCCACCCCCCCAACCACCCACCCCACCACCCCCACCCCCACACCCCCCACCACCACCCCCCCACCCACCACCCACCCACCCCCCACCACCACACCCCCCCCCACACCCACCACCCCCCACCCACCCCCACCCCCCACCCCACACCACCCCACCACCCCCCCACCCCACCACCCCACACACCACCCCCCACCACACCCCCCCACACCCCACACCACCCACCCCACCAACCACACCACCCACCCCACACCCCCACACCACCCCCCCCACACCCACCCCCCCCCCACCACACCCCCACCCCACCACCCCCACCACCCACACCCCACCCCACCCCCACCCCCCCCACCACCACCCCACACCCCCACCCACCCCACCACCCACCCCCCACCCCACCCACCACCCCCAACCACCACCACACCCCCACCCCACCCACCCCCCCCACCCCACACCCACCCCCCCCCACACCACCCCACCACACCCACACCCCACCCCCCCCCCACCACACCCCCCACCCACCCCCACCCCCCACACACCCCCCACACCCCCCACCCACCACCACCCCACACACCCCAACCCCACCCCCACCCACACCACCCCCCCCACCCCACCCCCCACCCACCCCCACCACACCCCACCCCCACCACCACCCCCCCCACCACCACCACCCCCCCACCCACCCCCAACCACCCACCCCACCCACACCCCCCCCCACCCCCACCCCACCCACCCCACCCCCCCCCCACCACCCCACCCACACCCACCCCCCCACACACCCCCCCACCCCACCACCCCACCCCCACCACCCCCACCACCCCACCCCACCCCACCACCCACCCACCCCCACCCCCACCCCCACCACCCACCCCCCACCCCACCACCCCCACACCCCCCCCCACCCCCCAACCCCACCCCCCCCCACCCCACCACCCCCCACCCACCCCCCACACCCACCACACCACCCCACCCCCACCACCCCCCCCACCCCCACCCCACCACCCCCACCCCACCACCCAACCCACCCCCCCCACACCCACCACACCCCCCAACACAACCCACACCCCCACACCCCCCACCCACCCACCACACCCCCCCCCACACCCAACCCCACCCACCCCAACACACAACCCACACCCCCCCCCCCACCCCCCCACAACACCACCCACACCCCACCCACACCCAACCACCCCCCCCACCCCCCACCCACCCCCACACCCCCCACCCCCCCCACACCCACCCACAACCCACAAACCCCCCCACACACCCCCACCACCACACCCCCACCCCCCAACACCCCACAACCACACCACCACACCCACCACCAACCCCCACCCACCCACACAAACCACCCAACACCACCCCAACACCCAACCACACCAACCCACCAACCCACCCCAACCCCCCCACCCACCCCCACACCCACAACCCCCACCACCCACACCCACCCCCACCACCCACCCCAACCCACACCCCAACCCCCCACCCCCACACCACAACACACACCCCCACCCACACCCACACCAACACCACCCCACCCACAATTTTGTATGGCAAAAAATTCCTCATGGGGGGGGTTATGACCCCCCTAACCCCCCCTTGGCTACGCCCCTGGGAACACATGAAAGATTTTTTTTTGGGGGGAGGGCACATATTTAATTTAAGAGCAGAAAATGGAAGTTTCTTTTAAATTTTGAAACAAATGTTTGTTTAAAAGATTTTGAGAGTAAGTTGGGGGGGGGGCAGCGGGACACGTAAACCCTGTGCCCCTCCCCCCGACTATAATGCTATGGTTCATATGTACCATACGCTTATAACAATACCTAATAATATAACAGTAACTTCCTAAGGAGGGCTTATCACTGCTCCCGGACCTACTGAAATTTTGGAGGGGCACAAGAAAGATTTGAGGGGGGCACATATCGAATGTAAGAGCAGAAAAGGAAAGTTATTTTTAAAATTTCAAGCAAATGTTTATTTAACATTTTATTTTGAAATTCGAATCAAAATTTCTATTTTTAAGGGGGGAGGGGGGGCACGGGACACCCTGTGCCCCCCTCCCGACGCTTTTCCTATGGTCCATATGTTATATGCTTAGGAAACCTAATAACAATAGCGTTCTAAGAGATACCATTCCCAGACCTGCTGAACTGAAAATTTACCCCTTTACCCCAAAACAAAAGAATTTTGGATTTAAGATCCAGTTACCTTTCTCGTGTATATTACAAAACAAAGAATGTTTATGTCCAATATTTAGTAAAAATTAATCATGTGAGCGTTTTTACCGCACACCGACGTTGTTTATGCTTTCTGAAATCAGTCTTATTGCTTATTTCTGTTATGTCTGGCTGGGATCTTTCCTTTCGATCATCTCTGTCCGGATACTCTCCATTTGCTCATCCTCATCTCTGTCCGGATCCACTTCTTTCTGCCCAATGGATCCGGAGTCGTTCATCTCTGTCCGGATCCACTTCTTTCCGCCAAATGGATCCGGAGTCGTTCCTCTCGGTCCGGATCCACTTCTTTCTGCCAAATGGATCCGAAGTCGTTCCTCTCGGTCCGGACCGGTTCCGATTTCGGACCGAAAGGAACGGGTCCGGACCCGTTCCTTTTCCTGGGAGCGGATCCAATAGGACCGGGTCCGAAGGAATCGGTCCTTCAGAGGATCGGATCCGTTCGGACCGGATCCTCAAAAGGACCGACTTTACCCACCACTACTGTGGATATGAGATAAATATCCACAGATTGTCTTTTTATGGACATATTCTGGATGTCCATAACATGTCCATATGGATATCTATATTTTGTCCAGATGATATCACTATGGACGTCGTATTGTGCCATAGTGACAAGTTTGGGGCGTATTATGGACAAGATATAGACAAATTTGGGGATGCCAGTTATGTCCCGAACTTGTCCATGATATCATATGGCCATGTTCTGGACAAGTTTGTGCTGTCTGGGATTGGTTTGGGCAGGGCTCTCACATGGTGGTCACACTGACCTGCATGTGTTCCAGGGAAGAATTCTGGCTGATGGGAGATATCGGGATGAGATCCTAGATCCATGTGCTCGCCCATATGCCGGTGCAATTGGCAATGATTTCATTCTGATGAATGATAATTCCCGACCTCACCAAGCTTTACTTGTCGAGGATTATTTTGAGAGTCAAGGTTTGGAGCAAATGGAATGGCCTGCTCAATCTCCAGACCTCAATCCAATAGAACATGTTTGGGACGGGACTACCATGGCAGACAAGTTGCTGCTTCAAGTCTTCCTCCAAAATCGTTGAACGAGCTGGAACAAGGATTAATCCGTGCGTGGTCTTCGCTCCCTATTGAGGTGTCCCGACAAGTTAGTTAGCAGCATGGAGAATCGATGTGCCGCCAGTGCATTGCAGTTAGAGGTGGACACATTCCTTATGAGAACTCCTTTTTGTAATGTTTCCACAAAAAGCTTTGATAAACTGTTTTCTCCAAAAGTGGACTTTTCTACGAAAAGTGTTCTTTTGCTTTTACACCATGTTTGTGTTGAATTTATGTAAATTTCTATGTCGTACTCAATAAAGAGCTATTTAGTGCTCAGCTTGTCCAAAGTTTTTGCTTCTATGTTCATTCGTTTCCATATTATTCACAAAAAACAGGTTGTACCTTAACTTTTGGAGGGCAGTGTATATATTTTAAAAAAAGATTAATGCATCTGACTCAGAAAGCGAAGCCTTAGTGCAAGAGGTCAAGGAAACAACAAAATTGAAAACACTTCTAGATACATAACAGGTGTCAATGACTTTGTGTTGGTCAAGTTTCAGAAGAAAACTACTGTTTTGCACTACGTTGGCAGAGTTGAAGATGCCTTAAGGAATATATATTTTGATGTACAATCACTAAGAAAAAAAAAGAGGGACAAAGCAGCTCTTCCAGTAAACTGAGTGAATCTTTCTTTTTCCCAGATGTCAAGAACTTGTCACGAATATCAAGAACTGAAACTGCAGCGAAACTACCATTACCAGATTTTGTTGGTAACACGATATCTCAATTGACAAAATCTCAGTTACAAAATAGCTTTCTTCGATATTTACTCAAAAATGCACAGTTCTCAATTTGTAGAAATGAATTACTAGGATTAATATAAATTAAAATATTTATTATTATTATTATTAACAATTATTAAGGAATTTACTGTCAAGGTTATTACGGTACTTACGTATTATCCCGGCTGTCATTAAAGCCAAACTATTTTTTCGTCAAATATGCTGGCAAACTGTTGCCAATCGTATTCCAAACCATCAATAATTTTATGTGTCCGGCATTTATCTTGGAAAAATTACTCTTCTTGGTGGACCGCCAGGATAATACGTAAGTACTGTTAGAACTTATTTCATTATAATTTTGTGTATGCTTTTATGAGTTGTATTACATTTTCTGATTAGTATTCTAGCTTGTCCACACCAGCCCTATGACATGGGGCTAGTGTGGACAAAAATAACTTAAAAAAATTATTAAAAATCTATTGTTCCAAATCTTTTTATATTTTAACCGAAATAAAAGTAACAGTGAAAATTATTGGAAAAAAAAATTGATGCCTTAAAATTGATATTTAGTACACTAATTGCCTAATTTATAAAAATTGTCCACACTAGCCCCCTACAAATTTCTTTTAAATTTAGGGTCAGTACAAAAAGCAATACAAAATTTCAACTACCTAAGTTTCTATAAGAGAAAAGATTGCTTTTTCATTTGATTATTGTTGAAAAAAAAAATTAAAAAAACTAATTAAAATATATGAGGCTGCAAAAGCTCTAATGCGCCCCTGCATGAAAATTTATCACTTATAAAAATTTTGTTTGACCAAAAAACTAAAGTTTGATTTACGCACAACAAAAGTTCTTGTATTTTATACCTAGAGTCAATCTGTTGCAGATATTCATAGTTTTTTGAATTTCTTTTCTTGTATGTGATCTCAGCTAATGTTGAGAAAAACTATATCCTAAGAAATTCCCACAATTACCAACTTGTAGAACTATGTAGGACATTTCTTACACAAGTAAAAGTACCAATAATACATAACTCCAAAATCGAAAAATTAACTCTAAATATGCTAATGGAGGATATCGCCTCCTTGGGTTCGAGGCTATAAAAGTCACGTGACGGTGGAAAACAAACAACTATTTCTCCATAGGTTTATGTGCTGGACTTCTAGTAATAAGCGTAAAATTAAAAAGAGAATAATCATGTCTCTGTATTGTGCTGCCTATGGATGTTTCAATACCTCTCTGAAACCTGTACATGACTACCAAAAGATATCTTTTCGCAGATCTCATTAAAAAATGCTGACATATTAAAACTTAGACGAGGCTATTTCAGTCACGTGTCGACGGAAAACACGCACTTCAGCCAATCAGCTTACAGGTATACACATCAACACAGTCGAAAGGTCACATGTTGGTGGAAAAATGACGTCACACCGATAAACCTCATTCCTAGGTGCATTAAAATTCCCGAGAGGACAGATTTCATATTGCTTAGAAACAAGAGGGTGGATCATGGAGAACCTTCAAAAGTTCCGATTTGAAGGACCGGTTGGCTGGCCCGGTTGTTCAGTTGGTCACTACCCGGTTATTCCGGTCACAGTTGGTTAACCTATCATCATGCTCTTGATTTTCAAACCAGAACTAAAAATCGAATGGTGATTCGCTCTTGGCGAAATCTCCAGGAAATACTCACCCACCCAATCAACCAACCCCAGAAAAGGTCCAATGTTTTTGTAGTTGCCTCCATGTTTTTGTGTTATTAATCACGAAATTATCTATTGGGTTACCGGAGCCGCACTTAAGTGGTAATAAAAAGCTACTTTTACTAACAAATCAATACCTTTAAAAGGGATTGACAATTAGAGAAGAAGTCGTAACAGACACATTCATTTTTTTCTAAGTAAGCAAACTGTAGTAGTACTTATTTATTTAAAATACGCATTTTATATTTATTGGTGGATGTTTTTAGGAACCTTGAAATGAACCTAGATTTTCTTTTCTTTCTTCAAAAATGATCTTATTCATATGGTGCAAGATTTTCAATTTTGATTCCTATTTAAGCGTCTAAGGGTATACATACAGCTATGATATCATCTCTTTTTTTGCCCAGTTTCATTCAATGGCTTGTTTTATCGTAAAAAATGTTATATATCAATATCTAGCTATTGTTTACCTTTCTTTTAAACGTAAAATGTCTTTATTTTATTTTTTGTTAAGGTGTTATATTATTTACTGCGCTGTTTGAGTTTATTTTCATTTTAAATATAATTTTTTTTGGAAATTTATTAGTATAACTGCATTTATTTAAAGAAGTCATGTATCAAGTGAAAGGCTTTTAAATCAAATTCTGTAAGTTTGTAACAACACGAATTCATATATCCTTCTCAAATATATATATAAAATACCACGTGGGGTTGAGCAGGGCAGTGGAAGAACCCATTCAACATCGTTGAGTGGTTTTACGTAGTCGGGCCCCGGGTGGGGCCAAGGAGGGATACAGCCAATCCCACTGGCCCGGGAAATTTATCTCAACGACGGCCCATTTGCATTTTTTTCTAACACACATACACATCATACATAAGTGTACATATAAATACAGTATATATTAAAGTGACTGGCCTATCGGGAAAATTCCCAGTGGGTGTATCCAGGCCTTACTTTGCCCGTGACACGTTCCTCGGGTTGCCAGCTGTCGATACAAAGATTCTAAAACAATGCTCGGCTACATTATTTTATTATTCCATTTTTTTTACAGATTTCCCCAACAGAGAGGTCATGCAAAAAGCACATTTCGGCTGTGTCAGCCTTTTAACTCTTTTGAGGTCTTGTCACGTCACCTTGCAACCTGCAATGATTGGCGAACCCATATCTGGGCTGCAAGAAAGTTTTGGTTCAAAGGAGCCAGTCTGACCACAAATTTAGAAAGAAACTGCTACGGACTTTGTAGTAGTTGCAGGTTTTGAAAGAGAATTTCCTTTGTTCTTTAACTACACAGTTTAAAAAAGTTTTAGAAGTTTGGGATTTCAACAGTCTTTTGATTTATTATGTTATATATATATATATATATATATATATATATATATATATATATATATATATATATATATATATAGTAATTTGAATAAACAGAAAAATTAGTTTGTCACCAAGCCAGAACAGCAACAAAAAGCAATGATGCCAAATCTTTTCCCATTGAAGATAGACTGACTAAATTTCACAATATATTTATTTTAAAACCAGCATTTTTTTCTGTAAAAACATGTTTTCCAAAAGAAGTAAAAACCATGGTAAATACCAGTAAAAACAACCAGACAGTAAATGCTGTCCAACCCTACTTCTGAAGTAAGGAGCTGAGAAAAAGATTTTAAAAACTTATTGACTGTGTGAGTAAGCCTTCCATGATGCCCAGCTGGCTGTTTTTGTTTACATCTGGAAAACGAGGCTATATCACAACTGTAGATCTGCAAGGGCTTAAAAATTGAGGCCCGGCTCAGGTTCATAACACATTTGAAACAAACATCACGGCCCAGCTCAACCTTTATGGGCCATAATTGCTAAGTAATTTGAAAAGTATTCTTTAAATATAAATGATAAAATAGTCATGTAGTAAAGTACATGAAATTCACAAAAATAAACAGTTTTCACAAAAATGGGACCCTGGAAAAAATTCCTGGATCGACCCCTGGAAAGTGCAAAATGTAGAATTGACACAGAGTGGCTGCAGTCAAGACCTCCGAGAGAGGAGAAAGAATCCCTACGTTCTATGGGCCTGGGCACTGGTTTCGATCAGCTGTTGATAGTAGATGGGATTTCGTCTTTCTACCGTTAATGCTGCGGTGAAGTGATTTAATATTTTTGCACAAAAATTGCTTATTTACAAATAAATTTCACTTCCTTTTCTCAAGTATTCTTCAGATACTTTGTTAACCATAATTAATAAATTTTCAGATAAAACTAGAATGTTTTTTCATGCAAGAAGTACACTGAATGTTATTGCATATGTTGAAACCTACTGCATATTTTAGCTATAATAAATATTAACTGAACTTAATAGCTTTAAATAAACATAGTTTAGGACATATTCATACATATATTTATACAAACATAAATACGTACGTACATTAACTAGAAAACAATTTAACTAATCACATACAAAAAATAATAGAAACTCTAGAGTATTTTATGAAACAGCTAAAACTGGAAGAATGGAGTATCTTAAAAATTTACATAACATAGACTATTATCTTTGAAATTTTTGTAAATCTTTTTTAAGATTAAAATAGTACTTACAGTTGGGCTGAATAAACTTATGATGTTAATACAGACAGCTTGTGTTTTAAAGATTTCGAATATGCGTGTGAAACATATTCAACTTTCGAATAATTATTAAGAAATATATTAATAAAAATCCAAACACATTTAGATAAATGATGAGTTTTTAAAGTACCACATGCTTGGTCTTATAATTATTTCATCTAATAGTAGATTTACAATGCCTTCATTTGGAGCAATTTTTTTGCACTTTTCTAGTAAATAGTTGCGGCTTTCCATGCCTTCAATACTCGGATTTAGCGAACATACAGATGAAAGTTTTCTCAAGTTCCGCTCATGTGGTAAAATTAGAATATTAGTTTCTAAAATTTCTTTGTAAAATTTAGGCGAATTGATATAAATTGAAAAAGCCCATCCAAGCATAGTGGGGCTGTATCTCCTTGCATTAGGACTTTTTTCCTGGAGCTCTATCTGCTCGTAAAAAAATTGGTACTTCTCTATATCGTCCCCTTTTTCTTTCCTATCATTTATAAATTTTCCAAAAGTATCTAATACATTTTCTATAGTTACTGAACATATGTCATTTTCAATTAAATTATTTAAGTACGAAAAGAAGGGACTATATTCCGTATACGGTGCCTTGTTTACATGTCAATGGTTTGTTTACAAATCATTGGCGAACAATCTGACGCGAGAGTGAGCGATGCACCGCCAACTGCCGGTGGTAGTTGTGACTGGCAACCATAAAGAATACGTGTTTCGTCAGGTTTGGGAATTTGAAATTGTTTGCGTTATTGATGGAAGGGAATGAAATGTGTTATGTTAATATAAGAAAAGAATTTGTGGGTGTTTGTTAGAAATATAGTACGTTATAAGCCGGTGGGTGTTGGGGACATTTCTGAGCGGTTATTTAAAAAAGAAATAAAGGTAAGTGCTCTTTTTTAACGAATCTTTGCAATGTTTAACGTTTTTAATGTGAATTTTAAATTGATATTGGATGTGTTTATGTTTTCGTAAGTGCTATTCTAATCATACCGACTTTATAAGAGGTGTACAACTAAATTGTTTAATCCACTGATGTTTTTTTGAGTTGAAAACGGACCAGTGTTTGCCCAGTTTACATTAGCTGTACAACTAGGTTGCTTAGTTCACTGTTGTTGTTTTTTTTTAGTTAAAAACGGTCCACTGGTTGCGTAGTTTACATAGCTGTACAACTAGGTTGCTGAATCCACTGAGGTTTTTTTAGTTAAAAACGGGCCACTGGTTGCCTAGTTTAGATAGCTGTACAGCTAGGTTGCTGAATCCACTGAGGTTTTTTTAGTTAAAAACGGGCCACTGGTTGCCTAGTTTAGATAGCTGTACAGCTAGGTTGCTGAATCCACTGAGGTTTTTTTAGTTAAAAACGGGCCACTGGTTGCCTAGTTTAGATAGCTGTACAGCTAGGTTGCTGAATCCACTGAGGTTTTTTTAGTTAAAAACGGACCACTGGTTGCCTAGTTTAGATAGCTGTACAACTAGGTTGCTGAATCCACTGAGGTTTTTTTAGTTAAAAACAGACCACTGGTTGCCTAGTTTAGATAGCTGTACAACTAGGTTGCTGAATCCACTGGGGTTTTTTTAGTTAAAAACAGACCACTGGTTGCCTAGAATGACTAGTAAACATGGCGACAGTCGCTGGAGCTTGGCGGTCGCCAAGCTCCAGCGACTGTCGCCATGTTTACATGGGGTGGGCACCGGCTTGTATGATTTTACCAAAAGAAGTTACCTACTTGAGATAGCTTAGTTATGATGCCACATTTTTTTTTTTCAAATAATCCAAAAATTTTATTGCACATTAGTTTTTCACTTTTCACGAAAATTTCAACAGTTAAATCTTCTTTGATTTGGAACTGACATTGAATTTCAAGCGAGTAAAGTTCCGTCGATATTATCAACGGATTATGTGATGATGAACTAACGGACGCACCAAACTCCATGGTAATAAAACTGGGAAATTTGACTCGAGCTGAAGTATAAAATATGTACTTGAGAATGAGGGCACGTTACAATAATGAGAGGTGCGAGGATTCTAAAGATTTAATTTAGTTTTATATAAAATTTGGTTGGGACTGTTTTTGCTTTGGACGCCTGATAAAACTGGCATTGGAATTGTATGATTTATGTTAGAGTAATAAAGGTTTTTATGTAAGTCCCATAAATTGCTTTGCCTTTTGTTGAAAGGAAGCTAAAAAAACCCGTACTGGCGTAGTCGGCAGGATCAGAACCTAGGAAGTGGAGAAGTTATTTAGTTGTGAGAAGAGCCATGTCGTTTTTAAATAAGGGAAAGAAGGAAGATTTAATTTAGCGGAAGAGATCAGTGAAAATCCTTCACCTGGTTTGTTACTACCGGATCTAAAGAAAATGATTACCAGTAGCAATATTTATGAAGAAGATTTAGAATTGGTAAAGGAAATGCTTAGTTCATTTATTGAAGAAAGAAAACAACGGGAACAAAGAGAATTTGAACGGGAACAAAGAGAATTTGAAGAAAGAAGAGAAAGAGAGCAGAGAGAATTTGAGGTAAGAAAATTGGGAATCGAGGCAAATAGTAGAATAGACTTGTCAACAAACATTAGAGACGAAAATTTTAGAGACCCTGGGAAAGCTAGGTTAGAATTATTCAAGTACACACCTAAGTTTGACCCGCGCGAATCTGATATTACATGCTATTTAACAATGTTTGAAAATCATGCTAATAGATTGAAAGTAGATAACAAGGAATGGGTCTTGTGTTTATTAAATTTATTACCAACGGAAATTGTTCAGCTGATTAATAGAGAACCGGTAGAGAATGCAGAAAACTATGAGTATATAAAATCGATTTTGTTAAGACGATTTAAATTAAGCCCTGAAAGTTTTAGGAGGAAATTTATGACCCATCAAAAAGTGCCAGAGAAAACGTGGAGAGATTTCTGTTTTGAAATAACTATTTTGAAGAGTGGGTAAAAGGATTAGAAATCGAGGATTATGACGGGTTGAAGAAATTGATTATCGCTGACCAAATCAAGAGGAGAGTTCCACATGAAATACGTGAGCATTTTTTGGACCAGTGGTCTAAGTTGATAATCCCGTCTGAGTTGGCAGATAAACTAGACAAATATGTTAACGTCCATGATTTAGCCAAGAGGTCGTGGGGAGGTGATTCGAAAAATAAAGGTAATGAGAGAACTTATGAGCGTTCAATGGAACAAGGAGCTAGGATGACGTCGAAGTCTCCGTCTCAAGCCATTCCTAAGTGGGTTCAGAAACGTCAAGATGAAACGTTGGTTAAACGCAGATTTAACCCCACATGCTTTAGTTGCGGTAAAGAGGGGCATATTTCTAAGTTCTGTGGGCAAGGACAACAATTTAAAAGTAATATGACGAATACTCAAAACAATACTTTTACTCGACAAATTTCACAACCGAAAATAAACACTGTAAGCGCTGATACAGCCGAAAAAACAGATGTGTTGACAGCAAAGATCTCCGTTCCATTATCTGAATCAAGTAATCACAAAAAATTGGATGACCTAATTGAGGTTAAAATCAAATGTGGAAAATCAATTTTTAATGGTATAGTGGATTCTGGTGCACAGATATCTGTAATTCGCGAGGAATTAGTACATGATACACCTTTTGAAGGAGAAGGACAAATTGAGTTATCGTCCGCTTTTGGCGATAATGAAACAGCTCTACTTCGGACATATGAGATGAAAATCCATGATGGTAAACATGGCGATACAGCAATTATGTGTGCCGGTTCAAAGAAACTTACCAGTGATATGTTAATAAGTCGTTCAGCTTTTGAGATGCTAAATGAGAACACTGAACTTTATCATAATAAACAATTGTGGCAAGAAACAGCTTCAAATGTGGAAGCAGAAGCTGTAGGGAAATCAGAGGAGGACGTAAATGTACAAATATCTTCGGATTTGAATTCCACTATGCCGAATGTGAATGTCTTGACAGCAAGTGAGTCTGCGAGTAGAAAGCTAGATGCCATTTCAGAGTTGGCGAAACTTCAAGGCGATGACGAGACACTCAAGAGATGCTTTGATTGGGCGGAAAGGCAAGAAAATTCGTATCTCATTGATCGGGGAATACTACAGCATAAGGATTATGTCTGTGGAGAAGAAATTCAGCAAGTAGTAATTCCAAAAGAAAGAAGGAATTTTATTTTAAGAATGGCACATGAGATTCCATTGGCAGGACATCTAGGGGAAAATAAGACTCTACAAAGATCAGATATTCATTTTACTGGCCTAATATCAGGCAAGATGTAAAGTTATACTGTCAAAGTTGCAAAGAATGCCAATTGAGGAGAACTAGCACCTATCGGGATCATATTCCCATACAGCCTATCGTTAGGCCTGAAAATCCTTTTGAAGTCTGGAGCATAAACTGTATAGGACCACTAGAGCCTGCATCAAGGAGAGGACATCGATATATTATTTGTGCCGTGGATTTATGTACTAAGTGGGCCGAGGCAATTCCAGTGAACGAGATTAGTGCCAAGACAACGTGTGACGTTTTAATGAAGATTTTCGCTCACACCGGTTTTCCAAAAGTGATATGCACCGACCAGGGTACAAATTTCACTTCCAAACTGACTCAATCATTTGAAAATCTATTAGGGGTAGCGCCAAGTTTTTCGACACCCGGACATCCGGAAAGTATGGGGCAGTAGAACGATGGAATAAAATTCTTAAGGAGATGATGAATAAAAACATACAAGAGTATGGGAGAGACTGGGATATACATATACCATATCTCATGTTCGCGTATCGTGAAGTGCCACACAGCACCACGGGGCTATGACCATTTCAATTGGTTTATGGGCGGTTACCACAAGGACTATTATCTTTATTGAAAAGTATTTGGACGGGAGAACGAACTATCCCAACGACCGCGTCCAGACCAATCACTAAACATCTTGAAGATTTAGTTGAAAATATACGTAAAGCTAATGAGATCGCTTCCGAAAACACCGAGAAAGCTCAAGGAGAAAACGTTTCCAGGTATAATCTCCGTACGAGAGAAAAACAGTTTGCCATTGGCTACAAAGTGTTGATATTACCCCCATCATCAACTCACAAACTTTTAAGCACTTGGATTGGACCGGCAACGGTAATTCAAATCACCAGACCGCATTCGGTAAGAGTTGAATTAGAGGATGGTAGTACTAGAGAGCTACACGTGAATAAAGTACGACCGTATGTGCAGAGGGTAAATCACATTGGTGTTGTTTACGGAATGGATGAAGAATTTGGCGTAATCCATTACGCGCCTACTGATAAAACAAAGAAAGAGGTAGAGGACATCCGAAAACATTTGGAGAAAACTAGAAATCATAATTTAACTGAAGAGCAAACCCAAGAGTTATTTGATGTACTGAAGAGATATATGGACATTTTTAGTTCAAAGCCAGGACATGCCAAAGTCGACGGGCATTATGTTAAAGTTACGGAGAACTGCACGCCAAAGAGACTGAAACCATATTGAGTACCCATCAGTTTACAAAAAGAAGTGGATCGCCAAATCGAGGAGCTAATTGAAATGGACCTCATTGAACCAAGCGATATTGAATGGGCACATCCTGTTGTTTGTGTTGCCAAAAAGGATGGAAGCGTTAGGTTATGTATTGATTTTAGACTATTGAATAGTTTCACGGTGCCTGATTCATATCCTATGAAAATTGCCAGGGATTTAATATTCAGAGTAGGACAAGCTGCATTTATAACCGTCATAGACTTAACGAAGGGATACTGGCAGATTCCCATGCATGAAGAATCCAAGCATTTCACCGCCTTTGTAACACATTCGGGGCATTATCAATGGAAAGTCTTACCTTTTGGGATGAAGAACGCCGGAGGGACATTCCAGAAATCAATGGATAAAGCATTATTCGTACATCGTGATTATTGCTGTGCATACATTGACGACGTAGCCATTTTCTCTAACAGTTGGGAAGAACATTTAAAGCATATAAGCCAAGTCTTTAAAACATTAAGGGAAGTAGGACTTACTGTGAATCTTGGAAAATGCGAGTTCGGGAGAACCCAGGTAAAATTTTTGGGCCATATTGTAGGTTCCGGTCGGCATACACCGGATCTGGAGAAGATTGAACCTGTAACGTTGATATCAAGGCCTACTACCAAGAAAGAGCTAAGAAGCTTAATCGGTCTAGCAAGTTATTATAGGAGTTACATACCACAATTCGCGCAAATAATTTTGCCACTAACAAATCTAACCAAGAAGAAAGTACCGATTACTATACCTTGGGGCTCCGCTGAGGACCAAGCGTTTACTCAATTGAAAGAGGAATTGATGAAGATACCTATCTTACACACCCCAGATCTTGACAAGCCGTTTCAGTTGTACAGTGATGCATCGGCTACAGCTATTGGCGCGTGTCTCGCACAAAAGGAAGCCAAGGGAGAGGAAGTCCCTATTGCTTTTTTCAGCAAGAAACTAAACCCCAGCTAAATGAAATGGTCTACGATTGAGAGAGAAGCATATGGAGTTTTAGAAGCACTAAAAAAATTTGATACTTGGATATTTGGCGCGGAAATCCAGATCGTATCAGATCATAACCCCTTAACATATTTGACAGATGGCCTTCCACACAGCGCCAAATTAACAAGGTGGGCTTTAGCGTTGCAGCGATACAATTTGAAAATTACTTATCGAAGGGGCGTTCAACATGGAAATGCTGATGCATTATCCAGGCTCAAGTTAGATCTTTCTTAATAAAGTAGGATCAGGTTTATGTATTCTTATATTGAATCGTGTTATTCTAAATTGAATTATTACAGTGTCTTATGAGGATATAATTACAGTAGAGAGCCAGAAATGCGCACAGCTTGGGACCATGAATAGAGCGGATTTTAGGATTTTGCGGATTTCGGGCCATAAAAGATAAATCATTGCATTTCTGATTTTAAAAAAGTAGAAGGCAATTACAATGAAATAAAAACACAGTCAAAAAGTATTTCACTTATATTTTCACACCAAATACAAAAGCATAGGAGAAAAAAGAAAAAAATTACATGAAGACTAGCAAAGCAAATGGTTTCAAAATTTCCTTTTTCTAATTTTGAAAGCATGTTCTATGGTGATTTGTTTTAAAGTATTATTTTTTTCTACTTTCAGTTTCTTTCTTTCTTCTCTTTTTCTTTCTTTTATTTATTTATTTTTGCAAATAGTAAATTATCATTAATTCTTGTTTTGTTACCAAACTTTGCTGTTCTAAAAATTTAAGGTATTCTTCTCCTAACTTTAAATTTTATTAAACGGATTTTATTATTATTATTACCATATAATTATAATTATTATTATTTTAATTTTTCATCATCATCAGAATCATATTTATCTACAGATTCAAAGCACTTTTCAAGAATTTCATCACTAGTGAATGACTGCAAATTTCATTATTTACATCAGAGAAGGTGTGCGGATTTCAGACGTTTGTGGATTTTAGGTCGGCGGATTTTTGGCACTCGACTGTATTTATTTTTCGAACCTGTTTAAAAAAAAAAAAAAATATTAATAATACAGTGATCCGGATAATCAGGTACAGGTCCAATAAAAGATCGTAAACAAAGATTTTCTTTCAGCAGCATCGTCACTCCTGTGACGGATGTGCTTTCCCCCATGGGAGTAGTAAAGTTCCGTCGATATTATCAACGGATTATGTGATGATGAACTAACGAACGCACCAAACTCCATGGTAATAAAACTGGGAAATTTGACTCGAGCTGAAGTATAAAATATGTACTTGAGAATGAGGGCACGTTACAATAATGAGAGGTGCGAGGATTCTAAAGATTTAATTTAGTTTTATATAAAATTTGGTTGGGACTGTTTTTGCTTTGGACGCCTGATAAAACTGGCGTTGGAATTGTATGATTGATGTTAGAGTAATAAAGGTTTTTATGTAAGTCCCATAAATTGCTTTGCCTTTTGTTGAAAGGAAGCTAAAAAAACCCGTACTAAGCGGAAACGCTTTTGGGTTAATTTTGTAAAATTTAACTGATGATTCATCACACGCAACATTCCAGTCTTCGTGAAGCGTATAGTTTTTAAATAAATATTCGAAGGAGGGAACTTCATCTTTATTTTCTATATCAGTTTCTTCTCCCTTTTCTCTTTCTCTTATTTCTTTTCGCCTTTCTTCTGGGTTTTTTCTTTCACATTTATTTTTCGAAAAATATGTCGGAAGGTTTGGAAAGATACACAGGATTGCGCTTTCTGATAATTTGACTCGTTTTTTTAAGACTGTAATTTCAGAACCATCAGGTCGCTTCAGTATGTCTTCCTTTATGATATCTTCACTTCAAAAATGTTTTATACACACAACACTTGAGTTGGATGGTGTCCAGTCTTTTCTAGGGATATTATGAATCTACTGTCCCATTTTCCCGGGATCTGACGGGAATTTAAATACTTGGATATTTTCTCCCATTTTATAATTTGCTTTACATCCAGGAACACAACAAGATGAAGGCATGCTTTAAATTTCATTAAATTTGGATTCATAAATAATATATATGTCGCTAGAAAAGCTTTTCAAACGCTGCGAATTTCCACAACTCTCGTTCAACTAACAAATACACAGCGAGCGCTTGGAAACTTCAGGAGAAAAAACAGCTTTACAAAGTATGCAGTGTACTCTACAAACGTTGATTGTTCACTGATAATACTTAGAATTTCGTCTAAAGCTACATAAACATGTTTTAGATAGGTGGAATGTACAGGTGTAAATTCTTTTTTATGTTACCCCATTCACCTACCGCCGAATGTATCATCTCTTAGCGTGACGCCACAGCGGCGAGATGGATTAGTGCTCAGGCCCATAGAACGTAGGGATTCTTTCTCCTCTCTCGGAGGCCTCGCTGCAGTTCGGTCAGTCAAGAGTTCCCATTTTAAATTCCAGTGGTTTCATTTGTAGAGATCAAAATTGCTAAAGCCCTTGTGAAAGTCAGTCCATGCAGTTCTATTGCCAAGATGAGATTCCAAAAATAAGTCTGTGCGTTCTCTTCTTTAGATTGGTATCACTCATTCTCCTCTAAGGCTTGTGGAATTTCCTCTTCAATTGTGTTCATACTCTTTTCATAAGCTTTCTTGCACCAAATAACATGCAAACCATTATTTGATCAGCTCGAGAGGTTTTTTTATGTGAGGAGTGACTAAAGAGGACTCTGATGTACCACTGGACGTAATTTCCACTTCTGATAGTTATAACCTATCTGCTACCACCTTCGAGGAGCATTTCCAAGCCTTTTAACCCATGGTAAAGTCATGCTAAGATGTGCAAACCCATTAGATTTCTTTTCTTTTGCAAGTTTATACAGCAGCTGTTTATGTGAGATAGGAACTTGGGATGGGCTGAGGAAATTAATATCTGGTTTAATTATGCTCATTTTTCCGAAGGAATCAAAATCAGTAGTGCATCATGGCTACTGATTTCTCGAAAAAAAGTAATAAAAGAGCTTTGTAGATTTCATTTTCTGCTCCAGGAATTTATTGTTCTGGTATGCTGCCCATGACTAACTCTGTCTTCCATCATTTACCTAGCACATTTCATCAGATATTTCATTTCGGTTAAAGTTGTTCACTGTGTTACACCAATCTACACAATCATCCTCTTCTTGTGGAAGTGAATCTTGGTGTTTGAGAGAATGAAGATCATGTATGGCTGGAACTGGAACTTCTAGTTATCTTCAATGCAGCAACTGGACACACTGTTGAGTAACTATCCTGGAGACATATTTTCTTCTGTGATTTCTCAATGGCATTGTTATAATGTTGATGGAGTTAGTCAGTTTTGAACAGAACATGCTGATATAGAGAAATTTCTGTCCCATGGAAGAAGTGCATGGAATGTGTTCAAAAAGGGTTATGGAATGGTCTGTATTATCAACAGCTGACAAATAAAGACATGTTTGACCAAAGATCCTGGACATTCACCTCCTAGATTGTCATAAAAAAAAAGGAACCGCTGCTTGTTGGACTTGGATAGGGTCTGTGGATAGGGTTCAGCAGGACAATAGGGCACTTATGAAACTAAAACAGGCTTTAAACCAAATAGATAGGCTCTTCCTTAATGTACTATTCTAGATTGTGATAGTGCTCAGTAGCAGAATTCCCAAGGCCAGTAGGAATGGCTAGAACTTAGTCATAGGAGTCCGATAAACCAAGAAAATAAAATGTTACTACACTAATTTCTTTGCTTCTTTTTGCGTGAATGTAAGACTTAATGAAAATTGACTAAGGTGCCTCTTGCTCTTAGAATATTTGACAGTTGTTGAGTGCTTTTGATGGATGTTAAAAGCATGCCCCCCACATTCGATTACCGGCATTGTGGACCCAGGATCAGTGACTGCCCCCTTTTTTTTCTGCCATGTGCTGCATTAAAATTTCATCGTTATTTCTTAAGTGTACGCTTCTTAGAATGTAATCCAACTTGCAAATATGGGGAATAAACTTTATTTATAAACTTAGGCTACTTCAAAATCACAAGAGTTAAGCACCATATGAATGTGTTCCCATTTCATACTAAAAGAGCTAAACTGTAGGATTACTTGTAATAATTACATTTGACTTATCTTATTCTAAACAAAACCACATACATGATAAAATTTCCATCCAACTTCGGGCTCCCTCTAAAGCAGGGTTTAAAAAAAAAAAAAAAAAAAACCAACCCGGGTGGGTTTTATTGGGTATTTTTGGGTTTTATTAAGATATTTTTATAGTATAACACTTTTTGGATTTAAATTTTATGGTTTTATTTCAAAACAGAATAATTTTAATGTAAAAGAAAACTTTCATTACAAAATAATAATTAATTAATTAAATGTAAAAATAACTTCAACTTTAATGCAGTATACTATCTTTTTCTGCTGATGTTTATAAAGGGCTCCTATTTTGTTTTATGACCATAGATAAAAGTATATTATTGTTCACATAGAAAAATATGTTGTTTTTGATTGGCTGTTTTCTATTACTTCTAAATTTATGAACTTTTTAATTTTTTTTACCTTTATGTTTTTTAAGTCATAGTTATATTTTCTAGTTAGAATATAAGTCAGTAAAGCCTTTGCAGGCCAACTTACTGCAGAACTACTCTTTATTTAATAATTTTCTTTATAGTTATTCATTTTTGCTTTGAATATATATTCCTTTTTACTTGAATTAATATGTCTGATATTAAATCCCACATAAACAATGTGTAATGAATCAGATTTATATTTCTCAGTACTAAAGTAATGCAGCAACTAATAGAATACAGGATGGTTTCCTGAACCTGAATTCATTCTTGAGATGCGTGCTTGTAAGCTGTAAGAGACGGACATGTCCCATTTTTCTCTTATCTGGGAAAGGATTTTTTTTTGTCACTATACTGATAATTACATATTTTATTCGTATTTAAAAACTTATTCATTAAAGAGATAAATAGTTATCCCTGTCTGCATTCTACACCTGTTCATTTCAAAACAAATATTGCGGATAGAATTGGCTCAAGGTATTATTTTTAAAAAGGCTATTATTCTGTATGTTGAAGTTGGAAAAATAATTATAAAAAAATTAAACTGGCATATTTATATTTATCTAATATGCACTAAGTTATGTAGGTAATATTATATGTATTTAATGTCAAATAACAAATGATTTAAATGAAAGAAAGGAAAAATTTTGATAATTTTTAATAAAACCCCCAAAAAACCCACTTCTGTGTGGGTTTTATTAGGTTTTTTTTAAAAAACCCACCCGGGTTTTTTTGGGTTTGTAGGCGGGTCCGAAACCCTGCTCTAAAGCCCATGCCTGGGGACAATTGCTGCTGCTATTCCTCTCTAGGGGGCCTGGCAGAAATAAAGGATAAAGATAATACACACACAACTCGTGCAATTACAATTTTATTAAATTTTTATGATAAATAGCTTATCATAAATATGTCATTTAAAATCTTAAAAAACAATTAGTTGTAGTCTTATAAAATTTCATTCGATAAAAAAACATTCAAAGTATATTAGTTGTAGCAATTAAAAATTGAAACAGTGTAAGGCTGGACTCGGGGCCCTCTTCTAGAGCCGGTCCCTGAACCCAGGGGTCCATGAGCCCCACCCTTGTGGGGACCATTGTTAAAAGTAACTAATTGTCCATTTTTGAGTACAGCTTAAGTGACACCAGCATTCTCTTTTTAATATTGGTTCCATGTAATATCATCAAGAAGCACTTACTCATCCAATCTTCTTGAAACAAGTTTATGGTTGGTCAAGTGATTCAAGGTACCAACTACGGAGCAAGGTTTAAGCTGAGCTCAAAAATTCTTTAGCAAAAAAGCTAAACTAAGAAAAAAAAAAAAGAAATAAAAAGCTTTAGCAAAAGCCTAAAAGGATAATTCGATTTTTCTCTCCGAGAGATAGTGTCTGATCTCGTTTTCCTCAATTGTTTCTGCAGTGGTTTTGAAAATTATAGACGTAGAGTCTATATATTTCAATTCAATGTTGAAAATCAAAGATTATCTCCTCAACCATTCTAGAACCATTCCATAACAGAAAGTTTCTACTCATATCCATGGGCGCCGGCAGAATATTTTCCAGGGGGAGGGCAAAGACTACTCAAGGGGTGGGGCAAAGACTACTTCAGCATATGGATACCATGTTGAAAAGAGCAAAAAAGCAAGAGAAAACACTGCATACAAAAATCCCCCCCTTGCCCTATGCTGCTGGCACCCATGCTTTTGCAAAAAAGTGAGCATTTTGACAAGTCTTTTTGCATTATACTAAAAATGCAACCATATCTTAAACCTTACTATGGATTTAACATGTAGAATTCTAGATAGTATTGCAGGACTGGCAAGTCTCTTTCAAAGTAGAAAAAATCAAGGGAAAAAAAAAAAGAGCAGAAGAAATAGGTTTCTTCTAAGCGGGGGAAAAAAAATGGAAGAAACTTAATTTTTCAGAATTTATCATATAAGCTGCAACTTCAAAAGATACTATAAATATTCATATTTAATTAAAAATATTAAATTAATAATTACATTGGATTTTTTTAAAAGTCAAAATCACTCATCTGAAGGGCAAAAACTCTTATATATATCTAAATATATATAAGAGTAAGATATATCTAAATATTCAGATATATCTAAATATTCAGATAGATATATCTAAATATTCAGAAGATCTAAATATTCGATAAGATATATCTAAATATTCAGAACTGCAATCTAGTAGTTAACTAGATTGCAGTTCTGAATATTTAGGGTAAATAAATATTGAATCAGTGGCGGCTCGTGGGATACAGCAAGTACAGCCGGGCTGCACTTGAAATTATCAGCACATACTTTAAAATAATTTATTCTACTAATTTTCCTAAATTCAGATTAGAATTATTGAATTCCTACGGTAAATTAAAAAAATATAAAAAAAAAACGTATTTTGGCCGGATCACTCATTCGGGAAAAAAAGCACTTTAATCTTCCAGCAATTCAATTGGGAAAATCTTTGGTTCAGCCCAGAGCGCTGATAAGAAAATCGGCAGCACCGTTGCCATGACAACGATTACGTAAGCAGTCCCTCCGGCATAGGCTATAATGGGAGTACGCAGCAGAGACTCAGCTCATGAAAAAAAATCAAATGTCGGCAGCACTTATTGGCTCGAGAAGTGAGGGAGGGGGTAAGGAGAATATATGTTCGGCAAACTCTCGACTTAATATTGCTGAATTTATCAAGAAGGTAAGCCTGAATAGATGCTTATGAATGGACAATTACCCATCAAAGCAGTATTGTTTTTAAGTAAGCAAGAACTGGCATTTAGAGGACATGGCGAGCGAGAAAATTCTTTAAACATGGGAAATTTTAAAGAGCTTTTAAAATGATTGATATATCTGAATTAAAACAATGCCTTTTTATGAGGGCATCACTGACCGATTTGCAAGTTTAAAAGAAAGGAGGATTGATTTGACTTATAAAAAATAAGTAAGTTTTCTTTTCTTCTCAAGTTATCGATACAAAAGAAAATTCTAAGGAAACTTCGAATCAGACACGGATTAATGCAATTTTGGGGATAAGAGCGGCTGGTTGAAATTTATGTCCATTTTATGGAAGTAAAATAGGATCTCTTACATTTTTTATGTAATTTCTTTTTTTTTTTTCCTCGGTGAGGGCTTAATCCGCCAGCATTCGAATTCAATAACAAAGATTTTCCATTCCTGTCTGTAGGAAGGGGCTCATATGCTTCCGGCTGCACTAACAGTTTTGACCATGGGCCGCCACTGCATTGAATAATAATGCTTTTGAATAAATAAACCTTATCTTTGAGTCCTTTAGATGGTTTTAATGTCAGCTTAAGAAAAACTGAAATTTACAAAAAAAAATACTATGGTAGTTTTAATTACTTTGTTATTACACTTTTTGTATGTGCTTAATGCTTTTACTTCTATATATTTAAATCTTTTTTTTAGAATGGTTCATGCTAGTTTACTTGGTGTGATTCCCAAGCTCACTCAAATAGCAGCTGGAGGTGCTTCCATATTTATTATAGGTCATTTATGTTTCAACACGAATCTGAACTTTGATGAACTTGATAGAAAGAATAAATCTACTACTGTATCTGAGAGAAAAGGCCTTATTATTTAAAGCAACAACAAATTTGGATTGTGGAATATTTATGTAAATATTTAAATAAAAGATGTTTCTGTGGTAGACTACAACTGTTTCATATTCTTTTCTATTAGGTTTACTTTCATTTATGGTGGCTGCAAATAAGTTTTCCTGACTTTCTAATTTACACTCGTGCTAATTAGAACTGCCCAACTGTCCTCATACATTCTATAGGTATAATTTGCAATGGCAGCATGCCTGTATAAATATGCATACATACATATAAATATAACTTAAGTCAAATGCATCAATAAGTTGATAATACTATGAGGTACCTACAAAAAAAAAAATAAAAAATAAAAAAAAATTCAATTACAAAATCATTCATCATGGATTTATAAAGAAAAGACATCTTGAGCACATTAATGTTAAACATTGAAAGGGTAAACTGCAAGGCGCATTACTGATATTGTCAGCATGTCACCAGCCATATTGTACAAATTTCAGCGGGATTTGCAGACCCTCATCCAGATTTGTATTGCTGACAGAAAACACTTTTAGCATAAAGAATACATGAGCTTAGTGCCAGGTAGATGCATTTTGGAAAATTCAACCAAACTAATGTGCTTTTATGCCTTCCACCTGTAGCATTATTGTGTGAATTAACAAGCACCATATGGAAATTAAGTTGCCTTTACTTACTGAATCGATGGTGCTCTACAACTTTGTAAATCTTTTTCCCCCCATCTTGTTCCATTTTTGAGATAGAAATGCTAACAACACCATCTGGTGGAATAATTGTAGTATTCCACCAGATGGTGTTGTAGATAGTTACATTCAATAGCGCATGGCTTCTGTCAGTAGTGTAGCCAGGAATTTTTTTCAGGGGTTGCTGAGAACTCAAGAAATATAATGCAGTATAACATAAAAATTGATATGATATAGCTTTGGTTTTATTGTTTATTAATATATATTAATGACTGTCATTTTACCTCTCACCCCTTTTATTGGAAATTGTCCGAAATATGTATCCCAAAAATGCAACATATATATATTGAGTATTTTACATATATTTAAATACTATTAGTACACAACAGATTTAATCTATTGTTACAATATTTTGTAAGCTGTAGAATATGCATCACATGTATTTTTCTATAAATAGGTTACAATCATAAAAATTTCAACAGTTTAACCCTCCAAGCGGCTGAGACGTAAAATCCCGTTATCTGTAAGAGTTGTTCAAAGCGGCTGAGACATAATTTTCTGCTCCTTTTTTTCTGCTTCGAAAGCGGCTGTGACATAAAATCCCGTTACTGCTTACCCCCACTCGCCAAAACACCTGTGACACTTAGATTAATGGATTGCAAAGGAGGGGAGAGCGCACAATGGCCAAAACACGCCTACGATACTTTAATTGTAGCTTTCAACACCCCACAAAATTATTTACAGATGTGGTGACTAACTAAAGAAGAGAGAGGCCGAATTCTTTCGGTATTTTTTCAGATAAGTAATCTTTTGAGCCGGTGTCCCTTCTAAGCATGGTTGGGCATGGGAAATAAGTTTGAATATTTCGTATTTTTCAAAGACCTCCAGGATACTTTTTCATTTATAATAATTTTAAATGTTTAATTAAAATAACAAATTTTGAGTAAATATTTTAATTCTTTCAAATGTTACCTGAAAAGGAAAAGGTGTTGCCTCGAATACAACAAAACAGTTGGCATATAAAAAAAAAAAAATATTTTATTAGAAGAGACCGATTTAACATATATGGGGTCTTGGGCACACGTGCTTACGGATGAAGAGGGGCTTTAAAGAAATGTAGTGCATATTATTATTTAAATTAATACAAATTTACATGTCATAAAACACTACTGTATAAATATTAACTCTGTAACTACCCTATTATATAGTTACGCTGATCCGTGACTCACTCGCTAACAAATCCGGTCCGGCCACTTCCAAACAAAGCTTTTACCATCATTAATCCAAACAGATTAAAAAGTTACTGTGTAAAAATTTAATGAAATTCACACAGTTCGTGCGATCGGCTTGAAAATTTTCATGATTATGTAAAAAATATATAAAAACGATCTGCACTATTTTAAAAATCTGAAAATCCACCTGTTCTCTCATTTTTAAGCGATTTTTTGCTATTTTCAGCTTCATTTAATTGCGCATTTAATCGCGTTAAGTTTCCAGTAAAATGAAAATCAAACGTCAATAACAGAGGACTAAATTACAAGACAGTCGGGACACGTACTCAACTTCCCTCACTATTTTTAGGAGAGTCCAATGTCACTTAGTTTAAATGTTTATCTTACATTTCATTGTTTACATCAATAATACTTACTATAAGGACGTTTTGGCAACCAACTATGTTTCCGGACTATTATTTTTCCCATTCCAATTTTAATGAACTAACGCATTATGTAGAAGCTGCCTGGTGTTATAAAATAAAGTAAAGACAACTTCTACGTAATGCGTTAGTTCATTAAAATTGGAATGATGAAAATAATATTCTTGAAACATAGTTAAAAGCCAAAACGTCCTTATAGTATTTTTCATGTAAACATTGAAATGTAAGGTAAATATTTAAGCAAAGTGACACTGGGCCCTCCTAAAAATAGTGAGGAAAGTTGAGTATGTGTCCAGACTGTATTGCTGTAAACTAGTCCTCAGTTATTGATGTTTCAGTTTGGTTTTACTAGAAAAGTAACACGATTAAATGCGCGATCAAATTTATCAGTAAAGCTGTATTCCGTCCTAAAGATTAAAACAAAATTAAAATAACTAGTTGCAAAGAACAGTAGTCTAAGATAAAATAAAATTAAATCCCAGTTGGATTCAGTGGTGATGATTCCCTTTCTGTGATCTGTGGGTCTCGGTCCCACCATCGCCCATTGCACAAGGGACTGAAAATAGTAGATGGTTGAAGAGTAAAAGTCGAGGGTTCTGGACTATCGCGGGGCAGTCGATCTAACGGTCTAGGGTTTCGGGCGGTTTCGTTAGATGTCTCGTGAAGACGCGGAAGAACACCTGAAAAAATCCTCCGACCAAGGCATTCCGACTTGGCAAATACCCTGAGTGCAGGCTTGCAATAAATGCACTACATTACACTCTATGATCTGTGTGGTTTCCCTGCTCACCTAGCATGGGTCTTTGAATAATCTGCCGGTTTAGCGGAGTGTTCAAAGATCCACGCTAAGAAATTACACATGTAATAGAAGAGGAATCTTCTCAAAAACGTCTTTTCAATAATGAATGATGAGAGCAACCATCCTAAACCTGGTTTCAGACGATAAGAATTATTTAATCAAAATTTTAAATTTAAGAAGATCCATTTTTCTTACAAAATTTCTCGTATATTGCCTCCTGCCGTTGAAACTTTTCAGGATCCTCCACTGTCTTAGTTTTACCCTAACTACAACGTCTTTCCAGAAAAACTAACTTCCCACAATGAACTGCAAGATTTTTTGTTGTTGTTTTGGTGTTATGTGGTGTGTGTGTGTGTCAGTTCATTTATGTAAATATGTATACATGCTAGAAAAACTTTTCAACCTGTAAAGAATTAAAGAAATTGTTACGTAAAGAAATACACAGAAATAGAAAAATTTGTATATAGCCAAAATTTTCATCTTAGATTTCGAGGCATTTAAATTTATACCGAATCACATCGAAAGCGTCAGTTTGTCATCGATTTATTATTTTATTATTGCTGCTTTTAATTGAACAATACGAATTTTAATTTCTGTTTTTATTCTATATTAGCTGATGTACCCGCTCATCACACGGGAATAGAGATTACTTTAACAATTGGTTAAACTAAGCTGCCAAATAGACGAAAAAGTAAATAAATAAAATTTCCAATTAGCTAAATTTAAAAATAAAGATTAATTTTAGTGTAATTGTTTAAAATATGAAGTTCAAATCGAAGGGCTGTTGCAAATCAAAGCCATGATATATAAATGCATGGAGAGAGAGGTGGGGATTTTCGTTTGATTATTTTGAGAAATCGCAAAATTATTAAATGTTTAATTTGAATTTCAAGTAATTTATTTTTACATATACATAACATGTTATAACTAGCTGCGTATCAGTTCTTCACGACGAAGAAAGTAATGATTTTTTTTTACACATGCATTTTAAATTATTCCAGCTATACGGAAACTGAAAAAATGCAAAAAACTTTTACTCGAACCTAGCGTTATGGATATTAAAATATGCTGTCATAGCTAGCTCAATTGTCATACGATGACCCAAAAGCTATATTGGCAGTGTTAACGATCGGGTGACAACCCTTTCTTCTTTCAATACACATAAATTAGAAAAATGTTTTAGTTAATTAAGTAATTTAATTTTTCCTGTTCATCCTAAAATAAATTTTTAAGGAGTTGTAATAACCTGGTGTGCAGAAAGTGAAAGGATTCGTTTTCACTGATCAAAAACCACTATATGTACGTGACGCAAACGTGAACGATAAATCTGTGGGTCCGCAGCTCCTCTAGCTGTATATAGGCTTGTATACGGACGAAAGTTGCGGATCCGAAAATAACATCCTTTTGGGTGATGCCCTACACTAAAAAAAAATTTTGTGGATTACTAAGAAATCTCTTTGAAACAAAGATGCTATAACTTTTCTTAGTATTGCTGCTAAATAAAGTAATGTAAATCAATTGGCAAACATGGCTTTATTTAGTAGTAATACTAAGAAAAGTTATGGCATCATACTAAAAAAATCTGGAGTGCCTCCACTCGACTTTCCGAAGACTTACGATTAGATCATTACCAAGTATTTAAATAAATTTTAATCGATGAATAATTCAAACATATATACCAAATTGAAACTCAATCGAATGCACCATTTAAACACTAGCATACTTTCAAGACTTTCTCCCCATATACTATAATGTCAAAGAAATCTTTGTCGTAGCCCTGTAGAAAAACTATAAGTCCTATATACACCAAAATCAATACCGGTCTTGCGACGGTGGTTTATAACATGTATGTCCAATTTGAGCTCAATCGAATGATCCGTTTAGGAGCTATCGTGTTCACTCACACACACACACACACACACACACACACACACACATACATCTCGTAAAAACAGCATAAATGAATTCAGAAGACCTCAAAACGTGTAAATACATCAAAGTCTCGAAGTCGAATTTTTTCATGATTACAATACTTTCCAAGTAATGGAATCATTGTTTCCTAGAGATTTCTTGGTAATCAACTGATTTTTTTTTTTTAAGAGTGTAAATTGTAGGGAAAAAAAAGATTCTCGACGATCCCCAAGTCTGGCATAATAGCTATAAATCAGTCCCGTACTGCTAAGCTGTCAGTATTCGGCTATTAAAAAAAAAAAAATCAAATTATTAAGCAGAAAGGCTTAATTTAAAATGCAGACTTTTTCTAAGAAGGAAAGCGTTCCAAATGAGTTAAAAGGTTAACTCTAACAAATTATATGTCATAATCTAAATAGGTTTGCAAATTTTTGCGATTTTAAATCGTATGAAATAGCTTCTCGAAATTATTAAACTTCTACTTCTTTTAAGAATATTAAAACTAATAAATTGTTTTCGCCTAAATAAAGCATTGATATAAGGATTAATATATATTAAGCATTTCAGTGGTCCAATTCCGAAGGATTTTTTTTTTTTTTTTGGATTACATGTGGGAATGGCGCCAGTTGTACGTCATACATTTAAAATTGACAAAAATTTGTACTCATGTTTTTTTAACCATTACCGTTGACAAATTAACAGCGCTTCGCTTTTGATTACTCCCTCTAACTGCATAAAGATGCGCAAAATGATAGAGAGAAGACGTAGGCGACCTTAAAATTTTGAAAATCCACCCGTTTCCCCAAAAATACTAAAATTCAGAGCCTTATTATCGCATGGGAAAATCGGGACTTTGTAAAGGGCCCCCAATTTCAAATGTTCTGAAATAGTCTTCTTTTATATCAAAATTTTTTGAAAAAAAAAAAAAATTCATGGATGGGGCCCCCAAAATTCATCAATGTCCGGGGCCCCTGTTGGTCATAATCAGCCCTGCTTAAATTTAGCAATTTAAGTCGCTAAAATTATTAAATATAGATAATTTAAATTGAATTTAATTCATTTAATTCAATTTAAGTCAATGCGCCAGTGGGTCCTAATCTTGCGCGCAAAACTTGGTATAAGCGCTGAGCATTCAAATAATACAATATATTCACATAAAAACGATCCAAAAGAATTACTTTCAATAAACTTCTGCCGCAAGAATTTATGAAACTTCAAATTTCAGTCAAAATCGAAAATTTTCAGATTTTGGTCTTATAAATCTAAAAGCGCATTCAACTTGCGTCAACTATACATGCATTTTTTTATAAGTTCTAATACATATCTTTCAAAGGACACCTCTTTTGCCTTAGAAACTTGAAGGTGCAAGCTATGGTTAAGCCTTAAAAATGACAAAAAAAAAGAAGAAAAAAAAAAGTGTGTTTTTGTGACCTTCAGTGACTTTGCGTCGATAACCTGCCACAGATTTCTCATATATTTCATGAAGTTCTATCGTCTAACATTATAGATGTGAAATAAATATCATGCCAAGTTGCCCCCCAAAGAGTTTTTGACCACAGCATTTTCTATGTCTGAGAAAAACGCCCACTTTTGTGTGCTGCACAGACTTTTTTACAGGCCCGTAGTCAAAGGGGTGCCAGGTGGGGCTGAGCCCCACTCCCCCTAGAAAATTTCACATAAAAAAAGTTTAATGCAGATGCTTTGAAAAATTTTTGTATATAAGTAAAGTTATCAAAGTTTTATATCAAAGTTTTATATATACAAAGTTTTTGTTTGTAATACTCTGTCATTTTTGTTTTGTGTTCTCATCTTCCAAATATGATCCAAAGATGACAACTTTAAATCCATTCTGTTTAAGCCAAGGAACTTTTACTGCTTGGAAGCCGTTTGGACTTTTCAGAATTTATTTAATTATAAACTTATGCTATTATTTAATGAAGAGAAATATAGATAAAAATGTTATCATTAAAAAAAATATAGGATGCCACCCCACTTACGTTAGGGTGCCCCCCCCTGAAAAAAAGAGGGTGCCCCCCTGAATAGAAAATCTGGCTACGGGTCTGCTTTTTTAGTGGGCCATAAAAGATGAACAACTTCACTTTGAGACAAAATATTCTGGATTTGCTACATTAATAAGATTAATAACAACTGGGAATTTTTTGGTAAAAATCTCAGATGGCATGAATCCTAGGTGTGTTACTTTCTCAGATTCGTGCTCTTAATTTTTCTTGGAATTTTTTCGCATATGCAGAACATAAATAAAGGTCTTTGAAAACGTTTATTATCTAACAAAGATTAATATAGATATTTCATTTAACAAATTTACTAAACAAGTCCTTTAAATGGAACATCGAAGAATTTTTAATTTTTATTTTTCTCGTACGCTTGAGATAATTTAAATGAAAGCTTTATTACCCTACACTCGAGTACATTATACTCTCTCTCTCTCTCTCTTTTTTTTTTAACTGTCATATTTTTTTGCATTACAACTTCAAAAATGATCGAGTGAAAGCCAAATTTCCTATTTCTCTTTCCTAACTAACTGTATAAATTTTTATGAAAAAATGCACAGTTCGAAAAAATTATAAGAAATAATAATAATTATATGGAACACTTTGCACATTTTATGAAGGACAGCGTCTTATATAAGGTTCAGGTGAATGGGATATATCTGACATTGGACACTTTATTGAAAATATGTACACGGGGTCTTATCGCATGAGCAAATCGGGGCTGTGTCCAGGTCCTCATCTTGAAAGGGGCCCATTAGATTTATTATTTTTCGTTCATTTCTATTAAAACTTTATAAAGAGATTTTTCAGATAAAGAAGTATAGTAAAAAGGTAATCTCTAATTTTACTATTTTTAGAGCACAAGCGTCACTCTCACTACCTGCTCATTATGAGAGGGGGAAAAAACAAAATATCTCTTTTTCCAATCTTCATCAGAAAAAAATCTGGCTCTGGGTGAGTGTACATGTAAGCCACCGAGAAAAGAACTTTGGTTTCCTACAACGTTGCGTAGATTCCCGAGTATTTAGGGGGGAAAGAGGTGAGGGAGACCAGTTGGTCAGATTCACCGGACATGTGCTCCTACAATACAAAGTAATTTATCAGGCGGTAGGTAGGCTGTCACGTCGGCAGTTTGTTAATTACTTTGTTCCCCACGCCTTCCATGCGGAAATGGGGGGAAGCAGGTTTTTCTTGTGCATTTTCGAGAGATACAGATCCCATACACTGGAACTTTTTTGAAGTTATCACTAGGCAAACTCCAGGCCGCTCGGAGGGTTAAGAAAATTGGCGAGCATTGAATTGCTTATTTTTTTACTGTGCAATGTCTTATCCTCCTGAATTCTGTATCCCTCCATAAACATTTGTCTACTTAACTGGAACTGTGCTCGCGCATTCATTCTTTTTACTTCTTCTATACTTTTTTCCTACTCAGGGGTGGGAATTGGGTAAGGCCGATTTAGAGCAACAGTGTCGAAGATTTGGAGCACTGAAGTAACAAATTGGAGCAAATTATCAGGTTGTAACGAAAGTTTTCCGCCAAATCTGCTTGAAAAACTAACTTCTAACTCCTGAGATAACTATTTTTGATCTTTCGGTACCAAACCTGCACAGTATCACGTGATGCAACAATAGTATTTAAAGCTGTACTCATTATTCGTTGATATTCTGACTTTTTGCAACACAATTGGAAGTAAATGATGGTTCCAATCAGGGTGTGAAATTAGCGGTTGTTAGTCGTATTTTGCAACTGTAATTTTTGTTTTGCCGACCGAGATTTAAGAACCAGTCGTCATTTTTGACGCCTAACATTTTGCCCGAGACAAGCGACTGAAAAGTGACTATTTTGGCATCGGACGACTCCGGCGACTTTTTAAACAAAAATACTGCAAACAACAAATATTTTGCGAATTCTGGGGGACTTTTTTTACTGTCTAGACAACTATTTTTCAAAATGTGCTGAAAAAATATAAATTTAAATTTTCGTGAAAAAAAAAAAAAAAAACTTTTGCTTTCGTAAGTACCGCTCCGTGGCAGAAAGAGAACGATCCTCTGCAGACAATCTTCTATGGTTGAAAAACGCACGGAAGACCACTTTCTTGTCTTCCGCGGATGTGTAACCATTTAAATCGCACTTTTTAAAATGTAAACAAATAGAGGAACTTAAAGAAATTTAGCCATAATTTTTTAACTCCATGTATATTAACGAAGTTGATCGGGGGAAACTACGAGTTCGCGTTTGCCATATTGGATTCTTTCTGCAAATGTATTTTAGCGATAGCGCTGCTCGTATTGTACGGCGGTGTGGGAAAATGCGATGATGATACTTGATATCAATATTGATGAACGTGCGAGATCCTTTTAAATAAGGCAGTGTAAAAGTCATTTGGATTAGTTAATATTCATTAATTAAATATAATTATTTACTGCGGGAGAGTACAGCTTTACGGCCCGGACGCCATCTTGGATTTTATATGCCGCGGCGCGATGCAGCGCCACTGTTAAGTATAGCATACTCCCACCTTTTGATAACAGGATTTTTATCAAAACAAATATTTAAACTAAAATTTAACCTAAAAGTCCGTTTTAAAGTTCAAAGTCCTTGAATCTAGAAGGCACTTTTGTAACTCGACCACTTCTGGTAACTCTCTCTTTTAATATCTTGTGAAGAGTTGTAGGGATATTTTCTTGTTCAGAATCTGACTTTTCGGGACTTCCATCAGATTCTGGTTGTATTTCCAATGGATATAAGCGTTGAATCGGTCTTAGAATCTCTGCATTTGATGTCTTAACTTTAACCAGTCTGACGTTATTGTCTTTACCGGGATACAATTTGACTATTCGTCCCAAAGGCCAAAATGCTCGCTTCTTATCTTCGTTTTCGATTAAAACTATGTCTCCAACTTTTAATTCATAAGATGACTTCTTATTTGTTTGCTTGAGCATGAGATTTCCTAGATATTCTACTCTGAAACGTTTTCTCAACTCTTCCCGAAGTCTTTGCTGGTATCGTAACCTTCTTGTCAAATTTATTTTGTCTATATGGTCAAGATCTGGCACACCAACTTCCGGAATTTCTTGCAGGAACATTGCAGGAGTAATTGGTTTTAACTCATCTGAATCTTCGGATACATAAGTTAGTGGTCTCGAATTAACTATAGCTTCACATTCACAAAGTAAGCTAAGCATCTCTTCATAAGTTAGTGAAGCATTCTTCAAAACTCTTCTTAGCATTTTCTTAACAATTTGGATCAAACGTTCCCAGAAACCACCCCACCAGCAAGCTGAGGGTGGATTAAACTTCCATATAATTCTTCTATTAGTTGCTTCACCTTCAATCATTTTCCAATCAATAGCATTAAAAAGATTATTAGCTCCTGTGAAGTTCGTCCCATTATCACTATAGATTACATGAGGACGTCCACGTCTGGCAATAAATCTTCGTAAACTTAAGAGAAAGCAATTCGTAGACAGAGAAGTTAGCAATTCCAGATGAATAGCTCTGAATACAGCGCATGTATACAAAGCAAACCAAGCCTTTGTTCCATCTTTCAGAATAAGAGGGCCTGCTAAGTCTATTCCAACGACTTCAAAAATTGATGCTTCTCTAATTCTATCTTCTGGAAGTGGCACAGAAACTGTTCTCATTGCTTTTGCACTGTGTCTTCTACAAACAATGCATTTAGAAATAGCTGCTCTTATTGTTTTTCTACAGTTTATAATCCAAAATTTCTCTCGAAGATTGGTTAAGAGCATATGAAGTCCAGCATGATGTAAATTCAAATGATAGTCTAGGATAAGTAGTTTAACTAATTTATGTGTACTTGGCAATAAAATTGGATACTTAAAATTTTCTAAATCTTTCCTCTCTGTTAATTTTGTTTTGACTCGCAAAATTCCTTCATCCTTAAACACACTGATGGACTTTAATTTTTTAACATCTTCAGATGAAAAGGAATCAAGTTGTATGAGTTTTACTATAAATTTTTCTGCCTTTCCTAGCTCATGAACTTTAAGCTCTCCATACTCTCTTTCCTTTCGGGAATTTTCTACAAACCTGTACATCCACCCGATCATTCTTAAAATTTTAGTGTATTTCGAAAAGTAGCTAACTACTTTTGAAGATAAGTCGTTGACATTATTCAGTGCTGTTAGAACTATCTTGCGCCTTTCCGTGTCAACGCTCTCTTCGTCATCATTTGGGGTATAATGAGGCCATTCTTTTTCCGACAACTTCAGCCACTGAGGACCCTCCCACCAATGTGATTCTATTAGTTTCTTCGCTGAACAACCTCTTGATGGCAAGTCAGCAGGATTCTCAGTGCCTGGTACATGTCGCCACTTTGTTCGATCTGTGAGATTTCTTATCTCCTTAACTCGGTTTTTTACAAACACAGTCCATGTATCATCATGAGTTATCCAATACAACACTGAAGTTGAATCTGTCCAATAATATTCTTCAATATCTTGGATACTTAAAGCCTTTTTCACCATATCAGAAAGACGCACGCCTATTATACATGCCATTAACTCTAGTCTAGGAACTGACATTGCTTTCAGTGGTGCGATTCTTGATTTAGCAATCACCAGTTGCACTGAGACTTGATTTTCGCATTCACTCCTCAAGAAAATGACAGTTGAATAAGATAGTTTAGATGCGTCACAGAAAGTATGCAGGCTGATGGATACACAGTTTTCTATTGACATATATCTTGGAATTTCTACCAGTTTCAAAAGATGAAGATCCTTGAACCACTTCTTAAACCTTTCAGTTACCTCTTTTGACAGTTCATCATCCCAACCAAGTTTTGATTTCCAACTTTCTTGAAGAAGTAATTTTGGATACAATGTTACAGGGCAACAAAACCCAATCGGGTCAAAAACTCTCTGCGCAATAGAAAGTAACTTTCTGCGAGTAAATGGTTCCGTCATTTCAGGTCCTAAATTAATTTCACAAGATAAAGTGTCAGTTCTTCGATTCCACAGCACTCCTAAGACATGAGATATTTCTAGTTCTGGAGTTGATACATTAAAATTGGTAAACTCCCAGCCTCTCAATTCAAATTTAGCATTTTGCATTAACTGTGTAGAGACTTCTATAAAATGTTGAGTTTCACTTTCTGTGTCCAATGAAGTGACGCAGTTATCAACATAAAACGATCTCAATAATTTTTCAGCAATTTCTTTGCGTTCTATGCATGTATTCTCTAGATGATGACGAATGACTGCTCCAAGAATAAACGGACTGCAAGTCACTCCAAAAACTACTCTGCGGTGCCTAAAAACTTGAATTTCTTTACTCTCACTATCCTTCCACCACAGAAACCGAAGATAATCTCGATCTTCTTCGGCAATGCTTATCTGTAAGAAGGCCTTTTTTATGTCAGATATAACACCTATTCTTTTTTCTCTAAATCTTACTAACAATGACGGTATTAACTCTAAGTTGTTAGGTCCTTTTTCAAGGCAATCATTGAGTGAAGGAAATCCTTTCTTTCTATTTGATGCGTCAAAAACTGGTCTAACCTTAGTTGTTGAATTTTCCTTGAAAATTCCTCTATGTGGCAAGTAGCAACCAGATTTAGATAGTTCTTCAAGTGGTACCTTTTCAATTATATCTTCTTTTAACCACTCCTCGAACACATTGTTATATGCATCATATTTTCCTTCCATTTTTAACTTAGTTGTTGTTTTTTCTAGCCTTCTTTCAGCTATATCTCTATTCTCAGGAAGATTTTTGTCATGTACCCATGGCAATTTCACTTCATATCTTCCCTCATCATCTTTTCTTAAATTTGCAATAAAATGATCGTTTACGACTTTATCAATCTCACTTCTAGATTTCAATTCAAAGGGATCTGTAATGCCAATGGCTTCTAATTCCCAGAGGTTTCTGATATCTTGATTGTGAATTAAGAGGGAGGTAAGTACAGCAGCAATAGAATTTTTACCTCCAGTTGTTGGCGGCTTACCCATCAAAACCCATCCGAGCAGTGTTTCCATGGCAAAAATGCCTGTACTTAATATTTTTTATTTTTCCAGTATAAATATTTCCAGCAGTCTGAGCCTATCAAAAGATCAATCTGCCGGTTGACACAATCAACATCTGTGATATGAATTCCCTTTCCAGCTGATTCTGATATCCAAGGTCCTTTCTGGAGTCTAGGAACAGATCCACAAATTATAGGCTGATCTAAAACAGGAATCTTGCAGCTATAACCAGTATACAGATTCTCAACATTTATTTTATAACATTTATGATTCATATGAGATGTCTTTCCTCCAAACACAACATGTGTTAATTTTTTATGAGCTTCTGATCTCATTCCTAAGGATTCTACTGTTGATTTTAAAACATACGAGTATTCAGATCCAGTATCGATTAAAGCTCGAAGATGAAGTTTCTTTCCTTTATGTTGAGTAGCAACCACTAAAGTTTGAAGGAAAACTCTTCCTGAAGTACATGTTGACGAAAGAGTGCTAATTTCACAATTTTCTTGATTGCACTCGACAGGAACTTTTGATTTCTGCTTAAATTCTGGACAACAAACAAGGTAGTGTTTTTTACCACAAAACATACACCGAACTTTGCTTTTACAATTTTTAGCTCGATGCTGGTTTGTTTTCAAACACGCAAAGCAACAGTTTTTCTCTTTCATAATTTTCAATTTTTCATCATGACTTAAATTTTGTGCTTTGTAGCAATCTTTACTTTGATGAGATTTTTCACAGAATATGCAACTTATTACATCATTCTTATTTATTTCCTTAGCTCCCGAAAATAAGTTGCTTGCAGTAGGTATAGTAATATCTTTCCTATCCTTATGAGTTTTCCTGTAGGGATCACTTTGCTTCATACCTGACTTCGCTAGAGTTATTCTTTCTTCGCCTTCGACCTCAGCCCTTAGAAAATTCAAAAGCTGGGTCAGTCTTGCACTATATAACTTCTCTTCATTTACCGAATTTCTCAACCAAACTCTCAACACGTCTTCTGGAATACACGACTCCACAAATGGAAAGAGCATTGCACAATATTTGTCTGAGGTCATCCCAATGGATTCTAATGATCTAAGGTGGAATTCAAGTTTATCATATAACTGAGTGATACTAAGTCTTGATTTGGTAGCATTTTTAACAACTAAAGTTAATAGTTCACGAACATAGTATTCCACTAACAATTCCTCACGGCCAAATCTTGCTTTGAGGCTTTCAATCGCTTTTATATAATTTTCTGCCGTAGGTGGATAGCTATCGATAATCTCTTTCGCTCTTGTACCTGGCGACATACAGTGTATTAAATATTGGAATTTGTCTTCTAACTCCATTTCTTTATGCTCGTGAATTCGTTTAAACTGACTCCAGAAACACAACCATTCTTTAACTTCACCGCCAAATTTCATTAGTTCAAGTTTGGGAAGTTTTATCTTTGATTTCTCATTATTTAATATATTCCTGTTTGGTTGTGATTTACTTTCTATAAAACAATTGACGCAAACTATAGCTTCATCATATTTGACTTTATATTCTTCTACAGATTCAAATTCATCAGAATAACTTTTACCCTTATCGTCAGCACTTAAAGCAAGTTCTAAAATTTCGGTGTCAAGAGTCATTAAATCAGCATTAATGCGTTCTAAGGTAGCTAATTTAATCTTAACATCACTAATTTCTACATTTTCATTATCAAACAGAGACATTAAACTTTTATATGTCTTAGTAAAATATGTTCTTAATGGAGATCGCTTCTTAACAAGATGCTCCATTGCGAATCAAAACTAAAAATTCAATGCAAGTATTTCTTGGATAAAGTACTGACCTCTTATATTTTGATCACGTCCGGGTTGCCAAATTTCAGATACGACATTAAATGTTCACCATTTTGTCCATTCATTAACTCAATTCTACTTAAATAATCTCAATAACAGTTTTAACGCAACCAAAATATAAAAGAACAAGTTTATTCTACCATTAAAATAATTATAATAACCCTTTACAACTGTTGCCACTCAAAGCAAAACTAAAAGGAAAATAAAACTACACTGGTGAAGTCATATGAACAATGCTATACTTAACAGCCACAATAACGTCTGGTTAAGTGCAGCAGTTTGTGACTGAAAACAATACATGGATTGACTGCAAATAATTAATGCAATTTCGTGAAAAAACGAAAGAAGATTTATTTATTTATTTGTGTGTGTGCGTGGGGGGGGGGGGGATGACATTTGCAAAACGTCTGGATTTTGGGAAAGTCTAAATTTCGGACTTCTGGCCTAAATTACGATAATTCAATAAAAATATTATTTGATGATTTAAACTTAATAAAATTTATCTTTTAAAAATAAAACTCCTTTATGAGCTAATGTAAATAAAAAAACTTGAATTGGATTAGTTATTTGAAAAAAAAAAAACTTATTTAAATATAAAAATTTTAATAATTAAGATAAAGTTCAGTTTGTATTAAAATATGTTTTAAGTAATTTAATTAAAAATAATTTTTAGTAAGATAAAAGAGCTATGTAAAATAATAAATCCTTCTTGGTGACATTAAAAGCTTTCATAGACCCTCTCCCAACTTCAGTTCAACCCACTGAGAATACAAATACATATTTCCACAATTTTAACATGTACTACCTGTTTGCTTACAGTGGTGGTTGATCAGGTGACATTTATGAAGCTAGTACACGTATACTGCATAAGTTTATCTACCATAGGCATTGTAGTTATATAGCAACAATTTATAAAATACTTCTAAACTAAAACTAAACACCATGTTCTTTTAAAATGTATCATAATACTTTATTCTGGATTCATAGGTGGAAAGCTATAAAAATTGATTTTATATTTACTTACTATTTATTACTATCTTAATTTTAATAGTCCTGATCTTCTTAATTATTACTGTACATAATCATTAAGCCTACCTGTTTATAGTTTATGCATATACAGAGATGCCAAGTCTCCCGCTTTGTTCTGGAGATTTCTCACCACTAATTTTTACTTACAAACTTATACTTAAAATAAGTCCAAATATTTAATGTAAAATAAAACTGTCTAAAAATTGTGGTGGGAAATCTCCCGAAAAATGCGGGAGACTTGGCATCTCTGCATATAAACAAAACAAAGGTTTTCGAAACTGCACCTGAACGTGACAGTTTGGCAACCGGGAAAAAAAAGTTAGGTGCCATTGACGCCTAGATTTTTGCTCCCAATTTCTCACCCTGGTTCCAATCCTCTAGAGTGATAGTTCCATTTGACACACCTTGTACTTAATGATAACTATATTTTTTACAGATTTCATAACACAGTGTTATAAAGTAAGTCTCTTTCTTTCAAATGCCAGAAATCCTTTGACAAAATATGAGCAAATACGCCAACGCGAACTGTTTTCTGACGATATTTACGGTGACGGGAAACTTTCGTTACAACCTAATACATTCTTAATCTATTGATAGAAAAATACCACTACAGTCAAGCTTTTAGTAAATTTGAGAGTACTGAATATTACTCGGATGAAAGAAGCCCACTTTAATAAATAATAAGCATTTAAAAATGAAAAATTTAAACTTACTTTAACCTAATATATTATTAGATGCTACATTCAAAGATACAGGTAATTTTTAGCACCAGCATAATAATAATAAGAAAGACTATAGATTAAAAATTAAATGAAAAATGAATAACTTTTGCAAAATTTTTTTATTTAACTTTTTTCTTTTTATCTCCATTACAGTGGCGTAGCCAAGTGGGGGATAGCGGGGTCACAACCTCCCCCCCCCCATGAGGAACCCTATCTTGAGCGCAGTGCTAGCGATAAAATAATGATCAATGACATTTTTTCTCTTTTCTCTGCTCTTCTGATTGGATTGTTCTGGACCAATTACGTTCTTTTAGAGTGACATAAATAGTAGCATAATTTATGGAAGAAACGCCGCGGCGTTTACGATATTTTTAAGTTTTTTAGCCGATCTTCAACGAAAAATCATAAAAATTATTTAGTAATAATTGTCTCAAAAGATGGCGCAACAACCGATCGCATACTTTTTAGAGATGCACGGAGCACAGAGTAAACAAATCAGAATGCGAGCCTACCCCGTTGAAAAGCAGTTTGATCCAACGCTGTGGGTGGGTACATAAACCAACCGATGTCTCCTCAATAAGTAAAAAAAAAGCATTTTACGTCTATATTTTAGAACTATAATTAAATTTTAATGAAGGTTTTAATATATATATTTTTGATGGGCTAAAGTTCCTTAAAATACAGTAAAAACGCACTATCCTCGATTAACCACACCCGTCTTCTAGTGAACGTCCATTGTTCTCAGGCCCGGACTGGCCAGGTCGGCGATCGCCGAGGGCCCCCGTAAATGGATATACTACTTAATTGTTAAAGGATTTTGATATACAGAGTAATGTACCAAAGTAGTTCGATTATTTATTTCTTTGTAATCCTACCCTTTAACACAGTGGCTTTGCAAAGGACTCCAGAGACTACGCGAGGGATCCCCCGAAGAATCAGAACCCCCCCCCCCCCCCAATAGCTTTAAAATAGTTAAATATGGTTTTTAGGCAAGTAAATCTAATTTTCAAATATTACATATCCTAATATTCTATTCCCTCCAAATTCACCAGTAAGGAGCACCCTTTCAATAGCCGAGGGCCCCCCCATAGGAGCCAGTCCGGGCCTGATTGTTCTTAAAATACTGAATCTCAACCAAAAGTAGTCTGTTGCGCCTGGTGCGAGTTTAACCTTACTACACAAGTAACCCTTCCCCCCCCCCAAAAAAAAAGTTAATCTATAAGCTATTTGTGTTTTTTCATTGTGCGGCTTTGCAACCTGTGCTGAATAAACACTGCCTTACGCTATTATTACGGCAAAAAGTCAACTATGAGTAATTGGAAAGCTCAGGAAACGCTGAGTTCTTTTAAAATAAATCAATGTTCTAAATGTCAAATATAAATATCAAACATTCAAAGCTTAAAACAGACAATTTCCTGAAGCACGCTCATTGAGTAATCAACAGCTGGCCGTCAGTGAAAAAAAAAATTGTTTACTTGACTGGAGCCAGGAAAGAGTGCGCTCTTTGACAACATGTGCTATACTGTCCGAACTTTTTGTGAATGCACGAAGTTTTTTACAAGTTATTTATTATTTCTATAAATTTGCCTTTGTGAATATAAAAATTGATATATTTTATATGAAATCGGACACTGATTATTTGAAAATGGAAATCGGAAGCTTCCTAAAATATCGGTAAATACTTTGAAACATTATATGAGAAAGGGGAAAAAAGGAGATAATTTTACCATTTATCCACCTCCCTCCAAAAATATATCCCAGTGCGATGTTTCTTTTTTTTACTGGAGTGGGGGGGGGGATAAAGATAATTACGAAACATGGAAGCATAAAACATGGACTCATAAAATGAAGGATGCATTAAGAATAACTTGCAAAAGGTGTAAATGCATCAGGCACTGGGCTAGCGAATGTGAAAGTGGAAAAAAGAATAATTTTAAACATAAGTCTAACAGCCTAGGATTCTTATCCACTCTGGATGACTCACCAATAGGGTTACCTAGAACCCCTTTATACACCCCTATAGTGTATAGTGCCTTAGGATTACCAGGCGAAATACAGAAACCCTACTCACCTAAAGCTCTCAACAATATCAAATAACGAAAAGCAAAATTTTTGGTGTGAAGATAGATACTAAAAATTATATAAGTTACTTCAGTTGTCATCGACCCACGTTTGTAATTGCAAGGAAAGATCAGGAAACCCTCCTACTTCCAGTTGATGAAATAAATGTAAAGGAAGAATAAAAGAAAAAGGGGTGGGATATAAAATGACATAGTCAATCAATATCGTTTTAATATGGCAATAATGAAACTAAAAAATTAGGGGGGGGGGGGGTCCTCCTCCTGACGAGGCCCGAACAGCCGAGTTATTAGTTTATTGTTTATTAAACATTTCAAGATTATGAATTAAAATTGTAGTCATAAAATTGAAAATAAATGTGCTTCCCTGAAAAACGAAACAAATAAATAATTAGAACAAGTTTTTTATTGAACAATAAATAGCAGTAACATCATTTATACATCAGAATTGTAATCACAACACTATTATGGAATGCAGTACAACCCCGTTAAGCCGGACCCCTTTAACTCGGATGTCCGTATAACCCGGACCGAAAAAAAAACAAAACATCGTAAGTATCAAGAAACTGAGTAGTCTAGGAGTAACCAAATATTTGGTGGGTCTGTACTGGTGCACAGCATGATGTTGGCGCTTACTAACGGTTTTTAAAGACTGGTTTTTCAAGTGTTTTGTGCCAGGAGTAACAAACTATTTAAAGTGGTGCAGCCTACCTATCAAAGCTGTTCTTCTGATGGATAATGCACCAACTCATCCAGCCTCAAATGAACTGATAAAAGGAGGCATTCCAGTAAAGTTTTTTTCTGCCAAATGTGACTTCCCCGCCAAATATGCAACCCATGGACAAGGGGGTTCTTCAGAATAAAGGAGTGTTTACAGACAGGAGATGTTGAGCCAACTTTTACAGGATGAAGAACATGGTGTGATAGAGGATTTAAAATCTTTTAATATCAAGACCGTTATTTATATGGTTGCCGAATCTCAATCGAAGTCGTAAGAAGTACTTTGATAAAATCGTGGAAGTGATTTATCCGAAAACAGGACTAAAATGGAAGGAAAACTCGACAATGGAAAAGAGCCTAAGGAAGTTGGACCTCAAGAGTTCGTGAATATGTTTAAGAAAATGGACGGTTGCTCAGATATTGATATTGATGGCGTGGAGAACTGATTGGAAGCGGATAATGACGGTGGTTATAGCACACTTACAGATGAAAAAATCATTGCATCGTGTTCCTCCAAAGATGCAGAAAATATAAAAGATTCTGATGAGGATGATGAATGTGACCCATTGGTAATTATGACTCATTCGGAAGCAGCAGCCCGCCTAGATGAAGTTAGGAATTACATGGAGCAACAGGCAGATACTACACCGACCAAACTTCTCTATGCTGAAGCGATTGCGTGATCGTGCTACCCGAAAGCGTTATTCAAAATTAAAGCAGTAGAAACTCACGATTTTTTTCTCCAGTAAGTAAGCTTAACTTTTCAGTGTGTTTTGCTTTGTTGTGTAGCCATAAATAAATAAATATACTGTATAATAAATATTCTGTATGCTGTTTTTTTTTTTTTCATTAAAAGGCGATTCTATGTACGATTAGTTATGTTTACCTTCACTTTACCGCTTTTTCGACACTGTCTCCGTGTAACCCGGATCAGCCTTGGTCCCAATAGATCCGAGTTAACGGGGTTCTACTGTATTATTAAATCAAAACAATCTAAAATATAAACAATAAATACACCCCCCCCCACCTAAGTGGACCACTGAAACTTTAACAAACGTTAACTGGTCTGCAGCGATAAAAAGGTAGGGGAGTACTAATATAGGGGATCAAATAAAATCTTCAGCATACAGGGATGTATAATTAATTATATATTGACGGGAGCTATTTCAAGATCTTAAATTATAGCTGGTTTGATGTATTTGACAAAATATGTTTCGGAAAGGATCAAAACTGTTATTGCAAAAGTTTCTTTGGTGTGATTATTGCAAAAAAATCACACCTAAGAAATTTACTGAATCCATTATTTTTGATAGCATAGGATTTTTTTTAACAGTTAACCTTTTACAGACCGAATTCAGATATTTGCAATTTTGTCTTCTCAATGGTACTTTGATGGCTCTAAAGTTTATTAAAATAAAGTGATGTTAGTCCGGCAGCTAATGATTCCTTCAAACTCTGCCTCTGTTTTGTAAATATTTAGCTGTAACATGAAATTGCTCTTTCACAGTCTACAGAATCAAGTAAAACCGAGGATACTTCCTTTGCTTTGAGTTTTAATTCTGGAAACCTCTGTGAAATAGCCTCTGGATTCCAAACTCTTACCAAGTTTTCTGCGAAACATTCCTTGACATACCCCTTGTAAGCAGCATACTCAAGCCTTATTTGAGAATCGTCAAATGCTAGAATATTGTTGAAGAGTTCTTCATCATCAACATTCATGTTGGACAATTGGTCTGGGTCAAACATTCAAGCCGCTTTCATGAATTTCAAACCAAGTTGGGAAAACTGAGGTCCTTGTTTTTCGGAGACTTCCATTTCTGGATGATAGTAAACATTCAATTTCATTACTATTTTGTGGCATTTTTGCCATCTATGATCCCGTATCGGTATATAAAGAGTTTTTGAAGAAAATATACTGAGAAAAAACTAAGAAATAAAAAGTTTGCCGAAAATGCGGTGTTATGTGGAAAGTTGTAGTTTATGCGGAGAATAGTAAATTATAATACATTCCACATTTTTGTATATTTTACAGGGCCCTAGTTATGATTATCTAATAATTTGTTTCAATCAAAATATATCCATGCACTAGTAGTTGCTTTTGGATAGACAATAATAAAAAGATGAAAGAATCATTAATAGTAAAGTACAAATATTTATTTATGTACATTTTACAGGATTATACACATAGTTATTTCTTCCTTTTAGATGAAACTTCACTTTTATTATCAGCTTTACGTTTTGTGCTTACAGTATCTTGCAGTCTAGAGAAGAAATCCTTTGATGATTTTATTTTTCCTCCATCATCAATCTGTAAAAGATGAATTCATTTTTATGAGATTCATAATTGAAAATAGCAATAAATCAAAATGTTAAATGTAAAGTAAATTATTCTAGACTATTTAGGGAATAAAACTATGTTAATTATTACACATTCTCTGCTTGGTTTTTATTTCAGAAAGGAAAGACCAGAGTTGCCAACCTGGCAAAGTGAAAAATCAGGAGATTTTATTCTAAAAATCAGGAGACTTTATTCTAAAAATCAGGAGACTTTATTCTAAAAATCAGGAGACTTGTTTTCGATTAAAAAACTCAATTTTAAAAGATCAGGGTTATATCAGCTGAAACTACATTTTGGAGAGAGAAAAAAGCATCTTTGGTGCTGTTTGTTGCCAGATATAGATATTTTTGGAACACAAAAAAACTCAATTTTGGGTCATGTCTTCTATTAAGTAGTCAGTAGCTTGTAAAAAATTTAGCAACATGAAAAATGTTAAGTTGGAAAGTCGAAAAATAATCATTTTTAAGAGTGATGGAAAAAGATAGAATTTTCAATGCTTTAGAACATGAAGCTGCACCTCTTTCACTATTATACATTTGTCAGTAAAGTCTGAACTTTATGATGTCACACATGCATGCGTGGGTTCCTGGAACTAGTTTGATTGCAGGAAAGGTGAAAATGCTGAGAAGGGTTCCTTGCCACGACAAAACTTATTAAAAGATTTCAATTTAAAAAAATTGCATTATTCATGTGATAAATGATAAAAATCAGGAGAAAATGAGCAAATAATAAAAAATCAGGAGAAATGTATCGTAAATCAGGTTGGCAGGAGATCAATGAAAAATCAGGAGTCTCCTGCCTAAATCAGGAGAGTTGGCAACTCTGAAAGACCAATATGATCAAAAATTTAAATTTATAGTTAAAATAAGGAATTTTCTAAGAGTCTCAAACTACATTTCACTGAAAAATGGTTTATTTTTCATTAAATTGTGAATTTACAAGGGCACAAATGAAATATTGTTATTGCATTTTTCAAAATTATTTAATTAATGTTGCACGTTTTTAGTGATAAAGGCAAAACCACTCATATCATTAATTTTAGAATGATATAACTCTCCATAAAAATACATATAAAAAAGTAAAGAATTTACATGTTACCTCAAAATATTTTATGCAAACTTCATTACCATTACTTTTGAACAGAAGTATAATTTTAAGTGCTTAAAGTTCTCAAACTTAAAGTAAAAGAGCTAGAATTAAGTGGTTTGATGGCAATATCATTACACATTAGAAGATAATATACTGTGAGAAATAATGCAAATAAAAATAAACAGCTACTCTTAAAATTATAGTAATAGGCACTGAGAAAAGATATCATTCAGAATAAACATAGTCTTTTATAGCAATAACTGCCCCCAACCCATAGATAAGTTCTGCAATTATTTTAATTCTGAAAAAATAATTTATATTTTAAAAAATGGTGGCAGTTTAAATCAGTTTTTGTATTCATGATTAATTTATTTGTATTACAAGCTCTTCTCAAGGTCTTCTCAAGCTCATGGTTGGGGTGTCACTGACTTAAATTTGTGGTTACCAAGGACTCATTATATAACTATAGCAGTAATAATTTTTTATTTGGTGTGTGTGTGTGGGGCGGGGGGGGAGATGAAATTTTGAATTTTCTGGGCTTTTCCAATAACACTCAAAGTTAATGAAAACACTTATAAATTTAGCACACGAAGGTAGAAGTGAAGCATACCCATTACAGGTGCCAACTCTCCCGATTTTTTTTTTGGGGGGGGAGGGGGGATTTCCCACCACAATTTTTAAAGTTTTATTTTGCATTAAAAATTGGGAATTATTTTAAGCATAAATTTCCAAGTAAAAATTAGTGGTTGAAAAAATCGGGAGAGTTGGCAGCTATGCTATCATGAAAAACACATAAGCTTTATGCATAATGTTGTCACAATTGCCCCACCCTACCCTATGCATTAGTGATATACCAAGTAACAAGTACTGGGGGGAAAAAAAAAGGATTAGCAAAATGAAATATTTTGTATACATTGAAATGAAAACATGTACTTATCTTTTAAATAGCATAAATTCAATAAAACCATACCATAATTTTCAGAAATTCTTAAATTTGTGCAGTATAGCATATGACGTAACAATGTTATTTCCAATGATATTATTTTAGTTGTCTGAAATACAGTACTGTCTGAAATTTGCACAACTTGGGAGTAAAAGCTTTGCAGATTATTGTTGACACTCTATTGATCATAGTACTGTTAACATACATTTTTTACTTTAACTATGAAGTAATATAATGTTAATAAATTAATTAATAGTAAACATTAATCGTACTTTCACACTTTAGTGTAATTAATTATTTATATAAAATACATGAAGAACAACAACATAATTTAATATCTTTTACAATTTTACAAACATAGAATCGATTGCCATTTGTTTTAGGGCTTTTGGTTTGAATTCAAATATTTTATCAAAATTTTATTTTATTAAAAATATTGTTTAAAAGTATAAATAAGTAATCTTAAAATATATCATAACAAAATACTTACACTAGCAATTTTAGTGTTTTTATGTTGTTTCAGCTTCTTCAGAGTCTGTATTTTTTCTAATTTTGAAACTTTAGCTGATGGATTTGTCTTCTGTTCTTCTAGTTTCTTCATTCTCTTTTTCTCCTTTAACCTTTGGTGTATTTTCTTCTTCCTGCGTTCACGTTTTCTGTCAGTATCAGTACGTTCAGTCTGACCTTTAACTAATCCAGACTTTTTCTGTAAATAAGAAAAAAAAAAAAAGTTTATACAGACTGGCAACTGAGTCATCAAAATACTTTTTAAATGAAATAATTTTACCATAATATAAAAGCAGTATAATAGTAGTGATATATATATTATATACATATACAGTAGAGACTCGATAATTCCAGGTGGGCAGAAATGGGCTTTCCTTGAACTATCGAAAATTTGAATAATCGAAATCATAAAATTTGGTAGATAAAATAAAATAAAGCAATTCTTTAATTTCAGTGAATATTTAAATGAAAAATGTACTGACATATTACTGCAGCAGGTTAATTATATCTGAATATAATAGTCAATTGTTTTTTGTGTTAATAAGCTGGGCCATTAATGTGCATCAATATCTCGGCATCGTTAAAGCAGCATGTCATCCCTCAGCCCCCCTTCTTTCATGTGTATCATCGCATAGGAACATTGAATAGAAATGTCTGTGAGCATGAGTGCCCATATGGCTGTTTGTAGGGGGGGGGGATGTCAGGGATCCTGTCCCAGAAAGATACTGTATTTCAATGTTGAACCACATCCATATAATACTAGAACATAAATTATTATAGTAATATACATTTCCCCCGAGAGCTGGGGGCGGACCTCTGCACGTAAGTATGGGCACCCATGTCTGTGAGGGCATGCATAAGGAGCAAGCACACACTCATTTTCTTTGGGAAGGGGGATTTCTGTAGGTGGCTTCTGGGTTCGAAAAGTGCTTGAATTTTGGTGGTGCGAAATAATTTTTGGCATGCGTTTTGTATGTGTTGGTCATTATTTGGGAGCTAAATTGATTTTTTCACTAACTCAGAACTTGAACAATCGAGACTCTACTTATATTAAAATAAAGTTATACTGTTAATAATTATATATAGGGTGTCCAGAGTTAACAATGCACAACGGCTATTTCCTAAACCATTAGTCAGAGACACATAGTTTCAAATTAAAAAATGCTTTAAACTGTATAATCTATTATATCAGAAACAATCGAAATCAATGAATCAATTCCTACAAAAATTACAAAATTTCAATTTTTATGCTGTCATGAGGTCTTATCAGTTATATTTAGAAAAATTTTCTTCACACAATTTCTTGCAGAATTTAAAAAAGGATCGTCTTTTTAAGACCAAAATTCACCAAGTTATAGCGCATTAAACATTTTGACTTAAGTCACTTTTCCACTTTTAAAAATGTTCCATTAAGGCATTATTTTAAAATGTCTAGGGTTAATTAATAGCTATAATTGAGATACTTTAAAAAAATTAAGGGCATTTAACAATAATTATGAGTTTATAAAATAAAATATTTGAAATAAAGAGTATTAAAAATTCTACCAAATAAAATTTAAACAAAAAATATATACATATAAGGCCAGTTAAACAACATAACAGATGCACCAATACCCTTACCATCTTCAGTGTAAGGATGAAATTTGCTTAACGATGAATATAAAAGTGGAAAGATTCAAATTGATGCTTATAAGAGCTAATGGGAAAAACCAAGGTACATGCAAGTGAATTTTATAGTTGTGTGGTACATGCATTTGTGAGCACACACAACTAATGAACATACAAGTTTTGGAGACAGACCTGATTGTGAGTCAAAGTGTGAAACCCTAGACACAGAAATTTAATGATGGGCATTTTGAATTGAGGAATTAACCAAGTGATAATTTTTTTTTCTTTACTAGGGGCCAAGGCCCCCAGACTCGCTACGCTCGCTTTTCGTATGAGGCATTCGGCCCCTAATAAGGCTTATTCGTACAAAAGACATAATTTCAACAGACAAAACCCGAAGATTGGATCAGATAGAATGTTACTGAGCTACACATTGCTTGGTTCTTGCATGTTCATTGGTACATAAAAATTTAAAAGTCACACTGCAGTAGACCCCCTCTCCTCATAACACGGAAGATATTTGTTATGGGAATCCGTGTTGTACGGGTCCTGAGCTATACTCCACCTGGAGTGCGGACCCCGCTTATAATCGCTGGAAAAATTATTTGCACTCCTCAGAAACACAATGATATTTAATGTTGCCATTCAAACGTTATATTAATTAGGAGCTAAAGCATATATTAATTAGGAGCTAAATCAGAACATCTGTTTCAGCTGTATTTTTAATAATGTAAAACCTATTGGACACCTTGCGAATTTGCCACCCATGGCAATTTTTCATTATTTGGCGACTTGCGTACATGTAAAGTTAATAAAAGCTACGGAACAGATAGGATAGATTGCCACTAATGGCGACTTTTCATTATTTGGCGATTTACACATGCTCACAATCTATAATTACTGTTCATTTAAGGTTACTAGAAAACTGTTATCCATATTTTCATTTACATAATCGTTTGCAGATTGGCATACTTAGCACCACGAATTATACCACCTCATCGCGCTAGCAAATATCCAAAGTGTACTATAACTGCTATAATGGCATAGTTAACGCCACCAAATATTTCTACTGGTAGCCAATAATCCAGCTGGACCGAACCGGCTTTAAAATAATCTGCATTTTAATTATTTTTCATTTTCAAGATATTAGTTATTCTGTTTTGGAAAAATGAATAATCGCTCATTCTAAACTCCTGTTGTCAAGCGAACTTACTATTTGAAAATTGTCAACTTTGTGTAACACATTTTGAGTTACTTATTTCATATAGTTTTTATTTTGGCGTAAAATGGGCATAATTCTAACTCATGTTTGTAAATTTCACGCGATTCTAGATACTTGGAAACGCTTTGTTGCAAAGGAATGAAGGATTTTATGCCAAATCTGGCAACCATTCTGTTTATTTTTTCAGTTCTTTATTAATATCTTCTAAAATAATTCGATTTTTGAAATTTAAATCAGCTTAGCAGGTTCCCCGGAATTTTTCGAATCTGTGGGCACCTTAGTCGAAACTCAAATCCCCACAGTTTAGGAGGAGATAGGGAAACAAGCTTTGACAGCGCCAGTGGCCTTTACTTTTTTTTAGAATAGAGAGACACATGCAACAGAAAATATATGTATTGTTAAAATTATTAAGAAAGAGCAGGCTATAATTTTCAACTATTTTACAATAGTTAATGAAAACTGATCCCTTGAGTGGGTTGATAAAATGAGGACCAAGCTTGTTTGGGAGTTAAACACGGTGGGCTTCATGTCAGACTGACCATCTGGCCAAGGCATACGCTTTTGCACCCCAGAGCCCATGGTTGCGAAGGCATGGTTGGGCAGCACAGGTCTTAGCCCGCAAGTGGGCTGTTTCGCCAATGTTTAACTTTTAATGAAAAATAAATGACTCATTGTGTTCATGAATTAATCTTTCAAAAATGCATGCAAAGATGTTTCAGGTGATCTGACTTTAAAAATCAACCCTAACGTCAAAATATCATATTTTAGACTCAAATTTGCAGAAAATTAGAAAAAAATATGTAAAATAAGAGTCTATTTTTAATCTTACTGCATCAGAGATTTACAGAAAGAAATACTCAAGAAAAAATAGTCATTCCCGAGAAGGAGGAAAGAAAAAGGATTGAAATTTGAAAGCTAAAGCATAATTTTCTGTGCAATTTTAACTTTATTATTTTGAAAAAAGCAGACTTTCATGTTTTCATGTAATTTGGGTAAAGTTGGTAGGTATGCAAGAGGAAGAGAAAGAAAATTTGATATTAATGTTTGAAGACCTAGAATGGTCATTAACGTCCCCCCGAAATCCATGGTAGACCCAGACAACAGTCAGGTCTGATCAAAGTAGCTTTTGTTTATTTATTTATTTTTGAGCCTGGGTGATGCAGATTCAAGAAATATGGCAGAAGATGAATCAGTTAACTAGGCAAGAGTAAGAAGTTGAGTGTCAAAAATGGGGATAGACCATATATATAATGCATGACACAAAGCGGTTTTGTTGTATACCCTCACAAGTACACACCTATTTAAGGGACCACTCTGCCTTCTGGCATTTGTGGGTATCAGGGAGTATAAGAGAAAATATTCAGGGTCTCTTGGTGATTTTTTTGGGTCACTGAAGAACACTAATAAGTTTAACACAGAAACATGAAAGTGGGTTCTTAAATAAGCTTAAGGTTTTAGGTCTAGGGGAGCCTGCAATTTGAAGAAAAAAAAAGTAAGAAAATCTGAAACACTTTCAGAATTTTAAATATGCACTAAAGTGCTATAATATTAAAAGCATATCATAATTTATGCATCGTCCCTATTTTTCTTCCTTATTCCATTAAGTTGGAAAGTGTATCATTATTCTTGAGTGCGCCGTATTTTTCTTCCTTGTTCCATAAAACCCAGCTTTGGAATCGGAATCTATCTTAAAATTGCCTACTAAAACTATTTTACAATGTTCAAGTATATTCCTACTATACTTCGCTATTTTAAATATTGTTTGGGATGTGTATCATAATCCATGAGTATACCAAGTTTGTCTTTGTTGGGTCGATTCCTACTTTAATGCCCTGACTTTCAACAAGGTGGCGATAATTAAGCATATGCAGTTACCATGACGATTTTTTGTATTTATGTGGCAACCGTAATTTAGAATTAAAATGGCGATTTGGAACAACATGTAAGTACAGCATTCCATTACTTATTTGTTTATTTTGGGTTGGCAATGTAGTTTTAATAATTAAGTATCTTCAGATTCCTTAGCTGGTGCATTTATCGGTAATTTGTTCACTTTAGTTTTCATCTAGTTCTTTTAGGAGTGTTGAAACTTGTGCGTAACTCCTAGAGACCCATGACTGCAAAGCTTGCCATAATGCAGTGATTTTTTAGGTTGGCGAGAGTGAGGATGTTAAAATAGGAATCAATTCTTTCTTGTTCCATAAAACACATCTTTGGAATTGAAATCTATATTAAAATCGCCTACTAAAACTGTTTTATAATCTTCACCAAGCATATTCCAACTATACTGAACCTTATTAACCCTCTCGTCACCCTGAACCTCATATGAGGCTCCTACTTCAAATAGCAATATTTAGAGAGAAAACAATTAAATTTAGTATTTTTTTCTTTCAGTGATATCAATATCATTAATTCATGTAGAAAGTATATGAGGTTCTTAACTAGATGCATAAATCGTGCCTAGATTGCAGTACTAGTCAATTTAGATCATTTTTACAGTTTTCGCTTCATTGTTTAAGGAGAAAAATTAAGAAAATATTTATGCTGCTTTTTTACCATTTTTTTTTTCCTTTTAAGGTAAGTATAGTTTTTTTCTTATTCTCCAACCTTTACTTAATATGTGCATCCTTTTAAATTAATTTTAGCATAACAAAATGCTTCGAAAATGCAGAAATTAATATTAGAGAAATCTAATATTAATCGAAATTAGAAAAAAAAAAATTGCATGAATTATAATAGTATTTCAGATGCATTAAATGCTAGACAGATTTTTTTTCTTTGATTTTTCATAATTCGGTGACGAGAGGGTTAAAGACTGTTTGGAATAGGCATCATAATCCATGAGTGTGCCGTGTTTGCCTTTCTTTTTAAATAAAATGCATCTTTGGAACCAAAATCTATCTTAAAATCACCCATTGAAAAAATTTTACAACCTTTGCCAAGCATAATCCAACTATCCTCTACCATTTCAAATACTGTTTGGAAAGTGTATCATAATCTATGAGTGTACCGTGCTTTCCTTGTTCCATAAAACACTTCTTCAGAACTGAAATCTATATTAAAATCACCTTCCAAAACTACTTTACAATGCCAGGCATTTTCTAACTATACTCCTAATATATTCATAATAAATTGCCATGCTTTGGCACCAAACTTAGCGATCAAACATCAAAAATTGCAACCTTGAGTTTCAACATTTTAACCCCCCATCCCCCCTCATGTTATCTGGCAAACACATTTGAAAAGATCTTCACCGTAACAGTTCATATCTACAAAACTTGTCTATAAGATCACACAGATAAAATTCTAGGATTGAGCGAAATAATACCTAAGTGCTAATAAAAAGGATCCTTTTTTGGAAAAATTAGTAAAATTCTATAGCATGATTCTTGCTATTACTGTATCAAGAATTCTCAGCAATCTGCTACGGATGGAGCAACAAATCTGTATAAGCAATATTATTAGGGATAGCAAGAAATCTAATTGATAAATAGTGAGGAAATTCTGAACGTTTTTTTTTTTTTTTTTTTTTTTTTTTTTTTTTAGTTTTTTTTTAATTCCATTCTAAAATGCATTAAACTGATTCAACTTAGAAAGGATTTAAGGAAAGTTTTTGGGATTAAAAGCATTTTAGTACAATAGAAAATTTCCATTTTCATTTTTACTTTTTAAGAGTTCAGGTGCAGTATGAGTTATAATATGAAAACCTATGCATTTAGGAATTTCATCTTATACTGATATTTTCAATGTATTTTACTATTTTACTTAGGTAGGGTCCCAATCATCTCTGCCACAAAGTAAAAATAACAATAATAAAAAGTGATCCAAATATAATGAATTTGGCAATTTAACAAGCTCTGGTGTATAGTAATACTTAAAAAATACAATCATTTTCCATACATAGAAAATCTATGAACATGAAAATTACTCACCTTAACCTCTTCTGGTGCTAAGAGTGTAGCATCACTAACACTAGTTGGAGCTACTTCTTCTACAGTAATAGCAGGTAGATTACTGACAATTTTTATTTCAGGAATAGCCTAGTAGATGAGAGGAAATCAGAATAAGTAATCTTAGTTTCAATTTTAAAACATTATATCTAGCTAAGCTAGATTTTAGTGATTATGTGTTCTTCTAAGTTTCTCATCTAATTTTTATCACTATTGCCACAGCTGGAAAGAGGTAACTTCTGCATGAGATTGTAGGAGGGAAGGACCACCAGAGGGAGCAGTAAGTTATCTGGATAACTTTAATGCTTACTTTTGAAACAGAAAATACAGCTATAAGGCTAAAAAAATTTCTTTTAAGCAAAACTTTTAAAGTGCCTTTAAGTTTCTGGCAAAAACTTGGCCTTCTAAGCAATTATTTATCATTGTATAAAAAATTGAAGAAAAAAGGGAAGCATGTACAAAGTGAAATTTACCAAAAAGAAAAAAAAAGAAAAGGAAAAAAAAAAAAAACCATGAGGAAAAAAAAAACAAAACAAAAAAACAGTGAGGCAATTTTAAGGTTAAAAATAACTTAATTTCTTTTAATGTGTGTGAAATTCTGATTCAGCGCATAAAACATTTAAAGAAAGTTTCTGGGCTTTTTTGTAGCTAAGGGTGGATTCTTCACGCAAACATACAATTTGCTATAGTTTATAAATATATGTTTTTAAACAAAGTATTTCGGGGTTTTTACAGATTTCATGGGGGTATTTCAAAGCTTCTGTTTCCATGACTTATCCCTGACTATTTCACACACTTTTGCAGCATTCATATTTCTACTTATTTTCAGTGTTACTTTGTTTCTTTTAAGGCTTATACATTTAACTACTGTTTTCTTCTTTAAACACCTGGCGGTAATATATTTAAATTTTTTTTTTATTTGACAACATTATAAAAACTATGCCTTATCATAATTCAAAGATAAAGTATATTTTAATTAGACAAGATATGTTGATATATGACACATAACACATTTTAAAATACTTTCTAAGTTTAGAAAAGAAAATAATTTCCACAACTTATCAAAATAAAAATATTTTGAGTTCATATAGAGAAATACAGCAACACATCTTTGAAAACATAATAAAAAATAATTTTATGAAACAAAAATGGAATAAAATTTAAATTGGGTAGTAGAAATTCTCACAAAAAACTTGTTTCTGATTAATAAAGATTTATTAATCGGAAAACCCCTTTAAACAGTAGCAATGCCATGGGACAAAAATGAAGCATATTTTCATATTTTTTCAAACTATTTGTGAGAAAACTTGCATAAAAGCCATCAACAGCTTACTTCTCATGAGCAGAAGAATTAATTTTGAATTCTTCCTTCAACTCATTCTTGCTTGAAGAACACAGTAAAAAATATTACTGTTTCGCTTTCTCTGCTATGGTGTTACCAATTTGTTTGCTGGTGTGTAAAATCTCTAGCAACATATCATACCTGGTTTGGCCTGTCAGGTGTATGGCTAATTACTACTAGATCAAGTGCGGATAATCCCAAAGCAATTTTATGTTTCAAGGGAAATCTCTATCAGTTTTGATATCATCCCACCAAAAACTTCCAACATTCTTGAAGAAATTATTTATTTCTTTATTTTTTTTGTAAAGCTTTTTACTTTTAATTTCAAGAGTTGTTGAGCTGCAAAACCAATATTTAGATTTTCTGCTGAGAGGAGAATTTTTGATTCTGATTTCATCTATAGCAACTAATTTTGATGCTGTTGTTGTACTGTTAAGAATTTCTTCAGATACAATACATGTCACGAAGGCCCAGATCGAATTATGCAGATCTTCAAATAAAAAACAACACACAGGATTTAATGTTTGATAATGGCAAAGAAATGATTTGCATGCCTTTGATACCATTTTACAAAGAGCAAATTTGCATTTCATAAGTGGATCACCGACAGCATTCTTAACATTTGAAGCTACTGCATATTGTTGAGAAGCTTTGCTTCTCTTACAAACATTTTTATATTATCCCAATCTCAAGTGCCCTTTCAAAACATTTTGAATACACAGTGTTTGTGGCATTCACAGAATGTATTGGGGATTGGATTGTTAAGCCGACAAAGATGGTGACTGGAAATGTAGATTGATTGCTTTGCAAAAGTGATCTCGGTTGAAAAGATACAAGTTACTTTTTGATCTAAACTATAACTATTAAGTTAAATTTCACCATGTAATCTGATTTTTCTACCATTTCCCTGACTTTCCAGGTCTGTAAAAACCCTGCGTTTCAATTTTACTTCAAACAAGTTTAATAAGCTAAACTATACATTAAAATATACTAAGTAAATCTAATTGATAGATAGAAAAACTGAATAATTTATCAAGATATATAGAGATAGATACACCATTAAAATGATGCAATATTAAATAATTATCAAAATAGATATGAGTCATTCTTTTGTAATTTTTATTTCAGATTAACTATCCTGCTAAAAGGTAAAAATAACTTTTCCGCAGTTAACTACCCAATACTGAGTATATATCGTCATTGTCAAACCAATATCTGCTATGTACAAAAAGTTTATTTATTAGCAGTTATTATCTGACAATATTCTGGCTGATTCACATGGCATATTTTTTTTAGTGATCACGGTATGATGCTTAGACTCACACAGAAACCTTTTTATATACGAAAATTTGGTACTAGTCATAACAGTGAAAATGTCCAAATCTCCAAAAAGTGCACATAGCAGATATTCATTTGACAAATGATACATACAGTCAACTCCCGCTAATCCGCGACTCTATAATCAGCGAACGCCTGTAATCCGCGATATATTTCAATTGTAAACAAACAAGTTTGTTTACATTTTGAGCGGCATTTGACTGGTAGTATTACTGTAATAGAAGTTATTTGATTGGCTGAATGTTATAAAGACATTTATTAATGGTTTTCCACAGGTATTTGAAGTAAATAATTTCATATATTTGAGCATATTATCATGTAATTAAACATACAAAAACTTATATGCTAAGTTGCATGTGTTCAGGCAGTGAATGGATGTAAATAACGAACTCCAAAGCAATGCACCGTCTAATCACATCGCTTTACTCTTTTCCTGAATGAAACAAACAAACAATCAACGAAAACGTTTGCTCTATGAGAGAGAGAGAAACTCGCGAGACGATCGTAAAGATTGACCGTTGCAATTAAAATTGGGTGAAAATATGTAACATGTTTAACTTTAAACGCAAACCGCGATTTGGCAGACGACACAACAGTTGTGCAATTTTCCGATTCTCCCCCTACCTCACCCTTTTGATCTTCTGTCTAGCGATTTATTATGCAACAAAAACTTTCTCCACATAACTGTAGTTCTGTAGGAAGAAAGAAAGAAAAGCATAAACAGACCACATGGCCTTTCTCTTTGTTTATATTTAGCTGCCGGAGGAGCACATGCAAAAATAATGAATCATCAGCACTTGAAATGTAATGCACGTGTGTGTGTGTGAAAAGGATAACATTCTTTTCTTCTTTAGAGCTTATATGATAGCATAGAATATTTTTACATTAGGAGAAACCGAAAATTACCTCACAAGATCTGAAATTAATGTAATTCTGAGATATCAAATATACAGATGATGCACCACATGTCCCCCCCCCCACCCCTTCGTGAGCGACCATTGAAATTCCTCCCTTTCTGATTGAGCTTGTTTATTTTATAATTGATATATATTTAGTTAAAAACGGCCTTTTAAAGAAATTAAAAACAACAACTGCCCTTAAAAAAAAAGAATGTTTGTTTGTTGAAAAACTTCCAGATTTGGGGTCTCTTTAAACATTTTGCAAAAGCAATCATTTGTCAGTGACCAAGAGTTACTGACAATTAGAAGGCTTCAGGACAAAATTTCTGAAGAAAAATTAAAATCTCTTAAACAAATTACAATCACTGCAATGTTTGAAAAAATGAAAAATAAATAAGAATTTAGAGCGAATTTATTCTTTTAATTTTGTATTAGTAATTGTATTTAATATTAAATAAAATAGTGTTTTAGTTCAGCAGTATAAATATTTTCTTTCATCTGTCGTTTAGTAAATTCTCTAAATTTAATTGTATTATTTATTGTATTTATATTGACATTTAATTGTGTTTTTATTCAATAGCATATGCATTTTATTTCATCATTTCCTATTTGTTTACAGTAAATTGACTATAATTTAAACGGAAATTCTAAATGTAAAAATGTAAACAAAAAAAATGACCTATAATCCGCAAAATCCTGTAATCCGCACAACCCTTGGTCCCAGCGAGTGCGGATTAGAGGGAGTTGACTGTATTTATAAAATTTACAGTCCTAAATTTTGTCAAGTGTGTGCAAGGACCTTGTTTTTCATTAGTGGTAAAGAATTAAAAAATAGGATTAGTGTTTTTTTGCTTTCTTTCGTCAGCTATTCCTCTCTCTGATTGTTTTTTGTTATAACAGACTCTTTCTCTTTCCCCTGCTCCTGCCTGCACAATAATAACCTTAAAATACCCCCCTTTTGAAGAAACATGAAGGAGCTGGGGGTCATCCTTAAATAGTATAGAGAGATAAGAAATGGGAGTGTGTATGTTTTCTTCAAATCAAATCAAAATAATCAATAGTTTTGCATCATTCAAATAATTTTAAAATTTGCATATAAAAACCGTGCAATTTTGACTTCCACCAAAAAATAGAGAAAGCATATTACACATAAGATAACTTGATATATACATGCATTACAAACTTACTGGCTTAGGTATATGGCTAAAGAGAGCATGGAGTTGTGGAAATAAAGAATCCATAAGCTTTTTGATTTCCTTATGCTTAGGGTCTTCCTCTTCAGTATCTTGCTTCTAAAAATATTAATATACCATAAATATTTAATAATTCAAAATCACATTTCTCTGAATAAGTTTTTTTATTGACATCAAAACTATACTCCCCTCCCCACACAAAAAAGGGAATGTTTTCCAGGTATGATTAATTATATAAAGATTTATAAATCACTAATTTCAAGTTACTCTATATAATACAGTAAAACTGCCAACAGGATCACCAAAGTTCCATGCATAATACATACACACGTACATGAATGTTTGGGAAAGAGAGTTGATTTTCATAGAATAAAGGCATAATTCAACAGATCAGTAATTTTTCTGTTTAAGAAATGGCATTAAAAGAATTACTGTGTGATTTCATACAAAATGAAGACAGTAAAGGTATAAATCATGTGGATATAAGACAAAGGAAGTACAAATACGAGTTCAGTTTTATTGTGAATAAATGTTGCCTTAAGGCATGCTTGTATATATTTATTCCAAATTGGATTGTTTTCTAGTTTTTTTTTTTTTTTTTTTTTTTACTTCTTTCTTACAATTGCTTTTCAGATGATCTGCATGCAAACATGTATATCTTTCCTTTCATAAACATTTCTTTCCTTGTCAAAATATTCTTTGCTTGAACTTTTAAATTAAATTCTTTTGTGTCATTTTCGTTCATGTTAAAGCCTGTCCTAAGCAACAAAGTCTTTTTTTTTTTTACAATTTTTCTTAACAGCAAAAAAATATTAAAAATAAATAAATTTTTACCCTAAAGCCAGAATGTTTGTTATCAATAAACATGGAAAAAGACTGACATAGTGATGCCTTAGAGACAGCATACTACTAATAGAAAAATTTTCCTCCAAAAAATTGGATAAGTAAACAGTGCAATTTGACTATTTACAAAATATAAAGAAAGAAATTTGCCATCTGTAGAATAAACAAAACAGTAGATTTTGGCAAACTGGCAGAAAAATCTAAATTAATAGCGAATGTCCCCATTAAGGCTGCTTTCCACATCGAGAGGGAGCCGCTCGCCGCTTGGCCAAATATCACTTGTAAGCAATACATTTTTCGCACCGCAGAGAAAGAGGGAGATACTCCGGAAAAAGATAATTGGGGACCGTGGATAATATTGCGATTTCACACCCCATCTATTGTTCGGCAGAGGACAGCCCATGTGTCGCCTGGCCCAAGATGCGGCCAAATATCCCCATTCAAATACGTTGTAGCCGCGGCAATCGCTGGGTATGGCCAATGGCCTTTAGCCTGGCAAATGGATGCTACAATGACATTATTAGCAATTTTGGCAAAATGATGCAAATTAAGCTTTAAAGTATGTAAATGGCACGAATAATAAAGACGGCGACTGTCACCCTCTTTGACCAGGTGAAATTTGAAAATAGTAGCCTAAACCTTACAAAAGTCACATAATTTTTTCAAGTCACTTTTTGCTTTAAAAAGTTCCCGAAAGTTGCTGAAGCTCAAAAATAGTCGCAAACAGTCACCTTTTAGTGATCAGTGGCAACCCTGTTTAAAAGACATTCAAGGAAGCCACATGGTATAAGCATTTGATTTTTCCTTTTTTTGTAGCTTGCTTGAACAGCATTTTTGGATTTGCTGATGGTGGCAAAAATGATAGGGCAGTTGTGAAATTTGCAATTTGTAACAAAATATGTATTCCATAGCGTTGTTTCCAAAGGCACAAGCTTGAAAACAGTTGCAAATAGTCACCTTTTATTTGCCAAAGTTAACTCTGTGATACAGTCGAACTCTGTTATAACAAACTTCAAGGGACAATTCTGAATGCAAAACCCAGCAAATATGCCACAAAAAAGGAGCTTTCCCAGTTTTTAGAAAAAAACCAAATTCCCCACACTCTCGACATGAGAAAAACTGAGTTGTACGACTTAGTAGTGGCTAATGCACCTGCTCAGAAAAAGTATTGTGTGGATGAAATGCTAAAGAGTAGAGGCCATGATGTGTTGAGAATTCCACCGTATCACTGCGATCTAAACACAATTGAAATGGCCTGGGCTGCCACAAAAAGATACGTACGTGAGAGAAACGTGAATGGAGAAATAAATCTTACAAGAATGAAAAATTTAATTTCTGAAGCCTTTTTGTCAAAAGTTTTGTTTGCTATACCTGAAAAGTTAAGAAATACAATAGCAAAAGGGCAAGACCGAAATTTCTATTCGTTATATACTGGGTTTGCTATAACGGGGTTTGACTGTACCATTTCTGTTTGCCCTGACTTGGCAGTCGACCTTAGGCGAATTCTTTCCTAGAGAGGGGCCGCTCATTGAAAGGTTACTATATGCTACTGCTTAGTTGGCTACAGCTTCTTTCGCCAAGTGGGGAGAATTTCTGGTGGTCATCTGGTCTCCCATCCCCCACAGTGAAAGCGAATAAAAGGGTACACCTGCTCCGCTCACCCCGCACGCCCATCCTTCATTGTGCTAGGAATTTCCTATATTCTCCTATACGCATTCTTTTACGTTCTTCATAATCGAACAGATCGAACCACTGTCCTGCAAATAGTAGTTAGAATGGCTGAAAATAAGAAAGGTATCCATTCCAAGGAGCGCAATGTTGTTTTAAAAATTTTAAACTTTTTTGAAGAGGAAGCAGCTGCAGGAAAATTGATAATTCCTACAACAAGCTCAAAAAAGAGCAGCTCATGCAACTGGTGTCTCTTTGAGAACAGTTGACAGGATTAAAAAAGAAGCTCGTGCAGACCCGGTCCTTCACACGCCTGGTAAGCAAAGAAAATTGCAAAGAAATCGGAATGCTTTATTAAGAGTTGATGATTTTGATTTGTGTGTTATTCACCAGACGGTAAATGAATTTTATGCAAATAACAGAATGCCGTTACTAAGAACTTTATTGTCTGCAATAAAGAAAAAAATTGATTTTCCTTGGGAAAGGGAAACCCTGATGAAGATTCTACTGAAAATTGGTTTTTGTTGGAAAAGATGCTAAGACAAAAGAAAGATTGCTATGGAAAGACCAGATGTCATGAACTGGCGATACAGGTACCTGCGAGATATAAAAAAATACAGAGAAAACAACCGTACTATCATATATCTGGATGAAACCTGGATCGAAAGCAATCTTTGTTTTACAAAATGGTGGGAGCTAGACAAAATTGGAGCTTTTCAAAAGCATAATGCCGGAAGCAGATTGATTGTTGTTCACGCAGGAAGCGAAGATGGTTTTATAGAAGGGGCAAGATTGGTCTTCCAATCTGGCACTACCTCGGGTGATTAGCGTGGCCAGATGAATTTTGAAAACTTTTCTAAGTGGCTGGAACAAAAATTATTGCCAAACATAGGTGTGATCTGTATGGACAACGCCTCCTATCACACAAAAATTCTGAATGCAAAACCCAGCAAATATGCCACAAAAAGGGAGCTTTCCCAGTTTTTAGAAAAAAACCAAATTCCCCACACTCTCGACATGAGAAAAACTGAGTTGTACGACTTAGTAGTGGCTAATGCACCTGCTCAGAAAAAGTATTGTGTGGATGAAATGCTAAAGAGTAGAGGCCATGATGTGTTGAGAATTCCACCATATCACTGCGATCTAAACACAATTGAAATGGCCTGGGCTGCCACAAAAAGATACGTACGTAAGAGAAACGTGAATGGAGAAATAAATCTTACAAGAATGAAAAATTTAATTTCTGAAGCCTTTTCACCCATTACTAAAGAGCAGTGGTCCCAATATTCTAACCATGTAAAAAAAATTGAAAAATACTATTGGGATATAGATAATTTCGTTGAAAAAACAATTGACAATGTAAGTTTTATAGTAGGGGGAGATTCCTCCGAAGACACAGATACTGTAAATGAAGCTATGGAATCTGATTTGGAAAATGATAGTGATTCTATCTTAAGTGGAGTAGAACCACTATAAAACAACAAACTACATACAAATAGTCTTTTTCAAGGCTCACGGTTTTGATAGGCCTCCTGGGGAAACACTCCATGTAAAAAAAAAAGTTGTTAACGCGCCTAAAGTAATACCTCAAAGGTAGTGTGGAAAATTGCATAAAAATGTAATAATGAAACTAAAAAGGGTAGTATACAGAAACAAAACATATAAAAATAAAACGCTGTTATGACTGGGGCTTTAGAGAAAAATGAGGGTTGAAAGGGAATCACTGGCGTTGCGTATTTCCCGAGATAGGAATTTTATAGATACCGAGATAGGAAAATTTTACAAATGCTATCAGAAAATACAGTTATAAAATTCCTAAGTACTGTAAGTAAAAAGTCTGTCAAATTTACAAAAAAAAACTGTCAGCGAGGACGCCAGTTTATTTCCATATATTTTACAGAAGTTTTCCGTAAATTTAACAGATTCTCAGTTTGTTTACAAAAATCTTTCGTATATGAAAAAAAAAAAAAAAAAAAAAAAAAAACAGAAGACTTCTGTAAAATATGTGGAAATAAACTGTTGTCCTGGCTGACAGTTTTTTTCAGTCAGTTTAACTGACTATTTTTTTCACTGTAGCCCACTTTAATATATGCTAAGAGTGTTCCTTTCAAGGACAAAAAGTTGTTACAATACTTCTAAACAGCTTAGAAAGAAACCAATTGTGTTAAACACTTGAAGAAGAATGAACTGATACTAACTCTAAACTTGTATGTCATGCCATTTTCAGAAAAAACTCTTAAGCACAAAAATGGTCTTGCAAAAAGAGCTGAGGCACTATCTATAGCAAAATTCTGGAAAAAATCGTATTAAGATTTTTTTAAAAGATGATTTCCATAACTCTCACAGGTTATGACTTATGACTTGGAGGGGAGGCCCAAAGAGGGCCAGGCACCACGACCAGGGGTCTATTGTACCATCCCCAAGCAATATGGAAAGTCCTGTAAAGGCACTATGAAAAGAGCCCAGTAGCAGATGCGAACATCAACATAGACCTAATAGACATTTTATGAAGCTCCCAGGGCTCAACAATGTGTCGCCCAAGATGCTTAAATCTACAGAGAAATACTCACACTCACAGAGGATATGCAAAGCAGTTTCCTCCTTATGAAGACAACCCTGACAAGTGGGATCATCGACAACTCACTAAGATGCCTTCTAAGGCCACAGTGCCCAGTTAACAGACCAATAGCCCTGCTGAGGTACAGCAGCTCCTTGCATCTATCACCAGGAAAGCCAAGATTAATCTCTTTAGCCTGCCTCTGGCCATTACACTTTAGCCAGTTAGAATACTGAAGCCCAGGAAAGTGGTTAAAGACATTATCCCTTTAACATTTACTAGAGATGCCGAGAACCGGCTCAGGTCCAATGAAAGAGGAACCGGAACCCGACCTGGCAAGACAATCAGCCATCTCATTACCAGGAACACCAGAATGGCCAGGAACCCAATACACAGTAACCTTATTGAGACGAGAGAGCTTACAAAGCCTCAAGTAGCAATCCCAGACAAGGAAGGAGGAGATAGCAATGCTTTGCAAAGCCATCAAAGCAGCCCTACTATCAGAGCAGATAAAAATATGCTACCTAGAGTAACCAGCGTTTAAACAAAAAACACTGCACATATGGATAGCATAAACCTCCGTCTGAAAGACGGAGGCATAGAGGCCCAGAGAAAAAGAAAGCCTAATGCCATTGTCCGGACAACAAACTCCAGCTCTGGTACGATTACCAAGCTTGGAGCCATCAATGTACCACACAATACACCTGTTCTTACTATAATTAGGAAGCTTTCGCCAGTCATCTCTAGAGGGGAAATGAACAGAGAAAGATCCATCAAAGACATACCTGACAAGCATATTGTCAGAAGGCATGCAAGGATGAGCCTGCATAGAAGGATCAAGATCACCCCAAGAAAGGTACTGAGAATAACCCTTCCAATAACCCAGGTCCATAAGCCTTTTTTTACAGACCAGGGCTTCCGCCTCAATATAAGAATGCAGAGGCAAAAGGTTTAAAAGCAGTTCAGTGATTGCAGTAGGACTTGTACGAAGGTAACCAGTGATAGCCAAGCATGCCATCCTTTGAACGGGGGGTAAGATCATTCCTAGAAGAAACTAAAGAAGATCTAGACCACCAAACAATGGACCCATACGAGATGATCAGACGAACAATCATGGTGTAGATCCAATGGCTAGTCCTGCCAACAGCACTCCTATAAGCCGAAAAGACTCGTTTGGCCTTAGCAAGACAGTAGTCAAGGTCAAAGTACACACACAAAAACTTCACAGAAGAAGAACAAGCAACAGGCTGTCCAAAAAAGGAAATCTTAGAAGACTTGAAGTGCTTTGCACTAGGAAAAGCAACAAGACAAGTCTTCAGGGGATTGACAGAGAGCCCAGAATCAAAACACCAGCTCTTCACCGCCTTCAGAGCAGAGTTGATGAAGCCAGTGACCACAGAACCAAACTTGCCCCTGGCCACAATGGCAATATCATCAACATAACCAATACAGTGAACCCCAATGCTAGATAACTTTACCAACAAGGAGTCCACCACAATATACTACAGTAGAGGAGAAAGAACCCCATCCTGGGGAGTACCGGCAGAAAGAACTCTCGCAGGTTGATCGTTTATTACAGTGAATAGTATAGCCTGTGAAGAAACATTCTCAAGCTTTTTCAAGTGTCTAGCATCAGTGAATTATTTTAAAAGCTGCTCAAATGTTGTATGATTTCTGGTGTCGTGCTTGTAGCGGCCGTGCTCATAGCGTCCATCCCATTAAGGGTGCTCGTGGTGTCCATCTTCCCCACCACCTGTTTTCACCCTAGTAATAATTGAAAAGAAAAAATAACAAAGGCAAAAACGACTGAATATAGACCTACTTTAGTAGTGGCCATTTTAGTGCACAAAATCGTAGATTTGATTGCTATGGGTTGAGAAAAGCTCCTACAATAAAGCAGCCGTTTCTGAAGACATTTCAATATTTTTAAGGCGATTAAATTATTATTATTTTAAGTACTTTTAAATTATTTCACATATATTTTCTTTTGAATGCAACATTACAAATCAAGAAAATAAATCGTTCTATTTTTAAAATAGAATAATTGAGATGCTCAAAGGTTAAAAAAAAAAAAAAAAAATCCTAATTTTAGAAAACAATAATATATGAAAAAAAAAAAAAACCAAGAGAAAACCTTCTTTAGCAAGAAAATTGAGTGACTTTTTAGAAAAAATTTATCTACTGCAGATGTTCTACAACACAAACAGGGGGTTACATAATGTGAATTAACCACTTTCTCTCTGAGCACATTAAATTTCTTGTTTCATTCACTTATCTTTAATTTATGTTCTTTACTTCAACACCAGAAACTATTTGAAATTAAACGTGGTGGTAGGGTCAGTTATCTAGACCAAGGGGGGAGCGGGTTGCCTTCCATGGGGGACTTTCTAAAGGATCCTAACCCGTATTTACGTGAAGTCTCTGAGAAAACGACGAAAAACTCTGGGCGTTAAGGTCGGCGGACGTGACCTAGTTTTGAAAATTTTCAGACTTATTGAATGGCAAAAGTAATTTCATTAGATAGATTTACGAATGCAATGCACAGTTGCATAAGCAAAGCCCTTCCAATATTTAATTTTATTCAGTTTATTTATAATTTATTATAAGATTGCATCATAAAATTATACAGCTTCAACCTAATTTCATGACAAAGCAGAGTGTTTTTAAAAGATTAAAATAAATATAAAATAGTTATAAAAGCATGCATGTTTTACAGTTTTTAAACCGATCGAACTAAAAAGTAAAAAAATTATTTTCATTTATATATATATATATGTGTGTGTGTGTGTATAAATACAAATACTTAACACACACACACATATATCATGTTTATTCTGTCGGAAATAGCATTTCTCGAAAGTACGCTTTGAAGAAAGATTGCCATTAGAGCGTAATATATTAAAATCCTTTTGGTACTCTTGTAAGAAAACTATAAATGCTATAGACAACATTTTCAATGGACAGTATAATTTTTGCCATCCTTAATACTATATGTCAATTTTATTTTCTTTGAAATAACTGATTAGTTCTAAAATATGCTTTAAAGAATTACTATCCGTAGAGCGTAATGTATTTGAATTCTTTTTGGTATTCCTGAAAAAAAGGTCTATAAATAGAACAAACTTATTAAATTATTGTATTGTCTTTGATCTTGATAAATGTGTAAAATTTCAATTTAATCTGACATTCTGAAGTTTGTGAAAGTTACTTTTGAATGCTCTCTTTACATACATACAGGTGAAGTTAATAAAAGTGTTTAAATAAAAAAAAAGAAACCTATACTCGGGGCACACCTTACCTGATAACAGAGGAGAAGGCTAGAGGAGCCTTTTCACTACTTTCCGAATGTATCACTCTGACACTCGTTTCTCTTTCCAATCATTTGTCTGTCAATATCACAAAGCAACCCAATCGCAAGGCGAATCTGCATTTCTGATTCCCGCCAGCACGAAAGAGGTCTATCATTGGTCAAGCGTCTGCGAAGGCGTTACATCTAATTTCTGACTTAATTTCGTAATCCTTTTAATTATTGAATTCAAATAAGATAAATATGCAATTATTTTATAACATAGACTTTATTTTAGCACTTAATAGTTGATAAATGTCTTAGTTCTGTAAAAAGCAGGGCAAACGGAAAGAACTATTTGAAAGCGGCGGAATCACACGGTCTGCAGCATTCCCTCCATTATCAGGATAGCTGTGCCCCGAGTATAGAATTATTTTGTAGATACGTATACAAGTGTGTTGGATTTATTGGATTATTTTGACAGTCATTTCCAGTACATTGTTCACATTTTTCCAGAAAAAAAAAAAAAAAAAATTCCACCGTAAGTTTACTAGCCATGTATGTGCGATAAGGTGCTAATTACGGCTACCTGATTTTACCTGACGGAAAATCTGTTATCGAATTTCCCCAGTGAACTCGACCGAATTCACGTGACCGACTGTCAACTTAACGTAGCAGGACTATACAGAAATTTCCTGATAAGTAAATACTGCAGTTAGTTCCCCGATTGTTGCACCCCCGACAAGGATCAAAATTATTGTGAGTGTAGAAAACACCACAGTGGAATTACAATACAGAGGACACAATGACCACGGAATTAGACCCCCTTGATGAAAAAGGCAATTGCCAAATGACCACTAGGGGTAACAAATCATTACAATTCAATATGATTCATTACTGGATCGCTCAGACGCAGAAGTTTTTATCCAAAAAGAGTATTTTGTATTTGCATTCCTAGTCTGATTAATAGACATGGCTGATTTCTTGTATGATCCGTATCTTAGTATGAATCCAAACACCCGTGGTTTTGGACTCATGCTTACTCATGCTTGGTTAGTGCTTACATCATTTAAGTTTTGGATTTGTAGAATACCTGCATGATAAAGAAAGAACGTTAGTCAGATGCTGATCCACAGCTAAAAACAGCTCCGTAAACTAGGTGAAAACGAAAGTTCCCTGATTTTTTCATAATCTGTCACCACCCAGTAGCATTTAGTAAGTGAAGAAATTGTACATACTGTAATTTAAAAGAAACTGCAAAATAAGATTTTAAATATTAAAAAGCCCATTTTACTCAGTAAAAATCTTCATAGTCATTAATAACACATTCTAATCTACACAAACAGAAATAAACAAAATAGTTATAGACATTATTATACTGTTATTAGTGAAGTAAATAGAATCCAGATATTACTTCAATGGATTTTACATTAAATACTTTTTAAAAAAATAAAGCAAAAGTTTTAATTTGATTAAAAACAAATTTTAAATTTTGTAATTAGAACTTACATTTTGTTTTTTCAAATAATCTTCTTCATAAACTTCAGCAAGGCTTTTTTTACTTTTTGTTTGGTCTAAGGCAACTTCTTTTTTATAATGTATGATCTCTTCTATACGTTTCTCTTTCCTTTCTACATCATTAAATGCCTGAAAACATAAATATCAAAAACTGAAATATCTACAGCACATAATTTTTATTAGGGAAAAAGAAGGCACTTTCACATCACAAATACATATCTAAAATTATAAAATACAATAAAAAATACACTTTAGTAGGCTCGTAATAAAATGAGAAATGATGTACTTTTATAGGACAAATAGCAGTTAAAAAGGAAAAAAAGAGGAATATACAGAGTACCTCCAAAACACTGACTTAATTTCTTAAATATAGATCACATGCGTATACAGTCATACCCAGGTCCCAGGCAATCCATATTTAAAAATTGTTTGCAATTTAATGAATTTTTCCTTTTCTAAGATTAAAATGGAGGCAAACATCCCTAATGAATAATATTTAATGAATAATAAAACCCTAATTAATGAATTATTTCAACAGACAAAAAGAATTTCCTAATTTTGGTTAGAAAATGGATTGCTTTTGAAATGTCATTTGTAATTCATCTTGTCAATAACTAAACACTTTGGTTGAAAACCAGCAGCTTTCTACAGCGGAGGGAATAATTTTTAGTAATTATATATAACAATTTTTACCAGTTCTTAATTATTAAAAAGTTTCTCATTTTGCAAAATGCCAATGTCGAGGGAAGTTTTAGAGAACAACTCTCTTATAAGAATAAGAGAGATTTTTTAAAAGGGAGTTGTTTGGCATCACTGTACCTCAGAGAAATGTGAGGTGCATTGTATGCTCGATTTTGCTGAACATTTGACTTTTGCAATTTTGTAAAAAATGGCAGTTTCTTAGAAATGAAAATATTTTTCACTGCATGAAAAGCTTAATATTTTATTTGAATTTAACAAAAACTTTGGACCACAAAATGCTTTAGCACAGCTCCTTGAAAACTCCATGTTGACATAGCTACAATTGTTAAACAACAAGCAGAAATTGAAAAGGCATATGCAGAATGCAGCAAAAAATCGTTGAAAATAAGAAAGTTATTGAAAGTCACTCCTATTTCTGTTCTTGACTATGGTAGAGTAATTCAATATAGTTTGTGGAAAAAAAAAAAAAAAAAAAATAGTTGGTAGTGGACTCTAGTCAAAGAAAAAGCCCTTCAACTTGTGGTAAAACATAACATAAAAGATTCCTGCATCCAATGGTTGAATAAACCATTTTAAGAAAAGATAAATCTAGTCCAAAAGTAAGTGTGTGGAGAAAAGAAGGAAGTAAATGGAAAGAATTGGGAAGAAAAGTTACTCAGCCAGTCTGAAGGGTATTTCCATCCAACATTTACAACACAGATGAATCAGGATTGTTGTTTGAAATACAACACGACCAACAGCTTTGCTATAGAAATGAAAAATGCTATGATGGTGGAAAAAAGCAAAATGAGGATTAAAGTTTTGCTTGCAATTAATGCTGATGGAGCTAACAAGTTGTGACAGAAATACCACTAAATCCCTGATGTTTAAAAAACATGAAGACTTACTGGCAAAATATTCAGCAAACAAAAAAGATGGATGACATACCTATTTACAGACTTTCCGTATTTAGATAAGTCTAAAGATAAACAGAGAATGTTTTTTTGTTTGTTTATTGAATGATGTCAGTGATCAGTGAAACACCTGAAGGTAGCCTTGTGCATGGCTGAAAGTGCTAGTGTGTGTGGATATTTCTTTTGTGTGTTAAAATGGAATTGTGAATTTAAATTGTCAATCAGTAGATAATTAAATTAAATGAATAAGATGTAATTATATGACTTTATTTTCTCAATTCAAGTTTGACTTTACCTTCATAATTTTCTAGTCAATAATTATCTTTGAACATTCACAACATAGAAAATTATTGGATGTAAATAAATCAAAAATCTATTTTTTATTTTTATTTCATTAATGAAAGTAATGTATTCACCAGTTCAATAAAAGTCAAGTATTGTATTATCAAATGTAATTTGAATTTAGTTTCTGAATGTAACTACTAATAAAACAATAAATCAAGCATGTAAGAAAATGTGCTAGAGCAACCCTTCTAAATACATTCTTTAGAGCTTATCGAGAATTTCGGTCCTTCTTTCTGCTTTTAGTAGTTACCTTGGGAGATAATTAATTAACAATTTCTCCACTACCTAGGCGATTATGTGCTACAATAAAGTAAACATTAAACTTGGGTATTAATTTTCATGTTTAATTCTTAACTTTTTTGTCTGCATGGAAAACACAACAAACTGTTTTCTGCTACAACATTTAAAGTCCCGCACAAATTACTGAGCAACCAACAGTATTTTCACCCTGCTTTCTCCATTTTTTTTAAAATTACCATGCATAAGCAAGAAATTTCTCTTACTTTCAATTAATATTAGAGAACAAAAAAAAAAAAAAAAAAAAAATCTATCCAAAAAGATAATCATACTTTATTCATTATAGCCATAATAGTTATTTCTTCAATCCTTTCAGTTAGAGTTTTATCAACCAGAAGATCTGTAAAAATAGAACAGTATGTTAATAATATTGCAAGGCAAACAAATAAACAAAAATGAAATATGTGTAAGGTACTATATGTGATGCAAAAAACTTGCTAATGATGAAACACTAAAGAAATTTTTGCTTCCAGATATTTTTGAAAATGAAAGGACTCAGTCCCTCCCTTTTTATTTGTATACCATTGATTTTTTTTAAACAGATATACTTCAAATAAATAATTTTGAAATATTTGTTTTAGCACTTATTTTGAACAAACAAATAATAATAGTAATAAAAACAGTTTAATATGACTGGATAATATGTTCAATAATGTATAATAAATGTTTGATTTGATAAAAAAAAAATTCTTTTCTCTCTCATTCCAGCTCTACCAGTTACAAAGACTGAAGAATTTTCTTTTACTTTAATAGTATCGCATTTATTGTCAAAGATTTACCACATGAAAAAAAGGATAGAATGATGAATTCTGGGAAAAAGTTTATTTCAAATCGAAAACATTATGAGCCATGCATAAAAAACACATATTTAAGTGCAAATTATTTGCATAAAGAAAGTGTAAATGGAAATGAAACTGGAATTGTTTCTTATTAATTTTTGATAAGAGTATAAAGTGCAGTAGGTGTGCACAAACTTTATACGAGAACGACCACTCACAGAAATGACTCAGCTGACAAGGTCTACAACCCCACCTCAGTTGGAAAGTGAAACAGCTCCACTATAAACCTGTGTCAGCAATTTTTATTTTTTAAAGGCACAATTGTTTGTTTTGAAACCAGAATTTTTGCAAGAAAGGCAAAATAGTAAAATATAAATAGTAAAAATGCATCAAAACCCATAAAAAAGGAAAATGATGACAACCCCTCCTAGAAGCACTAATTAAGTATTTTTACAAGCAATTTAAGAAAGTAAAAACACTTAAAATATCTACTGTTAATATAATATTCAAAATAAATTACTTTATAAAGACCACACACACATAAAAGCTAAAGCAATACATACATTTGCGTGGAATGAAAGGTGCAGTTTTCTTTTGCTAAAAATTTCAACCTTCATACAGGCAGGAGAGTGTGAAAGCACCATACGAAATGTAAGTATTGCATTGTTTTTAATGTATGTTTTATAAAAAGATTTTTACACTATTTTATTTAGAGAAAATCAAAACTTTTTAAGCAAAAGGTGAATATAGACTAGTTTAAAAGTAATATGAACTAACAGAAAAAAAAAAGTTCCTGAAGAATATTTTGGTTTAAAATTGAATTAAGTATCACAATATTAAATATACATTGAGCTTAGTATGTAAATTAACATATTAAAACTCAACTTTCTAAATTAGAATTTTTTATTACCACAAATATTAATGCAATGCTTGAAACTAACTATACTAATCATTTTTGGATCAAAGAATTTTCCAAAATTTTTTTTGTATATACATATTTATATGCAAATTTATATCCCGACATAAGCAGTCATCACTTGGTCCTACCTATGGCATATTCAGATTATTGCTCTACTGAATATGAATAAATGATTTTAATAATGTAAAAAATAAATAATAATAATAAAAGATGCTGTAAACATTAAACAAAATTAAGAAAATGCACACATATTCAAAAAATTACATAATACACCTAATACAACACCTTTTTTCATATTACTATCGAATTCAGTTTCTTGATTCATCAAACTGTCAATGGGTCTACTGCCAGCAGCAACTTCACCGGTTAAATGCCATGGTAATTTTTGAAGCATACTTTTCTCATACTCATGAATATTTTTTTTTATCTGAAATATGATGAAATGTTTTATTATTGCATCAAAAATAATAATGTAAATATAGTGGACGCTTGTTAATTTGAACTTTCATGTAGGTCAACCTGAACTAATCCAGACTCCCTTAAAAGCTTATAAAGTAAAACCTCACTATAAGGATATTCGATACAACAATAAATCCCGTTATAATGACAAAATTTTATAATGCCGCACAATTTCCATACAATATCATGTCTTCTCTCCACGATATAACGATACATCCCTCTAGAACAATAATTTTACTAAGCCCCTTAAGTGTCATTGTATCGAGGTTTTACTGTACAGTTGAACCTGTCTATCTGGAATCTCATGGGAAAGAAAAAAGAAAATCGAGATAAGGAGGTTTTAACCTTTTAATGCGCAGTGTTCCCACTCTGGGAACACCAAATTGTGACGTTTTGACTGTTGCCAGTCACGAAGTATAGATTTGATTTCTATAAAAATAGTTGTGGGTGACATAGCTCCACGAGAATCCTTTACTTTTTAGCACGTCATTTCCTGTAAAAAAATTGTCACGATTATTTTTAACAGCACTGACATCTGCTGAAAAATGGAAGAATGCGAGAACAGATGGATGGATTGCCCAATGCTGAAAAAAGGGCAGACATTGCCATAGCTGGACTTAACTACCAGCAAGAGACCCTTTTTTGACGACAGCTGGCCAGCCAGCTGTCGTCAAAAAAGGGTCTCTAGATCTGTGGCACGCGATCAACGTTTCGATCGTCCGCCATCTTGCTGGTAGTTAAGTCCAGCTATGGCAACGGCTGCCCCTTTTTCAGCATTGGGAAAGGGTTGCGCCTCAAAGGGTTAAATGCTGTAAGTTAAGTACGTTTTATTTGCTTTTACTGTACAAAAATACAGCAGTATGTTCGCAGATTTATTTTACAAACATCCATAATATTTTTTAAAATATAAATATGTACCTTTAACAATAAAAATAGTCTGACTTTTGATGTCTAACTTCCTTTGTTTCTGACAGCTTTCTACGGTCACCAATCCCTTATATCAAAATTTACATGAGACTTAAGAAAAGTTCAGTTTTACAAGGCCTTCTATTCTTCTTTTTTTGTCTCTTTAGATGCATCCGTATTTGGTATGCAACATTAGTTGAAGAAAGTTGCTGTTTAAACACTGATTTTTGTAATTTACATAAACTAAAATACATTGAATTCTGATTGCAAATGTAGGGAATTTTAGAAATTTTGAGATACAGAAGTTTTTGACATAGCTAAAAATTAGCAGTCACCACTCGCCATGTGGGGATAAAAAAAATTGCCATCGGTTGTCACTTAGTCGGCAGTCTTCCACCGCTGTATGTTTCAGAAATATTTATATTAAAATTCAGCAGTTTTAAAATAATAGGAAAGTTTAATTCAAGGGATACGTCACATGGTCGTGGTGGCTGCTAACCTGGAATGTGTGTGGAGCAGTGTTAACCACACTTTGGACGACTGGCCATTATCAGTGTTCAAAGACACTCTTCAGTATAGAATGCAAAAAAAGCAATCAATAAAGCACTTTAGAGACATTTGATCTTACATTTGCCCTTAACTTCTGGTGTTCTGATACTGTCAGATTTCGACGTCCCATCTTCCAAAGTTAAAATCTTTTTTATGAACTGCAAGCTTTGCCTCTGGGCTCACTACAAGTGCAGCTCTAACACTGTCTTTAATATCATGTTTTATTTTATACCATACAGTTGTATTGTGTAAAAATGTAATCTAAATCTATTCATAGCATTTTATTAAACAAACATAAAGTTAATTTAGATACGTATTATTTTGCATGATTTCAAAGATACCCTGATTTCTTTTAATGATTCTTTCTGACTTGACTCACATTCATAGTATAAAGTTGTTTATTTTTATAAAGTAATACTTTAAAATAAAATTTAATTTTTATTGATAAGAAATATAATTCATTAAATTGATTTTTAATGATAATAAAATAAATTATTTAAATTTTATACAAATAAAAAAATTCCACTGATGTGTGGGCATTAATTCAAAAAAGTGGTTATTAAAAAATGGAGGCTACTGGCCAATGGCTATTAACCAAGTATCATAATTTTTACCTATAGTTTATGCAGGTTTGAGATAGACAGGTTTGACTGTATTGGATTTAATGTGAAAAATCTTAAACTCAAACTACATTTTTATCACTTCGCTAAATTCAAACAAATCATTTCGCCAAATTTCAACTTGATTGGTTAAGATCTTCAGTTGTTGCTTTGGACTTGAAGTTTGAAAAAAAAAAAAAATAAAATAAATAAATAAATAAATAAAAAAAAATGAACTTTTTGAAAAATTTCTACAAAATATAATTTTTTAAAAATTTTCTTGTCCTTAGAAATGAAGTTTACTGGATTGACTCTATATTAAGTGTGCAAATTTTCAGCTCGATCGATTAATATGTTCAGTTGCCTCAATGAACCTAAAGTTTGAGAAAAAGTGAAAAAAAAAGTAAATTTCGCAAACACTCTTTACAGATATTTCATTCCTTTAGTATTAACATTTTGTGTGTACATCAAGTCTATATAATGTAAGTAATGTGTTTGCAATAGTTGTTAACATATGGCACTGTAATTGCAAGCCTCCATATTCTCTCGATCCGATTCCTTGTGACTGCTTTCTGAGGGCATACTTAAGGAATATATCTACTGAAACCATCCAAAAGAATGATTATACTTATAAATAATGATTGCCGACCCATTTTGTTTTGCAGATCTATCTGTTACCCGTTGTGCACGTGAGGGGGAAGGGTGTTGGGGGTTCCAGTCCCGCTTGTCGGATATTCTTCAGCATAAAATCAACACATTTATAACTTAAACGTAAATATTTTGCCTTTTAACATTGATGACATCTATGAGCCCCCTTGTCAAAGGAACTCTCTGTATCCATTTGTCTCCAGATTGAAAGGCACTGTCTACCTGAACTTTTCTAATATGTTAGATAGCCTGAATTGTCGATTAGTGCAGTATATGAAACCGTTCCCACTCAGACATTACAGGGTCTGATGACTAATTTTATTTTTCTTTTGCTTGTAAAATCTCTGTATGCCAAACGATGGCCATTTTAAAAAATTTGCCAGGAAATTAAAACCTTGATTTTAAAATTAAGCATGACAAAAACAAAGTTCAATAGAAGAACAGTGCTCACAACTGTTTTTAATGATATCTCTAGAGGAAAAGGGACCAAATTCTAGAAAAAAGAGACCTTGTAATACACAACCTACAATATTTGCAGCAAGTTGATTTTTTTACACTCATGATATGGGATGTCAGCTAAGCTGATATTTTAAAATTTGTACCTAAAAATATCAGAATAAGAGAGGAATAAAACAGTAAGTTTTAAACAAACATAGACAAGATGAAACATCGAAATCTTAATGTTACAAATTATCCCTTTAAACACCCTGTATTGCTTTTTATCAGCAATACATAGTTCCAATGCTTCACAGGAAAAGAAATATATACACAGCAAAAGCTTGGGAAATATCAAATGCCAGATGCATTAAAATTTCGTACAGTTGAGTGTGTAAATTAAATGAAGTTTGAAGAGTAAAGTCAAGGAAAGGTGGTGAGGGGGTTAAATCTGATGCACATTGAGCTTTTCTTTTTTCTAATAGATTATAGGACCCCTTACAGGACAGTCTGAAAACTGAAAATATAAAAAAAAACAGTGTTTCTGTTATTAGTTTTTAAAAAAGCCAGCATATTTCAGTCTTAAGGGGCTATAATGAATTCAAGTTGGGTGGATTGTCATTATCTGCATTTTTGTGAAAAATTAAACCTTTCTGCAAAGCTTTACTCATACAAACTTAAATTTGAACAAAATATATCAAGATATTAAAAAAAAGTATGTTTCGAAAGGGGGGTGATGGGAGAAGAGAGAATAGAGTTCCCGTCGAAGCACAGTAAAGATAACGATTGCATGAATAAAGAAGAATAATATTGAAGAACAATTTTGTTTAATACATTTAAAAAAAAATTAGTAACGCTTTCTTTTTTTTAGTATTTAGAATTTTTAACCTTTTGGTTGCGATCCTAAAACTAGGAATTTCATGCACTTGACTTAGATCTGTCCTGATGTTACTGGATAAATGTGAGGATCCCATTTAGTATTTATTTAGTTATGCTATTCACCATGGCACAGAATTAAACATGTTTACAAGTGTAAACACCGACTGTGGTAATTTAAAGTAGATGCTTAAAAAAAAAAAAAAAAAAAGATGGAAAAGAAGCACATATGTTATTTTTTCATCTGTGTTCCCAAGGGTAACTCCAGTATGGGGGCCATGGCCCCCTCCGAAATTTTGTTTTACAACTTTAGATTCACATACTTTATGATTTCACATGTTCAATTTGCATTTTGAACAATTAATAGGCCTATGTAAAATGTTCAATGGTCCCCTCCTAGAATTCAGTTTGGATCTGCCCTTGTGTGTTCTCCTGTCTTCTCAGATTGGATTATTAAAATGTGATGGTGAAAAGGTAGTTCTAAGATACATATTTTAGTTTCCAATTTTCATTGTAAATAAGTAGGACCAGTGAAGATTCTAATTTTTGACATTTATGTGGATAAGTTTCTCAGTCAGTTTGCAATTAGACTTTTTACAGGTGCTTCTCGTTTGAGAGTTACCACAGCACGACTTCTGAATTGCTAGAATCCATGGTGAAAAAGAGAAAATAGAAAGCATTTACATGAAAAGGGGACTTTTAGAGAGTTCTAACTAAAAAAAGAGACTATTCGTGAGCCCTGGAAGAATGCAGATAATGGCATGCTTATTATGTTACATAAGTTTTAAAAAATTGATACAGAATTTTTGAAATAACAATTACAATAGGTGCTAACAGTGGCACTGCACATCATAAAGCTCGTATTACCATGTACCAGTATATTTGTTTTTTTCAAGACGTCGCAGCTAAAATTTTTCAAAATGTTCATCGTTCGGCATATAAAGATGACACAAGCAAAAGAAAAATGAAATTAGCCATCACATCTTGTAATGTCTGAGTTGGAACAGATTCATTTGCTGCACTAATCCACAATGCAAGCAACATTAGAGTGTTGGGAGATTTCAGGTAGAGAGTTCCTTTCAATCCGGAGACAAATGCATATACACAGAGTTTCTTTAAGGAGAGGGTGCTCATTGATGTAATCTTAATGTTAAAAGGTGAAATTTTTACGTTAAAAATTATAATTGTGTGGATTTTATGCTGAAAAATATTTGACAAGTGAGACTGGAACCCCCAACACACCCCTTCTCAGGTGCGCAACAGGTAACAGATTAAGCTGCATGACAAAAATCGATCGATGATCATTATTTATAAGTATGATCATTCTTTTCGATGGTTTCAGTAGACATAGTCCTTAAATATGTCCTAAGAAAGCAGTCACAGGGAGTCAGATCGGGAGAATACAGAGGCTAGTTATTACAGTGCCATTTGTTAACGGCTATTGCAAACATATTCCTTAAGTTATTGAGACTTGATGTACACACTAAATATTAATATTAAAGGAATGAAATGTGTCTAAAGAGTGTCAGCGAAATTTACTTTTTTTCTTTCACTTTTTCTAAAACTTAAGGCTTACTGCAGCAACTGAACACATTAATCGATCGAGCTGAAAATTTACACACTTATTTTCGAGTCAATTAAGTAAACTTCATTGCTAGAGACAAGAAAAAAAAAAAAAAAATACATTTTAAAGAAATTTTGCAAAAAGTTGCTTATTTTCATTATTTTTTTCAACTGAAGACCAATCAAGTTGAAATTTGGCACACTTTTCACTTTTTATAGAGCCAATTTGGCCAAAAAATAGGACTAAGGATAAGCAAATTTTGAACAAAAGGTTTTTTCGATACACCCTAGTTTATATATTAGAAAGTTATTGTATTTTCATGGTACCACAAAAAAAAAAAAAAAAAAAATGGATTGAATAAATTCCTTTTCTACATGTCTTAATAATTTATTTGTTTAGCATAGGGATTAATCAAATTTCTTCTTTAGAAAATCACCCTGTACCCGAGAAACAAGCTCTAATCTTATTAGGATGAATCTTGAGTAAAACAGGGTAGTGATCACAAATCATGAATTTGGGATTATTTGAACCAATCCCACTTATTCAAGTCACGCTCCACAATCAGGGCTTTATTTAGAATGCTTAGACCATTTTTCTTGCACATTATGAACTTCATAATGGCTTTTTCCTTATTGCTGACAGTTATAAAAAAATCATTAATTATCTGTTTTCAGTCAATTTTTAACCTCAATGACTAATATGATTAGTATTAAAAAATAAAAAGAACTACCTTTTCTTGCTCTATTTCAAATGCAGATTTTTTTTCTGTTTTATTTTCAACATTTATTTCTGAAACCAATTTATCATCATTTTCTTCATTTGTACCATTTTCTAGATCTGCATCAGATAAATTTCTATGAAAAGAATAATAGTAATTAAAAATAAATTTATAGTTAATATACGAAGAAGATATAAAAAAAATCATGATGACAGGAAAAACTAACGAATTCCCAAATTATTATTTGCAATATCAAATCCATAAAACAACCAGTTATATCCATTAAAAATATTTTAATATGACAAGCATTCAAATTCCATTAAAATATAAAGTGGTTATACATTAAAAAAAAAATTTATTTTATTAAAAGAAAAAATGGATACATCCTTATAGTTTGCCTGACATGTATGTTCACTGTTCTAAAGACTTGACACTGCTTCTTCATTAGACTGAAGCCGGTGAATCACTATTGTGCTGGACACAATAATTAATAAGTATTTTGCAAAGTGGGATATGGAAATCCCAGTATAACCATGTCCACAGTAAATTTGCTTGGATTTCTGGTTTGAGTTTAGTCACATATTTTTTTTTTTAGTTTAAGATTTAGCAGTATTTTATTAACTTCTAGTTCATGTATTTTTTTAAAAGCGAGAAAAACCTCACAAATTTGAAACAAACCTTGACGAAATTAAGATGTGTGGAGTGTTTCAGGTCGAACAGTTTACCAACGATGTAAAAAATTTCAGAGTTGGAGATCGAACCCAAGACTACCATTTAGTTTAAGCGCAATCTACCACTGAACTACTCGAGTATGATTCCCAGATGAAATTTCTCGCACACGAATCATTATCACTCACAAACTTCTTCTCTCCATACATCCTTACATGTTTAGTCAGATTCAAATAAATGTAGCAGTAGAATATAATAGTTTATTTTGTTATTTAAAGACATAGCAGGAGTTATGGAACTTAGGGATGCTTAGTATTACATAGCTTAAATTTATATTGCATTAATTGCTGTATTTCTTGAACAGGTATTTTTAAAATCCAGGTAAGTGTTTTTATTTGTTTAGATACTTTACCTACATTTGTACATTGTCAGATAGCTTTGCAATGCTGAATTTTCTGATTTCTTTTTAAAGTAATTTGTAACAAAAGACTGGTAAGGATTTTCATTTGACTTTGAGCTAGGTTAACTGAATAATATACCGAGGTTTTTTAAAAGATAGTAAAAGCCCAATGATTGAGCATTTTCTTATGGCTAAGCAGCAAGCTTTCTACTAAAAAAATATGAGTCATTTTAGCAAAATGTCACAAACTGAAAATTCTTGATTATTTTAAATAGCAGAGAACCACTGACTGATGATTTCACAGGTTTTTAGCACACAATTTTCTCTAATTATCGATGATCAAACTTTGTTAGTGTTTATTAAGTAGGCAGATGATTCATGGCTACCATACAATGCTTGAAAGAAAATGAGTTAGATTTGAAGGTTTGCACCAGAAAATATAGAAAAATACAAGGAAATGAATTTCATCAAGATCCAATGCAATATTTTATATAAGCCATCTCTTAATTTGCATTTTAGACTTGGAATAAATTAACAATAATATTTTAACACCTTTAAATTTGTATAATTAGATCCACCTCAAAATATCTGTATCTGGTAATTTTATTTCATGTAAGTAAATCACTAATTCAATAATTTTGCTCCCTAATGTTATAAATTTAAAAACCTGGTATTATCACTACTTATATACTTGAAATGACACAAACATTAAATAATTAATACATACTCTGGATCTTCATCCTCAGTACTGTGATCATCATCATCCTCAACATGACTATTTTTATCTTCTACTTCTGAATCAGGATCATCAAAGAAATCATCATACATCACATATCTTGCTGACTAGAAACATGAATAATAATATAAAAAAATATATAATAATTAAAAAAAAAGTTTATGAACAGTTGAGTAATAAGTAGAAAATTCTACACACACAAAATATAATATAGACACCAGTTGAGTGAAATAGTCGAACAAGTTGAACGGAATACTTGATTGAATTGAAGATTGAATGTAGGAGAAGGTGTGATATGGGCATAAGGTGTCATCTTTCATTTGTAGGGAATTTCACCTGGCTCGAAGTGAAATCTATGCATTTGTTGGACTTACCTCCTCCAAGTGTTTTCTTTATATTTTGGACAATGGTTTAAAGATAAGGAAATTACTGGCTGAGAAGCTATTCCTCTTTCAATAGGGATGACATAGAAAGCCAGAGAGAGTTATGTTCTACCCACACCAGCAATTAGAAGACAGGGAAAAAGGGGGCACAATTTTCAGTAGTTGTGGGTTACAATGGCCTCTGAAATTCAATCGCTAAGCAACGTCTCTGTTGATCTGAGATAAATCGCAAAGATGGGGGTGGTGAAATTTCAGAAAAATGATAGAATTCCTCAAGCATAGCTACTATCTTGGTTTAATTCTAACGTCATCAAAAAAACTCTGTGAATGATACACCCCAGAAGTACTGAAAACTGTCATATTATTATTACAGAGGATATTACATTGAATACTTTTCTATTGTTGGAATACCAGAGCTAATATGTTGAAGTTAGCAACCTTATGATTATTTTTATGTTTACTTTGATCAGTGCTGTAATTTTTTTTTTTACTATGGATGATAACAGGCATTAAACATTTTAGTTTGGTGACAAATGGTGCCATGTTAACAAAAAAGTGCCAAACATTTCAGTGATGTCGCTAGACTTTGGAAGGGAAAGGTCTTTGGGACCCAGCAGGACTTCAAAATTTCTGGGTCCTTATCAATATAAAAGCATTTGGTTAACTTCACAACTGATGTTATCATGTCTCACCAATTTTGGTGTGCCGACATGTATGAATATCTTATTTATAAATATAACTTAAAACTTATAATTCAAAAAAAAAAAAATTATAATTAATCAAGAAAAATTTGTTGTGACATGCATGACATTTTATCCACTTTGCCTTCACGGCAAAGTGGATCAGTGACGACCGAGGATTTCAGTTTAGGGGGGGCTTGGCTACAAATTTTGCTGAACTCTGCTGCAGTGACCTCGATTAGTTAAACTCTATTATAACGTCAAAATATTCTGAACCACTTGACTGTCCCATAGATTACAAGCAACGTAACTTGTTATAGAGTCATAAATAGTTATCTGACCTTTTTTTAAATGCTGTAACAAGTTTAACAGTGTTTCATTCACTAACTGTAAGTATTTATTTTAAAACTGTCTTTTTTTGGTAAAAAGCACTTTAGAAATAATTTGAAGATGATTAAAAAAAGAGTGAGAAAGAAAAAAAAAAAAAAAAACAACAACAATTCACATTAGCGACAATTTTCATTTTTTAAAGCTTTCCACTTCTAACTTTCTACATTTAGGGGGCTTGAGCGCCCGTAGCCCCCTCCATGGGTGCGCCTATGAAGTAGATGACCCCCCCTTTCCTCAACCCCTTCACCTTCCTGATGACCCCCTGAATCCAAATAATTAATAAATCCTAATAATAAAATCCCTTTTTGTATGAACAGTAAAAACCGGGAGAAAGGCCGCATCGGTAGAAATGTTTTAAAAAGTAAAATGTACTCGCAGCATCTTAAATTATTAAAACTATAATAAAATACTGTTCAAGCGCCCCTCAATCTTATATTATTTTTAAAAAATAACTAGTATGTATTAATAAATTTATCACAAGGAAAATCGGAATATATTTGCGAAAGGAAAGGATATACAACAGTAAAATACTGAACACTCCCCCCCCCCTTCTCTTCTACATTGTTTAAAATATTTACCGTACACTTCTAGAGCTTATAGATTTCATTTCTGAGTAATAAATGTCCGATTTAATATAAAACAAATCATTGTTTAAATTTACACAAGCGAATATTAAAAATAAATAATGCAAAAACTTTATTCTATTCCGGATAGTCCACCATCTCTAACGGAACAGCCTCTAATGTGCAAATGTAAGTGTGAGAAGGGAGAAAAGAGAAGAACGCCAAAGTAATCACCTTATCTCTTCAGCTTAACCACGTGTGCGCACAGTAGGATATATATATAATCCCGGGTAAAAGTAGAGTATAGGGGAAAACATGCAACGCATCATGGGAAAGCGAGATCATCTTTGCATAAACCCTCCTATCGAATCTTTCTATTCTGCATTTCCCCCCCATACATGGTAAGCGGGGTAGAAAGCAGCGAAAGTTCCGGCATTTACTCCGCATTTGTGTGCATGTAAACGGGACCACAAATCACAGTGCAGTTGGTGTTTTACTAGAGATTTACCCGAAAGTGGCAGTCTGAACACCCCCCCCTCTCCTATTTTTTTTAAAAAGAAAATTTTGCGTGATGGAAATTATGCGTCACGTGGGACGCATTGTAATTTTTCTTTTGCATTCTATCATCAATTTTTTGCATATTTGTCATGCTGTAGCGCATAAGCAGCATCACTGCATTTTTTGGTACTTGTATATTATATCGTCGACATTTTCGCCAAAAATTTCACTGTCGCGAAGGTCGGGTTACCTTAAAATACTTCTAGTCAAATATTAGCATACCACCAGAATTGCCATAAAAACAAAAACCAATAGATACTGCCTTTTCCATTTGCACGTGTACATAGATTTAAAGCAATAAATATAAAAAAGGGGTCCATACATTCATATTTGGATGAGTTTATGTGGAGATGCTACATTCTAATGAAGACATTTTTGCTGCAATTCTAAATACAATTCATGATTTCTGGCAAACTACACTGGATTCAAATTAAATAAAGTCATTCATATTTAACTTAAACACCGTATTATTCTGAAATAGCACCTAAAGTACTGACATCATGCCTCTAGTTAAATGAAATACACAGTTTATAAAACACAAAAATTTTGGTGTATTATAAACATAAACCTATTTAATAAATACTTAAATTCTGTCAAGGCATACAAAATATTTAAAAAAAAAAAAAAAAAAAAAAAACATACGCAAACATTTAAATATAAGTACAACACAAACACAGTTCAACAAATTGTGCCTTGGCAGCCTACACATAACAGCTCCGCTTAATGAAAACTCTGCAGTTAATAACACACACTTTTTGTATTATTCCCATTACAATGCTTTGTTAAATGCTTAAATTTTGGGACTATATTCCGTATACGGTGCCTTGTTTACATGTCAATGGTTTGTTTACAAATCATTGGCGAACAATCTGACGCGAGAGTGAGCGATGCACCGCCAACTGCCGGTGGTAGTTGTGACTGGCAACCATAAAGAATACGTGTTTCGTCAGGTTTGGGAATTTGAAATTGTTTGCGTTATTGATGGAAGGGAATGAAATGTGTTATGTTAATATAAGAAAAGAATTTGTGGGTGTTTGTTAGAAATATAGTACGTTATAAGCCGGTGGGTGTTGGGGACATTTCTGAGCGGTTATTTACCAAAAAAATAGAGGTAAGTGTTCTTTTTTAACGAATCTTTCGATGTTTAAGGTTTTTAATGTGAATTTTAAATTGATATTTGAAGTGTTTATGTTTTCGTAAGTGCTATTTACGTGCTATTCTAATCATACTGACTTTATAAGAGGTGTACAACTAGGTTGTTTAATCCACCGATGTTTTTTTGAGTTGAAAACGGGCCAGTGTTTGCCCAGTTTACATTAGCTGTACAACTAGGTTGCTTAGTTCACTGTTGTTGTTTTTTTTTAGTTAAAAACGGTCCACTGGTTGCGTAGTTTACATAGCTGTACAACTAGGTTGCTGAATCCACTGAGGTTTTTTTAGTTAAAAACGGGCCACTGGTTGCCTAGTTTAGATAGCTGTACAGCTAGGTTGCTGAATCCACTGAGGTTTTTTTAGTTAAAAACGGGCCACTGGTTGCCTAGTTTAGATAGCTGTACAGCTAGGTTGCTGAATCCACTGAGGTTTTTTTAGTTAAAAACGGGCCACTGGTTGCCTAGTTTAGATAGCTGTACAGCTAGGTTGCTGAATCCACTGAGGTTTTTTTAGTTAAAAACGGACCACTGGTTGCCTAGTTTAGATAGCTGTACAACTAGGTTGCTGAATCCACTGAGGTTTTTTTAGTTAAAAACAGACCACTGGTTGCCTAGTTTAGATAGCTGTACAACTAGGTTGCTGAATCCACTGGGGTTTTTTTAGTTAAAAACGGACCACTGGTTGCCTAGAATGACTAGTAAACATGGCGACAGTCGCTGGAGCTTGGCGGTCGCCAAGCTCCAGCGACTGTCGCCATGTTTACATAGGGTGGGCACCGGCTTGTATGATTTTACCAAATTTTGTTTAGTCATAAATCAATTTTAAAAATCAATCCAACACATAAAAATTTATAAATTTTAAAAGAAACACGATTCATTTTATCCATAGCAAAACATACAGTATTTTGATACACATTATATGCACAATAGCAACGGAACTGCAGAGTACAAACCATTGGCAAGTAATCTCTTCGCTTGGCATGTCGACGGTATAATACACAAGTACTACCCATTTTTCAATTCAACAACTATAAAATGAACACAATTTATAGTACTTAGCACAGTCAGCAAAGTAAATGTCAGTTAAGAACAACCAGGCAACATAGAAATTATTGATAAAAACTCACTCTTTTAGATTTTCCTGCTTCATCATTGGAATCTTTGTCAGAGTCCTCATCATGGTCATCAGATGGTATATCTTGAAATAAATCAATTTCATCTTCAGAGGCATTTGCATCTCCCCTTTCCTCCTTAATATCTTCTACTTTTAAAAAATCTTCAAGTTTGGATAATTTAAAGAACTGGTCATCCACTATAGACTTGTACTTTGATTTCTTTTTATGTGAAAGCTGCTTAGTTTTACTTTTAATGAATTTTGAGGGAGAGTCAGAATCATCATCAAAAGCATATTCTTCCTTCGATTTCTTTTTAGATGACTGATTCTTCGGTAAATCACTGGCATAGTCCGAGGAGGAGTCAGAATCATCATCATCAAAGGCATAATCCTCCTTCGTTTTCTTTTTAGATGACAATTTCTCCTTCAAAGCATTGCCGAATTCTGAGGGAGAGTCAGAATCGTCATCAAAAACATAATCTTCCTTTGATTTCCTTTTAGAAGACCTTTTTTTGGTTAAATTATGGCTTAGTTCAGAGGGAGAATCAGAGTCGTCGTCAAAAGCGTATTCTTCTTCTGCAGCACTTGATTCGTGGTTATTTATACTATTATCATCTACAAGAGATACACTTAAATTTTGGTTGTCTGAAAATTTATTTTTATTTGATGGTAAAGACTCTGTTTGAGAATTTTTAAACACATTGATTACGTCTTTTTCAATTTTTATTCCAAAGTCTTTAACTGATTCCGTAAAATTAGATGACAGATCTTTATTCAGTAGATCAGTTTGTTGCCATATTTGTTCATCGTCAAAGCCACTGACATACAATTTAGACAACGATTTACCTTTGATGGTATTATTGCATAAAGAATAACTATAAGACTTTTGATTCAACTCTTTGAATAATACATCTATGTTTTCCGGCAGAGACCTGAAAAAAAGGAGAAAGTAAGTTTCATGTACTATATTTATAATTTCGAGCATAAGTCATAGTACTATTCAATGACTCTTACTTAAAATGAGTTTCGGGGTTTTTCACAATTTCATTGAATTTACTGTGTTCAGTTATATGTACCGCATGTGAAACTTTAGAGGACTCCATCTTGATTGTTTTGATACAAATCATCCTGCGAAGTTGAGAAAAATATTTCCTGTCCCATACATATTCCGGTTCAAGACATCTGGGCTGCGTTCAGACTGCCACTTTTGAGTAACCCGAGTTACTCGGGAAAAAACCAAGCCGTTCAGGATGCCCGATTTGAGCTTTTCGGGGAGATAAACAAAAAGCGTTCAGATTGCCAAGTTAAGGCGGGGCCTTCGCTATTTGTAACGGGCCTGCGCGTGTATTTCGATGAGTCATCCAAAGAGGCCTACGGATGCTCGCGTCTTCACATATACATCAAGCATTTTTTAAGCTTTCCAAGGCTTTGAAGCGTTATTTAATGTAGCTTTATGCCATAATTGTGCTACTAATTTTATCAGTTTCTTTACTATGATACATGTGGACATTAAAGCAAGTAGATGTGTTAATTTGAAGGAAAAACAAAGCAGTGCTTGCTCTCATGATTCATTATTTTGGCTTGATTTTTAATATACATTAAACAAATTATGCTGATTTTTATTATACATTAAGGTAAACATATTCATAAATGATAAAAAGTTTATTTATACAGATATTTTTATGAATTTCTTTATACTGCATATTTAAGTTTAACATTTTAAAAGCAGTTACAACCATAACCAGTTTTTAAATAAAATTAACTAACAGTTATTAAATTTGCGTTAATTAAATTTTGTCCAGTTAATATATTAACAGAATATATGACGAGGTGCTGAAATAGAAATGAAGATATTTGATATTTACAATTCGCATATACATCATTTAAGTACTACTACAATATTTAATTTTTAATCTTTTGTAAGACGTGGATATTTGGCGAATGTTTACTATAGTTAGAAGTACAACCTGGTGTACTGCATTCCTTTGGCAACTAACTTAAAAATAATGTAAATTAACTTAACGATAAACATTTAGAATAAATTACTCAATAAAATGTGTCCCATAAATAGTAGTACGAACTTTAAGGGAAGATGAAAGAAATCAAAAGGATTAAGAATCACGTAACATAGCACGGCCAAACACGTTGTTTTCATGCTCAGCTTATGTATTGAAAATTTTACCATTCCCGATATTAAAAGGATTTATAATTTTCGTTTATAATTCCATATATTTTTTTTCTTCCAAGAAAAAGTATTAAATTTTAGAAAACCATAGTAGGAAATACCACGAATATTCTAATATCTTTTTTTTAAGCGATTACTAACTGGTGCTTGAAGACAATGTTTTCGTCCTTGCATTGCTGTATACAGTGAAACTTCTATGAGCGACCACTTCTATTTAGTGACCCCCTACTGCAACGACACATTTTTTAAGGCACCGATTTTTTACCCTATCTAGTTAACGTTAAAAGAGCCTCTAGAAGACACCACAGAACCCTCTATAAGTGACCGGTCCCAGTTCCCAGTCCGAAAATTTTCTTGTATTTTACCGGAAGTAAAGTAAATAAAAAGCACATTCTAAACCAGTCGCTCTACTGCAAATCGACAGCAGTGCAAGTACAGGTACACATTACGTACAAATCTTGTACGTTAGAGAAGAGACATGTCTAAGAAACGAGTGATTTTACTACTGGAAGCGCACTGATGGGATCGAATCACACGAAAAAAGAAATTTGGAGGTTACTTTCGATTGTAGGAAAAATTAAAAAGCAAATAGATTTTATTATGACAAATTGAGAATGCATGAAGATATCGGAATAAATGCTCGTTTGGCAAATGTAAAAAAAAAATATACACGTATATATATATATATGCAGCAGAGAGTGAAGTACACTCGAAGCGAGAATAAAGAATGAAACAATCTGAAATTCCTAAATATTTGATCAAAATTTAAAATTTGTTTACATAATTACTCATGCAATTTATTATGAAACTACATAAATAACAAAACAAACAATATATTTTAGCACTTTGAATACAAAGTGAGATAAACCAACAGCTCAAGGACTCGAAAAATTTCAGGATACCTCTTCAAAAGCTGCACTAAACACTGTAGCAAACCAAAAATAAACGCTTTCTTATTTAATTATTCTTTATTATAGCAATTCTAAGTATTATATAAAAGTTATTCTTTTGTCGCTATCTCAATCGAACTTTGGAATTGAACATAATGAACTCTTGTACAAAATATTAATTGCATTTGAAGTTTCTACGTATACATATACAAAATTAATAATTTATAATTTACTGTATTTCTGCACTGAAAGCTGGCTACACATGTCTAAATCATACAATCAGTGCACATATCTAACTGATAAATAACATTTTCGGCTGAAAAATTAAATAGACAACATCGTCTAACTAGTATTACAAAGACACGCTTATTTACTGTATAATAAACTACTCAAGTAGTACGATTTCATATGAAAATGATTTAAAAACAGCACCTGAATATTAATTCACTAAATTTGATTTATATACCTATTTTTAGAACTTCTAAATAAATTATACAAGTTTACACTTCCTTTACATTCAGAGCAAAATGTTCGAATTTTATGATAAATTACCATAAAAAAATTGCTCAATCTTCACAAAATGATTATCTACATCTAAAGTTCTTTAGTACGACAAAACTACAAAAAAAATGTTTTAAAATAATAAAATAATATAATATTTATAATACTTATAATAATAAAGTAGAACAGTGCTAATCGCAAAAACAGGCCTCAATGATAAACTCAATTTTCGTGCTGGCATCGAACCAGCAGGCCCGGGCCTGCGCGTGTATTTTCACGAGCCATCCAAAGAGGCCTACGGATGCTCAAGTCTTCACGTATACATCAGGCATTTCTTAAGCTTCCCAGTGCTTTCAAACGTTATTTAATGTAGTTTTAAGTAGTAATTGTGTTACTAATTCAAGTACGAACTCATGATTAATTTGTTTGCTATGATACATATTTACATAAAGAAAATAGATGCATATAATTTGAAGGAAAAACAGAGTAGCGCTTACTCTCATGATTCACGATTGCTTATTTTAGTTTCACAAGTGGATATTTAGTATACTTTAAAATAACTAAATACACAAGACATTTTTATAATTAATATTTCATGAACGTAGTCGTATTTCCTACGTTATTTTAAACAATTCAAGATTAATCTTTAACAAATGATGTATAAAAGCGCATTTCAGTGTTTTCGGGATATCCTGTATATTGGAGAAAATTGATAAAATACGCTCTATAGCGCGATCCCTAAATAAATTATTCTTTAATAAAGACATTTCATGTATTATATGTTATTCTTTTGTCGCTTTCTCAATCGAACTTTGGAATTGAGCAAGCATAATGAACGCTTGTACAAAATATTAACTACATTTGAAGTTTCTGTATAAACGGGCAAAAATCAATAATTTATAATTTACTGTATTTCTGCACTGTACCAGATGTAAGTCTTAATCACATAATCAAGGCATATATAACTGATAAATAACATTTTCTACCCGCAAAATTAAATTGTCTAAATAGTATCAGAGCGCCATGCTTATTTACAAGAATAAAAACTACTCAAGTAATACGATTTCTTATTAAAATAATTTATTTATATATAACACATGAGTAATTATTCACTAAACATGATTTACATACATATTTTTAGAATTACTAAATACATTATAAGCGTTCACTTACCTTTACATTCAGAGCAAAATGTTCGAATTTTAGGATAAATTTTCATGAAAGAAAATGGCGCAAGATTCACTAAACGATTACCTACATCTAAAGTTCTTTAGTACGACAAAAGTATAAAAAAATTGTTTTAAAATAATAAAATAATATAACATTTATAATACTTAGAATAATAAAATAGAATACTGTGACTGCGGAAAACAGGCCTCAATGATAAACTCATTTTTAGCAATGGCAACTCGTAAGCAGGCCCGTTGCTTAACGATGGCCCCGTCTGAACGCGGCCTGAGTAGCTCGAGTTTTTCCCACCAAGGATTTTCCTTGGAAGTTGGGGAGATAGATCACGTGAGCTTTGTTTATTGTTATTGTTCGCTCCCATTGGCTCCACACGTTAGTAAATACTTGCCGCCCCTTTTTTTCCTATTAAATACCTAAAACCATTCATGATGTCAATCTCCCCGAGTAAAACTCGAGCAGTTCGTGTTTTACTCGAGTTTTACCCGAAAGTGGCAGTCTGAACACGCCCCCTGCCAACTAAGGCCACCATTTCTAAACAGTATTTTGGGGACAAATCAAGCATTGCCCTCGAATTCAGCGAAAACTTGGGGACAGTAGAAAATATTTTTGGGGACTTATTCGAGGACACAACATAAATCTTGAATGACTTTGATACTTAAAAATGAACTCTAATACCTCTTTATATCAATTGTGTGTTCTTATTTCTATTAAATTAATGGAAGTATTTATAAATATTTATTAACCAGAAATATGAAAGGAACATCACGTTGATATATTGCTGTTTATTCGAAATTTAACTCTTGGCATAGTATTTGTATTTTTCAGAAGACATTGCTTTTCACATTGGCTCATTTTGTGATAATTTTTCATGAAAATTTTTACACCCTTAAAAAAAAGCATTCGAGCGTAAGAAAAATTTCGTGCGTCAATTTTATACTTAAGGCATGGTTCTTTCTGAAAAGTGATTAATCATTAACAAAACTGAAATGGGAAATTTGGCTCATAGTCGAATACTTTATTGAATGTCTGTACAAGCTTCACACGTTTAATTCACGGATCGCGCTATAGAGAGTATTTTATCAATTTTCTCCAATATACAGGATATCCCGAAAACACTGAAATGCGCTTTAATACATCATTTGTTAATGTTAAATTGTTTAAAATAACGTAGGAAATACGACTAGGTTAATGAAATATTCATTATAAAATGTCTTTCTCATTTCTGTATTTAGTTATTTTAAAGTACATTAAATATCCACTTGTGAAACTAAAATAAGCAATCGTGAATCATGAGAGTAAGCGCTACTTTGTTTTTCGTTCAAATTATATGCATCTATTTTCTTAATGCCAATTTGTATCATAGCAAACAAATTAATAATGAGTTCGTACTTGAATTAGTAGCACAATTACTACTTAAAACTACATTAAATAACGTTTGAAAGCACTGGGAAGCTTTAGAAATGCCTATGTATACGTGAAGACTCGAGCATTCGAGCCTCTTTGGATGACTCATCATAATACACGCGCAGGCCCGTTACTAATTGCGAAGGCCCCACTGCACTGTGCTTAAGGTGACCAGTTTTCTGAATAAGGAATTAGGATCAAATCAGCGGGGTGGCCCCAATTATCAAACAAAAATTGGGGACATTAAATAAATTCAATGACTCAAATAAACTTCCATTTATTCAACTAAAGTATTAGTAACAGTCATAAAATGAGGAAACAAGATTGATTTTTTTTAAATTGAGAAAAAAATAACTACTTTAATTAACCAGATTACCTCTCTCCAACAGGTCCTTTCTTTCGCCTGACAGCTTTGGGTTGTCGGTTCTCGTTATATATTTCAATGGGAAAAAGCCGATTTTCAACATTCAAAAAATGTGCTAAATTAATGTTTTTTGATGATTATAATAGATCAAACTGAGTAAGCAACGACTGATTTTATAGCTGCATTTTTATGCTTTGAAGTTATTAAGGATAATTAAACAGATTTTCTAATATCCCTTTTCTGAGTTGATTGCTTGTTTTGCGTATCGTTTTGTTTATTAAGGCAAAGCTACATGTTGGCAATCTGTCTAAGATGGGGTGCCTAGGACGAGAGATCTTTAAAGAGGTTTTATCGCGTATTTAAGTTACATATGGAAAGAATCACCCAAAACATCAGAGCGTTAGATTGATGGTTATGCGATAGGAGGCAATTGATGGAGTTTTGGATACTTAATTTATAAAAAAAAAAACGGTTTTAAAATATCGACACTCAGCTGTTAAATTTTATTCCGCAACCTTTCAGAAATATAGTATTGCATCCATATGCAAAGCACCAGAGATATGAATAGAGAGGGCAGGGGTAGAATCTTGTTATTTTTTTCGGTTGCCCCTTGGACAATCATTGAAATTATTTTGGTTGCCCGAAAATGAAGTTTCTTGCCCTTACAATTTTCGCTACACAAAATTTTTTAAGAAATTAAAATAGAAATCGAAAGAAATTCAGAGTGTAAATAGGAATAGGAAACTGCATTTTCAAGATAAGGAATTACAATGGGAATAGTTGCTTTTCTTGGTTGCCCGAGGGGCAACTGAGTTTTTTGTTTTACTCACCCATTTAAAAATCTGATTGTCCCGTGCAAGCGGGCAACCGCAAATTTCGACCCCTGACAGAGGGAGGCATCAGCTATCTCCAGGACGAAATGTGAGAGAAGTTCTTAAAACTCACGAGGTGGACCGTCATCCATACTTAGACCAATACATTTTTGTTGATACTTATAAATACAGTGAAAGATGTACGATTTTATGGAGTAATTAAACTTTTTCTTTTGCCGTCAAATTAATATTCAAGATCAAATTAATATTTTTACCCTTTTTCTGATATTTATATCATTCTATGATACTGATTTAATCGAATGGTTCGATTTTGGATCGGTGTCGGCTAAAACGATAACGGCGTCGTCCCAACCCTATGCCTTTTTTGAACCAAAACCATTACGTTTTAGGTGTGGTACCGGCAACGACAAAATATCGAAAACCGGACAGCGCATTCTTGATTTCCAAATTACCGTAATTAGTTCCATAATTAGTTCTCTAGGGCAATAATCAAACCATTAAAGTAATCATAATAATAATTATTAAATAAATAACTTTACACCACTAGGACCAATTCTGTTGAAAATACTTAGTTAAAGCAATAAAATTTTTTTCGGAGAATGTTTGATTAATTTAAAAAGAAAAGTTTTTGTAAAACTAACCGTATTATTTTATGAATCAATCAATAGTTTAGTTACTTTTAAAGTATAATGTTGTTCACTAGACCAAATACTTATTTTTAACAAAATATTCGGCTGAATTAAACAATGTTTGTTTCCGTAGTTTGGATGCTTTATCTTTCCAAATATTTTTCAGAAGCTGAAAAAATTTACGTTTTTTCAGAACCTAAGAATATAAATAAACAATCATACATGCTAAAAAGGAAAAAATACATTAAATTTATAAACATTTTCAAAAAAATGTTTTAATCCATTTTGTTCTAAGTTAAGTCATAATACAGAATAAAGTTAAAGTATAATGTAAGCAACGTTATACTTTAAAGAAACTAAAATACTGGTTGATTCAACAAATAATACGGTTAATTTAAAAAAGCTTTCTTTTTTAATTTAATCAGACATTTTCCTAAAAACAAACGAATGATTTTGTTGATTTAACTTAGTACAGTCGACTCCGGTTATAGTGAACCTCTGGGGTCCGGCAAATTTCGTTCACTATATCCGAAGTTCTCTATAAGCGAAGTGGCAAGGAATGCATTATATACAAAAGTAAAAAATAGTGTATTATATCAGCACTGAATATTTGTGTAAATCAAACATAATTGATCGTATTTATGTCTTATTACTCCTAAGTACTACAGTAATTTGGGAGATTCCACTCAATTGGCTGGAATGTGCTATAGCCAATCAAGCAGTACCGAGTAGTAGTAATCCTTAACCTGTGCTATTGCACCGGGAATAGAAAATGCAATCGATCAAGGACGAGAGATATGTGCGTTTTTGTTCACCATGAAATGTACCCTACTTTTTGTTAAGTGCTTAGTAGCCGATAAATGCCATTGATTCTAACTGAATAAGAATTTAATTCCCTTTTTCAGACGTCCCCGGATGGCAAGCGTCAATTCAATTAGGAGGGGCACAGTTTGTTGAATTGGATTAGAGCGCTTGTGGTCTTTTCTTTCTGGTCAAGAATACGAGTGAAAAAAGTTGAATGTTTCTTCTTCATTGTGGAAGTCTGAGGACATTTTGGACGCGGGTCAGTTGCACCCGTGCCAACAGCTGTCAATCAAATCGAAGGACGAGTTGCACCGGAATCCTTATCTTGCTACCTCTTGTAAAATATGCTATCGCTGACCCTTTGGAAGACCCAAGGAAACATCACTGGATCCGGCCACGTTGTAGGGGATTCTCGAAAATATGCTATCGCTGGCCTTTTTCGAGACCCAAAAAACATCACTGGGTCCGACCATCGCTGTAGGAGGCCCTTCAAAAATATGCTACCGCTGGCCCTTTGCGAAACCACAGGATTCCCCTATGATTATCCCTCTCCCCTCTGATTCACGGGTGCAACTCGGCCCTTAGATTGAAAATTTACCAGCAGTGCAACTCTCCCTTTTCTCCCTTCGTACGGCGCAGCTAACCCATTCCCCTATTTCTTTTCTATGTTTGTCAGATGTGGCTAATTTTAGTCATTCGTATGAAATTTATTGTGTGTCGGCTCATATAAAAGTAGTCATTTTAGTCACTCATTTTTGGTCGAATGTATCTGTTCTGAATTTCTAAAACAAAATGACACCTCCTAGTTCCAAATTTTCAAAAAGATTGGTAATACCTCTTGAAAATGCAGAACCCTTCGGCAATACTGTTTAGATTCACGAATTTTTTTAAATAATAGGTTATTACGGACATATTAAGCGCGTGCTGTGGTGACATTCTGTTCAGATATCGATAACGTAACTGGTTTTAAGGTAGATGTCCTATAGTGTGAGTAATTGTCTAGATCAAGCGTATCGTGACTGACCATACGAAAGTTCGTAAATTTTTTTGTTAGGCATATATTAGATTTGGCAGTAACATCAGTGTACTGCGCAGCTCTCCTCTTGAGTTATGTATGTCTTTCGAAGTGCAACGTCTTTGAAATCACTCACGGGTAACAGAACAGAAAAGTGAACCGTAACGTAAGAGTCTATTTCGCCTCACCTCCATAATTACAAAACTAGTAATCTTAGAAACATAAATCCAGAGTCATTATTAAGCTTTTATAATCAGCTCGCTGTTATAATCCTGAGTTTGAGTCAAGGCCGGGTAGAGTGGTGGGGTGGGGCAGGGCCTTCTCTATTGTACTCCTCGGGCCTGCTACAGTGCTTTCCCCCCACTGCCCTACGTCACAAAACCGGTCTTGCTTTCTCACCACGTGCAGCTTACTTTATCTAGGATTCAAGAATGTACTAGTCGGAAGTTCAGTGCAGCTAGGTATCTGTTAAAAGCATGTGATTAAAATCTTCTAGAGTGTGAATATGAATAATATTTATAAGTGAAGTGCATTAAAGTGTGGATAATTTTGCCTTAATATTACAAGGTAAGTGATCTTTACCTTTTTTTAAAAATTAAGTGTAGTATAGCCTTTCTTTGACTTACTTAAGCTATCCTCAAAAGAAGAGCCACTTTTCAACGTATCGAGTTATAAGTCTAGGGGAATCTTAAATATTTTAAAACTAGGTACTTTAAAATAGAAATAATAGAGAGGATGTAATGTCTTTTCCTGTGCTTCATTATTTTATTTCTTTCAATATATGTGTTTGTACGTTTATTTTTCGAAAAAGTAAAACTAAAAGGGTTATAATTTGATGCAGAGTCAATCATATATCTTTTAGTGTTATTTAATTAGGGCGCATGGTGAAAAATGCTATGTATTCCTATAATTTCTAATTGAAATAATTTCTAATTGAAATAATTTCTAATTAAAAAAATTCTTCATTTTTTAAATGAAAGAATTGGGACTGCCTTTTGAAGGGGAAAAAATTGTTTCATGCAACTTATTTAGGGAAGAAAATAAATCTCTTATGAGACTTGAAATTTTTCAGGATGTCTCTTCACAAGCTATACTACACACAATAATTAGCGATAAATTATGCCAGTTATGGAACTCTGGGAAAATTCTTAAACGTAGAATTTCATTGGAATATTTTCTGAAGCATGACATATTTAGTATATACGTAATATAATAAGGTCACTACATAAAGGTTTCGATTTTTTCAGATGCCTCGTAGATGTTGTGTTCCCGGTTGCTCGTCAAATTACGAGTCTGTAAAGCAATATACCACAGTATTTAGTTTTCCGAAAGATATCCAGCTGAGAGAAAAATGGATAAAATGCATAAATAGAAAAGATTTCTATTTATGCATTTCCAGGGTTCACTTTCCAAGGAAACTAATTTTTTTTTAAAACATACAACTCAAACTATGCTACAATTAATTGAGCATATGTTTGATGTTTATAATCCTAAATATTTGTTATTGGGAAAGTTTCAAACTGATAATTTAGAAGCTCGTTTTGGACAGTACAGGCAAATGTCTGGTGGTAATTACTCAGTTGCATTCAGGCAAATTTTGGAATCTGAAAAAAAAAAACTAAAAGTTTTGGAAATAATAAAACTGCACTCAAAATTATCGGGAGATATAACTAAAAATTCTGGATGTAAATGACTCAATGGATGTTCAGAAGTCAATTGATTACCCTGAAGATTTTACACAGGTAATATACAAAACATCTGAAATTCCAGGCAAATTTATGCCAGTTTTAACTTACATAGCTGGTTATATAGCACATAAAGTAAAAAACACAATTTTGTGTGTTGATTGCATATCCCTCATAGTATCAGACAAAGAGCTTTCTTGTGAATATTCCGGTGATTTAGCTGAATATATAGCACTTTCTGATAGAGGGGGATTGCAATGGCCTAAAGAGTTCACCATTAAAATAGTGCTACATACATTTCAAATTTTTGAAACTCTAATTTCAGAAGAATTCGAAGAACTCTTTTCAAATATTAATTGTCAGAGAAAGCTTCTAACTAGACTTGTAAAAGATAAAATTTCCTTATCAAATGATCTTCCTCTTAATGTTTGTTCTTGTGGGATATCGTCAGAAGTTTTACTAAATAAATGTATTGCTATTGCATGCAATATCTTTTTAAATAATTATTGCAAGCAGAGAAACGACCAAAATAAAGAAAAAAATGCTAAAAAGATGCAGAAAAAACTTTCAACTGTCAACTCTGGGTGATTCATTTTCCTTAAAAAAAAAAAAAAATCCATGTATAACTTTAACACTGTACAATTTTAGAGAGTAAGTCAAATTTTTACTTTATTTTGCTGCCTTAATCTAGAGCATTTGAAAACAGCTTAAGCTGAAAGCTTTTTAAAGAATGACTGCTCAAGGATAAAATACATTTTTGTGTTACAATATTAATCAAATGTCACAAACTTTTCACCTTTTCCCAATTATTTTATGCTCACGTTATTTTAGAAAAATACAGTCATATGAATATTTTTTAATACACTATGATTAAAAAAAATGTGTATGAAAAATATTAATGCCACGCTTAAATTTGCTAAGTTGCCTCAAAATATTGTTGAATAAACATTGTATTTTCATATTTTGTATTGTTTCTTTAACACATATACATATGCAACATTTTCTATGTTATTATACTATTAACTTTGTTCAAAAAGGTTTTCTTAAAATAGGAAAATAGTTGGTTTGCACTTAAATAAATGTGTTCAACAACCAGTTAGGAACTATAGTAAAATAATACTTTTGTTAAAAATTGTCTACTATCGTCAGTCTGATATCAGCGTTTCAGCGTTGGATTTCCAATATGAACTTTTTGAAGAAAAAATTATGCTAATGTTCACTTTTAATAATTTCTTTAAAGGCAATGCATTTATACTTACTCAAATCACTTTATTCAGTTAGCTTTTTTCAGAATTGGTATATTTATTAAAGAGTTTGCAATGAAAAATTACATTTAGCGAGTTTTGGGAAAGTTGGAAACATGATCAATAGCAAAGATTTCATACCATCCATTTCGGTTATCTATACATGATTATTAAATTATTCTGAATTTAATTTAATAATGGTGAGCAATAAATATATTGTCAGAAGAAAGAAAACTATTTTCAAATCAAAAGGTTTCGCTAACGATTTCCATCATGTTTCCAAAAGAAAGTTGAAATAAACAAATAAGGCGATTATAAAATTATAATAATAACATTTTTCCTTTTAGTCAATAAATGTGGTACTGCTTTAAAAAGGCTATTTTACATTTTTTTCGTAATTAAACACTTTGAATTATCCCTCCGTTAAAGGTATTTGCTCAGTATTCCTTAACTCCAGCGGAACAAACCGGACTCATTTCTAGACCCCTTCTTTTCAAGGAGCAGGCCCGGTGAGTAGAATAGAGAAGGCCCTGGGTGGGGGTGGGGGAGGTGCAGCGCAGAATGACAGGAATTGGCGATTTCACGCTCTTCTATTCGGTATAGCTCACGACTCAGACGTGATAGCGTGGTGATTCTTTCGTGTGTGTTTCGAGAGTTTATTTAGACAGATCGATTAAAAAAATAAGTCTGCATTTGGACAATATTTACAGGTAAAAATAACCTGGGAGTGTGTAGAAAATTATAAAAACTCAATATGTCGTCCTTAGCCCGTGCTAGAGCCAGCTGGAAACATAAATCACGGCTATTATTACAAAGAGGGGGGGGGGAGGTCATAGGCCACCCAAATGTCTGGTGCCGACCGAGCAAGGTGATTTTGGGAAGAATTGGACAAAAGCTAACAATTAAAATTAGAACAAATTTAGTTAGTTTACAGATATATGACTACTAAACTAATAGTTATTAGTTGAAGGTTCAACTACATTGTTCATTAACAACGATATGCAGATTATTTAAAACTTTCCTCTAAAATCTCAGCAGATTCAAGTACGATACATCGCTAAATTTGGCTCAAAAATATTGTTGTCTTGGAAAATGTTTTATAATCGATGGGTTTGGCAAAATTTACCTTTCTTGTTTACTTATTCTATTTTTGCCAATTTTCAAGAGAAAGTTACCTCAGATCTTCTGTTACATATGTACCAAGTTTTAGTTTGCTATTTAATGTCTGCCATTTTCATTGATTAAAAAGAAAAATAACTCTAATCCGAAGCAATCGTCAAGCACTGCATTTATATGTTTCATGCATGAGCATTAACAGTGCAGTTCGAAAAATCAATCGATTTTGGTACATAAGTAGAAATAAAATAACTATGTCAGGCACTTCATAATTCTGAGTCTGTCTCTTTACAAGCTGTTCTACATACTGATACTGATATAATCGATAAACCTGTATCAGTTACAAAACTTACGTCTATGAGCTCCATGGTTCCTCTAATGGGTACTTTTCCTTTTTAGTAGCACCAGTGTTAATGCACCAAAGTTAGCATCCTGGTATTTTTATCGTATGGTTCTAGGATGGGTTAATATATATATATATATATATATATATATATATGAGACGTCAGATATTTCAAGTAAGCTTCAGAGTTAAGGCAGGTAATATGGTTTATTGAACATTGACGTCTCAAATAGTCGGCAGGATATTTCAAGTAAGCTTCAGAGTTAAGGCAGGTAATATGGTTTATTGAACATTACAATTAAGTTACAATTTAGAATGAGAAGAGGGGAGGGGAGACGGGTACAAGAATCAGCGTGGACTCATGAAGCAGTTCCAGTGGCAGAAGTCCCCCGATTTTCGATGTGCGGGAGTATTTACGCTTACCACCCCACGTGGTCTGCGAAGACACAACTCCTCCTCTCTCTTATCTCTGATCGAACCACACACATTTCCCAAGATGACCCGCATCCGGGGCTAAGAGGGCGTGAGGACACGTGTACATCTAAAGAACTCAGAATCGACGGCCTGATGTCTGACAAATAACAAAATAAATAAAACATAGCTCCAGAGCGCGCGTGGCAAGTATGACAGGAAAGTAAAACTCACAGTGAAAGTACCCGCTTGACCAATACCCAAACTAGTAAAACCCAAATTACCTTTTTATACATTACATATATATATATATATGTATATATATTTTTTTCCAACCCATAATATGTTGGAAAAGTTGCTAATTTGGGTGAATAAAAAGATGTAAAAAAAGAAATAGAATTGGTTCATATCTTTCGTACCGCATCTGTCCTAAAGTTTGCCGAAATTCGAACAAATTCACGTTTTTACGATAATTTTTTGACATTTTAAAATTAGCCTGTTTCTGAATGTAATCGCTCGAGTTCTCATGTATTCCAAACATACAAAATAATACTCAAACATTATCTAAATCCATCAAAATATATCGGTCGAGCATTCCTAAATATTTAATGAGATTTTGATAAAAATTTACACACAATGGTAAATTACAGCTGAAGGAGAAAAAGATACTAATTTACGCTATATTTTTCTTTATTAAGTACAAATTTAAAATACAAATAATTTAGAACTTTAGTAATATTTGTAGACATATTTTTTTTAAATTAATAAAACTAAGTTTGTATGTGAACAGTTGTAAAATCCAAGAAAATCATGTTGAACACAATTAAAAATCTCCGCTTTCACTCATTCTTATCTTAAGGTACTTTGAAATCCCGATTTATGGGTGATGTTAGTCATTATTTGCTTTGACAGAACAGTCATTCTTATAAAACCATCTCTAGACTCAGTTTCGCAAACTTTTCATGAGGACTCTGTCATGAGATTTAAGCATCTTTCAACATCCTGTATGTGAACCGAGAATGTCTTGAATGTTCTATACCAGTGATGCGCAAACTATTTTCATCTGCAACCCCCTAATTTGTGTAAAATTTTGTTTCGACCCCTGGATAGACAGTAGACATTTTGTTTAATTAAAAACGAAGTTACATTGAAATTCTTTCTGGGAGTTGCTCTTACAGGGTGTTTTTAAAAGAGGGTCGTTACGTCATCGATTGAAATAACGTGTTTTAAAATAGCGCACCACACTTATAAACCACCATAAAAATGTTATAAAACTAGTAACATCATAAAAATCAGTTAATGAATCAACACATAATTTTATGAAACAATGCTTTATTCATGCATATGGATATAAATATTTTTTAATGAAAAATACTTTAAAAAAACTTTACATCATAAAAACTCAATGTGAAATATGTGCTTGCAAAGAGCTCATGATTGCTTCTATGTTCGGATCTGTATTGGAAATCGCAAGTCGTAAGTCGTCTTCTGGATCCAATCGAGATCGATGTTTTGTTTTAATGGAAAATAATTTTGAAGATCACTATGCATGATCACTATGCATGATCAATTTGCAGATCACTATGCATGATAACGTGGTTTTGAAGCCCCGTGATAGCGATCGCGAATATCGCGCTCGTAAAATAATAATTGTCAGATTCTTCTCTTGTATTATTTCAGTTCTTTGAAATGAATAATTGTATATTTTTCATAAATTTGGATCTCTTTGAATTTGGCGACCCCCCAAAATTTTCTCGCGACCCCCGGTTTGCGCGCCACTGTTCTATACTACATACTTTGAATCACTTTGGATTTGTAAACATAAAAATATAAATTCTTGGTTAGAAAGGCACGTAAATTAAAAGTAGTACTAAAGATTTTTGATCAAACAAGTTCTATTGGTGGAAACGTGATTCGGTGTGGTTCACAGGAGAAATACGACTTGGCGCTCAGAGTTAAGAAAAAAAGCATCCATTTTCCTCAAGTTGATAATATAGTAACTAACAACAACAACAACAACAACAAAAAAAAAACAAAAAAAAAAAAAAAAAAAAAAAACAAAAAAACAACCAAAGAATTGTTTGAACCACCAAAGAGTTGTAGTAAACAATTGACAAGTTTAACCAAAATGTTTATAACTTTTTCACATAGCAGCTTGAAATACTTTATTCTTATGAATTGTATAATCCCCAACCCTAATTTATGTAAGTGCGATATAACTGTCAGATGTGATTGTGCAAAATCCAATTAAGTACCTGCTAATGAGCTAAGGTTTGTTTACTCGATATTGAAACAAAGAAACTTAATCATTGGAAAGGAGGTCACACGACAGCGATTTAACTTTCAATGATAAATTTAAATCTGATCTAAGCACCTCCTTGCTCACATTCAAATGTGAAGTCTGCACATCTCTTTTCTATGCATCCTACCTATCTTCTGTTTTGTTCTCTCATTTCCGTGCCTTTTCCTTGTGTGTAGGTTGGCATTCTTGCAGCTGATGAAGGTTGGACATTTTTTACACCCCGAAACGTGCTTCTTTCCATTTTTAATTAATGTGTATTTCGAACAAATAATTTCAACTTTTATGTTTACAAATCCAAAGAGACTCAAAGTGTGTGCGATATAAATTCAAGACATTCTCATTTCACACACAGATTGTTGAAAGATGTGTAAAACTCGTGAGAGAATCATCAAATAAAGTTTGTGGAGCTGAGTATAGCTATGTTTTTATAAGAATGACTGTACTATCACAATTAACCATGTCTGATTTGATCCGCAAATCCGATTTCAAAGTACCAAGCGAAAGAATAAATGAAAGCAACGATGTCCAATTGTATCCATCATGATTTTCTTGGATTTACAACTGTTCACAAACAAACTTAGTTTTATTAATTAAAAATAATCTGTCAACAAATATTACTAACATTATAAAATTATTGTATTTTAAACTTATATTCAATAAAGAATATTTTTTAAATTTGTATCTTTTTTTTCCTTTTAACTGTAATCTAGCATTGCATGTAAATTTTTATCAAAAACTCATTAAATTTGTAAGAAAGGCGCGGCCGTAAAATGTTGATGGATTTAAATAATATTTGAGCATTATTTTGCGTGATTCAAATGCATATGAATTGGAGCGATTACATTCATAAACAGGCTAATTTAAAAATATCAAAAACTATCACAAAAACGTGAACTTTACCAAATTCCGGCAAATTTCAGGACAGATGCGCGATTGGAAGATATAAACCGATTTTATTTCTTTACTGCCATCTTTTCATCAACCCAAATTAGCAGCTTTTCTGAGGTATTAGGAGTTGAAAAATTTTTGTTTTTGTTTTCCGACCCCCCGTCATGGTTACATTATTTAATACGTATCCCTGGTTATAGTAACGTAAAAGAAATATGACCTAGTAGAATACAATTGAAAACTTTTTTAATATTGTATAATTTTGAGTGTATATTATAAAATATAGATTTAACAGCCTGGGACTTGCCTAGTACTAAAGAGGAGGCTATTGAGTTTCTCCAAGAAAAGGGAATATTGCACAATAAAGGATTTAGTTCAAATAATCAAAGACACAAGGATTTAAAGATGCTGGGTTTGATCGTATGACTATCAATCGCTGGTATAATTTCATAGACCCAGTTACAGTGTGTCATACACAAGCAGTAGAGCGAATGTAAGGTAGCGCAAAATGGCGGAATAAACGTCAATGTGCCACTATCACGTTGGCACTGCACGTCACCATATCGAATCCTAACTATTAGAATTTATGAGGCGAAAGCAATATCCTCCAAATAAAATGTTTTTAAAATGTTCATAAACATTGTACATCTCCTATATAGATTTGTATAAAAATAAAACTCGGCTGTTCGAGCCTTGTCAGGGGGATATCCTCCCCCTGAACCACCCCTAATTTTTTAGTTTCATCATTGCCATAATAAAACGATATTAATTGACTATGTCATTTTATCTCTCACCCCTTTTTCTTTTTCTTTTATTCTTCCTTTACATTTATTTCATCGACTGGAAGTAGGTGGGTTTCCTGATCTTTCCTTGCAATTGCAAACGTGGGTCGATGATAACTGAAGTAACTTATATAATTTTTAGTATCTATCTTAACACACCAAAAAATTTGCTTTTCGTTATTTGATATTGTTCAGAGAGTTTAAGGCGAGTAGGGTTGCTGTATTTTGCTTGGTAACCCTATTGGCAAGTCATCCAGAGTGGATAAGAATCCCGGGCTGTTAGGCTTATGTTTAAGATTATTCTTTTTTCCCCTTTCACATTCGCTAGCCCAGTGCGCGATGCGTTTATACCTTTTACATGTTGTTCTTGATGCATCCTCAATTTTATGAGTCCATGTTTTATGTTTCCATGTTTCGTAAATATCTTTAGTTTCAAATCGCTAAGTTCCAGTCGCCATTTTGAGGATGAATGATGCAGCCTTGAAACGGACGTTAAAAATCAGCAAATAAATAAATTAATCCATATGGTGTTCATAACCTTTTAGAAATGTTAGCAGAGTTATGGCACAAACATAGTAAGAGTGGGATTTTAACATAACATTTACTTTATTAAATTAGAACGGAAGAAACAGGCACATCCCATAGGTAACATCACGAAGGAAAAAAGTATAGAAGAAGTGAAAAGAATGCGTGCGCGAGTACAGTTACAGTTAAGTAGATAAATGTTTATGGAGGGATACAGAATTCAGGAGGATAAGACATTGCACAGTAAAAAAAAAAGAAACAATTCAATACTCAACAATTTTCTTAAGCTGTTGAAATTTTTATGATCGTAACCTATTTATAGAAAAATACATGTGATGCATATTCTACAGCTTACGAAATATTGTAAAAATAGATTAAAGCTGTTGTGAACTAATAGTATTTAAATATATGTAAAATACTCAACAACTTTTATGTCGCATACTTTATTATGTCGCATTTTTAGGACACATTTTCTGACCATTTTAAAGAAAGAGGGTTGAGAGATAAAACGAAATAGTCATTAATATGATAAAATGTGCCAAGGACAGCAACCTCGTTTCTATTTTTTATGTTTACTTTATTACTTCGTTTATTTTAACGGCTGCAGGTGCAAACAATTTAACTTGGCTGAGTTGGCGATGACTGGTGTTATTAAAGCGTCAAAGTACCCGCTATAGTATACATTTAATTGTTACCATTCACAGAGTCGAAATATCATCGATTTTGGTACCGCATACGTTAGTGTAATATACAAATATATATTAGAGAGTTTTTGCGCTACGTTTCTTCCTACGTTAATGCTAACGCTATCCGCTATTCGGAGTACTTTGACCAATCAGGTTTCAGAATTTATTCGTGCGCATGCGCTGTATTGTCCGAGGGCATTTAACGTTAGCGTTACCGTAGGAAGAAACGTAGCGCAAAAACTCCCTAACCCGCTATTCGGAGTACTTTGACCAATCAGGTTTCAGAATTTATTCGTGCGCATGCGCTGTATTGTCCGAGAGCATTTAACGTTAGCGTTACCGTAGGAAGAAACGTAGCGCAAAAACTCCCTAATATCATAACTGAAGCAATATCATTTAAGAAATTTCAACAATAATACACCTGAAAGGAAGTCGTAATTTTCTAAACAGACATCCCAGTCGAGGGCAGCCAAAATACTTCGATTTGGAAAGCCTTCCTCTGAGCATATAAATCGTACTGCAAGTCTGAGCGAGCGCGCATCGCAAGCGCTTGCTAGAGAATTGTTGTTGAATCGATACTATAGAATCGACTATTTTTCAGAATTAACATAGTTGAGATTAATTTTTCTCACGAGTACTTCAAATGCCAACGAACTTTTGATGTTTAAAGTTAATTTAAATAAATGAGCGATGATTTATTAAAGAGTCAATATTATTTTGGCAAAAACATTAACTAGAATACTCATTTTGCCCAGGGGCGCCCCTTGCAAATGTAAAAAAGGTGCCCTCTTTTATGTCCTCAGTTTTTGAGTGTGAAATGGAGCCTTTTCAAAGAGGGCTCCCCGGTGCGATGCTTATCTTGCTTTCTGTGTCAGCCGCCTTGATTTTGCCATGGAATATTTTAACTTGCATCTAGACACCAAAGTCAAGTAGACACCTTGTAATTACTTTAAAATCTGAATGTGATCAAAATTTAACAAAATAGCGACTTAGTGTATCATAAAATTGACATTTAAAACTCGTAAAACTTTCAAATGCACTTCGAGTTTTTAAATAGAAGATTAAATCATTTAATCGCAAAAAACGAAATTTAGTTACTTTGAACGATTTTTATGCACTGTTATTAATTGTTCACTCCGACCTGAATTTAATTAGGGATTTATAATTAAATGAAAAGTATTTCTTTTTAGTCCCGTTTTGTTTATTAAATATGGCTGAAATAATTTAATTTTATTCTAAGTGCCCCCCGAGAACGTATAAATAAGGATTAGTAACTTTTCAAAAATTTGTGCTAGTATACATTTGGAAATCATCGTCCAAGAGAAACAACGAAAATTCTGATTCATTAGTTAATCTAACGGAGCCTCGTAAGAGTTAATCACATGCATTAGATAATTAATTTGGATTAGATACCGTTCGTAGTTCAGGAAAGATGTTTATATTCATATTCTCGTTAGTTAAAAATTTTATACCCACGTTTCGAGCGCCAACTATTTAAACACTCAAATCTCCAAATTAAAGCCAGAAATAATTTGAATGTCATACCAGGGATTAATTTTGTGTGCATAAGATTAAGTCTTTATTGAAGGATTTGAATAGCAAATTTCGTTTAGGGGGGGGGGGAATCTTTTTACGGACGCCTATTCGCGTAAAAACATTGTATTATTTTAATTGCAATTATGACAAAGAAGTTTACCGAAGGAAAAGGGAACACAAGTGTCGTTGTTACTAATTTCTGGAAGTAAGCACGCATATTAAATTAATTTAGAGTTCTTGCCAGGCATTTGAGATAACACGAACTCTGCAGTGTATTTTAAATTAAATTTCACGGTCTGTTTCTAGTGTTTGTATTTAATTAAAACACCACTGATTCCGTAAACTTAAACCATATTAAATTCAAATTAATGCAAACTATAAACAATTTGCGGCGTTCGCATGCTATTCAAATATTCCTGTTCTATGAATAAATTGAGTTCTGGTAATTGCGAAATGAAGTCCATGCCCTGTGATCAGTGATGCAACAATAATGTAAATTCCCTTCATCTCTGTTGCAGTGTAGTGTTATGGAGGGGGGGGGGTTATTTTGCTCGTTCACATTTTCGCCTTCTCATTTCATGTATGAGTAAAGTGAAATCGCGAAAAAACAAGATGTCTTTTTCTAACACTTTCGATCAAAGTTGTAAAGTGTTTGTGATTTCTCTGTTTTTCTGTCTGTTACGTCGTTCTTTGCGTCAGTAATATAACTTCCGTAAAGAAGCATCTATTGTTACGAAATTTGTATACGTTATATGTACTGTAGCGTGACCCTATAAGCGAAAATGGTGTATGTAGCATTTATAGCTCTTTTACTAGAGCACCCAAAAGAATCCCAATACATTAAGCTCTATGGGTCGTCGTTATTTTAAGTGCATTTTAGAGACATTCATGCATTTCAAACAAAACCAAATGGAAATATGCCTATTAAGGATTACAAAACAATGTTCTTCATCGAAAATAGTGTATGCAGCACTTATAACATTTATACTTCTACAGAAGTACTTAAAAGAATTCCAATATATTGCGATCAATGGCAGTTTATCTACATTAATCCCTTTCAGGCACAATACATTGAGTATATAAACGTTTATAACAGCATACTTTCATTTTAATGATTGAAATAACATTTAGAATTTTTCTACAAGTCTCTCAAATTACATTAATAGTGATTTACAGCTTTTTTGTGTACTCTCCCCTAAATCTGGCCAAGTTTCAATAGTACATAACCAAATTTGGCATAAAAGAGAGTATTTTATAATCGATGCATTTGACATTTATTTTTTTTATTCATTAATCAATATTTTTGTAAATCTCAATCATAGGATCAATATTTCAGGGGAAGGGAAAAAAAATGATTGCCTTTAATTCTGCTAAAATTTTTAAGCAATTTGTTCAAACATTTGTTTCAAAATGGTGCTTTTCAAAATTCGGTTGATACTAAGAAATGTTTGATGCTATTGTTTTTAAAATTGCCGTTAAATACTTATATTAATGAAAAATTGCTTCTCTCCAGGTAAAGTTTACATTTCCTGAAAACAGGATAGTTATAATTTTTTACAAAATGTATTTCGATTAAAAAGCCTGAAATTTACCGTTAGAATAAACCAAGGTAATGAGACCATGTTTTATTTTTGTTTGAGGCGTATGTTACAAGTTAATAGTAGCATTTACATGTATATTGTAGAAATGTAGCTCAAAATAGTGCAATTTCTTCTTTTTTTTGAAAGTAAAAATAAGGAAAAGAGATTTTTTTACCCTGATACAATGATGTGCATATGTCGTGAACAGAGCAAAACATTTTCTAAATTTAAATCCGTTCAAAATTTTAAGGAACTCGCTCAAACATTTCGTTCCAAAGTTCAATTGATAAAAAGTTTTTTTGGTTGTTTCCAAGTTAAAAAATTAATTGCTCATAATATAGGAATTGATACTTTTTTTCTTTTCTTTTTTTTCAAGAGGCGTAATGATTTCAATTAGAGTACCATTTATATATATCTAGTATAAATAAAGTTAAAAATTGTAACCTATATTTTTAGTGTGCGTTAATAAATCGCTGATATAGGTTATCACGCATTAATTAATTAAAAATTGTGATGACTTTTTAAAACACTACTGTGCTTTAAAGAAGCGACCATATGATTGTAATCGCTATGAAAATTATTGTCTTTGAACATTGTGGAACTCCTTAAGCATTTGTTTTAATAATAGGGTAGAAGTTTCTTTTAACATTTATTTTTCAAACAATATTGTTTTTATATTTGAAGTACAATTTACCATTTAAAGCCAATAGTAAGTCTTAACACGTTATTTCAACACAGCCTAACGTATGCAGACTCACTCTAAGGTTATATAACAATTAAATTATTTAAGCACAAAAACATTTCGCATTCATTTTCTTATCGAACTGAATACGAAAACCATTTAAATTTTGAGCATATTCATATATTAATAGATAATGATTCATTCTGATGTTTGACAGCATAAGTTCGCTATGCTCATAATTTCATTTAGCATTACATACAGCAATTGAGACTTCACGGAGCTCCATCACTCTAGTGACATGATCCCTGTGTTGCCACAGAATTACAAGCAAAGTGGTTGTTCGATTAATATTAATGTAGTATCGATATACACGAATGAGAAATAACCTGTTTCCCTGAAATAGAAGGTTATCTGCTAAATTTTGCATCTTTACCAGAGAAATTAATCTTTCACCTGTGCATCATTGCATTTAGTCCCGACTAGTGAGACCAAAGTATATTAAAATTTTGCCTAAGGCGAGTGAACCTTTAGAACATAATTGTGTTTTGCAGATGAGAGCCGCCGTCTTGTGATAGGTCAATATTTTTGTTCTTTACAAAACTTACCGTTGTCAAACACTATGATCGATTTCTTCGCCCAATTAACAAAAAATGTTTTTCCATAATGAGATACTTTCCTCTTACATTTATTTGAAAAGTTATTCCTCTCGATGCTGTTTCCGAAATAAAAACCCACCAATTAAAACCACTAACAAGTCTTTTTAGTGTTATTTCAAAATACCCATATGCGGATTCGCTCGTCTTTGTGCTAAGAATAAAGACTCTTATCGGAAAAGTCATTTCTTTTAGCATAAAACGTCTAGTGCATTCTTTCGATAGAATTTCAGAACCATACTCTTTTTTTTTTTCATAAAATAAAGTTGGAGGAGAATGGTAAATGAACCGCAACACAAAATGAGAACGTGGAACAAAGATAAATACAAAAGAAAAAAAAAATCTGTCTTTCTATTTCATAACATGCATTCGCCATTAAAAAATTAATTCTTCCAAAATATTTTTTTAATTCTATCTTAATAAATTACTGCACAAATCAATATATCATTAGAGATCTGTATTTTTTTCTTACCTCATGAACTTTGGTTAATTAGTTTTGTGGAAAATATTGCGCATAAGAAATGATTTTTTTTTTCCTCTTTTGCCATAAATAATGACACCATCGTGAAAATGTTTTCTCAATATTTTACGAGGTATAATGATTTTATAATTTAGAAACAGTTCACACATTATAATTTTTTTTGTGCTTGACGAATTTTAAGTAATGTATTCTTTAAAATGTTGCTTTTGCAGTTTATCGATTTGGTGGAATATATTGATGTCGAATAAAAAATGATATTGTTTATTACGTGAAAACCATTTAAAAGACCCGACATTTAACTGAATTCTTCTCCTCACTATGTATAAACTGAATTTAATAAACTTCTGAGAGCGTCGTTAATCAAATTTATTCGACATAATGAGTTAAAAATTCTGGTAGAACCTAAAATCAAACTTTAACATGCGAAAATAATGAATCGAATTTTGTGAAGAAAAACTTAATTGATTTTACTCACTTAAATGTAAAATTACATCAAACTTGCATTTGCGTTTACTTTAGCTTCGTATTTTATCCCTCGCTTTTCCTAATGACAAAATTAAGAAATATTTGTCTGATAAAGCGTTTTTAAAAGTTATGCAACGGAATTATTTAAAAGCATTATCGAATAATGTAATTTCAAACTAGTCTTTTCAAATAATGAATTGGAAATTGAGGTATGTCAGACACAATTCTCTCATTTAAAAGTTCAATTACTGCCACTTAAAAAAATTAATAAGGTATCATGATTTTCCATTTGTAATCAATATGATCATCATAATATCAGTATGAAATAAAATTTCTTGTCTGTCTGTTTGGAAAATCTTGGAAAGTAATTAAAGGATTTCGACGGAGTTTCAGACATTAGTTAAATATGTCACTTGACAAAAGTGCATCATGAAATCATACGCTTATCCATGCAGAGTGTATTGAAAGTATGCAAGGATGCGAGGATCATGTGGAATCAGGAACAGAGAACGGTCCATTTCAAAAAGTTTATGAAAGCTTATCTAGGGTTGCTTTTATTTGGTTATGCAGGGTTGCAATTCTTTAACAAAAACGGAGGATTCTTCATTTGATGCGACTGTCAAGTTCTTCACCAACTGGAAGAGGTAACTCACTTATTAAGACTAGGAATGGGGGCTAGGCGAAAAACAGGTCAGTCTGGTCTTGCAGAACAGCTGCACGATTTTGCCTCATTCAGAATTTTATAGTTGCATACGGCCTCTCTTTTTGCCCATCGTTTTACAGATATATAAAAAAATTCAAACCGATCGATCGACCAATGTGGATATACAAGTGTTTTTTGTGCAAGTGCTTTGAACATTTAAAAAAAATTTTCTTTTGAGTAATTACAGTAAAATTTTTGTTTTGAAGTGGTGACAACCGGAATTGTTCCGAAAAGAGGGATAAGATAGCGCTTCGCAGCTTTAAATGTATATAAAAAAAATAAAATTTTGATAGCTAAATTTGTAATTATTAAAAAATTTGCTCTTAAATTACTTACAAGCTTTAGTATCAAATATATTTTGCAATAACTGACTGTTATAAAAGACTTATAGATGCACTGCTGTTGAGGACTGGAACAAAGTGGATGAGATTTTACGTCACAGCCGCTTAGAGGGATATTAATGACATATATGCTTTTCGAAGATCCTATAATTATATTATATTAATAACTAAATGAGAAATCCTAAAAAAAGACGAAAATTGAGAAGTATTGCCTCTTTCCTATCTGCGTTTGAATTTTTTTTAGTCGAAAAATGACGGAAAAATATTTTGACATTTGAGACTACGTACAATGCTACTTTTTGTAGGGTGATTCCGGGAGAGTAGCCGAACCCGGTACAGATGCTGCACCCATTGTATATCTGGTTATTGTCGATAGATAGCATTTAAACACGCAGTATAGGGGTGCAGTGAGATTTTCTTAACTGGTATAGCAAGAATCCAGTTCAATGCCTTAGCTGTAGCTATAAAAATTTTATTTTGAAATAAGCGCATGATATTCACTATCCAAATTTATGAACACGTTACTCTTAAGTATATTTTTTATGCTAATTAGTGAATCCATTCAAGATTTCGAAGTCAAAACTAAGTTTAGCACCTGTACAGAGTACTGTGTATATGGCTACTCCACTTTCCGTTGCGAAGACAGGAAACTGTGATGTGTTACGTCTGTACCGTACGAAATGGGATACATGCCGCACTGCTATTTCGGTATACATGCTGCAGTTTCTTTTGTACAGGATGCCGCTTTTAGTGGAATTTTAATTTATCTCTCCGTCTCTTATTTTAATATTACTGTATTTATGTTAATAGAGTATATTTGCTGGATTTAAATAAGTGTTATTGACTTTTTTCTCTTTCATGTGTACAGAGTCACCAAGTCTGGCACATTATTAGTCGTTAATATTAATTGTAATAATTTTGCATTTTAACGTTCCATCTTAAATAAAATATCGATCTTAAAAACCATATAAAATTTAAATTTGTTCACAGATTTTATTAGAAATGCCCGCATTTTACAAACGAACAAACCAATGTAAAAACAAAAGAATAAAACAATGTTAAAAAATAAAACAAAATAATCGCCAATTTACTCTTTCTTTATGCTCTCAAATACACTGATGTTACGTTGCTGATGAAATAATAATTAAAATTCAATTAAAAGAATATGTATTTAACTTTAGTTACTTATTAACTTGAACTAAGTTGGCAGACTAATATTGATTGAAACCTACTAATACGCCTCTTTGTACTCATTTAGTTTCCTTTTGTTATTACATAGGTAATTATAGTCCAGATATGAATATTTATTTTAATATTTTTTATTTATTACTTCATTAAGTTCTTATGAAAAGCGCGGCATAACTCCTGCACAAAAGCGGCGTCTTACCCGCAAAGCAATGTTTTAGAAAAAAAAATGTTAAAAAATATTAATTATATTTTTATATTCCTTTTGTTGCAGGACACATGATTTATATTCTACATAAAATAGCACAGCATGATTTATTTCATTCTATGTGCATCGTGGGATTTTTTTACACAAATTCGAAAAAATGTGCGACATAAGTCCCGGAATTACCCTACATGTATGTTTTTAAAAAAGCATTCTTACTTTCAGAATTGTACTTGGTGAGAGACGTACATTTGTTATACAAATGAAAAATATTTAAAGACAAAAAATCCATTAAATGATTACAGTAAGACACGAAATGTTAATTCGCTGCTACTAAATTAATTTATTCTATTTACTTTTGCTTTAACTATACTGTTTTAAAAATCAATTTTCAATGCTTTCGAAAGTTATCGCTGGTTGAGGGAGCAGAAACGTTTAAAAAAAAAAAGACACTATTAATCAAGCTAACCACGTAAAGAGTTTTACTAATAGTTAACTAAATATTTAACCAATGTTAACGAAAATGATCAAAGAAAAATGGAAAAACAGCAGTATTATATTAATTTAGTCAACGTTATTGCTTTATACTAAATTCGAATCCCATTCCGAATGTTATGGTTTATTTTTCGTAAAAGCTTTCTTCCCTTCTCGCTTTAGAAAGCATTTTTATTTGTGCTGAGTTGCGAAAATAAGTAGAACACAAACTTTACGTGATATTATTTGTGCTCTAATTAAGTTGAAATGCAGTTATGGGAGTTAAACTCAAAAATATTTTTGTGATAGATATTAGCTTGTTTCAAGCGATTAGAAGAGTGTGCTGTAGAGTTTTACTTACAGTTTGAAAACGTAATTATGCTATACAGCTATTTCTAAAAAGTTCATGATTTTAAAAAGAAGACTGTAGATAAAACTGGTGTTAACCTTTTACAGACCGAATTCAGGTTTTTGGTATTTGTGTATTATGGCAAATCTGCATGAGAGGCATCTGCATAGGGTGGTGCCTTGGATGGAAGACATTTTAAGGGGTTCTAAAGAGTATTCAAGTTACATCTGGACAAAAGTCAAAAAGTTAAAAAGTTTTTTGAAGTCTATTGATAAAATTTAAACTTTCAATAAATGTTCAATTTGATGTTCCCGATTAGAAACATTATCCTGTAAAAGGTTAAAAGGTAAAAATAATTAAAAATTTAAATATCACATGTGAAAAGGTACTTATCAACAAAATGATCGATTCGGATGGTACAAAAGATCCACCTTATTTCAGTCGCAAAATGTTCCACTATCCTTACTAACAGAAAAGGATTCACCAATTACGGAGTGAATAGGCATCGAACATCGGAAGATGGCTGAAGCGTGAAGGTCCAGGATTCTGGTCTGCCGATCGGCTGATGATCTAACGGTCTGGAGTTTCGGGCGGTTCTCTCCAGATTTAACGTGAATATACGTTAGAACCCCTGAAAAAGTCCTTCGTCCAAGGAACCCATCAGGCTCCTTGAGGCAGATAGCTCCCGCAAAGCTGTAATCGGCGCTCGCTGATTGGCCGATAGATCTCTCTTAGTGCGACCTGGTGGCGTAAAGGTAAACTCATAAAACGGTTCGGATTAGCACATTTGAAAATTTATCGCCAGGTTTGGCAATTTTTTTCTGCGAGAGATTTAGGTGGGCGATACTAAAGGCTAGCTCTTGTTCGAGTACAAATGCAACTTTAAATAATATTGATTTTATATAAGCGGTGGATTTTTTGAACTTTTAATTTTATCTTTTCAACGGTTCGATACTTTTACGTTCTCACGGGAATTTATTAGGGAAAAAAATGATTCAAACGCCCTTAAGATTGAAATAAAACTTCATTCATCAGAAAGCAAGACTCCATGAACGAAGAAAAAGTAAATTATAAACACATACAAACTGGAGATGCAACATATGTTTACTTTCATCATTTACTTTCATATTGCTTTTGTTTACTCAAAAGCAATAACAAATCATTGAAATACGAATATGGATGATTTATAAAAAAAAAAGTTACAATTTATAATTTAAAGTTGAAGTAAGACAAAAAAGCATTTAACTATTATTGGTTAGATAACTATTTCATTTAACAATATTTTTTACAATAGAAAAGGATGATAAATGTTCACTTTGCTCTAGATGTTCCATATTACGTTTCTGTGACGAAAATTGTTTCTTGAACATTTGTTAAAGATTAAGTTGGATATATCCAGAAGCAGGATTAGTGTGTAGGATTTAAATGTGCAAACCGAGAGTTTGGAACCAATGCAACATTGCAAAAATATCTGCCCAGGTGGTGTAGCGGCTTAAGAACCAATCTATCACGCTTTGAATCGGGGTCCGAATCTTGGCTTGGGTATGGACGTTAACTTGTCCGTCCCTTCATAGTGGGTAATGATGTCCGTCTGCGGGGTGCCCCATGATAAAATGGCCGCAATGCCATTGGACAGTTGTAGTGGACAGTGCCTAATCGGCAAATGCCCGCCAGTTGGAAACAAAAAATTGCAAAGATTGCAGCACTTTTCGAGAATTACCGGTATTACTTGTTTGAGACAAAAATTGATTCTTCTGCATTTGTTAACCCTTTAACACGCAGTGTTCCCGCTCTGGGAACACAAAAGTCTGACGTTTTGACTATTGCCAGTCACGAAGAATAGATTTGATTTCTATAAAAATAGTGCGTGTGACATAGCTCCACGAGAATCCTTCACTTTTTAGCACGTCATTTCCCGTAAAAAAATTGTCACGCCTATTTTTAACAGCACTGATATCTGCTGAAAAATGGAAGAATGCGAGAACAGCTGGATAGATTGCCCAATGCAGAAAAAAGGGCAGCCGTTGCCATCGCTCGACTTAACTACCAGCAACAGCTGACTATCGTCAGAAAAGGATCGCTAGATCTGCTGCACGCGATGACGGAAATACTGGAAATGACGTTTCGATCGTCCGCCATCTTGCTGGTAGTTAACTCGAGTGATGGCACCGGCTGCCCTTTTTTCAGCATTGGGAAAGGGTTGCGCCTCAAAAGGTTAAAGACTAAGTTGGGAATTACGCAATTGTTAAGTATTAACACGAATTACGCAATTGTTACGTATTATTTTGCTTCGTAATTTGTGTACGACTCCTACAACGCGATCATAGTTTATCCCCTTCAAGAGACATTGAAAAATAGTTTAAGTCATCTTATATTTATTTTCATACCTCCGACATTTTTTTTATGACAAAATTCTCGAGTTTTGTACATCACTACATTAATGTGTGGGCACATTTTACTAATTGGTAAATTTTTGTGTTGGCGAAGTATAAAAATTTAAATTTTATTTTATTTAGATATTTAATCTTCTGAAAATTGTAATCGATGTCATAAAATTCTGCACATTTTTTTTGCGTAATTTTTTTAATTTATTGTGTAGGTCTGTGATTGATATTAAAGAAATAAATGACTAGGTCAGTCTTTTTGGGATACCCAGAATATTGAACTAAGCTTAGTACATAGGTTTTGAATGAAAAATCTCAGTCTGGAATCTTAGTCTTCGCAATAATGGAACGAAAAGGTTAAGATAAGATTAAGGGGCACGTTTTAGAATATTTTTGCCAAAATGGCACCAGGATATATGCTCGGCACACTTGAATTATACCACCGAAAAGTGACTCACTGAAAATCTGAAATCTCTTCAATTAAGAACACCCAAAAAGCACTAAAATAATTGCAGTTTAGGAACAATTTACTCAATAAGACAAAGTTTGTAATTTGTAATGAAACAATGTTCCAGATACATTTCAAAATAAAATTCTGTCAAAATTTTCTTAGCATTTTTGATTTATAGGTTCCTTTTCTTTGTGTTCTGTGACTTGACCATTTTTGATGCATCGCCTTTTCTTCTCACTATTCTTTACGGCACAGATTCCCCCAGGCTGAAGAAAAAAAGACATGTCGCAGATTACAAATAGATTTATTCTTTTTCCGTTGTCATAAATCTCAAATCTATCTAAAAATTACATTGTAAAAATGCTAAGCTGTTTTTATGTAAGAATAATAGCCGTTAACAAATCTTTTCAGAAATATTTCGAAGCAACTTGAAAGTTTTTCATTTCATCAAAAATGGTAGAACAAAAGAATGCATGTCTAGTGAATTTCCCTCCCCTAGAATTTTCATTTTATATGTAGTTGTCATGCTCTCAAAACTATTGTTTATTTGTTTCGTTAAATAAATTTCTAAAGAATCATAGACAACAAGAAAAAAATATCTAACATCATAAATCATGCATTATATATGTATGCTTATATCTTAAGGGTATTTTTCGAAAAACAATGTATGTCAAAGATTTTCAGCAAATGTAAAAATAAATAACTTACTTTTAAGATTCGAATAAAGAAGTATATAAATAAAATGTTTATTCAGTATCTGCATTAACGCGACTTTACAAAAGTAAAAACCTACATTACTTATAGCAATTGCAAAACTAGCTAAGGCCCGAATCATTTAGCGAAGTATTGCATGCTTAAGAATTATTCTCCACCTAGTTGGTGTGGTAGCTTAAGCGCTATTCTATCATACTACCATATGTACAGCTGCGGGGAAAAAAGTCTACTTGTACTTTATTCAAACGCCGCTTATCGTACAGCAAAGTTATATATACCAATCGTTTAAGATTGACGTACACTTTATCTTGCTATGCATAAAAATCGCATCGAATGATGTATCATAACTTTGTAGTTTATTAAACCGTCGCTCATCGTACAGCAAAATTATATATACCAATCGTTTAAGATTGACGTACACTTTATCTTGCTATGCATAAAAATTGAATCGAATGATGTATATAACTTTGCTTTACGACAGACGACGGCCAAATAAAGAGCAAGTGGGCGGTTTTTTTTCCACAGCTGTACATTCCGCATGTAAATTGCATTTTTCGATGTTGTATGTTACAATGAAATTTATATGTGTAAAGAACTAAAAATTTTGTAACTTTCATTAAATTCTTAAGTATGTTGATCGCTTTAAACAAAAATACCTTCTTCAAAAATATTATTATTTTATCTGCAAATATTAATAAAAAATTCAAATTTTTGCAAAAAGTAAAATAAATGTTCGGAACAGTGTAGAAGAACTTCCACAAAAGTTTACTAAAAATAATTTTTAAGTTCTATTCCAAAAATTTCTTCATAATCGGATACATTGTACACAAAATTAAGTAAAAAGTAAGATTTTCTGGATAACTTAGATTTAAAGTTTTCGTTCTGAAGTCAAATTTAAAAAAATGTACTTATTTATATTCTAAAGTCTTTCCGATTTCATAAACTGATATTTGTCATCAGATTATATATATGTATGATATTTATTTCAGATCCAACATTTTGGTCTTGGATTATAACTGGATTCCTTCTATCGTAATTTTGGCTATTTTTACTTTATATGTAGAGCCAGGTGGGGTAATTAATACCAGGGAGCAAGGGCGTAGCCAAGGGAGGAGGGTAGGGGGGTCATAACCCTACCCCCCCACGAGGAATTTTTTGCCATACAAAATGTATATTCTTCACTCCATTATCACACACATGTATACATATATACGAGTTACAGTAGTCGTAACCCCCCCCCCCCCCCCACCCAACCCCCATGAAAAATTTCTAGTAATTGCAACCAGCGGAATTAAAAAAAAATCTATAAACGAAAATCTTTTGCAAAAATGTTCGGCATAAAGCTTGTCATATATTTTTCACAATAGGTATCTTTCATCATTAAGTATTTTTAAGATAGTAACAATGAAAAAAACCTACACCATGTCAAATATTTCAATAAATGAAATTTGACGGTTCGGTGTTTAAGGTTGTTTGGTGCAAAAGGCAAATTTTTTAGGCAAGAGAATTAATATTAAAAAGTATAGTGGCAATGCATTCCCAATTTTTTTCAATTTTGTGATTTTGCTGGAGGTAATTACAATCACTCCATTAAATTTGAAGCAAATAATTCTACGGAAACAAAATTTTTACTAAATGTTCTTAGAAGCTCAAAATTATCCCCGTAATTAAAGAAAACAATATTTTAAAAGCACTTAAAATTTAGAAAGTTGAAATTTGCAAAAAGTGGTTGTAATTACCCCACCTGACCAATATAGGAGAAGTTGGAGGACAATGAAAAAAAATTATTATTTATTTTTTCCTGTTCACAAATTTGCATGTACAAAAAAGAAATTAATGGACACTTTTAACCTATTCTTTTCCTTATCTAAAAGAAGAGTTTGTAAGTCTATGAGTTTGTAAACATGAAGAGTCTATAAGTTTGTAAACAGCATCATATTTAAAAAATTGCAAAAGGTGAAGGTCGACAGTGTTTCATTGTACCTCGTATACTCGGGGTACAAGAGAACACTTAATAACACTTCAAAAACGCTCGAATAATATGAGTAAAAATTCAGATTTCAGCATTTATGTTTTATGTACATTTAAAATAAACATTAACAGACTTAAATATGAAACAACGTTCGTCTGTGGAAAAAACGAATATATATATATATATATATATATATATATATATTTCAATTAAAAACAGTATACCTTCTGCCTTCTTTAATGAATGGAAATTTAATATTCTTGCTGACCTAAAAAAAGAACTGCTTTGTAAATTTAGATATATTAAAAATATAAAACTAAGTAATCCAATAACAGAGTTACAGAATAAATTTATAATAACTTATGTTGATAAGTCTAGTAATAACTATGCTACAATATGTAAGCAGCTATATCACAATCTCCTAGCTTCATCCATTAACAATAATCCTAATTTCAGTCTAACATCTATCGCTGAGATAACAATGAACAAAAAGATCTTAGCTTTCCACAAGTTACTTAAAATCAAACATGACAATCTAAAATATCCTTACTTAGTGCTAATACCAAAGTTTCATAAAACATCACTAAAATTCAGAACTGTTACTATAGGATGTAACACTTATAATAATGTAGCAAGTAAAATATTACTTAAAATACTTACTTCTATGCATATCTGTACATAAAATCTAACACTTCTTCTACATCTATAGGTAATAGCTATGAACTAAAAAATAAGATTATTGATCTACACGATGTAATTAACATATCAACTTATGATTTTAAAGACTTATTCAATAGTATACCACTAGACGACTTATACAATGTAATATTGAATCTATTTATATTTAGTAATAATAATATAACCCTGCCTTCTTACATAGATACTATGTATTTCAAAAATCTTTTAAAGTTCATAGTCTATAATAATTACATTCTACATAATAATAAATTATATAAGCAAGTTTTAGGAATACCACAAGGTGGTTCTAATTCTAGTTACCTAGCAGACCTATATTTATATAATTATGAAAAAAATTACAATAATCCTTCTCTTATAATATATAGGTACATAGATGACATAATAACAATAGCTACTGACAATACTTATAGTGATACTGACCACCTACCAATAGCTTACCATTCAGCCCTAGAATTAATAAAAAATCCTAATGATAATAGAATAATAAATTTTTTAGACTTACAAATTAGAATTAATGATGATAAGAGTCTATCCTTTAATATATTTAATAAAAGAAATGACTTTAATTTTCAGGTTAATGCTTTCACTCATTTTACTTCATGTATGCACACTTCTGTATTTAGAAATATTATCTCCAATCATAAATATAGAATAGAGTCACTATGTACCAATAGTTTTAAGGCCAATAACTTAACAGACCTATATAAAACTGCTCTAAAATACAATTATCCAGGTAAATTTCTAACTTCAATAATATATCCTTTATGTAATTAAAAAAACTGTATGTCCTAATCAGAATATTGGTTGGTGAGGATGGGGTTGGTTGTTGGTTCTTTCTATAAATTAAATTTTAAAAAAATCATATAAATCATAAAATATGTATCTATATATTTTATAAAAAAAAATAAGTACAATTAAAAATAGTTGATTCCTGGGACTTTTTCCTTTTTATGAGTCTGTAACTAATATAGCCATACTAAGTACTTATTTACCTTTATATCTTACAATAATATTAGCATTAATAGCAATTAATAAATGTGTAATATTAATATAATTATTATCATTATCATTACTATTATAATTAATTTCTACAGTTTTTCTCCTTTTCCACAACTTCACCTAAGTACTTCTTAGCTACTGCAGCTTGTACTACGTTAAACATAGGCTAGCTATACTAGTGTTATATTTATTTTATTATTTATTCATTTAATTATTTAATTTGATTATTACTATTGTTTTTCTTTTCTTACCATACTTCCAGATTATTTTTTTTTTCCACTCCATGGCCATACTTGTCTAATGATGGCATTTAGTTCTCTCTGATGGCATCATGCACTAGTACTGCATGAGTCTCCTATGCCTCCATAACTGAGCTTCGATCTTCATGTCTTTTTCACTACCTCGTTGTTTATTTCTAATAGCTATGGTCGCGCCCCCAGCTTACAAAATGACCCTATTTTTGGTCAGGTAACTTGCAGAAACCTAGCTATTATTGTTTTTTCGATTAAATTGAAATGTGTGTGCGGTGGCGCCTGACGATAGAGCACACCATTTCAATTTTCCATTCCATATCCGAATCATGTGGATACATGTGGTTAGGCTTAACGCCCACCTGGTCTCATTTGGCGCATTATATCCAAATTTTCCAAACTATCATTGGCTTCTTTGAAGGCTCTATTTATACACTTTTTTCGGTTTAAGCTTGTTAATTGGCAACATGTGCTATCTGTTTTTTTCACTTTATCAATGGATTATCTTGGGATTCCATATTACGTAAGTCAGCTATTCAATATTATATATATATATATAATTAAACTGTTATAGTTTGAGAAGAAAACATAATATTTTTATTAGAGGTTAGCCAATAGTTTTTCATTTTATATTAAATTTACATAAACCAAACTCAAAAATTAACATCTCTTCTTCTCTTTCTGTACTACCTGAATGAACAGAAGGTGGTAATTTTGATACATTTTGAGTTTTTTCAAAAATATATATTTCCGATGAACACACAAATTTGAAGCTTGTACTTATTCGTTTTACGTAAAGAACTTCGTATTCCGTTTGATTTCAGCTTATTATATACTCAAAATAATACATTTCTTTACATTTAAGTTAACCTTCCTTGATTAAAACATAATCATTAAGAACGACATTGCTTGTGTCATACATGTTATGTGAGAACAGCTCATAATCTGTACTATATGAAATGTTAGTTGAAAGACAATCTGGATTTCACCACCTTCAGAGTCTGAAGAAGATAGAGAACGATTTAAAAACAATTCTTTGTTAACTATATGTGTTCTGTACAGATCTCAATCTAAATATTCAATAATAACATTATTTTAAGTAAATTCATTCACCCGGGATACAATGAAACGAGTTTCAATGTACCCCACCTACAAGTGCACCCCAAATTGAGGCTACAAACTAAATAAATTTTTACTAATTCCTAATATTTATCTTTTAAATACTGGCTTTTAAAGTATGAAGAATACATCATAGTGATCACAATATTAGGAAAATAAATAATTATACGCATGAAAACAAGGAGGTAAAACAAAATTACTTTTAGCAACGAAATTTACTTTCATTGGTGAAAATACAATAATTTTCTATATGTCTTGTTGTTAAAATGAGATTGACTCCAAATCACATCAGTAACTGGAACATATATTTGCATAATACATGTGTGAGTTTTAACTTTCTGTGACAAATCCTATTGATTTTAGATTGCATGTTTAATTGCTTCCCCTATATATGCGTATAGCTACAATGTGTTTACTCTTTTTTTTTTTACCAGCCTTTTCAATGACTTTTCTGATCTCTCAACGACTACTTTTATTTGGAAAATTTAACTACAGATACTTTTTCGAATAATCTCATAAAGACAAAAGTTTTAGAAACTGGAAAGAATCTTTAAAATTAAGCAATAAAAAAATTGGAAATTTTTGCCAAAATGCGTAGATGTAGTGTTGATAATAAAAAACAGGGAAAGAGAGAGTAAATGCATTATCTGAAAGACTCCGCGTACACAGGTTATTTTAAAAATGATCTTAGCTTATTCTTTCATGGTTTTTCATCTGTGACGATAATAGATTTACATTTAAAAAAAGATGACACTAACTGTTTTTTATTGAAACTGTAACCTGTTTCAACAAAGTTCTTTGAGCTTCTTTTAAATGAAATTATTTTTTTTTATGCGTGATAAAAAATACCTTTGTTTTTTAAAAACTACAGTATACTTTCAATAACATAATTTTTCAGATTTAATACAAATTTTCTCAGAGAATTCTTTAGGATTATTTAGTAATTTTCTGTTTGAGTATATAATTTGAAGTTTTAGCTGTGTAGTCATGGTTACAAGAAAATATGAATTATTTACTTCTTACCTCTACGTTAATCTCACCCGAGTCAACTATATATCAAAATGTTCCAAGGAAGTGTCACCTTCAGACAGCTCCGTATAATGATATAGATCAAGTAAACTTTTTCATCCAAAACTTATGCAACCTTCGTAAACATAAATTTCTGGAAATATGAATCTGTGATGATTATTTTCAAAATTTATCATCATTCGATGCTATGAATTTTATTTACTACTTCTTAATTGCTTATGATATGGAAATCTGGTATTTGTCGGCTATGTTTTGGAAACCTAGCATTTGCGATTAAAAATAAGGTTGAAATAAGTCTTTTTTTAAAAGAAAGCTTGAAAATAGGGTTGAGCTTAGGATTTAAAAAGTAAATTGGTAATAATTCAGACTGATTTCGGACAGGAAGACCGAAAATAAGACAAGCATTTACTGTGAAATATCTATTAATTTGAAAAATCCAGTTTTTAAAAAAGCAAAAGAGTGATGAGTTAGAAAAAGGAAGCTTTTGTTGATTCATAATCCAAGTATTCATGAAAATTAAAATTTGTGAAATGAGAGGAATACGAAAATGCGAGGAATACGAAAGATTTGCACCAGCTGAAAAATTCTCTTTGATAAAACAAGTGCATTATAAAGTGTGACCAATGTATGGTGAACTACTAGTGTAAGTTCAGTACAAATAAATTTATAAAATATTGATACAGAAAATCCCTTTCGTTTGATTGCGTTAGTTACAAATAATGGCATCAAAATAGCCTAGTCTATCACTTATCAAAATCAAGACTTCTTCATGTCCTACTAATACATTTTATGGTTTCTAATCAAAACCATCTTGTTTTAGGCAAATTATCTTTTTCTAAGGGTACATTATTCTGACACTAGAAACAAAATGCTTCGAAATTTATCTTGAAGCCTAATACTTATGATTTGTTGATTCTAGAAAGAAAAGTCTCAACAAAACCTTTCAGTAGTAATATAAATTTTGAAAAATATATAAGATAATGTGTTTATTTCGAAATTTATAATAGTGTATTTAATTCATTGAATGGGTTATAGTTTCAGTGTCACATAACAAGAAAATCCACGTAAACCAATGGGTCATTCTCGCTGATTTCCAAGCCCTTTTAATGATAGGCATAGTGTCGTTGGACTCAAGGGGCGGACACGTTACCCCTAAATTTTGCTTAGAAATTACGAATTAATTAATAAAAAATTAGAAAATATGATTTCAGTTTAAAAATCTTGAACTACCTAAAGGCATGACATACAAAGTTGAATTTTAAAAAGTGGGTTTAGGAAAAATATGCTGAATAAAACATTAACAAATATTTTATTGCAAGATCAGTTTTCCGATACTTTAATATTTTTAATCCTTTTAATAAGCCAGTCGGACGATTTAAAATTAAATGACATTTACGTGTCTAACTGTCTCTTACATCTAATCTTAACTATTAAGGATTATAAATTAAAAGTATTACTTTAGGGGTTTGTTCACTTCCTGAGAGCAATGAGATATTAGCTATGTCTCCCGTAAAATGAAGTTTAAATTCAAATGATAAAGTGACAATTTGCATAAATGATATCGTCTGCTGATACGAAAGTGACATGTTTGTTTCAGAAAGTAGCTATAAAATGTTCATTCGACTTTAATTTAAAGTAGTTTATGCCTAGGGATATTTTCAGCACAGGGATCTGAATTTTATCTTGGGGATTTGCTACTGAACAATTTTAGAGAAGTACGTACTTTGTCACAACGAGGAAGTGGTGTTCATGAGTGAAATATTTAATCATTTTTGCCAAAGGTTTTAGATGTTACACAAACCGATTAGCAAAGTTATGAACTTTTAACAATATCAAATAGAATTTAGAGAAACGATAAGCACATAAATACTGTGTGAAAGGGAAAAATCAACAAGAAAAATTAATAAACACAAAGTATACCTTTTAGGATTATTTAGAGATGAATACTGTGCTATGGAGTATATTGATAACAAAACTGTAAAAAACAAGAATTTAAATTGTATATTTCTTAGGAGATGCGTATATTCCTCTATCAAAAAATCTTTGATTTTATATCCTTATAGTTAATTTAATCGAATCAATGTAATTATAAATAGGCGGCAAATTATCAGTTTTAAATATTTCTAGTTTCACAGAACACATCAGTCATAATATGCATATAATTAATCGAAATATGTGCAGTGATTTTGAAGGGAAAAAATGATGATGATCTTCAAGCTGGGTTCAGTATTAACAATTTATAAAGTAAACTTTAATTATTTCGTTTTGTACACATTTCCTCTAACACTGCCCCCCTCCCGCACAATTTTTAGAAAGTTACTTGTGCAGCCTATACTCTTCCACCTATTCATTGGGTGTGTTAGATCAGTTAAAAATTATTGTGCTGTTATCTAGTCTTTCGAAAAATCTGAAAGACCGCTTTCAGTGGGAGAGGGTGAGTGTACTCAGTTAACTCAACTAATCTTTCTTTATGACCTTCAAATCCTCCTTTTGCATTTCCACAGAATCCAGCCCTGCTGTAGTGCAATGCAGCCTATACTCTTCAGACTCTTCTTAACACTATAGTAAAAAAAAAAAAAAAAAAAAAAAAAAAAACATACTTCAAAATCCACGTATAAAATATACATATACATAATAATATAGTACTTAATAATACAAACAATACGATAATAACACCCCGATTTTAAGCGAACGAAACCTGAACTGTTTATTATTATTCTTTAATACACACGAACGCATATTTATTTATATGAATATACGTATGTTACTTACCAAGTTCGTCTTTTGGTATTTTAACACTTTTCATTTTTTTTTAAAAGATAAAAAGGTCAAAAAGTACAACCACCATTTCCATCATATAAACCTAGAACAATTCCTGTAAGTGAAATTCACTCGAATCTATGCTGTCATCTTTCTAAAACTACTCACAATGTGGGAAACAGGAAAAAATGTTGATGAGTAGTCCTATTCAAAAATGCTTCAAACCGCAGAGTGGAAAGAACAAGCCCCGTATACGATAAGCACTCTACTTTTACAAGTATTCTCCATGGTACTAAATTCTGTGGTTTTCTTTCTCAAAGAAGAGATTCGGGTTACCACGGAAACGCTCCAAACTATCTTAACTTTCCACTTTTCCCGTAAAAGGTATGCTTCGAAAGTACAAAATTTGTTTTGAGTTTGCTGTTGGACAAAAACTATTAACTTTTTGATTTGAATGCATACAAATATGTGTTAATAGGCACACCCACCAAAAAAAGTATTCAAGTGTAAGCCAAATTTCTTATTTTAGTGTACATTAATTTTTCCAAAAATTCACCAAGAAAGAAAAAAAAAGAATTTTCTATGAAATATTATTTATTACTAGGTATAGTATTAGTATGTATATGTACAGCCAATGTCCACTTGATTTTTTTTTTTTTAAATTCAACATTTGATATATGAGACAGGGCCATCCTCAAAAAATGCTACAAAATAAACTTCCCCTATTTTCTATGAAATTGATATTTTTGTTTTTGCCAATAATTGATGTACATAAATAAAACATTGCATTAAAGACTACAATAAACTAACATTTGTAAAAGGATAATTTCTCTTTTTATTTTCTTCATGGTAAAATGTGCCATCTCGTAACAGAATGGATATTTACTTATTAGAGAATTCATAGAACAACTTCATTCATTTAAATGTTATGGGTTATTTGGACATCAGTAATCTTTTTTAAAGCTAAACAGTTGTATCGTTCACAGTGTGGAAAGTGTACGATTTTTGCAAACTAAAATGTTTTTCTAGCCAGTAAAATAGTAAAGTTACGGTAAGTAAGTCGACGGTACAAGACGGTAAAGTTACGGTAAGTATGTACGGTTAAGTAATCCGATGTACGGACGCAATAACACTAGTTTCTAGCACACCCACTATAAGCAAGATCAGGAGAGAAAAAGCAGTTTTACAGGCAGTGTAAAACATTTACGAACGCACTAATACAAGTTTCCAGTACGAGCACTAATAGGGAGGAAAAAGGAGTTTTACAGGAAATGTAATGCATACGAATGCAGTAATACAAGTTTCCAGCACGAATACTTTCAAGAAGGAAAAACTAGTTTTACAGGCAATGTAAAATACATAGGAACGCAGTAGTACACGTTTTCAGCAAGAACACTATTAAGAAGGAAAAAGTAGTTTTACAGGCAATGTAAAACTTGTAAGAACGCAGTGATACAAGTTTCCAGCACGAACACTACCAAGAAGGAAAAAGTAGTTTTACAGGCAATGTAAAATATGCATTGCGGGTTATATGCAAAATAGCACTATTATAATATAGGTTTCAAACGCAGGAAGATTATCTAATAATTAAATGGTTGTAGCTCAAACCGATTACGATAACTCGTAAGAACGACTTACAAAAAAAGCAGTAATGAGAGTTTCTAGCGTGGGCGATATCAGGAAGGAAAAAGTAATTTTACAGACAGTGTAAAATGCATACCGGTTGTATGAAAGAAAATATATAGAACAGTGATGGCAAAACTTTTTGAGAAGTGGGTAACATTTTGAACATTCCATTTTAGTACTAATTCGTAGGTCAATAATCCAGTGTTAGAAAAAAGGAGGGGAGGATGGTTAAAAACTGCATTTCTTTGGTTTTCGCTTTTAAATTTCTCTTTTACAACTTTTAGTTTTTGCTAGTGAAGAGCAAAAAATAAAGATCAACGCACGTTAAAGAATTTATATAAATGGGATGGTATCATGAATTGCTGCACTAGATAACACCATGCTGCGTCGTCGGCCATCGCCCCTTCATGGTGTATAATTGAATGAACAAGGAATACAGAAAATCACACATATGTTATGAAATATTACTTACGTATTACTACTAAGTACAGTTATTGGTATGTATGTGTCCAATGTACACTTGGAATTATTTATTTTAAGTATATATATTCAACATTAGATATAAATACCTTATTTTAAAAATATTTTTGAATATTTGTTCTCGCTTTCATCATATAAAACGTGTTTATAAAAATCAATGATTGGATCATTTAAAAATCCTGCTTTGTTCAGTGTCTGACCACATGGGTCGTAGGATAGCTACCGCTGTATAGTTTATTAAATTATGAATTGCACCACACTTAAATTATGCCAAACGAATTGATTATAAAACACTTACCAACACAAAAATCTTTTGGTGCCAGGTTTGCCAAGATTTTGGAGATAACCTCAAAAAAGCTATATCTATATTAATATAATTTTGTGAGCTCCTATAAAAACTGTGAATATTATTTCAATCCTTATGATAAAGATTAAAACTTTTATAAACGTTTATATGCATATTGCATTATGCTTGAAATGGAGGACGAAAACCAATAATGCAGTAAACCGTAGTGCTCTTAAATTCTTTTGAGTGCTCCTGTAGAAAAAATGTAAATAATGCATACACTATTTTCCATGGTATGATGTATGTAGCATAATTTTTGAATCCTCAATAACATATATCAATATTATTTTGTTCAAAATAGCCGAATATCTCTAAAATATTCTTTAAAGAATGGCTGTCCCTATACAGTAATGTATTGAAATTCTTTTGGCTGCTCCTGTAAAAGAACTGTAAATGTTACATACACCATTTTATATAGGGTATGTGCTAAAGTACATACGGATAATACATATGAATTTCGTAGTAATCTATGAAAGTTATTTGTATTACTACGAAACATCGATTGCATATGCATATTTATGGCAGTTAGAGAACAGTTTCTCTGACTGACGGGCACACAGGCGAACCGAAATCATAAATACTTTTCAGTTTTGTTGGGTTTTAAAGTGAAGAGTGAATTGTGCTTATTATTGCCACAACGCTTAATTTGTAAATACATAAATATAAAAAAAATGCGCTATTACAGTTTAAACACCAAGACTTAAATTGATTAAAACGATCTAATTTGAGAGGAGATAATTTTATATCACTTTGTCTCCACTAGATGGAGCTGCTTTCCTTTCCGATTCCAGCAGACGACTCTCATCACCGGCAGTAAACTAGCGTTCGATTTTTTGTTATGCTCGTGGCTGCAATAACTGAAAATGTCTTTACCTAAAGCGAAATACCAGAGCGTTAGCATTAATTTTATCACAGTACAGTGTAGTAGTCGTGATTAAATAACTTTTAAGACATGTAAACTAATTTCGCTCGTTTAAAGGAATTTTAAATTGAATTTTAAAAGAAACCCATATGTAATTTCTCCAGAGACCGCGTAAATGGAGTTCTTCAAGACATTTTCGATCATGTACTTTCTCTAATTAAGTTTATAACGTGAAAGAGTTTGTTTGGCACATTTCTTGCAAAGGCACGAGGTTAGAAGAGCACATTTTTGAAAATTCTCATTTTTCGTAAACGTCATGGGAAATTAAATTAAAATTTTCTCTCTCCTTCCTCTATGTTAACGTAGCAGAAATTGAGACAAGCGAAAAAAAAGAAAAAAAAAAGGCATAATTTTATGCATTTTTTTTTCGTTTTGTTGTTGTTGACGGCAGAAATGCGAAACTAGCTTTTAAATTAACAATTGTAATTATATGTAGATTTCGAGGTGAGTAGCTTGGTAAGTATCTTTTCTGTAAAATAACATTTTTTTCGGCAACATGCTCTTAAAAGTTAATTTAAAATTCCCAAGCAACAAACAGGCATAAAAAAGAATATACAGACTATTTTATGATTTTGTACTTTAATATGCTTTCACAACTAAAGAAGTTGGTTTGGCCATGAAAATTATTTTCACTTTGAACGTGCAACAATTTTGATTATAGAAGCATCGAATTTCCTGAAAGTAAAATAAATAAATGCACAAATAAAATAAAATAAAATAAAATACACTAAAACTGTCACTGCTTCCATTCAGTTTAGCAAATGTACAGCAATGAGAAGAAATGTCCACTTGCTTCTGCCGTCATTCATCGTACAAAGTTATATATACTACCAATAGCTTGCGAATAACATACACTTTAATTTGCAATACTTTAATTCATTACACTTTATTTTGGTATGAATAATTTTTCTGTACAAACAAATAAAGAACAAATGCGATTTCTTTCCCGTAGCTGTGCATGAAGTCATTAGATATGGAATAAAAAAAAGCTCAATCACTAAAAAATTTTTTACCTAGTTAAAAATTCTGTAGGTTTATTTACCGAATCCTCCTGAATATTGAGCGACATTTTTCACCATTCAGTTGCCTATGGAAATTAGCGACTTTAAGACAATGTTGGATTTTCGTCAAATATCATGGATATTTTTTAATTCTTCAACACTATACGAACGTACTAATAATATAGAATTTATTGTTCAATGTGCCAGCTTATTATTTTTTAAATGTTTTTAGTGCTTCCATGCAGGAAGTGAAGGAAGCACTGTGATCGCATAAAATTTTGGTATTCACATTTTGAAGTAGTAAAATCGAGAAAAATCAATTTTGAAACATTCCCAAATTTATTTTAGAGAGTTTCAGCGTGACGACGCGATATAAATATATATTTATGTACTTAATTGTGCATGTATAATGGTTTGAACAATAGAGTAATTTCATTTGGACTAGTTTTGTGGTGCGTACGTATGTACGAAGGTGCAAAACTTTCATTTTCCAATGCCAAAAGAAAGAAGACAAAAATATATTAAAACATTCAGAACTATTTACTGCACCGTGATGTATTTTGCGCGGCCCGCCAGAAAACAATATGGGGGCAAACAAACACGGGTGGAATAAGCCAGCTCGGGCTCTAGTATCCTTACAGGGCTGTTGTAAATTACAGATGTGCACCTCTCTTCTTGATTGCAATTCACGGGGTAGGTTATTTGCAGGGTCAGTAAAGTCCATGGCCAGCTTCAATACGTTACAGGGCTATAATTAATCATTGTTTGGGCTATGCCCAAAAGGAGAGTTTTAACAAAATGTCAAACAGGCCGACAAAATTAAGTTTCCAAACTTGAACCCAGCTTGGCGATATTTCTTATATTTGGCAAGAAATCGCAGGTAGTTAATATTATTGAAGTTTCGTATCTCAATTTTATGTGAAATAAGTTTGAATTAAGTGCATCAAAAATGCATGTAATTTAATTGACGTGGAAATGAGTCATACCCTGTCCAAATCAGATATTTTTTACTTCGTAGCTCAGTCTTAAAATAGCGATACCACATTACTCGACATGTAGTTAATAAAAATTAAATCCAGTTAAGTCTGGTTAAATCTAGTTAAATTTCACGAGGATGAGCATGAAAACAAGTTTACTCCCTCTAATTTGGACAGAAAGGGGGGGGGGAAACAGGACAGCAGTTGAATGCGAAAGACGTCCATGCACCATTTGCTATCGTTCGACCCCGACGATGTCACAGCAATGTCGACGATGTAGCTGTAGCAGCAAAGCGGAAACGAGCCTCTCCGCCTGGTCTCGTAAATATGGAGAGAACACGAGTTCTGAATTCGTGGCCAAAGAGAGACGATTGGACTCCTCGACCATTCGTCATATAGTCCTGATCTCGGACCCAGTGATTTCCATCCGTTTCCGGCTTTGAAGAATATTCTCGGCGGAATGCGCTTTGCAGGCAATGCTGAAGTTGCACAAACCGTTCAACTCTTCTTGCGCATGCAGATTCCCGATTGTTTTCTGGAGGGCTTTTTGAAGCTTATAATGCTGTATGACAAATGCCTCAACGTAGGTACTTGATAATTATGTAGAAAAATAAAGCTACGTCTCATCTTCAATGCCTGATTATATTTTTGCCTTTCATACACGTCTCTGTCAACAATCATCAGGAAACTTAATTTTGGACTCGCCTTCGTACTTATCTCTCGTTGGCATGATTTGTTTCTTTTTGACCTTGATTATGGAACTCGACCAAAACTGAAAAATCACATTGATTTGCTGCAGGCTAAGTTTTATTTTTTTTCTAGAGAAAGTTATAAAATTTGAAGAAGGAATGATACGTGAGCAATTTAATGTGATTTGCTTTTTATATTTGCCTTGAGAAAATATTAAATTAAATTCTAAGATGAATTTTATACGGAAATGTTTTCGTAAAATGTACCTGAGGGGTAAAAATTGTCAAAGGGAAAAGCTATTTTTAAATTTATAAGGGAATAAAACGGCTTTAAAAATCAGTTACACATTCTAATCTGTGCAAACATACAAAATGGAAGTACATAAAGCTCGGATAGAGAAGATTAAAGCTCTTAAATTTATTGACACACATGGGCTTCCAAAGAAAGTCAGTCGATATTTTTAGCGTTGAAATATTATTTGACAGACTCCCTTAATACACTAAAGAGACGATATCCCTGAAAATATTAGTCATTGAAAATCTGCTTTATGAAATAAGAAATACTCAACAAATGGAGCTAGTCATTTTTCTTTGAAAAAAGTTTACTCCAAATTTGTAACTTAATCAAAAGAGTTTCAGATAAATTAACTTTTGTTTTTGTTCGATTGTAGAAAAACAATGGAAATTAGTTTGAAAAAAAAAATTTTTATTGCTTACAACAGTTCTTACCCTAATATTTCCTCAACTTTTTCAGAAAAATGGACATGGAAAATAGCACAGGTAGGACGACATTTTGGCAAAGGAGAAATAAGTTAGTCAGTAGGACATTTCAGTTTGAGTTTAACACACAAACGATTTGCTGAAAAAAGAACATATTCAAATAATAATAATAATAATAATAATAATAATTAGCAACTATTAAAGCAGGTACACGAAATTCTTACCAGCGATAGATTTCATTTGAAGCATTTGGGGAACTAGAAAATTATGTCGTCTTTTCGAAAGTCAGTAGTTTATCTAGTCGGAACTATTAAAAATAACTTACAAGATTGGGCATGCATGCGAGGTTTATTACATTGAAGATCGGTAAGAGTGGATTTTTCAAAATTCGTAATCTATGGAAGGCAGGGGACAACAGCGTTCTTTTCATATACTCTTATCTAGCGTCTGTCTCAAAGAAAAAAAGAGATATTCATAAAATTCTTGCTGTGAAATGTAACTCATACGAGTATTTAAAAATCAATTTCAGGACATTTTAAAATTCACCCTCCAAGAAGGGTTGGCAGACACCCTCTCCCTTTTTTTCACATATCTTTCTTTGAAAAAAAAAAGAAACAGTAAATTATAGCTGACGGACTCACGTGGAGTGGACAAATGCAAGGACTGTTTAAAGTTATATATTCTTAGACCTCTGTACCCTTTAGAGTTTTTCTGATACAGATCCATTGTCATAACCGGAACGAAATATTTTTATATTTTACAAACATGAGAGTTTAGTAGTTCACTTAAAGTACAATAATTTGAATGATGTGTGTGAAACTCTGAAAAATTTATTATTAAAATAATCATTAAAATTATTTTGCTTAAGGAAGATTATGAATGGAATCAAACTGTAAAAGTCTTATTACAAAATTAAGGCTGTTTGTGAGTTTACAGCTAAAATAATTTAAATAAAATATTTACATAAGTAATGAATATTACAAAAATAAAAGTGTGGGTAATAAAAATGACCATCGCGCGCGCCAAGGCGAGCTGTTGCCGTTCGCAGCGTGGAAATATCGTCAATTTTGGTACCGAATAAGTTAGCGTATTATATAAGTAGATTTTAGTAATTTACGGAATCGATCTTTTAAATATTAATTTTTTGAAAAGAAAAAAAAAAAACCCACCTGAAATTATTTAGCAAGAATTAGAAAATTAAAACACTTACGAAATAAAATTTCCTCTTTAAGCCTTATATTAAAGCCTTTAGAGAGCCCGAGCATCCTTTCATTTAGAAACTAATTAGACTTTCTTAATTATCAAAACGTATTACAAAATTCTTTGTGAAACATAATCAGTAATTACCTCTTCTTTGCCCCCACAACCATCGCCGAACACATTTTATCTGCGGCATTTTTAATTTCCTCCAAATCTTTTAGTTCACGTTCCAGCGGTAATCGGAACCTTAACGAACGGATCTTAACCTCCGTAGACAAAGCAAAAGACCTTCATTATTTCGGGCCTTCAGGGGGTATTTGTGTATTAACTCCCAGAAAGATCTCGACGTCGCTTTGATATCGGATTTTCATACATCACTTTTCCATCCCGCAAGGCACCGCGCGAAAATAACGGCGGCCCGCATGGTTCGATCGATCTACCAGAAATCATTACCTTGTTTATTTATTTATTTATTCCGCAGATATGTCCGGTGGTGAGGTTCAGTTGATGCGACGGGCAAGAGAGTGAATGGCTTTTGATTGTTCTCCATAGCTTCTGGCGTTCGTGGTGAAGGGGGGCAGAGGGAGCGTTGCAATTTGCTCCAGTAATTACAAACTAGACACAATCCGTGCTTTTGTGGAAGCGCATGTGAAACGTTTGTGCAGTAATGGATATGTTAGCTTTACCCAATAAAATTTGAGCCAAACAACTCTTGTTAAACTTTAATGTCAACATCTACTCTTATGAAAAGCTATCTCAGAGAAAACCTTACTATTAGAAAGAGAATTGCTTTTAAAACTGTGTTGTTGAAATTCATCATTGATGTATAGTATCACACTCTCTATATTAAAGATTATTGGAACCAATCATGTCATTACTTACAAATGCACACTTTCAATTTGACTAAAAACGCACTTTTTTAAATAGCGAAAACTACTTTTGCAGTAAACCTCACCATGGCACAGTGGTTATGTCACTGGAAATGGTAGACGGGCAAAGTGTGAAGGTCCCGGGTTTGGGTCCCATTGTGTGTCCGTCGACCTAACCGTTCGGAGCTTTCCGTGGTTTCCTCCGAAACTTAGCGTAAATATGACTTAAGACCCCTTAGAAAGACTCCCGCGGAGGGCATCCCCCCTTGTGTTGTTCTTCTGACGGGAATTTATAAGTGGCTTCGCGCCAAGCACACAAATCCGACATATATGTTACCAACAACAATAACAGCTTTTGCAGTAGGAGAGCCAGTGCCTTAGAGGTTACGGGTCTGTCCACATCTATGATAATTGCTAAAGCGCACGGTTGTGTGTTCGATTCCCACTCATCACCTGGTTGTTTAAATTTTCTTTTTCTATGCTAATAGAAACTGTCATTCTGTTGTCCATTCTATTCGATGAGGATTTACAAGAGTTTTTCTGAAACGTAGCAAACAATTCATAAAACAAATGTTCTACATACAACTATAACTACTTTTGGAATAATTGTTTTAAAAATTCGAAATTGTGCAATTAAAGCTCAGTATTATGATGAGTATTGTAATAGTTATTCTAGAAGGTCGGTGTTATGTATCAAATTCAGTTTTATCTAAAAAAAAAGACATATAAAAGTTATTCAATTACAATTTTATGCAGCTTCACACGTCTATAACATCCTTAACCTTTTACAGGCCAATGTCCCTATTGGAAACATCAGATTAAAAATTTATTCAAAAATAGAATTTCATCAATATTGACTGAAAAAATTAGCAGATAAAGTTAAAAGATGACCTGATTTTTTGAAATAGAAGTTGCATTTCTGGCATTAGTGAGAAACGACAGAAAATCATCAATACAGCTGTTTTCATAAATTTTCGCAGAGCTATCTTGATACACCACCATCCCCTTCAAGCTTAATTAATATCGTTACTCTTAAATAAATCTTTTACTAGTTCTTAATGTTTCACTTATTATTTAAATTTATTCACCCATCAGTATATCGCGTTTTTGAAACCAATGCAAAAGTATAGACAGAAATGATCCATGTTCCCAATTAGGAACGCAGTGAAAATAGTGTACAATATCTTGCCCCTATTTAAATGACTAATATTGTTGCAGAACTACTCTGCTTGTTTCCGGGGTTCGTCGTTCTAAAGTCCAGATGGTGTGAAAGTTCCAGTAAAAAGTCCACTGGTCAGGATGGAACACAACTTTATTGCTTCTAGAACTTCGTAGAGTAATCAGCTGTACAAAATTAACAAGCACAATTAAGCAGTAATGAGCCTTTAACAGTCCGCTTAGGTTAGAAGCTTTCACAAATGCTGTATTTCTCACACAAAATATACACTTTCATTGGCAAAAAATTCAGTGAAAATATACGAGAAATAACACTAACAGTCTCTCAAGACTCAGCGATGAAAAATGTACACACATCACTTAAATTTAAAGCTTCATAAACAGCGCGAAACACAGCTTCTATCACAAAGCAAGCGTACTCACTCTCTCAAAGCTTGATCAACACTGAACTCTCGGAGCAGCGCGCTGGTGGAATTTATAGAGGAGGCAGAAGCTGCGAGCAGCTTCCAGAAAAGTCTATTTCTCGAAGATTCTACATAAAGCGAGAATTTTGATTACGTCATAGAAGAGAAATGTTAGGTCATTATGCGTTTTCAATGCAGGAAAACCAACTTCCAGGCCCCATTGGGAAAATCGCGCCAAATGACCAAAATGTCGCCAAGCTTGGCGACTTTTGGCGAAACATCGCCAAATTTGGCGCCAAAAATAAGTCTCCAAAAGTGAAGAGATCGAAGCCCTAGGACGAATATTTCTGGAGATTTCTAGAACCTCCATTGAAAAACAATGGAAAACCGAAACCTCCATATCTCCGGTTCTAATTGACCGACTTTGATGCAACAAAAAGCAAAATTTATCTATTTGAAGCGTAGAATACGAATTTTAAACCATTTTAAGCCCCAGAACAGCGGGTTGCCCCGAAAATTCGTAACAATATCCTTTAACAAACGCATTAGAAGACAAAATACGGAAAAAAAATTATAATAAATATGCCTGGATATCATTTCGATCTGTTAAAGAGGCCATACTGCTCATGATGCTAAAACCGAGAGACATACTCAGCGAGATTCCGTAAAATTTGCGCCCATGGCCAATTCTGAATAACTACAGAATATTTTGATTTTACAAAAGAATAGTCCCTGTACCACAGTTTAACTGTAAACATTAATCTCTTCACCTTAAAATGAAGATGAAATTAATAAACATCCTAAAGAAATAATGATAATTAAAAGAAAGATCTTGCCTCACCATGGCACAGTAGTTATGCCACTGAAAATGGTAGATGTCCGAAGTGTGATGATTCCGGGTTCGGGTCTAATCGCGCGGCTGTCGATCGAACGGTCTGGAGTTTTGGTAGGTTTTCTCCAGATGTAACATGAATACGCGTTAGAACCCCTTAGAAAGTCCTTCTAACGAGGCACCCCTTCCCTTGGCAGATCGCTCTAGTGTTGCGTTGCCATAATCACACACAACCAACCAAAGGAAAGATCTTATAGAAAATAAATCTCTAAAAAATCCTAAATTAATTACTGTTTTGGAATTTAATATTAAAATTATTTGATATCAGTGAACGTTTTGGAAACACATTATAGAAATACTCGTACATAGGTAAAACAGCAACAGTGGGTAAGACATTAAAAAAAAATTAAGAGATGGTTGCATCATTAAATATTAGTTTCTGATAATGGATGAAACACTTTTGTGTCAGTTAGGGGAAAACAAGATATTGAAAATTCAGCAAGATATTTACTTATTTCAACGAACTTCACATCATTACGTTTAGAAACTAAACATAATCTCCTGACTATCGAAACAGATTACAAAATTCTCCGTGACCCACAATATTCAGTAACGACCCAGTCTTTGTTATTATCCATTCCAGACGCAATTTTATTTTGCGGATTTTTAATTTACCCACCGCTTTTAGTTTCGGACAATTTGAACCACAGCGAACAGATCTTTCCGTCGTCGTAGACAAAGGGAGGAGGACATCATTACTTCGGAACCTCAGGGGGGTATGCGCATTAACTCCAGAAAAGTTTCGACGTCGATTTGATATTGGATTTTCATACATCACTTTCCATCCCGCAAGGCACCACACGAAAATAACGTCAGCAACAAGGCCGCCTAATCGATCTACCAGAAATCATTACCTTGTTTATTTACTCCGCAAACGTGTCCAGTGGTGATGATGTGATGGGCACCTTCTGATTGTTTTTTGACTTCTGGCGTTCAACTAGGGTAAAATGAATGTTGGGTAATTTGATTGCCGCAAGTATAAAAACCACAATAGTCTGTTGTTATTTGTTTTAAAATGTAGGCTGCGTTCGTGCTTTTGCCCTTTTTCAATTAGGCAATAATAGGCACCCGTTAGATAATACACAGTTAGAATATGAAAGTGTTGCATTTAAAATTTTTATTTCATTTGATACAGATACCATATGCTTTTATTGTATTACATACTAATTAGTTGTTCTAATTTAAAGTATCAGTCGGTTTTACTTTTAAAAGCATATGTGAGATATGGAAAAAGCATTCTATGAAAAATCACTCTAAGCAATGAATGGAACATTCCCATTCTATGTTGTGATAAAATCAAATTCAAAAGTATGATGACTTTGTATAGAGCAATTCCGGTACTTATGACCCATATTTTTTTGAATTTGTGAAAAAATACCTGCCTACACAATAAATGATACTGTGCTATTTATGTTCGAATAGATAACACGTGCTCTGCGACAAAAAAATCTTTAAATCTGACGAGATTTCGGAGATAAGATAATGTTGTATTATCACTATAAATGCAATTTTATAAGACCCTGTAAAAGCGATTTTTAAAAATTTCCATCGTTTAACTGAAGAATCTAAAATTTTTATACTCATTGTCTTGTGCTACAAATGTGTTATCGTCTCTCGAATACCACCGACTGTAATGTCTTGGAATTCTTTTGAGTGTTCCTGTAGAAGAACTATTAATAATACAGACACTATTTTCAATGGGGAGCATTAATTTGAGAGCTTAATATTATGTATGCCAACATTGTTTTCATTCAAAAAACCGAATCTGTAAAATACGTTTTCAAGAATGACTGCCCATAGAGTGCGATGTATTTGATTTCTTTTCTCCTGTAAAAGAACTGTAAATGCTACTTACACTATTTTCAGAAGGGTATATGGTACTGTACATAGAAAAAAAATTTCACACATATCGGTTTATATTTACGACAGTTAGAACAGTAGACGGGTGGACAACAGAACGGACAAACAAACTGAAATCATTCAAATTTGTTGGTAAGTTAAAAATATAAATATTCATTTTACATAACATAATGGTATCGGACGAACACGGAGAACCATAAACTTATTCTTTTAAGGGTTAGCAGTCTAAAATTCATTTTCCAAGTGCTAAAACATTAAAGTTTGCAATTTTGTTCCATGTAAATCCGTTAACCCGTTTTGGGTTTTTACGCATTAACAGATTTTCGTCGGTCGGAGAAATTCCACTTACTCAACGCCCCTACCACTTCTACGCAGAAAGCCCTTAGCCATTCCTTAACGAAACATAAGACACTAAATCGTTTGATTACAGCGCGAGTAACGAGTTTTCAAAATTCCCAAGGAAATCGTCAGACTTAATATTATCACATTAGATATTTTTCAATTTAGCACCAAATAATGAAAATATCGCCATCTCGGTTCATTTTTCAAAGCATATTTTTCGTACCATATTTGGCAATTTATCGGCGACCAATTATTGGCGACTTTTGGCGCAATTTGAGGGAGGCACTTGATCGTCGTCGGATTATTAGCTAATTATATTGTAGGTTATAGTATTACATGCTTTAAATACATGCCTGTCTCTAAACTGCCATTGATCGTATTGTATTGGTATTATTTTGAGTGTTCTTGTAGAAGAACTATTTAACTATACAGACACTATTTTCGATGGAAAGCTTCATCTTGTAATTCTTAACAACATATCTCAATTTTGTTTCATTTCAAATAGCAGAATATCTCTGAAAGTAGAAGTCAAAGCCCATTGTGAAGGCAATTGGAACGGGTTCTAGAAAAAAAAGGGAAAAAAAACCTTTGACAACAATATGTGTACACTTAATATATTGAATCTTCGCCCACCTAAAATAAATAGCTTCATAATCAATTTTTATTATATAGTAGCTGCGTGCCCGTTCTTCGCACGGTAGGAAATGGATATTTTACTAAAATATAACCATAACTACCTATGCGAAAACAAAATCTCAAAAAGTTCAGATAATCCCTTTGTTGAAACTACCGCCGGATATACGAAAAGTAGGATTATAATTTATTTGCTTGTAAGATGATCGTTGAAAAATGATGAATAGAACACTTTTAATTTAACGAAATATTTATTAACGTGGTATACTGTGCTTTAATACATATTAACATAACAAATCTACTATTACTACTTATAATATCTATCTTCGTTTCTCTCTCTTTAATGCTCAGTTTAAAGAAACTGATTAGATATTTTAAACCACAATGGTGCCTTTCTACATTTTTGGTTATTCTTTGGAATTTATGCATTGACATTAAAACAGCTCTCCATATATTTTTGAGCATAATTTTTGTCAGATTGGCTTATTTAGCACCACAAAATATTTCGTCTTGCAGTGGTGGAAAAATATCCTAGCTGTACCAATTTAAATATTTAAATCCTCCATAGTTCAGGCTCGTGAGAAACAGTCTCGAGGAACTATTTAGAATCTCTCAAACTGCGAATAGGACATTAAATTGTGTTGCAGAGTTTGCGAATTTCAGGCAGCTTTTAATTTATGACGTCACGTTCTGACCCGGGTAGCCGAGTCTGGTTATTTCGCGAAGTAGTTTTCAAACGGAGTAATATTAAAGCATATGACTTTGAAAAACTCTCACTTGCAACAGAACTTATTGAAGTTAATTTGAGAGAGTTAGGGTTATTCCTAGCTAATCGGTATTTCAAATATTTTTTCCGGAGCTATTTTGATAATGATTGTTATGATTTTGTGCAAGAGCTTGTTAAGTTGCTAGATTTTAACCAAAAAGATGTATGTCTAAAATGCTGCCAAAAAGTATAAAATATCTCTAAAAATTATATATAATATACCGCCAAAAGTCGTCCAAACTTGGCGACATTTTGCAAGATTTTTTGGGAATACATACGAAGACCGTCGTCAAACTTGTAACGAATACTATGTATTATGCTAATTAGTATTTTCCACCTTGTGGCGACATGTGAATCTCGCACGAACGACTAGGTCGGCGGACGGGACCTGGTTTTGAACCAGGTACCTTTCGTCTATCATTTTGAGATGACTTAACCACTCGGCCATGGCGGGGCCGTCAATAATACACTTTGAGAGAACGTTGTTTCGTTGTATTGCTAGTATTTGTAACTTTTAGTTCCGGAACAGCTTGCTTGGCTTCTAGAACCCGCTTATAAATCCTTGTCGAATAAAATAGACAACACTTTGACAGTTTTTACTAGCACCGAGAAAGGAAAGTTCACAGGACAAACACAAGCAATCAGGAAATGACTGGGAATCGAATCCATGGCCGTATGCTTAAGAGATTAACAGAGAGGACAGGAGCAGAGAATGTAATGAACCACTGGTGGAGATGCTGCCATCAATGGGATTGATTTCTAGCGGAATCTCATTCTGCCAAGAATCAAGTGGCAGTATGAAATACACACAGCATAGCATTTACTTTCGTTATCATGCAAGAGTTCATTCTAGTCCTAGGTTCGCTGAAATTCTGCACTTTTGATAAATTGTCCTAAAATGGTCTGATGTTTTTAAAGTGGTCCTGGTTTTTATAAAATATGGAAAGAGGTTCTCTCAAGTATCTCAAATAATGGGAGATTTTAGGACAACTTTTCAAAAGTTCGGAATTGCAGCGAATTAACCCTTGATTGCATGAATTATTTTTCTCGTTCGCACGATAGCCACGAGTATAAGCTAAATTTCTTATGTCAGTTTTATGAATAACTAATTAATTTCTCTAAGGACAACCAATTTGAAAGAATTATGAGAAACTTTTATTACTCACGATATGAATCATTTATTATTAAAAACTATATTTTATATGTGAAACTGACGTAAGAAATTTGGCTTCTACTCTAATCCGGCACTGAAAAATACTATGAATATATGTCTCGCTGTGTATTTAAGGGCTAAAGACTCAAACGAATCCTGTCAGGCTTACGAGAATTCCATTTTCTGCTCACAGTTGATTTTAACTTCAACACCATACTTTTATATATCATATGCGATAGGCGTACAACACATTCGCACCATCGAAGTAACTGGGTAAGCTTTTTGGGTACTTTTGCAATAGAAAAATGTAGGGATGTCAGCAGCATGGCGACAATTGTCACCCAATCGAACCAATCTCTCCCAAAATCGTGAGCATGGACGACAATTTGTCGCCTAAAACCAAAGAACCAAGACCTTTCTCCGCCTTCTTTATATGCAAATCGTGAATCTGCTTTTACGTCCATATTTTATACCCCAAAGATGAATTTTTAGGCCAGGAATTTTGCGATGAACAGTCAAATTATTATAATTTTTTTAATAATAATAATTATTATTATTCTGATGATTGATTTATTTTATTTTTTCTTTCAAAAGTTTACGTACTTGTTCGGTTCGTGCAAAATTTGCCAACTGAGGTACTCGCAAGAAACAGGTCTAACACCCCTATTCACCGTCTACCCCGACCGCCGGTTAACAACAAACTCTCGGCCGAACGTTACAATGGTATTCATTTGGCGTTCATATGGTATGCTATTGGAACGTTCGACTGAGAGTTTGCTGTAAACCGGCGATCGAGGTACACGGTGAATATGGGCGTAAGAACCACTGCCGGAGGCAAAAATTTCTCACTAATTCTAACTTGTGTCTACCAGATTTGTTTTTTAGACCACCAGTTGCCTCAGCTTGGTGGTCTTTTTGGACCATAAAATTTCCTTCGCTGGTGACATCCCTAGAAGTATATAACTATTCTAGAATTGCCTAAAATATTTCAGGGTGGGCTTAGCGCTTAAAATGCAATGACAAAATGAGACTTGTAAAAATTCACTTTTACACATGTTTTTATAGAAATAAAATAGCATTTACTCATCCAGATCTTGTTAGAAAATTATCTGTTGCAGCAGGCATAAGTAAAAATTGAAAAATGCTATGAGAATAGACTCTGTATAAATGGGTCAATAGCTACACCAATGCAGTTTAGCGTAATAAACGTAACTCGTTCGCATACTTCAATCCAAAAATCCTTTATCTCGAGTGATTGTTTCATGGAGTTCAATGAAAAAGCCTCCACATTCTGGTTTTTCTTTCGTGTATTTCGACATGACGTTTCATGTACGTCATATGCGTGACAATCGTATGTGCGGATTCTGTAAAAACATTAATCTTAACAATCTTTAGGACGTGTTCATAAACGCTCAACCAGTGCACTCGTGCAAGTAGTTTTAGTTTAGGTGTTTTTGTACTCTCAGTTTTTAAACCTAAACCGGTCGATCACAGTTCATAAAGTCAACTGAGTACAGTTTGAAGAAATAAATCATCTGAGACAGAAGCCACTTCATTCAGTTTTCGATAGTTTGTTTGCAGCTTCTTTAGGACGCTCTCGCAAACAAACGCATCCCTTAGGCAACGAAAGTCGTTCTTAAACTTGATAGAAACTAGGACCACTAATCACACTTGTTATAGTGTTTACACGAAAATTAATGGCACGAGTTGATGAGTTTACGAACATTACAAATCATAATACTTTCAAAACATAATACATCGCCTTAAAATCTATTTCGAAGGTTTGCTTCACAATGTCAATCCATTACAATCGCCATACAACTTTAATTTAAATCGTTTTTCGATGTTCAGGGTTTCTCTCAAAGAAATATTGTTGTTGTACTTGGGACATTTATTTTCAGACTTGAGTGCTTGGCTCCCAGCATGCGTTTATAAATCCACGTCGAGTAAAGAGGACAACACATTGAAAGTTCTTATACTAGCTCAGAGAAAGGAAATTTAAACAACCAGACTATGCATGGGAATCGATCCCATGACCGTACGCATAGGTGATTAGCGTGGCGAAGGACACGCCTTAACCTCCCTTAAACCTCCTTAAGCTTCCAAGCCGCCGGTCCCTTTCCAAAGAAATACAGTACGAGTACCATTAAACTAGACAAGCAGAAGGGGTTAGCTTCTTAACCCTTTATCAGGCAGTGGTAAAATAGTTACCACCTACAGTCTATTAAATACAGAAATCAATTGTCATTAGTGAATTTTCTGATTTTTGTTCAGTTATATTGGATGTATATTTTTTCCATACGTCTAGATTCTAAATAATATTTGGCTTATGAACTTTTCTTTCATTCGCAATGTTAAGGAAAGCTCGAATAATTACTCGAAAATTGAGCATAAGAATCATGGCTTTTAATTATATATTTTTGCGTTTAATTCCGCGTACAAGCAGCAGGTAGTTTTCCGACTTTGATTTTGTGCATAATTAATGTATTCTCCTGCAAAATTTCTATGTTTGTTTAGTACTTGTTTCTCCAATTTTCACGTAAGATATTACAGTAGAGGGAAAATATATGAATTAATTCTAAAAATTGGGCCAGAAAAATTCCAAGTAATTTCGACTCTCTGCACATACCCTCGCCTTATAAAGGGTTAATTACTAGGATTGTCGAAATGTTCTATTCTACGCGGGGAATTCAGTCAGTTTACGTATCATCGCGTATGTCTCCAGAGAGCAGACGATTATAAACTTAAAGTGTTTTCTGAATATAGGAATCAAAAGATTAACCCCTCAGACTCTTAATTAAGATACTTTCAATGTCGAACGCAAAAAATTCATAAGCATTAATAAATTTTCCTATCTCTGCTTCATACTTAATAAATGTAGTTTCCAAAAATACTTAAAAATGACAAGGAAAAGTAAACAATCTTAGTGTAAATATTTCACATTTTATTTCAAAAGAAAAAAAAACCCATTAGTTTTCGTTGATTAAATGTTACATCGTAATGCTGATTAATGTAAGAAGGAAATTCTAAGGATTGTTGTTGAATATTCTTATTTGTTGTTGTTGCTTATGCCCTCTGATAGCCGCTTGCAGTGCCAAATCCCCCCAGATAGGGAGGCGATGGGCATAGGGGCGCCTTCCATTTTTAGTGGGCCCCAGTGGGAGAAAGCCCGGGGTCCACTAATTTAGAACCAATTCCACAAGAGGGGGCCAACCCCCTGAAATCGGCACACCCAGAGATATCGTTTAACAACTAGGAGGACATTGGAGCGACGGCAATATATTACGTGCACCAGTTCCCGTTACCGTACACTGTCCCACAGCAGTCGAGCCGAGAGGGAGTTGATCCTCCCAAGCACTGGTCAAGCCGGATGCTGCTTCATTAGCCGTGTTCTTATGGGAACGGAGTTTAGCACCTAGACCCCTGCGGGACATATTCTTATTTAACGTCGGAATTAAAATCACCAATGCCGGCATCGTCGAACATACTTTTTTTTCAATAACTTACCGATTAGGCATTCGCCAATACAATGATCCCTAGTATTGGCAATTCTACTATGGACCTCCCAGTGAGAGACCAAAGTCACCCCCATTGAAGAGACGGACATTAATATCTAAAGCCGAAAATCGAACCCGGACCCAAGACGTAAAATGTTTCTATCGCCACTACACCACACGAGCGGCATCTCCAAAAACTGGAGAAAGTGATAAAAAAGTGTTATCCTTCAAATGTTAAAGAAAAGAAAGAGGGAGAGAGCGTTACAAATAGTAGCCACAACACATACATCGTCTCAAAGCAGTATTAGAGTAATAGCCAAATTTCCTATTTTAGTTTTGTGTATAGCTAATTAGAATTCTGGAAAACCACAAAATTAGAGAGAAATGTGAAAAAGTATTGATATATGTACACTCATGTCCATAAATTAAGGATAATGAAGTTCAGGCAAAGAAAGAGAAAGAAGCAAAACAAATTTGACTTATTTGTAAAGTCTATTTATTAAACAAAAAGTAAAGAGCAAAAAAGATGCTATATGTTTGACATAATTAATAAAAATTGCAAGTTTTACTCCCTTGACCAAATTTCAAAAAAGAACCTATTTACAAAATATAGTATAACATGGTTAGTAGGATGGTTAATACGGAGTATGTCTCCCGGACGATGCAATACAGGCCTGACAACGCCTAGGCATGCTGAGTATCAAATGATCAATCTGATCTTGGGGAATATTACACCACTCATCAAGCAATGCACTCCGAAGTTCCGGTAGACAGGTGGGAGGAGGTGACAGGCTGCAATTCGTCGGCCAAGCATATCCCACAGATGCTCTATTGGATTCAAGTCCGGTGAGTATGCTGGCCAATGCATACGGGTGATATCCTCCTATTGAAGGCATTCGTCTACAATGTTTGCACGGTGAGGACGGGCGTTGTCATCCATAAACACAAATTCAGCACCCATGGCGCCCCGAAACAAACGTACATGTTGTTCCAGAATGACATCCCGATAGATGTGGCCTGTCATCGTTGCACTCTGAACATGCAGGTCAGTTCTGGAACCAAGAATAATTCCTCCCAAACGAGCCATCCTGCACCACCGTAACGGTGTCTTTCAATGGTGTTCTCTTGGTGGTAACGGGTACCTGGCGCTCTCCAGATGAATGTCCGGCGAGAATCAGACTCCAAACTAAACCTGGACTCGTCGGAAAACATCACACAAGACCACTGTTGCGGTGTCCGCAACATGCTCTCTACTCCAGGTTAATCGCAGGCGACAGTGAGTTGCGGTGGAACACATCTGACAGGCCTACGAGCATATAGACCAATGTGCCCTAAGCGTCTGTACACGGTCTGCCTTGAAACTGTCGTACCGGTAGCTTAAGAGAGCTGACGAGACAGGTCTGATGCTGTACTCCGTCTGTTTCTTTTGGCAGTAACTGCCAAATAGCGGTCCTCATTCGGCGTTGTAACTCGGGGGCGACCTGTGCTGTAACGTCTACTCACATTACCATCATCTTGGAATCGTTGCCAAAGCCTGGAGATGACACTCTGGGCGATTCCAAGTTCCTCGGATACTTCCAGCTGGGTACGTCCACATTCCAGTCGTCCGATAATTCTGCCACGTAAAACATCATCCAAATGCCCCTTTGTGCCATAACTATGCGGTTTTTGCACTGAAAGGCTTTCACAGCGCTTGTGAACCATTTTACTTCTTTGCCACCATTCCTTATATACCCCTCTCTTACACTCTCGTCATTGTGACGTACCATCCACGCCATCTGGTGGTTTCCTGTAATTTGCAAATTCTTCTTCAAGATGTGTGTGATCATTCCACAGGTGAAATTTTTATTTTAGAGATCAATTTCTGTGTGATTCTGAATTATCCTTAATTTATGGACATGAGTGTAGAATGTTTCATTTTTACAGAGAACGATATTTTAAGTAAGAAACTGGTATAGAAAATTTGACTTATGCTCAAATACTTTTTTGAGAAGATTCAGAATGAGGGTTATCAATGTGAGAAAGAGTTTTTATCTTTTTATGATTTTTTTTTGAGAAATGTTTTGCTTGGAGGGTAATGTTTTGGAGGTAATTTGTATTATAAACGGTATTATTTAATATTTTTCTTAAATTTAACATATTTTTTTGAACAATGACTGTAATCTCATTTTTCTCCAGATGTAACGTGAATACGCGCTAGATACACAGAAAAGTCCTCCGCCAAGTGTTTGTGCTTTCTTTGACGTGGAATTATAAGCGGTTCCTCGTGCACAAGCACACATATCCGACTACATGTTATACTAACAACAACATAATCTTATTTTTACATATGGCCATCAAGATAGTTACAAGAGTAAGGGCGTATTTTCATATTCTGTGACGTCGAGATTTCTGTTAGTGAGCTGTCATTTCAATTTCGTATGTTGCTAGTATTTAGTAGTAGTTTCAGACGATAAAATTCTTTTAAGGGCGTTTGAAAAATATCGAAGAGCGATATTTTAGCAAAATCTTCTTAGATATGGATCCTAAAAAAGTAGTATCTGTAAAGGTAGAAGGTAACAATTATGTTTCTCTCTCTTAAGCATTAATTTATAAATTTAAATAATGGTATAAGGGGAAAATATTTTGAGGATTGTAATTATTCTTTTACCTAGATTGTGAGCATTGTGCTTCGTCGGACAGGCTCATTAAAAAAAAACACTGGGTATTTTATTCTTTTCATTTCAGATTTTGCCGAGTCTGTCACGAGATTATAATAGCTCATTATAAAATTTTACTTTCATGAAAAAGTTGCTTTTATTTGCATTATTTATGCTACCTATACATATTTCTATTAATGAAGTAGATACTGGGAATGAATGTGACATTTGCATCATCTAATTGTTTCATATGGTAGTTAATAAAGTTAGCAGAGTACTGGAATGAATAAGCCTTCGAAGGCCTTGCAATCTACTATGGACTTAACAGTATATCCTCCATTATCGAAATTTCACACGTATTGCAAGACATTGTAAACTCTTGCTGTGTTATGCAGTCGTGGGTTTCTAAACAAATCATCTGCGTTTGATTATTGTGGGAAAAATTTTCGAAGCCTGTAGAATTGGATGCGCTTCTATTCAGCCTATAGGTGGCAAATTTGTAAATCTTTCTCAGGTATGTAATTAAAAATTTCAAATTGGGTCTCGAATCTAATTTTTTGACATACTTGCACCACTAGCGTATTTGTGACTTAATTTCCATAATACTGCTGCTATTTAAATAAATTTCATTTTGATAAAACGAACTGTATTCATCGTTTCTAATCAATAGGGAAAATGCTTTGATTAATTTACTGTTCATTCACTTCAAAGATATTTAAATATTTATAATGGGTTTAAAGATAGTTTCAATTTTTTACTGAAAATTGGGTAATTTGAAAATTATTAATTTTATAAGAAAATAAGTATTTTTACGGTAGTAGCCTTTATTTTAACATAATTTTGCATTTAATTCTTAGTCAAGTGGATTAAAAACCTTCTTGGAATAAAACTTGTATCTGTTTAGCTAAATATTCCAACAAAATTGATTTTTATCGCATAACTTTCGGAAACTTAAACTATTGCAGGTTTTTATGAAAACTTTGAATTTTCTTGTGTTTCATTGTTTAACAAATTGAACAACTTCAATACTTTTATTAAATAAGTTAACTTCTTCTGTAGTTAAATAGCTTAATTCTATAAAATAAGCAAAAATAGGAAATTTTAATTTTCATATTAACACTATAATTTAAATTGTGATTAATAGTGCATAAGTATTGATTGCATACATCTTAGCCCATGCTAAACAATCAACAAGCATGTTAATAGGTGTATAACAAATGTAGTAATTTGTAAATGTATTAAAGCAATCTTCTTTCAAAGCTTCTCCTCCAGGTGGGTAGGGTTTTTGTTGAAAAATGACTGTAAAGCAGGCTAAAATATATATATGGTATGCATATAGGCTTGTGTATTTTACAATACTAAAGTGCATTGCTTAGTTTATTACTTAAAATTAATTTTATAACACGGAAATAGGTTTCAATTAAACTGATAAACACTTGCCAATTATTCGATCTTTTTAAGCTTGAGCAAATAAATATTAACACCTGTTTAAACAAATACTATTCATTAAACAAATTTAGTTTAACATACTTTATTTTGCCTTTTCAATTGAATTAATTATACTTTATATAGGTGCTAGCAGATGGTGTTTCTTTGATGCCTCAAGGCCAACTCTTCAGTTTTGTTTCACAAGGCGATTACAGAGTATAAACTTTGCAAAAGAGAATATTCGTCGGGAATTTAAATGTGAGTAAAATATTTAAGTGTGCAATTACTTTTTGTATTTATATAAATGTTAGTGAAATTGACATTAGTTTGTCGATCATAACTGGTAAGAATTGCTCAAGGACTTTAAACTTCATTTCAGATGGATAACCTATTTAATGTGAAGTCCCTTTATGGCCAGAGGCCAAAAACCAGGACTCCGCATAGGGCTTCCTTCTAGAAATTTATATCTTGGTCTGCTTTCAAAATTACCCTTCGAATGGTGGAAGGGGACCAGAAATTTCATTAATATTATCTATTCGTACTTAAAACAAAATTTTAATTGCCTGGAATTGCATTTTCGTTTAGTATTTTAATTAGTGTCCACTTTTTGTTTAATTTTTAATTTCTTGCCGCTAATCTTTCTAGTTCAGTCTTTTATAATCGAGCATTCTGTACAACTGTCTCAAATATAATGCATTTTTACATTTGTATTAACTCTGCAAAAGCTCATCTATCCCCCTTGAAATTGAAGAAACTGGTTAATAAATGTGTATGGGGGGGAGGGGTACTAATGGACTCAAATGTCTTCATGGTTACCCTCTAAGTATAAATCCTAGCTACCCAGCGCTATTGCCAAGTCTTTGTTTTAGGATAGGTCGAGGTCTTTGAACTCCCCAGCTGAATATCTGTTTTATAAGCATTTAAAAATTATACGAACTGGATAATTTTGTCAAGCTTAACAGAAATGGCAGTTATTCTTGCAAGATTTTGCAACTAAGCCGGTTATTTTACCAAACCTACTAGTTTTGATTGCAAGAGATTAAGTTTTAATTCTGGTTTGATTCTCTAGATCAGCGGTTCCCAAACTTTGTTCTGGGTCCCTCCTTCACCTAGTAAATTTTTTTCGCCACCCACTGCTGCAGAACTATAACCAATATAGGCTATATAAAATACTATAGTTTAAAATTTCCTGCCCTTTTCGCCCCATAGTTTGGGAACCACTGCTCTAGACAGCGAAAATTGGGAAATATTGTTATTGTTGAAGAAAGCTTAGTTATTCCTATTAAATTTATCAGAAATAAGTAAAATGTACTTTCCGTTGTACGAAGTAGACATGCAGTGATCGCGAAAAATTTCGGTGTGCAGATTTTGAAAAATATTTTGAATATTCTTAGATTTACTTTGAATAGTTTTGGCAAGGTCTCAACGTACCCTTGCATGAATGTCTGTTCGTATGTCACATATAGGTAACCTACGGCCTACTACGGCTTTTGATCGGGCCCGTGGAACATATCAAAACCCCGTATTCAACCCATATAAACCATTCAAAATCCCTTATCCCAGTTATACGGCCCGCGATTTCGCCAGCATCCGGAAGTTTGGCCCGAAACTTCTCAAAAGTTGCCCATACCTGGTATATATGAATATACAATCCACTTTGACCGACCACAAGTCCGTTTTGAAAAGTTTTTCCCTGATGTCTGCCTGTAGGTAATTCGCACATATCAAATTATTAATCGTAGAATGTTAAAATTTTACATTTAGGATTGTTGTAACATATAGTTGTGCAGTTCTTTTTGCTTCCAATCTACTGGATAATTTATTTACAGGGCCAGACTAACATTTTGTCGAGATAATCGGATAAATCTAAAACGAAAATATATATTTAATATTTATTTTCTATTTGTATTTGTAAGTTTAACAATATCCATTCCTTGCGAAGAACGGGTACTTGAGCTACTTCTTATATTGAATAATACGGTATGAATGAGTTTTGAAGTATGCAACAAAACAAATAAGTATTGTTATATAAGTATTAATTTTTATTTATGGCGATAAAAAGAAATAAAATATATAGAGCCATGGAATTTTCGCAAATGAAAAAGCAAATTTTGCAGAAAAATGTAATTTTGAAATTTCGCTAAAGTTCGCATAAAAAACTTATAAAACATTTTTTGTACACTTAAAATATATTTTCAATATTAATCAAAAGCTACATTGTTGTAAATTCAACATTTTGATTCCTATAGGGTCCTTCATCTGTCCGTAACGTCATTCTAATTACTAAAGAAATATTCTATCTCTACGCTATCAGCTGGGCTCCAAATGTTCTGTAAAGCTGCTTCAGCAAAGGTTGGGGGTCTTTTATCCCTGTTTATCGATTGTAAAATAGGCGAGCTCATTTTGAGGAAGTGCTCTGAAGAAGGCAATTTCGGAGAAATTTTCTAACAATATAATTTAATGTGTTCATACTTGCAGCCAGATTGGCAAAATAATTGAACAATGTAAAAATAAACTTCATTTGTCGCATTTAATTTCATGTGCAGAAGAAGTTCACTGAAAGTTTTTCAGATGCGGTTTTTAGTCATGGTTAGGTTCAAATCTGACTGTTGTTCAAGAGGCGATTTAAAGTCTTCTAATTTGCTCTACAGATGGTGAGCTTGTATTGGCTAAGTGAGCAAAGGGTAGCCTCTCACTTAGGAATGTTTCTGTCAACATTACACCGTCCGAGTCTTCAAAATATCCCAAAAATTTTCAAAATTCGAAAGTAAATGTATATTCGAATGATTTACAAAATTTAAGCACATTTAAAAATACCACTGTCTTATTAAAGGTCCCTATACCATAGCTAATGTAAGCTATTAATATGAAAAATCTCGACATATTGGTGAAACTCTATTTAGTTTTCATTAGAAGAGTATAACAATATAAAATTTTGTAATATGGTAAAAAACCTTTTACACATACCGGGTGTTTCAAAATAGACGTTACAACAATTATCTTTTAAACCAGCGGTTCTCAACCTTTTAACGTCGCGCCCCCCCTAACAAAGGCTAACTTAAGGTGGCGCGCCCCCCTCCCATTTTTCAGCATACATTCAGTTTTTTAATCTTTAACAATGAACATTTAGTCGAATTTTCTACAAAATGTTATCAGTAAAGTTTGAATGAACATTTTAAGCGAAAATGGATAGATTTTTGAGTTAAAATGAGAATAAATAAGATGATTAAAAAAAAATGCATCACTACTTGCTCTTTGGTTTTTCTCGCCCCCCCCCCCTGCAAACGCTCTGCGCCCCCCTTGGGGGTCGCGCTCCACAGGCTGAGAAACGCTGTTGTAAACCGTAAGTGATAGAAACATACTTACAGTTAGAAAAGTTCGTCAAATAAAGAGTGGATTTCATACATGGCAATTTTTTTTGTTTTACTACGAAATCAAAATACGAAATTTAATTTTTAAACGGTCGTTCCTTTCCTATCACTTATAGTTAGAAAAATGTTGCTCTTTATCCGAGAAAATTAATAAAAAAAACCCGTGTCTCTAAGTGAAATTGTTAGCGAAAAAATTAATTTTGAAAATGATAACCACAATACCTGCTGTGTTAACATCAGTTTTCCGGTGAAAAAATCTTTACTTTAGGGGACCAACTACAGTTGATAAAGATCTCATTGTTGCGAAAAGCAATTAAATGCTTTCACATGTGTGAAATTAACAGGTACAGTTTTACCTAAAATTATCGGTACTGATTTATGGAATTAGCGTTAATTTAGTCTTTTAGGGAGGGCCATCCACTAATTACATCGCGCTTCTATAGAAGGAATTTTGAAGTGTAAAAAGAATGACAAAAAATAATGGTGTATGTTACTATGGTGTGGTAACTTCACTAGAAACTGCCAAACATGCGTTACAGGAAAATTCTAGCTAAATTAGGATTTCAGGAGAGTTCGAGTGACTTAACATAAATTAACGTCAATTGAAAAGCAATTGCATTTTTTTCACTTTTGAGACATCCCCTTGGTGCTTGGCGACAAAAGCCAAAATTTTCAAATTGCAATATCGCGGAAACTATTCCATTTAGAGACACGGGATTTTTTTGGTAATTTTCTTAGACAAAGAGCAACATTTTTCTAAATATAAGTGATAGGAAATTAGGGACAGTATAAAAATTAAATTTCGTATTTTAATATGTATACAGCCCCTAGTAAAAAATTGCCCCATATCTGAAATCTACTCCTAATTTGACTAACTTTTCAAATTGAAAGTATGTTTCTATAATTTACGGTTTAAAAGATAATGACTGTAACATCTATTTTGAAACATCCCGAATAATACAGTAAGTTTATAGGTCAGCTATCAAAATACCCTCGGGTCAGGGCGTAGCCAGGCCTCACCATGGCACAGTGGTTATGCCACTGAAAATGGTAGACGGCCGAGGTGTGAAGGTCCCGGGTTCGGGTCCCATCGCGCGGCTGTCGATCTAACGGTTTGGAGTTTTGGAAGGTTTTCTCCAGATGTAACGTGAATACGCGTTAGAACCCCTTAGAAAGTCCTCCTACCAAGGCACCCTCCCCATCCTAAGCAGATACCCCGAGTGCAGGTTTGCCTTAAAACACAACACAACAACACACAGGGCGTAGCCAGAAATTTTTCATGGGGGGGGGTTACGACTACTACAACTCATATGTATGTATACGTGTGTGTGATAATGTAGAGAAGAATACACATTTTGTATGCAACAAATTCCTCATGGGGGGGTTATGACCCCACTAAACCACCCACCTGGCTACGCCCCTGCCTCAGGAAAATTATAAATAGAAAAGTTCTTTGTTGTAAATTAATTGTAAGGTACTCATTACCTCAGTTATGTTAAAACTGTAAATTAATATTTTCGATTTGTGGTAGAATTAACTGCTCGCGCAAATAATCAGAATAGTTATTTTAAATACGTGCCGACCAGCTTGTAGTGTGGATAAAGCACCGTACTACGGTTTCGAGTTCAACTCCCGGTGGTCGAGGTTCGATCCCCGACTGGGCGTAAATGCCATTGTGCTCGTCACTTCATAGGAGGGCAACGAGCACCTATTGGGTGCCTCCATAATAAAGTGACCAACAACCCCTGCCTTGGTGGCCAATGCCTTCAACGCATTGTTAAGGCCCGCCATTCGAAAAAAATTAAAAACGTTTAACCCTCTCGTCACCGAATTATGAAAAATCAGAAAAAAATCTGTCTGGCATTTAATGCATCTGAAATACTATTATAAATCATGCAAAAATATTTTTTTTCTAATGTCGCTTTTTCTAATATTAATTTCTGCATTTTCGAAGCATTTTGTTATGCTAAAATTAATTTAAAAGGATGCAAATATTAGGTAAAGATTGAGGAATAAGAAAAAAAACTTACTTACCTTAAAAAGAAAAAATCGGTAAAAAAGTAGCGTAAATAATTTCTTAATTTTTCTCCTAAAACAATGAAGCGAAAACTGTAAAAAATGATCTAAATTGACTAGTACTGCAATCTAGGCACGATTTATGCATCTAGTTAAGAGCCTCATATACTTTCTACATGAATTAATGATATTGATATCACTGAAAGAAAAAATACAAAATTCAATTTTTTTCTCTCTAAATATTGCTATTTGAAGTAGGAGCCTCATATGAGGTTCAGGGTGACGAGAGGGTTAAAAAAATAATTATTTTTATATTTAGGGTAATTTGAAAGTTTTTCTTTAGTTTAATTTGTCAAAATAGGATATTCACATTGGGGAAGAAAAATGAAGTTTATGTAGAATTTGAACCCCCCCCCCCCACCCTTATACTATAGCATATTACCTTCAGGAACAGCCTACCTATTTGGTTTAAAGCCTGTTTTAGTTCCTGAAGTGTCCTACTGTCCTGCTGAATTCTAGTCCCAGGCTTGGGTCCAGCATGCAGCATTGAGTAGAAACGTATAGTATATATAACTTTGTTGTACAAAAGACGGCAGAATGAAGAGAACGTGAGCCTTTTCCCGGAGCTATACATTGCATAATTTTTATGCCTTTTATTTAAATCTATTCCTTTGAAACTTGGATAAGACACATCGGTAAGGTTAAAGCTCGACTAATCTTCGCCAAATATATCGAAGGTGAGTTAAGTTTTGGAAACTTACTTTTGGTGCCAGAAGTCGTCAAGCTTGGTGACATCCGGCGATCGATATTTTAGGAATGGCCGAAAAATGACTGACCATATGTATACAGGGTGAATCTAAACTCTTGGACAAAACTTTTAGAGGTGATAGAGCACATAAGGAATCGGAATCACATAGCAATGTGTGGTCGGCAACATTGTTTCATGTAGCTGTTAATAATCCCTTTGGTAAAAGTGCTGAAACAACAGTGCACTTTCCTACCATTGTTCGTGAGAAACTAATGTATTTTTCTCCGAAAACAGAAGACTAAAATTCATAGTTTCAAAATTCTAAGTGTAATGTGCAAACTTTAGTGCAATGTGCGTAAATCGGAATGTTCGGCATCATTATCCTCTTCGCGACGGTAAGCGCAAACGCCCGTTTATCGCTAAGATCGTCAATCTCTTTCACGTGTCTGTCCAGGGCTGGAGGATTTTTTGCTATTAACCCTAAATCCATGAAATTACAGAAATAACAACGTGTTTAACAATGTTCTGTGGAGTGAGTATTTAAACGGTTCTGTAAAGTATCTAAACGTGGATGAACGGGAAAACGCTCTGGCAAGCCAGCGTTTCCGACAGGAAATGGGTGCGTTTATTGCTGGCACGTATACGTGACAGTCGGGGCGAAAGGGTTCAATCTTGTCTTCATACTCACACGTTCACATTTTGACAAACATTCATGTGGTGTGTTTTTGTTTTGCAGGGGACGTTGAAATGGCTTGTCAACAATAAATAAAACAATTTCAGATAAGTATTCCTTATTGTTATGTGAATTTATTTTGCAGCCGCTGTCTTTTTCAGGAAGAAACCGTAGATACTCGAAAGTACAAAATGAGGCTGTTGTCCTTACTTATTTAACTTTTAAGTATTAAAATTTAAGCGCGTACTCGTTCTAGCAGCTTTTTACAGGTCGCGAATTCTATGCGCGTAAGTAAGATAAATAGGGTAGGCGGTAGGCTGATAGACTAGGCAGGGCAGTTCTTTCACAAAGGGCCAATACTCGACAACAGCTCAGGAGTCATGAGGGCACTGGTTGACTTGTCTGATCCGAGGGTGTGAATGCGCAGCGGCCCAACTGGAGGGTCACCCGACCCCTTGGTGTTGACGGTCTCTCTGGTCCTGGTAGTGATTTCTCTGAGCTGGATCCGGTGTCCACTGTCCGACGGTCCTTGACTTGGTGATTGACCCTAGCGTGCTAGGACGTTCACAATGGGCCGCTGCGTGCCAGAAAGGGTGACCCGTGAACACATGTCCCTGCATTGCGACGGCAGTTTCCCGAAACTGATCTACGGCAGTGGCTCGGAACTAGGAGTTGCATGGCCCATCACGTGAAAGAGCTGGGGGAGGGAGAGTTTCGCTGGAAGAACCGTTGACCACAGAATTTGCTAATTACAAAGGCTTTCACCGTTCATGAAGCGAGAGAAAACGCCGGTGCGATGGCATTTAAATTTCATCAAAGTGCGGATGTAAACGGCTTGGTAATCTTTAGGACAGGGCCAACGTGTGTCGCGTAAAGGCCGGTCGTTCTATGGATCTTGCAGAACATTTGAGATAGCAGGAGTCGAGGGAACGTTTTTCTAGGCTAGTTTTAAGACTTGGATTGTGCTTACCAACCAAAAGTTGTAATCAACTGTCATTTTGTGGTTCCGGACAAACTGTAGCCTGCGTTCCTTCGGGTACGCTTTAGTATGCTACTCCATTGCTTAACATGATAGACTTGTGAACTGCGTTTTCGCCTTAAGACGTTCTATCAGAAATGCCTCAGTATTATTTCTGCTGTACGTAGACAAGGCCAACGGAGAGTTCATCTTCTTTTGAAAATCTTTGAAATAGATTAAAAGCAGAAATCTCAGTCTGTTCCTGATATGGACTACTGGTCACTAAAAGTGACTTATTCCTAAATTCAACATCACTAGAAATACGGTTAGCAAAGTTGGCCGGAATTCTGCTTCGGTATTGGGGCTAAATTGAAAGAATGGTCAGAGGGTCAGAAGAAAGTGACCGGTGTGTACTTTCAGTGATAGTACAAGCACGCAGATGTTCCGTCATTTCGGCTAGTTATTCACTACGCGCGTAAATCTTAGCTAAGCGACACGGAACTCCTCAAAGAGTGCCTTTTATTTCTTTCTGTTTGTACTTTAATGCTATGCAGATACTCGAAAGTAAGTACGTAGTGTGTGTGATACTCGTAGGTGATTTTGGAAGTTTGCGAAACGTATTGGTCCGAAAGATTGATAAGAACTTTGTAGGTTGCAATCGATAACAGGAACTTAATTTCGAACATAAGCTGTACTGAAATGGGTTGTTATAATTTTTAAAATACTGTTGCACATGTAATAAATTTCAGGATATACGTTCTAAAATTTCCTCTGTTCTAGCTTTCCAGAGAAGGACCTCTTTGGAAAAACCACAAGAACCTCCCAGACCAAGACTGTGTTGAAGATCCTTGACGAACCTTTATCGTAGCACGGCAACACACGCTTGCAGGACTAAATGTTTATAGATTGAAGTTTTTAATATGTTAGTGGTGCATGAAAGCGCACTTGTTAGCTTCATAGCAAACTTTTTACTGATTTACAAGCTCTTATAGAATTGTAATCTCACAATGTGTAATAAATGTGAGTTTGTTTATTCCCTCTCATGTGTTTCAATCAATGACATTCGAATTCTTCATAGCCTGTAAAATTGATTTTAGATATCGCAGTTTTTTCTAGATAGGAAGAAGTAAAATAAGGTCACAACTACGAAATTAGTTGGATTACAAGTACTATATTGAGAATAGCCGCTATGGTAAAAATCAGAAACGTTTGCGAAATTTAGGAAGATTCAGTCTGCTGACGACGACACAAAATTGAAAACTGCAGGAGGCACCTTATTGAACATGGTACCCGATTTCTTTTGTCATTAATGATCCATTCAATGAAATAGTGATTTAGAAAGGGGCATACTTGTTTGAAAGGTAGCGTTAAAATGCGGCGAAATTTGTAAATATATTTCGCATATATCTCCCGTAACATACATAATTTGCGAAACGCAAACCAGTGGTGCAGCTGAAAAGCAATGAAACCGTTTGGCATTGTCTTAAAAGTTAAACGTCCATATTTAATAGTTAAGTAAATGATATCGCACGCTGTTCTCTGCAGACTATTCTGACCATTTCGTTAAACTAGAATTAATGTAAATATACGAGTAGTGAAATTGTATGAGTAATGGACAGCTTATTTTTAATAAAACTGTTTACATCTGGACTGAGTAATCTGACTATACGCGACAACTTTTTATTTCAGCTAATTCTAGATGTGACTGATGAACATTTTAAAGTAGTTATTGATAATAAGTGGTCCTTTACTAGTATACTAGGGTAAAAGTCGAATATTCGGGTTGGCAGGGGGAAAAAAACATCGAAAAGTTTTCCGTCCTCTGAAAAGCTGCAAAGAACTGTTTAATAGATAACATGACGCTTGTGATAGAAATACCATAGTATTAAACGATTCGTGGCTATTTGACGCTGGCGAACTTTTAGCATTTACGCCTATAGGTCATAATGTAAATTCTTTTTAGTCGTTGTGCCAAGAAAAAAAAGACCTGTACACACCAAAATCAATGCCAGTCGTGCGCGGGGGTGGTCAATAACATACAATAAATTTGAGCTCAATCAAATGCATATTTTTATATCGTATTCACTCCACGCAGGCATCACCCTAATAACATTAGTGAATTAAGGATGCGTGTAAATGCATCAAAATCCCAGTTCTAACTTTTCATTAGAAAACTTCCCTTACGTGGTAAATGTTCAGAAAGTATCAAAATTAATGAATGTAGAAATCGTATGAAAAAAAGGGCTGTAGCGGCATGTTTAAAATAGTCTGTATTATCTATTGGTGGTAAACGTGAAGTGAGACGTAACTATGCTTCGTCGACGGCGGAGGGCGAAATTTGAACAACTTATGGAGTTAGAACGGGGAAGAATCACCGGCCTTAGTGAAAACAGATTTTCCTATCGTGCAATAGCAGCTCGTGTGCAGCATAACAGCAGACAGGAACAGGATAACGCGAAAATCCGGGAGTGGACAAAGAAAAATGACGTCAATGCGCAATGATGACAGTTGGTCCGCATGACGCTGAAGGAGCAGACAGCTTCATCTAGACAGTTGGCAGCACATTGGTCTACTGCTGAAGGTGTATCTCTGTCTGCTTCATCAATATGTCGACATCTGCTGCTCCGTGGACTGCGCGCACGGACACCTTTATTACCCCATTTACAATCAGCAACTAGCACCGTCTTTCTCACTGACCAGAAAATGCTCTCCATGGGGGGGGGGCATTGTTCTTAAAAGCAGTTAGGGTTCACATTCAGCTTTACTTCTCTTCTCTCACACCTCCACACACGGGCATTCATTTGTCCTGCCCTTTCGAGGGCGATATCACTGAGTGGGGATGGTCAAGACGAGGAGCAATGCGATATGGGTGTTTAGACTGTCATTTTTCTCTCTTCTCCTGTTCACTGCCGCGAAACGGGCCAAGTGTAAACGAGCCGTATACAAGATCCCTTCACGGGAAACTACCGGCGCTTGCGGCTGCAATGGGCTCATGAACGTAAAGACTGGCGTGCAGATTGGCAACAAGTTGTGTTTTATGACGAATCCCACTTTAATTTGTGGCATCATGATGGTCGCATTCATATGTTAGACACTAAGCTGGTGAACGCCACCTCCCGGAGTGCATTATCGAACGTCATAGTGGACGAATACTCGGAGTTATGATCTGGGGTGCGACTGCGTGTCATGAACGATCTCAGCTGCTATGAATTGTGGGTAATCTGAACAGCGACAGGTACATCTGGAGCTCGAAGTCTTTCCTTTCCTTCATGGCATATTCCTGGAGCTATATCTCTGGAGGATAATGCCCACCCACATGTGGCAAGGAATGTGCAAGACTTCTTTCAGCAGAAAACATACACTACATTCTACTTTTGTTTGCACAAAAGTAGAATGACTGCTGGCAAACAAAAAGAGAGTCACATTTAGAACATCTGCTAGCAGAATTTGACGGTAAAAAGATGTATTCTTAAAGATTTATGTCTACTGTCCCATTCTTGTCACTTCTCTCTCACCACTGAGCAGTGACATTAAGCTAATTCATGAAGTCTCCATATTTGATGTTAAGAAGCCTTAAGCTTCTTAACAATTTTTTGCAGGAAGAAGCCTTCTAATGGTAAGCTGTCTCTGACCACAGTTAAGACATAATAATACATCAGATCGCTGACTAACATTTTTTTTTCTTACTGACTTAACTATTTGTGAATAAAAGGTAGCCCGAAATCAAATTTCTGAGCATACCTACATCAATTGCTTATTTTCTTAAATGAAAAATAAATTATTTTCACCAAATGACGAAATAAAAAGAACTTATGTCATGTGTATCCGGAAAATGTTCTCAGTAATTATTCCTGAACGCGACATGACCGATCACATCCATATCTCCTTTAGTACCATCTAAGCCGTGGCCATTATCACTGTGATCAAATTTTGTCAAGACCGTATAAGGAATCACGGAGGAGTTAGCGAACAAACGTAGCAAAATTCGGCCATTAAGTCTCGCTCCGTCTTCGGCTACACTCAGCAATTATGAGCGTGGATGCCCGTTCAGGGAACTTCAACGTGCTGCCATAATGCTTATCAAAATGTTAATCAAATGAAAAATTATCAACTATGCCGCATTAAAAACAACGCCATTTTGAATCCAGTAGAAAAATTATCGAAAACAAAAGAAAAGTATGCTATTTCTTCTTGGAATACAATTTTTAAGGACCATTTTTATGCTTTCATAGTGAAGTAACAATAAATATTTGAAAATAATCATCCGGCATTTTTCTTAGAGAGTAAATAAAAATACTTTTTAGACTTTGCTTTCCTAAAGTTCTGAAGTAAATACGCACGGTATATTCTAAAGGGATTTAACGGCGGTGATAAATCGATCCAGTATGTCACTCTCAAACATATTTGTTTTCCAGATAGACAGCCATTCATCTTCAGATCCCCTTGACTTTACTTGTAGAAGTTACAGGAAAAGATTACCATAATGGGAAGCAGTTCACTTTTCTTTGCTGTAAAATTATGAGCTTGATTAATTTTTCTTGTTTCTTATACATTAAAAAATATCCTCAGATTAGTATACATTGTAACATCCCAGAGAATTAACGGATAGAATCCCAGACAATAAATTTAAGAGTTTTTGGTCTTCTTTGACCCACTGACTATATTTTTGTTTGTGAGATTCATTATATGTGAAGAATCTGTATTAGAGTTTTATTATGATAAAATAATTACGAATATTGCTTTTTATGTCCCAGCGTTTCATTTGATTGTTTGTCAAATTTACTCATACATTTTTCTTCTCACATCGAGAGAAAAAGAGAAAAGAATTTTTCAAGAAAATTTTTTTTGGGTTAGTTCCAAAAATTAAAAAATTAATTACAAATTAAAGAAAACGTAAAGATAATTTTTGTAAAAAGTAAATATCATGTGACTCAAAAATATTTCCTTAATGTGCATATTTTTTAGAAATAATTAAAGTATTTAATTACGAAACTATCGAAAATACAATTAATTAATATCCATTAATAGTTATAGATAGTTGTTAAAAACTCAAACTTAATGTCTTAAATTTAATACAAACTAATTTAAGCTGCATGACTTTTCGATAAAACTTTTTTATTTAAATATCAATTTATGTTCCTTACGCCTGCTTCATTTGAGCACAGCAAAGGAGTGATCTTTTATCTACTCGAATTCAGAATCGCGTTTTTCAGGTTTAAATGGTCTGATGATCTTCTCTCGAATGGCGCCTGATGAGAGATAGTTTAAGCTTAAGAAATGAGACTTCACTGATTCATTTGTTTTTCTGGGTGTTTAACAGTCTTTCTACGTGATCCTCCTGGTCGAATTTTTATAAGCTTGTGTGCAACCGAATGATGCAGTTTTTAAGCCATCCTTCTTCGAATCACCAGCAAATAAATAATGAACAATAGATTGATCTATATGTGTATTGTTTAAGATTTTCTTAAACAATACACATATGTAAAAATTTTGCTTATGCAAGTTACAATTTTTAAAAATTAATTTCATCTTCTGAAGACAACAACAATACACATATGTAAAAAATTTGCTTATGCAATTTACAATTTTAAAAGATTAATTTCATCTTCTGAAGACCGGATTTTTTAGTTTTTAATTTATGAATTACTGAGGTATTATTACCACTGTACGTTTAGTTCAAGTGAAAAGTCGTATTTATGTTACAATGATTCGTTTTTGAACGTCTCTTTTTTGAACGAAGTCTTTTTTAAACGGCAGCAATAATATCTTTAATGTATTTTTATCTAACAGTATTTACAATGACTTAAAGCGTAGTTATAAGTTGATTTCCTCCTAAATATAACAACGTTGGATGATTTTAGGTGGTTCATTTGCAGCATGTACTAAGGAATTTATGGTGATGAAATGGCAGTTAAGTTAGAAAAGAAAGACGCTGATGCCGCCCAAGCTTAGTGCAACTCAGTTGACTATATCAGATGCAAATTTAATAAATACGAAAATTATGGAACTGCAAAAGCATGAAATGGAAGAACTGGCCAAAGGAAAACCACGGCATCTCCCTAATATTTTCTGTTTATCCGAACGACCTAGAGATTGGGGAGTTGTCCCTTTTAGACTGACGACGGGACATGCTTGCCTCGCCTCTCATTTAACGTATTGAGTATCTCGCTGCTGACCACCTTCTCAAATGTCCGGCACTTCATAGTTCCTCCCGTTACTAGGAAGAGAATTTTGTCTTAATTCTATATTCTGCCTTGTGTATATTGTTTTGTGCTTTTGGCCAAGGTTAATGTCTCTGCGCCTGCCGTATTGAAAATAAAAAATTAATATATTCTCAAAACATCGTTTTTAAATCGCAACTGGAATTGACGTCATTCTAACGTCACGAGTTTTATAAATAAGTAACCCAACTAAGCTAACACTTTCTGACATTAAGATTACATTACGATCGAATCACTAACACAAATTCTGAAATCATTCTGGGAGCAGACTACCCGAGTTTCCTTCGTGATTAAGAGCTATTTTTATGATATTTAAGCGGGAGAAGCTTAATGACGGCTGCATGTACTTGTACAATGAGCGAAAAAAATAGCAGCTTAACAAGCAAATTTACATTAATATTTTGTGTACACTGAAGAAACCTTTTCTTCTTTAATCGTACTTTGCGCTGTAGGTACTTGTAATTACAAAATAACGCAACTTGTAACTACAGAACTTTAAGCTGTAAATACAATGAACTACATCACAGTATATTAGTAAATGTAACGAAATATTTTTCAGTATATTGATAACGAGAAATTACAATATATTAACATGTTTAAGAATATATTAACAAAAATGATAAACTCATTGTTGTCAAAATCTTAATAATAATTGCAGCAAAAAGGAGGGATTAATTGTAGTGTTTGTTCGTTAACCGTATGGCAGATAGTGAGAATTTTAATACATTAATTAATAAGATTGAATCTCTTCTTTGAATAAATGTCACATTTTAAGCATTACGAATAATTTCTGTTTTATAAATTCTGCAACACTATTCTGTTTTTTTTCTTTCTTTCTATTTGTGGGTGAGGGGAGGGAGGTTGAAAAGATTGTTTCAAAGGATATTTTGCATTGTAAGTAGGGATTGACGCAAGATAGAAAATAAACGTCTCGCAACACTAAGAGCTTTATCTCGTCTCTCAAAAAATGGTCTCGCATCCATCCTTAATTGGCCTCACCATGGCACAGTGGTTATGCCACTGAAAATGGTAGACGGCCGAGGTGTGAAGGTCCCGCGTTCGGGTCCCATCGAGCGGCTATCGCTCAAACGGTCTGGAGTTTTGGTAGGTTTTCTCCAGATGTAACGGAAATACGCATTAGAACCCCTTAGAAAGTCATTCTACCAAGGCAACCCCCATCCTAGGCAGATATCTGGCGTGCAGATTTGCCTTAAAACACAACCATCCTTAATTGCAAGTGCATTACATTTCCAAGATTCGTAAAGGATGTTTAGGAATTTTGGATTCTCTTTTACTAGTTTGAATTTTGAGTATCTAAAACGAAGGGAAAAATTATAATGAGAGAGAGAGAGAGAGAGAGAGAGAGAGAAGCTAAAAGAATTGAACTACAGATGGTTGGAGCAGCATTTTGATACTATTTTGGACCGTACCTCTTTATTACTACGATCACCAATTAGATGCACTCTGACATCTGACTTGGCTCACTGTCCTGATGGAGCATCAATGAAGGGGAGACTTCCTTTACTCTAATTACATATCTCAAACAATTTCGTGAAAATTTATTCTTTAATGTCACTAGTCAAATTTATTATAGACTCCGCCTCAAATAATAATAATAATAATGGACAAATCCAGCTTTTAAAAGTGCACGTATAAAAAAGTATCAAAGGTAAAGTTTAAACTTGAAGAATGCCGTTTTTAGTTGTCAAACCAAAATAAAAAATATGACTGCTAATGGAATTGTTTTTCGAAAAGGTGTGCATTGTAATCCAAAGTTAAGCGTTTACAGGGTTATCTCAATCAGGTTATAAAAAAGTAGCCACAAAAAATATTGTGTTTCCCTTCGACTGCCCCAAAATTATGAGTTTTTAAAAATTCTAGATTTATTTTTTATTAAAATGTAAACCATTTTTTCTGACTAAGTGTAAACAATAAAGCCACTTTACAACATCTCCGAATTTATCGCTACTACTTAATAAATTGAAAAATACATATTGAGACTCTTTCTATGTTCTCACGAAAATTCAATATAACTTCATGCATAGTTAAAATGGACTTCACCTTATCCTTTAGATAAGAGAATTTATTAGAAATTCGTGCCTTGGCAACTAATTTTGCTAAAGAAAAAATATTTAAGAGTATATAAATATATTTAATAAACATATTGTATCAAATAATACTTGAGGAGGGCTGAACGGGGTTGTAAAATGAAATATTTTTAAAGCAGACTATAAAGATTCACTATATCTTTTTCCATAAAAGAGCGATACTTATATACTGGAAAAATATTTTATGCTTCAATGATCTTTTTGGATTTACTATCAAAGAATAAAATCTTACGAATTAGGATTTTAAAATATACTTTCCCCTAAATTTTATGCTTTTGTTTCAGATATTACAGGTAAAGTTACATTTATTACGAATATCTTCCTTAATTTTAATGTTTATCCTTCTAAGTATATTACATTGATGTTTACTAAAGCAAATTTTATTAAAGTTTTTTAAAAGCAAATTTATTAAAGCAAAAAAGCAATATTTTCTGATGATAAGCTTATGCACCAATTTGTGTTAATACAAGTGCATATCTCACTTGCTGTGAAACAAAATACTAGCAAAAAAAAAAAAAAAAAAAAAAAAATTAGTTATTTTTATTTGCATGTTGAGCCGCAGTTGCAAATAAATGCTGCGTTTTTAAAAATGTTTTTAACAGCTATTTAAATTTGCTTCGAATTTCGCTGTGGTAACTTTCATTAAATATTCGCGGCTTTTCTTAATAGATTTAAGGAACAGAGAGTTTGAGAAAAAAAATTCGGTCCTACCGAACAAATCACAAGGTCAGACATTCAACGTTGCGGGCTTAGACCTGAGCGTTGAGTGCTTTTCCCGTGGACAGCTGTTCGTATTGTGTAACGGAAAGTCAGCTGCAAACGTTGTTTATAAAGAAATTCTATAATCAAAGGCAGTAACTTCACATTTTTGACATCTTTTCTTTTCTTCTAAATTACGATCCATGCAAAGCCGTTTCGCTAGTTTTATTTATAAATGAAACTTAATGTTTAAAATTTATTGCGAGATCATAATAATGTAGCAAACTATTAGAATACTTATTCTATTAAAAAAAAAACGGGACATTTGGCGTCCCGCACACACCTTCCGCGGGACGTATCCTCTAAAAGTTTTAGAAACGGGACGTCACGACTCGCTCGGTACGGTTGGCAACTCTAGTCGAAACTGAAAATCATAATTTAACCCTTTGAGGCGCAACCCTTTCCCAATGGCGAAAAAAGGGCAGCCTTTGCCATTGCTCGATTTAATTACCATCTTGATGGTAGTTAAATCGAGCAATGGCAACGGCTGCCCTTTTTTCAGCATTGGCCAATCGATCCAGCTGTTTTCGCATTCTTCGATTTTTCAGCAGATGTCAGTGCTGTTAAAAATAATCGTGACAATTTTTTTTTACGAGAAATGACGTGCTAAAAAGTAAAGGATTCTCGTGGAGCTATGTCACCCACAGCTATTTTTATAGAAATCCAATCTATTCTTCGTGACTGACAACAGTCAAAACGTCATAGTTTGGTGTTCCCAAAGCGGGTACATTGCGCGTTAAAGGGTTAAAGATGTCGAATTGGGGAACAGCCAACGTACCCCTATGAATTGAAAGACGGGCCAACACTCCAGCCCCATCCGGGAATCGATCGCGCTCCCAAGGTGTGATAGACAGTTTCGTCCTTTTCGGTAACAATGAACAAAGCAAACCATTGTTGGTTCGCACATGCTCAGTGGCTGACACAACAACGGGAAACTTCATATAGATGGTTTAAGCATATCAAAGTGGCCCCCGGTGGCCATGTCGTGAAAACACCGGTCTCCAGTTCCCCCTCTCGAGTTACCGGGTTCGATTCCCGGCAAGTACGTCCGGGGGATCGGACTCCAGCCGCAGCAGTCCAGGGCTACGAGTTTCCTGCTGCTGTAACCCGGAGGGGTGTGGACGGAGAGTGCGTCCTCTGCCAAATGCTCCTGTGTCTGGTGCGGACCGCAGCAGGAGAGTTCGGATCCGGTCAGGCAGCAGGCGGCTGGGGTCGGAGAAGTACCGGAAGTGAAGGGTTCCCTGAGGCGGCCCGCTCCAGGCGGGGGAAGACAGGGTGGAGAGTACTGGAGTGGACAGGAGTTCCGAAGCTGAGGTGAGCAGGAGATGGACAGTGTCTGCCGAAGCAAACACAACAAGCGAACACGGATGAAATTGGAATTGCGCTTGGGAGTAACTGGATGGCTGATGATGGCGACTGAACATGGCTGTATTGTGACGTCGGTGAAAAGAAGATGTTAATAAAAAATGTCATATCTGTATGCATGTTAATAAAAAATAAATAAAAATTTTTTTTACTTCGGTGATGTTTAAAAAAACTTCCATTTTTCTATTTGTCTATTTATATCCATATTGTAACAATACCTTAAAATATATTGAAGCTGGCTACAGAGTTTAATTTATTGAAAATCTTTTCGATGATCCTGTAAATAAGCTATACAGCCAATTGCAATCGAAAAGGGAGATTCACATCTAGTTATTACGCCAATCCAAATATAAAATTTCAATATTCTTCCTCCAAATCTTTTTCACGTTATACCAGTTGCGTACACGTCACCATACACACAAAGATGAGAAAAATTGGACAAAATGAATTCACAGTCGGTCAGAATGGATCGTGCATGCATACTTACGTACATACATGCGTCCAGACGTCATGCAAATAAAGTCATGAAAGTAAATTTAATGTTGTTCAAAGTCGATTTTTCTGTCAAAATTTGCATACCGAAATTTTTCTTGCCGGAATTGCAGTTCACAATACTTCCTTCCTTTTACTTAGTGCAAGGATCGGAAGTAAAAAACTTACAGCACCAGAGACTTGAATAAATTGGGAAATATCTCTACGCCGACGTGCTATTCTGTGAACTGTAATAAATAAACAATCAACCTGTTCGAGTTAAGAAATCGTAGCTCAAAATTCTTAAATATGGAACTGTATGGCACCATTTCATGAAGTACGATCTATGTATATTCAGCAAACTGTTGCAGATGTTCAGTTGTTTTCTAAAATTTCAAAACTCGCATATGTTTATCGTTTATTACAGTGTACAGCACAACATATTTCCAAATTTTTATTTGAATATATTAGCTGCGTGCCGCTCTTCGCACGGTAGGAAACGAAAATTTTCCTTACATGTGTAATTCGAATTTATTCGTGATGTGAAATCTTAAATAAATCTTATAAATAAAAATGAAATTCTGATTGTTTGTGGATTTGATTTGTATACAAATCCAAAAAAATGGACCTATCAGCCTGAATTTTTGCACAGATATGTAAATTAATATAGAATAAATCATAGTCCACTTTAAAACTTTGAAAGTCCACCCGTTCCCGGATTTTAAGAGATTTTTTATGTTCTCCACGCAAAAAGCTTTCCGTAATTGTAACCCCTGCAGTGAAAAAATTGTGAAATAAGCATCGTGGTTGCCATGTGTGGCGATTTTGCCGAATAAAATGTTTTAAATTCTCAAAGTAAAAATAAAAGAATAATAATGATTTTTTTGTTAGTTTATATTTGTAAGATTATTATTTTTTTATTATAATATCGTGTGCATGGGAAATCAGAGCAGGAATGAAATGTTTTATACGCAAAACAATAAGATTTGAAGATTTACGAGGCTAATATGTAAAATTTTTTAGTTTGGCGAAAAAATAAAATGGCTCAAATGCCGATTTTGAGAAAGTGAGTTCTAGCGGTTTGCACAGTTTTCGGCTTGGCGCAATTTATTGAGAGCATAAGGAAATAGATTTTTGAAAACAAGTGCAAAGATTTTATTAGAATACAGCGTTAAATTTCAACGATCCGTAATGAATAATGCAGTTAATGAATAAGAAATAATGCAGTTATTAAGAGATTTCAAGCGATCTATCTTCAGAATTCTCGTCAATTGAGTACATTGATTTAAGTTGGGGGAATTCCGCCAAATTTCAGAAAATTCAAATGTTCACATTTAGTACATAGGAGTAACGATGAATAAAACACGTTATAGCTGATAATTTTAAAAAATTCGGCTGTATTAAGGGATTCCACTTTTCAAATAAATGCGTGCTTTACTTTTTGGCGGTTCAATATTTCGAATGATTCCCTGAAAAAACTCTTGCAAAATGGCGTATGTTGGCACTTTGGCGAGGCTTAGATTTGAAACTGGATTTTATTTGAGACTGGTACATATAATAACACTGGTTATATATAAAAATAAATGTTGGTACGTGTGTATGAGGTTGAAGAACTCCAGCACCGTTTGATTTAAGCTATCCGTTTTCTTCTAACTTTCCACTTGGTGTCGTAGCACAACGTCGAATTCTATTCCGATTAGCCGTTTGCTATGCGAATATCGTCCAACCGATTTCGGTAAAATTTGGTACACGCGGATATTAGAATATGGAGAATATTTTTCACTATCCATTTTGCTGTAACTTGCCGCTAAATGGTGCTGCAGCGCATCAACTTCTATACCGTTCGACCGATCGACATAAAATTTTTTATACTTACACATTTGAGCACGAAGAATATATTCTAACTGCGTTCCTTTTGATGTTACTCACCACTAGATGATACCGCAATGCATTATTATTTTAACTCGCCACTACATGACGCTGCAGCAGGCCAAATTCTTGACCATTCAAACGGTCGCTATGAAAATCAGTATACATAGCTATTTAAACAATGAGAATATTTTGGCGTTATCCATTTTGCTATAACTCGCCACTTGACGGCGCTGTAGCAAATCATTACTTTAATTAACCACCAGATGGCCCTGCAGTGTATCACTTCTTGACTGTGCAAATGATCGCTATGAAAATAGGTATACATAGATATTTGAACACGGGGAACAGTTTGGCGCTATCCATTTTCCTATAACTTGCCACTAGATGTCGCGTCAACACATGAACTTCAGGACTGTCCAGCCAATCGTCATGAAAATTCGTATACATCGATATCTGAATGTGAAGAGTATTTTCGCCGTATCCGTTTTGCTAAAACTCGCCACTAGATTGCGCTACGCTGCATGGCCTTCTGCACCGTACAAACGATTGCCTTGAAATTCGGCATGCATGATTATTGGACACAATATAACGCGATATTCATTTTGCTATATCTGTTTATTACAATGAATAGTAATCACCACAAATCGCAATATCAAAAAGTCCATTCATTCCCGTGCGAAGAACGGGTACTTCAGCTAGTATGTTAATAAAATTAATTAAGCATCTTGAATATTGTTGTATACCTAGAATTATTTTCGCAATCATAATAAAAAATTAAGCGAGATTAGTATGCCAAAGTAGCGAGAAGTGATAGCATCCCCATAGTTTCGGTTTGGGCACCTTTTCGAGACGTAAGCCGGCCTGTATTATAGGGGTTCTATTATTTCTTGTTTCTCAAGCGAAGGAGCTGTCTGCCTGCCCAGTTTGTGCTGAATCATTTTCTTAGTTTCAGCCAACTTCAATTGCTAGAGCTCCCTCCTTATAGAATCAAATCCTTCAATTTCATTTGTTTCATTCTTCAATTTCATTCGTTTCATTCGGTCATGAATTTCATTTAAAGCGACTTGCAACAAAATCCTCCAAGGTAATTGCTTCCTTTATTGACGTTAAACTGAACCATTTGAAAGGGGTATATGTATTGGCAACCGCGGTCAATGGGACAGTACAAAAAAAAATGTACTAACCACATGCGATTATTTTAACGCAACGAGCATAACTTGGCTGCATGGTAACGTAATTAAATTTTACAGTCGCCCTTGGTAACTAATTGTACAAGAGTCTGAAAGTTTTGCAGACTATTTGCTAGATTAATAAAAAATAGTTAATTTTGATTGAAATGCAATGCACAAATGAATAAATAGACAGGCGGTGAAGCAGCAAACAAAATACACAAACAAATACACAAACATACCGAAAACAAAATACACACCTAATTAAAGGATAAGTTGAAATTTTTAATTATAAAAAATGGGTTTTTTCTCATTCATATGCAAAAATATTATTATGTTAAGTTTGAATAGAAAATAATGTGTTTAAAATTTGCAAATAATCGTCAGTCAAAATTTACACCTCATGATATATATGCATTTTCTGTTTGCTGATACAGCTTTCAAAATGTATTACATGATCATTGAATTCTCTAACCCAATAAAAAAATAACATACTGCTAAATAAAAGAAAAATAATGCTGCTATTTGCCGATTGGATAAATTCCTTACTCTGACATAAGTTGCTGCTATTGGTTTCATCTGTAGTTTCAACAAATCAACCATTTCATAATGTTTACTTTCTTTTATATTTGTGCAAAGTTGTTTCTCTTTCAAATCCTGCTCGTGGATGGTTTTATCGTCATTACCTTGTTTCATTCGCCATTTTGAAGCTACTAAAACTTCTCTCCCAGAGTTCAGGTGATGCTTCCCTTGTTTCCTCAATTTCATGGATATCCAACACATTTTTATGGTCAATATTCAATGGATCATCATTTTCAAGCTGCTCATTGCCGGCATCTTCCTGCAAAGTATTGTTAAGAGACGAATTTTCGGTTGGTTTTAATTCTTCCGTACCTTCGATTGTTCTGTTTAGAGTTTTTTCTATCCAACCCCTGCTATCCCTCGAAAATACTACAGAACGATCATCATCTCTTTTCCACAACAACCCACTTTCCATAAAACTATTCGATATTTCGGCTGCAATGCTAGTAGGCTTCTTGCTCAAAGCAGATAAGTATAAGACTATATTCCCTTATGATATATTAAGTATAAGACTATATTCCCTTATGATAAGTATAAGACTATATAAGTATAAGACTATATTCCCTTTTTATGATATTCCCTTATTTCCCTATATTCCCTTTTATGATAAGTATAAGACTATATTCCCTTATGATATATTAAGGATAATGAAGGACTATGGACGCAGTTAATTTCCTGTAATAATGGAGAAATATTAGAACATTCTTCAAAATCAGAAGAGTGAAAATCAGTTGGTCTATACACTTTTGAATCCAGATTTCGCGAATATTGACAACCAGAATCATACTGCATGTTGAGATCTTAAAGGATATTGTAGTTTTCGTTATCTTCAGAACACTTATCAGTAGGTTTGAATATGTTAGCTTCCATGTTTTTACTTGTAAATTCGTTACAATTATCCTTCATCGAATTGTTCCACTTTTGCTTACACAAACTGCCTGCTTTACGATAATTTTCTGTCATTTGCAATAAATCGTTTAGTAATCTTACTTGTTCGTTGATGTCTTTGTCAGACATTTGGCGTTTCTTTTATACAATTGGTGATGTTTTGATACCGAGTATTTGCTATATTGCATTCATTTTTACCACCATTTTGTTTTGGTATAGCTTCTTTGTTCTGATTTAAACGCTCATCATATTTACGGTAATTCGATTCAGAAATAGGACTTGACAGATTTTCATTTTTCTCAATATCGAGCATAGATTCAGTCTCTCGTTGAAATCTAGTGGGCTGTTCAACATTACGTAAAGCGTTAATATTTTTATCGGAAACAATGCGATTTTTTAAATCTTGAGAGGGGAAGTTTACACCCGACTGATAATATTGAGGAGAGGATATAGTATTGTTCGAAACTTCTTCGTCTTCGGATTCGGAGGACGTTTCATTTTCTTCAGAAAGTGTAAAAAGTCTGGTACTTTGAATATCTGGAATAACTTCTTTTTCACCACGGAGGAATATATTTTTAGCAAAATCGCTACTACACTGAATTTTTCCTGAACGTCTTGCAGTCGTGTTCAGAGATTCGTTATTTGTTGGTGATTTTATAAAAGTCGTTTTCTCGCCTTTTCTTATAACATATGAATCACTCATAACTTTTCGACCCGCACGTTGCGTTTCTGATTTGCTGAAGGAGCTCACCATCGAATCGCTTGAAAGTTTCATATTCAAACCTTTTTGATTCACCTGAATTGGCTGTTTTGCCATACATTCTTTACTTTGACGTCGGTAAGGAGAATATAAAACCGATATAGGAATTTTATTTTGAACCATGGGCGTTTTTTTAGTGCTAATGCATTTCTTTACAGGCGATACCGAAGGAACAGTTATGCCCTTTTGAGGAATATCATTACTTATGTTGCTTTTCCGGATAGAAACTTTTTCATTTAATTTCTTGTTCTGATTGTCAAATGAGGGTGTATAGTGACTTCTAGCATAACTTCTTTCTCTTACTGGAGTTTTTTGCGCAGTGGTTTTATGACAGGGTAAAAAGAAATTTTTTTTTTTCGCGATCAGCTGAAGTGTTTACTTCTTCTACACAAGAATAAAACTTCACCTTTTTGCTAGGAATTCTACTGCCTTTGGGAGTGCTCAATATTTTATTGTTTTTCCAGTGAACTTTTGAAGAATTCATTTTGCTTGGATAAAGTAATTAAAATCTGGCCAATTAAACATAAATATTTTCAAGTTTTGTTATCAGTTAAAACCATATTTTACATTCAAACTGTTTTAGTGTGTAATTTTGTTTACATTTCCGAAATAAATGTGTGATGCCACAACAATTAAAAAATAATAGTAATAGTAACCGAATTTCAACGGTTGCTACTGTATTTAAAAGAAAATGCTTTAAATCAGTAAGGCTCCCCTCATACTGAACCTCACCTGATCAGTTGACCATTAAACACTTGAGGACGTGGTATACTTGTTTGAAAAAATAAACTTATAGACCAGGGGTTCCCAAACTGGGTGTCGCGGCATCCTAGGGTGCCACGAGCGTATGTCAGGGGTGCCGTGGAGATAATCAAGAAAAGTGTTTTGGTGGAGTATAATCAAATAATTTCCTCTGAACTGGTATCCCCAAGAAAGCGAGCCAAGCCGATCACTATGTGGGCTCAAACAAAAATATTTCAGCCAAGTTCAAGACTGTCCTGTATCCTCTCTTTTATAGAAACTCCCTGAAATGGGGGTATTTTCAAAATTCTATATCCCTTTCTCAAGAGAGTACTTTCTTGATAATTAGCCCTATAAATAAACAAACAAGAAATAACGTAAAATGCATCCAAACTGCTTCATTCTAACCTTCATATTCATGTTTCTTTAAAGGAAATCTTCCGCGGAAGTTTTTAGCCTGGAAAGGGTGCCGCGAAATGTTTTTAGACTGACAAGGGTGCCGCGAAATGCTTTTAGCCTGACAAGGGTGCCGCGGGTAAAAAAAGTTTAGGAACCCCTGTTATAGACCGATTAATGTGTTACTTTGTGCAAGGGAAATATTTACGAAGGAAACCGTGGGTAAATTACGGTAACCCTCGGAAGTGCGTGCCAAAGTTTATGGCGATATAAGTGTTACGGAAGTGATACTACGAAGATTATCAAGGTATCGACCAATGAGATTGCATGTTTGGCGATTTATCCAACTTCCATTTCTAACTATCGCATATAAAGTTACGAGGGGTTAAGGCTCTGACAAATCATAGAGAAAGTTAAGGATGCTATTAGTTTTGTAACAAGGCAATTGCGTTTCACTCTCAAATCATCTCCTTTTGAATGTTATAAACAAATGATAGGTTTCCTGACAAATTTAATACAAGAATCGAGCTCTTATAAACGCGTGATCATGTTCAACCTTGGCTTGGAATAATATACTGAAATTTTCGCCATGCAGTTTGTCACGAGATCAGTAAATAATTGTGGTATTTCAATGCACCTGGGATATAAATTGAGGATCTTAATTTTCAAAAACGTTATTGCAGAACAACAACACAGTGCTTTCATCAATCAACCTTCAGACCTCTCCATTTTTGTGTAACTGCAGATATAAACCATTACAGGTGCTTTGTCAGCGTGACATGAAGAAACTTCTGTTTGTGTCATGCTGAAAGACGATCCCAGTTATTCTGCTAGCACAGTTATGACCCCCTGTATGCCTGCTGATACATGCTGATATTTTCAGCTGTAAAATATGTTAAGGTATGTAGCCTTGACCAAAGAAATGAACTGGAAATTTTAAGGGATTTCAGATTCTCAGAATAACGCTCACGTGATAATTATCTTCGCTCCGCTCAAGCGTCCCAATGAACCCTCGACTGCTGTAGATGTCTTTGGTGTTACTTGGATGCTGTTCAGATGTAGACAATCACATTTAAAATTCAATTTTAGTTTGAGGATTTTATGCAGATTGTTTGGAGTTAGCTTAGTCATGGCTCACTGGGATAAGTACAGGCTGTCCGAAAAGCTCCGCTTTTGCGTACGAGCAAAGTTTCGCTTTCTCGCCGATTTGGCTCTGTTACCCGACCGTATCACTGTTGCCAACTCTGCCGGAGTGGATTTTAGCGCATTTATCCCTGCTCATTTTTTAACGGAAGGAGGCGATATTTTGATTAAAACTTTCTATAGAAATAAACTAAGAAATTCACGATTATTATTATTATTATGAGTGGCATTTTAATCCGTTGGTTATTTAAAAATGTTTATAGGTTTTCTAACATATGGATGTTGCGAGTATAGTTTTATTTTAACGTTGGATTACGTTCCTCCATAGGGGTCCTTTATAAAGCAAAAAAAGTTCAACATCTTTGTAAGTTTTAATGAGATACCGTTTGAAAACTATACTACTTTGAAAACTACTTCGATCTGTCACAATTATAGCAATTCTAAATAGCTCCTCCAGATTAAACAGTTTGATGTTTTTCAGGAGACAGAACCATGGAGGATTTATAAGATATCGCTATATTGGATATACGGATATTTAAAATGGCAGCGCTTGGATATTTTCCACCACGTTGAGATGAAATGGTTTGCGGTGCTAAATACGCCAATCTTTTAAAACTATGCATAAAATAAATATAGATGGAGAGTTTCCTTAATGGCAACCATTATGTGAAATGATTAATATTTATGCTAATGCGTAAATTGCAATGAATCGTTATAGAATCAAAAGATCCCATTGGTGATAAATAATCTAAGCTGCTTCTTATAAGTGAGCCTTGAAGAGGGAGAAGCGGAGATAGATAGTATTGATATACGTAATAGGTAGTATTGTAGATGTGTAAGGATAATATGAATAAATCACAATATACCACGTTAATACATATTTCATGAAATTAAAAGTGTTCTGTTTATCTTTTTCCAAGGGTTGTCTTACAACCAACTAAACGATAAGTAATTCTAATTTGCGTTAGTACATTCCGCAGTAATTTAAACAGAGACAACTTGAACTTTTTTAAAAATGAACTTCTGTTTTTTCACATGCAGATATGATTTTAGTAAAATATTCGCTTCTTCTCGAATGAAGAACGGGTGCACAGCTATTTAAAAATAACGGTTGTAAATTTCATGTGGTGTCTGAGGTATTGAATTGAAAACCGATAAGCTTTTAAATTTTTTGATCACGAATGACATTGACGTAGTTTTTTGAGTCATTATATTGCAATGATGCCAGGTTAGTACTCATGACGCAAACTTAAGTCAAGAGTAAAATATTTTGCTTTTTTTTAGATTCCACATCACTGGAATTAGTTCGAATTGCACATGTAAGGAAAATTTTGGTTTCCTGCCGTGCGAAGAACGGGCACGCAGCTAGTTTATAATAAGTAGAGATAACCATCATCCATAGTATGATCATCAGTTATTTGAGAAATCATCTTTTAGTTTATGTACCCGTGTGGTATGAAATAATTTTATGATTCTGATTCAAAAGTGTACTTGCATGCTCTGTTAAATGTAAACCACTACAAGAGGGTGAAAATTAAAGTGTGTATATATATATGAAATTAATTACATGATACGTAAAATATATGATGTGCATGAAATAAATTCTACTTACAACAAATTCCTTTCAAAATACAATAATTTTGTACTTTACTAAATTGCATTGTCATATATACCAAAGCAAAGTCAAGATATTTTCCCAGCGATGTTTCCCAAAAGATATCTTCAAAACAGAAGTGCATTTCATTTCTGATTGCACAAGCAGATGGAAAGACTTTTTTCAAGGCATCATGAAAGTCTTGTTCTGTTTTTATTAGAAAAGTAATGGGCACTGGATCACAGAAGTAAAAACATACATTCCTACTAGACAACATCATATTCTGCAAAAAAGGACATTCTACTAATGCATTTGTAAAAGCATTCGACGGGAGCATTGCATTTAATTAGTAAGACTAAAAAGATAATAATACAGATCTCTTTTCCATTAGGATAGGTTGTCTGAAGTGTTGCATGAAGTTGTTAAAACATTTTCTATGCATCGTGTACCAGGAAACCGAATGCATTAAGTTCGAAATAAATGTAATTAAACGGTTAAGAAAAGAGTGAGTATAATATCGTAGATGTCATAAATAAACCACATTAGCTTAAAAGTTATTTACTGCGGTAATTTATCTATCAACTTGAATTTCATCATTTTACTGGTTTAAATGCAAGGCGTTTTCTATTTTTAGCATTAACTGTATTTGTTCACGTAAGTTTCTGAGCATTTTATAAAACAATCCTTTTTTCGATGCTGAGTATTCCAGTATTTTGAAACGAACATGTGAATGGATGCTTATTTGAAAAGAAAGAGTAATATAATTAAATATAAAGAGTATTTAATTTTGAAATTACAGCTTCAAAAATATTATAAAAATGTTTAATAACATAAATACAAGGGTAAGAGAGCTGATTTGAATAATGTTATTCTCACACATGATAGTTATAACTGTTAATGTAATGACATTTTAAAATGTTACATTTTATGGTTTATAAGTAGCAAATTATGAGGTAGCTTAAAAAAGCTTTAGATGAAGAAGCTTCAAACTTCTAAGTGAAATAAAAAATTAGACGCAAATACATTATCTAAAAACTTTCAGTATATTTTGCAAAACCTATTGAAAACGCCTTGAAAATCTTTATAATAGTGTTTTAAATGCAGGCTTCTAGTATTTTTATGTATGGCTAAAATTCTAGTTTGCTACATTTCAAATACTTGTTGATGTAGGGTAAGGTGGGGTAAGTGGGTCATACCCCTTTAAATTTCACCAGTTCCTCCATTATAGATGATAGGCTACATTTATTTTATGCATCTGTTCCCCGCCACCTGGAAAACCTTATGGCATTGTTTTAATCTATGTTTATTGAAAGTTCTAAGAAATTTTGTAAAAATTCGTGTTCAAGTTTTGTAATTCGACTTCTATTAAAATGCTTTTTCCCTGAAAACTAAATGTAGTACTAAAGAAAATGTTACTTATTTATAAAGAGCATAAAAGGAGATCTCTCTTAATTTTTAAAGTTTCGTGGTATTTGTAATTTTTAAAATTGTGTGGCCAAGTTTCTCCACAAATGGGGCAAACGGGTCATTATTTGACCCGCCATTTTTTTTCACGATTCATACATGTTATTCTTTATTATTTTTCATGTTCAAATATTTTATGACATAAAACAAAACTGCAATGTAAACAGGATTAAATAGAAAAATAAACAGTGTTTAAAAATAAAGGCATTTTCTGCTCTTGGATTTATATTACGAAGAAGTTGCTAGCAAAAAACCATTTCAGATAAACGAGTGACACTTTCCCCCTTGGGTTTGAAAAAAATATCAATCACTACCCACTGTCCCACCCCAAATTCTACCATTAACCTATTGGAAAATGTTGACTGGCAATTCAATTTACCCCACGAAAAGGGTAAGTAGGCCACCTTGATTGAATTTCTTTATTATTTTTATTCCGCAATTAAAATTTTTGATTGTTTGCAATATTTGCAAACTGATTGTTTGCAAATGTTTTCATGCTCAGAAAAGCAACTGTTGTGAGATAACATGAAAAAAATTGTGTCCTTATGTTTCTTAGAACAGATGCAGTCAGCAATATGTCAAATTATGTTAAAAAGCTGACCCACTTATCCCACCTTACCATAAATAAAGTTAAATAGTTTTAACAAATTGCTAATATATTTCTATTGATGGAATTATTGACCTTGTAAAAAGTCTTGATGATTAAATGCATTTTATTCGTGCTGTAAATAATTAAATAAATGTTTAATTTGTTTAACCTTTACTTAATTTTTTTACTCTGAACGCATTTCAATACTTGCAAACACACTTGAAGATATCACTATTGCATAAATTTTTACTTTTCAAAACTTGGTCTCGAACGTAAAATAGCGTTTTAAATGCACACAAAGCACATTTGCCCCAACAATGTCATAACTCAAAAAACCATGATTTTTGAGTCATACAATTTGCAATTATGTGAACTTCCGACTCACAGAATGTCATTTCTGAGGTTTTAAAGTTTACCCGCGAAATGGAGGTAGCATAGTGCTGGAAAATATACGTTTCTTCACTTTGACAGAGCTTCAAACGCATTTCCTGAAAAGTCGGAATTTTTGAATTATGACGTTGTTCTAGAAAAGGAGCGATATCAAATTATTTACATAGAGTATTTTGTTTAAATTCTAGTTTACTACATGATGAATGCGTGCAGGTATATGTGAAGTTAATAAGTTTTAATGAAATGTTATTAACTTTATAGAATTAGCGATTATTCGTCCCGGACAAAGTTACGGACCTTATAAAAATTTGCTAATAATCATGAAATGCATTAATGTTTTTTAAACATTTCCCTATTTTTTTTCCTGTACATACTTTTACACTTACAAATGTACATTATACCATTTATTGTACAAATGTTTACTAATCAAAAATATAGGTCTCGTATGTAAACGAATATTTTACCAATCTTTGATTAACTTTGTGAAATTCGAGACAGCTTTGATATTAACTTCCTTTCTTTCAGTAACATATTTCAGGATATAGTTTTAAAAATAATTTACTTAGAAATACTCGCATAAGCTCAATCATTGTTACAAAGTTACAAATGTTAAACAAAGTTGCAAAATCGAATCCCATGAAAGATGATCCCTAAGAACAAGTCAGCACAGCACAACCTTTTCACTTAAAATTCACGAAATACTTTATCAGAGTAAATAGCAGTTTTCCAGAAACACGGGATCATTTTTCTTATATGGGGAAATTTGATAACACTTAAGTCGTCGAAAGGATAATTCCTTTAATAGTTTGTTTACCCAATCTTTCTTCGAAAACCGCTCTTGAAGTATTTACAATATTCGGTTACATCTTCTCTTAATTTGTTAATCACTAAGCACTAATTTTTCCGTTAGGAAAAATGCACGGAGATTTTCAGGTCTGCACTTTTTCAACTTACCGCAAGCATTATGAGAGAAGATATAATTACAGGGTGCACTTTGCTTCATACGTTCGGTTACCTGTCAAAATACAAGAGCACCATTTTTCATCATTTTTGAATAGCTCCCCGGATGTAAAATCTGCCCATTATCACGAGCAACCCTTAATGTAAAAAGTTGCGCCTCTTGAGAGAAATTGCTCTCATCGCACATGACTTGAAGCGTTGTTGAAGTAAGCAGTTGAACCATCTGGTATTTAAGGTAACACATTTTATTATTAACAAAACTGAATGTATGTTAACTGAGAGAGTAATGCTTATCACATTTTCACAGTTTTCGCATATCCAGAAGAAGGCTGGTAATGTTAGTCTTCAAAGGAAAAGCAAGCGTAAGTAGTGAACGAGTGGTATAAGTGGATAAACTACAAAGATTAACTGAAGCTTATGAACAAATTTTTAAAGGTCTAGGATCTGGGTTCGTACGTGATCTAAATGCCCTAAATAAGCAGCTATTTCTTAAACTCTTAATTAAAATTCGCCTTTTCAGAACGATGAACAGTGCAAAATACTGGCCAGAATGTAACCGAATTTCCATGAAACCTTAATGAGATCACGGGAAAGAGATTTGCGAGGAAAAAAATATTTCGAAAAATCTCCACCAGGTGATTTTTCACAACGTTTTAGTGCGAATAAAACAAACAAATAACCACTCTCAAGCGAAGAAAACAACTCAAGAGTTTGTGAAATAGATGTCTTATATCTCTGTGCTGTGTCAAAACTTGCTTATCAGCAAATATAACATTGTAAAACGCCACCTGGTACTGATTTTTTGAAATGATTTTTTCCCAAGCAAATTTCACTCCCATGGTATCAATAAGATTTCCTCCATATTGTAACATTGTGAGCCGTAGCTTTCCCTGTACAGCGTTCTCAATGGGGAAACTTTAATTATCAATACGTGCATGTTACAACAGTGGAATAGAAAAGAGAACGTACAGCACAGCTATAGACTTTTACAAGGGGAAACAAACTGTGAGCAATTTAAATTCATTTTCCAAATTTGTAGCAAATGCATATCATTATTTAAAAAAAAAAATCAGCACGAAAATTGAAGATTGGACAAAATCTAGTGTTTAATCTTTGTAAGCGAGATAAAAGAAATTTCAAAGCGTTGACCATTAGTTTTTAAATTGCAGTACGTGCTAGTAGAGCATGCAGCCCACGGACTGCAAAAAATGCGCTAATATCTTAAATGTTTGTGTTCAAGTCGTTTTTCGAAGTTCATGACGTAGACCATAAAATTGTTTTAAAACATGCAACTCTGCAAACCAAAACATCCGAGTCCCCTTTTGAACGCCTTGCTGAGGCAGGGAGAAGTCAAAAGTATGTATCTGTGCAATCATTAAAATAGGTACTGTGTAGTTAATTTAGCCTGTTACTTCTGGTTAAACCATGTTCGGCTGTATTCCCCTGTGCGCCCATCCACGTGTGGGTCTTTGAATGACTTACAACATTCAGCGACCCACACTAGGAAGCAACGACAGTCTAGAACAAGAGCACTCAAGAAAAAACTGAGTGAAGAACTGAGTCTAACCATTCTGCTCGTGTAGATAACTGAACTTTTTTTTCAACTGAAGGTGGGTGGACCTTTTGTACTACTCAAAATGATCACCATTTTATGTACGCCATTTTATAAAGTTTATAGTTAATTTTAGAATAGGAATTTCTACTCTCACGTCTTTTCAATAATTGGAGCGAACGGAATAATCATTCTTGAAGCATCAATGCGATCGTGTTTTAAAGTGATTTTCAATCGATTTATCTTTCTTAATTTTCAGTTTATACACGAAATCTTTGATGCAAAATTGTTGGTCAGTTCCAAAATTGACCGACTCACTCAGTTCTGACTTTCCTACCTGTATTGAATGGTGAAACTTTTACCAGATGAAGAGGATTGGAACTTTTTTTACCACTCGAAACGACAGTTCTCGGGTGATTTTTTTCGTGTGTTATTTTAGATTCAGCAGAAGAAAATATTTATTAACTTTAACTTTTCGACACCAGTTTCTGAGTGTTCATATTACATTAGGATCATTATCCATTTGTAAAAGTTCTATAAAAAAGTATTTTCAGGTAGCATATTCTGTTGAAACTACCGCAGGATATATTAACGTTATGTAATATTACTTATCGTTTAATTAGTAGTAAGATGACCCTTGAAAAATGATAAATGCATCAAACATTTTAAATTTAATACACATAACATGTTTAGTAACACGGTACATTGTGCTTCAATCCATATAATCGTAACAAATCTACTAATACTACTTATTACTTTTTTCTACTTTCATGATAATCTACCGATTTTTCCTCAATGTGGTGTAAAAACCAGATTAATTTTTTATTATGTGTCGTCTTACTTGTTTTTTAACTATACACGGAATTCAAATTTCATTTTTTTATTTAAAAAGTATTTTTAAATGCACAAAGAACATGCGGTAAATTTATCCTTAACAACTTCTTCTGTAATTGATTGAAACGTAAAATTGCATTCTTATAAAAAAAAAAAATACTTTTTTGCCGCATATTGAAGGCCATAAAGTAATAGCAATTTTTGTTGAATAAAACATAGTTTCAAAATTTCAGAAGATACTTTGTACAAAAGGAAAAAAAAAACTTAGAAAAACTTAATGCTCTAAAAGCATCTCAAAGTTCTTGAATTTTTAGTTTGGGAATGCGAGACGAACTTTGAATATTCTAACTACTCTATATATTGATACTCCTTAACTAGTATATCTGCACTGTGTAGAAGCATCACTTTTTGATTAACGCTGTCACCGAGCAGTTAGTGCCTGAGATTTTCAAAATAGCAAATTCTAAGCAGCTATAATCAAGTTAGTAGCTTAAGACGCCAGAATTGAAGATTTCTGAATCTATTTAATTACTTTTCTCTCTTTTGAACGTCAAGATTGCAAATTGATTTTTGAACACGACAAAGTGCCTAATTATCGAATTCGTGCGGCATTTCGTCGCCACCTCATTTAATAACTAGAAATTAAACGAGGAAACAGTTTTACTTGGAGGCAATCACGTACAGGGAATTTAAAATTTTACTTCGGCGGGCTTTACCTTCCCTGGAAGTCAGCGTTCAGACTGATGACGATAAGGGATTATTGGCGGGAGAGTAAATTAATTGATTTGTGCTGTTGCAATACATGCGAAATATTCTTCCGAAAATTTTCAATTAGTCCTTGGAGATGTTGCCATGTTAAGTAGCGTAGAATAAAGTTTTTAATAGTTTATATTCAATTGCGATTGTATTGGTTGAGAACAACAGCAAAATATTTTACGCCTAAAAGATGGCAAAAAAAAAAAAAAAAAAAAAAAACCGCAATGCAAAATAAGGACGTATACAGGGTGTTCCTAAAAGGTAGTAATACTCTTTAGTTCTTTACCTATTAGAGATAAGTGGGCAATGTTAGTTGAAAAAATGTTCAAAAATAGGTGAGATAAAAGACTACACTAAGAAAAAACTCCTCACGTTAATTTTCAAACCCCTTTTTAATTTGTACATGACCCCAATAGAAAAACAAAGAAAAACAATTTTTAATTAGTAAAATGTGTCCTATATACCAATGAGGCGATGTACAAAATGCCAGAATTATGTCCTTAAATGAGTCAGAGGTATGGAGATAAATGCATGCTGAATTAAACCACTTTTCAATGGCTCTCAAAGGAAAAAAATCATGCCAGATGATAACGTTCGAAAAGAAATTACGAAAGAAAATATTTTTTTCCACTCTAGAAATAAACGTTTACATTCAATGACTTCCTGTATATACAGAGTTAGCAAGAAATAAGCTTTCCCCTTCAGAAGGCTCCAGAATACGTTCTATTGGTCCAAATGAAATAAAATTTGAACTACATATAATTAAATGATGCGCTTAAATACATCCAACTAAATGGAATAAGGAAAAAAAATAGGGACGACGCATGTATTATGATACGCTTTTGATATGCACTGTAGTGCGTATTTGAAGTATAAAAATGCTTCAGATTTTTACAATTTTTTTATACTGCTCTTTTAGGAAGCACTACTGGAGGTAATGAGTAAAACGTCCTGTTTTCAGATAAGGACCTTGTCATGATCATTAAAAATAATGAATGCTGAAAATATTAATCTCCCACAGTACAGAGAAATAAATTAATTTCGTAACTAAACAGATACACAAGACAAAATAATTTTGGAAGCTTTAACCATTTCCGAAGTAGCATGAAACTACTTTCATTCCTTTTCCAAAAGTTTTAGAATCGGAGGAAACAAGGCTGAAACATGAAACGAACTTTGTTTATTTCGTTTTATTCTCCCTTCTGTTCCAGCTCTGATACTTCCATATGCATTTTTAGGATAAAGTATTCTTGATACAATCTAAATCTTATCTGTGATGAAACAAAGTTTTCTCCAGGAAAGTTGATGATACTTTGCATCTCCAAATATTTCTGAAGGATATAACTTTTCCATTCTGTAGTAATTAAAGGAAACAGTTTTCTTAGTTTCTTTCCTGCACATGTTCCAGCTTTACGATTTCAAGAGTTTTTAATGCATTTCACTCATCTTTTCACCAGCTTTCATTTATACAGGTTGTCCCAAAATGGTGGTCACGGCTTATTTATTTATCTATTTGAGATAAGTGGGCAATTCAAATTAAAAAAAAAATTAAAATAAAGTAGGAAAATGGACTACGTTAACATAAAATTTCTCTCTTTAATTTTCAAAAAGTGACACTTTTTAAATTTGAATATGATCCCCTTACAAAAAATTAGCAAAACGTGCCCCATGGTGATGTACAAATTTCAGAGCTACATCATAAAACGTCTTATCGATATCTTTAAACAAAAATGGTCAGGGCTATGCATGAATTCGAATGTACACGGCTATTGTAAGGGTGCAAAATTTTGTTTTCTTTCATAATTTTTGTGGGACATCTGAAACGTGATCATTCGACCTGATGTTTTACCTTCGAGAGCCATTGAAAAGTGATTTAATTTATTCTACATTTACTCCTGGCGGTCGGGGTTCGATCCCCGACTGGGCGTGGTTGTCATTTGTCCGTCCCTTCATAGGGAGGAGGGGGAGTAAACCAGGTCAATTTATATCTTCTACAATTTTTCTTACAGTACGAAAGGACCTAAAAAGCTAATCATATTATTTATTTGGCAGATTAATGGATTAGAATTAGAATCTAAATAAAGTAAAATTACCTTTATTATAAATTACATTATCATTACAATTAGAATTTTAATTAGAGTAGCTTTCCTGTAGTTGGTTTACCTACTAGGTTACTCCATAATAAAGTGGCCAACAATTACGGCCCGTTGTGGCTAAAGCCTTGCAAGGCAGCGGCCGGCCATTGGAAAAAAAAATATTTTCATATTAATGACACTTTTTGGTATATAATTCTCAAATTTTCTACTTCACCTAATTTTACAGATTGGGAATATTTTTGTAAGGGGGGGGGTCATTTATAGATTTAAAAAGTGTAAATTTTTGAAAATTAACGAAGGGCATTTTTTCATATAATGTAATCTTTTTCCTTTACTTTTCATAAGATCTTTTCAATTTACATTGCCCACTTTTTTCAAATGGATGAAGAATTAACGCGTATTACCACCTTCTGGGACACCTTACATATAAATATTAAAATATTAGTTCACGAAGTTGAAATTACATTAACTTATTTTGATTCTTCTCCGGATACTCGAATTATGAAAATTTTTTAATATTTGCAGAATTCTAACATCTTCTAAAATAGCTTAAAAATAAGTTTTAGATCTCATTCAATTATCTTATTACAATTATCTTATGTGCTACAATTAATGAAGGTCAAACTAGATTAGTATTATATATACAGTATTACATGTAAATCAGAAAATGTTGCTGGATTTGCGGAAACTGCATTCCCTCATTCATTGATTTTAAGGAAAAAGCAGGTTTTTTGGCAAAGTACGAGGATGGTTCAAAAAGTAAGATAACAAGTCCTTTAGCCAAAATGTTTATTCATAAAATTCAAGCTATACACATACATAGCAAGGTATTTGGTACATATTATCTTTCAACATAGCCTCTATCGGCATCAAAGCATTTTTCCTCTCTGAATACCAAATTATCGAAACCAGCGTTGAAGAAATCAGGTCCCTGGTCTCTAAGCCATTCATTGGCCAAGTCCTGAAATTGAGCATTAGCTTGGAAATGCTGTCCTGCAGCATCTTCCTAACAGCCCGAATAGATGGAAATCACTGGGTGAGAGACCTGGCTTGTAGGGAGGATGCTCCGATATGTTCCATTGGAGGAGCTGTATCCAACCATGCGTAACCGAGGCCGGATGCAGGTGGGCGTTGTCATGCAACAAGATGACACTTTCACTAGGTGATATTGAATTCCTCCTGTGGAAGTTTTCTTTAATCAGAAAAATCGTATTATACTTCACACTTCAATAGTTGACAATGCATCCGTCAACGCCTCCATCTTTCCTGTCTCAAATTTCGGAAATTTACGGTCTTACTAACTCCATCTAGTGGCATTTGATGGCTGTGATCGTCTGTTGTACTTAGACATGGTATTTCACTCGCTCGGGGAATAAGTGAACCCGTGAAAGCTTTTGTTGCCTTACTTTTTGTACCATTTTTGTAAATATTAATTAAGACATTGCTTACTTTTCTGTTATAATCATGTCAATTATCAATGGCATCCAATCGTTGTATGTACGTCTATGTACCCATAACCACTTTGCCCCAGGGGTTCCACATATGTGGGTCTTCCATAAATTTACCGAGCAAATGAAAATTGCATTACACTTTGCTGAGCAAATACAAATTGGATATATATATATATATATATATATATATATATATACACTCTAAAACTGATACTTTAACAGTACAACAGTACACCTGTGCCGCATATCCATTAAGAAATGTAAGCACCGTTTACTTAAGCACCGAATTCATCCCCCCCCTTCAAATACTCTGAAGAGGCCTATTGCCTAAAAATTTGATTGTCCAATACGATAATGCCCTCCACATACAGCAGGATAAACAAAAGAAATTCGAGCTTTCAAGAAGTAGAACTTTTAAGCATCTGCTATACAGTCCGGAACTAGGCCCCCATATATATACTGTCACTTTTTTACTAAATGAGAGAAAATTTTGTGAGGAAAAATTTGGTGAATGTCGAAGAAATTCCAGAGACAGTGCTAATATTTCTCAATGAACGTATGAAAAAACTTATTACGCTGTTTAAGTGCTTAAATGTGTGGGGTGACTGCACTGCAAAAGAAGTCTGTCAAATTCACAGAAAAAAACTGTTAGCCAGGACGCCAGTTTATTTCCGTCTTTTTACAGAAGTCTTCGGTAAATTGTACAGATTCTCAGTTTATTTTACAGTAATCTTCAGTATACGAAAGACTTCTGTAAAATTTACGGAAATAAACTGGCGTCCTGGCTGACAGATTTTTTTTGTCAATTTAACAGACTTTTATTTTTCAGTGTGTATGGTAGAATAACTTAATGTACAATGTACTATGTAACAGTAAAATGTTTAATACGAAATCTCTAGCTGCCATATTTTATTTATATGCTTTCCGAAAGTCCCTCATATAAAAATTCTAAAAATATATAAATGTTTATTTTTTGGAATGGAAAAAATATGTTACTTAAAAGATATATTTTTATAAATAAAAAATTGTCTGCAGTTAAGCTGCAAATTATAACAGGAAAGATTTGTCACAAAAATAAACAATGACAAACATTTACTGCTTGAATTATTTTTCAATCAAAAGAACTTTTCTTTTACAGACAGTAAAAAAAAAAACTTATGCTAAATATTATTTTAAATTTACTATCAAGCAAACATTATTTATTTACGTATAAAAATAAGTTACTATAAGCAAAATTTAATTTTATAAAGAAAGCATAAAACTGGAAAAAGAAATGCATGCGTGTATAAATACGGATATAAATTCTGAAATTTAATATTTCGCAAAGTTTGTCTGCCGACACACATTATAAGCAATGCATTATACAAACATTTTTTCATGCATATTTGATTTTTTCTTCCATATTTCTATTCTAAAATTGAAATTTCTGAAGCACATTCTGTCTTTGAATCAAAATACGAAATGCCTGCCGAAACACAGAGTTTAGCTATATATGCAAATGTAAAACAAAAGGCAATATTCAAAAATAATGATTTTTTTACTGTTTTCTTAAATAGGTAAAATTCAATACTAGAAGTAAATATAATATTTTTCAGAATAATATGGCTGTTTGACATATAAAAATATTTATGCATTATATTTTTAATGCTAGAGAAGATGTGTTTTCTTTTTAATTAGCTTTTAAAAATGTTATTCTATTTTCAAAATATCTAATAGCCGTAAATTTCATACAACAAATGTGCACCAGGTTTAATATGATGATTTGCTTGAACTATACAGGGTGTCCCAGAATTCATGGTAGAAACTAAAGAACAGGTAAAATACATATAAAGAAGCAATTTTTTGTATAGAAATGTGAGGTAAGAGATAAAAAGTGTTGGTGGAAATGCAGCAAAAGCAAAGGAAATGGAAATAGCTCTACTGTAAATGCTCAAATGTGTAATCACCAACATTGACACTGTACCAGTACTGTCTAGCAAGTGATTGGTGTACCCTTTCGAAGATTTCAGGTGTTCCAATAACAGTTGCAGCATCTACTGAAAGTTTTTCAATCAGGCCCTCGTCTGAGTCAGTTGGAGTATCGTAAACAAGTACCTTGAGGTACCCCCAAAAAAAATTCGATACTTGATTAATAAAAATGAATATGCTGGCCAAGTAATTTCTACACCTTGTCCAATACATGGGGGGGGGGTCAAAGATAGCAATGAGGTAATTACGCACATTACTTGGGAAATGGGCTGGAGTCCCAGCGTGCTGAAACCATCCGCGCTTTTCATTTCTGACCCCACGTTGTTATGCAAAAAATGCTTCTTTATACGTATTTTAAATACCCTTAAAGTTTGGCCCATGAATTCAGGGACACCCTGTATACTTACTGATTCAGTGTAAAGACTAGAGGTGTGCCGGATCGTTAAAAATACTAGATCCGAGTTTATGCACATTCGCAGATACTAATACGAATACGGATATTTATGTTCAGAAATTATTTATCTTGTTCACGTGGTGGATTGTTTGTTCAGTGTGGTATTGAATAATGTTTTATTTGATGCTGCAACATTGCTCCAGTAATACGTGGTGGAATTAGACTTTTTTTTAACTTTAATTTTTACTTTCCGAACATGTACCATGTAAGGAAAGTATTGTAATCATGAAAAAATTCGAATTCGAGATTTTGGTGTAGTTACACGTTTTGAGGTCTTCTGAATTCATTTATGCTATTTTTACGAGATGTATGTATGTATGTGTGTGTGTGTGTGTGTGTGTGTGTGTGTGTGTGTGTGTGTGTGTGTGTGTGTGTGTGTATGTGTGTTTGTGTGTATGTGAGTGAACACGATAGCTCCTGAACGGGGCATTCGATTGAGCTCAAATTGGGTATATATGTTATAAACCACCGTCGCAAGACCGGTATTGATTTTGGTGTGTATAGGACTATAGTTTTTCTACAGGGCTACGACAAAGATTTTTTTTACATTATGGCCTATGGGAGGAAATTCTTGAAAGTGAGCTAGCGTTTAAACGATACATTCGATTTATCTCAAATTGGGTATACATGTTATAAACCACCATTATAAGAGCGGTATTGATTTTGATGTGCATAGGACTTATAGTTTTTCTACAGGGCTACGACAAAGATTTCTTTTACATTATGGCCTATGGGGAGAAATTCTTGAAAGTGCGCTAGCGTTTAAACGGTACATTCAATTGAACTTCAATTTGGTATGTATGTTTGAATTATTCATCGATTAAAATTTATTTAAATGCTTGGTAATGATCTTAATCGTAAGTGTTCGGAAAGTCGAGTGGAGTCACTCCAGAGTTTTAGTTTTCTATTCTAATTGAAATACATACAGGGGAATTGAGAACTCTTGTAAAAATCATGTAAGGTATGTTAGAGGGGGGCCAAGACGGTCGGAAACATCGACTATATGTACCTGCCAATAATCATTTTGGTGCGGTAGTAAACTTTCCAACCATTGTTCGTCAGAAACTAACGGATTTTTCACAGAAAGCACTTGACTAAAATTGTTTATTAGCAGAATTGATTATTATTTTAGAAATTATATGCTGGTTGCAGGATTTATTATGAAATTGATCTTTAACAGATAAATGAAAACAACGTTTCCGACCTTATATTGCTGTTTGATTCTGAACCTTCTTGGTTTCTTCTATCATCCCTTATATCATCTAGTAAAAAACGTGAGTTCTGAATCACACAGTACATACATATATAGATTTATGACTTATTATTGTTACGTCTTATTAGACTGGGAATTGAAATGACTCAGTTGAATTGTAAACATAACGGCATTCCTTCAGTAGTATTTCTCATAATGAGATAAAAAGAACCCAGTTATTTTTAGATAATTTAAGATAGAAGAACTCGAAATTTCAACAGTATCTAATCAAATACAAGTTTCGAGTCAGAAGTTGTGACTGATTTGATCCTGTAACTGCTAATATTTAATATACAAGATGCTTTTCCAAATCTGTTGGGAGAATAATACGCATTTGTCATACACAGTGGCGGCTTGTGACGTGTTTCAGTGGTGGGACCACCCCAAAAAATAGTGCCACTTAAAATCGCGAAAATATATATACATATAAAACAACCTACACCCCCGTGCACACAACCTAAGTATTTAAAATTTCTCAAATGAAAAAGATTTTCAAAATTACTATACAACATTTGCTATTTTTTACCTAATTATGTTAAATTGAAAAGTTTACTTTATTACTAAACAAAAAGCCACATTTAATTATTTAATATTTATGTTCTTTATAGCTGCCTGTTCATAATTTTTAGATGATTTATTTGTTTTAAAATCAATATCAACATACATAAAAACGACATTTATACATCGCTTTTCGTAAATCAAGAAAACAAAACAGAAAAATATCTGACTGCACTGCTAAAATGCGATCACTCAAATAAAAAATGATTTCCTCCTAAGCGGAAAATTTCGCCAATAGCTACCGATTGCCGAAATTTCCCCGTACAGTCGTGTAGATCACTATGCGAGGGCCCGAAGATCTGGGCCCCGAAGACAGCGCCAAATAAGCCGTTTGGAAGCCAAGTTAATTTCGCGTCAATATGGCTTTTGTGCTCAATGCCAAATATGTCAACCCGGTAAACGGAGAAAAGACGCCAAATTCAGGGCAAGCCCGCCCATGTCCCATGCATCGTTTAGATAGGGGGGAAATCGTACAACTATCTCTTTTTTAAGTGCTTTTTTTAATGGATAGTACTAAAATAGAGTAAAATGCGTGTATTTTTTCAATGAAGGTAAATTATTGAAAGACCTGTCTTGCATAATAGGAAGATGCTTTGATTTAGACGGTGGTTAGTCGGTGGGCCAGGCCCTTCTGGCCCTTAATGACGAGCCGCCACTGGTCATACATTTATTAGAAAGGAACATCTGCCATAATCTGATCATCTAGAAATTTTACTACTCTTAATAAAAGTTGACAGTTTCATAACTCCATAGAAGAGAAACTTAAAAAAATGGTTGGTATTAAAAAAGAAAAAAATTATTTTTCATTCATGTAACATAAATCTTTTATATAATAGAAAAGTTTCCTTGGTATGTCTTCAATATCTTCTCTTGAGTTTAAATCTGCTTGCTGTTATTTTAAATTCAAATATAATCATCGCTTACGAAAACCTTCTAAACTAACCTTTTCCTATCACATTTTAAACCAAAACTAGAAAATATGCTTAAAATTCTATCTATAAAATACTGTACAGTAAATTTAAAGAATATTTTTATGACGTACATTTATTTATGTAGTACAAAGTGAGAGCTATTTCTTTCTCGAAAAAAGAAGAAGCTCAGAAAAGCTCTGTCGTATATCTATATGTAATCGAATTCGTCGAATACATCGAAGATTCCATTTTACAAAGTTACGAAATGTTCCATTTTCAATACATCTTGGTCTAAATCGGTTTCTTTACATTATCCCTCAGTATATATCATTTTCAAGCTTCACATAGAGAAAACCCATATATTCTCTTACCAGGAAATGCAAAAAGATTACATCTTATGGACAACATATATATATAAACAGATAAAGAGAGCAAACTTTGATATCCGAAAGTTTTAAACGAAAACATAAAAAAATGTGATCAGAGATGTGTATATAATCCTATCCGAAAACAATCAGATTTTTTTTCACTTTCATGGTACGAGTTAAGCAAAGTAAGCAAAAACCAGATATGGCCATAAATAAAACATTTAATTTTCCTTTTTACGTGACCGGAACCCAGAGCAAGAAACGGAAAGATTGAAAAGAGAGACACAGAGAGAGTAAAGAATATCTAAAAAAATGTAGGGTTCATAAATTATTCTCCTCACCATGGATACCTTAGAAAACATATCCAAGATTACATTCGAAATCCTTGGATATGTAGTTTTTCGACCTCGAACTCATTTATTAGGAAGACGAAGATCAAGGGTGATTTAATGGGCGACGCGCGATCTGGGATCAAAATACCAAATCCATCAATATTCTTTCAAAGCCCAGGAAATAGGGACAGCGTGAAAAAAAAAGGAGTTTCACATATCCCGCAATTTACAAAATAAAATGGCACAGCTTTTACCAAGACATGTAAGTTGGTCTTTAAAGTGCACACATTTTTTTTCTTCTCCCGAAAATCGGGCACAAAGAAGGGGAATTTGAAGGTTTTACACCATTTTTTTTATCTCTGTGTATGTGTAGCATAATACGATAAACGTAATCCGGATTCGAGGTGTAATGTGAATTAGAGCTTTACGTTTTAATTTGACAAATATTTTCTTCTACAATCTATGAACAATTATTTTTAGAACTGTTTGCAAATGCACAAATAAATTATTATGCGTCTCTTAGTATGGCATTTTAGTATTACAAAACAGCTTAAAAGTAAGAACTACGTAATGTGGTATTCGAACAGTTCAACCTTGCATCACTGAGCTGGTAGAACGTGTGAGCTAACGTTAAATCGATAGCAAGCTATTCTACAGATATGTTAATCATTTACATGCTTTTTAATTGTTTTTTTTGCATTAATTAAACTATACCTTAACAAATGCAGGCGTAAAATCAAATTATGCTCTTTAGAACTTTAAAATATAGGGTGAGGTGGCGTAACTGAACCAGACTGGTAAATGAGAAAGCCCCCCCCCCTTTTATTTACCCTCCATTCTTCCCCCATTTAATTTCTTCCATTATAAGTGATACTATATATATTTTTTTATACCCTAACACCTAGAAAACATTGTGAAAATGTTTTAATTTATGTTTTGTGAAAGTTATAAGCGATTTTGTAAAAATTCCAAAAATTTAGTGAAGTTGCAGTTCGACTTCTATTAAAATATCTTTTCCCTGAAAATTAAATGTAGTTTTAAAAGAACAAATTACATACCTATAAAATGCATACAAAAATATCTTTCTTAATTTTTAAAAATTTCGACATGTAATTAGTTTCTAAAATTCGGTAGCCCAGTTGCCCCACAATTGCATAAAGTAGTCCATCAATATAGTGGCGTAAGTGAACCATTACTTGACCCTGCCAATTTTGTTCCTAACCATTGTCAAAAAAGAAAGCAATCCTGTTACATTACATACACTACCTTTGAAGATTTTGTATTAAAACTAAGAGAACTAACTCTTTGTGCCAATTGTAAGTATTGAGAAGTAACATTTTATTCTAAAATTTATATTCAGCCTACTTTTTACTAAACGGTTCTAAAAGTTAATTTACACACCCATATTAAATATTGTTTTCTTTCTATTTTATTTAAATGTTTTAGTGAAGTAAATACATGTCTTGTTTGATAGTTTGATAGATTACTGAAATTTAAGCTTGTATATTTTATAATGAAAATTTTGTCAGTAAACACTCACATTAAAATTCACGAGCTTAAAATCTTACAAGCACTTATAAAGTAGAAATTGTGTACACAGGAAAGACATTTTTTAAAATTTTAAAGGTTTTCTTAATTTTAATCACAGAAATAGATCAAAGATTATGTTCTCATAATGTAAAGAAAAGTAAATTAATTAAAGTTCTTAGCATATTTTATTAAAATGCTAATACAGCTTTATCGTAAGATATTTTATTCATCATAGGATTTCAAAGCATTAAGTGCATATTTAAATATTCATAGAAACAACTTGAACTAATATTAATGCATTTTGTGTTGTTACGACGGAAGTTTAAGCCTGCTAAAAATCTTTTTAATGAAGCATGCGAGATTTATTGTTTTATAGCCAAAGTTTTCAACATCAAAGTACCCAAATTAAAACAATTTAATATCCTTAAGTATATCCTTATACAAAATTCGTCTTAAAAGCAATTATTAGTACACCAGAATGGCGAATAAAGTATTTTAACAGTTGTTTTTGTTTAATAAAATTTTAGAGTATAATTATTGACAGTTCTTTTCTTTTTCCAGATATTTATTTATCAAAATACAGTTGAATAATATTAATTACAGTAAAGTATCATATTTAAATTTGAAAATGATTTTATTTGTACAGCTTGAAGCATTTGCTTCGTATTATGAGCAGCTTTTTTATCACTCCGAAAACTTTAATGAAATCATAAATTAAGCATAAATACTCACAAATATTTAAAACGTATTTCCATAAAGTAGGTCAAGAGCAGAGGAACAAATTAATCTGAAAGAGGTTTGAATACGCTTTTTTTTTTGTTCAGAAACCCAAAAGCGAGCTAGCTCGACTGTTTTAGAAAGAGTTGATCTTGCTTAGTAAGCTATATTCTGGAAATTTAAAAGCTCATTTACAGGATTGTCATAGAAACTTTGCCGATATATGGACCTTTAGCGTCCGTTCTGTTCAACCGATCGAGATGAGATTTCAGATATACTTATTTAGAGGTATGAGATGAAGATTCTGCAATCGGCATTAAAGTGGCGCTCATGGTTACGGTTTTAGGTACGGAGTCTCGAAATTTTCGAATGACCGCGCCCAGTTTTTTGCCGTTGCAAAATGCTCAGTATACGCAAAACCCGAAAAAGAGCGTATGTATGGTACATGTATTGCAGAAAACGCACGTTATACGCACGCAGCTCTGTGAATGGCCAACAAAACGATGATTGGGGTATACGGAGGAAATTTGAATACGACAGAGGTAAGACTCCAATCACTGATAACAACAACATAGGAAAACAACATAGGGAAAAAAAAAAAAACTTTTATTTGGATAGAACGTTTTCCACATCTGTGTCATCACAGGCAATAACGCATTGAATACTGGAGATTATGGAAAATAAAGCTGAATGTAACGCAACATGAGGGAGGGATGTTTGCAATCTTAGGTTTCATGGATTGTTTCAAATATGCATATTTGATCTGAGATATCCCCGGAACCAGAAATCCATAGGAGCGAGGTCGCAGGATCGTTAGTCTAGTAATAAATTGATGTTCATTCAATCATTTAGTTATTTTTGACAATCTCCACAATTCTATTTATGATTACATACACCGTCTCAAAAATTTCTATTTTACACTTGCGAACTAATTAATTTTTGAAAAACGCACAACTCACAAGAAATATGAAAAACATAAAACTAATACGTATTTTATGAGAAATAATTTTAATTTACGAAACCAACGCAGAAAGCTTGCTTTTATTCAAATATTTTTTGAGAGGGTGTACTGTATGGAGCTATAGAGTTTATCCGATACATGGAAGGTGAATAACTTTTTAGCTTTCGTAATTACCTTTAAAAATATCTAGTACAACTTGCTAGATTTTTATTGCTTTTGTCCTTTTATACTATCTTTATGCCTAAAACAATATGTTCTGACTTAATTTAAGACATCTTAAATGTGAAAACGATGACATTGCTGTAAATTCGTAGCGATTTGTAATTGAAAACTGTGGGCTTAGTCATTGTTAAATTGCGAGCCTTAGTCATTGATTTACTTTTTATATGATACACGCAAGTATATTTACAGTTTAATGCACTTCCAATTTTGTTCAAGTGAACAGCAGAAGAAAAAATTATCATAAATGTTCAATAAATATATTCCTTTGTTTTTACACTTGAAAAACTTACGAGTTTTGAGTATCTATGTATAAGATGGGCAATGAAATAACGAAAACGTATGTTCTACTGATTTATAATAAATTATTAATTATTAATAATGCGTTTTAGAATTTCCATTTTACATTAGCGAACAATTATGATTTGTGAAAAACATGAAAACTATCATTCAACAGTTGAAAAACATCCAAAATTTTCTGCATTTTCAGATTTCTCTATTGAATAAACACACTGCGTTTTTATAGTATTGATGCAAAAATATCGATGAATTTAATTAAAAAAACTAAACATAAAATTAATTAAAAAAACTGATCCAGTTATCTTGAGTTTAAAGAAAGCACATTTGAAAAACTGACGCTTCAAACAAAATCATAGCATATCTTATAAATAAAAATGAAATTCTGTTTGTTTGTTTGTTTGTTTGTTTGTTTGTGGATTTGATTCGTATACAAATCCACAAAAATGGACCTATCGGCCTGAAATTTAGCACAGATGTGTAAAATAATATAGAATAAACCATAGTCCACTTTAAAACTTTGAAAGTCCACCCGTTCCCGGAATTTAAGAGATTTTTTATGCTCTTCACGCAAAAATCTTTCCGTAATTGTAACCCCTGTAGTGAAAAAAGTGTGAAATAAGGATCGTGGTTGCCATGTGTGGCGATTTTGCCGAATAAAATGTCGTTCGTATACAAATCCACAAAAATGAACCTATCAGCCTGAAATTTAGCACAGATATGTAAAATAATATAGAATAAATCGTAGTCCACTTTAAAACTTTGAAAGTCCACCCGTTCCCGGAATTTAAGAGATTTTTTATGCTCTTCCCGCAAAAAGCTTTCCGTAATTGTAACCCCTGTAGTGAAAAAAGTGTGAAATAAGGATCGTGGTTGCCATGTGTGGCGATTTTGCCGAATAAAATGTTTTAAATTCTCAGAGTAAAAATAAAAGAATAATAATGATTTTTTTTTGTTAGTTTATATTCGTAAGGTTATTTTTTTTAATTATAATATCGTGTGCATGGGAAATCAGAGCAGGAATGTAATGCTTTACACGCAAAACAATAAGAATTGAAGATTTCCGAGGCTAATGTGTAAATTTTTTTAGTTTGGCGAAAAAATAAAATGGCTGAAATATGGATTTTGAGTAAGTGAGTTCTAGCGGTTTGCACAGTTTTCGGCTTGGCGCAATTTATTGAGAGCTTAAGGAAATAGATTTTTGAAAACAAGTGCAAAGGTTTTATTAGAATACAGCGTTAAATTTTAATGATCCGTGAAGAAATAATGCAGTTATTAAGGGATTTCAAGCGATCTAACTTCAGAATTCTCGCCAATTGAGTACATTGATTTAAGTTGGGGGAATTCCGCCAAATTTCAGAAAATTGAAATCTTCTCATTTAGTACATCGGAGTAACGATGAATAAAACACATTCTAACTGCGTTCCTTTTGATGTTACTCATCACTAGATAACACTGCAATGCATTATTATTTTAACTCGCCACTAGATGACGCTGCAGCAGGCCAAATTCTTGACCATTCAAACGGTCGCTATGAAAATCAGTATACATAGCTATTTGAACAATGAGAATATTTTGGCGTTATCCATTTTGCTATAACTCGCCACTTGACGGCGCTGTAGTAAATCATTACTTTAATTAACTACTAGATGGCCCTGCAGTGTATCACTTCTTGACTGTGCAAATGATCGTTATGAAAATTGGTATACATAGATAGTTGAACACGGTCGCTATGAAAATCAGTATACATAGCTATTTGAACAATGAGAATGTTTTGGCGTTATCCATTTTGCTATAATTCGCCACTTGACGGCGCTGTAGCAAATCATTACTTTATTGAACCACTAGATGGCCCTGCAGTGTATCACTTCTTGACTGTGCAAATAATCGCTATGAAAATAGGTATACATAGATATTTGAACACGGGGAAGAGTTTGGCGCTATCCATTTTCCTATAACTTGCCACTAGATGTCGCGTCAACACATGAACTTCTTGACTTTGCAAATAATCGCTATGAAAATAGGTATACATAGATATTTGAACACGGGGAAGAGTTTGGCGCTATCCATTTTCCTATAACTTGCCACTAGATGTCGCGTCAACACATGAACTTCAGGACTGTCCAGCCGATAGTCATGAAAATTCTTATACATCGATATCTGAATGCGAAAAATATTTTCGCCGTATCCGTTTTGCTAAAACTCGCCACTAGATTGCGCTACGCCGCATAGCCTTCTGCACCGTACAAACGATTGCCTTGCAATTCGGTATGCATGATTATTGGACACAATATAACGCGATATCCACTTTGCTATATCTGTTTATTACAATGAATAGTAATCACCACAAATCGTAATATCAAAAAGTCCATTCATTCCCGTGCGAAGAACGGGTACTTCAGCTAGTCATTTATATTTAAAAAAGCCTTTTGCAACTGTGATAATACTTCATTCCATGCATTTCTTCGAGATATTTATTTCAAGCACTATGAATTATATAACAAAAATAACCTCATTTTGAACAGTTAAATAAATACTTAACATTCTCATTCTATTAAAATTGTCTTCCATGTAGACAAAATAATACCCGAATTAGGAGAAACTAATTATTAAAAAAAATGTTTTAATTTATTAATTCTCCTGGTGGTGAGGCTATAAATTTGCAAAGAACAATACTTGAGTGAAACTTAATCTTCAAAGCGTATGCTCAGCCTCTAGCAGCAGCTAAATTTGCTAAATTTTTTATGAGGCATGATAGCTATAAATCTTTGGTTTTGTATGCCGAAAGAACGTGTTCACAATAAAAAGAATAATACGTGGGGGACATTATGAAAGGATGCGTAACTCGCTACAAGGGAATGAAAACATTTTAAAATGTGCTCTAGCTATGCTTAATATTCGTGAAGAAAGCATGTGTAATGGTATATTTAACAGAGACGATGTATTTGCGCTTACGCATGATGCACTACTAAATTGATTTCAAAGTATTTTCCTTGATGAGTAGATAGTCGGCATCTCAGTAGGCGTAAATGAGAAGATAGTGTAGTTCCATTTTTTTTTTTAATTTTCTCTAAACTTAATATACCTTGTCATTACTCAATATTGGGCCATCCCAGACAGCACATAAACTTAAATCAAGCTTGACAGTTCAATTCATTTTAAGCTTGCAGCAAGCTTGGAGAAGTCATTTGAACTGTCAAGCTTGAATACAACTTGATTACTGCTTGATTTGGAAAGCCACATCCACATAACAAATAATTTATCATCAGTCATAAATGTACTTGACCATAGAATTAAAAAAAAGATTCTATATTTCCAAATATGGAAATTCTTCAAAATAAAATACAATTATACTACGAAATTGATTTCAAAATCAGTCGTTTGTCTCGATTTTGGCTAGTATTGCCCATCATGAGTATCGCGATATTGAAAGTTTTAAAACGTGTGCTGCTTTTAAGTTTATATAATGGTTATTTCCCTATTAGTACAGTCTATAAATCACACATAACATTATTTTAATTTTGATTCATCCCATGGAAAAATAAAAGAAAGAAATCGGCATCGGGCACTGATCGATCTCGCCAGAAAACGGCGTGACAACCATGACAGTCACTTCAAACTTTAGTCGTACCAGCGCGAGGCAGCTTGGCGGAACGGTTAGAACGCTGGCCTCCCAACCCTTAGGTCCTGAGTTCTATCGCGGACGCTTGATGGAAACAGATTAAATTAACTTGAAATTTCAGCATAGAGGGGAAAATGCGTGGAAAAATAAAATATGTGGGGCGAGTTCACCGACGGGCGCCCTGTGTATTTAAGAATTAAAAAAATTTTTTTTTTAAGCATGAAATTAAGCTTGCTATGTCAAGCTTGATTCAAGCTTGCTATGTCAAGCTTAATGCAAACTGGGTAAGTGTAAACTTGAACACTTGATTCAAGCTTGCATTAAGCTTACACGCTTGAAATTTTTAAGCTTAATTCAAGTTTATTGACTTGATAAATCAAGCTTGCTGCAAGTTTGATGCAAGTTTGCTGTGCTGTCTGGATCACATGACGATATTTTTCTATCATTTTATTAAAATCTGATTAACTTTCATACAACTTTCTTATAAAATGCTTAATTGTTTAATTTTTAATAAAATATACATTTATAATTAAACCATTTTAATACTGATTTTGATGCGCAGACGTAGCCACCGGTTGTACCGAATGTCCTCAAAGTTCCCATACCCTTGACATCTGTATGTATTATCCACAAAACAACAAAGATTAAAACGATTATTTTGTGATAATGGTAAAAAGCACTTTTAACATCGCGCATGAAAAATTACTTAACTTACATTTGTTATAAATGTTCAGAATATCCTCTACTTTCTTGTAGGCGAAGCTGAATCTGCTTGTGCAGGATAACCTTTTCGTCACTCCCTGGGGCGTCCGCGAAACGTTCTCTGGGTACTCCTGCCGCCCAATGGCGGAATCTAGCGAACGTTGTCTGGGCAGTACCACCGCCCAATGGCGGCATTCACGAAACGTTCTCTGAGTACTAACGCCACTCCACCTAAAGGTAATCTGGTATGGCTACCATAAATGTCAGTAATTCCGGAATAAAATGAACCACCTTTTGGAAGCGGTAATTTTTGTTAGCAGAATAGAGCAACATTTTTGATTGCTCGATGGATTATACAAAACGCGTTTACACGGCTTGCGCTTTGGTACAGTGCAACCACTCTTCTGGAAAATTCCCTAGCACCACGAATATATAGCCGTGGCCAGCATCCTCGTACCGAAAGGGTTAATAGAAATGAGTTTTAACATGATGGGGGGAGACGTGTATCCCTTCAGTTATTTCAGTTTTCAGATCATCTATTGCTTGAGGATTATCTGCTTTGTTCTTTAAAAACCTCACAGAAAAAAGTCACAGAAGCTTAGATCGATTGATATACGAAATGTGCCCATTTCGGAATCGGGATCCTGCGGGATCCCGCACAAATATTTGCGGGATTAGTCCTGCGGGATTAATACCGTAATCCCGCGGGATTGAAACTGAACAATAAATTATTTTTATTACAATTTCACAACTCTTTCCCGATCATCAATTGGCCAAAAATTTTTGCATGAACAATAATAATTATTATAATTTTAAGAGCATTTTAAGATGAACAATAAGAACCAGTGATCTTGAGCACCGATACCTATTGGCAGGTAGGTGTCTTAGACCCCCCCCCCCCTAGCTCCCATAGTGTTATGATTTACGTACTGGTTTAACGCAGAAGTGCTTCCACACCAAATATTGTACCTTTCTGGGATAGGACCCTTGACTTCCCCCTCCCCCTCCATTAACAACCATGTTGCCGCCAAAGCTAGTGATATCTTTTAAAGGTGAACTTCAGTTCACCGCTAAAAAATGTAGTGCTCCTTCGGGATTTCATACAAAGAAAAAAAATCTTTTGTTAAGAGCTTTTGTATTCTCTATCAAAATTAGACGAAGACTAGGAAGACGAGTTCCCCTTTACGTTGTCTTGTTTACATTCTTCTTTTTTAGCAACTAAGAAATAACTTAGTATATTATCATGAATACATGACTATAATTTTCATATTTAGGTAAAGTATTGTATTAATTATCAAATAAGAAAAAGGATTATTAAAGTTAAACTTCATAGAGCTTACAATCAGACTTTTTCCTACTTTTCTCTATCGAAATCCATTTTTAGTTGAATGAAATATTAATCCCGCGGGATCAACAAATCTCAATCCCGCAATCCCGCGAAGCGAAAAACAGTGCGGGATTGCATTCCCTACTTGTGCCAAACTCATCACAGTTTTTGAGGAGATTGCAATATCCTTCGAAGTGTATCTTGCAGAAAGGCTGGTATAACAGCTTTCGGTCTTCCACTCCAGTGCTTGCCTACCATCGAACCTGTATTACGAAATCTTCAAACGAACTGATGGGACATAACTTTACTCGGTACTTCATCATTTGGATATTAATAATGCCAGACATCTTTGCATCTTTCATATGATTTACATTTAAAATAAACATCAAGCAACGCAATTCTCTGAATGCGTGATAAACTTACTTTATTTAACTTACTTTAAAACAAAATACAAGGTATGTTCGAAAAATACGGTGAATGGTGTCATAAATAAAGGAAATAAGTGTTACAAAGTTCCTTTAACGACCTTCAAACTAATCACCATTAGCTACAACACACTTCTGATATCGGTTTGTATAGCTGCTGGTAACTGTCAGCAAACGCTCCTTTTGGAATCGCTGCACGCTTATATCTACTGAATAAAATAATAATCAAACGGAATATATTTTTACTCAATTTTTGACTTCAAACAGCCATTCTCCCGATTGAGTAAAATTTGCTCCATTAATCGACAAAAATCAATGGGGCGAAAAATTCTCAATTTTTGAGCATTATACAACAGCTCCATTTACACTCATGTCCATAAATTAAGGATAATTCAGAATCACACAGAAATTGATCTCTAAAATAAAAATTTCACCTGTGGAATGATCACACACATCTTGAAGAAGAATATGCAAATTACAGGAAACCACCAGATGGCGTGGATGGTACGTCACAATGACGAGAGTGTAAGAGAGGGGTATATAAGGAATGGTGGCAAAGAAGTAAAATTGTTCACAAGCGCTGTGAAAGCCTTTCAGTGCAAAAACCGCATAGTTAAGGCACAAAGGAGGCATTTGGATGATGTTTTACGTGGCAGAATTATCGGACGACTGGAATGTGGACGTACCCAGCTGGAAGTATCCGAGGAACTTGGAATCGCCCAGAGTGTCATCTCCTGGCTTTGGCAACGATTCCAAGATGATGGTAATGTGAGTAGACGTTACAGCACAGGTCGCCCCCGAGTTACAACGCCGAATGAGGACCGCTATTTGGCAGTTACTGCCAAAAGAAACAGACGGAGTACAGCATCAGACCTGTCTCGTCAGCTCTCTTCAGCTACCGGCACGACAGTTTCAAGGCAGACCGTGTACAGACGCTTAGGGCACATTGGTCTATATGCTCGTAGGCCTGTCAGATGTGTTCCACTTACCGCAACTCACTGTCGCCTGCGATTAACCTGGAGTAGAGAGCATGCATTGTGGACACCGCAACAGTGGTCTTGTGTGATGTTTTCCGACGAGTCCAGGTTTAGTTTGGAGTCTGATTCTCGCCGGACATTCATCTGGAGAGCGCCAGGTACCCGTTACCACCAAGAGAACACCATTGAAAGACACCGTTACGGTGGTGCAGGATGGCTCGTTTGGGGAGGAATTATTCTTGGCTCCAGAACTGACCTGCATGTTTAGAGTGTAACGATGACAGGCCACATCTATCGGGATGTCATTCTGGAACAGCATGTACGTTTGTTTCGGGGCGCCATGGGTGCTGAATTTGTGTTTATGGATGACTACGCCCGTCCTCACCGTGCAAACATTGTAGACGAATGCCTTCAATCGGAGGATATCACCCGTATGCATTGGCCAGCATACTCACCGGTCTTGAATCCAATAGAGCATGTGTGGGATATGCTTGGCCGACGAATTGCAGCCCGTCAACCCCCTCCCACCTGTCTACCGGAACTTCGGAGTGCATTGCTTGATGAGTGGTGTAATATTCCCCAAGATCAGATTGATCATTTGATACTCAGCATGCCTAGGCGTTGTCAGGCCTGTATTGCATCGTCCGGGAGACATACTCCCTATTAACCATCCTACTAACCATGTTATACTGTTTTTTGTAAATAGGTTCTTTTTTGAAATTTGGTCAAGGGAGTAAAACTTGCAATTTTTATTAATTATGTCAAACATATAGCATCTTTTTTGCTCTTTACTTTTTGTTTAATAAATAGACTTTACAAATAAGTCAAATTTGTTTTGCTTCTTTCTCTTTCTTTGCCTGAACTTCATTATCCTTAATTTATGGACATGAGTGTAGGCTAAATAATAATCAAAAATGAGGAGTGTCTGTCCGTTTTTGATTAATATAACTATACACTCAATTATGATAATAGAATGAGCGTTTTTACAAAATCAGCCCTTTTTACTTCCTTGAACGTAGTATAATGAAGTAATGTGATCCCGAAAAATTTTGGGGGCCAAATTTCGACAAAAAAATCGATTTTGACTACCTCTAAATTTAGTTTTACAATTTTTTTCGATGCATCTCATCGTAGGCTAGCATGCACGATCATATTAACGCGTCTGCAACTCATTTTGACCAGCGGCGAGTCTATTATGGCCAGTTTTTCCATGCCGTCTGTATGTATGTATGTAACTCGCTTATCTCAAAAACTATTGGTCGTAGAATGTTGAGATTTAATATTTAGGATTGTTCTATGATCTAGTTGTGTACCTCCCCTTTTGGTGGCAATCGAATGGATAGTTTATGTAGAGGACCGCCCAAAAGATTCGAAATACATTACGCTCTATGGGCCGAAATTCATTAAACTCGCCTAACTCATAAGCTATTAGGCGTAGAATGTCGAAACTTCATATTTTGGATAGCTGTAACATCTAGTTGTGCACCTCCCCTTTTGGTTCCATTCGACTGGATAGTTTATCTACAGGACTGCCCAAAACATTCGAAATACATTACGCTCAATGGGCCGAAATTCATTAAACTCGCATATCTCAAAAACTATTAGGCGTAGAATGTTAAAACTTTATATTTAGGATTGTTGTAACATCTAGTTGTGCACCTCTGCTTTCGGTTCCATTCGACTGGATAGTTTATCTACAGAACCGCCCAAAAATTCGAAATACATTACGCTCTATGGGCTGAAATTCATCAAAGCGTTTTTTAGAGGTATTGGGCTATTTCAAACGACCCAGAAGTGATATATGCTGTAAAGAGTTAGAAAATTAATTTCTCCATTAAAAAAAGTGTCTTTATCATTTATAGTTCTGCTACAGGAACACTCAAAAGATTTCCAATACATTACGGTCAATGGCAATTTTAGGGGCATTCATCCATTTCAAGCACAATCCCGTCCCACCACATAAGTTAGGTAATGGTCCGACCACGGTCACGTGCCTCCCTCAAGAACTATGCCAAAAGTCGCCAAGCTTGGCGACTTTTGGTGTACGTGTGTGCATATTAAATCTCAAATCTCAAAAACTATTATGAAATTTCATATATAAGATTGTTGTAACATCTAGTTGTGCATCTCGATTTTTGGTTCCAATCTACTGGAGAGTTTATTTACAGGACCACCGAAAAGAATTTCAGTACTTTAATGTCTATGGACATCTTCAATATAATACAACTGTAGACAGTCATTGTTTGGTACATGCCCAAAATCTCGCCGTCTGTCCTCGACCTTGGCGAGTTTTGGCGAAATATCGCCAAATTTGGCGATAGTCAGTCATTTGGTCCATGCCCAAAATATCGCCATTTGTCATCGTTCTAGGCGAATTTTGTGAAACATCGCCAAATTTGGCGATAATCTGTCATTGTTTGGTTCAAGCTTAAAATCTCGCCAAATGTCGTCGACATTGACGAGTTTCGCCGAAATATCGCCAAATTTGGCGCCAAAAATTATTTTGTATTTTGTATAACTCTAAAACTTTAACTCGTAGAATTTTGAACTTTTGTATTTAGAACTATTGTAATATCTAACTGTTTTCAATATCTTTTTTGACAGCAATCGACTGAGAATTTATTTACAGGGTGAGCCAAATGACTTTAAATACATTGAGGTGTATGGATGCATTCAATTCATTGAAAGTCTGTGGTCAATGACTACTTTGGCTATCCCCAAAATCTCGCAGACTGTCTCAAGTTTGTCGGCTTTTGGTGAAATATCGCCAAATAATGTGTCAGAAGGAAATCTTTCAAATTGAACTCAGCTTGGCGATATCGAAATATTTGGCTAGAAATCGCTAAACCTTACTATTATTGATATTTTATCTCTTTCAAACAAATAAGTTTAGAGGAAGTGCGTTGAAAATATTTTTGATCTAATAGACGTGCAAGGAATTCATGTGTTGGACACATCAGATTTTTTAATTAATATATCTGTACTCAATTAAGATTATTATTTTAAGCTATAAAAATGGTGTTTTATTAAAATTTGCTGTTTTTGATTAATATATTGAATTATTCGTTTACTTCATTTTTTATTATCAGAGCTGTAATCTATGATTATAGGCCCTAGAAATTAAATTTTAAATCAAGGCAAATACATTACATATATCTTAATACACTATAAATAAGTATTTTTTTAATAAATAGAATATAATTTCACTATAGTCTCTAGTTATAAAACAAATTCACAGTACAGTCAGAATACAGAAATGCAATCATGGTTAAATCAGCTGTGAGATTTAATTAAAGTAGCAACCAAATTTATTTACATGAAAAAGGTAAAATACTACTTACTCACTTTGAGTGGAGATATCATAACTTTATTTGTTTTACAACAGCTTTTTATAATCGAATCGTAAGAAACTATGTCATAAAGCGAAATCTTTACCTAAAGTATCTCCTCCATATCTAGGCTGAATTTATTTCAGAACTCTGAATATGAAAAAGATGCATTTTGTATTCGGATATAAAACCAAATGAGCCACGGCTACGATGCCCGCGTTTGTGACTATGAACCGTTATCCGTTGAAGAGCGTCGGTCACGTGATAGTAATAGTATATGGGTCGTGGGGGAGAAGAGATACTCAAATAGACAAAAATATTGTGAAAATTGAGCTAAGTAGAATCTAGCGAATTGGGAGTATTGAGGCGAATTGAGGAGATAACAAATTATTGTCTTTAATGAGTATTTTTTAGCGTAAAAGGATTTAAATCAGCCGATAAGAAATTTAATCAATAAAGGAGTGTTAGTTTTAATCAATAGATTTAAGCGTGTGGAAGCATCATTGTCACAGGTCTAAGCACCTTGTAACATAGAATTTTATTTTTGGACGAAGTGAGCGCGAAAAGAACGGAACGATAGAACTTAAAGAACTGATACTATGGTAATACAATAAAATTTAACATTAAAAAACATCTATGGACAATCAGTTATTTAAGTTGTATTACCGGAACTTTTAGAACACACTCTATTTTTTACAAACTGAAATCGTTGAAAGACCGTCAAGAGTTTTGAAAGTACTGTTAACGTAAAAAGAAGTCTAAAGTGACAGACATGGTGCCCATTCAGGTGCTTTACCATCTAATATAAAAAATGACACCAATTAATTAACCACTTAACAGTTTTACCCGACTGCCGATCGGGTTACAGGAAAGTTGACTTCCCTGATTTGGCCGTGTGCCGGTCGGGCAGTTCATTTTTCACGCTTAGCTGCTGATTTCCCCGACTTTTTCACTTTACGTAGTTTTTAATGTTTCTAACAGATTGCTCCAGTAGTCCTATAAAGATTTGAGAGAAAAACACGTGCGCAGCTGTTTCCGAACAGGTTTATTGTTTTCTGACTGCGCGGGAAAACGAAAAATTTGTTCCTACACATTCAGTCTGTCTTGCTTCGCGAGTAATATTTCTTTCCAATTTGGTGATAAAATAAAATAATGATGAGCGACAGTGAGCAGCTAACAACTCTGATTTCGAATCCGATGGTGAATCGGAAATTTCTCTAAATGAATCTGGAAGTTCTGAAAGTTTGTTGTCGGAATTCTCCAGCGACGAGAAAGCGGAAAGTTTGGATCTAACTACTGTTCAGAAATTTTGTGAAATTGATGCTAATAATCCATCTCCTCCATTCCTGTAAAGCGTTCTTACAGTTCAGTTTATTCTTCGGGGGAAAGCCAACTTTAAAGTAAAAATAGTGTATTTTTTGTAATAATTAAAAATCATTATAAATAATTAAATTCAATACCTGTAAAAGTTATGATTGCTGATATGAATTTATGTAATCAATTAGAATGCAAAATTGTTTATCAAAAATATGCTTATATTTGGACACAATATGACAAGAAAAAGAAACTGTTAAGTGGTTAAGGTAAAATGGTTGTTGAGAAGTCTATGCTATTGATGTGTAAAGATATGTCATTAGTAAAGAACGGAATATAGAATCCTAAATTTATTTATCTATCTTCAGGAAGCTTATATTTTTTATTTTTTTTCTGGTTTAAAAAATTAATTTATTTTATACTCATCACAGAATGGAAAATAGATTATTAAAAAACTTTTTAAAAGACACGATCTTATTTAAACATGAACTAAAAAGAATATACTGACTTTTTTTAACGGCACCGGGGAACGTGGTAACTTTAATGACCGAAAATGCAAGAATAAGGCACCTATCTATTAAAATTGTGAGGTAAATTATGGATATGAAAATATACCATGGGCACTAGAACATTTTACATTTACGAAGAATTTAATTGTTTCCAGTCATCAAAAGGAAATATTATTTTTATTATTTTTAGTTCGTTTTTAAATAAAATCGTAAAAATGTTTCTTAAGAACTTACATTCTTTCATTCATTTGAGTTCAGAAATCTTATAATCATTTTTTCAATCATCATACTTATCGAATATATTGATGCGACTTTCATATGGATAAGTACTTATCCAGAAAGAGGACGTGGAACTCACTTCTCTTTCGCTGAAATAAATAAATAAAACAAATAAATAAAAAATAAAAGTGATTGGCTTCTCCACTTTTATGTGCTTGGTTGTACCACTTTCTGACTGTTATCTGGCAGGAACATCAACTTCTACTTATAGATAACTGGCAGTGCCCGCTCAACGTCTCCTATGCTATTTCAAAGTAGTGAAATTTATTTTATTTTCGTTTTCGTGAAAAATGCGTTCGCCACCATATAGTGGGCATAAATTATTCTTTAATTACCGTGAACACTTTATGAAACACTTGTGAATGAAATAATTACCTTAGAGAAAATTGGCCCGAGTTCTATAGAATTCCACAGAGCTGCCTGGAAAATCTGTCAATTCTATTTTCATGATGTCGTTTGTTAATATTTAGATGTTTGATGAGGAAATATTTCAGGCTGAGTTTAATTGAGATTGCAACAAAGTAACAAGAAGTTTGCTATCAGTAAAATAAAATAGAAAATAAAGTTCTTATCACTAATGCAAAGCAAAACAAGTACCAAGAAATGATGTAGATGCAAAGAACAAAAAAGCGAAAGCTTAAGGGAGATTTCTTAGTGAATCTAAGTATTTGCCAATAAAGAAAGATGAAAAGTTTGATTTGCTCAGGTGCTGTGTTCACACAAAGTCTCCTTGTCTGATGATAAAAAGCTGCTGTTTTTTGAGTTACTTGTTATTTATGTAATACATCATAAATGTAGTTTTGTGCGCAAAGTTTAGTCCCAGAGAACTTTATCTTGTATGCAAACTCTATGTATTAAATGTATCAATTAATCTATCAGTTTAAATTAGAGATTTTTTTAAAAAAATGGAACTACATTAAATAAATTGGAAAATGAATCAATCTACATTCATATACTGGGTGAGTGAAAATAATGAAAAAGAAGGAAAATTATAGTTAAGAATTAAAGTTTGCATGGGCATTTCCACAAGATTTATACATGCATTTACTTATTTTTAACACTATGAAACAATTTGGTTATAAAACTTGTGTATAGGAAGCGTTACTAGCTGCTTTGAGATTTGCTGTAAAAGACAGCAAGCACAGTTATTTTCATATGTTGAAGATTAAGATCATGTTGTTACTATTACTTGATAAAGTGTCAGTAGTAAAGCTTTACCTATCACACAGATGACCGAAGAACGTAGAATTTAATTTAATAGCAAGAACAGGACAGGCGGGGTTAATAAAAAGAATATATAAACTGCTGAAGCCAAATTGGGGTGAGAACAGAGATAAGATCTTTCAATGGCTATCAAATAAAATGAAAATAACTTTTACGGCTGAATGTGGCCCCGTAGACGGTTTAAAGGAAATAATATAAATAATTTTTGAAATCAAGCTTACCAACAAGGAAAACGTAAGAAATACTGACATCTTGGATACTTTAGCGTTAAGGCGGGAAAAAAACTTTTTGGGGAAGATCTATTTTCAGATCATACAACAGGCAAAAAGACGTTCGTGGCAAATGAACAAGAAACTAAGCGTATTTGAAAACAAAAGTAAGAAACTTGACTGGGAAAACTGCGAGTTTAAAATGTTTAAAAGTATTATAACTCTGTAACTTTAAATATTAGAATAGGAAAGTGAAATACATATTAATTAAAAGAAAATGTGATTAAAGGTATCATAGTGCTTTACACAAGTGAATTAGGGTAATTGAAATAACAGGTGTATCGTTTCCTAAATCAGATTCAGGGGTACTGACAAACTGCGTTCTTCAGGAGATCCAGATTGTATGCAGCTGTTACTGGCGTAAAGTAATGAGGTAACATCGAATATTTGGATTGAAGCAAATTGAGAGTTAAACAATCGCACTACACTCTCTACCTTCTGAAATTTTTCAAAAAGGTACTTATCTTTTTAAATATTTTACTTTAATAGATTCCCCGCCCTTAAAATAAATAAATACTTGAAAAACTTTTACACAATTTGCACCTTTCTATCAATATTTCTCTTTTTTTGGGGTTTTTAGAAGTCTGCACGAAATTACGAAGCACTTGGTATCCATGCTAGAATGAGTTAACTTAGAAACTTGCAGTTTTAAAGCATTAATACAACATTCTGTTTTAACTCAAGACAATCTCCACTGGAAATTTTTTAAAAAGTGTACGCTACATTTTTTTTCAACATTGTTACACCATATTCTTTCTTTAAGAAATTAATATACAAAAAGGGAAAATATACGGCATATAAATTTATTTGAAAGCTTACAAATTAAATGTATGAAAAGTAACAATTTTATCACCAAAAAAGACTTAATTCCTCCAGAAAAGCTTTTATTACAAGATCCAAGTCATTTTTTTTTTCTGGAATAAATTTTTTTCGTAAGAGGTGTTCATAATTAAATTAGTTTTTTCCCCATACCCATTGATTTGATTCTATGAAACATAACTTATCGTTTAACTGATCACAAGTCTCTATTTTTGAGGAGAAAAAGCCATTAAAAGGATCTTCCATGCAAAATAAAAATAAAAATTCTCACCTTATGAAGAAAATTACACACAATTTAGTGTGACAGATTATAAATCAGGAGTCTACATAAAAAAGAGGTAATGCCCAGTTTATTAATTTGCTTGGGAATCAATAAATTAACTAGAAACAACAGACGGTTAAAACTTTATCTGAAGGCCATATATACAATTACTGGCAGCTATAATGTGCTTAACTTTAATGAACCGTGTTAGCCATAAATCTGGGCTTAGTAAGGAAATCTGGCTATAAAAGTAATTTTTAAATGCGTTGTATATACGTATATTAACCGAATTCATTTTAAAGGAAATTTAAGTGAAGGAACGTGTAATTACGCACATTTTACTAGTTTGTATGTTTAAATAATGTAAATTACTATGTGTCAGTAAATATCGCTAAAATTATTTATATATATTTATATATATGCTGAATGCTAAACATGAGCTATTTCACTTTACTCAGTTTTTGAAGCATATATGAGGAAGTTTGGTGAGAGAGAGTAGGGTGTCTCTGCCGGTGATTACACAAATCTACTTCCTTACACTGTTACTTCACAGTTCTCGTTCTTGAGTTTAAACATTAAATAAGAATGAAATTGTGAAAACTAGAAAAACACAATGGAATAAACTATAAATAAACTAGTAAAATGATAGGAATTATCCTAATTTTTTAAAGCTCACTTACATAAGCTACTGAATGAAAAGGAGCAAAATTTTAGTGTTTTGACAACCAATTATTTAGTGCGTTCAAAAATTAAAAAGTATGCATTCAAGTTGTTGCTCCAGAGATGACAACATTACGAAACTAGAGCGAAGCTTTCGCAGACGATGATATAGGGCGAGATTCAAGTGAAACGCGCGCGATCGAGTTCGAATCGAACGTTTTTCAGTCCCCAGAATGCTTTCGATGAACAAACCTATCGCGCTGTCACGTGATCAAAACACGATTGTTTTGTTTCAGTTGAATAAGAAACATTGATATATTTCGAAGTTTCCCTGTTCGACGCGGAAAACGTTCGAATTGTGTTTCCCTTGAATCTCGCCCTTAGTCCCACAGCTTCAAATGGGCGTAATTTTATTCGGATAGCGGCGATCGTTGCAGCGTAATATGAGTAAAAAATGTCACATCAAAAAATGAGCATAAAATGTCAACTGAAAACTTACTGCATGTAATGGAAATGATATGCTTCTTGTGGGCAAAATATTTTCCCCATCAGAGGGTAAGTCAGGGATTTTTTTTAGTTCCGATTTGGAATCCTGTGACTTTCACGCGCTCAGCATATTTAAAGAATGCTTAGGTGGAAGACAATTTTCCATCGATGATCAGATTCAGACAGCTGTTCTAAGGTGGCTCCACGATACCAGCAATTTTCTGTACATCCTAAGTGTCATTTTTTTTTATCAAGACACTTATGATTCAGGAGAGTTGTCACGTTGTCAGTACGAATAGTGTACTAGAAGAGACTAAAGTGTCCAAGTATCTAGCCTTCAAACGCTCAAACAAAATCACCAACTCATTTTTTGACATCTTGCAACAAAACCAGCATCTAATTCAATTGCTGAAATTTAGAAAAGAGTTTAATCATGCATTTCATTCAAAATGAAATTGATTGGATTACCTGATTTCAGTTTCTCGAAGAACTGGGAAATCTTCCAAGATAAAGTTTTTAAGTAAATTGGTATTTGAGAAGGAAGGCGGTCGGTTAAATATATAACGCATTATTGAAATGGTTCAGAGTTTATAAAAATGTTCTTAAAAACTGAAAGCAGTTTTTAAATAAATGAATTCATTACTATTTTTCATGTACTGTGTTTTGATAGTGAGGGCTATACATATGACTTAGCCAGAGTAATTGTTTGGCTTGTTTATTCGATCTCAAATTGTAATATTTAAGCTAGAGCATGAATGACAGAAAAATAAATAAAAATTATATTTTTTGATTTATTGAAGAATCGATGACAACTGTCATAATAAGCCTTCATTCACACTCTAAATTATAGCTTCTTCTGTCTCACGTTATTAAATCTACAGCTCAGAAGGACATCTGAAATGAGATCAAATCTTCCAGATAAAATATTTCTGACTCATTGAAAATCCACTTCTCTCTCTATTGAGAAACTTTCTGTAGTGTCACTCATCAAGAGATGAGAATCATTGTGTCTAAAGTCTTTTAGAACTTCACTTCATCTATGAGAGCGTAGTCCATATTCAATTATATCTAAGAAAAGCTATTCTTTCCCAAAAAAAATCTGTTAGTTTTTACTGGGTGAGATTTTTCTTTATTACAGGCAGTATTTGCTTGAGGATTTTATAGGTAGTATTCAAAGTTCCCTGTTAAACGTGATCTGGAAATTATTTTCATGAAGAGTCGGCATCAATGCAGTCATTTTTAAAATTAAAAAGTCTGTGTCATAAATTATTTGTCACCGCATTGCTTTTTAGTGTCATGATACCTAAGACATCTCGGACTGTCATCTAGTATCTAGCCGTAGGGCATACATGCCACTCAGTGTAAGTGGCTGAGTCTGAATTACACATTCCATTTTGAGAGAATAATACTTTGACGAAATAAATTATTTAGAATTTAGTGATTTTATTTATTACAATTTTAAATCTTCGAAAAATTATGTCGACATTTTTAGTAGGTCTGAAAGGGGAGAGAAGAGAGCATTAATTCCTAAATCCTTCATGTTAATTCTCAACTGAAGAAAAGAGGACATGCTAATCAAACTGTATTGTCGTACATCACAGATTCCAGCAATCATTTCATAAATACCAACGGGAACCAATAGACTTTAGCGTATGAATTTTTGCATGTATCAGGCTCGAAGTCCTGAAAGTTCACAAAGTTAGATTTTTTTCTTATTTAAAGTTTTTCATGTCCTCCTATGAATAGCAGTTTTATCGAATAGTTTATAATTTGCTGAAAGAGGAAAGTCTGTACTGACGCGACTGCATTTGTGACATTTATCTATGAATTCTGATCATCGTCAGCTTTGCTTGATGGTAACAAGCTGTAACAAATTAGACGAATAAAATTGAAGATATGTCACTTTCATTGATAAAATTTCAGTTTCTATAGGTTCAGACTACCGCAAAATCTGTATGTGAAGAAAACATACCTGTCGAAGCAGCGTTTTCAAGACCCCTTTCTATAATTTTATGAGATTTTGTCTCACTGCACATTCTCAAATTAAAAGCAATAAAAATAGGCTTGTTGAAATTTTAGTTTTTAATAAAGTACAGGGTGGACATAAAAATACTTTGGCGATATATGGACCTCTAGGGGCCGTTCTGTTCAACCGATCGGAATGAAATTTCAGGGATAGTTATTTAGAGGTATGGACTCGAGATTCTGTGAACGGCAACAAAGCAGCACGCACAATTGCGGTTATAAATACAGAAACAAAAAATTTTCAGATGGCAACACTTACTTTATTCCGTCGCAAAATGCTCAGCGCATGTCAGTACCCTAAACAGCGTTAGAACGGTACATGTAGCACAATAATGGATGTGTTATGTGCTCACAAACACAATTCTGTGTACGCAAAAAAAAGGCAGGATTGAGGCACACGGGCGAATTTGCTTATGAAAAAGGCAAGACACCAATCACACAACGACGGTCGCCGGATATTCAGCGTAAAATGATAAAAATCAGGATGGGAATGCTGGTTCTTCAAACGGAAACTTGCACATACGTACGCGACGGGAGTGACAGTTCAATTGTTTTCCGTGCGCACATATCGGATTTTTACGCTGAATATCTGGCGAACATCGTTGTGTGATTAGTGTCTTGCCTTTGTCACATGCAAAATTCTTCCGTGTGCCCCAGTAGCGTTTCTACTAGCCATTCAAGACCTATTTTTTGTGCACGGATAAATCGCCCATTTTTGGTGATGTACTTGGTGGTTTCAACCTTCTTTAGGGTTTTAGCATGCGTTGCTCATTTTGCGACGAAAAAAAAAAAAAATAGGTGTTGTCATTCGAAAATCTCGAGCTTTTGTACCTATAACCGTAACCATGAGTGACGCTTTATTGATTTTCACAGAATCTCGAGCACATACCTCTAAATAACTATCTCTGAAATTTCATCTAGATAGGTTGAACAGACCGGTCCGTAGAGGTTCATGTAATGGCAAGGGTTTTTATGGTCACACTTGTGGTGCAGAATCCAGAGGGAGACTTTTTATATTTGCTAAAAGTAATTTATGCTATTTTATCGTATAGTGGAATTTGCGCAACAACCAGGAACGCCATGCCGATAGAGATATTTTATTGACATTATCAAAAATTTACAGGTTATTTAAGGTTAGTGCGGTGGCTGGCAAAATAGCGACAAGAGACGTGACCTGTTGGGCAGCGATCAAAACATGAAGTGTTTGTTAAAAAGGTCCGAGAACCGAAAGCCAACCTGGCGATGGAGCTAAGCGCTAAAAGGAACATCCCCCAAATAAATCGCCAGAATGTAAAAATGAAAAGAAACGTTGGGCCTTACGTGTGTATGCTAAAATTTAAATGTGAGACGCCACAGGAGTGATCAATAGAGATATAATGTAACCTATGCAAAATTATTAAAGCCCCGTGGGAACGAAGGAAATAAAATAAATTCTCAGACGAAAGGCACCAACAAATTGTATTGCTAATGCTAAAAGCAAAGTAATTTAAGAAAAAGTTAAATAACGTTATGGAGAGATGGGAGATTTAAAAATGGCAAAGAGTATTAAATTTAGAATAGGTGAAGGGAAAACAGTAGTAATTTAAATGTGTGAATTAACTGTAAGAAAATTAATTATAAATATGTGATTAACTGCATCACAACACTGTACACTGTGTACAGCACCACTGCTTATTAAAATCACTGGCTAATAAAATCAGTTACTTAATCTGATGGAACAGCCAGGAACGGAATCAAATCACTACAAATATGTTGTAAAACTGTCGATTAATGAAATCAACATCGCTTCTTAAAAAACTCAAAAAATTGAAATTTGGGAAAGTAAAAGTTCTTGAGTCCCGCAGTGGTCTGGGCGCTAAACTCTGTTCCCATAAGAACACGGCAAGTGAAGCAGCATCCGGCTTGGCCAGTGCTTGGGAGGGTCATCTCCCTCTCGGCTCGTCCGCTGTGGAACCGTGTACGCTAATGGGAGCTGGTGCACGTAAAATCATTCGATGCTCCAATGTCCTGCAAGTTGTTAAACGATATCTCTGGGGGTTTCGATTTCGGGTGGTAGTTGGTCCCTCATCTGGAATCGGTTCAAAATTAGGGACCAACAAGTAGAAGTCCAAACCCCTCGGGGGCACTAGCACCCCTCTTTCCATGGATAGCGTCGTCTATCATGGACACAACAACAACAAAAGTTCTAGAAAAGGGGGATGGAAGGAAAGGAAACTGTGGTACTGATATACTGATATACTGTGGTACTGATATACTGTGATACTGATCCCCATAATCTGTGGTACTGATTTTTTCTTAAAGGTTCTGTGACTAGGGAATGCAATCCCGAACCCGCCGGAACGGGATCCTGCGGGATCCCGCATAAATATTTGCGGGACTAGTCCCGCGGGATTAAGACCGTAATCGCGTGGGATTAAAACTGAAAAATAAATTATTTTTATTACAATTTCACGCCTCTTTCCCGATCTTTAATTGGCCAAAAATTTTTGCATAAGACGAACAATAAGAACTAGCGATCTTGGGCGCTCATCCCTAAAATCAGGTAGACACATTAGTCCCCGTCAGCTCCCATATTGTTATAATTACGAACTGGTATAACGCAGAAGGCTTTAGCACTAAATACTGTATCTTTCTGGGACAGAACCCTTGACTTGTCCCCCCCCCCTCTATAAACAACTAAACAGCCGCCCTTGCCAGTGATATCTTTAAAAGGTGAACATTAGTTAACCACTAAAAAATGTATGGTTCCCTCAGGATTTCATACAAAGAAAAGAAGTCTTGTTAAGCACTTTTAAACTCTCTATCAAAATTAGATGAAGACTAGGAAAACGAGTGGCTCTTTACGTTGTCATTTTTACAATCTTCTTTTTTAGCAACTACGAAAAAACAGAATATTATTATGAATATCATGACAGAATTTTCATATTTATGTAAGGTATTGTATTAATTATCAAATAAGATAAAGTATTATTGTTAAGTGAAACCTCATACAGTTTACAATCTTAACTTTTTCCTACTTTTCTCTATCGAAATCAATATTTAGTTGAATGAAATATTAATCCCGCGGGATAGTCAAATCTCAATCCCGCAATCCCGCGAAGTAAAAAGCAGTGCGGGATTGCATTCCCTATCTGTGACACTGTGTGAGAAGAGGCAACTGATCACTATAGAACAAAAGCTCTAGTCCCTTTGTTGAAATATCCTCTCTTAACCTGCGGCAAAGGGGGCTACCTCACAGACCGTGATCCAGTTAATGGCGTTCTTTTCTGTGAGATCGAAGGAATTCCTATGTGAAAATAGAAACGCTTCTCACGTGCATTGCAGCGCAAGCAAATGTAGAGCAGTGCGCCACTGCCTCTCCTCGCATAGTTTGTTCCCGGATTTAGATAGATAGCAAGAGACATGAAAGGGTTCTTGTACAGTGTTGTCCATCTAAAAGCTTGTGTTATCTATCGTCATGGGATGGTTGACTGTACATGAAAATTTTCTATAGCTTGAGACAAAAAACGGATATGAGCATGTACACTATTCTCAATGATGTGGATAAGCCTAAGTAATAAAAATGCAGAACATTCTTATAGTCCCGCAGTGCTCTGGGCACTAAACTCCGTTCCCACAAGAACACGGCAAGTGAAGCAGCATCCGGCTTGGCCAGTGCTTGGGAGGGTCCACTCCCACTCGGCTCGACTTCTGTGGAACCGTGTACGCTAAAGGGAGCTGGTGCACGTAAAATCCGTCGTGACTCCAATGTCCTCCAGGTTCAACGCTACCTCTGGGGTTGCCTATTTCAGGGGGTTGGTCCCTCCTCTGGAATTAGTCCAAAACTAGGGGACCCCGGGCTAAAGTAGGACTTCCTCCCACTGGAGCTCGATAAAAATGGAAGGTGCCCCGCCTTTGCCCATCGCCTCACTATCTGGGAGATCTGGCACCGCATGCGGTTTCAGAGGGCATAAGCAACAACAGCAACATAATACTTATGTCACGTGAACAGAAAATCCTTAACGATCGATTTAACAGTTCTTCACCAGACAAAGGAACAGTTCAGTACAATGTAACAAAATCTGGAGTGACTCTACTCGACTTTCGGAACACTTACGATTAAGATCATTACCAAGCATTTAAATAAATTTTAATCTATGAATAATTCAAACACATATACCAAATTGAAGCTCATTCGAATGCGCCGTTTAAACGCTAGCGCACTTTCGAGTATTCCTCCCCATATGCCATAATGTAAAAGAAATCTTGGTCGTAGCCCTGTAGAAAAACTGTAAATCCTATACACATCAAAATCAGTACTTGCGATGGTGGTTTATAACATGTATGCCCAATTTGAGCTCAATCGAATGCCCCGTTTAGGAACTATCGTGTTCACTCACACACACACACATACATACATACATCTAGTAAAAATACCATAAATGAATTCAGAAGACCTCAAAACGTGTAAATACACCAAAATCTCGAAGTCGATTTTTTTCATGATTACAATACTTTCCTTACATGGTACATGTTCGGAAAGTAAAAATGGTACCTCTCCAGCACTGGCCTAGGAAAGTTTGAGCTAAAATGCTTAATAAAAGGAAAGGCAACAAAATTCCCCACAGTCTTTAAAAGAGGGCGCTTTTCCTCCAGTTTCCTGTGGATTAGTTTTTTTCTTCCGGTGGTGGTTCGGAATTCAGCTGTAGAAGGGTCAGAACATATTTTGTTCCAGTAATTTATTCAAGAATTTTTAATTCTCCTTGAAATTGCTGTGAAACAACATGTCTAAGCGGAAGAATTTAGGTTTGAATGAAAATCATGAAATTTTGGCAAAGTATGATGATTTTTCCACCCGCTGCACAGCTCTTCAGGAAGGGTACAGGGTGAACTAGGAATCTACTCCTAATATTACCCTCTTACTAGAAACAGCGAATGTTAAGTTACTCCTACTAAATTACGACCCAGTGGTCAGTTTTCCAAAAAGCCCATTATGTAATATGTATAAGTAAATAAGTTTAATGCATAGTATGTGTTTATAAACTTTAAATTCGAACCAATATTTAATCGATTAACAATTAAAAATAATTAATATGTCTCATTGATTTCATTAATCGTCTTCGATTATAATTTCTCTCAGAGTTTGCAATGTGGAAACAGGTACGCTCCCCGTTTTAGTGCTAGAAGAATACTAGCCGCATATGAAAATCAACCACCTAGTAAAATCAAGTTGGGAAGAATGTGATTTTATTAAGAGGTTGTTATACTGTAGTTAATTTTGACAACATTACTATATCATAGAATTTAATTTTATAACTTAAAAAAGTTGTTTGTATTTGAAAAATAAATGTCTAGTGAATAGTAAATTATTTATATCAGCATACAAAAAACATAGGAAATTTCGGATATTTTATTATAAAGAACTAAGCAAATACAGGAAGCTTAATAAGCTTAAGTATTTTAAATTAAGCAGCTAAAGGGGGAATTTTAACATTTATAGCATAGCAAATAAAAATTTTCATTTATTTTTTTTTTTTTTTCTTACAAAAAATTTATTTTGAAATACTGTCAGTGGTTAACCTTTCTCACTTTCTTTCACCTGGTTCTTTTTAATTATATTTCTGGATACGGTGTAGCATTCGAAGAAACTTCTGTTTTTCGGCGGTTTTTCTTCTATAGTTATTCCTGAAAAATTGTAAGACCTTCAAACTGACCAAATTACTTTTGAAATAATGTGTCTGAAACTGAACTTTATTTGTTGTCTTCGTATTTAAATTATAAATAGATAAAGGAAACGAAAAATTTTCACGAATATTCCATTTACCGTAAGGTTTAATTCTTGAAATAGCAATGGAACCTCATACAGAAATTCTAGGCAAACGATTAAAAGCTTAATTTAAGTATGGCTTTTAAAATCTCAGAAAGAAAGCATGCGGCTATAAATAAGGATTTTCTATAACGTATTACTTATTGCTAACAATGTGATGAGGTGATGAGGTTAAATACCCTTGAACGTAAATGAAACTTTAAATTATGACTGTGTCTTTTTAACGCGATCTCTCATTATTAACGTTTTTCAAATTGATCGTTTGAGACGTACACTACTGAAAATTATTTCAGTAGTGTGAATATGATATACCATTTGAAAAAATGCTTTATTTATTATTATTATTATTTGAAATGCATTTCGTAAATAATTGGTAAAAAGTCAATAACTAATTGTTAGCTTATAGTGTATAGACAAGTACAATTTATCCAATTTCAAAATCAAAATTTATTTGTTAAAGTTCGATAAGGTGGTGTAGTGGATAAAGAACCACTCTATCACGCCTTGGGTCCGGGTTCGATTCCGGTCTTTGGATTGGGTGTTAACTCGTATGTCCCTCATAGGGGATAATGTTGGTCGCCCATTGGGTGACCCCATAATAGAATGGCCAATACCTAATGGGCCGTTGTAGTGGCGAATGCCTAATAGGCAACTTCCCGCTCGTTAAAAAAAATATATTTTTTCCATTAATCAAAAATTAATCACTATTCTTCATAAAAAGGTAATGCTATGAAAATGATTAAGTTTTCTTATGAATTTGATGAACAATTTGTATTTCTATTTCTATTTAAAATAGTTATTTACCTAAAATCATTATTAATCTAATTATTTATCTAAAGTAACAAATATTGCTTTTCAAATTTAAGACAAAATAATCTGTACAAGAGCACATAAGTATTACTTTTTAAGAATAATAATAATAAAAAAAGAAAGACGGATATCTAGAACAACGGAATTTTGTATTCGTTTTGAAACAAGTTCTCACGAAATTGGATTTCTGGAATTCAAACTTACATTAAGTTTTTGCACCGAGTTAAGAAAAGTACTGAACCATCTATCTGGCAGCATCAACTTAGATAATGAAACTTAACTTGAGTCTTGGAAACGAATATTATTAGGAAAATTGATTAAAACCGCTCATGTTTTCCCAAAATAAAGATGCGAATGGTATTCACTTTTGGAATCTAAAAATTAAACAGTGTTGGAGAAAGATTCTAATGGAATTGTTCACATTATAATCTTTTTTATTTAATCAATTTTTTTATTTTAATCAACGACATCATGTAATGGACATTTTATTTCATTTTTAATTTAATGAGATCACAAATGTCTACTATTTTACTATAAAAACTGTTCATAGTAAGAAACAAAGCAAATATTTAAAGTGAATATTATCTCGGAAAAGGTAAAAAAAAATCTTAGAAATCCTTATTTATTCACTTCAAAATTCACTTTATCTTTCATGAATTTCTCAAATGCAAGTTGAATGAATGAGATTATACACACATAAAAACGGCTGTGTTTTATAGGAAAAAAAAAAAAAAACCATTCATACTATCGATGAACCTACAATTTTTGCCCTTTATTGAAAGTAATTTGAAGAAGCTCTGTTATTCCTTAACTTTTTATACTATTTTTTCTTCCTAGAGAAATCTGATTTTCTCTTTTCATAATGCAAATAATTTAATCCCATAACACACGTTTAATTAAGCTCCGTCTTACATACCACACCTAATAATAATTAGATTAATGAAGCGGAGGAATTAACCTGGGATACAATATGAGTCCCATCGACGGAACTTCTATTAAAGTAGCTCATTTTTATGTGCCGAAATGTGAAAGGAAATCACATCGTCTGCCGCTGCATTTTTACAACGCGTGTTTTTGCAATAACTTTAATTAATTAGATAATCATTTTCATTAAAGTTATTAGACGGGGACGATCGATTATTTTTTTCATCGATTGTGTCGAGATCGATACTCTTCCTGCTCGATATTTCCATATATTATGCGGGAGTCGAATAATCATCATGTAGCTTATGCGATGAAGCACAAAAGGGAACGAAAATCTACATAAAAATTCTGTAATTAGATTACTATAGCTATTACTTTTTATGGAAAGCAATGAATCTCTAACACTAAAGAGGGTGATAACTAATATTTGGCAGCAGAAAATACTTGAAAACGGAATGAGATTAGCCAACGGTGAACTTAAATTTTGTAGAACTGTTCAAATACTTAAATCCTTGCAAATGCTAGAGTGAATTTTTTGTTTGGTTTAAGTTAATTTCACTCCAATCGTGCTCCATTTTTTAAAAATTAAAATATATTTCTTAGAAAAATTACACTCTATTTACTAAGTGATATAAAAATAAGATAAGTTATAAGTAACGTTTGTTTTTCTGTACGTACCGAAATACTATTCTTGACAATAAACGTGGCTAATGATGTTTGCAAAAATGATCTTAGTCTTTTTGAATTTTTAGAATAAAACTGCTGATAAATAAGTGTTAAATAACAATAGGAGGGACATTTTTAATCCTCATATTGATTCTGTTCGTTTATATTTTATAACTTGTGGAACTTTATCGTTATATGAAGGCTTTAAATCTTAAATTTGTAGCTTATTTTAGTTGTAAAATTAATTTGATGTGCCTTGGATGAAATATATTCTACATAAAGTGAATACTACTCAAGAATTTGGAAAAAAAACTTCTGCATGGATGAAGGTTGTATTCTTTATGTCCAAATAAGTTCAAATTTGAAAATAATTATTTATTTAAGTATTGGGATAGATTTAGAAGGTTCTGCAGTTTTATTCCCAAAAATAATTTTTTTCCATCGAAATAAGGATCACCCTATTATACACACAGATTGTCCCAAATATATTGCCCCAGGATTTCATTCCTTTTAATAACTGTGAATATTTTTTCACGGGGCCTGCACAAAAATTTAAATTTTGTATTTATTTAGATTTAATATCCTGAAAATTTTAATCGGCGCCATGGAATTCTGTTATTTTTTTTACATAACTTTGTAATTTATTGTGTACGTTTATGATCAATACTTATGGAATAAATCTAAGGAATAAATCCAAGGTCAGTGTTTTTGGAACATCCTGTATATAGATAGGTGTTTTATTTACTAAATAAAATTCATACAAATACACAACTTTTAATTAGTGCAACATTTATAGTTCCTTAATTATTAATAAATCTGGTAAGCGTGAATTGGCAGCAAAATCTTGTAGACCAGTTCTTTGGAATCTCCGCTCTGAACAGTGGGTTTAAAATGAAAGATAATTCTCGCACTGTGTGGTTCTCGGTAAGTGTGTTCGCTGGTAGTCTGATATATCTGAGATACCAGAGGTACTAGACTTTTACCTGGTAGATTCTCAGTTCCCATACATCAATGGCATGCTGATCTTTGTGTCATTCTTAGGTAGATCATACGTTGCTGCTTATGGAAGATGTTTATAAAGTGATAAGATGACTTATATTTTACAATACTGATTTTTACTTCGTGGCCGACGAGATATACAGGCAGCGGTTTTGATATTTTGGTCACGTATTTATTCACTGGAAGAGTTATGTGTCTTAGAAGGTGTGACTATCTTACTATGATTATCCCGGAATAACACGTTCACATCTTCTTGGTCACATGACTCTTCGGGTGCAAAGGGTATGGCTAAAATGTCACCACAGTAGCTAAATATACCTCGTCAACCCCGTTTTTACTTAATTTTTTCATTTTCTATCTCTATCCTTCATTTTCATGCATTTTGTTTTACATAGATAGAATTTTAAAACACGCATGACTTAAGATTTAAAGTGCTTGCTTAAATTAAGAATATTGTCATATACAGTCATTTTATAATTGATAAAACGTATATTATAACTTTCATTGCCAAAAATTTTCTTGCTTCATTAAATTTTTTCTCAAAACAGAGTAAAAAAGTTTAAACGATGAAATAATGCAGCAAAAAAAGAATTCTTCTTCACAGAGCCATCCATCTTTCGTATTAGATAGTTTTTTTCCGAAGAAAAAAAAAAAAAACTCCAGCGAAATAATAACTACACCAACAAAGTTGAGACACGTTTCCAGTAGAGGTAATTACTGGTTTCTACAGTTATAATGCTAGAGAGTTTTGATGTTTTTGATTGTGATTGCTCTTTTCTTGACGTTGGATTTTAGTTTCTTCCTTTAATAAGAAGGGTAATCGATCTCCCAAAACATCCTCTTTATCAGATTGTTTTACTCCTGATTATTATGTAAATTATACGTAGATATGAAAAGTGCAGGGAAGTAATGAGCGTGCTGTGTTTGTTCTTGGCATATAAATTTCCCAGTTGGGGATTTTCTTAGATTTAGATGTTTTTCGATAAATGTTTTTGGGTGGTTATTTTCAAAAGTAAAAGTTTTGCCAAAACAACGGTACAAAGTAACTATTTGTTTCATAAAATAAGAGAACTACATTTTTTCCCTTTCAGTAATAGATGCAACAGTCGCAATTTTTTAATAAATATTTCAGCCTCCAAAATTTGTTATTTCTAATTAATTTAATTGAAAAATAAAAATAATCAATACTAATATAGCATATATATATATATATATATATATATATATATATATATTTATAATCTATGTTAAATAATGATATGCAAACTTTTCAAATAGACGCTTGCCCCGCTTTTTGGCGTGTGTACTTGTAGTGTTTGGGCCAGACTGACGTAATTAACACCGCCAAATATTTTATTGACTTTCATTTCATCTCTCTAAAATGTACTTGTATGTGCAATGTATCAAACCTCGTAAAAGTATTAAACTTTATAAGATTATTTTTAAAAACCTTTTTTTTGAGAAACTAACTAGTACTTAAAACTATTTCTACTTTGGAGGAACTATATGCCGCATTTTCAAAAAAATATCTTGAGAGAAGTAATATTTTTAACAGTATTAAGGCTGTTAAAAATTCTTGCAAAGATTGATAAAATTTTCTAGTCCTTTAAAGCAACTACTTAATGTTAATGGTTGGAAGGCACATTGTACAAATGCTTTTTTTCTTTTCAAACAGTGTACAATCAACTTCATTCGCAAAGTTTAAAAAAAATCTGTTGAAATTGATCACATTTATAAGTAATGAATCTACTCTTGTACTGCGTATGAAAGAATTTACGCATGTTTCGCTAATAATGCCTGCAAAACTACTGTTTTTGGTTGTTTTTAATCTGATATTTAACTCTGTGCGTGAAAAATTAAAAGAGCGCCTTTGAATCCCTTGCAAAGATGTCAGCAAATGAACTCATAAGCATTAAATACTTTTTGACTGCTATCTGACTAATAAGATGACCAGTTCCAGTATAAATAAACGGAAATTACCCTAATTTATCAAGAACTAAATATATAGCTGCTGATGATTATTTTTGTCAACATTTTGTGAACTGGGGAAATAAAAGCTTGTAGAACAGATATGAAATTTCTTAAAACGCTTTCTGTTCTCTCATGGTATTTTCGCATGGAAAGACATACAATAAATTAACAATGAAGGCAATGCTAAACATTAATCAGACAATTTTATCTAAAAACTCTTTTGTTACTGCAAACAAACTACGAAATTTGTGTTAAAATACCAAAAAAATTCTTCATTTTGTAATATTCGGTGAAAATGTTCCGCAATATTTTAAACCATGGGAAATTTTTGAAATTTACAAAAATTCTGTTAGCGTGCCTTATCTTTATTCTGGAATTCAAAGGATAAAAGAACTGATGCATCCATTATGAAAATTAAGCTTTACTCATATTTCAAAAACTCAAGAAAACAATCTTTGGAAAAATAATTTAATAGAAGACACTAAAGGAAGCAAACTTATTTATAGTTTAATTTCATTTCACGTAGGAGCAGATCACTTATTAAATAAAAATGTTTATCTCCTGATTAAAAAATGCGTCAAGACATTAAAATAATTTTAAAACTTACAACCGCTTTACATTTTTTTCCAATGAAACTTAACCTTGGGACCTCAAGTTTTTGTTCTAGAAATATCGGAGCAATTAATCAAGTTAATTACGTTTAGGTACAAAGGAGGGATTATGCAAAAATGTATAAAGAATTTTTTCCTTGTTTTTCCCGGTAACATGTGTATAATGTATTTACAGTGACGCATCATCTGCACTTACATGATTTATGCGATTAATATCGGTTTTGCAGTCATTTTTTGTCGTTTAATCGAAAGAGATTCCGTATAAAAAAAGTTAAATCTTAAAAAAGGGGATAATGAATAAATCCATTTTGATTACCAAGAAGTAATTAGTAATTAAAAATCTTTAAAAAATGATTAGCAATCAACAATTCAAGGCGTACATTTTTTTCTATTAAAGTTAATTGTTATCTTTTTATGTTGAGTTTTTGGTGAGTTAAGATTAAAAGCTTTAATTTAAATAAATGAATACAAATTAATTAGGCACTAGTTCGATACATTCATTAAGATTTCTATCAATCCATAATTAATGTTTGAAATTGCTCCCATGGAATTTATTCGTTTATATTTAAAAGTTAAATTAGAGAACGAAAAGTACTATAGAAACATTGTAATAGAGTAAATGTTGGTTGTTTGTTTAAAAGCACCTATTTGCATACTTTTAAGTGCGTTTCCAAGAAAATAATTGTTTCTTCAGGACAACTTATAAAATTATTCAAATTCATGCATTATTTTTATAAGTGTTTCCTTTTTGCTCATTTTTCTGCTTAATGCAGTCTAATTGAACCCACAGTGAACGATTGAAAAAAATATCTAGTAGCTCAAGAGGGAATCAACTTCTTGAGACTCGATTGAATTTGTACGGCAAAGTCATTAAAAAGAATCTTTCAGATATAATATACATATTTTTAAAATTTTACACATGGATAAACTCAAGACTTGCGCTAGGTGAATGACTAATTAATCATGGAACTTGATCTAAAATTGTGCTAACGCAGAGAGTAATCAGTAACTGGTTACTGTGAAGAATAAATCTGTGGCTGTAGTAAAAACCGATAGTTTTATCTACAAATTTCTCTCTGATTTTCATCTACAATATTGTGCTAGCTCACAGAGTAATTAGGAACTGGTTACTGTGAAGAATAAATCTGTGGTTGTTATGAAGAACGATAGTTTTATCTACAAATTTTTCTCTGAATTTGATCCGCAAAATTGTGTTAATGCAGAGAATAATTAGTAACTGGTGGCTATAAAAAATAATTTCCTGGTTGTCATGATACATAATTCTCTCTGAATGTAATCTATATAAAATTGTGCTAACGCAGAGAGTAATTCGTGACTAGTCACTAAGAATAAATTTGTGACTTTTTATGATGGAGAGTGGCTGCAAAGTAACAGGGCATGTTCAAATCACTGTAAAAGGTGATCAGTTGCCTATAGGAGGAATTTTGCCGTTACTTTGAAGAACAAATGAATATGTTTAGCTTTTACATTCAGATCATTACGATTATTAAGATAGAGCGAAAGCTTGGTTGAAATACATTATTCGTAGAGCAGGCCTTACCCGAGTGTCTAACTTCACGTTTCCTCTTTATTGGAGAAGCTGCATTATCAGAGGAGCAAGAATGATAGTCAAGAATTTCGAAGGCTAAAAATAAGAGAGGTTGGCAGTAGTTATTATAAATTATAAAGGAAATTGATTTTAATCTAATGAAATGATAGGTATGCCATTAACCCTTTAACGCGCAGTGTTCCCGCTCTGGGAACACCAAACTCTGACGTTTTGACTGTTGCCAGTCGCGAAGAATAGATTTGATTTCTATAAAAATAGTTGCGGGTGACATAGATCCACGAGAATCCTTTACTTTTTAGCACGTCATTTCCGGTAAAAAATTGTCACGATTATTTTTAACAGTACTGACATCTGCTGAAAAATGGAAGAATGCAAGAACAGCTGGATAGATTGCCCAATGCTGAAAAAGGGCAGCCGTTGCCATCGCTCGACTTAACTACCAACAAGATGGCGGACGATCGAAACGTTCATCGCGTGCCACAGATCTAGAGACCCTTTTTTGACGACAGCTGGCTGTGCCACGCGATGAACGTTTCGATCGTCCGCCATCTTGTTGGTAGTTAAGTCGAGCGATGGCAACGGCTGCCCTTTTTTTAAGCATTGGGAAAGGGTTGGGCCTCAAAGGGTTAAACTGAAAGCCGCAGTAGCTTAGGGAATATCTCGTCTATTTCGTAATCGGAAATTTACGAATTCAATCCTGACTGACTAGAGTGTACAAGCAGTACGATAAATGTAACGTTCTGAAAGTATTCTCAGTGTTAATTTTAGAAGCTTCAAAAATATAAGAATTGCAGTATTGATAAACTCTTTCCATTTTTTATGAGGTTCCATATTATGAAAGACATCTTTAGAAAAATCCCATGCAGCCGTAAAAGACGCATTTGGCGAAAAACGAAAATGTGTTCCAGCGATATTATCTCTTAGAGTGCTTTCAGCTTCAATAGCTCATGCAAATTGATGTTTACATGGCACATAAATTTGGGAGCTAAAATATATTTGAATTTTTCAAATTCATTAACTTCCGTTAGTTGACCTTTCAAACACTGTTATAAAAAAATCTGAATTTCACAGACAATGTCAACATGGTTTTCACGGGAGAATCTCTCTTACTGCTGAATAAATCATTTTTTCTAGTTTGTAACGGAAGTTCTGTTAAAAAACGAAAATTATCTGTAAATCTTCTGAAGTCTAGTTCTAAAAGGGCATTTTCCGTTCTCCTTCTGGCATCTGCGAGCTTGGACGAAGGAAATGTCTCCGAGTCACTTCCGCTTGTAGTGGGTGCTACGTTAATGTACCTGGTACGATGAAGCTTGTTTCTCGGCGTATTCGCTTGGGGTAATTTTATTTTATATCCGAATACTGCATGCATTTTTTTTTTCATATTCAGAGTTGTGAAATAAATTCAACGTAAATATGGAGGGTATATTTTCGGCAAAGATTTTGCTTTAATGCGCATAGTTTCTTACGATTGGATAATAATAATCTCGTAGCTGTTGTAAAACAAATGAAGTTACAATTACTTCGACTCATACAAGTGCACTGCAAGTACCATTTTAATTTTTTTTTCGTGTAAATAAATTTGTTTATTACTTTAATTATATCTCACAGCTGGCTTAACCGATACATGATTGCGTTTTTGTATTTTGAATGTGCTGCGAATTCGTTTTATAACTAGAGACTATTGCGAAATTATATTCTATTTATTAAAAAAAAATATTGTTTGTATAGTGTATTAAGATATATGTAAACTATTGTCTTGATTGAAAATTTATTTTCTGGGGCTAATAACATAAATTTTAGCTCAGATAAAGAAAAAGGAAGAAAACAAATATTTCAAACATATATTTAATCATGCACCATTTATAACATTATAGGTACATGCAAGTTCACTTTTTTCAAACAACTCTGGTGATTTAGCACTTAAATGGACCCCCCCCCCCAAAAAAAAAAAAATAAAAATAAAAATAAAAATAAATAAATAAATAGAAAAATAAAAATAAATAAAAATAAAAAAATTAATAAAATTAATTATTATTTAAAAAAAGATGGTGGTGCAGTTACAAAACTTTCAATTCTATATTTTAACTAGTAATGCATAAAAACTTTGCTTTTTAATAGTGTGTATCAATCTGCCTGCCTGTACATATGTATGGAAAAGTTGGACCAGGGCATATTTTCCTTTTCCACTCAGGTAGGGTAACTACATGTACAAAGTACTTCAATTTCTGTTTGAATGTATTAGAATGTATTTAAATGAATTAGAAGGTTGGTTTCAGAAATGACCATTTTTTAATGTATATTCTATTGTAAATAAGTTATTTTTTGGAAATATGTAGGTACCCGGTTTTGTTCAATAATGTCGCTTAATAGAAAATAAGGCATAATATGCTTCAAATGAGTTACAAAACGTGATTCCATAATTTTAAATAATACCTAAAATCCGGCTTTGGGATATAGGGAAAAAAGAAAAATAACATTCTCTAACAGAGGGAAAAAAAAGAATTTCTACCCTGAAAATAACAGAAAGAATCTTGTTTTTTGGAAGTAGCGAAACCTGATTCTGCGACTGAAAATAACGGAGAGATACCGATTCGTAAGATAAGATATGAACGGAGATTAACCGGTTTCTCCACAGCGGAAATAGGAAAACGGTACTTTTTCGGCAGCAATGTTGTCAGACAATGGCCGTTTATTTCAGTAAATATTTATAACAAGTGAAACTAAAAGGTTTGTTCAATATATTTCAATTATTCAACTATAATTAGTAGATTATTTACTTCCTTGTACGATGGTGTAGAAATATATATGTGTCTCATCCAAAAATTTTAGGCCACTCTACTGTAATGAAAGAAGCTTCAATATTGATTTATACCAGAAAAACCAGATTCTTACAGTATACAACGAAGATAAAATCGTCATCAGCTGTAAAAACTCATTTTAACATGCAATATGCAGTCAATAATTTGCAGTTTGATTATAACAGAGTGCAATTACACGACATAGTCAGCCAAACTGCTTCATCTTTTAAAAATTTATTGCTTCGTTAGTTAATTCTTACCTTGTTTCAACGATATAAAAGTTCCAAAATGATATCTTAAAAAATAAATCTCTTCCCTCCCTCTCTCCATCCCCTTGTATGATAAAAGACATCGCTGAATATTACGCAGCTTTAAAAGAAAGAATAAAAATGTATTAAAAGTAAAGAATTCTTTGATTTCTCGCAGGAACTGTGAAGTCTCTGCGAATCTTCACTAATGAGATAGGAGAGTAAAGACCGAAAGAAATTAAAATATCTTTTCATTCCCAATTTTTTTCTCTTTAGCGTTTGCTTTGAAATAAAAAATTGAAAAGGTAAGGTGAAATTTAATGTTATCTTTGAAACTCAAACTTATCAAAGCTTGAAAGACATATTAATGACAGTCTAATTTTTTTTTTTCGTGCCATGAAATATTAAATGTCGAAGATTTGTCATTCTATTACATTACTCTATTTCTGTTATGAGCATAACTCTGTGTGCGTAATGTTTCGTTTCTCGAGCATTAAAAAGAAACTTTTCTTAGAAAGACAGTGTCGTAAAAAATGTTTTATAAGATATGTGAGTGTTATATTCTATTTTTTAGGTAGTTAAAAATACTACATTTTTTTTTTTCTTTTAGATAAGGAATCGGTGCGAGGTAAGAAGGAAATGCCTGAATCAAAAATTCTTGAAGAGTTTAGTTGACATCTCATCACTTAAGTTGAAAGTTAAGCACAAGTATTATCAGTTATCTTTAAATTTTCAGTGGAGCGGAAGTAATTGAACATTTCATTAATATATTATTAAAAACTGAGCAGAAGATATATTGCTGTTAACTAGCATTATGAGAAACAAGAAAATATTTAATACGACGAAGTAGATTTATATTATGATAGCGAAAATGAAAAATTTCTCACCTTTATTGATTTATTTACTTTAAACAGCAAAAGCTGCTTTGTTTGAAGCGTAAAAATATAGTTGCACCCTTAATTGCAATGGTTTTAAAAATATCCTAATACAAAGCTTTGATGTCACCCTTAAAATTTTGTGGACAATCTCTGAAAATTTATAATCTGATATCCACTGTTTTCTTGTGTGTGCCTTATCTAACACCCAAAAATTGAAGGTATGAACTCCTATAAGTATTTCATTACGTGGCGATTGTTGGTGCAAGTCTCTGCCAACACAACATAGTAATAGGTATCTCTACCTAGTGGCGAAATTAATGTGAAACACTGGAAATAAAAAGTATACCTTCAAAAAATAAGCCAACTACACGTTAAAAAAGTGGGATTGATATATTGCAAAATCTTATTTCTAATACTGATAAAATACAAAATCGAAATTTCACAGAAAAAATAAAATTAGTATAATATTTCATACTTAAAACCTATCAATTACTTCTTTTGATGGAAAAACCGTTTTTTTGGAGTATTTTCTCACAAATGCGAGCCCGAAAGCATAAATGCAAAAGCTCTAGATTGTGCTTACAGAGGGTAGACTTTTCATATGAAACCAAAGAGAATGTTCTTTTTTTTACATATATTTTACACAAGGGGGATAATTTACTGAGGGATAAAAAGATCTCTAGTTTCTCCATGTTTCAGTGAAGTGTCGATGTATCTTGCTTAACGAGAGACATGGGACGAAACGACTGAGAAAAATTGAAACATTCTTCTTCTTTTAAGCTTTCCTTCTGTTTCTCATTAAATTCCGCAAAGTAAACCAGAGCTGTAGCAGATGAAATATACATAATAGAACTAAATGACGTGTTTCATTTCTGTAATCTCTAATATGTGCTTTGGAAAAAACGGATTAATATGCACTGTAATGGACTTCAGAATGAGAATACTCTAAAACATATTTAGTGCAGCTAAATTGACTAAATTGGACCTTTGTTAAACAAAAATTTATCTTAAACAGGACCAACGCATCCAACTGAAATATTCTGAAAACATTGAAGGATCTATCATACAATTAAAGGAAAATGCAACAAAATTTGTGCACGAATTTATATAAATTACTCGAAATGATGTCAATTGTTTTTCAACTTATTCGTTCTTACATTAGAACTTGTAGTTTCGTCACCACAAAATTGTAAGACAATATTTATGCAGTTAAATGCTTAAAAGAGCACATTTAGCAACGTATATATAAATTGAGTATATAGATTATTTTTTATAACTTAAGTTGTTCATGACTTAAAAATAGTGCCTTATTTTTTAAAGCTCTGTTTGAAATTAAAAATTTTACACCACAAGCAACAGAAGTTTTTTTCTCTTAATACTGTTAATTGGTTGTAATTTCCAATTAAAAGGCATGCTTTTGTTAAATTACCTTTCATGTAATCCAGAAAATTTTAAATTAAGAAATTAAGAGAGGGAGAGAGAGAAAGAAAGTGAACTTTCTGAAGCTTAAAGTTGAAAAAAGTTTGTTGGCAAAGAAAACCATTAAAATCATTTTTTAAATTATAAAATATAATGATAAAAATATCGTTGACATATTCAAAGTCCGTTCAAAAAACATATATTATTTTAATTACAGACTGTTTCCATGACAATAAACTAAGAGTATAATTTCGTCAATGTAATTTTGATTCAAAATATTACTTTAATGTATCACATTTTGATGTGTTTGAACTACAGTAAGTACTTAAAAATATACGCGTAAACTCAAACCTTACATAAAGCAAGTCCAACTTTCAATTCATTTTTAATGAACAAAATGGAGAGCCAGATAAGCATAAATTAAGTTTTAGAAATTCAGCAACAAATTATTTAATTTGTTTCAACAGATTATTCGAGACAAAAACAGTAAAAAAAATTCTTTATAACATCTATTCTTTCGAAGTTATACCCTGAAAGTTTAATTAACAACTTAATTAAATGTTTTTTCTGTCATTCTTTTCTCTTCCTTTAATGAAATATTTGTTTTTTATTTTATTTATATTTAAAAAGCAAATATTTTATATTAGTTTTTAAAGGAATTTATTTTTTCAAAGGTTCTGAAAAGTATTTTTCAGTCTTTTCACACTATCATAAAAAATAAATGAAATAATTTTATCGAAATTATCTGGAGTTTTATATTTTTATTTTATTTGTGAACATGTTTTCTAGGAAAAAATATCAATTTTTGATAGCAGCTGATGTAATATTTTTTAGACTTACTTTGGAGTGAAAAAATATAATAATTTTTGCTATCACATTTTGAAATCTTTCTTACATCTGCATTTAAATTGTAAAATGTTTACTTATTTTAAAGCCTTTATTTTTTCTTTTTCGGTGGACAAACTATGAATGTTTTAAAATTCTATTTATATGAGAGCTCGATTCAGAAATGCTTAAACCGTTTTATTTTGTAACATATTTTAAATTTTAAAACCTTACGCCAAAATTTAAATTTATCTAAATTTCTTATTCTCTGTCAGTTTTGAGTACGTACTGAAATTGGAAACAAATGTAGTTAATGTAGCACGCTATCTTAGGAACCGTTTAAATATGGAAAAACCTTCTAGACAAGATAATTTCTATTCATACGTTGCACACAAAAAATTTTACGTTGACATACTCATAGAAAAAGTTTATGATTAAAAAAAAAAAAGAAATCCAGATCAAAATTTGTAGGAAGTGAGTTAAATCCAACTTTGCAATCTTCAAAATCTTTATTATAATTTAGCTTAACGCTATTAGAATGAATGAACTAGACCAATAATATTTTCATAAAAATGAGCAAATAAATAAAATTCAGACCTTTATCAAAAATATGCATAATTGTGAAAAACTAATTCAAAAAAATTAAACTTTTAAACCATTATCTGCATAGTAAAACAATTACCTGCAAAGAAACTGAATGCTTTTAACCCATTTTATCATTAGCTTACATATGTGCTCGATATTCCTGGTCACTATCACTGGAGCGTACAGTTCAATTTCCTTGTCACTGCACCAGAATCGTACGCATACGCTGTACTTTCTTGGTCGCTAATATAATAAATATAATAAAACTATATTTGGGGATAAAGGCCTTTTTTCGAGTTCCCTTATGATGCGAACGGGATAACAGTCACACTATATTCGATAAAATTTTGTAATTATGTTAGAATATTTCGGCACAACGAGTTCAGAGCTGTGATTTTACTTTATTTCTTTTCCTTGTAAAAATTTGGAAAATAACAAGCATAAAAAAGGGTTCCATAATACGATCGTTTCGGTTGGTACCGCAGATGTACCCTTCCTCAGTTGCAAAAAGGCTTAGTCATATCGGCAGGAAGATTAGAAATTTAATTTCCTAGTAGAAGCTTTCTATGCCTGTGTGGATGGTGGAAAATGTATTTTAACCCTTTAACGCGCAGTGTTCCCGCTCTGGGAACACCAAACTCTGACGTTTAGACTGTTGCCAGTCACGAAGAATAGATTGGATTACTATTTAAAAATAGTTGCGGGTGGCATAGATCCACGAGAATCCTTTACTTTTTAGCATGTCATTTCCCGTAAAAAATGGTCACGATTATTTTTAACAGTACTGACATCAGCTGAAAAATGGAAGAATGCGAGAACAGCTGGATAGAATGCCCAATGCTGAAAAAAGGGCAGTCGTTGCCATCGCTCGACTTAACTACCAACAAGATGGCGGACGATCTAAACGTTCATCGCGTGCACACACATCTAGAGACCCTTTTTTGACGACAGCTGGCACGCGATGAACGTTTCGATCGTCCGCCATCTTGCTGGTAGTTAAGACGAGCGATGGCAACGGCTGCCCTTTTTACAGCATTGGGAAAGGTTTTTGCTTCAAAGGGTTAACTAAGGGTTGACCTTTTTTACCAACAGAAACGAACATTTTGCGGAGCCCCATTTTTTTTTTCGTCCGGCATACATGGGACCAGGCTACCGCCGGATTATAGAAAAATTCTGGATTATCAGGATATCTTGTTTCTGAAGCTAACTTAAAGTCACGTGCTTTTGTTTGGTCTAGAATGTATTGGGTTGATCGGAAAGTCACGTCGTTTTTTCGTGCGTCAATATTTTGCCTAGACAAAACTATTGAAGATAATAATACGAAATTCGGCACATATGTGAGTTTCTTAGCGTAGGTGCTGGACTGGAAATCATTTTCCGAAATTCGCAACTTATGGGGGATAGGGGTACAAAACATTCTTTTCACTTATCCTGCGTGATCTCAAAGAAGAAAAGAGATATCCATAAAATTCTTGCCGGTAAAATACAGCCCGCGCGAATGCCTGAAAATCGATTTCAGAACATTTCGAATATGATTCTTCATGGAGGGTAGACATGAAAAAAGGGGGGAATGGTGTCCATTTTTTTTTAGAGAGAATTATTTTTTAATAAAATTATCCCTTTAAAATTTAACAAATACGGGTCCTTTGCCAAGGCACAGCTTGTTTGTAAATCAATACTTGTTGAAAATTTATTTGTTTGAGTTCTATGTAAGAAAACGACATTACTTTCCGATCAACCCAATAGTACACTAGATAAATACATAACAAAATATATTAGGTAAACTAGAAAACAATGACGAAAGAGGGAGGGAAGCACGAGAGCAGGCAGACTTGTTTACATACGCGGTGATCGGCAGATTGGAAAACAATATGACACGCATTTCTCAAGAGCGCAGTATTATTGAACATGCCGGACTACGGAGCCGCCGGATTTTCCTGGAGTGTACTGTTAATTGTTATTTCCTGAAACAACATTATAAGCCAAAAATTGTGATTATTGAGTTGATATCATGATGGCAATTGCAATGATGTGAACTCTTAACTCACAGAGTATCATTTTTGAATTTTTAAAACTCATCCGCGGTATGGCGGTAGCATCGTTTTGGCGCTTACATGTTTTTTCACTTTCACGAAACTTCACACGCATTTCCTGAAAAATCATGATTTTTGAGTTATGACGTTGTTGCACTATTTGTTGGTAGTATTACGGCCGATTATCTACACTTGGGACCTAAGCCGAGGGGGTGGGGATCCGTGCGGATCTTTCTAAAAAATCCTAAACTGCATTTACGCTAAGTTTAGGAGAAAACCTCGGAAAACTCCGAAAGGCTAGGTCGACGTACGCGTCCTGGGTTTGAACCAGGCCCCTTCTGTCTCCCAGTTCAGAGCGCCATGCGCTCGGTCACTGGTACGGCTGTTGCACCACATGAGTGATATCCATACAGGGTGTTTAAGAGGATTGATTATTAAAGTCAGTATTATATAATTATTATACAGGCGTGATTATTGATTATTAGTGATTATTAGCAGGTAAGTCAAAATGCCACACATAGTCATGTGATCACATGTCACATAGCCATGCGATTTCGATTATTTATTATGTGTCTTAATTCCCTATGTGCCTTAAGTTTGCCGAAGCTGTTTTTTTATTTTGATATACCCGTATATCTAAATGTATATATACATTGTTTTGCTATACATGTATCCATAATCCATTCGTGTATCAAGAAAGTGATCCGCATGAACAATTTCTGTTTATTTATATCTAATGTCTGTACAAATGCAAATACCGGGTGACCAAAGTCCGTAAAAATTTTAAAAATTCATTAAAAAGGAACAAATAATGATAGAAAATTGCGGTTTGCACAAATAGGTTTAGAGGATGACGGGATTTTTTTAATGACAAGAAAGTTTGTAGATCCAAATATTACAGATAGGTGGCGCTGACATACAACAATAGGAACCAAGTTTGCAATAAAAAAAAAAGAAATCTCTCTAATGTTATCCATGCAAAACCAATTTTGTATCTTTCGTTGTTCTTTTTTAATGAATTTTTATATTTTTAAACTTTGATGCACCCAAGATGCATCAAAAGCTTGTAAAAACTTCAAAAATACATAAAAAAAAACAAATCGTGATGCAAAATTGCAGTTTGCATAGAAAGGATTACAGAGACTTCTTTTTTTTTAATTGGAAACTTCGTTCCCATTGTGCATGTCAGCGCCACGTATCGGTAACATTTGGAACTACAAACTTTCGTGTCATAAAAAAAAAAAAAACCTCATCATCCGCTAAACCTATCTGTGCAATTTTCTATCATTATTTGTTCTTTTTAATGAATTTTTAAAGTTTTTACGGACTTGTTGGTCACCCGATACATTAGCTACATTCTAAAATGTGTACTAATACAGTAACTCCGGCCATGATTTTACACGAATATTTGTCTACGTACAAAGATCACAATTACATCTGCTAGCGTTCACCGAAGTGACGATGTACGCCAAAAGAATACTGAAGTCTAGAGACATCCGATCCAAAAGCTTAACTGCCAGTGAACAATAAGTACTATGCAAACTGATTATCTCATTCAATAAATAGCTCAATAAAAGCTAGTCTCTGAGGTACAGATATTTGAGAAGTATTCCATATCTTTTAGTAATTCATTGTATAAGGAGAATTCACCAAATAATGAACCGGAGAGTGTTACGTCATATCGGTTATTTATCTGGTTATTTATTGAATGCTCTTCCTTTGTATATGCATAAAATATAGTGCAATTCTGCCAAATGATTAGGACTTGAAAACACATAAGTAAAAGAGATGCATTCACTTTCTGTGCAATGGCATATGATTCCTAATATATATTTGAAGCATATTTAGGTATGCACAAGAAAATGTGATTACGAAGAAGAAAATGAAATTTTTGTCCCAAATATTCACGATGAAGACAACGAACGAATCCAAACGCTTTCTTCTAATCTTGAACCTAGCTTTCATTTGAGAAAGACAGATGGCACTATATGCATTAAAAAAATTAATCATATTGATTTATTTCAAAATGTTTTACAGCGAAAGTTATTAAACTGCAAAAAATCATTTTACTGAAAATGATTTTACTAGTTTCACAATCTTTTAATATTTTAAAAACAATTTAAAACTTTATGTAATGTTTCAAAAAAGATTTTGAAAAGACACACTGATATTTGACACACTAAAGTTTAATATTTATTCTATTGATCTGAAAATTTGAACAATTTTAAATATTTTTAAGTTCTGTTTTCGCATTTATGTAGTGAATGAACATAGGAAAAAAAGAATGTTACTGATGTTGTCATACCTGAAGATGAGTTTTGTACACAAATGTATTTGAAGATGCTATTAAAATTACATTAAAAAGAAAATAATTGAAACTTTTGGTGTATGAAGAGTGCTCACTATTTCTTTTGATTTTTAAAAAAATTACTGTCGAATTTAATAGTATAGTAAAAATTTACTGTCGAATTTAATTGAAATGAAAAAGTTAATCAATAACATCTTTGTTTTTACTTATTTTAAACTGAAAAACAAGCCATTAAATTTCATTCAATTTAGAAAAAATGAAAAAAAAGTAAAAATAGTTTTGCCCACTTCATGCAATTGTAAAGGATCTATCTATCTATCTATCAATCTATCTATATATCTTCATTAATAGAATGAAGAGATCTAGTAATTTAATATACGTTTTTTTCCAAATATATCTAGGTTAGTTTATTTGAATGTAAAAAAGAACTTGAATATCGCTTTGTTTAATAAAAATGCATCAAAGCTAAAAAAAATCCTTGAAGATGAGACGTGATTAAATATTAAAGGCTGAAAAAGTTAAATAGAGTGTAAATTTATATCGTGCTTTTAAAAAGGGAGAGTTTTTCAGTGTTATGTAATGAATGATTCAAAGATATCAATTATATTTCCATTCAAAACCATTTAAGAAATTGCGAAGAATAAAATAAATATTTTCGCAAAAAAAAATCCGATGTTTTTTTTGGACATGCTTTTTAAATATTTTTCAAGGATGAATATGAAATTTATTGAAAATTTTCGATATATATTGCGGCTACACATTAAAAGTAAAGTGCCCAGATTCTGTATCTTGAGTCAGACGGTTAATTTTTAAAAGTAAAAATTAAATTATCGAAATACAATATTCTAATTTCGAGTTATTTTGTGGAGAAAATTGTTCTTATTTTCATTGCAACAACATTTAACAATCACAGTATACTTAGATTTTAAATAATTTTTGTCAATATTCAAGGCACTCATAAAAATCGGGAGCATCTGGCCACTTTAATTACATGTAATTTGTGATATATTTGTGTCTTAAATGCTTTGATTAGTTTTGAAGGAATGTGCAATTTTTACATATTTTCTTTCAAAACCGCGTACGTTACATACCTTTTGAAAAATTAGCGAATTCACTACTAGTACCTGATTCTTTCCTTTCTTCTGCACAAATATATTTGATATAAATTCTTTTTCCCATAAATACAAGTACAGGTATTTATTTTAAGTAATGTAGTGACGAACACATTTCTTCATTAATGTTTTTAAATCTTAATTTTACTCCACATGAAAATATGATTTTTTTCTGCGTTAGGCATTCCTTTACGTAGTAAAATTGTGAAAACAGCTCATTACAGGTTAAAGATCATATAAAAGTTTTTCTTATAAACTCTGGGATATAATTTTCTTGCACCCAAAAAAGAGCTACTGCTGGAAAAATTTAGCCTCCCCCTCTTTTTTTTATCTCAATTTTATTTCTTTCTTCGATCATTTTTAGTTTATTATCTCGCAAGCTGAATATTCTTTCAAAAACTACATATTTTTATCCCTAGAAAGTCCAGAGAATTTTTTTTCAAATGAGATTTGTTTGAGCATCGTATCTAAATCCGACTTTTTCAAAATGATTTTTTAAAGTATCCGGAAAATTATAATTATAAGTGATTTCTAATTTTTGTAAGCGGATGTGCATTTATTTATCCACAGATTATTTTGAAAATTGATAATCTTACTGATTGAACATTTTATAATAGTAATGAGGATAATATATCGTGACAAATAATGATGCTTTACTTTTATTTTCAAATTTGAGCGCAAAAGCACTTTACATTTTTTTCTGGTCTCATTTCTTTCTTCTTTCTGCAGAATGGGTTTTCTAGAGAGAGACATATGCTCTTTCTCTTTACTGTAAACCAGTTTGGGGATTACTCTTCCAAGTTGAAGGAAGACGCATTAAATAAAGAAAATCAAGGCTGTAAATAAGGAAGAAATCACTGTTTATCGCAAACTTTTTTTTAGTAATCCTCGGGACTGGAAGCGGGCATCAGCTGATAGCTCTTTTAGTAGTTCATGCCCCAACAGTTATAAGGAACATCTGCAATGCTCAGATGCTAAATAGTTGCCATAGATCGTTGCTAACACAATTTTTGCTATAGCTTTTATGTCGAGGAATGCCGTCAGGGTTTGGTCTTGGTCTAGACTAGATCGTCCAACTGCGACTTTTTTATTTTTACTTCAAGCGTTGCCGATGTCAGACCGCGATAAAATTTTCCTCGGTGACTTCGACTTCGTGACACTACAAATTGGAGATGTTGTTGCTGTTATCCACAGAAGGGAGCCGGGCATTAGAAATTATGCTGACGTATCTTCTTTGGGAGACCACACAATTCTGCATCATTGGAGGGGATCAGTCCCGGGTCTGCACCTCTCTGTCATCTACACGCTAAAAAGTGTTTTGTTGAATTGAACAAAACTTATTTGGTTAAGAAGTTTGGTAGCTTTGTTGATTCAAAAAATGTTTGTTTGATACAACCAAATTGATTTAACAAAACGCTCTGAACGTTCTTGTTTAACAGGGAAAGACTAAGAACGAATGAAATTTGAAATCGCTCGACAGTCAATTTGCGTCATGCGTCAAAGACATGCGCAGGGCTGTGAAAAAGACTGAGCCATCCAGTACAAAGGACAAGCTCATATTTACGGAGGAAGAGGAAAGAGCCTCGGATCTACGCTGTCAGACAATACATTTAAAAATGGATAACGTGAAACACGAAAATAAATTGTTTTTTTTTCACAGTTAGTTGAAACTTTCAGAGGTAAGCCTAATTAGTTTATCTATTTATAAAAATTTAGATTTTTACCTTAGTGTTTTTACAAGTTTAAATTAAAGTTACTCAATGTCCGTAGGCTGTTCAAAGTCTTGTGACGACGATCGTTCTTCAGGTAGAACGCTCTCGATAGTTTATGAAATATTTGTATTTGTCTTGCGTCATGACGCATGACGCAAGTTTCTCCGAAAAATATGAACAAGATTTCTGGCCTTGCTAAACATTTCGGAAGAAATGTTTACCAAGAATCCTTCAGTATACGGTTTTTCCTGAGGAGAGATTGGCGATTAGGTTATCCCTCTGTTATCCACCCCCCCCCCCCTTTTCCCTTTTAATTTTAATTCTAAATAAATTTAGGTTTGCGAATATCTTTAGGAAATACGTGTACTGAGTTATATCGTTGGATGTCATGGCTTTTTCTTTATCATTGTGAAATTGTTCCGATTGCTTGTAAACCGTTTTCTTAGGAATATTGATATCAATGTTGCGGGTATATATTTAGGATCACAGCTTAATTAAAAATATCATTTTAGAAAATGCGACTGGGTCCTTGTTGAAGAGTTAACTTCGATACGAGCTAACATCTCTGGTTACACATAACTTTGTATGATGTTTATTCTATTGCTAGCGAACTCAGCGCTCCAGTATTAATTTGAAGATTAAATGCCAGTAACTATTAACATAAAATAATTATACACATTATCACCAAACATATCTTTTAAATGAATCTTATTGTTATTTAAAACTTCGAGCTTATTATATATGAGCTTATATGATAAAAATACTATTAACTATCATCTGATATGATTAAAGAGCTCCAGTGCTAAATATAACCTTCATACATTAGTTAAAGCTTTTACCATATTTATACATAATAGTATAATTTTGCTGATTTTATCAGTAAAAGTTTTATTTAAACAGAGAGGCAACAAAAATGTAATTGAATAAAAAATATGATAGGGTTATTTACAAACATGTGATGAAGCTTTATGCTATAAAGAACGAAACCTAAACTTCAACATTTCTGCAGTTTTATGTTTAATTATGGTTTTAAAAAAGTTTTTCAAATATCGCTCTAAAGTATTTAAAATGTATCTGAAATAAAAAATATGAACATAGTAGAAAGCGTTGAATACCGGGAATTACAATATTTTTTGCCCAATTTTGTGGTTAATGAAGCATTATGCTATTTTAGAATGTAACTAGCAGTAAGAAAGAATGGACATTAGAAAAACAAAAGTAATTATTACGAAGCAGTTAATTTTGTTTCAAAGTGTCTTTTTAAAAATAGCATTACTTTGAGCATATCGTTCGAAGAAAACAAAACAAAACAAAAGAAAATTATAATAAAGAAAAAATAAACACATCCTTCAATATCAAACGCACACAAAATTTGTTTCTTTTTGTGTAATTTATACCTGCCGCAAAAAACTGTAATCGTTAACAATGATTACTTTTAAATTTATGTAATGAGATTTATGTTAAAATACTAATTAAGTCTGCTAACAAAAATTTCTTTGAATCTGTTGTTTTTGTGAAAAACTTGTTTCGTTTCTCAGAAAATTAAGGAAAAAATAATAAAATTCTAAACTTTCTTTTAAGGTTAAATTTCTATAACAACCTCTATTGTGTACTGAACTTACATAAAAGAATACGGTTTAATTATATTGGTTTTTTTGCCTCATTATATCTTCAACCTCAGGATACTTTTTCAGTTTTTTAGTTGTTGTTGCTGTTTTGAGAAAATAAACTTTTAATGGTGTTAGTTAATTGTGTTCTGATTAAAGTGATCTAATTATGATTTTTTTTTTTATAAAATTGCCTTTGAGAACGATGGCTGTAAAATAATTAGAAAAAGAGTATAGAATTTTTTTTTATCATAAATTTATAATACATGAATATTTCATGTTTTTATGTTAATTTTGACGTTAAAGAATCTGGAATGGAGGATAAATTTTTCAGAACTTTGAAATTCTGAATAGCTCCCAAAGGAATCGAGTTATTTTCATGAACGCATCTAAAAATGTACTTATTGAAAATGCTAAAAGAATAAATCAAATTTCTACCTATTTACCAGTAGAACTGGAGCTCAGATAAGATATTTTTTTAAAGAAAGAAAATGTATTTTAGCTTCAGCGAGATTAGAGAACTTTTCAGCAAAATGAAAATTCGGAAGGAATAAAATGACAGTCAAAGCATCCATCCTCCAGATACAGTATGAATACTGGGTGCAGAATAGTTCTGATCCGTAAATTAAAAGTATCGTGCAGGATACTAAAATATTTTGAACATAGAAATCATAATCAGTGGTAAGATGTTTCGGAGGATTCCTTAATATCCAAAGTTAATATAAAAACATAAAATATTCATTCTTGGTTGATTTATTACAAAAAGAGAAGCTCCTATACTCTTTTTCTAATGCAGGAAGCGTGAAAACTAATAATTATAGTTTTGTTCGATCAACAATCATAAATAAGTGAAATATACAATATTCGAGAGATACCATATTCTGAAACAAAGATACTCCTATGGAATGAAATGTCGTTCCTCAAAGCCTCTACCCTACAAATTTATGGATGCAGGGTTTAGCATATACTTTGATTCGCAAATTGAAGGAGTGATAGAGGATATACCAAAGTATCTCGAACAAAAGAATCATGGATCAAGGATGAGATGTTTTGGAGCCACTCGCGTTTTAAGATTATAGTTTGGATGACTCTCGAGTATGAAATTTATCCTTTTGCTTACAGTCTGTGCACACTTTTGTGGAAGAAATTTAAACAAGTACAATTATATTAACAAATTATTTCGTTTAAAAAACACAAATAAACTAAAATTACAATAACGTGACATAACATAATTATCTATACACACACACGGGAAAATATTACAATACATGTGTCTCAGAGCAATGAATTTTGTCAAAACTAACGACAAAAGTTAAGATTGTTGCAAAATTGAAACATCTACACTTTCAAAAATTTCCAGTGTTTCTATGGTGTAATGTGAAGCATCTATAGTATGTCTGATTGCGATCTTTCTTACTTTCAACTCCGGTTTCATACGCCATAGATCTTCAATGCAACCCAACATATTGAAAGGACTCAAAGAAGACCTGAGTGTACGAAGAAAGTAAACCGTATCACTTCTACTTATCTATCTGATACCAAACTGCACATTAATATGTCTTCGTAACGTTTTGTTAAAATGAGCTGGTTCAGCAGCATGCTGAAGCCACATTGTGCATCGGATAGCCATAAATATATTCTATAAAAAGTTCTGATTAAAAAATGGAAAATAACTAAATGTAGTGTTAAGTAACTCTGCATTAATTTCTGAAGGATAGATTTAAGTAATTCTATCCACCTAGTCTTGATTGGAGATTGGACGGCGCAGTATAACTGTCACCAATTATTCAACCGATGTTTAATCTTTAAACATGTGCAATTCTGAAACCTTTTAAGGTAGACCTCAGATTCCCTACTTCAAAATGTATATTTTGATGCCTTCTACCACCTCTTTCAATTAAAGAATACCAAAGTTTTTCCGAATCTTATTCACCGAGTGTAAAAGGCTGCTGGTATTATTTTTTGAGGTATTAAAAACTCATCATTAAGGTAAGGATGGTTGTGGAATAAGAAAAAGGACTGTTTGTGCTTTAGTTTATTATAGAAAATCCAAACCTTTCTTTCTCCTTACTAAATTCCTATGCAAAAATGAGAAATAGATTATCCCTACATTAAGGTGCAAATTTTAAACTTGTAACTTTTCGCAGACCGTTTAATAATACGATAGAAGTTGAAAACGCACGCTTTTAAAGATTAGATACTATGGCCATCATTTCATATCTTAGGAATGACTGTTCAACTTGTTTTTTTTAGAGTGTAAATTTATAGAAGATTAAAAACACACACATTGATACAAATTGTAGACTACTGTGAAAGATATTGTACAGTTTTTATCGATTTATAAAAATTCTAAGCGGAAGATCCGTTATCTGCTATTCTAAGTAGATGGCAAATAATCTTAGTCCTTTTTGGAACGAACTCGAATAATAACATGCTCGTAATTTTGCTTCTCAATTGAAGAACCACTAGGTATCACCATAGTTGTTTAGCCGTTGATCAGCAAACAGCGACCAAGATTATATATTTCGCAAGAAAAGCGCAGAATGCAGTTAATCTCCTTCTACTTGTGTTGTTGTTGCCCGCAGGTGGGATCCATTCCCCAGAGTTTACGACTACGTACAGCTACTGGGAGTTCCTGTATGCTAGAGCAGCACCGAAAAGGGGACATTCCCGGATACACACTTTTGTCCCTTTCTACTGGCCTTCTCTGTGAGAGGACATACGATCCCACAGATTTAACGTGCACGTTCGCCGTATTTACACGGTGGTCTTTATGTCAGCTGGTATACGAACCTATGATCTTTACAGAAAAAACACTTTTTCAGTCGAAACGATGGTATCTTGTTATAAGTATCATTTTATGTGCGTTTTTTACACTAAGATTTTATTTATTTTACCTTTGCTCTTTAGCTAAAAGTTATGAACCCAACCAACCACTCTTCTACGAGTGTAAGCATACGGTTGGCGTGACAGCCTCAATTCCTGAAGTACTTGCTAAATTATTTCATTCTAGAGAACATTCTTAGTGAAATATCAGGCACTTTTATTTCAGACATCTTGAGAGTAAGGCATATTTTCGTGTGCATAGTCAGTCTCTCCTCTTCTGCAGCAAAGTTGTATTAACTCTTAAAAAAAATACCCTGGAATTTAATTGCAGGTGCATTTTCTGGAGTTTCTTTTATTGCGGATTTTTGAAAGTCAGTAATTTTTAATATGTACAACAACAACAAAACAGCGAAGTTGAATTTAAACTTGTTTAAAGTATCCTTAAAATACTGGTCACATGATCAAGATCTGTATTATGCATACACATTGATGGAGTTAATAGGAAAGTGTTTCTTAATATACGTATTTGCAAAATTTATATGATTTTTCTTATAGGTAAACTAATTATATTGATAAGTAAGATCACAATAATCTTCATGTGTTGGTACTGAATTCTTTTTTTTTTTTTTTTTTTTCTTTTTTCTTACATACAAAGTATTCTGATACATCGAATCCAATTTTGAATTTTCTTACATAAATTAAAAAAAAACATTTTTATGTGATAAATATCGTATAAATATAGACAATTGAAAGAATTTTTATACACATAATAAAAACTTAATGGAATTCCAATTACTTTTAGAGGAATTTGGCAACATGAAAGTTAACAAACAATCCCAATTGGAGATGGAAAATACAGTTTGTCGAACAGAATTTCACGTTCGATTTTGTCCCTATTAAAACACCACTTGTGCCATTTTGAATAACACCAGAAATGGATTTTCCTTCGTGATTTCATGTCGGCTTCGCTTCATTTTTGTTATTCGGGATGTGTTCAAATCTGATACAACGCTGACATCTCGGATATCGGAAAATTCTTCGCTTTTCCATATTTAGTTCAATAATAATCCAACTTAATACGAATTTTCCAGAACATCCACTGCTGATTTTTTTCTTCTTTCCTTCTTCATCATCGATTGGGGCTGTGGCTTTTAGTGGCAGACGATTTTTGAGAACAGCATCGATTGATTGCTTTGGAGAAAGAGTGCGAAATATTTCGGGGAATATGAATTAAACGTCATATATCTATCACCGCACGGAGTCTGTATCTAATACTTTCTTACCGAAATGCGACGAAAGATTTACGCGGGACCAATAATTAGCCGTCACTTCGATGCACGTTGCAGTTGGAAGCCATTCATAATGAATTTGAGAATGGAGATTCGAAATTCCATTGATAAACTAGTAGAGCTCTAAGCAAAACGGAAGAAGTGTTTAAAGAGCTGGTGGATATTTTGGACAAATTTTGAAGCGAATAAGAATAATTACGATAGAACGTTTTAGTTTTAAGAAAGTAAAGTTTTCTGCTGTGCATATTTAAAATGATATTTTATTTTGTTAAAGCACATTAAATTAAGCTAAACGATAGTTTTCGATTTTTGGATAATTTTATTGTTATTTCAAAAGCTGAAGAAAAAAAGTACCTCATAATAAATGCATTGGCAATAAAACATTTTCAATACGCCAACACGATTTTAATACATGTTGTTGCGTTTACTCTGAAGCCCGTTGGGGGTAGTAGCTGCATATTGAACTATCATACCACGGGTCTGGTGTTCGATTCCCAGCTGGACAAGGTTGACTGAGCCTTTCATCTTTTGAGTGGGTTGATAGTATGACAAATTTTAACAAAGCATTTTTATTTCAAATATAGTACATGATAACTACTCATAAAATAATGATTCTACAGCAAAATTTTATAAATATATTTTACAAATAGAATAAATTGATATCACACCTTTCGTAATAACCAAAACTTGAAGAGATTTTCGAAGAACATAAAAAAAATCCTTTTAGAGTTCTAGCCTATCTATGAGAGTTGAAGAACATGAGTTTAAACTTATTCGCGTAACAACGGTCTTTAGTTCAATTCCTTCAAAAAGCCACGTAGATAAAACTATCAAAGTAGATAGTCTATTACAATTTTGAGTTACATATTTTAAAAGGGAATTGAGTGCTCTAGTTGAAAAAATGCATTAGGGGTTTAAATACCACACTTGTATCATAAAATAGTAATTTGCGTTGACTCTAGTTATCATTTAGAATGTTATTTTACTAACGTTTTCTCTTTTGAACAACACACAATATTTTAAAAACTCATTTAAACTTAATCTAAATTTTAAACCTTTTTTGAGGGAGGCATTTTGTAGAATGAGCTATAAATAAAAAGAATAAATGTACTTTAACCTCTTTTGCTAATTTCTTATCTCTGATAAAGATGAATAAATAAGATTATTAAAGACTTTGAAAAATGTATCACAGGATGATCGTTTTGGGTGCTACAAAAGGTCTACCATTCTTTGCAAAAAGTTCTATGAACTACAGAGACACTAAAGTTAGAAGTAACTAGTTTTAAGGAGGCTACAAGCTATAGGCAGGTGTTCAAACTTTCCTGCTTGTGGGGATTGTTGAACTTTTTGCAGGTGAATGAAGGGTTGACCTTTTGTACGCTCGAAGTGATTGTTGTGCTATTTTTTTTTTAGTTATGTGTGTTATTTTACAAAGTTTCTTATTAGTTTTAATCCTAAAAAACAGTTTTCTTATTAAGACTATTGAGAGTGTTTTTATTAAGATTATTAAAGGTTGAGATGGTGTATTGAAGAGTTTAATCCCTAATAGCACAACCGTCCCCTGTGACTGAAATGCGACCGCACAATACTGTCACAATAGAGTTACAAACAGTCGCCGCGACTCCGCAGCAGGGTCACCACACAGTCCCTATGTCCGCCCACCGGACATAGGTACACATCGCGACCCTTCAGAGAAGTCGCTCTGGGACAGCTTTGTGACAGCGAAATATTCGGGGAAAATGTTACCGAGAACACGCACAAGATGGCAGCACCAAACGCTCACGGAATGAAACGCCTCAGTACCAGTGTCGAACACTCGACGCACTCGTTCACAGGCCAGCGCGTTACCTCAGTGCTGTGATCACCTCGTTCAAAATGCTTTAAAAACTAAACTGACTTCTGCAAAAGTTAGTTCTGACATGGCTTGTTTTGGAAACTTAAAAATTTTCTGGAGTATTTCATAAATGGAGGGAAAATACCATAATTAATAAATATAAATTAAAAATCTTGGAAATATCTTTTTTCATATAAATTATTTTCAGGCGATAATGTGCTGTTTTATTTAAGTATTCATCCGAAAAAATCTAATGATTTATTGAAATTTTTTATTCGGTTATGAATAAATTTGTAATGTTCGACATGTTTACGGGGTTTGATATATATTAAGGCATGAGGGATAAGATTTATATTTTTGCTATGTTTTGCCTAAAGGGGATTTCATATAAAAATAAATGAAATTAATTGGAAAAACATCCATTAGATAAAATAAATAAAGTATTTTTGACTTAGACCCATAGTTTTACCTCAAATTTTTCCTAGAGGAACTTTCAAACATACCAGGGACGTATTTAAAGGAGGGGGGGGGGAATTATTAAAAAACAGCAATTTTGAGACATTTGCATTTACTCTAATAACAATAAGGTTTAAAATACCGGATAGTCCCCCTTCCATCCGAAATTTAAACCTACATACGCTATCGAAACATATATGCCATGGGGATATGAAAGAAAATTGTTAATTTTACTCACAGATACTTAGTTTTCTCCATTGTGATAAGAACTCTCAAGTCTAATATTTTTAAGAATCATATTTTTTATAAATAATATTGTCTTGTTTAAACGAAATAATTTAAAAATTAATAAATTAAACTAAATCCCATCACTTAATAACTACGAGATTTTATTGAATTACTCGTTATCATTTTCGGATTTATTTATTAAATGTTTTACGAAAGAAATTGCCACAAAATATTAGAAAAAATGAGTCTGTTTCCAAAGTCGCAAAAGCGGCCAGTGTGACGCCATTTTGAAGTCCAACCAATCAGTAGTCACAAAACAGCCACACGGTGACTTCACAGTGGAGTCATTGAGCGACCGATCACATACTAGTCACAAGGTGACTCCACGGCGACGTCTCCTGGTGACTGGTCACAAATAAACTTCACAGTGACCACACAGTGCAGTCACATCACTCACAAGTCACAATGTGACTAGTATCTGACAGTCCTGTGACAATTGTGACCCTCTGTGACGTCACAGCGACTCTTTTGTGACCATCTGTGCTATTAGGGATGTCTTGTACGCCACAGTAAATAAATTCGAATGCAAATTTGTTTTGCAAAATTATGTGCAGACTCTAATTATAATTTGAAATGTAATGAAAACTTTGTAAAATAATACACATAATAGTTACTTGTCAGGTTAGTTTCATCTAATAAATAACTACTAGATAACTATTATGTCTTTAATAATATTATTTATTAACTAGTAGCTATCATCTATAATATTTGATAGTAAAAAAACCGCAGTACCAAATACGATAGATGCGAAAATGTACAAATTACGCTGAAATTTTCTCCAATGTTAAGAACTGTATTTTTCTATGATTAATTCTTTTTATTTTTGTTTTAATAAATATTTTAACTATTCTAGCAAAATCCACGGTATGAAAAATTTCATTACATACCACGACATGAAATGCTCATCTGCGCACATACTTACATATATACAGATAGCTTTTACATAAAAAGATAATTCTAGCGTTGAGTTTTTAATTAATTTGGTATTTGCTGGAAAACAGTAAATTACCCATAAAACACTTTAAAGTCAGTAAACGAAAATTTTCTATGGAATTACGAAGCCGTTGCCAATACTTTTTTTAGTTTAAAGTTGAGTACCCGATTCAATGAATTAGTTTTTGAAAGGGTAAAGTTGATTGCAAATCCTGCGAGCTAATTAAAACGCTACAAGGCGACTGAGCTAGCACGTTTCCAATTTCCGAAAAATAAATTAAAGTAGAATAAAACACATTGAGGTACTCCCGGCACCAAGTAACTTTATTGTTCCTGAGTGTAGAATTCTATAAAATAAATAAGATTAAGGGAATATTTTATTTGCAATAATAGTGAATAACAAAGATTGTAAACAGAAGTGTACACTAAGAAACTTTAAGCTTCATGATTAAAGCAATTTTTTTTTGTTCGCATTTTCTCAGGCGAAAGGATAAGAAAAGAATAAGGATTTATTAGCAGAATTTTGTAGATTGAAAATAGCTATAAAAGCACGAATTTTATAAAACATTTGTCAAGATATCAAGTTAAAATTATCCTGATTACACGTAAAGTTTTGTGATTGGAAAAATTTATAGTAACTTTTCTGTAAGTCTAGAAGTTGTAAATTCATGAAATATACAAATAACAAATAACTATACGAATAAAAATCTAATAAATTTCCAATCTCTTATCATCTCATTTGTTCACCGAGGGCAGCTCGCATTATCAAACGACCGGTTTAGAGCTATATTAACTTTTTTAATAGTTATCCTACCTAATTTAGATTTAGATCCTCATCGGAAAAGGAAGAAATTTCTGAATAGTGGCACTTCTCAAAAACCGCTAAAAACTTGTACTCTAAAGATTGAGCACCACGGCCTTCAGTGGGCACACTGTGGGGCATTGTGCTTTAATTAATTTTGAGAATACGCCGATTATGTACACGAGGGATCTAGTCCGAATGGGAGAGGATGCACTCCATGGGTTACTTTCTAAGGGATCATAACCCGTATTTACTCAAAGTTTCAAAGAAAACCACAGAAAACTCGAACGGTTACACTGTTAATAAAAGTAGTTAACATTTCCCCATAAAATCGTGCGAATTATTTGCAATCTTTCTATGGAGAAACGCTGAACCATGAATTGATTCTCAAGTTGATCAATGGACCAAATCATGTGAAACATCTATGCATAGAAAAGATGAATCTAATTTAGCTCTATTGTATGGTGAAACGTTGAACTAATTTTATTAACGGTGTAAAACGAAGTGCGCTTTGAAAGGTGAGTTTGAACAACCTGTTAATCACAAATTGAGAATTCAGACCAAAAATATATTGATAGATATTATTCACGAAATAATCAATTTATTGTTGATGACAGTAAATAAGAAATAAATTATTTTCATTGGTGATGTCTTATACACGGGAGTGATGATTTTTACAAGTACATCTCTTTACAACTTGAATTCATGAATTAGGTTTAAAGAAACCCTGATTTGTTTCCTTTTGTAATTCTTACCTGACACTGGATTTCATTGTCACGATGATTCAAAAGAAATAACTCCAAGAAAGATTTAAAATAAGAAAAAATACTTTTTTAAAATCCTACTTCCAGCCTGGGGACAATCGGCCATTCGTTTCTTTGCCGTCCAATGCAAATGCGAAAAACTAAAAGGAAAAGTAACTCCTGTGTAAATGATATCCTTTCACCATGTAGGGTGCGCGATAAAAAGAATTGCAGTAAAAAATAAACTGTTGGGTGATTTTTAATGGATTTTGTAGAACTACAGTTGATGTCACCTACTTGACCACTAGCGGCATTTCCCGAATCTACGTTTTCCCTTTTTTCTATGAAATAGGATTTCGAGACATTTTTCTTATCAGCTGTATCATTTGTTAAAAATGTAAATGCAATGGAAATTTTATTTTAACTCATTCCCATGAATTCGGAAAGATCTACCAAATATACCTGCGGGAAGGGAAAAGTCCACTAAAACATTTTGGCTTCGCTATTGGGAAAACTAATTCTTACTCCAGTTTGGTATTGCCATGTTTGTTCAAACGATTGAAACTGATTTTGCACATTTATTTGGAATGTTCGAAATCGTTTAGAAAGTATGAGGTCTTGATGTGATTTTTGTACTACTCAACAATACTACGTCACAACGTCAGAAGAATTGAAATCATGGGTATGTTCATACATACCCATGAACTCAAAACATCAATAGAAGATTTTTCTCACACACAGAACTTAAATGTAAACTAGTGATATCTCCAGAAATTTTTAAAATCCGGGCGGCATTATTAATCTGCAATGCATAATTCTATCGAATGAAAGCATTTGATATGATATTCTGCTGGGCAGATCAGATTGCAAGGCAAGTCTTTCACTATGGATTAAAGGGGTGGAGGCAATGCCTGCAGAACAAACTGTAAAAGCAGACGACTGTTGCTCATTTCTACAACACCATCTGCGCCCGGCTATGTGGCGCAAAAGTCCACGTTTATTGCAAAAACATGTCCCTATCGTGCTGCATGACAACGATTGTTCTCATGTCGCAAACAATGTCACCCTCCAAAAGCACGGTAGCAGTGGGAAATCTTGGAACGCCCTCCCTGCTCACTTGACATGAGTCCCTGTGACTTCGATCTGTTTTCGAAGTTGAAGAAAAGTTATAAACTTTGCATTACATACTTTGATTACATAGAAGGAATGTAATGCTATTTTTACTTGTAAGTGCATTAAAAATTGATTTGCACCTATGTTGCCCTTACTTAATTTACAACCCTCGTATGCTCTTTACTGTTCAAAAGGTGTCGAATTTAGTTTATTCTGTTTTTAAAGAACCTGGTTTGTTCGGATTTTTGTTTATTCTGTTTTTAAAGAAAATAGTTTTTTATAAAAAGATTTAGTTAGTTTGTTTTACAAATGCTATTTATAACACATTGGAAAAAAATTAGTTAAAACTCGCTATAAATTTGTCAATTTTGTAAAATAATAGGAATGTATCGTAAATTTTTAAACTGTTATTTTTAGTAGAACTGAAAGTAAGAGAAATATTTGCGAGTTTTTAATTCCATGCTTTTGAAAGAGGAGACGGTGTACGGAAAGAAATTAGCAGCTTATAATCTTTTGTTATTTTAAATTTAAAAATTTAGAGTAAAAATTTCATAGGAAAACAGTTGCATTTTAACAATAGAAAACATTGAAGAAATTAGCTGCTTATAATCTTTTGTTATTTTAAATTTAAAAATTGGGAGTACAAATTTCATAGGAAAACAGTTGTATTTTAACAATAGAAAGCATTGAATAAATAACTGAATGTACTTGTATATAAATAACGGAAACGAAATTATTAATGTGGACATATTATAACTTAAAAGACTATTTTATTTCAAACTTAAAATAGGCAGTTGATAAAAAAAAGAAAAACTCATGTAATTTTAAATATTATTTATTATATTGTAAATTAAAAAAATATTTAGACAATGGTAATTTTTTTTTCATGCAGAAAAAACTTTGGCTAAAATAAACAACCCTTTTTAAAGTTCTAAAGCATACTAAAAAATAATGTCGCGAGTCATATGGAGAAACTTTATAATAATTATACACATTTCTTATATAATGAGAAACGCATAGATTTTACAAATTTTTTTTTATAAATAGTTCTTTGAATTAACTAACAAAATGTATCTATTTAATATTGTGGTATTTTGCTTAAAACCTTCTATATTAATTTGCTGTTAGCATAATACTTTTTCTGTGGAAAGTATGACATTTTTCTTTGCAAAATTAATGCACGTAATTATATAAAAAATTAATTTATTTCTTCAAGCAAGGCTAACAAGTTTAATAATTTATAGAAGATGAATTTTTTTCTCCTCGTCTCATTATAACTATACTGTGATTCGAAAATACTGGATACTGTATTAATAATAGATTTTTATAAAAAAGATCCTTTAAAAGTTGCTAACGTTTTTTCAAGAATAAATTTACTTTTTTTTTTCTAATTCTTGTTTTTCTTTAGTGTTTCAAAAGTGACAGTTTCAAGCTGAAGTTTCATGCCTTAATTGGATTAACATTTATCTTATCTTTTTTCTTCTTATCTTTAAAGAAGAAAGTTAAAACCTTAAAAATGTACGAGAAAAAATAGTATTGTCTTTTTTAAAAATCTTATTTCTGTCATTAGTTTTATTTTCTCTAAATGCTGATATGATTAAAGATACAAAAAAATATTATGAGAAGAAAAATCTAAGTTATAGAATATATTTTTTCTTTTTTACACGTATGCTAAAACCTTTTTTAATAAAGTAAATGTAAAATTTATAATTTGGAAGTGTATATAAAAATTCTGTTATGGTACAAATTTTTTTTATACTTTTGTTATGTTGTAAAGAATAAAGCAGAATTGATTGAGATAAATTTGGAATAAATATATTGTGAATAAATTCAAATGTTTTTACTTCATAATTAATAAATTAAAAGTTTTTAAGATCGCATAAAAATATTTTGTGATTGAAAAAAGCATAAATTTTTCTACTTTTTTTTACGAGTAGTTAAGAGTAAAGTTAATTGGTTCAGATGGACTTTCCATAACGCATCCTGATGCGTATTACAATAAAATAGAATTACTAAAATTTATTAAATAAAAGGTGCTTTTAGCTTAAAGCTATGACTGATGCATCATCTGTAGAATCTCATTCATCATTTTAAAAATAGTATTATATTTTTTAAAAACTGTATAGAGCCAAAACTAGTCATCAGAAAATTGTGAAATTTCCTGGATCATAAAATAAAGTCCAATAAATGTTTGAAAATTTGTTTCAGAGAAAACATATGGCGTATTAATTTGCAAACTTAGGTAAAAACAAAATTTTTTCCAACATAACACAGAAAGCTTTATGAAAGCTGGAATAGTTTTCGGATACCTTATTTCTGCGTTTGCCTCTCTAGCGTGAATAAATGTGCAATTTATTAATATCCGCCCCCAAGTGGAGATACCTGGTACTTTTTTTTAAGTAATGGAACAAATTCAAAATGTTATTATAAAGTTATCCATAAAGTTTTACAGTTTTCTAATGACTGGTTTCGGGATGTAGACAGCTTTAGAGAATAGGATCTTTTACTTATAGACACCCCATTTATTTACCATTTGACCCTATTTTGTTCTGTACATATATTTCCGAAGTTATACTTCTCCGATTTTACTATTTATACAAAACATTGAATAAAATGAAGTAATTTCGTGTTCCGCATGGTCATAACTTCGATGTCGAAACAATTGGAAGCAGTAGTTCAATCTCTTTGGTAAAACTTCCCACAGAATAAGCTATAAAAAGTACTTGTATTTTCATATTCTTATAAACTGCTTTACTAAAATACTCTCTAAGCATTAACTACGCATGAATGGAAAAGAAAAGTAACGATTAATTTAATTTATTAGTTTAACGATTCTAGTATTAATTTACACGAAAAAATTTACCAAAAGTAATATTGTAGGGCATGTTTTAATAACAAAAACAAATAAATTTATAAAGGAAACCTCCAGACTTCTAATTAAAAGATTATTCTATTTTATATATTAATCTGGATCTTAATTAAAGAAGTCTCCCGCCACATACACGGTAAGAAACAGAAAAATGAAAACAAAAGTCTTTTTTAATTTACCTTTGTATTCGCCGAAATTCACAAAAACATAACCGTTTTAAATGCTTTCTGAGCACACGTTTGTTTCTTTGATTGCTTATATCCTTTTCTTCATCCTCTTCTTGTTGAAAAAGGAAAGAAATCTCAAAACGTTGAAAAAAAAAAATTGTTAAGAAGTACTGAATGTTTTTTCGTTTAAAAGTAACATTGTTGAAAAAAAAGAATGAAGAGCCCGAAGAAATGAGTTTTTTCCCCCTTAATATGTTGTTTGTTAAAGTACGCAATGTGAATTTCCAAGCGAGAAAACACAAAACAAGTAATTTCATTTCTTACTTTATTTTTTTGTACAAACGTTTGTTTATTTATATAGTGCCGCAATTATGAAACAAAGCTTGCGAAAAAAGGCGCTGTTTTAAATTTATCATTTTGCCATTTCGAAATCTCGTTAGAATTATTTTAGAGTTTTCGCTGTGATTTGGGCTGCAGCTTTTACCTTAATAATTGTGTAAAAAGGGTGTTTCATAATATTGATTTACCAAAATATTTAAAGACTTTCATTCACTGGAATTTAATTTGAAGAGACTAAAGTTGAGTGCTTTATGCATAGTTTTAACTACCATAGTTTAAGTATTAACAACGTGGTTTAATACAGGTAGAATAAAAAGGTTCTTGCAGTTGTAAAACTAACAATATTTTATTTAAAACTTCTTGTTTAATAATCTGTTCTGCTTTATGTAAATTCGACGCATATTGGAGGTTTAACAACCAAAATCTAGTTCTATTACCCCAACCTCTACATTGCGGTCCTGTTGATGTTGTCACATTGAGAAAAAGCTACGCGATGGCTATCTGCCTAAGGGGTGATAGCTTGTGTGGTAGAGTTTGGAAGGGGTTTCAACGCGTATACGTTATATCTGGAGAAAATCATCCAATGCTCCAGACTGTTAAATTGACAGCCACACGGTTGGTCTGAACCCGACTCTTTACGCTTCCCTCATCGACCAATTTTCAGTGTATTATTCGCTCCGCCATTGGTAGGCGGCTGAGTGGTTAAGATATGAGATAAGTACGGAAAGGTTGCGAGTTCGATCTCTGTGGTTGTTACTGAAGAGCTTCGTTCACATGCAGTGGTCGTACATCCAAAATTCATAATTCCGAAAATTCTCTAATTGAAATAAACTGTTGTTAAGGGATTCCAATATTAAGAAATATTTTTTGTTGAGATCTAAATTGAATATAAATTTTGATGACTATCCTATCTTCGAGATGATCACAAATAATTTTCAAGAAGAAATTTATACTCGTTCCACACACAACCCATACAAACAATATTGATGTGTGGCCTCACGGCAGTAAAAACAGTGTTCTGCTAAATGAATCATGATTGGTAAGTTCGCGTATAAAGATTTGTTCATGAAACGGGTATTGGTGTGTAATATGTTCTCGTCTGCCTCATATATCAGCGCAATCTTGTGCTGTTGGTGTAAGATCGAACTTTTTACGAAAGGTTAAAATTTGTTCTTCAGAGATTATTATTATTTTTTCCCAAGGGCACTATGTATTATGTTAATTAGTATTTTCCACCTTGAGGCGGCGTTCGAGTTTCCCACGATTTAAAAAAATGCAAGTTTCCTTTCGTTATTATGGTTGCTGAAAAACCATAGCATTCAAAAATCGCCAAGGATGGCTCGCGCATTAAAAAAAATACTTTGGGTTTTTATAATAGTACATTTTTAAAGCTTTTTAACTAAGGCTGAGATGCAGACTCTATTAACTGTCATTTTAACCAGCTTATTGACCGATTCTAATTTTATTATTGGTTTAAAAACTGGAATCGTCAATAAGACTGGTTTATAATGACGGTCGAGAGGTCTGTATCCCTGTTTATTATTTTTCTCGTTGGGTAATTTTTGTAAAAGCTTTTTACCATAATTAGGATTTCTAATGCATTTTTACACTCGTGGCATCGAAATGACGTCATTCTCACTCAGTTTATTGAAAATAATAACTTTATTAGCTATGTTCACTAATGTCCTTAAATCGGACATTTGAGTAGCTTTCTACCCTGAAAATTGCGAAAAATCTTTAAAAATTAGGGAACAGGTAGATTTCTAGAATTTTAAAACAGACTAAGACCTTTTCTGTACCGTTATACATGTCTGTGCAAAATTTCAAACCCATCGGTTGAACGGTGTGGGAGGAGTTCCCGGATAAACAAACAAACAAACGGACATTCACATTTATATAATAGAAGACATCCTAAAGATTATATAATAGATATTCTAAATAATATGGCCAATTAATTATTTTTATTAGTCGATTCTTGCTAGTCTAATAATCTGGCACGATATTTTAGCGACAAATTCATTAAAGTTTCATGGAAATCAACCCCAGTAATGCAAAGCTAACACAAAAAAATCACTTTTTTTTGAAAGACATAAATTATCTTCTTGAAAGAAGTAATCGTTTAAAAGCACACAATTTCTTTTCTCTCTTTTAATTTTCTTCTGTCAGTTGAAGTTAATTCAAAAGCTCACTGCAAAACCAAATTAATATCAACGATTTATACTAAAAAAAAGCTATTACGTGAAGGTAAACACGGCCGTCTTAATCTATTTAAACATATTTAAATACTTTTTTGAGTGCTCTGAAATTAGATTTTAGATAAACGTGACAGTTAAAATTTGTTTTGAAAACTGAGATAAAAAATGATGTGTTGAATCTCATTGTTTTTTGGGGATGCTTCATTTCCCTCTTTCTTTTTTTTTCATATTTTTATAATGGCATATGAGATAAAATTTTTTGGAACTCATTTTTTTCTGAATTAATGATATGCTTTCAAGCAAATTCAAGTTAATAATTTTAAAACGAAAATTAAGTAGACATGGCGCAGCCAAATTTTTTATTTATTTGTTTTGATCTATCGGAAAGTATGCTTATTGACAAAGTTTAGCGTATATGAGTAATTTTTTTTATATACTACAAACACCTTATGAATGAACACAAGTAATTGTATACACAAACTATGAGAAAATAACTACTTTACGAGGAAAAAAATCAGCAATTTGGACTAATAATAAAAAAAAAATAAAATTACGGTGTTTAAATATTAAAAATTATAAACTTTGTAAACACCGCAAAGATTTTTTTGTACTTCGGGTTACAAAAACATACATTTTGAGTAGTACAAAACAAAATATTGTAGATTATTGCATTTTTCTTTTATTCTTCTATTACTGTTTTTTATTTAATATATTTCATGCTTCTATATTTCTGTTCAGTTCATTATTTTATGTTTATTACACTTTTTTTTTTAACTTCATACATTCTTTTTGCTAATTTCTTCTCTCTCCCCCCCCCCCCCCCCCGAGGTCTCTCAGGTCTTCTTTTCGTCTTCTTCCTCCAAAAAGAAAATATTTTTGGCACTTTGTATTTACTTTTCCTTCGGTCACTTACCAGCTTATGTGGAAGTAGGAATATTCTCGGCTGGAGAATCAAACTAGTGTGTTACAATATTAATAAATTACATATGATTCACATTTCAGAGCTATTTTGTCATTGACAAACTCTAAAAGGGTCTCATGGATTTGAGTACAAACGATTCGTTTTCTCAAATGTGCCAATGTTTAAACACTTATCATAGCGGGTTACCAGTTTTTCCATACCTTCTTCATAGATACTTCTCGCCAATGATGATAACCACGACTCCACAGCATTTTTCATTTAATCTCGGATTTAAAGAGGTTGCTACCTAGCTCGCGCTTCATGTCCTGGAGCTAATGATAGTCGGACAGCACAAAGTCTAGGCTGTATGGCGGGTGATCGAACTGCTGCCAACGAAACTGCCGGGTCATCTTTTGAGTGTCACCAGCAGTATGAGGCCGAGCATTGTCATGGAGCAACACGATACCTTTACTGAGCATTCGTCTACCTTTGTTTTGAACTGCACACCGCAGTTTCCTTCGTCTTAGTCGTGGTTATCATCATTGGCGGGAAGTTTCTAGGACGAAGGCATAGAAAAGCTGGTAACCCGCAACGACAAGTGTTTGAACATGGCGGAAACTTTGTAGAAAAATAGTTTAAGGCATGTTCTTTCATGTAAAAATAAAATTGGCTTAAAAAAATAATTACTATTTTTTTTTTTTTTTTCAAAATGGAATTTACTTTCCGAATATGTCTCGTAATAAAAACGTGGTTTGAGAAAATAATGCACCCTTTACGGCACTGTTATTAGAAAAACAATAAATTTTGAAATAATACAGCAAGTACTCGTATTTAAATAGTAAAGTTTCTTCCTTGGTTTTCTCTAAATAATAAAACCCAGCTGTTGTAACAAATATAAAAAAATCAAGTGTGAAAAAACATGAAAGTAAAGTAAAATTAGCCTTATATGAAGTTGATGCTTTAAAACGAAATGCTAGTACATCAGTGAAATACTACCTCGAAAATTCTCTGTTGATATATGCTTAGCCTATGCAATTCTGTAATGAGTAATGCTATCATAAGATTCATTTTTACGGTTCATCAACGGCGTTAATTACTGTTTCACAGTTATGTTCACTGCTTTGCTTTTAAATTACACGCTCTATTGATATTGTGGCTTTGAGGACAAAAGTGAAGTATGATTTAAGAATTTCTATGCTGTTTTATTGACACTTCTTTTAGGTAAAAGAACTTGGAAATGATATGTGTTATTATGACAAACATTTGATTTTTTAAAGCTATAAATGAATTGCTTTAAATAAATATTAATCTAGAAAATTTCATGAATTTTTTAAAAGAAAATATGCTTTATTAGTTACGATCACGTTGAAATACTTTAGTACTGTTGTAATCACAGCATTACATTCGATTTATTTATTACGAGGATTGCCACACAAATGAAATACTTTCACTAGTTAGCTATTTTGCTCAAGAACGCGCTACTACATAATTGATGTTCAATAAATTTTGCAGAAACGTTTGATACTTTCCAACGCAAATTATAAATCTATGCTTTTAAAGTACTGAATGTTATACGGAAACAGATAATTCAATATTTAGTATAAAACGAATGATGAGTTCGGTAAAGTAGGGAAAAAAATATAAAACAGTTACCGTTGAATTAAATTTTTTATATTTTGTAGTTTTATAGTGTTAAACTTTATAGACATTTTATGGAGCTTTGCACGACACTCTCTGTTGAAATATAAATTTTTAAAGGAAAATAAATTTTACAGAAGGTTTTTTCAGAAAACGTTACTAAACAGTGCGCTTTTATAGTTTGTGAAACTGTCTTTTTTCAATAAAAGTGATGAACTTGTATCTTATAGAAGTTTGAAAATACCTTATTGTGAAAACGTGAGCAAGACGAAAGCCATTTAGAAAGTTTTGAGCATCACTAGCATTTTTTTTTTTTTTTTTTTTTTTTTTTTTTTTTTTTTTGTAAATAACTCTTTTTGTATGCGTTTTTAGGTATGTGTAATAAAAAGGTTTTCGTTTGAAAACAATAGTGATTCGGAGATAGATTTCTTCACCAAGCTAATATTTGTACTGAACATTATATGGACAAAAAGACTGGTTCAGTACATAATATTTACGGATACAAGTAATGTGATAGGTTTTATTCGATAAAAAACAAAAAAAGGTACATATCTTTTAATTTATCAAATATTTCTTTGTTACTATTGCATAAAGTAAATTTGTTTTAAAATGTTATTAGCCTCGTAAAAAAGAAAATTCGCATGAAAAAATACCTTTTCATTTAATATTTGAAATAATCATGTGAAAAACATTGTAAAAATATGAATTTTTATCAATTTTAAACGAGTTCTAAACAAGTTACAAATCACTAAATATTGGTGCATCTAATATTAAAAAGAAATTTGAAATTTGAAACGCCGTCGTCATTGCATTGTTGGTAATAAACATAACCAACTTCATATTTTGTAAATTTTTTGTATTTCACCAAAAATACTTTCCCACTTTACATCTCCACCCGTCCCAGGTAGTGTCGTGGTTTAAGTATCATTCTGTCACGACTTGGATCCAGGTTTGAACCCAGACTTGGGAGTGGATATTAACTTCGTAATAAACTTTATAGGGGGTAACGCTGTACGCCCTCTGGGTTCCCCCATAATAAAATGGCCACAATACCTCCGGTCATTTGTAGTGGACAATGCCTAATTGCCAAATGTCCGCCCATTTAAAAAAAACCCTTTAGTATTCCCAGAAACTTTTTCTGTAATTATAAGCGTAAGCAATCGAAAGTTTAGTCTTAGAGGATGCGAAACGACATTGTATTGGAGAATTCGTACTTCGATCCAAAAGAAAAACTTTACAATAACTCTTTCATCAAATAAGTGGCAAAATTCTGTTTACTGATCCCCAGTTTTCACTGAAGAACACATTCATAATTTGGTAATCAAAATATTTTTTTCACCAATTATTTAACTTCATAGTTTAAAATTAGTGTTGAAAGTTGATTTTTTCTTAAACATAGTTGAATTTATACTAATTAATTATTTGTATTCTTAAAATTGCCTGAACTGAGTAGCACAGAAGGAGTTTTTTCAAACATTTGGTGTCCTTTGATGTTTATTATTTTTAAACTCCCGTAAAACTTGCTCTCTCCTATCGTTTAAAACATTCAACAGTAAATATTCTTGTCCGTGCTTTGCGTTCGCCCTCAGCAAATAACCGCGTGAGCAGGTTTAACCTAGACTAAATAAGGGATTTTTAAAATCAGTAAAACTCTCTGTTCCTACGAACGAAATTTTCCTGTACTTGATGTGCAGTGACGGTTATTCTTGCTATATTGGCAAATTTATTATTAGACTGACTATTACTTAACATTTTTGTCTTTTTAAAAAATGTAGAGGAGGGGCTTCCCAACTTTTTTATACCCCAGAACACACTCTAAGAAACTGGTCGAACTGTGGACACCGTTTTTTTCTTCAACGGGAATTTACAGTTGGACGTAGTTTTTTAAGCATGTAATATTAAAAAATAATAATCTCTAAAATATAACAATATATAAAAAATTTTGTTAATATTCTTATTTAAATAGTGCATAAAAAACTTTGTATACAAAATAAAAATATCTATGCCAATGTGATTTGATTGTGATTAATTACTTGTCAATCTTCAAGGTTTTCATCTGTAGCCGTGATGCTTACTTTGATTTTATGATATTCTTTGTCTAAACATTGATTCGATTAAGTATGTGAAATCTAAAAACGATTTTACTTTACATGCTGCTGTTTTCAAAAATGTAAATTTGTTTTTGTGAACTATAATGCAGACATTTTCATTGTCGTTCTGAATATTTTACAAAATTGCTATATCCAACTTTTTTTAGTTACTTGAACAATCTTTGAAACGTATGTAGCTTGCTCGATTACAGTCACTTGATAAGAGAAGGATTGACAAAAAGAGTGACCATAGGTTCAATGATTTTAAACTTATAAAACTCTTTCCGAACTTGTCTTGAAGAAATTGACGATTGATATCAAATATTGATGAGTCAGTTTCACCGTTGCCTATCATTTTTTTTCATATTTGGAAAATTCAAGGACTTCATTTTAAGGCATGATATTCACAAAAGCAGTTTAGCTTTGAACACGTTTGTAGACTGTACGTGGCTGATTCGAAAGACATTCTGCGTTGCTAACATTTTGGTCGCACCCTTTTGCTACCAAAAGGGTGGGAGCTTTTGCAGCCTTCAAAAGGTACAAAAGGGTTCATGACTTGACTAACTATGAGTCATGTGACTTAGGGGGTGTGATCATCTTAGGTGAGTCACTTAGGGTGTGTCATGTGGCCGAGATAGCCACAGTAAGATGGCCACGCCTCCTTGGTCACATCACTCTCAGTTAGAAATAGGGTATGACCAAGATTTCAGGACCGCTATCTGCATTTCTAACCAACCACTTAGACTCTACCATTGTAGCCGTATTGTTTTTTCTCTCCCACAGCTCTAAGTTTAAATAATTCAGTTTCTCCATTGTGAACGAAGCCGAATCCGCTAACCATCAAGGGTCTGCTAGTTCCAAATTTTTCTCTTTTTATAGCTCTGAGTTAATTTTTTGAGATATTTTGATCGCACAGGAGTGGGCACACGTCAAACGGTAGGTGAGCGACATGTTGCCAGCAGGTAGAGGATTAGGGACCTTAGACATAGACTGTTAAACAAATTTAACTGAAAATAATTCTCGAGGTATAATCTGAGTTAATAATTTTTTTCTGCAGTGATTTTAAATTGCAAATGAGTACTGTTAATTTATTTTGTAAGGAAAAGTAAAGAATTTAAGATACCCTTGCTTTTTTGTCGTCTAGTTATCACATAATGTGGCATTTCTAAAATTTACACTGTTTAAAGATGAAACTAAATTGTTTCAGAATTTGCGTGTTCAGATTTTGCAACTTTTATACACTACTTAAATGGAAAAAGTACAAAATGTACGAAAATATGTTTCCTAGGTTGGATTAAAAGCAGTTCTGCCATTGCTGTTCAAGCGTTTCGAATACTAATGTTTGATACTATTCATTTTTATTTACAAATAGAACTTAGATTTGTTTTAATTAGTAAATATATTTAATTAAAAATAAAAATAGAATACTATTCATACTTAATTTTTTCTTTGAGTGACATTTATTTAATGCTTTCAAAACCCGTAGAACAAAGTTAATAACCTTTTCACTTTGAATAATAATATTCCGGAATATTTTTACAACAAAATCTGTTTAGTTCAATTTTTTTTGACTGAATAAAATGGGTGTACGCTACGAATTACATATATTTAAAATGAAAGTGAAAGAAGAAAGTAAAGCAAACGCAGACTAGAATAACAAATAAATATGGAAATGGAAGGATTATATTTAAATATGCCACGAAAGAGCTCGCAATTCTCTGTATTGACGTAGGAGACCCCCACCCCCTCCCCTTTTTTTCATTGGACATAATTGAGCCATTTTCATTTTAATTTCCTGTTGGTCGTCACATGTCAGCTTTCGATGAATAAATCTTCGGTATCCGATTGACCCTTCTTTAACTACGAAATCGATTGGAATGTTTTTCGAAAGTGGGGATCCTTTCGACTCAAAAGCAATTTATAGACTCTGCTGGCATGTTTATCAGATTACAAGAAAATAGTTGCCTTGCAAAGGATCCCGACCCACTGCGGAATCGCAGGGAACGAGACCGCTGACTTTCTGGCAAAAAAAGGGGTTTTGTTTTACAGCTAAATTGCCAGAAACTGGCCTGCCAGTCTATTAAGACAATATTTAAAAGGACACTGATGCATTCATTCTCTCGGGACGTGGCCTCTAGAAGTTGTCAATAGCCCTGGTTCAGTCATATAGGGTGGAGCATAAAGATTTCCCCATTTTAAGAGGTCAATAAAAATTTATAGGACTTTGAAAACAAATATTTTATGTTTACATTCGGAAAGAATAATGTTTGTCATTAATTAATTTTTGCATTCTGTAACAATTTTTGCTATTAATTAATTACGAGGTTTTGTTGTACGAAAAAGGATATCATCTAAATGTTTTCCTTCGTTCTCTATATGCTTGTGAAGTCTCTCCCGGAAATTCGGCAAAAATTAACTAATGACAAGCATTATTCTTTCCGAATGCAAACATTAAATATTTGTTTTCAATGTCCTATATATTTTTATTGACCTCTTAAAATGGGGAGATCTTTATGCCCCACCCTGTATTTAAGATATTCCTGAATGGCCTCGTGATAAATCGGTGGCATTGTTGCGGCTATTTTCTGGCCACGATAGTCTCCAATCTGCACATCTGCATAAACATAACTTGGCTCCAGATCCTGCTTGTTCCTTGTACGAATGGAGGAAATTTCGACATTTCTCACTTTGCCTCCTGTTCTGACTCTGCCTCCTGTGTCTTTATGGAAGCGATATTGGATTGTCAGACTTAAGTTGAAGGATTAACCGATGTCTTTCCATCTTTATGTTCATTGCTTTCAATGTTTCTTTTCTTTTGTGTAAAGATATCTGTTGTGCTGCGTACTTTGAATTGGAAATAAAATAATATACTTAAATTTGAGGGCATTTATATTCCCGAATGTTACAAATATTCGACACATTTTGGCCCACACAGTTTAGAAATGTCGAAGCCTCCCATGGGATTGACGTCAATTTATGGTGAGTAATTTCCCTTATTATTTTCCATTTGATACACAAAATACAAACATGTTTCCTTTGAGACCTGGTAGACAGCAATGCTTCTTATCGAGAATTTTCATGTTTTGAGACTTACTTTCGATACCCCTGTAATAAGCGTCAAGCTAGAGTTATGTTAAGCAGTGTATGCAACCATACAGGATTTTCTGGGTAAACTTAAGTTGATGGATTAACTGATGTCTTTCCATATTTATGCTCATTTCTTCCAATTTTCCTATAGATAATTTAAGAGTGAATAATCCTATCTCCGTTCTTCCAATCTTATCCAGATCTTCCAATTTAAGAGTAAATGCAGAAAATGCATTTACTCTTAAAACTAATGCACCAACCAAGCATTCGATCACTCTTCCGGATGTAATTAGATCAGTTCCATACTGAAAAATCGCCCATTTTATGTTTCGGCAATTAAGGAAGAGGAATATTTTACTATTTTAACAGTAAGAAAAAAAAACAAACCCTCATCTTTGCCAAATGAAGTAGTGTAGGATACTACCCGCAAACCTTAGGCATAAGAAAGGATGGTTCGCACCAGATCTTTCATCTTGGAGTCTTATTGTATTGTTGACACATAATTCTTTGTTCAATCACAACATCAACCAGGCATTTGTTGTATAGTTGACTTGCATTGCTTTCCAACAACAATGAGAACTTCCTATAGACGAGTAGATTATACAATAACGGCGCCCGGCAGCCTCCTGGCGTGAGCATTGGTCTTCAAACCCCTCGACGGGATTGGAGGTGCTCGCCTAGTGCTGCCGTTGGGTCCGGGTTCGATTCCCGGTATATTCCTGGGTGCAGTGGCGGCTTGTGACCCGTTTCAGTGGTGGGGCCCGAAAAAAAAAAATAGTGCCCATTAAAATCGCGAAAATATATATACATATAGAACAACCTACCCCACGTGCACACAGCGTAAGTATTTAAAATTTCTCAAATGGCAAATAATTATCGAATTTACAATACAACTTTTGCTATTTTTTACCTAGTTATGTTAAATTGAAAAGTTTACTTTATTACTAAACAAAAAGCCACATTTAAATATTTAATATTTATGTTCTTTATAGTTGCCTGTTCATAATTTTTTAGATGATTTATTTATTTTAAAATAAATATCAACATATATAAAAAATACATTTATACATCCCTTTTCGTAAATCAAGAAAACAAAACAGAAAAATATCTGACTGCACTGCAAAAATACGATCACGCAAATAAACTATGATTTCCTCCTAAGCGGAAAATTTCGCCAATAGCTACCGATTGCCGAAATTTTCCCGTACGGTCGTGTAGATCACCGTGCGAGGGCCCGCAGATCTGGGCCCAGAACAGCGCCAAATAAGCCGTTTGGATGCCAAGTTAATTCCGCGTCAGTATGGCTTTTATGCTCAATGCCAAATATGTCAACCCGGTGAACGGAGAAGAGACTCCCAATTCAGGGCAAGCCAGCCCTTGGCCCATGCATGGTTTAGATAGGGGGAAAATCGTATAACTATCGCTTTTTTAAGCGCGTTTTTTAATGGATAGTATTAAAATAGAGTAAAACGCGTGTATTTTTTTAATGAAAGTAAATTATTGAAAGAACTGCCTTACATAATAGGAAGATACTTTGATTTAGACGGTGCTTAGTCGGTGGGGCCAGGCCCCTCTGGCCCTTAATGACGAGCCGCCACTGCCTGGGTGTTCGTGATGTCCAGGTAAGCAGGACCTCGAGAGATAGCTGCGGTAGAGAATTCAGATCTGGTCAAGTTGCAGGCGGTTGGGGTGGAGGAGTACCAGAAATGATGGGTTCTCCGCCGCGGCTATTTCGAGTGGGGCCTGGAGGAGAGAGTTTCGCAGAAGATGGATTGCCTGCTTTTCTATGGTGAGGATTCTTGAATGCACTGTAGATTCGTAGAGCTACGCCGGCGGTAGTTTAGCTACTGGTAGGGTCACCCAAGCCGGACAGGTCAAACGGGAATACAGCTTAAATCAGAAGATCGAGGAGAATATGGAGAGGATGCAATAACAAAATGTCATATAGCTGTTGTCCAAAGGGAAAACGGAATAGAGAAAGACAAAGATCGGTGAAGAAGATGATGATGATGATGGATTGTCCACCTGAAGCGTCTCGGAAGAAGCCTGGAGCCGTGGCAGAATCTACCGTTCCTGGAAGTTGGAAGTGACCAGAGATAGGATACGAATGTATTGTATGTTCCTGAAAAGAAAAGCAATTATACTGTAAATATGTTAAATAAATAATAAAGAAAAGATAAAATTTTTAACTATATTTTTAAATTAGCCTATAAATTTAATTTAGCATGCAAAATAAACCGCAGAACAAATTAATATTAACAACAATAAATAACAAAAACATTACGGAACTTTTCGTTTTCAGTTAGATTTGACATAGTAAATGAGCTATGAATTGCTGTTCTATGTACACTATTTTCGCAAAAAAATTCAGCTTTTCATCATAAAACGTCTCAGAGATATCTTTAAATAAAGATGGTATGGGGCTATATATGAATTTCACTGCAAAAGTTTATAACTAGAGCGCAAAAAATTCTTTTTTTTCATAATTTCTGTACGACCCCTGACGTGATATCTACACTTCCAGAGTCATTTAAAAGTGGTTTAAGTCAGCATATGTTTATTTTCATATCTCTGACACTTTTTGAATACGGTTCTCAAATTCTGCACATCAGTTCAATAGTGCATGAAGCAAATTTTACTAATTCGGATTTCCTTCGTACGGCGTCGTATACAATTTGAATAATGTAACTTTTTAAAAGTTAAAGAGATTTTTTTCTTATAGTCTTTTCTAGAAACTTTATTTTTAATGTTTTTTTTTTCAATTTATACTGCCCACATTTCCAATGGATAAAGAATTAATGAATGTTTCCACTTTTGGGAGACACCCTGTATAAATAAGTTTTTAAAAGCCGGCAAATCAGGCCCGACCTGGATCTTTGGCATTTTTAATTTTCTTAAAATTTTCAGAATTCGTTCATCACGTAAATTAAAATTCATGGGGGAGAATTTTCTGGATTATTTCCCATTTGATACGCAAAATGTAAACAATTTTCCCTTGAGACCTGCTAGACATCAATTCTTCCCACCGAGAATCTTAATGTTTTTAGACTTACTTTCCGCTGTAATAAGCTTAAGTTAGAGTTATGTTAAGCAGCGTAAGCTATTGTACAGGCGTTTCTGGGTAGACCATGGAAGGAACCAGTATGGGAATTACAGCAAAAGGAAAGAAGAATCAGTCTCAATAACAAAAGATATTTTTTTAACATATTTTTGTTACTATATTACGTAATTATGAAAGTTTGACACATACAAGTTAGTTCGAACATACATGCATATAAATTATCACGATAATCTGTTTAAACAACTTGAAGATAGTAGAAATGAAAAGATTTCCTGATTTCGTGAAAATAAAATGAAACAGTAAAAAAAAAATGGCATTAATTTTGCGCAATAATAATTTTTATTTTTTAAATAATGTAAAACCATGTAGTTATGCTGAAAAAGAAATCCTAATTGCGGAAAATTTCGTGGTATAAATGGGTAAGAAAAAGATAAATAATAGTTTCCTTCGAATAACAAATGTACATAATTTTTAAATAAAATTATATGTTACGATGCATTTTACTAGTCGTAGACAAATTTGAAATAATAATAAAAACAAAAGAAAAAGAAAACTATAACACTTTTGTGCGCGTAAAGAATTTTTATAACTAACACTTTATGAAGCTTCAATGATTGCAGTGAATTGAATCAAGAATTATTTTCCCTTAGCTGATTTGAAGAAATTCCTTAGCTTTACTACTTTTTTTCTTTACAAGTATTTTAGATATTTCTCACCAGTTCGCTCTTTTTTCCTTTTATTTCTGAATGAAACACGGAATGTGCTTTCTCCAATTACAGCTCTGTGTGTTTGGATCGAAGAATGGCAACTTTAGAACCAGGTTTACACTTCAGAGTACTTCCTCTTTCTTTTTTTTTTTTGTATGAAGTTCAGTAAGATTACGCGTGGATCAAAATGGCTGTTTCCTTTTGGAATATTTTCCTGTAAAAGTGTGTCTTTCTTTTTATTCCACTTTGATCTTTTCGGGGGCAAATTGTAATTCAGTTAGTGAATTACTTTGTTTTCTTAAGGTGCTTTCATCTTTCAGTTTTGCTGTTTTTTTTTTTTTTTTTTTTAGTTTTAAATTTTTTGAACAAATATTCGAAATCAAAGAGGATTTGGAATTTTCAAAAAGACAGTACATTTTTAGCTATAACGTGTATTAGGAAAACAGAAAATATAAAACCCTCCAGTACAAACAAAACTATGCAGAAAGTTATAGAAAATGTTTGCTATAAAAATAATTGTTTTACTTATTTTAATTGCATTTTGCGTTCATAAAACGGCTGTGTTGTAATAACAAAACATTTTTAATAAACCACAAGAAAAGGCTACAAATAAAAGATTGAAATAACAACAAAGAATTATTTCGGAATAACATTCTTTAAAAGGAAAAAAAAAGATACCAATTATACTGAGAAAATTTGTAGAAACAACCTGCAAAAGCAATTATACAGCTTGAATGATTTTACAGACAAGAAGATAGAATTTGTACAAGGTACTTATGTTACCATATCTGACAGAACTAAAAATACAGAATAGCGTAGGAAGAAGATTCAGTTAAGATATAGAAAATGTGAATTATTCTAAGCTAAGATATATATAACTGAAATAATAGCATTTCAGGAGTGAAAATTATTGCTAAATTGACAACCCCCGTCTGAAAAACAAGCCTCAGAACGACATTTTCTCCTATTCACTGGATTGTATAGAAATGTTAGCAGTACTAATATGCGTTGGCGATAAATAGTACCTTGAAACTTCTTGAGAAGGTGTGATTGAACTAGTAAAACTTGGTGCTCTTTACACTCTGAAACGAACAGCGTGACATTTATCGTTACTTAGCAGCTTCCAAGAAAGAAAAATGTCAAACAAAGCATCCACCTTCCGGAGATGTGTTTATGAACAATCCTCGAGAGAGTAAAACGTTATTTGATTGACCAAATTATTTTTGAAAGAGTAAATACACACGTTATTAAGGCATAACTTTTCAAACTTTTACGTCCCTATTTCACGATTTGATGAAGAACGAATACTTTTAGAGGTTGGCTTTTTGGTTGCCATTTCATTACATTGCCTCGATTTTACTATACGTGAAAAACATATTTTTCACACTGGCCACCACCAGTTCATCAGATACGATGTTTCTTAAGTTATATATATTTGAAAATAATCGGTATTAAAACATGAGGTTTCAGCAAGCTGGTAGGGGAAAAATAATTATAAATCCGGACTAAAATAAAAGCTAATTGTGGGGAGCTGCAAAAGAAATGCAAAAATACTTTAAGATTACAAACCGAAATGAAAATCTATCCTTAGATCAAATGCCGTCTCTCTGTTTCAATATCATTAGTGAATAAAAAGGCTTGTTAATAAAAAAGCGTAGATAATACAGTTTGAAAGCAAAAGCAATTAAATAAATGAGCACAGAAGCAAAAGGTTAAAATGACCAATTTTAAACAGATCAAGTTAAAAAAATACCAGAAAGAAATCAAAATAAATGTGAAATATCATCTGCATAACAGAATGACTATTTGTATAATTCGTCTTAGAGATTAAGGTGAGTGGGCACTAATTTAATTTAATGGGTGACGCTCCTTAAATTATTTACAATTATATTCCGATGATTGTATAAGTTATTTCCAAATAATTAATAATTTAATCTATATTTTTCAGTGCCATTGCACTGGTAAAAATGTATTAAGTCGGTGTACCTCTTCGAAACAACTCTCACCTAATATAAGTACGCCTGTTTACATAAAAGTTATTGGATTTTTTTGAAAGATTATTGGTGTTTCTCTCCTTATAGGTTGTATAAGCCAAGAGTTCACGTCTTTAAACATCATATTAAATTTATATCAGCACCTGAAATATTATTTCATCTCTACGCTGAATTTGCTAGTATATATAAAACTTTTATTTCGTGAAAATAACGTTACTCCCATTTTACGCAGAGTATAATGTTCCGCACACATGGTTATTTTTTAAAACAAGTTTCTTTCAAGATCCACAAGCACATTTTGCCTCAAACACTGCCTTACATTACTCTCAGGGGCACTTTAAAGTAGCTCCTTTTCAAAAAACCCAGGGAAAGTGTTTCTCACGATGGCATTACATCAATGTCGACTGGGTTGTTTAGGTTATAAAAAACAAGATAGCTTTTCAAATATGCTTATTCGTAAAGTATCCTCCATGAATTTGTTTCATTTTTCTAACAGTGCGGATTGAAGGGCGATTTAATTTAGTCTTACGCATTTATTCGGTGTAAGCTGAATGTTTAAAGTTAGATTCGAATAAAGTATTAATTGTTACATATTCTTTCTGTTTTGAGGACAGTTCTCCTTTTTAAAGGTGAAAGAAAAGAGAATTCAAAGAACAATCTAGCGAAGCAATCCTGAGCGCTGAAGAGGAATTCTGCTGTTGAGTCTTTGCATTGTTGAGAGCCAAAGTGCTTAAGGAGTGCTTAAGTTTGATAATAAAAGAGCACTGGATGCACTCCGAAGGCCAAAAGTACTAGAGTATTAACGAATCTCCATGGTTTTTATATTTGTCTAATTTCCGCGAGAAAATTAACACTAGAACTGCCAGAGTGGAAGGTCAAAAGGACCTTTGTTGGCTGTTTTAGGTATTTCTATAATTATTTATTTTACTAATTAATATACAAATGTAAAAATATTCACAACACGCTTGGAAGAATTTTAGGAAAAGTAGAAAAATGAGCTGCGGTGTTAAACTGTATATTAGAATAAAGCGTGAGATACTGGGAAAAAGGTCAAAATGACCCCAACGGCGCTTCTAGTGTTAAAGAAAACACAAAAATGTTGCGTGACGTTTATTACATGTCTATGAATTGAACCTAATTGCAACTAATTGTAATGTTTCTTAGCCTAGCAGCCACAATTATTAATGAAAAAATAATTTCCCTCTCCAAAGCATGCACAGGAGAATGAAACAAAATAAAACGAAACTCGTGCTACCAAAATTGGATATCGAAAAAGAGTTCTAGCTATGCAAAAAATGTAAAATAAAACATTTTTACGAAAGCAGTTTTTTAAATTATGTGTGTATAATCATTTTTAGCTTGCTTAGGAGGATTTTTAGCTTGCTCACCAATACTTAAAATATTGATGATGTTTTGAAAATTTTCCGTAATTTGCTCCAACAATTCATTTTGACAAAAAAATTGGGGAAGCTTAAAAGCTGGAAAACATCTAAAAATTTAAGCCACCCGCCTATTCGGAATAAATTAAATAAGTCTCCAAAAGTACATCATTATTTAAATCTATTTGCGTCATTTTCATACTATCCCAAATTTACTTTGTTAGTACAAATTGTGGAAAAAATTACTGAGAAATAGAAAAATATCGCAGTTATTTTAAAATGTAGGCCTCTTGTGTAGGCCGAAGAGAGATATCAAACAATATCAATAATAAAAAAAACTTAACATAAATATTTTTAGGGGCCAAACTATTCGTGTTTTAACCGTTTTTATTTTAACCGTTATTGTATTTTTCCACCCTCAATCATAGGATTATTTTTTTTTCAGAACGTGTTTTACCAAAAGTATTTATACTTCAAAATTATAAGTATATAGGAACTCTACACAAAATCCTACCTCACCTTAATTAGATAACGGTGATAGTACGAGAATATTTGTAGAACACACAGCTACAAACAAAAAAGTTACGCAATAGCTACTTTTTGCAAGTCATTTTATAAAGGCAAAAAATAGTTTTTTTCAAAGTCTGCTCATACAAAAATGAAAAGTTTTTCCACTAGTGCCAAAGGATCAAAAAAATGTATTATTCGTTTCGAATCGTCTGTTCGTGCAAGTGTTTCTTGAACTCAAAGAAACTTTATTGTATTTTTTTTATGTCAAGGGTACTTGGAAATGCAGCTCATAAAGTACGGTTTGTTTAACCGTAATTACATTACATACAAAAGTATTTTTTACATATTTTTATTATCGGAGCTTTTCATAAAGAAATTTAATTTAAAGTGACGCCTGAAAGATTATAATGTTTGTTTTATTTCTCAAAGTTGTCACTTTGTATTCTACCCGAAAAGAGATCTCGAAACGTTTTCACTAAATTAGAATCTTTTCTGTTTGCTTCATGGCAATGCATTTATTTTACTCCTGTCAACTATGCATTGTTTCTTTTGCAGCTCACAATACATCTACCTCAAGATTAAAAGGGTTATTTTTGTCCCGAAAGTTTCTTCAGAAAAATAAGAAGCGTTCTTACTCTTATTTGGTTGGATAAATGGAAGGAAAAAAAGAAGTGTTCAATTAGAGAATTACTTTCAGTTTCGAAGATTCTTTTCAATGTTGTTAGAAAGGTTTTCGATTTCGTTACTCTGATTTTGAAAGATTTAAGGAAGTATTTTTGTACCCCAAAGTTTTTCGTGCAGAAGTACACTGTAACATTTTTCATTGCGATGAGTTTTAAGCAAGATTATTTATAATTCATTTAAAAATTTGGAATTATGTAAGAGTTAATTTTTGAGACTGGAATTACGACTTCGAAGTTTTTAGTCTGCAGCGCTGTTTTATTCTCTTCAATAGAACATCATACGTGCAGTAATTTTAGTAGATTCGGCATCAGATCAGTCGATTACACTTCAGATTAGAACACCGAAAGTGAAGCAACACGACTTGGCCCGGGCTGCTCTACTTTTGGGAGGGAGAATTCCTCTTTCAACCGAGTCTTCTGTGTACTGTGTAAATAAAGTGTGCTGGTGCGCGTAAAATCTATCGTGGCTCTAATGTCCTTCATGTTCCAACGATACCTCCGTGATGACAATCCAGGTGCTAGGTCTCTCATCTGGAATTTGGTTCAAAATGAGGAGACCACTCATAGGGGCAACGATGATCTTCCTAGTAGGCACCTCCCATAATGAAACGACAAACAACTACGGCCCTCGTAGCGGTCAAGCCTGTAAGTAAGCTGCTGACCCGATCATTAGAAAGAAAAAATATTAGTGGTAAAACCATGTCTTATTTATAATGAGATGCAACTGCTAATTAAACGTAGTATTTACGATTTAAAGTTTAAAATAATGCAAAATTGTTATCAAAATTAAATTCAGATTTCTATTCAATCTCATGCTGAACATACCATTTTCTAAAATTCAGCTTTCTTAATAAAAAAAAGTTTTCAAGCATATATTGGCGAAATGCGAGAAGATATTTTACATTTCTACTACTACTTACAATTCATCTCATGCTTTACACATATTTCCCAGTTTCTTAATTTAGTGTAATTACTCTATGTTCTGTCTTATGTTGGGTGTATTCTGCCTATTAGAAAATTAGAGAATAAATATAGTATTTACTGAAACTTCATTTATAAAGACTTCTCTCGTAAAATAAAACACTCTTCCAAAAATGCTATTCGAATTTTTAGCTACATTTTTTGAGAAAGGAAAAATTCATTACCAATAAAATAAAGATCTAATTCAGATCACTAAAAATACTGTTATGTTTGACTATGACTCCAAGATCATGCCATTAACAAAATTTACAGTTTTCTGTCTTTGGGTGACCATATTACACGAAAGAGAAAAGTCCCTCTTGAACTAACGATTGATTTTGAAAAAAGATTTTAACTATCTTCTGAGACTCATTGATGATTTAACTGTACTTACAACTTTTTAATTCGAAATAATCCACATGGATAATTGTTTAATGTGTTGTCATGAAGTACTGGAGATGTTTTTTTTTATTCATTAAAAGTTTCTTTCACATAAAAGTACGCCAGTCCTAAAATAAATAATATACAGTTTCAATTTTCTACATATATATATATATATATGTAATGAAAAAAGTTATATTTATCATTTTTCTAACATTTTTTTATTCTCTTCGTTTCAGATTTCAGAAAGTAACATTTTCATTTTTTATCATCTTTTCTGTGTTGCCAGGAAATGTGGCTTTTAGATAAATCCCGCATATCAATGTTTTATTTGAAAATTGAATGTTCTGGAGCTTTTGTTAAGATAAAACAACAAAATTTTGACATTTGAACGACTAAATTGTTTTAAAAAATTTACTGAATGTTACAAAAAATGTAATACGATGCAGAAAAAATATGCATCGAAATTCTAATACAATTGAATATTTATATAATAATAATATTTTTTTGATTAAATTTTAAAATGTCTAAAAAATAATCGTACCATTACTGGAAAACTTCTGTGAAATTTTACGGAAAATCCCAGTTTATCTTTGAATACATGACAATTTCATTCTATATGTGGCCAGCTCCTATGTGGAACGAAATTTTTTAACGAATTTAAGGGAATAAAATTCCGCAAACATACGGAAATGCAGGGCATCTAAAAATTATTTGGGGAATTTCGTAAGTTAAGAACTTCCGAACTATTAAATGAAATTATCCAGTTTAAAGTCCGAATTGTAATAATATATCCTAAGGTCCTTTTTTGTGACATAGATGGCGTTAGGTGTCATAACTGAAGAATTTACCTGGGCATGCTACAGATTTTCCTTATGCCAATCATCAAAGAAAAAATGCCACGAGGTTACATTCTTGATCAGGATGGTATACCTTGTCACTTACACAACGATGTTCTATCTTACCTCAATGTAGAGGTACCAATTTGGATCGATCGTAGAGGTATTATTGAATGGCCACCACGATCACCAGATCTTTCACCTGTGGATTTCAGCGTATGGGGCTTTGTAAAGGATCGAGTGTACACTACGCCCCTTCTCGCGTCCATTCCTGAACTAAAATCAAGATTCTGCGCTGCAATTAATTTGATCGACTGGAACATGCTGATAAATATGTGGTAATAGCTAATTTAAAGATAGGACATTTGCAGAGTAACGAAGGAAGTCAAATATTGGACTATTTCTCAATCTTACAACAATATGTACTTTAATTTATTTCGAAATTGACTTTAATTAATCGAATGTAAATTCCATTCGATAAACCATTCTTTTTGCCCAACTAATTTGTAGACACCCTGTAGTTTTGTAGTCTTCTTTAACAGTCCCTTTATCGTATTTTCGTGCAATTTTCTTTTTACAGTTTGGACTTAAAAAAGATACATTATTAATTAAAGCAGTTTGAGCTTTTTGGTATATCAAGGATTTATTTATATTCATATATTGGGAAAGCTGCAATTCGAAACTTGAATTTACTGTAGAGTTCTTCTAGCCGACTCGGTATTTACACGACTGGGGGTTTTGCGACAGGATTTCCAAGGGAAATAGGCCGCATTTTATGAAAAATTCTTTTGAAAATGTAGTGGGCGGACTAAGAATTAATGCGAAACGAATTCTCTTATTTATCGTGGCAAACACCACTCATGCTTCGGCTTAATTCCATTGTATTTGTAATCGAAATGGAAACACTTAAATATCAGGATGTTCTACTAGAAATTGTACTCCAGGGGTAGCTAACCATTGGAGCAACATCCTCCAGTTTTGTTACAGCCAAGTTCAGATACATCATACAACACAAGTGCCTTTTTTACTTCCTGACGTTAATAGTTAGAAAATGTGAACGCAGGCAGACTTTAATTTAAAATTAAACTAACCATTTGCGCAATAGCACACGCCAAAGCCTGGCAATAGCACACACCAAAGCCTGTACTCTTGGTCAGGTGGTCAGCCTAGCGCGAAGCCCCCTGCGTTTAGACCCCAAGCAAGCTTGGTCCTCATTTTATCGATCCACTCAAGGAATGGAAGGCCGAGTTAGGATTGCCCAGACAGGTAGTTGAACCACGATGTGCATTTGCTGCCTGTGACACCGCAGCATAATGCGCTGACCTTTACACAATTGGACTTTAGTTTATGTTGTTGTTGGCTTTAGTTCATGTTTCTGTAAATCGATGGATCGATGAAATGAGGACCAAGCTTGCTTGGGGACTAAACGCAGGGGGCTTCGCGCTAGGCTGACCACCTGACCAAGAGTGCAGGCTTTGGCGTGTGCTATTGCGCAAATGGTTAGTTTAATTTTAAATTAAAGTCTGCCTGCGTTCACATTTTCTAACTATTAACGTCAGGAAGTAAAAAAGGCACTTGTGTTATATGGTGTATCTGAACTTGGCTGTAAACAAAATTGGAGGATGTTGCTCCAATGGTTAGCTACCCCTGGAGTACAATTTCTAATAGAACATTCTGATATTTAAGTGTTTCCATTTATGTACACATGGGATCTAAGCCGATGGGTGGAATGCCCACCATGAGGGTCTTTCTAAGGGGCCCTAACGCATATACGCTAAGTTCCGGAGGAAACCACAAGAAACTCCGAAAGGTTAGGCCGGTGGAAGTGACCTGGTTTTGAACCAGGCACCTTCCATCTCCCAATTCAGAGTGCTGTGTGCTGAGGAAAAATTTTTAAGAGTGAACATGAGTGTGAAACTGTTGCTTTGAGGATTCCAGAATTAATTTTCCTATAGTTGACAGGGTTTTTAAGTGTATTTGATTTTCAATGAAAATGTATTTTGGAATGTGAATATGCTTCGTTGGAGGGGGGCATCATATGAGAAATAAAATATTTCCGTTCAAGAAAATATTGCGAAATTTGTCTCAAAGCAGTAAGTAGACGCGAGGATACAGCGCAACACTTCCAACACGTCATTTGACGCATACACCACGATTTGGTCATCCCTGCTGTACTCTTTTTCATTTCAAGAATAATTTCATTATAAAATTAGACCTGATCCAATACAAATAAAAATACTCTTTGTTAATATAATGTATATGTGATGTCTGTTTCTAATATTTTATAATATTTCCTTTATTTAACTTTTATTTTTTACCTCTATAATTTGGAAAGAAAGGCTTGCACAAATTCACCACTCTTTTTAATGCTATAAAAACAATGCAAACATTCCAACATGAAAATGAGTTATACATCGATTCTAACGTCCCAGAAATATTATATTCAATTTCACAGCACCTCTGGATAGTAAATGGTATTTTTGTGCCTTTGATAACCCAGCAAACTGTTTGGAATACATGTTTCGTACAGCCGACTAATTCGTGGCACTAAGAGATTCCGCCAGTAATCCTACCCATCGATGGGAGCACTAGCGTTTCATAACGAACTCTGCCAGAACAGCTTTGTTATAGTAGTGTACTTTTAGTCAATTTACCAGATTTTTAAACGCTATTTATAATGCTAAATTAAACAAAATAATGTAGGAACTGGCATTCCATTCCTTAAAAGTAAAAAGTCTTAAAAGTAAAAAATGGTTGGGATATCGATAATTTAAACGTATCAATAAATTATTGATATCAATCTATTAACTTTTGCAATTGCTCTGTTAATTAACTTTTGTAATTCTTCAAATAACTTTTATAATTGTTAATAAGAATTGATATGTTCTCGTATAAAAGGTCATCTGCTGTAAGATAAATTTATACTTGTAGTCGGCTCAAATCAAACTCTTCAAGAACTTTCAATTATAATTTAACGATTGAAAACCTGGAACCCCCACTTTCCTTTTAAAGGGAATTCGAAACTCAAAACTATTCTTACCGATCTTGTAAAATTTGTCACATTTCTATTTAGCAGTGTCAGCAAAGATGGATGGAAATTGAACTTAGATATTCTATTCATACTTATCCAGAAAATTTTGAGAATAAAAAGGAAAAAAAAAAGACAACATTTTTATCGTTGTCCCTGAAACAATTGTTTCCAGAGTCAGCATTTAATGTGTAACTCTTATCGCTTCATCTTTCTTTTCCTTTCTGTCGGGGGGAAAGGAAAGTTAGGCTTTTAGATAAGACCCGCATATACGAAGAATGGAAATAGGAAGAGTGTTCGAGCGCTCTTGTCGGATTTAAAAAACAAAACAAACATTCGACATCCACCGAACGGATTTCACCAGAGAAAAATTGATCGTGTAACACAGAAGATATATATATAACGCTGGAATCTGATTAACGTGTGTAATACGGTGGATGTTTGAGGGTTTGTCCGAAGAAGCTATTTTTGCAGATGTGTTATGCATAAATATGCGCTAATTTATGTTATTTTGTAAAAGTAAGAGGTTATTAAAGTGATGTCGTTTTGGATTTAATTACTGAATCCATTTTCTGAAAATTAAAAAAAAAGGACTGCCTTTTTTTAAATTTAAGATTCTTTAATCTCTTATCACCATTTTTTTAACTTTTAAATATACTATTTTTAAATGTAACACACTATTTTTCTTCTTTCATAGCTATCTGAAAACTATTCTAAGGTGCTTATTTATTCAATCTCAGGATGAAATTTGTAATTTTACTCGATTCAAATGTATACGGGAATTTCATAAACTTATTGACGTATGTTGGTTTGGTAATGCAAATACCCGTGATAAAACATTGTTAATGAAACACGAAAGTTTCTTTATTTAATTAATAAAACTTATAAAGTAGTTTATATATTATGGTTTAAGTGAATTTGAATGAATATCTAGCTTAATCAGAGAAAAAAAAAATTCCTACTGCACAACGTCAATAGTTGTTATAACACGAAAACAACTATTGACGTTGAATGAAACAAATTAATAAAAAAACTGTAATACATAAAAAATAATAGTTTCTATAGAAATTTGTCATTCAAAGCATATTTAAGTATACTGAATGAGGTCGTCAGTCAACGGATATATTACATTCAAAAAGGATAAGTTTCATACCCTGATCTTCTTCGGTAGATATTTTAGAATTTACAAATAGTGTTGAACATTGCATGAAATACAAAAAAGAAAATAAATTTTATATTATTTACTTTTAAATGAATATTAAAGGTCGCTCTTTATCTAATATGTTCAATTATCAGACTATATTGCAAGATCTATATATATATATATATATATATATATATATATATATATATATATATATATATATATATATATATTATATATATATATATATATATATATATATATATATATATACATATATATATATATATATATATATATATATATATATATATATATATATATATATATATATATATATATATATATATATATATATATATATATATTCTTTTTCCAAAGGGTGGGCATTTGCTCATCAAGCGTTCGCCAATACTAAGGACCGAATTACTGACCAATTTATTATGGGAGTACACAGTAGGCTGCCAGAGTTACCCCATATGGAGGCACATAGAAGTTAACGAACGAGATGAAACCGGGAGCAAAACCCGCGCCCTAAGTTGTTCGTTAGCCACTGCATCACCTGGGCGGCTCTAAAATTAGTATTAGTAGTTTAGGAGCAAGGAAGCAGTGCACCGATGCTAACGAGTCGGAGTATAACACTAATACCTTTCAAAGGGTTCTCAGTGGAATTTTCTGATAGTGAACTTCATAGTTTTTCCTTTACGCAATCTGATAAAACAGTTTAATTAAAATATAGTATAAACAAACAAATGTTGCTTGGGTCTTTGCAATCCGTTTCTTATTGCGTTAGACTGCTAACCGTGAAGTTGCGTGCTCGAGTATGTCAGTCAACCTTAATTATAAACAAACTAATCTCATCAAAAGTGGTGTTAAAAACAAAAGCATAAAAATATTTAAGTGAAATGCAATCAGTCAGGACAAATGATTTATATTTTTAAAATTTTAGAATTATTTTCATAATGAAAAAGTAGCAAATTGTTATGCTAAAAAGAAATTATACGTAGTCTTAAGTCTATACTTTAGTAATTACGTCCCCTTTAATTTTATTGCAAATTCTTCTCTGGCAGGGGCTATAGTGACTTTTTAAATTTGTGGATTTTAAAATTAATTGTTTGGGATCTCTTGTTGAATTTTATATGTCCTTTTCAACAACATTAATGAAAATACATAAATTTAGTATACGGATGTAAAAGGACAATTTGAAGACCTCGAGAAAGTCATTAAAAAGGCAAGTCCCGGGGGCCAATAAAAAAGAAAAACCACGTTAGGAAAAAAGTGAGTAAAGTAACTATTAAAAGTACATTTATTTTCTGATATATTTTTTAATGTTTTGAAATTCATTTCCAGGTCTTGTTGCGAAGCCTGGACAAAACTGTTTAGTATTTGATTTTCTAAATAATCACATTCACAGAATTTACATTTCATAATTTATTCCTATGTTAAATATAACAGACAGATTAAATACTTAAAGTAATTTTCCCAATACTTTTAAAATAAATTTTAAAGAAGCGTTTTTACTTGCTAGAAAAATTATTACACCTGTGTTTTTTAAATACGTTCACAATTACCTAACGTTTTAAAAAATAGTGGGGTAGCTATGACCATAAAATCAAAAAAATGTAAATATATTTGAAAAAAAAAACATAACATCGACATTTTAACACAATACAAACACACTTTGTAATATGAGTTTGCCTAAATAAAAAATATTTTTCGCTAAATCTCAAAATATCTTTTATGGCTGAACTGTTTAATCCGTTCATAGAAAGTGCTGGCATCTTGTTAGTTTTCCAATTGTTACTGATTTAAAATATTTAAAATCAATGACGAAAGATGTACCTGAAATGAAAATTATATTATTAGCTTCATGTCGAATGTTTTGACGAAACTTTAGATTTTTTTTTAAGTGACATTGTTCAGAAATATTCTAACCTATGTGATGCAGATAATCACATATCTTATTTTTAATTATCAATTACTTAATTGTTAATTTTTTCTAAATTTAATCTGTGTTCAAAATTTATTCTTTGCACTTTCGATTTGGAATTCTTTTCCCTTCGCCTGTAAAGTTTTATTTCTGCACCTACCGTATTTAAAAGCAATCTTCCATTTTCATTTATTTTTCCTTTTTATTTCACTTTTGCATTGGTAAAGCCTAGCATTTCTGTTCTCATGATTTTTTTATGACCATATATGGTATCAAATCTATAAATAACATTGGCTTTCATTTTGGGTTACAATTTAGCTGCTAGATTGTTTGTTTTATCCTGTTGGCGAGACTGGGATTCAAAAATAATTATATGGAAATGTTCTTAACGTCTACTGGCGTCAAGTTAATTTTGCATTTTGTTTGGCATGCCCTTGTGGCGTGTTTTGGTTCTGTACTAACCTCTTGGCTTGCGTTTCTCGTCATCATTCACGCCTTAGCAGTTGTCAAGTGAACCCGCGTTTTTTTTTTTTTTTGAGGGGTCTGCTCAGCCACCGTAGGACTTTATCATTTTAACGTTATGTGTTGATATTAAAATAAAATGTGATTGCCACTATAAAGTCTTGTTCTTTCTTCACGGCCTGGGTTTCGCCTTCATAAAAAATATGGGATGTGAACCTGGGGAAAACTTCCCCATAACCTACCCTATATATTTTGGTGAAAGCAATGTGCGAATTATATAGCATCATCTGAGACACCGAAATTCTCTGTGCGCTCGAAACTCAGTGTGATAAAAATATAAAATTCCATTCGAAAATGCTGTCCATAAAAACATATTTTCAACCAGGCTTTACGAAAATATTTCTAGGACGACTCAAGAAAAGTGTTGAAATTTTTTAGTTTGATCATCTGATATGAAGCCGAATTTCTCTTTTCGCAGTTCAAATGCATCCTCAGTGATCTCTAAAAATTTGTCACATCTTTTCATTTAGCGGCATCACAGCAGAGACGAAATAAAATGAAACACATATATTCCATTCATATCTTCTATAAAATTTCTGAGAATAAAACCGGATATTCAACTTTTTATCAGTTTTTTCCCGAAACAAATCTTTTTTAGGCTCTGTATTGAATTGTGTAACTTTTATGGATTTATCGGTTCTTTTTTCACTGTTGGAAGAGGGATGAGCTGGTTTTTAGATAAGTTCTATACGTATAGGCGACCGTTCTTTATGGAAACAGATTTTTGAGGCTGTTTTTCGTAAAAGAAGGGGGATCTAAGCTTAGCATAAAATAATTTCTTAAAAAAAAATATTATTTTCGAATAAAAATACTAGTCATGGTTTGAGGATAGAAAAGAATAATTATCAATAATTCCTTCTGATTATGTGTTTGACATATCGAAAATTGAAAGTGTGTAAACCCCGAATTTACACAAAAACTTTTGCATTCAAAATTATTCATGAAAGAAAGACAGAAACACATTATAAAATAAAGAATCAAGCTTTGTTAGATATGGTGAGGCTCAAAACAAACAAAACGAAACCAATTTTTGTCTGTTTTGAGCCATCTCTTCGCGAACGAGGCTTGATTCTGTATTTTAGAGCATAAAATGAATGTTCATGTATTTATTCCTTGAAAAATACTTCGAGACAATACAATTTCAATTAGAGTTTCATGTTTCGCAAACTGATTATGACCTCCGAGAGGAGTTTCGGGGTAACATATTTAACGCGCACGTATACCACATGTGCATGGCGATCTTTAGCGGTATGTCGGAATCCATCACGCGACCTTTCTGTTACCAATCCAACGCCTCAACCACTGTGCTACCAAAGCGATTTGAGTTTGATTTGTTTACCAGTAAGGGACAGCTCACGTCTCTGAATGTGTCGCTTAGAGTTACATACGTCCTTTCCGGAGTTTCCCGTTACAACTTGAATCCTCATCAGAAGGTGGGGAACTTTTGAATATTGGCACCCCTCGGAACTGCTAGCGATTGCCGAGAGGACTATAAGAAGTCCGCCATGGCGGAAGTGTAAACCATCTTTCCGTGTTTTCTATTAAGCAGGCATGAAGTTTTGTGACTCTAATATGAATGATATGAATTATTCAAACTAAAAGTATTGTAGTCGAAATGTAGAAAAAAACCCTTTCTTATTAATATTTTTTAACTTCTTCGCGAAAAGTACAGTTTGGAAGCTTAGATCGACGTAAAATATAAGTCTCTACAGAGGCCGAATGGCTTTGCAATAGACACTTTAAGAACAATTATTTTTCAAGTTTCTCACAGATAGTTTAAAGTTTTGCTCTTTTGTCTTGAATTTAACATCGAGAATCGAAAAACAGTGAAACGGAATATATATATATATATATATATATATATACAGGGTGTCCAGCCTTAATGTGACCCAATAGCTAATTCCCGAAAAATTCGGTTTAGATATGCACTTCCAATTTGAAAAATGTTTTAAAAAAGGTAAAGAATGTTTTTACGTGCTTTTCGAACCAAAAAACCAGCGTTGGTTTTTTGCCAGCAACCATTTAGAAAAAAATTACAAAAATAAAATTTTTATACGGTCCCCAGGTCCTATCACTTATATTTAGGAAAAGATGCAGTACACAAAAAGTTTCATTTTATTACGATAAAAACTGACCAAGTTATGGAACTTTGAAAATCATACATTTCATCCATTTTCTCGGCCAATTTCAAGAAGCTAGTAAGAGACCGTCTCCAAAGTGAAATTAATTGGAACTCTGCCAGGAAACATTCGCTCTTGCACGTCACTCTTATGTAAATCGTTTTTAAATTTAAAAGTACACACATTACGTTAATATTACAATATCTGAGTACTTAAGAAACAAAATTTATTCTGTGTACGTGTAAAACATAGATAAAATAAAATATTTTGGACGTAGGAAACTTTTCAAAAGCAGTTCCAAAAACTTAGACTTATTTGCCTGCGGCTTCAGACTGATTTGCTGCGGTACTGATCATGGCAAACGTTAAAAATCTGTTGTGTAGTCGCTTGCAATTGCATACAGTCGTATTCTAATATTACGAATTCTAGTACAGGAGAACGAGATGTATACAAATGAAGAATACTGCGAAATGGTACTGTTGTATGGGCAGTGTAATCGAAATAAGAGAGAGGCGGTAAGACTTTATGCCATTAAATTTCCCAGTCGAAGACATCTACCTTATTGTACAATTGCCCGTGCTGTTCAACGCTTGTATAGAACTGGGAGTTGTCATAGACGTATTCCCTTGTCTCGTGCCACACCTTCAAACTTGCGGATACCCGCTGAGGATGGTCTAGGATATGCCCTGGCTCATCCTGAAAGTAGTGTCCAGGATATTAGCAAGGCTTGTTCCTACTCAAAATCGACGGTGTGGAACATATTACATACGTACGGTGCATTTCCTTATCGTCCAGTCCTGGTGCCTGGAGACCAGTTGTATACATCTCGTTCTCCCATACTAGAATTCGTAATATTAGAATACGGCTGTATGCAATTGCAAGCGACTACACAACAGATTTTTAACGTTCGCCATGATCAGTATCGCAGCAAATCAGTCTGAAGCCGCAGGCAAATAAGTCTATTTTTTTGGAACTGCTTTTGAAAAGTTTTCTTCGTCCAAAATATTTTATTTTATCTATGTTTTACACGTACACAGAATAAATTTTGTTTCTTAAGTACTCAGATATTGTAATATTAACGTAATGTGTGTACTTTTAAATTTAAAAACGATTTACATAAGAGTGAGTGCAAGAGCGAATGTTTCCTGGCAGAGATCCAATTAATTTCACTTTGGAGACGGTCCCTTACTAGCTTCTTGAAATTGGCCGAAAAAATGGATGAAATGTATGATTTTCAAAGTTCCATAACTTGGTCAGTTTTTATCGTAATAAAATGAAACTTTTTGTGTTTACTTTGTTTTTGTGTACTGCATCTTTTCCTAAATATAAGTGATAGGACCTGGGGACCGTATAAAAATTTAATTTTTGTAATTTTTTTCTAAATGGGTTTTTTGGTTCGAAAAGCACGTAAAAACATTCTTTACCCTTTATAAAACATTTTTTAAATTGGAAGTGCATATCTAAACCGAACGGTTCGGGAATTAGCTATTGGGTCACATTAAGGCTGGACACCCTGTATATATATATATATATATATATATAATATAATATAATATAATATAGCTAAACTTACGTAATATGGAATCCCAAGTAAAACATTAAATAGTAGCACATAATAACACACACACATATATATATATATATATATATATATATATATATATATACATATTATATACATTATATAATATGTATATAATATGTATATATATATATATATATATATATTTAGCATGCAAAATTCGCTTTGATACAGCAAGTAAGCGAATGTTCTTTCCTCTTGACTTGAATAAAATACATAAAATGTAATTAAAGATAAAAAATAATTATTTATTTCGTCAGCATATTTCTTCTGTCAGTACGTGGGAAAGATTCATATCATAGATCCAAAAATCACAACTTTTCTTCCCCCCCTCCCTCGTAAAAATGTCAAATGCACGAACAGTATGTATTTAAAAAAAATATTTATACAGGTTTCACACAACAAGCTATACTGCTACAGCACTGCTCTTTGCTTTCATGTGTTCTTTATTTTGTTTTAATTATCTTTTTTATATACAGGGCGATTCAGAACTCTTGTAAAATACTTCAGAAGGGGACGGTAAAGCTCATATGTGTAGCGCAAATGAACATAGAAGTCCTTGTTCATCTGTGTTTTCATACTACCATACAATGAAAAAGTTAAAAGAAAATGGTAAATCCCTCATTTTTGAAATTTCTAAGTATGCTAGAATAAACTACACATTTAAACTACACATTTAGAATGCTAGTATAAACTACACATTTAGAGAGAGCAGAAAAAATAAAATCCACTGCTATATGCATAATTTAGATTTTATGACGAGTTTCAGACGCTGAAACATTTAAAGAATTTAAAATGAAGTATCTGCAAATCTTTTGACAGGCGATTCCAACAACTCCATTCAAGATGCAACTTTTCAATATTTACAAAAAATTGAGCCCATTTCAGTGGCTTCCGAAAAAGCTTACTGTGAATCATATCGAATGTCTAGTTTCGGATATAATTAAATTTTTTCTTTGCAATAGATCGTTGAATTTCACATTTTTCGAAAAAGAAACCCCAGCCCCATCGGCTTCCGCCTCACCTTTGAATTTACTTTTGACTACATTTAATCGCATCAGTGTATACATTGTTTATTCATTTATAATAATTCTATGATTAATTGTGTATACACATTTACCTCTAGAACTTTAGAATTATTATATTGCAGAATTTAATATATTGCAGACGTGCAAATCAATAAATTTATCTGAGATTGATAAATTGATCAGATCAAAATTGATCTGAGACGTGCAAATGATTTGGATAGATAGAGTCACTTTTTCCGTATAACTTGAAATTCAATGATCTGGAGCAAATAAGAATTTAGATTTCTTCTCAATAAGTCAACCAACATGGTTCTCTGTAAGCTTTTTAGAAAGCCATTGAAATGAGACAATTTTTACTTAAATTTAGTAATTGTATTTTAAAAGATACTTTTAGAATTGACGTTTAAAAATGTTGGCAAACATTTCACTATATATTTTTTTCAGAGTTTGAACGCTTATAATCAAATCTAAATGATGTATGAAAGTGGATGCTACTCTGTAGTATTGTTTTCTGTTCTTTCTAAATAAGTGGCAGATTTGGGCCAAATGCGATTAGAAACTTGAAAAATGAGGTATTCATAAAGGTTTTGAGCTTTTTCATTCTATCCGTGGTAGTATGAAAACGGATCGAGATGGACCAGGGTTCCTATGTTGATTTGTGTTCTTCATGAGCTCTTCTATCGCCTCCTGAAGTATTTTAAAAGAGTTCTGAATTACCATGTTTAACTTCACGTATATAAACACGATTAAAATTTTATTTCCCCCCTAAAAAATATCTTAGAATACTGCATTTAAATCCATATATATTTTGTTGTTGTTGTTCTTGGAATTTAGTCTAAAATGCCCCCCAGCTGCCAAAATTCAGTTACTTAAATGTAAGATTTCAAAAATCTGTCAAAGAAAGCTGAGTTATTTTAGCTTTTGCCAAACGGTGATAAAAGTGACAATATTTAGATATCGAGCGAGGATTTATATCACAACTGGAGGCAGAATTTTGGATTGAAAAAAATTTCTCGCTTTAATACTTGAGGAAGGTGTGAAATAAATTTTATCTGCAATATATTAGAAGCATATATACATCGAAAGCCCGATAAAATTTAATTGAAGCAGAATAGTCTTATTTTCGAGTCTTATTTTCGTTTATATTGATAAAAACTAGCAAAATAACTCGTGCCTAAGAGTCAGCGCCTTAGGCGGAGGACTTTTTAAGGGATCTTAACGCGTATTGACGTTATACCGGGAGAAGACTACCCTAAACTCCAGACCGTTTGATCGATGATTGCGGCGGCCCCGAACTAACTGGTGTTTAAAGTTTAAAATTAATTATGAACTTTGCAAAATGGCACACTATGATCATTTACGGTGATATAAAAGATTCACCTTTCCTCAGATGCAAAACCATCCACACAAGCATCCTCTAACTTTCCTGCCTGCACGGTTGATGAAGCTCTTTGGCAGATGAGGAAGGGTGGATTTTTGTTCCTTCCGAAACGGTCGTTCTGTGGAAGTTTTGTTTTATATTTATACTGCTATTTTACGAAGTTTTTGATTATTTTTAACATTTTTACTTATTAATAGGTCGAAAAGTAGCCCAGTCGATTAAAATCGCTTTCCATAAGAATACCGAAATTGAAGCATCGCCGGCGTGGATCTAATGTCTTCCATATTCAAACCTCCATTCTGGGGATGGAAGCATAGATGCTAGGTCTCTAATCTGACATCGGTTAGAAATTAAGAAACCACTCATAGGAGTCAACGTTGGTTTGCCGACTAGGTGTCCTAGTGAAAAAAGACCAACTTCTCCGGCCATTGTAGCAGTAGAGCTTATAGGAAGCAATTGACCCGACCTTTGCATGAAAAAATAAATGTCTTCGCTTGTTTTGTGAAAGGGTTATTTAATAGCAAACATAGTTAAAATAGCTTGAACACATTTATTAAAGTCTGAAATGCAGAGAACAGAATAGCCAAGGTCATGAAAATTCATTTAATATTAGATATAGATCTGTCTGTAACTCCCCAGACAGCACATAAGCTTAAATCAAGCTTGACATTTCTTTGAATTTGACGTATTAATACAAGCTTGACAGTTCAATTCATTTTAAGCTTGCAGCAAGCTTGGAGAAGTCATTTGAACTGTCAAGCTTGATTACTGCTTGATTTGGAAAGCCACATCAACATAACAAATAATTTATCATCAGTAATAAATGTACTTGACCATAGAATTAAAAAAAAAAAAAAAAGATTATATATTTCCAAATATGGAAATTCTTCAAAATAAAATACAATTATACTACGAAATTGATTTCAAAATCAGTCGTTTGTCTCGATTTTGATCAGTATAGCCCAACATGAGTGTTGCGATATTGAAAGTTTTAAAACGTGTGCTGCTTTAAGTTTATATTATGCTTATTTCCCTATTAGTAGAGTCTATAAATCACATATAACATTATTTTAATTTTGATGCATCCCATGGAAAAATATAAGAAACTTATCGGCATCGCCCACTGATCGATCTCGCCAGAAAAAGGCGTGACAACCGTAACAGTCACTTCAAACTTTAGTCATGCTAGCGCGAGGCAGATTGGCGGAACGACTAGCACGCTGGTTTCGCAGCTCATAGTTCGAACCCAGCCGCGGACGCTTGATGGAAACAACTTAAAATTTCAGCAGAGAGGGGAAAATGCCTGGAAAAATAAAACATGTGGGGCGAGTTCGCCGACGGGCGCCCCGTGTATTTAGAAATTTTTTTTTGAAAAATTTTTTAAGCTTGAAATTAAGCTTGCTATGTTAAGATTAATGCAAGCTGGGCAAGTGTAAACTTGAACACGTGATTCAAGTTTGCATTAAGCTTACACGCTTGAAAATTTCAAGCTTAATTCAAGTTTATTGACTTGATAAATCAAGCTTGCTGCAAGTCTGATGCAAGTTTGCTGTGCTGTTTGGAACGTCTGTTTTAAGATGAGCAAAGAAATATTTGTCTCGAAATTGCTTATCAAGATACAGCAGTACAAATACATGATTTGATTACTCTGAATGAATAAGTTTTGATGATCATGTTCCCATATCATTAACATTATATAGGAAATATCACTAGTTTTAAGAATTCATAACTAATACACAGTTTTATTTTATTGTTTACATTAAAATGCCAGTATGTTTCTGTTACTGGTGCACAATGTATGAGTTTTGATAGGTAAGATATGTATATAAATTACTTTTTGAACTACTTTCTGTTAATAGAAGCCAAAGAGAGAAGTATTTTGAAAACCTTCAAATGAAATTCACGATTTTCAGACGAGTAGCCTTTTTAATCTTTTAACACCATTTTTCCTCTAATACGTTTTTATTTCTTGTTTTTGAGTTAAGGGGCTTCTGAAATCATAAATAAAGCATAAAATTATGTTTCTGGGGAAAGTTTTTCAGTACACAATGAATCAATTCTAAAACATTAATAAAAATTCTCTTCATTCTTTTACTTGTAATTTTTTTTTATTTTTCTGTTCTTATATATATATGTATAACCAACTATTCCAAGAATAAATTTTCTTTTGAATTAAAAAAAAATCATGCAGTAAAGGGTTATATATGTAATGAGTGAAAATTGAAAGTTCATTGTAGGAACGATAAACAGCTGCTAAAACCTTTGTATATACTATCTCTTATATTTCTAGATGCAATTCTAGTTTTTTGGTGGGAAACATGCACTTTTGTATTAGACTCAATTATGAATTTTGCAAAAAGACCTCTATTTTGCATAATCCATTTCTCGAGCTTCGTTTACCTCTGTCAAAAAAATTTCATTGTTATGTGATCAAAATGGGATGATCTTGAGTTAGCTTATATTATCACTTAGCTATTTATGTGACGTGGTAAAAAATCAAATGGGAAAGAAAAATCTCGCATGGTTCCTTAATGATGTACTTTAAATACGTTAAGTTAATTTGAGAAAACAATTGGTCACAGTGGCACCAAGATTTATTTGAGTTATAAGTACACAGGTCATTTTCTAGGCAGTATTAATAAATTTCTATAGGTAAGTTAATTTACTCAAAGAAGAACCGGAATTATGCAGTAATGTGGGGGTTACAAGTACCGTCTTCAGATTATTTTGCCTAAGCGGGGCTCTACGCTGGGCCGGCCACTGCGAAGGCCGGAATAACTGGTCACTTTATTATGCAGGCATCTAACAGTTGGACCAGAGTTGTCTCCTATGAAGGAAAAGCCGAAATGACACCCATGCCGAGAATCGAACACGGACTTGTGGAAGTATGGTCTTTTTAGCCACTAGACAGCCCGGGGGCAATTTTGTCTTCATGCACTAGCGAAAAATAATGAATAGTTAATAATAGTCACTTAGTAAAAGATTTGAAATTCTTGCTAAATTTCTTTTCTAGGTCAAATATTTTGAAACCTTAAACAGCGGACTAGTTCTCCAAGAAATGTATCACTGAAATAATTTTTAAACTATCCATTTTAGTCTTCTTGAGTGAAAGTTCAAATTTTTCTTTCTTTAAACATGCTTAGACAGTGGAAAAAACACTCAAAATAGTGGTGTTATAAAAACTTTGTATTTTATGTGTGGTTTTTTATACACATTTTTTATTTATTTTATGCTTAGACAGTGTATGTGACTCCACATTGCTGTATGATTCCTGTACGTCTTTGAGTAACCGACTTCTCCCAACAGTTTATATGCTTGACATCGAATTGCTTTGTGTACACACATACAAACAGGCAAACATATACAGGGTGATTCAAAATTATAGGTCGGTCGTGTAAGGGTTGGTAGAGAGAAATAAGAAGTTTCAGTATCACTTAGCAATGTAAGATCGGAAACGTCGTCTTCATCTACCTGTAAATAAGCGCTTCATAAGAAATGCTTAAGTAATAATGAACTTTCTGACCGCGATATGTCAAAAAACTAATCCATCTTTCATAGAAAGCATTTGACTGGAATTGATAATATACAAATTCTATTCAAAATCAATGATGAAATGCTGGGAGGTTGTGTATTGTTTTTGAAACACAAGAAATTGGACGAACATTTCAAAGATTCTTTCAAAGTGACTATAAACGGGTATACATGAAGACGACGTTTCCGACCGTTCATTGCCACGTGATTCCGAATCGTCTTTGTTTCCCCTACCGCCCGCTGCATTCCGAACCTATAATTCTGAATCCCTATGAGAATTTTGCATTAATAAAAATTATTTGTAAACTTTGTTCATTTAATGCAAGAAATCCCTGAACTAAAATTCAAACAAAAATATATAAAATATCGTCATTTTACTTGTTGAACGAATCATCGGTATTGTCATTCAGCAATATCATGACATTTATTACATAGCTCATGCTTTTATTTTCAAAGCGGGAAAACATAACCTCAAATCCTTGTTTACTGTTTTGATGTTAAGACTAATTTAATGTCTATAAATTTAAATGGCATAAATTTTAGCGAGTAATGCAGCTTTAATCACTCCGCAAAGAAAGACAAAGCACGTTTCAGCACTTTCAGATATGAAATGAAAAAAATATTTTTTAATAGTCGAACCCGTTTAATAGAATAGCCAATTTGTGGCAAAAATCTATTCTAATATGCGGAATATTCAATGATTAGGGATCACATTGAATAATTATCAAGGTTTGGGACATTGAACATTTGTTAAAATAAGCAAGATATTCCTTTAACCGATACTCTATTAAGCGGGTTCCACTGTACTTCAGCTCTTAAATGTTATTCTGAAAGTTTTTTCTTCTGTAATTCATTTAAGCTTACACACAAGAACGGCTGAAAAATCTGCAAGGTATTTTTAGGACTGCATTTTTTTTTTTTTTTTTAAAACGTTGATTTGTTAAAGACAAAATTTCTATCAGAAGTTGGAAGTTTTTAAATTGACTTAATTCCTCTTTATAAAACACCTGAAAAGCAGAAATGTAAAAGTACTTAGAGAAATTTCCATTGCATTTAACATTTAGAGTTTTGATAAGTTTAATCTTCAGAGCTTTTAACCACAAGAGAAGTGAGTTTACAGTAATGCTCTTTTTGAATAATTCTTTAACTGTTATATTTTCGGAGGTTGCTACTAGATATTGAAATTTTTACTTAAAATAACTATTCAGCATAGATACACATTTAACTGTTGCTTGAATATGAATCATAACTGAAAAAAAATTGCTAACAGCCCAGCAAACACGCACAGGTTCTCTGAACGTCTATTAACGTTCAGAAACGTTAATAGACGTTCAGAGAACCTGTGTGTGTTTTCAGGGAGGTGTTTAAAAAATTAGACACCACAAATTTCTATACTTTTGTAACATTTCCCAACAAAAAATATTTATGATGTCGGTTTGTCGGTTCCTCAGACTCTGACTCCATAAACTTATATTCATTGACAAAAACTTATATGGTTTCTAAATATGCATTACGTCCTGCACCTCACCCAAAAGGGCTTGCAACATTTCTTCAACAGAAGCACAGAAAATAATTTGAAGAAATTAGGGTCTATGAACAAGCATTGATTAAGACGCGCTTTAGAGATGTTTATGTATTTAAAACAAAAATACTGTATATGTGTATAACTGAAGTGAGGATCTTAATACTTTCCATAGAAATTCGTGTAGGTAGCACTTAAACCGATGACTATCGTAGATTTGACTAAGTCAGAGATTTCCTGCACTGCTTTTAATCTATTAATGTCAGACGCTCAAGACTTCCATCAGAAGAGTGAATATTTGCTGTGCCTCACAATTTAGAGCATAACCAGATAAGAGGTGACTCTCAGGTCCAAGAACTAGATAAGATCCTGCAGATTTAGTGTGAACCTCCCAAATTAAAAAACGATGAACGAGTTAATTTAGTTATATTTGATATGTTAACACTTTTCGTCACAGAGATACGGCGGAATGGCTCTACATGCGTCGCGCTGCGCAATTGCGATGAAGGATTTGAATGCATTCGTCATGATTTATATTTCTTGCTGTAATTGTCTTTCAAAAGTTTCATTTTCAACATGCGTGGGAGTCATAAACTTACTATGAATTGGGCAAATGAATCTAAAGTGTATTTATATAATCTCTGAAAAAATCTTAAATTTGTAACGATATACTCTATTTTGAAATACTTCCGTAAATAAAATATATCAGTTTAAATCCCCCCCCCCCCCGCCAGTGTAAATATAAGCACATTTCAACATCTTGCGACATTCTGTAAAAATTATTTCTCTTCGATACTTGAGTCTTTTAATAATATTTAGGAAATATTTTCTTGTGTGCGTTATTCATCTTAACTTAAGTACACACACACTTATCCAAAAATAAAATCTTAACGTATTTTTTGAAAGTGCATGTTTTAAAAAAGATTTATTTCTTTAATGATAGAAGTTGAAGAAAAGAGCTTCAGTGACTTTTTTATACGGTTCACAACCTTCAATGTGAAAAAAAGAGAAAAATAAAATTCACTTTCTAGCGCAGAATGAGGATTAGTTAAAGTGAAAGTATTATTAATGTCAAATTTCCCCCCTTTTGTTGGAAGAATACACGTACAAAGTAGTTTTTATCCAGACATTCTTGTTTGGAGTCTTCATTTTTAATTTAAAGTACACTTTAATAAATTCAATTTTGAACATAAAAGATCTCAGTCTGAAGTGGGAAGTTTTTATCATCGATTGCTTTCTGTTTGTGAAGCTTTTGAGGAAGGTAGTAAAAAACATGAATGCTTATTGAATAACGTTTTGGATATATTCATCGTTTAGTAAAGTTTTGGCGTGATAAAAGCATGAGGGCTTTTAATGCTGAAGTAGAAACCTTAAAAATTTATTTTAAAGTTCAGTTGCTTGATTTAATTATATTTTTTGGCAGAATTAATAGCTATGTAATATTTTGTGCAACAACATTATACAGCATTGAGAAAAATTATTAACTAGAAATAAATGGATGTACAAAATTTACCTTAGAAGACAAAGTCGTAGATGTGTTTCTGTAAAGCGTAATCAACCACATGTTTTTGATAATCAGTCAATAATATCTTCCATTGTTCTCGTACATTTCTTGACAGAAGTTTCGTAATAACGAATGTAAAAGTCAGTCTTTCATATTCGTTCCCATGATGTACAAGTTTAATGTGGATAAAACTGCTTTTAAACAATGGAATGAGTGTGTATTGCGGTAATGCAAAGCTACGAAAGGAGTATCTGCCTAGGAGAGGTGTATGGCTTGGGGGAAGGTCTTGTTATGTGGTTCTAAAGTGTATTCATGTTACATCTGAAGAAAAACGACCCAAACTCCAGACCGTTAGATCGACAGCCGCACAGTGCAGAACGCTAGGCCTTCACTCTTCAACCGTTCACCATGTTCAGTGCCTTATCCACACGGCTATGGGTAGAATGAGAGTTTGGATGCAAGAATTTTAAATATTGAAAAATGTAAAAACAGACAATGCTTATGTCACGGCTGCAGTAGCAAATTTTTAATAGAACCAAAACAGATTTCCCCACAATTTCTCCGGAAAGGGATTATCAGGGTAATAACTATAAATGACATTGAAAGAGTTGCTGCATCACGACACTAATTAAAAAAAAAACTGAAAAAGAAAATGAATACAACTGTGACGTTAACCAAAACATGATTAAAAAAAACTATTGAATTGTACACAATACGGTTGTAAATCCTCTCAATATAATCTACTTCGAAACAAGAAAAGATGAAAACTTGCAAATTTTTATATTCGATGACAACTACCGACAACCATAGGCTAGAAAAAAGACATTGAAATTTGAGTGCCTCTTGAACTTTTACTTGAACTATGCGTCTTTGTACAGTGAAGCAAGGTCGTAAAATTGAAAAATCGTCATCCTTGAACGTACAAACCGTTACTCTCACAGAAACTTTGCTCTGTCTTCAGTAGATTTCATCAACTACGGTAAAACCCATGTTCTGTAAAAATTGAATGAGAGCTCATACGCAAATTTGAAAGAAGTGATCTCCTGCATTCCATTTCCATCGATGTTGCTTCAGAACTGCAGGAGATGATACGTAAAGTTGGTATAGCAATTATATAGAGAATGCCCACTAAAGTCTCTTAACGCCCTCGTAACTTCGGAACAGGTAATGCTATATTCATAAAAATGGCGTCAAGGTATAGTAAAGTAGCGTTGTACTACTGAATGAAACTGCCTAAGGCGCCACCTTGTAGAAAATTGCGGAGACAGTATTCCTATATCGAAAACGGAGCAAGATAAGGAAAAAACACAATTTATGAAATAGTAGAGAATTATTGATTTAGTAAAAAACAACAACAACAACAACAAAAAAAAAAACAAGCCTTGTGGACATTTATACGAAGAATAGAATGGTTAAAACATGCATTTGTTCTTTCATGATTTCTTACACTGTGACGTCACGAAATTTGAACCCACTACGTACAATCCATGCATTTGTACCTATGCATAGATACATAGGGAAGACTGGGGTTAGTTACCTACTACAGGGATGAGTGGGAGAAGTCCTCATAATGCGCTTGTTTGTGGACCGATTCCGCAAACAGTCACAGAATCACTTTCTTCTTCCTTTCTCCAAACGCTCTTGTACTTTCGCAGCGTTACCCACATGCAGTGGATATTTCGAACGATTTTTGCATTGGCAAGTAATTTTTACTTGCCAAAGAAAGTAAAAATCAAAGTACCGAATTACCTTAAAACCAAAGAAATCTGTAATGCATTGGCAAGTAATTTTTTGATCCTTCATTTTTTTTTTCTAATTTCTAACACTCACCTTAAAATTTCAATTTTACTAGTGTAGTTTTTCACGGACTATGACTAACTCTGATTTATTTCGATTGTTAACATTTAGAAGGTTGTGTCTCTCATTTTGAGAAAAATGTGCTATGGGGCTAGTAGGCGCAGTGAATAGGGGGAAAGTTGGCTGGGCAAATGAATTCGGTTACATTGTCACAGAGTATTTTTTGCTATTTTATCAAGTTTTATAGATTAATCAGTGTGTATACATTAACTATTGTTGAGTACTTGTTCCACTATCAAATTACAAAAGGTAAGAAAAAAGATCATCTCGCATTTTAAAATGCTTTTCACAGGCTGTTTTTATTGGTCCATTTATATCGGTAATTAAGAGTTGTAAAAATCTAATCGAAGGATTGGTAAAAACTGCACCGTCACTGGCATGTAGACTATTAAATACCAAAGCCCTTCAAACGCACAGAAGAACGAGTTCAAAACTTTGTACACATAAGTTCTTCACTACGAAGACCCTCGATTTTAAATTTGTGATAACTGAAACTCTTGATGATTTCGAGCTGCGCAAATGCTACTGAACGTTGGTGTTTCATTCATAATTTTTTATAAATGCATAGTTTATATTTTAGATTTCACATAAATATATAAATAATTTGTTTCAATTTGCTGGTAAAAATACAATCGAATTATCTTAAGTGTATATTTGGGTTTTGTACTGGAGAAGTATGGTGGTTATCGTAAAACACGGCTGGTTGGTATAAATTGTTGTCACATATTATGGAGAATCTTGAAGAGCACCAACACTGCATTGTATTGAATCAAAAAAGGTATCGAACTCCGTAGAAAGTTAAGATTTACCTGCGAATGCAGCGCAGTTAAAAAGATTTTTGTTAAATCGACATCGTAATTATTTCACTTCGAATACGAGCAAACTAAATTCGATTTCATAGGAATGAATGAATCATAACTGGTCATGAAGCACAACAAAATGAAGATTCACCCAGGCGAAGGAGTGGGCCAACAAAATTTTGACCCATACTACTGTTGGTAAGAGACATCCATCTTTGCGCTCGTCGACTCTCCTTTAGTAACGAAAGGAGCACTGAAGCACACAACAAAAAAGATGAGATCACATATCACATTTTTAGACGTAATTATTTATTTGTTCAGAACATCAGATTCATTTGACTATTAAAAACTTGAAAAAAAATACATATATAAAAACACGATAACCTGGGGAAGCATACTTCAAAAAATTATTATAGCGTGCATGGCATTTAGTGCCAACGCTCCGGTGGCGAAGGTTCCCCACTTAAAAGTGAGGACCTCGCCACACAAGTACCAACTCTGAAACTGCCAAAAAAAAAGTGACCGTTAAACATATTACTATAGAAAAGAGAGTCTCGATCTTTCTCGAACAATCGAGGCATTAGCAGGTGTTTTACGAGACGCTGCAATTTGCTCCTTGCGCAGCAGGGCAAAACCGCAAGAGAACGCATCCGCTTCAGCTAGAGCACAGACATATGCGAGGAAGATGTGTTATTATTATTCTTTTAGCAGGCGAAAAACTGGCTTGAACTGTTATTTTATTTTTATTTAAGCAGCTGATGAGAGCGAAATGATTTAGAAGTACGTTACTGCGCTGCAAATGAAAAGGCTAAAAGGAAAATTGAAAGCTTTAAAACAGTTACTGTTAAAAAAATTTTAATTAAATTTAGAATAAATTATTTGTTTAAATTTAGACAATAGTAATTAGGATTTGTAATAATAATTTTTCATAAAAAAAATGCACGTTGTGTCAACGTGATAGGTTTGATCAGCTATTTTTAGGTGATGTGTCATTTTAACCAGTAGGAATCGGCAACTTGTCCCGCTACGGGTCAATTTGGCACATATTTTGTTCTTTTACTTCAGGCTTCCGTTAAATATAAGCTACATGCATTACAAAAAAGTACACCTAATCGTAGTAATCGTAGTCAAATATATGTGCTTTAATACTAGAAGCGCCGTTGGGGTCATATTGACCCTTTTCCCAATATCTCATGCTTCATTTCAATGTACAGTTTAACACAGCAGCTCATTTTTCTAGTTTTCCAAAAATACTTCCAAGCGTGTTGTGACAAATTTTTACATTTCTATTTTAATTAGTGAAATAAATAATTATAGAAACACTTAAAACAGCCAACAGGGTCATTTTGACCCTCCCCTCTGGCTGTTCTAGTGTTAAAGGTGCAGTTTAATTTTGTTAAAAAACAATTAGCTATAAGATGTTGAAGTTTTGAATTGAGGGCTGCTGTAACATCCAGTTGTGCACCTCCCATTTTGATTGCAACCGATTGAGTAAATTATTTACAGGGTCACCAAAAGAAATTCAATGCATTAGGATCTATGGACATCTCCATCACATTAAAAATCTATTGTCAATCATCGTTGGAAAATGCCCAAAATCTCGCTGTCACCACTTAAGGCAACTTTAGGCTAAATATCGCCGACTTTGGCTTGAAAAATAAGTTTTCAATAATGAACAAAGCTTGGTGATACCTCTTATATTTGGCGAAAAACTCATTAAATCTATTTATTATTGAAGCATCGTATTTCAATTTCACGTGAAATAAGTTTACATGAAGTGCATCAAAAATATGTCAATTGAATAGACGTACATGGAAGTCTTGAGGAGTCCACATCAGACTTCTTCCTATAAATAAATAGTTTGTTCAATGAAAGTTGTAAGTGAAATGAATCTGGAAAGTGCAAATAACAGAATTTTTATTATATCCTTATAATGCATTTTCCGACTGCTTTTTTTTTAAATTTTCGGTAGAAATGCAACGGAAGGCATTTACCATTCCTACTAACATTCAATCTCTTAAAATTATTGCACTATTTAAGTAATTTTAAGACTTACTTAAATTTTAAGACTTACTCGAATAGTAAGCCTTAAAATTACTTAAATAGTGTAATAATTTTAAGAGATTGAATGTTAGTAGGAATAGTACTTAAATAGGAATAGTACTTAAATTTTAAGACTTACTCGAATAGTAAGCCTTAAAATTACTTAAATAGTGTAATAATGTTAAGAGATTGAATGTTAGTAGGAATGATAAATGCCTTCCGTTGCATTTCTACCGACAAATATTCAAAAAAAATTCACATAACCGCATTCACAAATAATTTAAATTATTACACTATTTAAGTGATTGTACTAACATTTGTTTACTGTCTGCCGTTAGGGTTCTGCGAACCCCAGCGGTATAGTATGTAAAAATAGGCGGAATTCTTCCCTGGAGGGATTTTATGCCGTAAACCTTCGGGTCGGCCCCTCCAGTGGGTGTCTCACACTCTCACACTATTTAAGTGCTTTGTCAGATAAGTAACAAAATTGACAAGCTGTGATTTTTTTTTAAATTTTAGTACGGCTAAAAAATATTTGTATATTTTTCCAGGTTCATATAGTCACGGTTTATTAGCAATGAAATCTATTTATTATTAAGAACAATAAAAAGGAAACATGCATCATTTCCAGTATAAAGTTATTTCTCAAAGGTTATATGAATCGAATAAAATCCAGCCGCATTCACAAATAATTTAAATTTCATACCCTTGTAGAATTTATTGCAAGAAATGTTTACACTTTGTATTAAGAAATACTGTAAAATAATTCTTTTATAGGAATGAAAATGAAAATATTCGGCATAGCTGAAATGAATAACATTCTTTTTAAGTATTTTATTCTATTAAGAGAAGAAAATACGCCCACATATTCGAGCACATTTGGTTATTCGTAATGCGTAATTACTGCTAAAAAGACAAAATAATATTTAAAGTTATTTCCATTTCTTTTATAGCAATAGCTATCAAGAGACTCATTTATGAAAATATGGAAGATTTCCATCTTCACGAAATTGTTAGTTGTGACTGTGAGACAAGAACAAATCATGATAATATATTTTTATTATCTAGCAGAATATTAACACATTTTTATTTTGGAAAGGCCTCAAGCATTTATTTTCTTTTTCTTTTCGAAATTATTTTGCATAATATAAGTAAGTAAATCTTATCCAATAAATTCCTTAATGCTTGAATATTTTGGACAAATCAAAATTATAAACTTTACCTTACCATATATACCTTAATATACCTTAAGAATTAGGTATATATCTTAAGAATTAAGTATAGTGATATTAATGAATTTCCGTACTTTGTAATAACAATCGGTGTTCATGCAGAAATGACAATACATACAGTGTATCCTTAAAAAACTGAATTAAGTTTTTATTCCTGAATTATCGATCATAGATATACACCATAATTTACAAAGTTAAGCAAAAATCGGTTTGGTACTATTCGGAGCGGCCGTTTCCGTCCGAAACTCATTTTTACTTTAAATAATGTACAAAAATAAAGATTGTCTTTATTATAAAGTTTTTTTTGAAAACTATTTTAATTTCGTATAATACAATATAATCAGTGCTGGCCCCTTTGCGAGACCCCCTCCAAAAAAACATCAGTGGGTCCGGTCATCGCTTCAGGGGACCCCCTCGAAATTATGCTAACGCTGGCCCCTTTGCCAGACCAAAAAAAAACATCAGTGGGTCCGGCCATCGCTTCAGGGGGATCCCTCGAAAATATGCTAACGCTGGCCCCTTTGCGAGACCCCAAAAAAACATCAGTGGGTCCGGCCATCGCTTCAGGGGACCCCCTCAAAATTATGCTAACGCTGGACCCTTTGCGAGACCAAAAAAAACATCAGTGGGTCCGGCCATCGCTTCAGGGGGCCCCCTCGTAAATATGCTAACGCTGGCTCCTTTGCGAGACCAAAAAAAACATCAGTTGTCCAGCCATCGGTTCAGGGGGCACCCTCGAAAATATGCTAACGCTGGCCTCCTTTGCGAAAGAAGTTGAAGCACTTTAAATTATACAAATTTCTATTCATCACAATTTTTTGTTCATGCATGAGAAAAAGATTTTCACCGAGAAGGCCGCGTCAAAATCGCGCCGAATAGTCCCATACCGAGTAAAAATGGCGAAGAATTTTATGGTATCGATTAAAATTTTCAGTATAATAAACTTCAATAAGTAAAAAATTTAAATTTTTATACGACTTCCTTACAAAATTTCCAAACAAATGAAATGTGCCCCATACATTAATTAGGTGATGCACAAAATCCCAGTCTTTCATCATAAAAAGGCTCAGAGATGCGAAAGTAAGTATGCCTTGACTTAAGCACTTATCAATGGCTCTCGAGAAAAATCATGCTGGAAGATCGTGTTTCAGGGGCTGTAAAATATTTATGTAAGGAAATAATTGTATAAATACGTAATACTTTTAGAACTGTTGGTATTATATAGCTCCTTTATCAATTTTGTTTAAACATATCTGAGAGCCTTTATATGATGAAAAGCTGACATTTAGTACATCTCCCAATTACTGCATGGGACACATTTCACTCACTAGGATATTTCTTGTACGGCACCAGTATAAAAGTTTCAATTTCGCATTTATTTAGATTTAATCTCCTGAACATTTTAATCTATACTATATAATTCCACACCTTTTTAACGCCACTTAGTAATTTATTGTATACGTCTATGATCAATATTTAAAGAATTCAGTCAGTATTTTTGGAACACCCTGCGTAATATGTAAACATAAATATGGATTACGATAGTGAATAGCTTATATTAATAGATTCTGGATAAATCAATTCAATCCAAAGAAACTTTTACAACATAAAAGTATATAGTTTACAACATAAAAGTATAAATAAGCTATTTAATAACTAAGAATGCGCGTGAATAGTTTTTTAGACATGACTATTAACTATTGAAAATCTTAAATATTAATAAAACCACATGTCATATTTAGCAACTCAATTTTAGGAACAAACTTCTCAGTGCTCTTTCACTAAATATGACACAATACAGTCCAACTTCGAAATGGAAAATTAGGCTCCCTTTAAACGCTAAATTCAACTGGAAAGTATGCAAAATGCCGGAGATTTTCTCTAAAATCCATGAAATTTGAATTTTTCTGTCTTTGAGGAGAGTCCTAAGAGCTCTTTTTCATAGTCGATATTCAGATTTTCAGGGAGAATGCTTAAGTAAGTCGTCTCCAATAAAGTATTTGACTTTATATTGAAAAAAAAAATTCGATATTCTTTTGAAAGTGTTGGCACAAATAAGTGAAGCAAATAAATTTTCTACCCACGAAATCTATTTAAGTTTATATAAAAATATATTTGAAACCGTAAACACTGGAAAGCAAAATTAGTTTAGATATAATAATTTAAAAAATAATCTTCAATATTCAGAATCTTTGGGCCAGTGAGTCTAAAAGAAAATCAGTTTAACCCTTCGAGTAGCTGAAACTGATCTCCAATTGCGCTGCAATCCGTCTACATATTTTATACACTAAAATTCACGCTTATCATAATGTTACAAATTCAAAGATCCAAATTTATATTAAGAGCTGATTTTCTTTTAACTAAAGTTGTTTTAAACCAAAAATTTAATGATTTTTATGATTAAAATTGCTATAGTGAGCACAAAATTTTCCAAGGAGATAATTTTTAATTTTTTTTATCTCTCTCTCTTTTTTTTAAAAATATCCAACTTAGGTATAATCTATTCTCCCCCGTTGTGCTAAATACGCATCCAAGCACCAGATGATTGGGTGCTTGCATGGACTCGAAAATCTTCCTTTTCTACGTTTGATGACGAGTAGGGTACTGCAGAAGGGGTGCCAAAGGTGGCACATGATCCACACGAAAATTTTTAATTTTGAAGGGTAATTTCTTGATTTGCGCTGGATTTTGTTTTGGGTGGGAATTGGATAAGTTTGCTTTGCCAATTTTTTAAATGATTCGTTGATTGATTATATTATATATTTATCTTATGGTTATTTATGTAACTACTAAAGAAACGTTATAAAATCTAATAGAAATCACCAATTCCAAGAAAAAACATTTTGTCTTACCTCCATATTTTTTTTTACTGAAAGAAGTTTACTGTAAGAAGTACTTTATTAAAATCAGCGGAATATTATTTTCTTTTTGTGTAATGGGAAGCCTACACGAGAAGTGTCTGCCATGCCTTATGGCGTCTTGGTTGGAGGACTTTTTAAGGGGTTCTAAAGCGTATTCACGTTAAATCTGGAGAAAAACCGACGAAAATTCCAGACCGTTAGATCGACAGCCACGTGGAAGGCCAGAACACGAAACCTTCACAGTCAAACCGTCTGCCATGATCAATGCCTTATCCACTCAGACTTGGCGAAGTTCAAAACAATTTCAGATTATTTAGGAATATTTTGGGGCTATATAATCGTGAGTATGGTATAATTATGTAAATAATTTTCTGATAAAAACCTATAAATTATTTCATGTATTTAAATGTTCAGTTTAAAAGGCTTGTACATCATCAATGTTAATACAATAAAATGATAATGTTAGTACAATAAAATGTATAGAGGTGGTTTCTTTTAATATAAATAAGCAGTAACATTAAACAAAAAGTTACAAAACGTATCTTCAACTAAAATGCATACCGTCTTTTTAGAAACTCCACAAATTTTTGTTTAAAGCAATATTTGTATTTATAACTGCCTGAATTCGCATAATCTATAAAGCTAAAAAATAAATTTGAGTGAACGTAATTATGAATACAATACTCGGCTAGCTGTATGTTAATTATCTGACTACAAAATGTGATTAATTTAACGATTGGTTTGGTTATACCTTTAATCTTTATTAACTACCTATCCGATAATTAACTTGATTTTTTCATGACTCGTAGAAAAAAGATTTTCGTATATCTCGAAGAAAAGTTGATTTGGAGGCTCATCCATTATTTTTTGAATGTCTTAAATTTCTTTGTTTTACATTGGAGATGTAAGTGAGATGTTCGTGCCTATGATATAGTTTATTTATCTAATAAACCTTTAGTTAAAAACTTTCACGCTATTTCTAACATATATGCTCTTTCTGCCTTATAGAGAATAATTTGTTGCACAAAAGTTTATTAATAAATTGGATGACACTAGATATAGGAATTAAACTAATTATTATAAAAGAAACCTTTGCTGAATTATTTTATTTAAAGATCGCAAAATTTTAAACAGCTTTATGTACTTTAAAACGATACAAATATCTTCTCAGATTAAATGAAAGAAAATCTTTTTAAGAATTCCGAACTTTCATTTATATATACACCACGCTGATATGTTAGTTTATAGAATTTGATGGGTGAAGAGAATATGAAACTTTTGGAAGATTCTCTTCTTTCATTTCAAAAATGGAAATAAGTATTTATCTGATATTATAGAAGTAAAAGATCAGTTTACTGACCAAAGGTGAATTGACCATCCTATTTTAAGGTGAAACATTTTATTTTGTTTGCAAAATACAAGCTGCTGAATATCACTGTGTTAAAAATATTTTAAATATAACCTGTTGCAAGTTATATTAAATAATAATTACTGAGAAAACCATAGACCCCAGTTTAATTCATCTGTTTTAAAACCCATGAGAACTTAGAGCAATTTATGTTCCACGATTTCAAAATTCTATTGCACTTCAGTTCATCTAGACTTAATACAGAGTTAATTGCATTCAAAGACTCTTTATTATGATAATTACCATGCCTATTTCATTCATTATGCAATGAATTACGAGTTTCAATCAGTTCTTAAAATGTGAAACAATAATAAAATGCTTCCGATGTGCATGACGTCAGCTGACTTTACTACAACAGCCATTTAAAATTATCTAGTTTTTTTAAAGGAAAATATAACATTTTCCTCATAGAATTTTATGATTTACTGTGATGATCCTTTTTTAACTTGCGATGCATAGAGTACTTCTAAAGCGTTGAATTTCGGCTAGTTATGTGACTTGCGTTAATGGAATGCGTTCTAATGCGCGCACGTCGACGCAGCGAGCGGTTTGCAACAATATGATAATCGGATAATTTATGAATTCGGTTACTACTTGCGAAATGAGCGCATAACTTGCGCTGAATGAGAATAACCATTACACGTTGGCAGACGAATAGGGAATGTTATCGAATCTGTCATTTTACCTATGAAATCCGGGCCGTATCAAGAGATTGCGTGCAACAGTCAGTGAAGGGAAACACCGAGGTTACTAATTCCAGTTCATTATGAGAACTTGAAAAACAAGCATGAAGTTTCCTTTGAACGTTTGGTATTATCTCAATAGCCTAGTTAGTATGAATATATGACAGATTCAAAAAGTATCTCAAGTGCTGTCAGCTATCGCATATTTCGATTTGTTGACTGTGCTTTGTACTGTGTAGTTTCCAATGCAGAAGTTAAAAAAAATACGACAGGAGAATGTCATCTAAAGCTCTTCCAAAATATAACTTAAAAACAAAAATGTTAAACCATGCCATACTGGTTGCACAGAGAATTACTGAAAGAATTAAGACTACGCAAGACGCTATTTATACTGGGAAAGGTAAATGGATTTTAGTTGAAAAAACATCCCACTTTTATGAAAGCTTCCATAATTTCCAAGGAGGTTGTCACCCTTTCCTTTGTAATGATAGCGGTCAAACTTTATTTAAAAGCATGAAAGCACGGAAAAAGAGCAATCATTATATTGTTATACATTATTGGTCATGAAAAGTGCTGCATCAAGAAGGCGACACGCTACAAACGTGAAATTTACACGACAGGAAGGAGATGCTGCGATATGTAAATGATTAACGTTTCGACGCATTCATTTCTCATTCAGAAATTGCATTTGATTTTTGTCGCCTGTTGAAAAGTTGTCGTAATGTCTTTTGTAAGAAGGATGAATACTTATCAGCAAGTGTCTGAGTTTGATAAATGTCGAACTGAAACCAATTGAGTTGTTTTCTACTACACTTTACACTTTTATTTTGGGGATTAGTGAAACTCGCCTGATACCTCAACCTCTGGAAAGGTCCCCTAACCATGATGAGCTTATGTTTATGCATGATTCAGTGTCTTGCCATAATAATGAGAGAGTTATGGCATTCTTGGCAGACCATAATATACCAGTTTTACCTTGGCTTGATAGCTCACCGGAAATGAACCTTGTCTAACATTTGTGGGAGCTAAGAAATAGAAAAATAATCTAGGAAATGATCTCAAATAAACGCTAACTAATTAAAAAATTAATAAATGTTTGGCATCACAATCCTGCAATCAAAGAAAGCGCATAAAAAGTATGCCTCGAACGCACTGAAGCCGTTATAGTGGTCACAGAAAAAGTCACCAAATAATGACTAATATTGTTAAACCTTATATTATTTTATGTTTTTTAATTTTACATATTTTTTAGATGAAATAATAAAGGCATGTACAGTATTTAAAAATAAAATCCTTAATCCTATACAACTCTTGTATTTTTAATTCTTTTTTTGTGAATGTCCTTTATAATTTGGCCACTCACCGTACGTAAAGAGTCGGTCAAGAAGCGAATTCGAAACAACACAGGGCTCGTTTGAGTCAAAGAATCACTTTCAATCAGGACTAGTGGATTATATATTACCCAAAACTTTATTTGAAAAAGTATTTTGAAGCTAGAATATTAAAATATACTATTGAAAATGAAAAATACCAATTATCACATACACTGTAGTGATGCATTAGTCATAAAGCGTTTAAAATCTGACTGAAAAAAAAAAATAAGATTTGTGTTTGGGATTTGTTACAATTAGTATGTATTGTTTTTATTTTAAAATGTAATTATGGATGTTTTCCATTGACAGTAGATTTATTGCTTTGATTTTAATTAAACTCTCACTAGAACTATGATACGGAATTTTAAGATACATGTATGTCTATAGAGAATTAATACAAAAGGAAAACAGCAAGCAAGAGAAGAAAAGTGTGGACCCCACCATGGCCGAGTGGATAAAGTACTTGAAGTGATAAAATTTATATATTAAATTACTAAAATTCTTATCTTCTGGTTGGCCTAGATGGTAAAACTTCTTTTAACCAGACCGTTAGTGGAGTACAGCCCTCAATAACTCAAAATCTTATTTTTAGAAAATCCTTCATGTACGCTGAATGGCCTAAAAAGAAAAATGCTTCTCCTAAAATAACCTGAAATAAAATGTTAACCACAGTTCTACAAAAGAAACAAACATACACCTAAATTACTTTATTTACAATTTCAACAATATACAAATACATTTTTTCTTTTATCAAATTTCTCGTTTAAATTTTCTTATCCTACAATAATACTTATTTTAATTATAAAATAGACCGAGGGGAGACATGTTTTGCCTAGACCACAGAACAGCAGTAAATTTTGTTCCTTTTTTTTATGTCGTACGTCATTTGACGGCCTGGCATCCTCCTCACGTAAGTCGGTTCGCATCTGTCCTTTTACTCCTTGTTAGTATTTGGTCGCTCCAGTCTCTCACGCTCCTTTGGGTATATCGTAGCGCGATTCTGTCCATTCGTCAAAGTCTCGGCATGGGTGCTCTAACTCCGTTGCAACTCCGGCTCCAGACAACGGTCAGCATTCATTCAAGCCCTGGCATAGACGCTCTAGGCTTCTAAGTCGTAGCTCCGGATACATAATAGCCCGCATTCACCAACTCCGCGGCATTCCTCCTCCTCCGCTCTTTAAGCGAAAACTAAATCCACGGGGACTATTTTTTTTTATAACCGTTCTCGAACTTTTTTTCCCACCTCCCCTTCTGAAAATCTCCGCGATGTCACTGTATAACTTTATTATATATTTTCTTTCTGCTTCTTCACCACTAAGAGTTGCTGTCTTCTCGAAGCCCGCGGTTTCTCGCATAATTCTCTCTTCCCTCTTTTCTTTTTTTTTTTTTTTGATTCGTTACCTTCCTAGGGAGGGTTCTCATTTACATTTCCGACTTCCCCTGGACTTTTTCTGTCATCTCTTTTTGTGCAATAGTGTCATTTTTGGCTCCAGCCAGTCTGTGGTCGTAATTCTCCTTTTTTAAAAGCCCGTCACTCTCATGTGTGGCCTCGTCACACTACAGTACTGGACATAGTAGATGGCTGAAGTGTGAAGTTTCCATATTGGAGCCTACCGCACAGCTGTCGTTCTAACGGTCTGGTGTAGTTGGTAGGTTTTGTCCAGATGTAACGTGAATATGCGTTAGAATCCCTTAAAAAGTCCTACGACAAAGGCACTCCCCTCCCGTCGGCAGATACCGCTCCTGTAGGCTTGCCATGACACACACACAAAAAAATAAAAAACAGACAGGAAAGGTAGTTGTCATTACTCTATAAAAAGATTAACAAAAGTCATTGGTTGAATTTTTTTATTTTAAAAAATTAAAATAAAGCATTTTAAAGCATTTAATTGGCATGAGTTGCGAGTGCCTTTATACAGTCCCGTCGAAAAAACAGTGCTACTTTGAAACAAAACGTGATTTTTAACACTTTCCAACAAGGATGAAAAGTGGTTATGATTAAATAAGAAGAGGGTAAGAAATTTTACTTTGAGCAGTAAAATATGGTATGTGTATTTTAATATGCAAGGCTTTAAAATACGCTTAATTAAGTCTCTAAGATGTATTTTATATTAAAAAGGCCTTTATTTATGTATATACTCTCTCGATAACTAGAAATGTTTGTTAAATTCATGCTATTTTCAGTTTAGCTTAAGCAGGATTAAAATATTAAAATTTTAATAAAAATCTTTTAAACAATACATTTATAACTGAAAAACTATAGATGGGTAGACAGCGGAAAGTATTTTCCTTTGTATCTTTCTATACGAATAAAATAATACCTGGGTAACGACTCACTTTCTACAGATAACGCCGGCTTTTTGGCTAATGATTCCAGAAAAATGGTCGAAATGAATGTCTTTTAAAATGATAGCATGCTCTGTTGATGCCAGAAATCTAAAATGCTTTTTGCCGAATAAAATTCGCCATAAAGCACGGTGTGCGAAATAGGGATAGAAAGGTATTGGAAGGAGATATTTAGAATGAGCTCCAAGCTTTATTTTCAAAGCTAGTTTCGTAATGCGAGGGCATTAAAATGTCACAAGAATAAAGGAAGTTTTGATAAAAGAGTTCGTAATTTATCGGGATGGGGGGTGGGGGGAGGGATTGAACTGAATAGTAAAGCCGTTTTAAAGTTTATAGTCGGTTTGTTAATGAGTTTGTCTGATGGGCTATGAATACGAGCAATTTGGAAGCGGTATAATTGGATTTGTTGTCTGAAAAATTATTCGCTGTAGTAGACAAAGTGTCTTGCTGTGTGGTGTTTTCTCTATAAAGCTATAAAAGTTGACTTCTGAATTAGAAGATTTAGGAAGGAGTGTATTAGTTTTTTTTCAGTTTTTAATTTTCTCCTCGGAAAGTAGAGCAATTAATTGCTTTGAACTGTAATTATTGAGTCGTATAAGGAAGATTTTTAACGACTGATATAGGCAAAGTAGTAAATTCAGTTAAAAAGTACACACACACACACACGCACACGCACGCACACACACACACACACACACACACACACGTCTATATAAGCGTCTACTGTATTTCTCTTCCAAAACAAAAACATTCTTAAATAAAGAGTAATATCGAATTTTACTAAACTTGATTAAAAACCATTCTTGCAATATTATGTATAGGCTTTCCTGCGTAGACACTTGCAAACAAAAACATTCTTTTAAATAAAGAGTAGTATCGAATTTTGCTAAACTTGATTAAAAACCATTCTTGCCATATTATGTAAAGGCTTTCCTGAGTAGACACTTGCTGCCCTTAACTTTTTAACAACTGTGCTTGAGAAAAAGTATTCTTCGTTTTGACTTGTAAATTTTTAGATAAAGCAAAATTTAACACTGTTACAAAGGAGTGTAAGTGAATATCAAAGTCAAGCGCAAAAGAAAATAAAAATTAGCATTGTTGTGTTACTTTCTTCGCCTTTTGAATTTCTAACTTCGCCTTATGAATTTCTAACATGCTTTATTTACGCATCTATATCTGTATAACACATACATCTGTACATATTATGTATAACACGCAATGTATATATATATATATAATTCGATTGGATCTATATCTAAGCATTTGGCTTAGCTTCTAGCCCTTATGTTGGTTATTACATAAAATACAATTCTTTATCGATTGAACTACACAATACTTTTATATCTTTCAAACGCTGTTTATAATTTAGCGGTTTCGGCAGAAAAACGTGATCAGTTTGCAGTTTTCTGTATCTCTGATGAAAAAAAAAAGGGAGCGAAAAAGAAAATAAAAACAATGATATCGAGCTTTCTATTTGTTCTTCATATCCTTCATTCATGTGTCTAGTAGAGAAGGAATAGAATTTTGGGCCACAGAACTCTTTTTCTTTGTATTGAAAACATGCATGAAAATATTCATTTTGTTTCCTGAACTTATATAAAGTAGATCTAAATAATTTATTTTCAAGAAGGGTGACTTACATATTTTTCTGCGGGTGTTCCACTCTCCTGGAAACGAGAAATAAATTTGCTCCAGTTTTAGTTTATTTTCTTTTTTGGCTCCGTTTCTTCATATGAAAGAACGGTTGATGAAAAACTTCCACGGAGAACATTTCTAATTTTTTTTCGAGTATTTTTCGACATAAATAGGAAAAGCCTCCTTGAAGTATTAGATAAGAATGCCTCAGTGAGCAGCAGTAAGACAGTAATAACATGCTTTTAATAATGGTCTATTTTCAAAACATTAAACAGAAATTAAGTGATAAATAAAACAAAACAACTCAGAAAATATTGATAAAATCAACCACAAACGATACTTTTAACTGACAGTCTGTTTAAGATATCTAATGCAGGAGATTCTAAGCTAGATAACCAGACAAATATATTTGAAACTTAAACGGTACAAATTTTTTCTGCTTAAAAACAAATGACGAAAAACTAAATTGCATTCATTTGCAAATAAAGTGTGATATTTTTTAAAAAACTTTTTATGTTAAAAATAATCACTTTCTTTTTAAATCTAAGGTAACGGAAGTACGGGATTCAAACATATTAAAATTTTAGTTTTCTTTTGAGGCTACAGAGTAAGATGTAGAAATTAAATCTGCATACGTTATGTAAAAACAGTTTTAAGATATTAAACAGTTTTAAGATATTCTTCAATTTTTTAAAGAAATATTGAACAAATTATTCAATAATTTCGGGATAAAGAAAACATGTTTTAATTTCCACTTGCTAGTTTTGATTAAGGTACATGGGAATTTAGGGGACCGAAATAAAACCGAATAAGATTTTTTTTATCACATTCTGCCCTGAAAAGGTGAAAATGTTCAGAAAAGTAGGTAAGCTAATTCACACGCAAACACACACACAATAATAAATATTTAAAGAGATTTGGGGTGAATCATTCTTATTTATGTATGCTCAAAATAAATAAACATTTTAACTGACAGTAGAAATCATATAAATATTGAAATTAATATTTTGAAAATTCAGAACAATAACGAGAGCTAGATGTTTCGTACAAATTGTGAATGATCTTAAGTAAATTATTTTGATATTTTATGATAAAGAATTAGAATTTGATATAAATTTCAACCTCTCATTCAACTGTTTTCAGAAAATGAACAAACTTGATTGAACGCAGATAATTTTCGCAACCAGCAAATTTATTTAGAAGCCTTTACCTTTGTGGCTACAACGACCTCAAAGTGAATACTGCTACGCTGTCTTCAGCTTTGCATAATTCTTCTCAGATTTAAAATAAACAGGAAAAATTTTTCTTAACAGAACCTTCAAACGAAAATTCACCCTTTAGTAATAGGGTTCTTATGTAGGTATCTTTCTTAAAAAATAACAACAGAATTAACACTGGGGAAAAACGTATCAATTAATATTTCACAATTAATGCCATCGAATTTCAAATATTATCTATTTTAATATTTAAAAAAAGGATAAAATTAAGAAACAACTTCTTGTAGCACCTTTAATATTATCTCAAGGGTGAAAAAATTTTTGAGGGAAGCTTCCTTTCTTGTACTCATACTTTTTTAAATCCAAAATACTGTTAGAGGAGAAAAAATATGTCAAGAACAACGTTAGTTCTTTCCACACTTTTTCATTTATATGTCTCCCCAAAAAGTGGAGGGTCTCTTTTCTTGCGTAAAGATAGTAAATATACACATAAGTTTATCTTGACAAGAATTTTCAAAAGGAGCTCTGAAGTAGTTGAAGGAAACAGTAAATATCTTGTAATATATTGCGTTCGCTTGTTTTATGTTCTGAAATTGAAGTATTTCTTTGTTGGAGAGGTGAGAGCTTTCAAATCGTTGTAGTGCATATAACGAAATTTTTGAAAAGAAGTTGTAACAGGCATTAGCTGTAGAATAAAAGTGAAATTATATTTGAAATTATTTATGATGTCTTTTTCATCGAAAACACTAGAATGTTAACGTGAACAGAACAGACAGCAAAAGTGTTAAAAGATAAAAATAATGAATAATTTTTGAATGGACTGAATATTAAAAACAATCCAAATGAATAGAAAACAAAACGCTTTAAAAAACTGTTATTAAAAGATAAAATAATTTAAACTTAATAAATTAACACAAAAATGGCTTTTTTTAATCCTTTGTCCGCCCTCGACCTCTCGGCCATAAGTCGACGAACACCCCAATGGAAAAAAAAAAAAAACGATAGCTTTGTCAATAATATGTAAAAGGTGAAGAATTAAGAACAACAGTACAATTGCTGGTTTGCTCTCCAGTCATAGGCACTCTGGGAGTAGTCATGTCCCATGGCAAGTCTAAAGTAGGCCACTCCGACTCTATCACTCTAGGCAGAGAAGTAGAAATTCTAGTTGATTTATTCAATAGTGAGTTTCATTTTCCCCCAGAAGCTCGCTCATTATACAGGCAGGAACGGTTGGATTTAATAGAGCAGGAAATATATCGCTTTTTATGTCGCAAAGGTAAAGGAGGATCAGGTTGCTTCATTTCAGAACCATTCTTGGTCAATATATCTGTCCGCTCATTCCCATATATCCCGCAATGGCTTGGGATCCACTGAAGAGCAATGCAGTTCTTGGTGTTCAATCAAGCCTATCAATCTTATCCATGCAGTACATAAAAAGGTACTTATCGGCAACAACCACTTGAGAATAGCTTTTCTTTCATTAATATAATTTAACATATATATATCAGGCTCCTAAAAATGTTTGATGACTCCTAAGATTTTGCAACTTTTTCGATCTCTGGTAATGAAAATGGACGTTCTCTTCTCTCCCTCTGGCTTAAGCTGTCCTGTGCATGTCTTTGACGTATACATAAATTAAATGTTCAATGATTTCAAATGCCATTGGCTCGGAGTTTCGAGTAAGAGGCTTTGTTGATTCAAAAAGGCATTTTGTTAAATCAATTTGGTTGAATAAACAAAATAAAGCTACTAAACTGTTTAACCAAAGACATTTTGTTAAGTTTAACAAAACGTTTTTTTAGCTTGTATACACTTAAAATACCATGCGTTGTAAGTTTTGAGTATTTTTTCATGATGACAATTGTTTAAGTATAAAACATTTTTGTCATTCTATAATGAAGTCATAATTCTTTCAAGGTATTATAAATATGATGATGTTTACAAAATTTTTATTTTCTTGCATAATTGTACAAAGGAAAAACTAAAAACAACGCTACTGTATATAAAAATGGAATATAGTTACCTTGTTCTAAGTTTCAAAATGAAAAGTTGGCAGATATGCATAACGTGTTTTTAGTTTAAAAGAAAAAGAAGGTTAAAACAAAAATCTTTTTAAATATTTAATATCAGGGACACTTATAGGAAATGTAATAGAAAGAGTGAGACGCGCGTTCCACAGCCCTATTATTTGAACAAAAGCGGTCGCAAGAGCGACGATTTCTATCCCGGGAGCATCTTGTGCGGTCGGAAGTGAGAAGTAATGCGGGCCGCAGTAGCCCATTTGGAAGAGGCGTCGGACTCGCAGCCGAAAAGTTGTGAGTTCGGTCCTGGGACCAACCAAAGTCCACCTAACGATAGGTAGTGATGCCATCTATCGGCTCCTGAATGAGGTAGAAATGAACTGTTCGGGAGTCTGTGGTAGAAATGGCAGGTACTGCCGCTATCGATCTTATATGGTACAAAATACTACAAAGCAGAGGGGCCGAAGCCCCCATAATCTATGAAAAACAAGACAGATAGACGAGACGTAACCCAATATGATAATTTCGGACTGCGCGAAAGGTTCATCCTTCTTCAATAGCAAAACAGTTGCACCGTCTATACACAAGCAGGAAAGATAGAACTGAAATAAGTAAAACAAAAACGTGTGTTAAAAACAGTTAGAATGAACAATGTTAGCTATTATATAACTAAAAAAATGAAGCATTACACAGTGATATATTTTGCACAAAGAAAAACACGCATGTGTATTAGAATAATAAATAAATAAATATAAAAGAACCAGAAGTTCAGTGAGACCCCCCTTCCCCCCTTTTCACTCAGTATTTAAATGCAGCTTGACAAAAAATGTCAAAACTAGAGCTATAATTAATTTTTAACCAATAATCAATGAATCACAGAACACTAAAAAATGAGCAGTTTAAAAGGGAAAATTTTCAATTTGAGCCATAAATGGCCTTTAAAACAATAAATGTGTTCCATTAAATAAAAAAGAGGCACAAAAGCGCAAAGTTGCTGATACAATTTTTATTTATTAAATAAATTTTCATAGTAAGTATGAAATATTGCAGGATATCTTAGAAAATCATGAAGATTGATAAGTTTGGTAAAATAAGCTAGACAAATCGAATAATATAATAAAAAGTATCAATTTGCATTGTCAGTATAGTAGATAAATATTTATAAATTAGATTTCAGACTCCTCGAATATATGTAGAAAAATAGAAAACATTAATCAAAAATATATGTCTAAATAACTTTCTCTTACAAAATTAGATTAGAAGGTATCGGTAACTTTCTGGTTTATTTTACTTACTTCTGTTTAGATCAGTAACATCAATAAATACAAAAATTAGAAATAATTTATCTTTGTAAACATAAACGCAACACAATAATATAAAAATCCGAGTATAAGTTGCAAAATAAATGTTTTATTGAAAATGAACTAAACATAAGGCTATGGTTGAAGTTTCTATAATAATAAATTTGCTTCATTTTCTAATCCGCTCAATTATTTTTATCTAAAGCTGAATATATGTTTATTGTCGCAATCGTTCAGCCATTTTTATCAACATGGAATAAAAGTATTACTGGAGATATCCTTTGGGAGGTAAGTTAGTCTTGTATCCGAAAAAGCACCATGGCTTTGATTTAATACTATTGGCAACATCAAAATGTCTGCTAAAATGTCTTTTTACTTTCCGAACATGTACCATGTAAGGAAAGTATTGTAATCATGAAAAAATTCGAATTCGAGATTTTGGTGTATTTACTAGGGATCGACCGATAGTATCGGCAGCCGATAGTATCGGCGCCAGGTATCGGTATCTGTTCTTTCGATTCTAAAAGTATCGGGAAAGTATCGGTTTCTGTTGCTTTCATCCAATTTCACCGATACTTTTCAACCGATACTTCGCTTTTCAGAAGAAAAACACGCAGTCGCAATACCATTCTAGAATCTTTATTTTGGTAATGAGATGAGAGTCGTCGTTTCATTGGCACATTTGTTTGCGCAAGTGTTTTCGAACAGTGTTTTTTTTTTTAATTCTAACCATCGCTAAATGGATTCGTATCACCAAGTGTGGTCGACATTATGGACGAAGAATCGTTAGATGACAGTTTAACAGGACGATCGTCTATTCTTCTAAACGAGTTTTGTCTGAGAAAATTAATCTGGACCAATTTGTGATCCCAACCAATATGTTCCTTACACCAGAGTAATCTCCATCAGCAAATGTAAAAGGTAATAAAAAGGTCATTCCGCATTTTGAAAGGTTTCAAACTACCACAGTCTGCAAGCTCATTTGTATGGTAATTTGCAGATATGTTAAGTATAGCAAAGGAAACGCTCTTATAAATGGACATTATTTTTGCAACATTAAAAATAGACAACAAACCAAGGTGAAATCAATAAAGAAAAGTTAAGTTTCCACCTATAAAAAAAAGTATGAATTGAGAAATGCAGAAAATGCGACAATAGCTCAAGTGATGAGATATGTTATTGTCTGGTATATGTTGGTAATTTTGAATACAGGGAATGTTTCATTCAATACGTAAGAATCAAAATTTTGTAAATTAACAAAAATAAATACGTACTTATAAATATTCAATTCTCTCGTTTCAGGTAAAAAATATTCACCCTTCGTCAGCTAAAAGAAAAAAAAAAGTAGGAAAATCCGAAACGCTTTCAGATTTTAAATATGCACTAAAGAACTATTCACGAAAAACGTATCATAATACATGCGTCTTCCCTATTTTCTTTCCTTATTCTATTTAGTTGGAATGTGTATCATTATTCATTAGTGTGCCGTATACTTCTCCCTTGTTCTATGAAACACATCTTTGGAATTGAAATCTATCTTAAAATCGCCCACTAAAACTGTTTTACAATCTTCGCCAGGCATGTTCTAACTATAATTTTCTAGTTCCTAGCCAAATTCGGAAGATATCACCAAGCTCAGTTTGGTCTTGCAGTTGATTTTTGCCAGCAAAAGGAAAGATCAATTATAAAAAATTGCAAACCTTGTGCGACTTTCAAGATTTTAATCTACCCCCCCCCCCCTCCTCCGCGTTATTTGGCAAACACATTTGAAAAGATCTTCACTCTGTCAGTTCATGTCTACAAAACCTGTCAACAAATCATGTCGTCAAAGTCGCGTAGACAAAAATTTGGGACTGAACGAAATAGCACCCTAGTGCTAAAAAGGGAAAAAAAAGGTTTTACCAACTACAAACACAGTAGAGTGAAGGCTGATAAAGCAGAAAGTGGAAAGAGCAAATCTCAAAAATGTTGCTATTCAGAACTGAACAAAACTGAGAACAAAACTGAACCCAGCTTAGGGATATTCTTTAAATTTGGCGAGAAATCTCCAAACTTCAGTAAAAAGTGTGTAATATGATAGACGTACCAGAAAGTCACGTGATGCCAACATGAGATTTTTTTACTTAAAAACTAATATTGACACAATTAAATGAGGAATTTGAAAAATAAATACACGAGACATTTTATCTGTTAAAAATTTTGTTTTATTTTCGAAAGATTTTCCAATTAAGTATACAGTATCATGAAATGTACATAAAATAGAGTTCAAAGCAGACTCATAACTCATGCTAAACCTGAAGTCCATAACATTGTACTATTTTAGGTTCAGTCATTGAGATCATAGAGTTCATTCTTGACTCTTGAGATTTTCCAATTAAGTATACAGTATCAAGAAAGACTCCAAACATCACCAAGAAAGAGTGGCAGCACAGCGATCTCCGTCCCATGCCCGTCCCAGCCTCCCAACCATGTTCGACATGAGTCTTCTCACTTCATACAGCTTCTCGATATCTCCTTATGTCTTCAGCAATGATAATTGCACTGGTTATTAGGTCACGTATTTCTTTTCTCAATTCGTAAATATTCACCTTTTCTCTTGATTTCGGGAGTTCATGAGCTACTGTTTCCGGTGCAGAATCGCTCTTCATGTCTTCAGCGATGAAAATGGCATTATTTATAAGATAACGTATTTTTTGTTTCAATTTGTAATTCCGGTTCTGCTCTGTTGGTTTCGGTTGAGCTGCTGCTATTTCCTGCGTCCAAGCGTCATCGCAAGCAAAACTTCTAGACCTCTTCTTGTATGGCATCATTTCGTGTTCCAATATTTGTTGAGTAGTAGGTCTTCTATATGGGTCCACCCTTAGAACGCCAGTCAGAAAGTTTAAAACGTGACAGCATTCAGATTTCTGTATTTCAGAATAGGGAAACCTTGCTTGCAGAATATTCTCAATTGCCGAGTCCTATAAAAATTTACAATAAATGTGTTATTTCAGTAATTTCTTTGCATTGCTGTATACAAATAGTTGTACTAGTGATTAAACTGTAATTAAAAGCAATATAGCCAGTTTTGAGTGCTTTTTATCTATTAGTTATGATATTCTGAGCTACAGTTTAGGTGTTTTGAAGTCAGCGAGTTAATAGCTATCCAGATAACTGTCTTTCTAAATGGTGAATCTTAAGCTCCGCTCTCCACAATTTTGGGTAAAGTTGTTCGTCTCTCGTATTAACTATTTATTAACACTTAGTTTGTGTGAATATCCGGGTTATACTTAGCAGCTTACTTCGAATATTTATGATAATTTTACGTTTACTTAAATGATTATTTGTAGAATGTTTCCAGACATACCTTTCTGAACCAAAATTAAAAACTTTTTCAATATACACATACAGCCCAACTTTAAGAATTTGCAAAGATAGTCTATTTTAAGGTTAAGAAATAGTCATGAAAATAAACTGTTATTGTGGCAAACAAGAGCTCATTATCTTGCATTGTAAAACTCTAGGTTTGCTCTTGTTTTCTCACCACTAAGGAATTAAAGCCCATTCTAAAAAACCGGAAAGAAAAATGAGGCTTGCTTTTTTTTTTTTTTTTAAATGGAGAGGTGCTGCATTTCCTTCAGGCTAAATTCTTTGAAACGTTCATCGCGTGCCACAGATCTAGAGACACTTTTTTGACGACAGCTGGCTGTGCCGGCACAGCCAGCTGAACATTTCGATCGTCCGCTATCTTGCTGGTAGTTAATTCGAGCGATGGCAACGGCTGCCCTTGTCAGTGCTGTTAAAAAGAATCGTGAGAATTTTTTTTACGGGAAATGACGTGCTAAAAAGTAAAGGATTCTCGTGGATCTATGTCACCCGCAACTATTTTTATAGAAATCAAATCTATTCTTCGTGACTGGCAACAGTCAAAACGTCATAGTTTGGTGTTCCCAAAGCGGGAACACTGCGCGTTAAAGGGTTAAAGTTTTAAAGTCAGATTAAACCGATCAAACTAAACCGAGGCCTAGTTAGCCTGCGCGGCAATCTGGCTCTAGTTAAGTAGTTTCACGACGTGATGGTGGAAACGATTTCAGCGAAACGAGTCGTCATTGATCAGTCTAATCGAAACTGGCTCTGGCTCTGATCTTTTTCGGTAATCAGGCCCTGAAGAAAAGCTCATTTTTAACAGCAAGTGCTTTTGTTTTTGTAAAGAAAAAAAAACAGTTATTTGTATATAATACCAACATTAATTTTTTTAAATGAAAGCTAGAAAAGTGAAAGTATCAGTGTGAAGCAAAAGCACTTTATTTCTATTTTACGATGAGAACAACTTAATCATTATGGGAGATGGCCCGTCAGATCTCCGACCCCCCGACCTACGGGCCTGACTGTCTTTATGATTCGGTGTTTGACTTTTTTCAACTTTCACTTATTTGATAATTCCTTCCGAATTTTTTCACAAGTACTCTTCCTACATAAACGATCTTTTATCGATGCACGATTCTATTAATCATTTTAAGCACCAAAAGATGGTGCAACGTTTATACATAGAAAAGTTGCAGCTAATCTATTACCATTTTATGGTTAACTGTCAAACTCCTACTATTATATTCGGAACTCGGAAAATATAACAAATTTCATAGATTGGGGGCCCCCAAATCTATCAATGCCGGTGCCTATATTGGTCATAATCGGGCGCTGGTGAAGTGTCTTCATTATCGGAGTCAGTTTCACTTTCCTGGCCCCCATTTTTATCACCTGTTACTCTTTACTCTTCCACTAAGTGGTCTGTTCAAAAATTAAAATTTTCTTCAAAACTAATGAAAAAAATCAAAGGTAAATCTGAAATATTCGCTATGGGAAGATAAGCTCTTCGTTATCTGGAGAATGTTTATAGTGCTATTTAAGCATCAAAGTTACGTTTCCATGAAAAATTTCGTTATAGGGAGAAATTCGTTGTAAGGAGACTTCGTATAGATACGATAGCTTGATGTCGTGAGAAGTCTAGCTCTGATATAGATTCGCGCTAAGAGACACGTTTTAAATTTTTATTTAAAAAATTGGCGCAAGGACATCTGATTCGACTTGGGTATGATATAGATATCAAAATTGATGGGGAGACCGTCCTTGACATCGTTTGATATTTCAGGGGATGACGACCTTTAAAGTGTTAAGCAGATATGGGTAACCTTTGAAAAGTTGTGGGCCAAACTTTAGGATGTTAGCGAAGTCGCGGGCCAAACTTGCGGATTTTATTGCGGCGGGCCGTATAATAGGGATTTATATGGCATATTCAATGGTTTATACGGAGTTTTCAAATGTTCCGCTGGCCGGATCAAAAGTCGTGGCGGGACACGTCCGGCGGTTGCCCATATGTGTGTTTAAGTGTAATATTTCAGCCTTCGAAATACGTTTGAGGAATTTGTTTCAATTTAGTTTATAGAACTTCAGATATAGACATCTTAATTTGTCAGTCGGATTTTTCTTTAACCTTCATTTAATCTCGACATTTTTAAGCATCTTTTATTTAAACACTCCAAGGAGTAGCTTGAAAACAAACAAAAACATTTTTCTTCATATTGCAGCTGTTCGAACCCAAAATTAATGATACTAAAATTATAAACAAAAACTATATATATAAATAATTTATTTCTTCGCAAAGAAATTAACTCTTTGGTAGTGACATGAAAACTGGCGACTCCCGTGAACTTTAATTAGTTGGTCCAGAAATTAAATGATTCATTTTTAAAACATTACACACTATCAAAAGTTCGGATTATCAAACATTTAATGATTGTATTATCTATCAGATTAATGAGAGAACGTAGGATTTGTGTATCATTCTGTTTTGAGAAGTGTAATAATTATCAATATCTAATAATTTTTTATATTGTTAATTTAAAAATTTGAATCTGTATTAGTATAATTAGTGATACTAATTATTATTTAGTTTATTTCACATTTTGGGGTAAAAAGCATATTTCTTGTGAATAGTATTTTGTTCATATATAAGGAACATATAAGGACGTACAAAACGTATATATAAGGAACGTACATTCTTCGTACGGAAAAGATCAAATACATGGATCATCCGGATTAATTGTGACTTAACCCTGTCCGGAGAATCAAAATATTCGGATTTTCAAAAAGAATTTAAAAATGATCATATGAGTTCTACTAAAAAGAAATCTTGCTAAAACATTTAATAATTCCCTTAGTGGTTAAATAATTGGAGCAGATAAATAAACCATTAATTAATGTGAACTTATCATGCATTTTAAGAGAAGAATTTACATACGTATTTAATGAACAATATGTAAATACATATGTACTTACATTTTACTGTACAATTTATACATTATCACAAGTTAATGCAGTTTAAGAAATCTGAAAAATATTTTCATATGTGAAAGAATTATAATTGAAGAAAATCTAAATAAAACCTGCAACCTTTGAAGTTGAATAAATTTCATGTATTTACTTTTGTAAGCACAAAATCGAGGCATGAACCAAAAACAAAGACGCATATAGTAAGAGCAAGCATGACGCTGTTTTGGGCCTAATTTGGAAACCTTTTATCTGGCTCATAGCAACAAACAAGCGACAAAATACATGTTGAGAAAAATTGATTTAAATATTTGCACCAGTCGGCACAGGAAATGGATTCTCTTATTAATATATCCCTTTATCCCCCCCACGTGTTTGTGTTCTGTCAAGCCTAAATGAGGGGCATCTACCTATAGGGGAGGGCGGCTTGGGCGGAGGACTTTTTAAGGGAGTCTAACGCATATTCACGTAACATCTGGAGAAACTCGCCCAAAACTCGACAGCCACGCGAGGAGAAAGAATTCCGAACCTGCACACTAATAGGGCTATCACACTGAGAAAAATCCGACCAACTTTCCTTACAAATCAAGTTTCCAGCCGATTTTCTCCGCCGTTACCTTGACGACCGCGAACACCAACTTTTTCCATTCCGAAGGAAAAAATCCGAGTCGGACGAAATTTCGGCCAATCAGAGTACTTCTTCCTGCAACGTCATAAGCAATTTTGAGCAATGGCGACTATGTTCGAAGCTTGGCAGCTTGGCTCGATGTCAGAATCACGTGTAAATAAAATTATGGCCGCATTCAAGTGGACTTTGGATTTAGAGATTTCTGCCCATCCGATGCTGCCGAAATTGCTGCCGATCCGATGTAAATATACCAACGCACGATAAGTAAAATAAGAACCTGCACGCCAAACCAGCGATGCGATGACTATTTGGCGTCGGACAGAGTTTGTTTACTTTAGCAACCCTTAAAGATAACCACGCCTTCAAGTCCGTCGGAAAAGTTGGTCCAGCGCGAAGTTGCTCGGATTTTCCCTTTCGTGTGATAAGGCCATAAGACGCTTCCCAGTGCTCAGCTTTTTATAAATTCGGCCATTCGTCGGCATGATTGAATAGAAAAGAACGACTTGAACTACTGTAAATTCACACTTCAATGTATCCACTGCTTTTTCTTTTTAATGCTTTCTACTGGGCTCAAATTTCATTATGCTGTTATTCATTTTAACGAGAACTACACTCTCGTTACGAAAACTGCCTAGAATACAGATGTAGGTTTAAATGACATTAAATTATGTAAAGTATCGGTATCGGTTAAGTATCGGTTTCGGCCGATACCATAACTTAAAAGTATCGGTATCGGCTATTTCTGAAAATGAATTTTTAGGTAAAGTATCGGTATCGGTCATCGGCGAAAATATGGTATCGGTCGATCCCTAGTATTTACACGTTTTGGGGTCTTCTGAATTCATTTACTCTATTTTTACGATATGTATGTGTGTATGTGTGTGTGTGTGTATGTGTGTTTGTGTGTATGTGAGTGAACACGATAGCTCCTGAACGGGGCATGCGATTGAGCTCAAATTGGGTATATATGTTATAAACCACCGTCGCAAGACCGGTATTGATTTTGGTGTGTTACATAATGGCCTATAGGGAGAAATTCTTTAAAATGCGCTAGCGTTTAAACGGTACTTCTGATTGAGCTCAAAAAGTGTATATATGTTATAAACCACCCTCGTAAGACCGGTATTGATTTTGGTGTGTATAGGACTTTTAGTTTTTCTACAGGGCTACGACAAAGATTTCTTTTACATTATGACCTATGGGGAGAAATTCTTGAAAGTGCGCTAGCGTTTAAACGGTACATTCCATTGAGCTTAAATTTGGTATATATATTTGAATTATTCATCGATTAAAATTTATTTAAATGCTTGGTAATGATCTTAATCGTAAGTGTTCGGAAAGTCGAGTGGAGTCACTCCAGATTTTTTTTCATAGTTTGAGGTTTTAGAGCATTTAGAACAGGATTTCTTAGGATTAAGAAGAATGAAACATAATTAACTCCATTCTCATGAACCTACTATGGAAACCATAAAATTCTAAAAACTCGAGGCAGTACTATTTTATGGCACAAGTTTGTGAATCAAAAAATAAAAACAAGGGATTGGACGATCTGAAAAAAAAAAATTATCTTACCTACTAAATTTGTGAATTTGAACCTTCCAGCGAATGAGCCTGCTCAAACTTTACGATAAACGTAACACTTCTTCTTTTCCCACAAATTAAAAGTTTACGGTAATTGTGACATTTCTTACCTTTTTTACTCATATTTAATGCAGAAAATGTGGAATTACATTCAGTTGAATGATATTCAGTTTCTATCATTGACGAAGAAATTCTTTTCTAACTTTCCACTTATTGTTATTGTAAAATATCTTAAATTCGCAGCAGATTAACTGATGTGCCTTGATGGGTACAACACAAAACATTTCAGCGTGCTTTCTGAAAGATAACCGCACAGATTTGCTCATTCATCTGGCAATACAAACGTTTAAAGCTGTATTGTATGCGACGTAAAAAATACTTCCGTTACCTTTCCATTGATAAAACTGGAATATATTTTGATTTTATAAAAATTAGTTTAAAATTATACAAACAAATTTAAGTGTTTTATTAAGTGATTTTTCAAACACATACACTGAAAAAAATCTGCCAAATTTACAGAAAAAAAATGTCAGCCAGGACGCCAGTTTATTTCCATTTTTTTTTAATAGAAGTTTTCGGTAAATTTTACAGATTCTCAGTTTATTTTACAGGAATTTTTCGTATACAGAAAAAAATACGGAAGACTTCTGTAAAATATACAGAAATAAACTGGCGTCCCGGATGACATTTTTTCCTGTCAGCTTAACATACTTTTTTTTGCAGTGTAAGTAAAATTTAAGAATGAAATATATGAACTATTCTACGTATAAGAATATTTACATTTGACTTTTTAGGCAGACTTCTTATTTTGACCATCATCTTCAGTATTAATATATAAGTAACTTAGTGGCTACGCTGCACAGCAGTCAACAAAAGACACAAAATCTAGCCTAAAAAGGATGACCAATAAAACACTCCTTTAAAAATAAATGAATAACACAAATACGAAAATTGATGAAGTATGAAGTAAAGTACAAGTTTATTTTGGAGGCTGTAACATACACACAATTGGATTAAAAAATATCAAGGTTAGTTACAAATGTCAACAGCAGGTTACGATACATTCAATAGTTCCGAATATTCATTATAAAGGCTCTAATAGAACTTTGGAGTACAACGCTTTTTGGTGGCAACATTTGTAACTAACTTAAAAATTTCTATATTGCATATTTACAGCTTTCAAATTAACGGACATATTATTTACTAGTAAAATAATATATATTGTATTAAAATAATAAAATACATATTATTTTACTCGTCGACAGATCTTTGTTATCTACACTGCAAAAAAAAAAGTCTGTTAAACTAACAGAAAAAACACTGTCAGCCAGGATGCCATTTTATTTCGTATATTTTATAGAATTCTTCCGTATTTTTTTCCTTATATGGAAGATTTCTGTAAAATAAACTGACTTTTTTTGCAGCGTAGTTACTCATATTTAAAATCATGGAGTCGGTTGGTGGACATCTTCAACAAAACAGATATACTGATCACACAAATGAACAACATAGTATTTTCTAAACCGTTATTTTGGAACCTGAAATTAGTTTGATCTGTCCAAAAATTTTCCTGCATAAACAGTCTCATACCGTAATGTTACGTATAGCGACAAAATACCTATGTAAAAATTCTCTCGCTGTATCTTTGATACAGTTACAAAGGAATAGAGCAGAATTTACTTTCACAGTCGAATAATTTTTACAATGAGATTCTCTTCAGAAATGACTTTTCCACAGATGTTTGTGCCAAAGTATTAAACATGCAATCATCTTATCGATAAAAATGGTAGACAGGAATCGGATATCCATTTCGACATTCTGTTCATCATGTTCAAAATATTACGAATATAATCGAATAAATTTGACGCTACAAAAAATATCAACAAAAAGTGACAACCTATCTGCATTTATTTATTTATGAGCCTCGAATGCAAATACGGAATAAGTATGATTGCTTTTTTCTGCTTCATTGCCAAATACATGAATAAAACGATAATGGAAATCGATAAGAAATATCCATTGCATATTATCGATAAACTAATATTTTCTCAACAAATACAAAATACAATTTTCATACTTTTAAAAGTTTCATTATTATTTAAGCTTAATATAAATGATTTTTGTGTCAAAATCGTTAAACATATTAAGTATTTTTCTTTTTAAAGATTTCAGTAAATTTTTTATATTTGTAATTCAGTAAATAATTTCAGTAAAAATAGCTTTCAGTAAATGCAAAGTAAGGATGAAATGCATAATATTTCAGCTAAAATATTTTGCGGTAAAATTGGACTTATTGAAATGTTTGATACACTGACCCTTTCAATGTTGATTAACCTAAATCATAGAAAAATAGAATGTCGAATGGAAAAAAAAACAGGGTGGTGATGATATAGCAATGTCCTTCCATAGACTGGATTTTAATGTTCTACTTAATAACCGGATGTATTATTCAAATCTTTCACCAAGATTCAATATGTTTGCCAATTCATTTATAGTTTTACCAAATTCCAAATTACCAAAGTGGGGGTAAATTTTGGTGAAGAACAAGTTACTTATTCATATAGTGGAAATGTCGAATCCTCAACGGTTATAAATCCATAATTTGTTTATTCAGCTCTATAGGTTTATAGAATTTTATTGTTAAATAATTTTAAAAGTTTCTAAGCCTTTAATTTGTTCTATAACTTTGGACTATCCTTTTTGAATAAACAGGATTAATTTAATCTTATAAATAAAAATGAAATTCTGTTTGTTTGTTTGTTTGTTTGTTTGTGGATTTGATTCGTATACAAATCCACAAAAATGGACCTATCGGCCTGAAATTTAGGACAGATATGTAAAATAATATAGAATAAATCGTAGTCCACTTTAAAACTTTGAAAGTCCACCAGTTCCCGGAATTTAAGAGATTTTTTTATGCTCTTCACGCAAAAATCTTTCCGTAATTGTAACCCCTGTAGTGAAAAAAGTGTGAAATAAGGATCGTGGTTGCCATGTGTGGCGATTTTGCTGAATAAAATGTCGTTCGTATACAAATCCACAAAAATGAACCTATCGGCCTGAAATTTAGCACAGATATGTAAAATAATATAGAATAAATCGTAGTCCACTTTAAAACTTTGAAAGTCCACCCGTTCCCGGAATTTAAGAGATTTTTTATGCTCTTCACGCAAAAATCTTTCCGTAATTGTAACCCCTGTAGTGAAAAAAGTGTGAAATAAGGATCGTGGTTGCCATGTGTGGCGATTTTGCCGAATAAAATGTTTTAAATTCTCAAAGTAAAAATAAAAGAATAATAATGATTTTTTTGTTGTTGTTAGTTTATATTCGTAAGGTTATTTTTTTTAAAATTATAATATCGTGTGCATGGGAAATCAGAGCAGGAATGTAATGCTTTACACGCAAAACAATAAGAATTGAAGATTTCCGAGGCTAATGTGTAAATTTTTTTAGTTTGGCGAAAAAATAAAATGGCTGAAATATGGATTTTGAGTAAGTGAGTTCTGGCGGTTTGCACAGTTTTCGGCTTGGCGCAATTTATTGAGAGCTTAAGGAAATAGAATTTTGAAAGGAAGTGCAAAGGTTTTATTAGAATACAGCGTTAAATTTTAATGATCCGTGAAGAAATAATGCAGTTATTAAGGGATTTCAAGCGATCTAACTTCAGAATTCTCGCCAATTGAGCACATTGATTTAAGTTGGGGGAATTCCGCCAAATTTCAGAAAATTGAAATCTTCTCATTTAGTACATGGGAGTAACGATGAATAAAACACATTATAGTTGATAATTTAAAAAAAAATCGGCTGTATTACGGAATTCCAATTTTCAAATAAATGCGTGCTACTCTTTGGCGGTTGAACCATTTCCCATATTGATTGCTGCTAAGTCAATGCTTCGAATGATTCCCTGAAAAAACTCTTGCAAAATGGCGTATGCTGGCCCTTTGGCGAGGCTTAGATTTGAAACTGGATTTTATTTGAGACTGGTATATATAATAACACTGGTTATAGATAAAAATGAATGTTGGTATGTGTTTATGAGGTTGAAAAACTCCAGCACCGTTGAGCACCGTTGCACGATGAAATTTGGTTCACCTAAGTCTTTTATGATGGAGAAGGTTTTTATGCTATCCGTTTTCCTTAACTTGCCACTTGGTGCCGCAACACAACGTGGAATTCTATTCCGTTTAGCCGTTTGCTATGCGAATATCGTCCAACCGATTTCGATGAAATTTGGTACACGCGAATATTAGAACACGGAGAATATTTTTCACTATCCATTTTGCTGTAACTTGCCGCTAAATGGCGCTGCAAAGCATCAACTTCTATACCGTTCGACCGATCGGCATAAAATTTTTTATACTTACACATTTGAGCACGAAGAATATATTCTAACTGCGTTCCTTTTGTTGTTACTCACCACTAGATGACACTGCAATGCATTATTATTTTAACTCGCCACTAGATGACGCTGCAGCAGGCCAAATTCTTGACCATTCAAACGGTCGCTATGAAAATCAGTATACATAGCTATTTGAACAATGAGAATATTTTGGCGTCATCCATTTTGCTATAACTCGCCACTTGACGGCGCTGTAGCAAATCATTACTTTAATTAACTACTAGATGGCCCTGCAGTGTATCACTTCTTGACTGTGCAAATGATCGTTATGAAAATTGGTATACATAGATAGTTGAACACGGTCGCTATGAAAATCAGTATACATAGCTATTTGAACAATGAGAATATTTTGGCGTTATCCATTTTGCTATAACTCGCCACTTGACGGCGCTGTAGCAAATCATTACTTTATTGAACCATTAGATGGCCCTGCAGTGTATCACTTCTTGACTGTGCAAATAATGGCTATGAAAATAGGTATTCATAGATATTTGAACACGGGGAAGAGTTTGGCGCTATCCATTTTCCTATAACTTGCCACTAGATGTCGCGTCAACACATGAACTTCAGGACTGTCCAGCCGATAGTCATGAAAATTCGTATACATCGATATCTGAATGCGAAAAATATTTTCGCCGTATCCGTTTTGCTAAAACTCGCCACTAGATTGCGCTACGCCGCATGGCCTTCTGCACCGTACAAACGATTGCCTTGCAATTCGGTATGCATGATTATTGGACACAATATAACGCGATATCCATTTTGCTATATCTGTTTATTACAATGAATAGTAATCACCACAAATCGTAATATCAAAAAGTCCATTCATTCCCGTGCGAAGAACGGGTACTTCAGCTAGTAATAATATAAAATTAAAAATAAAGGGTGAATCTAAACTCTTGAGCAAAGCTTTAAGGGGTGATAGGGCACATAATAAGGAATCAGAATCACATAGCAATGTGGGGTCAAAAACTCAGTTTTCACTTACCTGGTAATAATCACTTTGTGAAAAGTATTGAAGTGTTCGTCTAATGTCTTAACCAAGTTTCATAAAGAATAGGCTCGTCTCCAAAAATTTCATCCGTGAAATAAAATAGAATTTTTAAACTAAGAATTTCAGTCTTCTGTTTTCGGAGCAAAATACATTAGTTTCTGACGAACAATGATCGGAAAGTGCACTGTTGTTTCCGCACTTTTTCCAAAGTGATTAACAGCTACATGAAGACGATGTTACCGACCCCACATTGCTATGTGATTCCGATTCCTTATTAGCGACCTATCACCTCTTAAAGTTTTCCAAGAGTTTAGATTCACCCTGTATATGAAACAAGCATAAAAAACAAAAGAAACTGTCCAAATGTTTAGGAAGCGATTCAAAGTTTCTTGCGTCTTCAAAAACTATCCATCAATTTATTTGAAAACGAAATGTGATTGTTTGTTAATGGAAAATTGTTTCATTTAAACGGTTTTAATGTTAGTTTTATGGATGTATTCTACATGTTTTAAATTTTTTGAAACATTTATGTTCTCTAAAAGAATTATAAATGAGAACTCGTTGCATCTATGTTATGTTCATCTTAATATTTTTTTCTGATTATTGCGGGTAATGTTTGGAGCGTTTGGTGGAATTTATTTGAAGATTAATTTTTTTTTCAATGAAGTGATAGCGTTTTATAGAAACCGCTTTAGTTTAGATATTATGTTGATGCGAATGAAGATGGTGAATTTATGTTGGTATCAAGATTTTCATGGAATAACAGATACAATAAGTTCATGATCCATGTAAATTGAGAACCACGGATAAGAACATATAAAGGTAATTATTTTAAAGAATGCGAATTTAACGTTAAAACTACAGAAATAGGAAAACATAAAATGTTTATGAACTCTAGCAATTAAGAAGACTTAAATTATGACTACTGACTATTCACTGTCAACTATCAACAGTAACAAAAGATTGAAAATTTTATAAACTACGAAAACATGAAGCTTCTTTGCACACTACATAGTCAGTCAAAAAGAATTAATAAATCGTGCATCACCGTTTCAGGTGCTACTGCATCACGAATTTATCTGTGGGCGAATTACAAAACTTGTTCCACCGTCGACACTTTTAGTTGGTGAAAATTGTCTCATGTAGGGCTTTAGGAACTGTTGCTATTGCTATAGTATTGAGCATTTATTTTCGGTGTTGTGTTGCTGGCTTGAAGAATCCGCTATAAATTCTCGTCGATTAAAGTGGACAACGCAATGAATTTTTTTTTTTACTAGCACAGATAGAAAGGAAATTAAAACAGTCAAGGGATGAGTGGGAATCGAACTCACGAATGTACACTTAGGCAATTGGCTTGGAGAAGGACAGACCTATATCTTCGACGCCGCCCCAGTTCACTTCTTTAGGAACTTCTGCAACAAGGAAAACGTTTTTTCGAAAATTATTTTGTCTGTGTGAATTTAGAAAAGTGTTTTAGTTTGATTAAGAAAAATAAATGTTATTTTTTTAAAATTCGAAAACTTAACTTTTTATTATCGTTTTGGTGCAACGAAATTTTTTGTTCAATAAACAATATAACATAAATTTTTTTTTTACTAGCACAGATAGAAAGGAAATTAAAACAGTCAAGGGATGAGTGGGAATCGAACTCACGAATGTACACTTAGGCAATTGGCTTGGAGAAGGACAGACCTATATCTTCGAAGCCTGGTTCACTTCTTTAGGAACTTCTGCAACAAGGAAAACGTTTTTTCGAAAATTATTTTGTCTGTGTGAATTTAGAAAAGTGTTTTTGTTTGATTAAGAAAATTAAATGTTATTTTTTTAAAATTCAAAAACTTAATTTTTTATTATCGTTTTGGTGCAACGAAATTTTTTGTTAAAAAAACAATATAACATATGTTGAGAATCTATTTCAACAAAACATTTTATTTTCTTCAGGGTGTAGATTGACGGTGTGCACATTTAAATGAAACAAATTGAAAAGAAAAAAATCTTTAAAAATAATAAAATTTCAAAAATTATTTTGAGGCACTTATAACTGTTTTTCATGCAATTTATAGGATTTGAGTATATTTTATCGTTATAGTTTTGTTTAATAATCCGAAGACCATTACATGCTAGATCCGCTTACCAGCTTCAAACGAGCAAAATAACTGTACTTTTAGGGTTGTAATTGCAGATGTATTCTGAAGGCATCCTTATTGTACGAGTCATCATACACCCAAAAGTATAAAACTGATTAAAAAAAAGTTGAAAGAACAATATGCATCTCTAGAAACAGAAAGAAAATATGAATGCACAGAGACTACTTTAAAACAAAGCCGAGTAGAGATATCCATTAAACCCGGCTCAAATGAAACAACTTTAGAGAAAACTTAGTAGAATAAATATTTCGAAAATGCATGCATAATTCAGCTGAATGCGGTACCTGGTATCTAAACCGTACGTCTACCTCTGAGGTAATCTCTCAGTATGCTAATAGAACGATCGAAATCCAAAGGATCTAGCCTCGGCTCTAATGTGCAGTTCCTTAGCTTGTTGTTGGCACTCAATGCTTTGAGATTAATGAGGTGCATTTTAGTGATGGCGCAACGCTTCCTGGACTAAATATTATGCTAATTTAGAATGATGCACTTATGCAAAGGATTTTCGAATTTCCTCGGAATATTACATTAAGGTTTGTCTAGTTTATGATCTAACTTCGTGAATTCAGAGAAAGGCTTTTAATTGCACTTATTCTGTACTTTGTTCTGAAGCGTAGCTAATTTGTGTTGCCAAACAATGTGTACGTTAATAATTGGATCTCAGAAGGCGGCGAAATTTTGCCGTAACTTTTCTGTGCTGTTTCGTAAAATTAAATGTCTGAAAAGGATAAAGGAATGGAGTATTAATACTCGCAGGTTCTGAAAGGAAGAGGGGAATAATGCTCGCCCAGGAAACGTGATATTGTGTTCTGGCACGATTCATGTATGGGTGAAGAGGAATAATTCTAAAATTTTGTACTGGAATGCTTAAAAGTAGTTGCGATTTAATGTTATCCCTAGTACCTCACTGCCTCTTAATTTAAAAAAAGTATGAATCGAAAGACATACCTTGAGGTTTTATCGGACGGTTTGAGAGCTCAGTCATCTTCAAGCACTTGTGATGAGATGTTACTTTTCACAGTACATGTGTAACACAGTGCTAAAATTTTAATGTAAAAGGTGATGATATTTTTTTTAGTTCGTTTTTTTGTATTTAGTTAGTTTTTAAAAAGGCTGTAAAAAAGAACTGCTGGTCAAAATGACTGACAAATCGCCAGAATATGTAGGAAGAAATGGGATTTTGCTTAGCAAAAGAAAAAAGTAGTTAAAAGATTGAACGGTAGATGACGCTAAAGGCATCGTAAGATATTGATTTAAAAAAATGACATGCAAACCGCACATTGCAATTGGGATAAAAAGCTGGGAACATGCAGTTCCTTTTTTACTTTGAGCCTGTGAAGGTTGTCGCGACTTATGTAACACAGTCACAATTTGATACACTCTAAGAGAGTGTACTGTGGAGATGTTGTATATTTTCGGGTAATACGAAAACAGTGGGCATCTACATAGTCAGATAACAGAAAAAAACTATCTGCGCACATAATACAAAACTATCTGCAAGCTCAGAATAGCTCGTAATAACAGAATACATAGTGCGTATATGAACATGTTCATACGTATACGCACACATATCTATGCAACGCGCTTGCGCTTTAGTGACTAAAAAAGTACTTCTTCTAGGTAGCTATCCATAAAAAAAAGAACAAAAAACTTACAAAACCGTGGAATCACCGGAAAATTATCTGTAAGACCTTTGAATGTATCCGCGCATGGCGTGCGAGCGTGCGTCTGCATTAGCTAACTATGAGACAGCATATACAGCATCTATTGTCATAGCAAGTCGTAGGTGCTACTAATTCAGAATTTTAATTTACTGATGATAACATCACTTTTTTAAAAAAACTATTTTTATTACCATCACGTCTGTTAATTAGTATCTTAGAACTAGTGTCAAACTACGAAATGTTTGAGACTCTTTCTGTTTTTCATTCAAATTGAATTGTCAAAATTGAATCATCAAATGTGCTTTGATTCCTAAAATCAAAGCACATTTAATTAGAAAGCACGAATAATTAGAAAGCGAGTTATAAATTCTTATTAGAAGACATCACAGTTTTGTGAAATCTTACTAAATATAAGAGATAGATCCGAAGAACGTCAGAAAATATAAAATAAGTAGTTTTTAGTTAGAGTTTTTGGAAAATCTCTTCAAGTTGTGTCAATACATGTTCCTGTGAACCCCCATACTAAATTTATAGGACTAGGACAAAATCCACTTCACAAATGCACATTTTACATATTGTTTTATTCATATAGATATTAAAACACTTAAAAAGTATGTCTATAAGCATGCACGAGAAAAATACATCTCATGATAGTGTACTTCAAATACTAACATTAAACACAATAACATTAAATTAAATAATGCCCTTTAAAGTTAAATTTATTTAATTTTTCGAGATGTACAGTGATATTTCAAGAATATTTATTGAATCATCTCTTTCTTTATTTCTTAATAAATATGGAATACAACTTCCGTTAGCTTTGAAATTGTTATAAGAATCCACAATGGAATTCAAATCATTCTCCCCGATAATTCTTTCCTTCAGAACGGTTCACATTTCATTATCAGTTTACGTAAATGGGATTACGTAAAGTGGACAGAGAAATCAGAATTAATACGGATAGGCTTTCTTTAAAACAAAATTCCGCCTGATGCTTAAATTTTCTTACTTTATTTCCTAACTATAATTTCGTAAATATATCCTTCCTGTCCCGAGAGAACTTTTTCCCTTTAAAGATATTCATAACTGTTATTCACGTCTTGCCCGATAGAAAATTTAATAATCGAATGCAAAGTGGGCATAATATTTCCTCAGAAGTCAGGAAAGAATTCAGCAAGACCTCGGAATTCATAAATTGGAATTCCTGATCAAGAAGGAGTCAGCTGAAATGAGGGTGAACGATATAGAAAATCGTAGATTTGATATTCATAATAAAGCAAAACAAGCATTTGCCGATTTTTTCAAATTAAAAAAAAAGCTTTTTCAGTCACTGTCTGTGATCTTTTCATTTCTATATAAATATTTTCTCTCCAGAATTTTGTCTTTCAAATATTAAACTACAGGAATCATTCAAACAATATTAAAAGAAAAGAATCTGTTATAAGAATGAAATAGAATATTATTTTCCCCAAAGGGCCTAGGATTAGTCTATGATACAACAAAAAATAATAGGCATACTATCCTTTTTAAGCGTATAATTTGCACAAGTGTATACTTTCAAAATGTTCAAAAATTCCCACATTTTATGTACAAATTTTGTACATATGTTTGGCTTGTGGCCAGTGCCTGCCCATTAGGAAAAAAAAAATTGTACATATGTTTTTGAAAAAAAATGTGCAGAATTTTCTAGCTAGGCTGGTGCTACAATTTTTGATTATTTATTTAAAAAAAACTGTACTTAATTTGGATAGCTATATAGTTGTCGTACAATAAATTAATTTGAGAATGTGGAGAGTGTTAATAATTATATACTGTGCATTATTTAAATTTTAAGCGCTATACTACAGTGCATTTGAATTTGAATTATTAATCCATCATTCATATAAATAAACAGGATTGCTGTTCATTACAATGTAAGTACATAATTATTGATTATTAATAAATTCACGTAAATAATTCTGAATTAAATTGAACAAAATCCAACAAGTGGAAAATAATGTGTATCGCTGATGTACACAATACGCATATGCCAGCTGTGTCACATTGCGACCTGTGCGCGCATTCCCTCTCTCTTTTTAAATTTTAAATGTGCACACAAATTGAGCGCGAAATTTTAAATGTAATTAAATAAAAAAAATCCAATTCTTAACCAGAGAAAATTACGCTAAAATGTGTACAAACGTACAAAAATATGTGAAATTGTGAGAATATCATAAATAAATGTGCGATACTCGTAGAGCCTTAAAAAACAATTAAATTTTTTTACAAAGAATTTCATATGTATAAAAATGTGAATAAACGCTCATAAGAACTTTATTTTTCGTTAATAAAAATACAATAATGTGTGGAAACTTGTTTAAATGCATAAATATAAATTTTAGAAAGTTTGACAAGAAGATTTCCCTTCTGACGTGCAGTCCTACGACTGACTGTTTTTTTTAAAATTTAATCCAGTTTAAAGATGGAACTATTTAACTGCCGCATATTAATACTGAAATAACTTCAATCCAGAGGTGATTTGGGACAAACAACCGGTTCCGCGGAAGAGTTATACGCTCCGCTTATGTCAGCACAGTAGCCACAGCCAATTAATAATTTTATACAATAAATATTAATAAGCTTGTTTCTGGTGGGATTAAAAAATGGAATTAGTTATACCAAATAGAAGAATAAGAAATGTGTACAATTTTACCCTTAAAAAATTTATTTACAGATTAAAAACTAAGATTCTTGAGTTACCATCATACGTCGTCTCGTGGGTGAGTAAATGCTTGGGCACGGGGACATAGCCAATGGACCGTCACAATGTGGAGTGACGCACCGGGAATGTCAATGTGTGGTCAAAATGTGGAATGAAGCCCAACATTTTCCCTCATTTCCGTCAAAATGTGGAAAAATGTTGCCTGGAGTCATGAGTCAAGACGTAGTAGTCCTTAGACGTAGTAGTCCTTAGTACATGCCAGTGGTATGGCGTAAACGACATGAAGTGTTGGAATCATTCTTGCCAGCAGGGGACTTTTCAAGTTGTCTTCTTCCGTTCGAAAGTCCATAACGTGAGATTATCTTTCAACAAGACAATACACCGTGCCTTCGCTCCCGAACTGTATTAAGATGGTTGGATGAGCATTCTATAGACTGCACGCGGTTTCCCAGCCATCAAAGTCACCAGACCTCAATGCCACCAAGCACATGTGAGATGTAATTGAGACAGATGTTTGAGGCTTAGTCGATCTTCCATTTAATCTTAGTGAATTTATTGTGGGGGGTAGTTCAGCAGTGGTGAATAAGCACGGCTTCTCATCGCTTCTAGTGCCTTATAGATTCCATACCAATACAAATTGTAGCAGTCATAAAAGGAAAAATAGTGCTACGCGCTACTAGACAGGTGTATCTAATTCAGTTGCTCTTCGGTGTAATCTCTCTCCCTTATTGCAGGAAATCATCCTACGTCGTCTTTGCTATTCCGGGGGGACATGAGAGACCCATATCTTACTGTGAGAGAACCTAATGAGCTTTTCGTACAACCTTTTCGTTAACCTAATGAGCTTTTAAGGTGCACTTAAAATATCCTTTTCCATACGGAGTTCGTCAGTACAAAGGAACATTTTAGTAACAGGAGATGAGCTTAACACCCCGGTAATAAGATGCAAAGTTTCGTTCTGAAATCGGTCAATCTTTACAACCATTCCTTTAGAGGCTGTAACTAGGGATGCGCAACAAAGTAATTTATTAACTGGAAAACAATGAAAATGAAAACGTCACTTTCATTTTCAGGTATTTGGGGGGTAATATTTAATGCTTTCAGAACACGAACGAATAACTTTATATTGTTTTTCAGTTTGATATTTTGCTTATATTACGTTGTTTTCTAGGAACACGTGCAGTGTTTGTCAAGCCTAATTAATGAATATAAGAAAATATGTATGATGGAGATTAGCTGTCACGAACTGCAAGGGTTGGTAGTCACATCGCCGAAACCTTACCCCTGTCAATATAGTAAGCTTCAGGAAACATTTATATTGAAAAGAGGATTATTACAGGAAATAGGATATATAATGCGCATTTTAAAATTGCAGAATAATAATTTGTGAATTAATTTTTTTTTCCAATTAGAACATGCAATGTATTGAATACAATGTAACATTACTTTTAATTTATTTTTAGCATCGTATTCATGTATTTAAAGAATTAACTCTGCTAACTGTCAGATAGCTGAAGAAGTTGTAATAACATGTGAAGAAATAAAATTTATATTTGATTAAATTTAATAGGAATGCCTGATAATGTATTAATTGCTTTCCAGTTTTACATTACTTTAAATCAAACAATAGACAGTTGAATGTGAAATCTAGAAAATACTGTAGCTTCGATGACAGTTCATATATTGCCTCAATGGTGTCCTACTCATTCTTCTATGAGCCAATAAAACATCCAATCAGGATTTAAATACACAAGCATTATCCGTCGAGCCGGAATTTTAAGATGCTGCCTCCAACATCCATGTGTGATCATCTTCTCATGCAACAAGGCCTATCTGATCCTGTAAATTTAAACCTAGATTACAATCATCAAAGTAATTGTCAGGAAGTCTGGATTTTCCACAGAATTTTGAGACATTTCTAAAACAAATTATACCAGAAGGAATTAATTAAGCAGGCCCAAGTGCAATAAAAGTAGTTACTTCTTAAGAAATTAGACCATTCGTCCTAGATCGTCCAAGAGATCCTTCGAAACCTAAGGGAAAGTCAGTAAGATCGGCTATCTATACAGACTTCTGAGAAAAATGTCATTGCCTTAAGTAAGGAGCATAAAACAAATTTACAAGAAAAAACAATCGCAAAAAAAGAATATACAGATTAGATCCATCGATCTAAAAAATATCTCAAACGGAAAATTGCTTACGATTCTTCTACAAGTGAATCCTCATCACGAATATGTTGAGCAGAAAACAAAAAGAGACATCTCAATAAACAAAAATTTAGTGAGCTGAAAAAATCCTAAACTGAATGACCTTAAGATCGATGATCATATTCAGGTTAAATTTTCAGGCAAAAGTTCTGTGAAATACCTCGCAGGAAGAATACAGAAAAATACTTCATGGTACTGATAAAAATGAAACGAAGTTAATGATTCGTTTATCTTTCCCTGAAAAAAAATATTCACATTGCATTTCACCAAGAACAACGATATCTGCGTCCATCATAAGCGATGTGATGCGAAGTCTTTCACAACTAGCTCTTGTTGTTACAGCAGCGAGGTGTAGCAATCACTACAAGTTCATTGCTTACAAAAAACATTTTCATCGTACTATGCAGTATACTTATGAGACAACCAACCCCAACACCTGGGACAGCCTAACCCGTAATCTGGTTTGTTGTATCATTCCGGGTTCCATTGAAAAACTATGATTTTTATATGATTTGCTGGTTTTTTAATGATAACGTAACTATAAGACAACATATGGCCAATTGATAGGCAACACATTTTGTTCAAACAGTATTGATAAGAGTAGTGTTATTTATAAATATGGGAAAGTGTGACAGCCTATCCCTTCTTCCCTTAAAAATATTAAATCATCATTGTTTCATTTTAACGTAATACTTATTTCTTTTGAAATCGATACAAAAATTTATATTAATATTCGGTTTAGTTGAAGCAATAATGAATTATTCTTGGTGCTCCGTGTATTCCTGTATTCCTGTACTTATGAATACAGGATTAAAAATATATGAAGAAACTAGGTCCGACTGAAAATGATACACGTGATTCTCTCGCCCAATTGTGCCATTCGAATTGTCCTTTCAGACAATTGCTTGAATAAAAATTCAGTAACTACGAAGAAAAGACTAATTACTTGAAAATGTGTTCATAATTATTACTTCTGTTGAAAATCTAATAATTGAATGGAAAGTGGGTATAATAATTCCATTCAAATGAGCAAAGAATTCCACGAGATCTCAGGACCAATAAATTGGAATTCCAGGTTGCGCGAGAAGCGGTAGAAATGAGGCTGGGGGACACGTATCCTTCCAACTTTGTATAAGGGACCGTTCATTTGAAAACCTTTTATTTTATTTTCTTTACTATACGCGATGAAACTTTGTTATTCTTATTTTTAAATATCTTGTGTGCACTCTCTCTTCAAAATGTTTATCACTTCTGAGTTGAAACAAGTTCGTAGATTCAATACTACTCCGCTGTGTAGTGACTAAAAAAACATTCTAATGTATCGTGAATCCGAGTGTGATTCCCAGTGTGGACCAGAGTGTAATTTCGTCAGTCCTTATGTAAGGCAACATTGGTTCACCAGAGCAATGAACTATTAGTGCCTTTATTAAAAAAAAAAAAAGTCGTTACTCTTAAGTATGCATTAACGAGTGAATAGCTATTAATTTGCGAAATTAATTTGCTTAAAAAGTGTTTAATCACTGGTTTTCAACACTGTTTTTCAAAAAAAAGTTTTCTGCAGTGTATCAGTTTTTATATCGAATATTTTAAACTATATTTTTTTATAGAGCGAAATTTTGACTATTAAATGCAGCATTATTTACAGTGAAGATCTTCTGTATAATTATGTAAATGACCTACAGTAATTACGAATTTTATCTTGTATTAATTGTTTTAGATTTTAATCTAGATTTTTCTGATTTTTTTATTTTCAAAGTAGATATTTCATTTTTTTTTTTCAGTAAGATTGGATGTAACCTAAGAGTTGTAATACATTCTCTCAAATTAAATATTATAATTTATACATAGACTTACGAAAAAAAAAAGAGTTCTGATGTGGACTCCACATGCCGTCCTTGCGCGACTATTGCATAATTGCACAAATTTTGATACACTCGAATTAAAATTATTTAATTTGAAACTGATATACGTTACTTCAATAATATTTCAGTTTGGCCAATTTTGCCAAGCTAGTTTTTGGAAACTTATTTCTTGAACCAGATTGATGATTCATAGAATTTTAACAAATTGAAGATGTCGATTTTGCTTAATGTATCGAATATCTTTTAGGTACTCCCTAAAAATAAAGTACCCAGTCGACTGCATCCAAAAAGAGAGGCGCACAAGTAGATGTAATGAATGTTAAAACAGTTGTAAATACAAAGTTAAAACGTTCTAGGGATAATCATTTTTGAGTTAAGGCAGTCAATTATGTACATGCGTTCATATGTACACACATACGTCACATCAAAGCTAGTCGAAATAGATTCACTGCTGGTTCAAAATTTATCGAACGTGACACTAGCTGAGATACGTAATTTGAAATGTCCGGCAGAAATTTGTTGAAGTAAATTTATGAGTCGTTAAAATCGATATTTTCTGGCAAAATATGAATAACGAAATTTTTCCGGACACCAATATTTCCTCTGCTTCGGCGAAGAAAGTAGAATTGCAAAATATAAAATAACTAACAGGAATGCAGCGAAGAAATATTTTTCAAGTGATATGGCATAGTTTTCGAGCTTGACGAAAGAAAACTTCATGAAAATTCATAAAATTATTCATGGAAAACTGCACGATGTAAATATCTTGAAGATCATATTAAGATGTAGGGATATGTAGGAAAGGAGGAAGAGATATATCTTGAAATTCATCCCCTGGCTATATAGGGTAGATTTGGGTAATTGTAAACACACCTTTTTTGGGGGGTAAAATTTCAGAATGCAGATGGCTCCTTCATTTATACCTTCAAGGATAAATAGATGTTCATTGTTAATAAATCACTTTTGTTGCAAAGCATCATTTTGTTTATGCAATTCGGTTTTGTTCTGTCAAAAATGTGAAATACAGAATTTCAAGGATTGATTAAAAATTCTCTAAACCGTACAAAAAGGCGATATATAAATTCATTTTGTTTATAATCATACATATAAACTGCTTATTTATAATCACCCCAGAAAATTCTTGTCTTGGGATAGTTGTAAACACCAATTCCTCAGTAATACAACTTAGTATAAATGCATCCTATGCTTTTATTTTAATACTAAAATGTATTATATTTTAATATGAATTAAATATTATATTTTATACTATAATTATAAATATTAAATATTATTTATAATATAATATTAAATATGATATTTTATAAATTATATTTTAATATGAAATGTATTATATTTTACCATTTCATTCCATTTTATAATTGGCCTTAGTAATTAGGCCTAATCTATTCTATGTTATAAGTAGGCTTTTTTACTGTCTACAATTCTATTTATTTTATTTTTTTTCTAATTAAAATCTCTTTTAAACAGAAATGCCTAGAACATATATTCAGATAAAAACCATTAGCTATTTGTTATATCTGGAAATGTATCTGTTTACAATTTCCCCATACTATATGGGGAAAATGCAAGCGCTATGGGGTAATTGTAAAGGGGCCGTTATAAATTTAAATAAAAACTTTAAGGCAAAACAAAACGCTTAAACTTAGGTTAAATGTTCAAAAATTAAGATTGTCATTTTTTAAAAACTAAGAGTTTTATTTAGTTTGTATGAATGATCATATTCAGAAGTGATGAAAAGTGTTTACAACTACTCCAACTTACCCTATTCGTTATTACACATAGATTAAACATTGATCTAAAAATCAATGAAACCTGTTAAAATTTAAAATTTGGTTTCAGAATTAATAACAAAGCTGATTGAAATATTGTTAAAATGTTGTAGTTGATTAAATAAAGTTATTAAATTAAAAAAAAATTACGTTTTTCTATATTATGCTTGATTTTTAGTTTATCTCGTGGTATATTATTATCGGTTATTGTTCTAAATAAAAGAAAAAAAATGTATAGAATTTTAATTTGAATATTAAAAGGTGGCTCGAAAAAATCTAAAGTAATGCACTAGTAAATTAAAAAAAATTTTGAGCGACCTTACAAAATTTAAATTTTGAACTGAAACTTTCAAAACGTTTTTTTTCTTTTTTGGTCTATAAAATTATAACGTAACGAGAAAAAAAATTAGAAAAAAAAAAAAAAATTTTGACGATTTATGAAATTTAAAAAAAATTTGGAGCGACCTCTTAATTTTTCTTTTTTCAGCTGTCCTTTGGAGGGGGCTCTTTAAACATCAAAAACTAACATTATTTCACTTGAGATAAAAAAAAAATAGTCGTTTTTCTTGTGTCCCCCTAATGTATATATTATCTCCATACCCATATACATGGATTAAATCTTATCAAATCATAAACTGCCCTGCAATCACATAAATAGTGTTTTTTTAATTGTTATCTTCTTTATTTACTGAAAAATTCTACAATGCCCTTTCAAAATGATTATTGAATCTTCATTTAATTTCTTGAATCCAATGTATGCTACTTTTGATTTAGTTACAAGTGTACAGATTAAATCAGATCACTCAACCCAAGAAATTATATTTTCTTTGTGCAACATGCATTTCTTTTTTATTTACATAAAAGTGATTTAAAATGAATAGAGAGATCATGCATACGTGCATGTGTGTGTTGGATGATAACTCATGAAATTTTTAAAAAGAAAAACGACTTTTTTTCTTTATTTGAATAAAATTCAATGAAATTCTTCCCAAGAAAAACTTTATTTCTCCGAGAAAAATATGTATAAGTGTTATTCAAGTCTTACTCGATAGAAAATCTAATAATCGAATGCAAAGTGGGCATAATAATTCCTTACAAATCAGGAAAGAATTCGGTGAGACCTCGGAATTCATAAATTGGAATTCCAGTTTGCAGAGGAATCAGTAGAAGTGAGGGGTATGCGCAAGGTCTTCGACTCGATATTCAAAATACATCGAAATGAGTGTTTGGATATTGATTTGTGGGGTTTGCTTGGCGGGAAAAATTGTTTAGCGGTTGTTATATTTCTTACTCATGTTCGATATTTTTGTGGTTTCTCTTTCATATACTAAACTATATCTTTTTTTATAGTAAGAAGATTTTAGTTGTTAAGACTGAATTTCCACACATGATATATAGTTTAGGAATGTTCGCGTGTATAGTGCTATGAATTTCTGGGCTGTTCTGCTCTTCAGGGGTTAATAGGAGTCTATAATTCATATTCTACGCAACAAATAATTAAAATTTGCCTTTTGTTGCATGAAAATCGGTTAATTAGAACCCGAAATAGGGAGTTTTGTGTGTCAACACAGGGTTTTTTTCGAATTCTCGAGAATTGTTGGTGCTATCGCTAAGCTGACTCTAGTTTCGGGAATTTATTTTTAGCAGCAAGTTTTGCGATGTTTCTGAAAAAGTCGCCAAGCATGGCAACATCTGGGGTATTTGGCCCGATTTTATTAATTAGGCATGTGATGTTTGCTTTCCATCATTAGTATTATGCAAAGAGTAGAAATAGACTAGAGACCGCATCGCCATTCAAAACCGGTTGAGCAAAGACAGGAAAAGGTAAACCATGTGACTAGTGGCACGGGAATGAAGAGAAGCTAGAATTGTGTGCTATATCGCTATTTGGCGAGCGGTTATTTGTAAAATACAAGCAAAATAGACTTTCAGCATACCCATTACAAACCCTCCTGGCGTAAAAAAAAAAAATAAAATAAAATACCAAGGCTTAGTGAATGTAGATACATTGAAATATTCTTCATTCATAAAATTATGTTTTAAAAATATGGAAACAAACCACTCTCCTTGAAATGATATTCCAGAAACTTTCGCAAAATCATAAATTGCATCCATGTGCAGAGCACTTATGTTTCATTTTTTTCTTAAAAATTTAACGATGAAAACGGAAATGACAACACTGGCCGCAAATTCTCCGCAGACATGTAAAGAAAGTTGGATGCGCGCAGAATTATGCACGTGAGATCCAGCCACAAGTCAACCCCAACTTGCAACTCAAGTTTGTGCTGCCAAAGCGCTCTCTCTGTTCCTTATATTTACTCCATGTCATTACGCAGTGGCCTAGTATTACGCAACTGCAATTCCATTACGCAATCAGGTTCGCGATTCATTGGGATTTTTCAGGAGATAAGAGTCACGAGAGAATGCTAGAAATTTCTGACAGACTGTGTAAGGAGGGGGGATCACGCTCGGGAGTTCAGTTGCTGTAGTTTGTCAGCTGTCGCCGCTGAGGATAGAACGTTAGCTCTGCTGAGAAGCTGTGCATTGTTGTGTCCCGTGCTTTCGTTTGGGAAGCTTATTTTTGAGAGCTGTTTGTGAATTCAGCATTGTTGAATCCTGAGTAACTGCTGATAATTTTCCTTCAGAATTATTCCCACTGAATTTTAGCCCGTGGAAGAATTTTATTTTGCCTAAAGTACAACATCCGACAAAGCTTCTGTGTTAAGCTGACTCGTATAAATCGCGTTATTGCTTATTAATTCCTGTTAGTTATGCGTAGCAGATTATTCATTGAAATTCTAGATTCAATAAAATTTGTGTTTTGTCTTACCAACTGCACTATTTAGTAGAACTTAAATCTACACTGGACTTTCAAACTATGAACCCCAAACACTAAGCAACCATATGCGGTGTTTCAATATCTCGTTAACTGTTATAAAAGCTTTCACGATTAATTTCAGACTTGTTTTTTTTTTTTTGCAGTGGATGTAATTAAGATGCTTACAAAGTCCCTAAGTCAATAAGTCAATAAATCGTTTCCAATATTTTATTAAAAGAAAATTAATTTTCTCATGAAATACTGTTTATTTGCAAGGGGTAAAAAAACACATTGTATCTGTATGTGATTTTGTCATAACTTTGAATACAAATAATTTTAAAAGGGGTGTCAAGTACGAATTGGTTACATTTTGCAAATGAAACTATCAGAAGATTTGAATTTTTTTTAATGAAAAAAAAATTAAAATCAATAACACCACTTAACGAAATGTGAGATTAATGTACAGTTTTTTGTAATACATGAATAACGATTTTCGTTCATAGATGGACGTAGATGGATTCATAGAACGTTTATGAAGAACATGTCATGTTAAATGCCCACTAACCTAACTCCCGTAGTCTGCCCTATAGTTCTTGTAACTGAGTTTGGTGTATATTTGGGTATTATTTCTTTGATCTTATCCATCGTGCATCTCACCTGTTACTTGAATTGTTTCGATTACCATTTCTTAAGCTCAGCTGAACTTTTGAAGAAGGTCTAAAGAGACTCAATATGTTGGATTTTTTGTTTGTTTTAGGGACGAATTAGTAATGTACATAAGAATAAAAAAATGAGTCCTCACATAAATAATAAAGAAAAAGTTTTTGAAGTTCAGGAAAGTGAATTTTAATATACGTATTTTTTATAAATAAGAGCGTATCATTTCTCGCCAAACTAAAGATGCGTCAGAAAATTATTTGCACGATCTAAAAGAAAGCAAAAAAATGTTCTTTTAATTGTCATTTTGCATAATAAAAGCCTTTATCATTAGCAAATTCTAAAAGCAGGGAATAAATTCTCCATGTTTAAAAATCTAAATTACCTGTGACTTTAGAAAACACCCTCTTTCGTGAATCTCTTTTCTCATTTAAATACAAAATAGCAGATATTACCCAAGTCGGAATTCTCCTGCTCATTCCCGTCTTGTAATTAGTAATTTAAAGCGGAAAATGACACTTACAAGTTTTTCTTAACAGAATAAAATTATACAAATTTATTCCGACATCAAAGTATCATTCCATTCCAAATCGCGCGCCTTTGTCTCTGGCAAGATTCTAATTCTCTTCTTGCAATGTCCATTACCTAAAGTAATATTTTGATTGCAGAACATTACAAGCACGCTTTTATGAGGCGTTCATTTTGTGCCGCGTGTCCAAAAACCTTTAGCCTCCTCTCTGGCTGCATTTAAGCCTCATAAAGGAGGTCATTTTGTTCTGGAGTTTATTGTTATCTTCAGTTATTAGGAGCGCATTTTTAGATTGTTAAGTACAGCTTGAATTGTGAAATTAATTTTCTGAGTGGTGTTTATTGTGGAATTGCCGTTGTTTTCAACAGTAAATTAACTTTTTGTTAGCTACACGGGCAATAATGCCTAAAAGTGACGAAAGGTAGATGAAAATATTATTATTATCATTTTCTTTTTTCTAATGACGGGCATTTGCTGTTTGTAGGCATTGACCACTACTATGGCCGGAATTACAGGTCCGTTTAATAAGCAAGCATAAAAAAATAACGTATAATAGCACCAATACAAAAATTAAAATAGCAGACCGGTTTCGACATGCATGATATGCCATCGTCAGTGCTATAATGGGAATTGGAAAAATTTGCTCTGCTTCTATAGAAAAGGGGATGGTGGGATCAGGAAGTGTTTACGAGGACCAATAGGAAAGCAGGAAAATAAGGTAATAATTCAGCTAAATTCAGTTAATCCTACAAGGCTCAATTTTTTCTGTGTCTGAAATAAATATATGTGATTATGTTAGTGATTATTACTTAGGGAAAAATAATTTTAAAAATAATGACCTAATATTTTTCTAGGAAATCACTTTTTTATTTCAGTTTTGTATGCGGTACACTGGGCCTTAGCTGTACTTTATCGCTATTTATTTTGAAATTTTAGCATTTAAGCCATTTCTTAATATTAAAATTAGCTACAATTTACGTTTAAAAGCCGGAACTTTACACTATAGTTATAATATGGAGCTATATTTACAAGCAAAATTGGCCTTTAAAGAATAATTCGTAATCCAATGAGAAAACTGATATGGTAACCTCCTTTAACGTTTGAACTGTGGAACTGCCTGAGCTCCTGAGCCTTAGCATTTTTTTTTTCTGTTTTCTTGGAGAGGTTGGAATTAAGAGGGTCGTTGCGAAAGTAAGTTTCCCATTTTTACTTTCATACAGAAATTTTTTTTGCCAAAAAAATTCCACGTTGGATAAATTTCACAGAAAAATGCCTTAAGGTAAGAAAAATTATCGTCCAAGAAATTATCTATTTCGAAAATAATACCCTAACCAAAAATACAGTACAAAATAGGAAATCTTAATTTCAAATCATTATCATCTTTGTAAAGCTCAAAAAGACGAGTAATACAGTTACAATTATTACAGCTTTGCAAATAATGAAATTATCGTCGGAAACCTTCCGCGAACTGACAGTAAGCTATAGTGAAACATAGATGGCGCTGATGAGAACAGAATATATTACCGAATTTCATCCAAATTTTACCTGTGTGTTACTCTCACCAATGGTCAACTTTTGCGCCCCCAGGCTTTTTAAAAGGAAGAAACAAAAGAATTTTCCCCTCCAATCTTGTAACGGGCTAAGAATCAAGTCTATTTTTCAACAAATAATTACTCGAGCATGTGAAAGAATGTTGTGATAGGGATTTATTGATTTCGATGCTTGTTCAGTAATTTTAACAAGGAACAATTTTTTAAGCTTAGATTACGAGACGATTTCTCAAAATATAACAATATTGTTTACTGGTTTCACTAGACGGAGAAATAACTTCATGCTCTATAGGAACAAAAATCCGTATCTTGGTATTGAAAACTATAATGAAGATCTATCAACTTGACCAGAACTATAATATTTAATAATTGCTTTTGAAACCTTTACAAACAGGACGTTTTTATGATATGTTCATGTAAGTATCTTTTCTGGTAAATATGAAAGATAAATAAGACATATTTTTGTATTATCCCTTGTAAGAATAAACGCAGTGATCAGATACTTTGTTTTTCCTATTAATAGTTTTTTTTCTCTGAAAACTTTTTCGATATAAACTTGTAAGGAATAATACCAAAATATGTCTTTCTTTCTGACATTTTTACCGGAAACGATCAGTATGACGTTATTTAAAAAACATCATGAATATGTATAAAAAACATGTTTAAATAAATCACACATTATATGACACAAAATATTAAAAAAAAAAATCCTTATACTCTAAATGTATTTGCTGTAGAATGTGTTGTTGTATTATTCTTAACATTTTTCTAGACCATTTGCTTTTACGTTATAACATGTCTAGAGGTTTTACAGAAAATCAGAGTACTTACTTTATTCATTAATAAGAAATAATTGAGAAATAACAACGAAAAGATAGTTTCAGATTGTGATTAGAATATTTTTATAATGATTTTGCTAATTTAATTTGTTCTCAATAAGGCATAATTGTATACTTAAAAATATATCTTAAAAATACAACCAATTCTCAAATCACACTAAAGCTTAACGAAGGGAAGATCTTGTAAAATTAAACACAATGGAATTCATATATCATTAAATATTACGAAATTACATGTAAAGATCTAACCGACTTATCATTTAAGTAATTCGTTATTTCTTCGTGTTTTTATATTTTAAGTATCGAGGTTCTTAATCAATGCATAACCAAATGAAGATTTCAACATTCATTTGACTTAATTGGAACATAACAGTGCATTAAATATTTCTTTATTACCACAGAACAACGTTAAGTACATTTAACTCCTCCATCAATGTTCCATTTCATTTAGAATATCATTACTGTTTTAAATATATTCTTAGTTCTTGTTTCGCCATTTATTGCAGTGGTTACATCATTAGCGAACGTTAACAAAGAGCAATTTCAAATAGTTCATTTTCATAGTAATTTGAAAAATTTCCAGCTTATAAAAAGATAGCTTCAATTTGGAGGGACAGTATTTTTTTTATTGCAATATGATCATTATAATAATAAAGGCTGTAGAAAATTAACAATTATCCAAGCAAGATGTTATATATAAACTAGCTGATCTACCCGTTCTTCGTACAGGAAGAAACAAGTACAGTAGAACCCCGTTAAGCCGGACCCCTTTAACTCGATTGTCCGAATAACCCGGACCGAAAAAAACAAGTAAACACCGTAAGTATCAAGAAATTGAGTAGTCTAGGAGTAACCAAATATTTGGCGGGACTGTACTGGCGCACGACGTGATGTTGGCGTTTATTAAGTCCTGAATGGGAAGTAATCCATCCAGTTGAGACCACATAATTCAAGGGGGTAGAAAGGAAATCACTGTGCTTTGCTTCGACCAGCAGGTCACGTGATTTTAAATCCTCTCCCTGGAGTTGCGGACTGTGTTAATTGGCAGAAAAGCCTCTTTGCGTAGTTTGAGTGACAGCTTGTTCAGCAAATAACTTTCAAGGCTTTCAACCTTGCTGGTATGATTGATGGCGATTACGTGCGTTTAAGTTTGCAGAGCGGTGTCGTGCTCGTAGCGTACGTGCTCATAGCGTACACCCCATCAAGGGTGCTCGTAGCATACATATGGTGCTCGTAGCGTACATCTCCCACTCCACCTGTTTTCGTTTTCCCCACAGCAAATCCGACTAAATGTAGACCTACTTTAGTAGCGGCCATTTTAGTCCACAAAATAGTAGTTTAGAAAACAATAAAATATGGGGAAAAATCCCACGTTCTTTAGCAAGAAAATTCAGTTGCTGGTCATCCTATTGAAAGCAATGAGGATTTTGGACATGCTGATCGTTTAACGTTGCTGTTCTCTTGTTTCAAGGTGTGCAAGCAATCTGTGTACATAATGTATTATACTAGAAACCTCTTAAAATGATAAAAAACCATCATTTAAAAATATATTGCTATTTAAACTATTAATTTTTCTATCTGTAAAGACACCGATATATGGTTATTTTTGGAGGTGTCCCGGATATCCGTACCCGTATCCACGGATGAAAAAAAAATATCCGGATCCGGATCCACATTTTTTTAGCGGATCTTCCACGGATCTTTTAACGGTATTTCAGAATAAATGAAAGAAAGAAAACAAAATTATTTCGTTATTATTTATTTTTTGTATAATTAAACATGTGTTTACTTGCGTAATAGTCGCCCTCGCATAATAGCTTCACCCCCGTTTTGAAGCAGACAAAATTCTAAAAATATTTTTCCTGTAGAAAAGCCGCAGTCACGTATTCGACATTTATATCTATAAAAATATTACTATAATAAAAATATTACTAAACAGAAAAATGCCTCTTTTTGCGTATAATTGAAGGAAAGAATATTTAATATACGGCAGATAAACTGAAAACATTTGGTAAATTAGTCATTTTACTATAATACCAGTAACATTTTAGCATTAGAGTGTTCAATATTACATATAGTAGATTTTCCCCGTATAATAATCACACCTAGACTTTCACCATGAAACAATGGCATAAAAAGTGCGACTATTACGCAAGTAAACACGGTATATATTTTTTCTAATTTAAAAATAATAAATGTTGTTTATTATTTTAAAGTGAATCTCCTTGTTTAGCATATAATTCTGTTAAGATTAGTATTCGAAATTGAGAGCTATTATGTATTTACAACTTGCTAGACTTTTTAATATTTCTACGGAAAAGGCTTAATACAATTCACTCCCACTCCCCCTTCCCCTCCCCTACACTTTTAGCGCCCCATCTTTTATTCTCGCAATGTAAAGTCAAAATTTTTTAGAGAGGGTTTATCTCCTTACTAGTTACGCTACTAGCTAATTTTTTCTTTCACAGCAACACACTAAGAATGGATAAAATCAAATTGATAAAAACTGAAACTACTACGACTCTTTTTATTTATTTTGATAAGATAAACTAGAGTTTCTGTAGGTTTGAAAAGCTATTTGGTATTCGGGGAGGGGGGGTTAGGGGGAGGTTCAGATCTAAATTTTCGGGTCGCTTTGTGGGGCTTTAGCCCCTAGCCCCCTGAGATACCTTTTGTTTTACTTTAATGTTTTATAGCCAGCACTGTTTTTAATATTTGAAGCTCTATCCAGTATTCGAACAAGCTAAAAGAAATTCTGAAGTATACACCGCCGCTAGATACAATTTTTTATTTTAAACACTTCATTATAATTGGGAATCGGCCGTAAAACCGTCCCTTAAACAAACAAAAAAAATTACAATGACTTTTTCTTGACTTAATTTAAACTTCACCTTATTTGTTCAAAATAAATAGTAGTAATGAAATCTACGATTTTGTGGACTAAAATGGCCGCTACTAAAGTAGATCTATATTTAGCTGGATTTGCCTTTTTATTTCTTCTTTTCAATTATTACTGTGGTGAAAACAGGTGGCGGGGAAGATGTACGCTACGAGCACCACATGTACGCTACAAGCACGCTTGATGGCGTGTACGCTATGAGCACGTACGCTACGAGCACGGAACCTGCAGAGCTAGCTTAGAGAGAGAGAAAAAAAAAACAGCGATTATTTAAGTAAGATGCAAAGTGAAATAGCGTAGCAGTAAAGTTTTTACCGCCAAATGTTACTTCCCTAGTGCAACCCATGGACCAGGGGGTTCTTCAGAATATCAAGAGTGCTTACAGACGGGAGATGTTGAGCCAACATAAATAAATAAATATACTGTATAATAAATATTCTGTATGCTGGTTTTTTTTTTTTCATTAAAAGGCGATTCTATGTACGATTAGTTATGTTTATCTTCCCTTTACCGATTTTTCGACACTATCTTCGTTAAACCCGGATTTTCGTTAACCCGGATCGGCCTCGGTCCCAATAGATCCGAGTTAATGGGGTTCTACTGTATGTGTCTAACTCTCGTATTTGAAAGTAATTTATTCGATAGGAGCTGCCAAATTGTTACAAAATTCACTTTGCAGTCGTCATCTTATTCTGTCAGTGGCTCTTTCCTGCACTGATATTTGAACGTCTGCTGGTGTTAACGTTGTGGGCCATATGAGCTTCTACTTACGGTAGCTGGCTAACAACATTAAACGCAAAACAGGAATCTTCTGTAAGGCGTCTTCGTAATGATGAAAGCGAACGTGTGAAACACTTCTTAATGGGCTTAAGATTAAACATTACAAGCTTCTTCTGCTTCTAGACCTTTCCATGCAAATCTGACCTTTTAAGAGATTCTCAGTGAAATGATTTTCTCATAGCAAACTTTCCTAAACTTCTAACATGGGGAGTTTCTTTAAACTAATCCTTCATTGTTATGAAGTATTGCATGTCGTGTAAACATAAATAAGACTTGTAAGCATTCAAAACACTTTCTTATTTGTTTCCGACTTTTCAAGGAAAAAAAAACAGCCCAGGAACAGAATCTATTTTGCATTTCAACCTCATTACGAGGGGTAATGCTGTTTTTTAGACTTAAGCTAGATATCAACAGTAAAAACTTCTGAAATAAATGTAGAAGCACAAGCCTTTTCTTCCTCCAGAATAAAAGAGTCTAGGTACAGATAAACAACATGCTGAAAAGTATATTTGTTTGCCGCACCCTTTATCCATGGTACATTCATGAAAGTGTGGGGTACTCCCCCCCCCCTTCCCTTATCCCTGTCTATAAACATTTTTCATCTAGATGCGAATTTCAATGCAACTGGATGAAAAAGGAAATATGTGCATGCATCACGCCCGTGGTGAGACGGAGTAAATATTTTATCTGTTGTTTTGGATTTATTTTCAAAACTTTCCGCTTTGCTTTTCCATGCATTGTTATAATACGCACACCGAGAGCTTGGATGGCGCTTCCAAACAACAATAATGAAATTTATTTATATGCAGAGAAATATCTTTTAATACTCGGAATAGAGATATGAATGTTCATGCTTGTACAGGAATGATCGTAAATGGAAAGCACAAAGAATATATATATATATAGAAACAAGTATATATATATATAGAATATATATATATATAGAAATATATATATATAGAAAGAAGAATAGAATATATATATATATAGAAACCCGTATAGAAACATAGTTATAGAATATATATATATATAGAAACCCGTATAGAAACAAGTGTTCTACATTCGAATTTTACGTGTGTAAGCGAATTGAAATGTTTTCAAATATATTTTAAAAGAGAATGAAATATATTATTCTGAGCATCTAGTCCTAAAAATATAGAAAATGTGTCGTGGTAAACACTGGTTATTTGCTTTTAAAATTTCAACTTATGCTTAAGCTTTAAAGAAAGTTTAAACGTAATGATTGCAATTTGGCAAACCATATTAGAATGGTATTTGGCGAATTCTATTACCAGCAGTATTTGATATGCCAGCAGATAAATAAATATGCAGAACTAGACGATAAATAAATATACATTTCAAAGCAAATTTATAACTTTTCTAATTTTGTAAACATACCATTATGCATGAAAGATGAATCAAAACTCTTGGTTAGACCTTTTTTTTGTGTGCTACAAAAGGATGCAAAATCAAACAGTATTCCAGAGTCAAAAACGTTGCCTTTATGTACCAATTACTCATCATTTCAAAATTTAATCAAGAGTAGTGGAAAATTTCTAAATAGATTTTAAAATCAGCGCACTGTTAATAATTTTTTTTGACATTTCACCATAAAATAGTGGTGAATTAGATGCAACCTTTCTATTAAGAAAAGTTGAACCATGATTTAGAGATAAAATATCCATTTTATCTCTAATGAATCCATTTTATCTTTAATGAATGAATTTATGATTCGATGTTTTGCCATAGAAAGGTTAAAGCTAATATTAATTGCATTGTACTGTGAAAGGTTGAACTTATATTGACAGAGCGGGGTCAAATTCTCAAAAAACTGTATCTGTTAAACCGAAATGCGATCTTCAATCATCAATTCTGTTTTAATTTAGTTCGATAAAGAATTTCTACAAACTATAGTCGATCATTTGACCAACACCAAAACTTTTTTATAATGCGATTATTAACTTGCGCTTAAAAAGAATGTTTGTAACATAACATTCTTTTATTACTACGAGTCCTCTTGATGTGCATTAGCCTTTCTTGAGAATTTGGAGAGAGACTGTTTTTTACCTCAACTGCGCGGCGCTGTCATAATAATGGAGGCAACGGGAGAGAGCAAAGCGGCTAAAAAGGTGTGCCGAGTATGCTTCCGCGGATGTGACCAAAACGCATGAGCACGATGCATTGTGTTTGGTCATATGCGTGCTGCGCGTGCGTATTACGCGCATGACCTTATGTGCCATGCGGCGCGGAAGAACAAATTTTGTCCTCACTCCGGTGCATTACGAAAAGATAGGCTGCTCTCTCCAGTTGTCTCCATCGTCATAATAATCCTTGGACGGTCGCTTAACGTGATGGCCATTTGAGAAAAGGCACTCAATAGGTAGATATCATTACCCCTAACAAGGACCTCATAAATTCCTAAATCCATGCAGGGAATCGAACTTGGGACGTGAGGTGTAACAAAATAGCACGTTAATCGCTATATCACCCGGGTCGCTGGAAAGAGAATGTAAGAAACTAGATTTCTTTAAAACTGTACAGTCTGTTGGATCGAAATTTCGCTCAGTTATGGAAAACGAAATGATAAACAACCTTAGCTGAATGAAAGTAAATCTCAATGCATTCATTCTAGTATATAGTTAGATAATTTGTTTGGTATGGTTTGCCGGACTTTTACTAATGGAATAAAAGACTCTAGACAATGTCAGGTGGGCTTCCTATTTTGCATCGAAAAAACTTATTAAATTTCGGCAGTTTTCATTCTTCTAAAAGTCGCCCGAGTTGAAAATATTTTTACAATTATTTTACATATTGAAAAAAGTACATACACAAATATACGAGCGTATCCTGTTCATATTTGTGTTCCTTTAATATTTCATAAGAAATTCTCTAGCAAACAAATGCTATTCTTCTACAATGTTATAAATGATATTATCTGAATCAAGATTTTATATTGTGTTTTTTTCCATCACTTAGTTTTGTAAATTATAAATACACTCATGTCCATAAATTAAGGATAATTCAGAATCACACAGAAATTGATCTCTAAAATAAAAATTTCACTTGTGGAATGATCACACACATCTTGAAGAAGAATATGCAAATTACAGGAAACCACCAGATGGCGTGGATGGTACGTCACAATGACGAGAGTGTAAGAGAGGGGTATATAAGGAATGGTGGCAAAGAAGTAACAATTGTGTCACAAGTGCTGTGAAAGCCTTTCAGTGCAAAAACCGCATAGTTATGGCACAAAGGAGGCATTTGGATGATGTTTTACGTGGCAGAATTATCGGACGACTGGAATGTGGACGTACCCAGCTGGAAGTATCCGAGGAACTTGGAATCGCCCAGAGTGTCATCTCCAGGCTTTGGCAACGATTCCAAGATGATGGTAATGTGAGTAGACGTTACAGCACAGGTCGCACCCGAGTTACAACGCCGAATGAGGACCGCTATTTGGCAGTTACTGCCAAAAGAAACAGACGGTGTACAGCATCAGACCTGTCTCGTCAGCTCTCTTCAGCTACCGGTACGACAGTTTCAAGGCAGACCGTGTACAGACGCTTAGGGCACATTGGTCTATATGCTCGTAGGCCTGTCAGATGTGTTCCACTTATCGCAAATCACTGTCGCCTGCGATTAACCTGGAGTAGAGAGCTTGCATTGTGGAAACCGCAACAGTGGTCTTGTGTGATGTTTTCCGACGAGTCCAGGTTTAGTTTGGAGTCTGATTCTCGCCGGACATTCATCTGGAGAGCGCCAGGTACCTGTTACCACCAAGAGAACACCATTGAAAGACACCGTTACGGTGGTGCAGGATGGCTCGTTTGGGGAGGAATTATTCTTGGTTCCAGAACTGACCTGCATGTTCAGAGTGTAACGATGACAGGCCACATCTATCGGGATGTCATTCTGGAACAACATGTACGTTTGTTTCGGGGCGCCATGGGTGCTGAATTTGTGTTTATGGATGACAACGCCCGTCCTCACCGTGCAAACATTGTAGACGAATGCCTTCAATCGGAGGATATCACCCGTATACATTGGCCAGCATACTCACCGGACTTGAATCCAATAGAGCATGTGTGGGATATGCTTGGCCGACGAATTGCAGCCCGTCAACCCCCTCCCACCTGTCTACCGGAACTTCGGAGTGCATTGCTTGATGAGTGGTGTAATATTCCCCAAGATCAGATTGATCATTTGATACTCAGCATGCCTAGGCGTTGTCAGGCCTGTATTGCATCGTCCGGGAGACATACTCCGTATTAACCATCCTACTAACCATGTTTATACTGTTTTTTGTAAACAGGTTCATCTTTTTGAAATTTGGTCAAGGGAGTAAAACATGCAATTTTTATTAATTATGTCAAACATATAGCATCTTTTTTGCTCTTTACTTTTTGTTTTAATAAATAGACTTTACAAATAAGTCAAATTTGTTTTGCTTCTTTCTCTTTCTTTGCCTGAACTTCATTATCCTTAATTTATGGACATGAGTGTATATGCACTTGTTATATATAAGGAATTCCATCTCACAAGTAGCATGATACAGGTATCTGTATCATGCTACTTGTGAGATAATAACATGCTGTTATTTCAATTGTAACATTCACTGAAGGAAATTCTATTATTTTAATCTGCACGTTGTGTTTTATTGCTAGCAATCGGAGCAGAATGAGCCGGTATTGTGCTGAATTATGAATCGTTTATAAATACTTCATACTTACCAAGTAAAACGGTAAAGTATATAAAGTAAGAACAAGTATGGTAAACAAGTGACTGTACTCTTTAACTATGCTACTATACGACATTCTTGCGAAACTCTTTTCTAAACTGGAAACAGTACGACTCATAACTTTCGTTAAAGTACCATAAAAGTGTTTGAGCTCAGGGAAAAAAATCTGTTTTCGTTTTTGTAGTCTAAGGGCACTCATAAACTAACTAAAAAGTTTGCATACAAACTATGAATCTTCAGGAAACTAATTACCACGCAGAGGTCATACTTTCGAAACAGAAAAAAAAGAATAACCACATTAAAAGTTGAAAATATGTATCATTTAGCGAGAAAAGAGAAAAAGAAACACCCTTTACCGTTTAGCGGCGTACAACAATAAATAAAAACGAAGAGAACACTTTGTGACAATTTATGAAACGAATTCTCTTCACTTGGTTGCACAAATTTAAGGAAATGAAACCCTTTCTCACCTTAATTAGGAGTTATTCATGTAACAGCAATTCTTGACTTCCACAAATAACTGACAAAATAAATAGTCGCAATTTATTGGAACAAATAATTCAAACAAAGTAATGAGGGCGAGAGAAAGTGTGCTTTCGTCTTATTTAACATTTTTGGTTCCGTGTCTCCATTCTCTAAGTAAGCCATTGTTTATCAACTCGACGAAATATATTGCTTTGTCTTGTTTTCTTGGTGTTTTAAATGCAGCAGTTAGTGTGCTAAATTCCTTTCTGTAAAATATACTTCTGTTTGTTATATATAATATTTAATCAAAACTTCAATGTACCTGCGCATTCGTTGAGGCGGGGGTGGGGGGATGGATATTGAAAAAAATTGCTTTAATACAGTAATAACGAAACAATTTTGTGTTCATTACGCGTAATTATACTTCCAATGACGATACTTAACCTGCAAATTTGTAAAAGAAATGCAATTAATCTCATCAATAAACGATCATCAATAATAATATTCATATAAATAAGAAAAAGTAGATATAATTCATGTGATTGCATGCTGGACATTATTTCAATTAAGTAACTTATTAGAATACCTGGAAACTATCATCATAATCGATATAACGTCTGCAGTAATTTTCTAGAACAGTAACTAGATTTATGCCTATCTAAAGTCAAAATGCTAAACAGCAAACTTCTTTTAGTATATTCACGAAAATCATGCTGATATATCAATTATTTCTGAAATACTTTACTTTTCTCATAAGTAAATTTTCTCTTTCAAATTATTAATGGTGTTGTTAAAATAATTATTTGATTAACTTCAAACTATCATGCAAGTCTTATTCTATTTGAACTTATTTTTGCTTTTAATTAATAAAAAGCGTTTCCTTAGTGTGTTAGAGAGCTCCTTATTTAATCGTCATGCAAAATTCTGTCATGTCAACATGCAAGTGTTTTGAGAAATTTTAGAACATACGAAGTAAAGTTTCTCTAATTTTAAACTTTTTGACTGGATAAAAACGTTAAAGTTACCTAATTTGTAGACTGGAAAACAAATCGAGTAAAATTTTTTTTATCGTTCTTGACACGAAGCACTTCGTTCAGCAACGTAAAAAATATAAAAAGGTTTTTATTTTTCAATTTTAATTAAAACTAGGAGCAACTGGTAGATCTGAAACTTATACAGTGATAGCTGTGTAAGTATAATATATTGAATATGATAAACAGTCAGTTCATATAGTACATGGTGCCCCAAAAAGCCCAGACAGTACAGCAAACTTGCATCAAACTTGCAGCAAGCTTGATTTATCAAGTGAATAAACTTATTAGGCTTGAAAATTTCAAGCGTGTAAACTTAATGCAAGCTTGAATCAAGTGTTCAAGTTTACACTTGCCCAGCTTGCATTAAGCTTCACATAGCAAGCTTAATTTCAAGCTTAAAAAATTTTCCTAAAAAAAAATTCCTAAATACATAAGGTGCCCGTTGGCGAACTCGCCCCACATATTTTATTTTTCCACGCATTTTCTCCATTATGCTGAAATTTCAAGCTAATTTAATCTGTTTCCATCAAGCGTCCGCGATCGAACTCGGGACCTAATGGTTGGGAAGCCAGCGTTCTAACCATTTAGCCAGGGGCGTAGCCAGAAATTTTTCATGGGGGGGTTACGACTACTACAACTCATATATATGTATACGTGGGTGTGACAATGTAGTGAAGAATATACATTTTGTATGGCAAAAAATTCCTCATGGGGGGTCATAACCCCCCCCCCCTTGGCTACGCCCCTGCATTTAGCCAATCTGCCTCGCTCTGGTATGACTAAAATTTGAAGTGACTGTTAAAGTTGTCACGCCGTTTTCTGGCGAGATCGAATGGCCGATGCTGATCTGTTTCTTTTATTTTTCCATGGGATAAGCATATGCTTATTTCCATGGAAATAAGCATAATATAAACTTAAAAACAGCACACCTTTTAAAACTTTCAATATCGAGACACTCATGTTGGGCAATACTGGCCAAAGTCGAGACAAACGACTGATTTTGAAATCAATTTCGTAGTATTATTATATTTTATTTTGAAGAATTTCCATATTTGGAAATATAGAATCTATTTTTTAATTCTATGGTCAAGTACATTTATGACTGATGATAAATTATTTTTTATGAGGATGTGGCTTTCCAAATCCAGCAGTAATAAAGTTGTATTCAAGCTTGACAGTTGAAATGACTTCTCCAAGCTTGCTGCAAGCTTAAAATGAATCGAACTGTCAAGCTTGTATTAATACGTCAAATTCAAAGAAATGTCAAGCTGCATTTAAGCTTATGTGCTGTCTGGGAGGTGGTTACGGGCTTTAATTAATTATCTATTAGAAATAAGTGGGCAGTGTATTGTGAAAAAATGTTCAAAATAATTTCGCAAATAAGACTCCGTTAAGGAAAAATTCCTCTCGTTCATTTTCAAAAACTTACACTTTTTTAATTAGTATACTACCCCCTGTACGAAATAATTCCCAATTAGTAAAATGTGTCCCATACACTAATGAGATGTACAAATTTTCAGCCTTTCATCTTAAAGCGTGTCAAAGATATATTTAAAGAGAGGTGATCTGGGACTATACATGATGTTGTATGCACACAAAATATTTTATAGTCACGATACCGTTTACAGTTTTCCACACTGTACTTTCGTCATAGCAATCTAATGATGCTTAACTACAGAAATAAATGATATTCGTATTTCTTTTACCGAAAGTAAGATAATCAAAAGCACCAATATGCCTCTTTAAAATAATTAATAAGCCTTGTCATTTTATGATAAAATACAGCAAGAGGATGAACAAGTTTGAAATTCTGCCAACTAATATCATCAAAAATTTCTTTTCTCATAACGATGTAATTTTGAATTTCATATGTCAGATTAATTATATTACAAACCATTTGACCTAGATAAAGATTTTGGTATCTCTTAAGTTTTTCTTTCAACTCAATTAATTTTCTTATTACACATTACATAGGATACTTACCTAAGCATTTTATTATCATGCATGTAAATGCTATCATTAGAACGGAATAAGCTGGATATCTCGACCCTTGATATTTCGAAAATCTTGATATCGCGAATATATGCGTTTATCCTTACACACTCACCCTTTTCATTTCACTTCTTAATCTCGTAAACTTAATATCTCGAATTTTTTCGGTGTCCCTTCAACTTCGAGGTTCAATTGTATTATTATGGATACAGACATCCATGCTTTCCAAAGCTGTTAATAAATTGTTTAAAATATTTTCTGAAACACTTTATGTACTGGGTGACCACATGTAAAACATCCGATTTAGAATAATTATAGTACAGAAACTATTATTCCTCGATATTTACGAAGGACAGCATCATGATGCTCAACTAAAAATTTTATTTTGCAGCATTTTCAATTGATAATTTATGTAATTCTATTTTTTTTTTCAAGTGATGAATAAATTTAATTCTTTATTCTCGATTTTAAAGCAGTTCTTAAAAATTCAGAAACTTTTATATTTCCAAGTAAATTTCAAATATCAATAAAGACATTCAAAGATTATCATTTTATGCCACCAGAGCCGTATTTTTTTTAGCAGATCTGCAAGTGCTAGAGTGATTTTTGAGCCAATCGTTTTTAGCACAAAATATTTTTTACCAGTTTTTTTATTAGTCCCATACCAATTAAGGTGATATTTTGGCTAGCAGACAGAGTACATTAGATGTACTGAAGAGTAATGTCTTTCTTTTCGTATGTTCAGCAGTTTTGGCCAGGAAAATTGCTGAAGCTAACGATACGAAATTTGGATCTATACAGAAGTTGTCGGTGGTCATAATGGAATTGTCCATTGGTTATGACATCGGACATCGTATGACATCGTATGGCGGTTATGACATCGCATAGCGAAAATTAAAATCCAAAGAAACACTGAAGTCAGAGACGACTTCAATGCTGAACAGGCTATACTTTATTTGGCGTTGAAAGGTATAAAAACAGTTTCAAGCATTAGTTAACTGTAACACATTGCTTTACAACACGTAACTCCAGGAACACATCTAGTTATTTTGCATCGCCACACGGCATGCCGGAGTTACATAATTAATCAAAATCAAACCTTCTCTAGCGCAGAAATATAAAGAAGTCTGTAAAAACCTTTAGCAAAACGGCCAGTTTGTTACAACTTGGCGAGTAAAAAATGAACCACTCATAAGCCGTTGCCCATGAGGCCAAAAAGAGATGGGTAAGCGTAACAATTAAATATTTGAAATTAACGGATTAAATGCATATCGCCAAGCCAGAAGTGCCAGAATCTGGCGAACGCCACACCAAAAGCCCACAACCCTGTAAACAGAGACAACGGCAGACTGAAGGGATTCCCAAATTTACACTGCTTAGGCTAAACCAAAATTAATTTAGAAGAGGAATACCCAGGAGTCCCAGACACACAGTCACGCAAAAGAAAGAACATTTTATGAAGCAGAAAAGCTAAGTGAAGTGAGATTAAAATTGAATACAGATTATTTGATTTAGAAAAGCGAAACAAAAGAACATTATTTTAGAACTGAAAAATATGTGATCTGCATCACAGGCACGTATTGCTAAATTGGAGAAAATTTTCCGAAATATGCAATTTATGGGGTTAGAAAGCCAAAAAGTTCTTTTCACATAGCCAGCGAAATCACAAAGAAGAAAAGAGATATCCAAAAATTCTTGCTGTAAAATACAACACTCACAAACGCCTAAAATTCAATTACATAACATATCGAATATATTCATCCAAGGCGGGTAAACGTGAAAAAAAAAGGGGAGGGTGGACATTTTCCTTCAAAGAAATATCTATCTATATATATATATATATATTATATCTAAATTTCTTGCTTTACAATTTAACAAATATGAGTTCTATGCTTAGGCACAGCTTGTTTGTAATTCAATACTTACTGAAAATGTATTTGTTTGAATTTTACGTAAAAAAGTACAATACTTTCCGGTACAACCCACAGTTTTGTGAAGTCTGCGCTTAACCGTTTTACTTTGTTGATAAGATATTACGTTTTAACTGTATGGCACCTAATCGACCCACTTTGTTTCGGTCGACTATAAAACTTTGGAATTATTTTAAGGAACTCATTTTACATACTATCTGTAATTATTACCGTAGCACCTATAACTTCTTATGTGTGTTTTTTACAAAGTTTTTTATTTACTTTATCAAGCACATTTTAGTTCATTTTTCCTGTCCCAGTCCTTCTGTACAGGTCGAATTGACCCATACTGGGGAGAAAGTTGAAAAAATATCTCTGGGAGAATTCATAGATACAGATTTCATAGGTGAACGAAACGTTTTCATGGACGAACACATATATAAAATATCATTCTTAAAATAGGTACCGTACGTACGTAATCTCATACGTAACATTTGGAATAATCTCTGAGTATATATATATATATATATTTGTCACTGTTTGAAAAACACATTTTCTCACACTGTGTTTAACAATGAAAGTAGTAAGAAAAATGTATCGAAATATTTATCATTCAAAATGCGAAGAGAGTAATAAGAGTGGAAATTTGAACAAAGAATTTCGCTACATATAATTAAGAGTTTGCCATCTAGCAGCAATTGTGTCTTTACAATGAGCTCGTAAAATATATTCCTCATTCATTTGAACAATGAACTAACAAAAGTAATTAAGAAATGAAAAAAAAAGGATTTGGGGTCTTATTCACACGCATTTCTTAGAGGAGCTTTATTTGTCATATGGGTGATTAAGCTACGTATTTTTCCTCGTACGAATTCATTTAACATACATGTAGCATTTTTTAAATGTCTTAATAAGCTATTAGCACAAATCTCCTTAATAAAATATCCCATAAATTTTCTGGTGAAAAGTATTAATCACTATTGTAATAAATAATTTGCTTCGTGACTGAAAGACAACATTTTCTCATAAAGACGTTTAATATTGTTTGTGTCTTACTATTACAATCAGCTATACAAATCGTTTACAAATTTGATTATTTAAAACTGTTTTCACAAAATCTGTTAATAAAAACAAATCCTTATTTTCATATTTAAAACTTGACTTCATTAGACTACAACATCTATTCTGTTTAAATGATAAAATAACTAGTTTCTCTTCGCTGCTGATTTCATGTGGTGAATCTTTTTCGAGACAGGAAACGAGTAGCAATCCTGGCGTGTTTAAGAGGTACTATACTTTATAGGCAACAAATCACTTAGCTACTCGTCGCCAAGAAAGGCCAAATAGTCCAGAATATATCTCTTCTCTACTTATTATAAAAGAAGATGTCTGTGTGTGGGTCTGTGTGTGGGTCTGTGTGTCGGCTGCGTTACGGACAAACGGCTACACCTAGAAACACCAAATTTGCCACTGGGGAAGATCTAAACATGAAGTTGTGCACCTCGAAGCGATTTTTTCAAAATTCGACCTAGAATTTTTTTTATTTTATGTTTTATGCGATTTTTGGCATTTTTTCTCACCTAATTCGTAATAACGGCGGAAATTACGCTCGCAGCAAAACGGCATTTGTATCATCGGATAGAGGAGAAATTTTTCTTTTAAAAACAGTTTGTTCTGAATACGTAACATAATTTACCGATTTTTAGGAATTATTTTACTAAGCATCGACTTCGGCGAATTTTTCGTAAAATAATTTTAAAATTGTCGCCATCTTGAATTCTATCCGTCATAACTTTTTGATATTTTGACAAATCGTGAAACATTCTTTTCTCCCTCTTTTAAAATAAAAACGAAAAAATTATGTAAATTAGGTGATTTTTTACGAATTTTAATGCAGCCTAATGTTTAGAATTTAATAGCATCAACACGATATTACGCCATTCATTACATTGCGATCGCGGCACGAGAACTTATGTTCGGTTGTTGCCACAGAAAGGATTACAAAAAAGGGTTTTTTCAATCAATCGAGCTTTGAAATGGGATATCAGAATTTCAATTCGCAAGTGAGGATCTATGACGTCAAATGCTTTAAGATACGTAAAAATTACGCCATAATTTTAATTCATTTATTCCAGCTCTATTTTCAACACAGGGAGACGATATTTTGATTAAAATTTACTTTAGAAATATACTAATAAATTCACGATTATTATTATTAGAAGTGGTATTTTAATCCGGTGCTTATTTAAAAATTGAAATGTCTTCACGGTGCTGAAAATGTTCATTTTAAAAGTTACAAAGTTCGTTTCAAAGCGCGAAATATTAAAATTTTTCTATTTACTATTTTTATTTTTGGCATTTAATTATAGCGCAGGCGTTGCCTAGCGTATGCATGCAGGTTGCGAGTATAGTTTTATTTTAACGTTGTATTACGTTCCTCCATAAAGGAGAGCTTACGGGATTACATTAATTGATCATGGCACGTGATAATTTAATTGCGTTGCCACAAAAAGGATTAGAAAAAAATGTTCTTTTTCCAACCAATCGATTTTTTAAATGGGATATCGGAATTTCAATGCGCAAGTGAGGATCTATGACGTCAAATGCTTTAAAATACGTAAAAATTACGCCACAAATTTAACTCATTTATCCCTGCTCTTTTTTTAACACAAGGAGGCGATATTTTGATTAAAACTTACTTTAGAAATAAACTGAGAAATTCATGATGCCAACCGGGGTATCTTTTACGGTGACGTCATAAATTTTTAAAAATGCGTGAAATTTGTAAATTCTGCAACTCTAACGTCCTGTCACAGTTATAGCGATTCTAAATAGCTCCTCGAGATGGCACAGTTTGATGATTTCAGTAGACAGAACTATGGAGGATTTATAAGATATCTTTATATTGGATACATGGATATTTAAGTTGGCACCGCTTGAATATTTTTCACCACGGTGAGATTAAATGTTTTGCTTTGCTAAATACGCCAATCCTACAAAACTATGCATAAATTAAATTTGTATGGAGAGCTTCCTTAAAAGCAACTATTATGGGAAATGAATAATGTTTATGGTATGCGTAAATTGCTAAAGAATCGCCATAGAATATAAAGGTCCCATTTGTGCCAAATAATGAAAGCTGTTTCGATAAATTGAGCATTAAAATGGGAGGAGCGAAGATAGATAGTATTAATATGCGTAATAGGTAGTATTGGTAGATTTGTAAGGATGATATGAATAAATCCCAATATACAACGTTAATAAATATTTCATGAAATTAAAAGTGTTCTGTTTATCCTTTTTCAAGGGTTGTTTTACAACCAACTGAACGATAAGTAATTCTAATTTGCGTTGATATATACCGCAGTAATTTCGACAGAGGAGATTACTTGAACTTTTTAAAAATGAAATTCGCAGCTATTTTAAAATAAATAGTTGTTCATTTCATGTAGTGTCTGAGGTATTTAATGCTACAACTTGAACCTCAAAACAGTATGATATAGAAATAACAAATTTTGAAAGTCAGGAGTTCTCTGCAAACCGCTAAGCTTTTCACTTTTCTGATCGCGAATGACACTGATGTAGTTTTTTGAGTCATGATATTGCAATGATGCCAAGTTAGTACTCATGACGCAAACTTTACATTATAAGTCAAATAATTTCGCTTTTATTTTAGATTTCACATCACTGGAATTAAGTGGAATTACACATGTAAGGAACATTTTCGTTTCCTACCGTGCGAAGAACGGGCACGCAGCTAGTTCCAATATATAGCGAAGTGGTTCACTCAGAAAACAAGAGTGCTTACTCAGGATCATCTCAAAAAGTACGGGGTTTGCTTCTTTAATATTAATGATAAGTAATCACAGTTTTATAAATTTATATAGTCTTTAGCAATAATCTGTTTATTTACATTGGAGTTTCACTATCTTTTAATGTGTGCCACTATTTAAATATAGATCCGAAATTTCACACACACACACATAAAAATTTCAGTGATTAAATGCGCAATTTTACAATCAGACGCAATTTTTTATATGGTAAAAAAGAGGGGGGGGGGGACAGGATATACTCATTACATAACTTCTATTACTATGAATAACAGAATTTTGCTGAATTCTCTCTGAAACCAGTAACATAAAATTTAATTAAATAAACCTTTATTTTTAAGGGAAATATTGACTCTTACATTTGCACCATGTGGTTTATGTATCCGATATGTACTTCATCTTGTGCCCTATAACACCAGTGAAAATATATCGAGACATTTTAGTTTATCCGTTTGGCTGCTAGGCAGCGCTATTGCGCTTTTGGAATGTACACCCTCCAAAAGAAGCATTCCAGCAAGAGCGAAATTTCCTACGTTGGTTTCGTATATTAAAAATTATTTAGCACAGAATATGAGTTAGGCTATGCATAAATATGACATTCCATATTTCTATTGAGTTGTGCGTTTTCCAAAAACTCAATTATTTTTCGCAAATCTAAAATAGGAAATTTCTCTCTTGCTCGAATACTTTTATTGGAGGGTTTATGAGGATTTTGATGGATAACAGTCAAACGGTTATATATAAAAAAGGCTTAAGTCTAGGGAAAGCATAATATCCATAACTGAAGAGGTATTAGAATCCACAAACTAACAGAAACAAGGTTAGTCAAAATGCGATTATCAAGTCCAATTACGGTCTGAGACATACACATTCTTAAATATCTTTTACAATTGTTTTAATATGGTATTGAGAGTACAGAAACTTTCTGTTCTCTATACTCTAACGTAACTTTGTTCTGTAGAGTTAAAAAAATGCTAGAACACATTTTATTTATGTGTGAAAATATTAAGAGCATACACTTCACCCGTATTTCCTTGTTTATTTTATCAGCAGATGCACATTATTAGATTTTTTTTCCAAAGGCCGGACACTGGTGTGGTGGAGTGAAAGGGGGCAGTCGTGATAATGTGATTTAAAAAAAAGATAATTTTGATGCTGTTCCCATGGGAAGGCCACACAGGTTGACAATAAATTACAAGAGGCGCCGGTCAGACGACACTTTGGACTCTATAAGCACAATGAACTGTCAAAGTTAAAAGATTTATGGCGGTACCCAAAAATGGTATTCAAATTTGGAGGGGTACATTGCCCCAGTGCCCTACCTATACGACTGTGATTCGGCAGAGGGCGGAGATGATCCCCCGATGCTAGCAAATCGAAGACTCCAGCCAATGAGGTAAAAGGGGGTAAAAAGAAACAGCCCCGTGAGAAGAAAGAAAAAAAGGAAGCAGCTCGAGAGAAAAAATCAGTGTGTCGAGAGAGTGTCGAAGGAGTCTGATTTCGAGTAATGTAGAGTGAGAGATACGTGAATAAGCTTGGTGATGACTTGGAGAAAGTTCCAACAGTGCACGTAATGAAAAAAACTTGTGAATCCAGATTTAGCGGCTGAGTGCTAGCTACTAAAGTCCTACTTGAAAGCCGATAGTGTTGATGGAAAAGAACGGTGGCTACATCATCATAATGGTGAATATGCAAAATGTTTGTTTTCTCCCCGTGACCGTGCATCTAAAATACAATTGGGTATATGTTATCCTGCAAAACCACATCTCCCCAGATACTTTGATAATCTAGACTTTAATTTTCTATTGGGATATTTGAATATTGCATTTTGATTAATGTTATTGGAATGTCTAAGAAAAAATAGATGTTATTTGCGGCTCCTATAACTTTTAGATTATTTCAATGTTTGGATGTATTCCATTATTTACTTCTTTTCAGAGCTATTCCAGGAGTACTGCCAGGTGCCGCGGCACAATCCCACCTTACGATCATCTTCGGCCTTAGCATTCATTAAATTATAATTGTTTCAAAATTGCACAAACCCACCGTGACAACTGGGTACTTAAGCGTACTCCAACAAAGCGTTCAAAAAGCGTTCTCCAACATTACTCCCTATAAAGGAACAAACAAATGAACACCCAAGCCAAATCGGGAATCGACCCCGAACACAAGGTGTGATAGAAGGGTTTATCAGCCATTACACCACCAGGACAGCAGATACGAGTAAGGTAAAGAATTCGATTTTTGTTTGAAATTAACCATCAAACTATTAACACAGCAAAATAAATGTCCATCATATTCCAGGTATACGCAGACTGTAATTTAATTTGAAAAGTTTAGAATGTATGTGACTCATAGTTTAGTAAAATTTAATATCTTTTAGTTTATCACTCCTCCCCATATAAAAATCATGAGTTTTTTTTTAACACAAAATAAGATTAATTTTTATATGTAACAAAATTATGATGTTTTACACAATCAACTTTCTACTTTACAGAGCGCTCTAGCTTAACTTAAAATCCAATTCAATATTTTTCGGGCTTAAATTTTGAAACTTGACTCCTGTAAAAGCTTCTAATTATTCTGAGGGTTTTTGAATGTCAGTGGAACGGCTTTTAAATATGACTGATCTTTCATTAGTTAACAAAAGTTTCCTCATAGCTTGGTTACCGAAGCTTCATTTCTAAATCGTCAGCAATGCTTTTTTGTAAGATTAGCCGTCAAATTATCCTATACGCCATTTATTTCATTTTTGCTTTTTTTTTTTTTTGCTTCTTCACATCTGCTTAAAATTCCCCGAGGAACATGCACATCCCATCAACAGCACTTAGTCAAAAAATAAGACGTTAGACACTGAAATAAATATTCCTGTTCAGCATATTAAAGAATGAAATATTGCCGATTATATCTAATGGAGATTGATTGTGTTTATTTTGGATTCTTTTATTGAAAAAAGAATGGGTGAGAAAGCTTTACTTCACACAGAAACGCTTTAGCCATTTTTACTCTGCCTCCTTCCCTCTATACATTTTACAAGAAGCGGGGATTATATTTTCCCCCGTAAAAAATAACTTTCATTAACTGGTGTAAAATTGCATCGCCCGGGGAATTTATTGACTTGTTGATAAGAGACTTTAGAAAGTGAAAATGTTTATTTTATTCGTGAACGCTTTTAGCTTTTTTGAGATTTTTACACAATACAAGTTTAATGTGAAAAAATGTGAGTCACGATAACGTGAATAAAATGGTTTATACAGGAGTAATTTGTTGGAACAAAAGACGGTGAATTGCGTCTGTATGAGTTCGTACTGAGAAACCTAAATTTATTCAGATATAACAGGCATCAAATGTTTTCCAGTAAAAGCAAATTTCAGGGAATATTTATGCAAGGTTAGAAAGTGAAAGCTTGAAAAGTGTTGTTCATAAATATAAAATGTCGTCGATAAAACATTTTTTTAGGAAGCTGAGTTTCTTCAGTAACATATTTAAAGACACTAAGTGTATGATTTATTGTTAGAATTTATAAAATTTATGCAGTAAAAATACCTGATAATCAAGTCATGTTTAAATAAAATAGCACTTCAAAATACCCTAAATTTTTCTATTATGTTTTTTTTTTAAAAAATCCTCTCATTTATCAACAAATATTTGTATTTATTTATATAATCCATTTAATAATAGCATAAATACATTAAACTTACCATCACAATTTTCATTTAATTAATTTAAAAAATCTACTTAAATTTATAATATACAGTAAATATATACTACACAATAATAGACTTTATAAACAAGTCTTAGGAAGTGTTAGGTATACCACAAGGTGAATATACTTCTAACTATTTAGTTGACCTTTATCTATTTAATTATGAGAAGCATTATGATAACTCTTCACTTACTTTATTTAGGTATATAGATGGTATTTTTATTATAGCTACGGATAATTATCATAACGCAGATATATTGCCCAGTACCTATACTGACAATTTTAAATTAGTTAAAAATCCTATACCAAATAACAATATTAATTTTCTTAATTTACAAATATTAATAATGATGATAGACAATTTAACTTTAATACATACAATACGAGAGATGAATTTACTTTGAATGAAATTAGTTTCTCTGTTTTTACATCATGTATGCATATATTTGTATTTATAAATATTATAGGTAACCATATATGTAGAGTAATGTCTCTTTGTACCCGTAATTATAAGTCAGGTAATATATCTTCTTTGCACAATACTGCATTAAGATATAATTACCGTAATAGATTTCTAAAATCTATTTTATTTCCTAGTTTTAATTAGAAATACTATAAACGTGAGCCTTCTTAGGAATTCTTGGTTGGAGAGGTTGGGGTTTGGTTGCTGGATTACATAAAAAATTTCCAAAATGCTAAAAAGGAAAACCAATAAATTATGTGTTCTTATTAGTACTTGTTTGTTGATTTCCAAAAAAGAATGGATTATCACTGGCATTCCTCAAATTATCACTTTTTTCCTTTATAGTAATATCAGACATACTCTTAGTTACTTAACTATAATAGTGATTTATAGGCGTAGGTAGATGTACACCTATTTAAATATTATATACATAATATATCATGCAATTGCTACTAATTTTATCTAATTTAATTATTTAATTTTAATCATTATTTAACTTCCGAAATCTGGCAACAGGTAATTTTTCCTCTTCTGTCGGCAACAGTCTGAACATTCTTCACTCTGTCTTCTGGCCATGCCTCCATGCTTCATGCTTTCGGCCATATTGCCTCCATTTTTGTTTTTAATAACAGGATATCTCCTCAGTTACATATCTAGCTTTCTTTGTGCTAAGCAGCTGCAATGAAATCTTGCTATTTTGTTTTTATTTTGGTAGTAAGTATTCGGTTTGCGGGGCCTGACGAGTGTAACCGATGCTTACTACTATTGTTTTATTCTTCCCAATTCCCTTTCATTTTTCAATTTTACCAACTGTTCGGATATACTATTTGATTATTTGACGGATATATCTACTTATGCCTTTTTGGATATGATTTTACGTTCATTGAATGTATTAGAATACTTTAACTGACGTATGAATGATTCCTTGATTCGCAAGTTTAGCCTTGTTATTTCTTTATTTTATTATTCTTATTCTTATTTTATTTTATTTTTTAATTAACTCTTACTTTTTACTTATTGTTCAACTTTTCTCCAATTATTCTGGAAACGTATATTTTTTCCTCTTCAATTGGCAACAGCTCCATGGTTGAGCCATGTTTTCAAGCTTCATGCTTTTGGTTTCTTCGTCTCTATTTTTGTATTCATAATTACTTTTTAACAGGGTATGTATTCATGATTACTTTTTAACAGGATAGCCCCACCCCGTAGTTACATATTTAGCTTTCTTTGTGCTAACTACATTGAAATCCTGTTATTTTGTTTTTTATCTTGGTAGTAAGTATTCGGTTCGTGGGGCCTGACGAGTATAGCCGATGCTTGCTACCCATTGTTTTACTTCATCCAATTCCATTTTCATTTTCATTTTTACCATTGTTTGGATTTCTATTTACTGGATATATCTACTCATTCCTGTTTTGCATACAATTTTGTGTTCATTGTATATTTGGACTACGAAACTTCTGTAGAATGATTCCTTGATTCGTAAGTTTAGCCGTTTTACTATTATATATACGTATATATATACACATTGTGAATATGACATAATATGAGAAACGAAAAGATATGAAAGAACAGACCATCTGGAGCATAAAACACTACAGAACCCTGTTCTATTTCTAACAGTTTCCGAGTTCTGTTGGGTAGAAGGAAATTCTATTTTTTGTTATACCATCTGACAAACCCAAATTTGTGAGGTTTCTAAAAGACCTACGTGCAAAATAAGCACATATTTAGAAAGAACAGAAAAAAGCCTATCGAGTGGCATTATTTACATCAGGATATCTCTAATTTAAGAGGAGCCACAAGCGTTGAAACATTGGAAAAGTTAAAAATCGAATTATAGCCAAAAACTGCAACAGGCGACTCCACAAACACCCTTCTAGCTGCAAACAGCCAAATGTACCCAAAACTGGCCCATTCCACAAGCTTTTTAATGAGCCCACAATAAAGCATATTGGTGTTCAAGATCAGGAGAAATGTAATTTTTTGTTTGCAATTCATCACCGAAACCTGCCGGTGCCATGGCCTTCCCTGTTTTTAATATCATGCCCGGATTGAGCCAGCTATTTTGTCAGATGCAAAGACGAAAGATATAAATCCAAACAAGAAAAGTAGCATTTTATTAAGTTTAGAAATGCAACAATAGAAACAAAGGAAAGTATGACGTTTCCCACGTCTTTCACAAAGGAATATGAAAAGAAATTACCAATGCGTATCTCACATCTTCTAGTATGATGAAAACACATACTATGCATTATGTAGTTAGTAACAGATTTGTGCATACGTTTAATTTACCCAGCATCCAGTATTAGTTTGGCGAATTTTGTCGAATGCCTAATAAGACGAACACCAATTTCGGTTATGTATTCAAACAAAAAATTACATTTCTCCTGATCTAGAACACCGATATGTTTTATTGTGGGATCATTCAAAAACTTGTGGAATGGACCAGTTTTTGGGACATTTGACTGCTTGTAGCTAGAAGGGTGTTTGCGGAATCGCTGAGTCCCTTTTTTGGTTACAATTTGCTTTTTAACTTTGCCAACGTTTCAGCGCTTGTAGCTCATCATAAAGTAGAGATATCCTGATGTAAATGGTGCCATCCTATAGGATTTTTTCCTGCTCTTTCTAATATGTGCTTATTTTGCACGTAGTACTTTCAGAAACTTCGCAAATTTAGTTTTTTTCAGACGATACAACATAAAATAGAATTTCTTTTTCTCTCCACCATAATTCGGAAACGGTTAGAGATAGGGCAGGGTTTCTAGGGTATTTCGTGCTCCACATGGGCTGTTCTTTCAACCCCTTTTCGCTTGGCAGATTATGTCAATTCACCCTGTATATTAATGACTATGTCATTTTATCTCTCACCTCCTTTATTGAAAATGTGTCCCAAAAATGCGACATAAAAATGCAACGTAATTTTACATATATTTTAAATACTATTAGTTCACAACAGCTTTAATCTATTGTTACAATATTCGTAAGCTGTGGAATATGCATCACATGCATTTTTCACAGATATTTAAATACTATTAGTTCACAATAGATTTAATCTATTGTTACAATATTTCGTAAGCTGTAGAATATGCATCACATGTATTTTTCTATAAATAGGTTAGAATCATAAAAATTTCAACATAGGGTTACCAGGCGAAATACAGGAAAGATGAGAGGTATAATGGCATAATCAATTAATATCGTTTTAATATGGCAATAATAAACTAACAAATAGGGGGGTTCAGGGGAGGGTCTCCCCTTGACGAGGCTCGAACAGCCGAGTTATATATATATATATATATACATTATTCGCGTTCTTTTCTGATAGATGAGAAATGGATTATATTTATTGGTACATAAATAACAATACAATTGTTGTTTTCCTCAAAAATACTTCTTTTAATTTTAAATGCCTATACCAGAAAAATTTCACGTAAATATTCAGGTTAAACTATCTATACCAAGTTCTGCGACATTTATTAGGCATGCATATTGTGGTCGGTTATTATTAATTCCATTTCGAACAATTACGAGATATTTTAATTATCCACCAAAATATATTACAATTAATAATTTAAAAAATGCATGATATGTGTTTATAATGTGATGCGGCTTTTTCATGGCTGGAGTTGTTTTATTTGTTATTTTTATTATATCATAAATTTACTAGCTGTGTCCCTGGTCTTCGCACGGAGTAACCAGCTTCTCTCTTTAAAGAACATACAAAAAGCACAAACTCTTTTATGAAAGATTCAGAAGAAACAAAAGTTTTCTGTGTTCAATACTAAATAGCTAAAACATCTGCAGCATGATAATGCTTTTAATTTAGTAAGCACAGAATCTAGTAGTGAGGAAAGAAGTACGTGTAAACGTAAAGAATTACCTTTTTATATGGGTTTGTACTCGCACTTAAGATTACGTTGCTGTGTGATCAACTTTTAGTTTTAGTTTTTTATTTAAATTATGAAATATGATATAAGCTTAAAAAGTAGTCAAACTTTGCATTTAATGGAAGTAAATTGCTTCAATAGATTACGTTGAATAATCAGTAAAATATCATTCAATTTCCATCGAATAATCTAAAAAAAAAATGAAACATTGGTAGTCATTTGGGTGCATCAAAATTTACAATATTTTTGCAAACTCTAGACAAAATTTTAAGAACTTTCAACACTTATTGTTTAAATTGAGTTACGACCTAAGATACAACAAATTTCATTGCATTTTTAACGTGATGAACAAATTCATACAATTCTTACTAAATTTTAAAATCTAGATGAAATCCAAAACCTATATTTAAAGTTTTTGGCTATCTAACGCATGTTATCAAATCTCATTTCATTCATTTGAATCGATTTTATGTGATGTGCAAAATAATATATTCGCAGTTTCTGTAAGGGAAGGTGGCCTAAAATGATCCCCTGAAGGAGAAAAGTTGTGTAAATAACATAAATGTTTAAATAAAAATTAGGCATTTTGCTAGTATGGTTTACACTATATTTTGCATATTATACATACATTTCAATAATATTTTCAACCCACATTGAGTAATTAAAAAAGTTGAATTTTGAAAGAGTGCACACAAACAACAAAATAGAATATTTGAAAGTTTTAATGAAAAATTATAGCCTATAATAAACGTATAAATAAATTTAATAATGTTTTTTTTCCCTCTTTTTCAAAACTCTGAATGCTTAAGCTCATATCACAAAAATATACCCATATCCCAGCTCATGCATTATTCACCCACCTAGGCATTTGTGACACTGGATCTAACCTAAATAATAATCTAAAAATATACTCCATTCAGTAAATCAAGCCATGTTTCTATTCACGAAAGACTGTTTAGCTAAATAAATAGGAATTTTTTTTTCTAATGGCCGGCCTCTGCCGTGAAGGCTTTGGCTACAACAGGCCGGAATTGCTGGTCACTTTATCATGATGGCACATAGCAGGTGGACCAACGTCGTCTCCTACGAAGGGGCGGACATGACAACCACGTTCAGCCGGGGGATCGAACACCGGCAGCCGGGAGTTGAACCCGAAACCAGAGTACGTGCTTTGCACACCATACAACTCGATCGGCATATATAGGAAAGTAGTACTTATGAAATTTCTCATAAGGAAGTTAGTGTTTATGACAAATGTTATAAAACCGATTTTTCAAAGAATTTTATTTAGACGCCTAATATTGTGATCACTTTAGAACCGCCATTGCTTCTTCTTCAATTGGCACAACTAGTTTTTATGTTACTCGGTATATAACGCTACCTGTATATAAAAAAACGTATAAAGAAAGTATGTGGATCGTTTTATCCGGCTACATCTGAAAAACTACGCGACAATTTTATATGATAGAAAGAATTGTAAAATTTATGATCGCTCGAAGGTCTGGCACTAAATTGGTGGTGCGTAAAAACATTCTTCAAATATAATAATATTTTTCCTATAAAAATCAATATCCTACGGCTCAGAATTTTTAGTGCATTTTAATTATGTTTTATGCGCACCGTTTTTAGTGGGAACATGATCAGAAGTATATTGATTTTACAAGTTAACGCAGATTCTTTAATTTATTTTTGGTTCGCATATTAAAGCCACAAACATTTTGTAAAATGAAAATGCAACACAAATTGAATTTGTACCAAAAGGATAATGATACTTTGTCTAAATCCGTGCATTATATTTATCTGGAAGTAAAACATTACATTTTTTTGAACTCCAGTTTTACAATTATTTTACTAACATTATTCCTTCCCAAAACCATGCTTTTAAGGTGGCATCTCATATGAATGAAGACAGAACCACGAGCTAGCACCACAGTGTGTATTACAAGTCTCTTTTTCTAGGCATTAAAAGGTTTTTTATTAAATACGATTTGTTTGTGAATTGATTGAAAATAGTTATGGCAACTTCAGGATACTTACTGATAGCCACAGCTTGATGCGACATCTCAATAACTGGATCCACATAGAGAACGAAATAAGTATCTTAATCTTAAACGGGTTGAAGCTCATTTCTCTTCAGCTTGATACACTTCCAGTGGATTCTATCCCATGTTGATCTTTACAGCTACAAAATGACAGACAATGCTGCTAAGGAAGTTTGTAGTCATTCACAACCCCGTCTTTCTCACAGTTTACCTACCTTGAACTTTTTCTGGAATAAAATACCAAAATAAAAAGGATTGGCTGGTTCTTCCTACTCACTACTAGCATGCTACTTATTACTGGTAAAAGGGCGGGACACTGGGTTCCGTCTCCAATCCTTTCATGTGAGAGAAAAACTTGTACCAGCCTCTCGCACCTTGCCAGTGGATGCCTAAACTGTTTTTTGGTTTTAAGAGGGTGCGAAAACTTACTCTCTTTGCCCAAAATGCTACCAACTCCAGTTTTCGACTGAACGCACATCTTGGACTGTCTGGGTGTACTTTGAGAAGAAAACTTTTTCTCCCCCCGTTCTTTCACCAGACTTTCTAAACGTCTATGCATTCGTGGATCTGATATGACTTTGTAAGACTAGTTGGGAGATTAAGAACAACAAGAGGATTTAATTTTTGTGGTTAAAAACATTTTGTTGAGAAAGAAAAAAAAACTCTAAAATATTTAAATTTAACTATGCTAGAAGGCTTTTATTATTGATATTAATAGTTTTAAGTGATATTAGTAGCAACTTAAACCTATGCACTATTAGATTTATACCAACATCTTTTTTAATTCAAAGTCAAAATATTTGGAATTTTACATAGTTGTTCGTTTGTAAGCTAAAAATCTTATCCCAGTTTTTCTGTTCCCACTTTAAGTACATTTTTATTTTAAAAACTTTTCTGATATAGCCATTTTTTTTTGGGGGGGGGGTGACTTCCAAGCCACTCATTGAGTATCACATTCTGTAATTCATGGCTTAAAAAGGAAATTTTTGAAGAGAGCAATCATTATTGGGTCCCATACTCCTTCCTAAATCTTTCACCAGTTATCATTATGATTAATGCTTTACATACTTTCTTTCCATGTTTTTAATATCGGTTAATTCTTATATCAAATGGTGCGATTTACGATATGCGATTTACCTTGTTAGGAGTTCCCCTTTTCCTAAATTATTCACTTATATAAAACTGGGAATGCCATGAATATCAATCTGATTTATCCTCATTACATCAATCTTTCAAATAAGCTTTCGAAGCATTTTACTTACTCTGAAAATAACCAAATAGTAATAACAAGTTAAAGCGTAAAAACTATCACAAGTAATACCCCAAACTAGCATTTATCTCTGTTATATATTACTTACAAGTCAGTTAGAATATTTACGAACTCAGTTATTTGAAACTTTTACTGTGCATTTATTATCTAAAACGCTTTCGGATATGTTTCTGTTTATCAAGCGACTGGGATATTTTCTAAAAATACTATGTTAGGAACTGCAGCCTCCTTAATCACTAATTTAGAGACTGTAATATTTCTGTATTACGGGAAAACTTAAATTCTAGAAAGTGATAAAATAAATACATTGAGAGTTCTAATTTAGGATACGATTTTTAAGTTCCGTAGACTTTTACCTTAAAGCAATTGTACATACGTATACGAGCATCTGTGGAGCTGAAAATAACTCGATGCGCAGGATGAATCATCAAATACTTTATCCTCTGTTACTAGTAGCATGCGTAAAGGAAGTCAGAATAGCAATATAGTTGTTGAACCCGCTTAATCGAATAGCCAATTTGCAACGAAAATTTATTCTAATAAGCGGGGTATTCCATTATCCGAGATCACACTGACTAATTATAGCGGTTTGGTACATTAAAAATTTATTACTATAAGAGGGCTATTCCTTTGACCGATATTCCACTAAGCGTGCTCGATTGTAGTAGTTATTTTGTTAAATTGAAAATTTATTCTAATAATCGGGATATTCCATTATCCGGGATCACACTGACTAATTATTGCGTTTTGGTACATTAAAAATTTATTACAATAAGAGGGCTATTCCTTTGACCGATATTCCACTAAGCGTGCTTGACTGTAGTAGCTATTTTGACAAATATAAACATATAATTAGAAACGAATGAATGTAATTTTGAAAGACAAAACAGTAAATTGTTTTAAATTTTTTTCCTGTACACATTTCGTTTTTAATTGCTGTATCCTAAGTTACTTTCATGCACTGCTTGTGTAAAATTAAAAAAAAGTGACTTTGGAAGCTTCACTGACATTGTTCTTATAAGAAACTCTTCAATACCTGCGGTCTAAAGAGTGAACTTAAGATTAACAAAGTCTTTGTGAAACTTGGAAAGATAAAATCATTAATTCTTTAATTATTTAAACAGAAATCTCAATTTTAGAAAATTAATTAAATTCCTGGTTGATCAGTTTACCGTTAGTATTTGCCTTTCATTTTATAGTTCAATTGCGTTACTGTTTCAGAAAAATGTAGATAATTCTATTCCTATTTCAAAAATCAAGAGTGGTAAGTCGTAATTAAAATAGCTTATACCACCAGCTTTATTCTTTTGCTGATTTAGTTTGGAATTTAGTGAATTTTTGTACGTGGAAGCAATATTAATTTTAGAAAATTAATAAAGCTTATGAAGATTAATCTTTTTGAAAATCTAACAAGTCTTTGCACAATGAATAAGAGAATGTTTTAATTGAATACGTCAGATTATGTACGAAACGATTGATTAAAGTATTTCAAAGCTAAAAGTATTTATTTTATAGAGTTAAAATTTGTACATCCATCATTTATTCATAAATGTTTAAAAATACACATTTCACAATAATATTTTGAGTTTGTTAAACACAATTATTGTGTAACTTCCATGTTTCCATTAAAATTTTACTTGCTAAAGACTAATATGTCTGTTTTAATAAATATTTTTGTAGTTAAATAGATAAGTAGCTTTAAGTAAGTTGCATAGTTGCATAAACGCAATAATGATAGTTGCATAAACGCAATAATGCTAGCTTTCATTGGAAAGTAATAATTTTAGGACTAAAAAAAGTAATTTATCAAAGTTTAAATACTTGCTCATTTTAGATTCTGCGTTGCTAGAAGCAGCTACAGAAATTAATAATTGGTTCAAAAATTTTATACATAATTAATCTACATAATTTAAAAAAAATATCGATTTTTGTTTGTTTGTTTTTAGTTTATTCTATAACGCTGGAACAAGAACTTCATTTAGTTAGCATCTTTATAAATAAGACAGTTTGGAGCAATTAACTATTTAGTATTCCGGACCAACGCTATTAAAAAAATCTTTACATTATGCTGTGTAGGAACATCAAGCCCTGGGCAGAGGATCTCCGAACGTGATGACCATTTCCGTAGGGGCACCAATGTCTAAGACTGAAACCTTAGACACTAAGTCTATAATGCATTTTTCGTGGTAAGGGTTGTTCATCATTAATTTTAAGTATTTTTAAAGCAATGACCATTGTAAAATTAGCAGAACACCACAATTTTCAATGAACGGATTTGACATTTCAGTTTAAAAATTTATTCGGGAAATTTGTTTGGGTTCTACACTCATATTTAGAAGTACAGTATTCACAATTAAAAGTTCCTTACTCGAAGGAATGTACTGCAGGAACCTCTCCCCCCCCCCCCCTGTTGCTCTTCATTTGTACGCTCGTCGTATAAAGAAGTTTTATATACCATTAGTTTGCAAATAACGTACACTTTAATTTGCTATTCACAAAATTTGCATAAGGGGCCATCTTCATATTTAATTCTGCATAAACATCGTTTTTTTTCAATTGCAACACCGTATTTTGAGTTTATAAAACGAAATAAAACCCTCAAATTATCCTATATATAAATTTTCATCAATTTTCTACGATAATTTCTGGAGATATTGCAAATTATCTTTTGCACGCCATTATCTAATACATCGGTATTTATCTAATACACAGGCCATCTTCATATTTAATTCTGCATAAACATTGTTTTTTTTCCATTGCAACACCGTATTTTGAGTTTATAAAACGAAATAAAACCCTCAAATTATCCTATATATAAACTTTCATCAATTTTCTACGATAATTTCTGGAGCTATTGCAAATTATCTTTTGCAGGATTTTAAGGTGTTATCTACAAATTGAGAACGGTATATATGGAGGTTTCGAATTTTTCTCCTTAAATCAGTTTCGCTCGCAAGGATTAAAAGAAATATTATTTATAATTAAAATAATGTTTTTAGTAATATTTTTTTTTGTAATGAGAATATAAAAAATAATATCATGTATCATTTCGTCTAGTTTATAACCGGCAATTTTACAAGATTACAACGCAATAAATTTTTATTTATAACTTTTAAGACAAATTTTATTTTTGAGAAATTTAATATTTAAAATAACTATTCCAATAATTTGCGCTACTAGTCAATTATTAATCTATATTTCAGTTCCAATTTAATTGAAGTAGTGGTGTAACTTATAATTTATTTACTATAAAGAACTTTTCTATTTATAATTTACCTGATAGTGTTTTAATCAACTGAACTTCAAGCTTGCTGCATTACAATATTTGTATTGAAAATTTCAGCGTAATACTAGAGAATGTAAAAGTGTTGTTATACTGTTCTAATACGCCAATGAATATTTTAGAGTTTTACTAATATACCAAGATTTTTCATCTTAATATAGCTTCTTTTCATTATGGTATTATGGATCTTAAAGTAATAAGACTATATGGTATTTATCTAAATGAGCTTACATTTCTTGTAAACTTTTGCACATACGTGTGAGCACATTATAACATTCATTTTGAAATATTTATCTGGTATTTTTAAGGCTCTCTTAGACAAGTAAAAATGTTGAGAGAAACATTATTAAGAGTGAGAGTCTGTCTCCTTCTCACCTGACCAACACAGGCATGAAAGTTACTTAGCAATAGCCGGAAATGAAGAATGATTTCATGGAAAAAAGGGAAATAATATAGATGATTTTCATGTAATAAACGTACAGAAAAGCGTCTTTAATTTTACTAAACTAAAAGATTATGTATACATGCAAAACCAAATTAACCTGACTAAAGCATTATCAAAATTTAATAATCTATAGTTTATTTGCTTCAAAAAATTTGCATTTTTTTAATACCTGAAACATTTAATATTTTTGCGTAAAATAAATCTTGTTTACATTAGATAAATAAAGATGTATTTTAAAGATAACTCTCGGAAATTTATCATTTTGTAAATTTATATACGGCCTCCTAACTAAAAAAAAAGATATTTTAATTTTTATAAAAACAACTACTGAACGTAAAAATTTGAAATATTGGACAGCCATGTAAAATTACTTTCCGTGTCTATTTCTGTCAACATTTGGCTAAGTCGCTATTCATAATTTTTCGAATATTAGTAGAGTAAATCATAATTCATATTAATATTTTATTAAAAAATTATAATAAAAGTAAATTACGCTTAGGTCATTTGGTTCAAATAGTGCAAAAAAAATCAGCTTCTCAACATCAATATTATGTGAGATATGAATTAAAGTATGAAAAAAATTTTAACAGAGGGGGGAAAGGGTTTTTGGAAACTCATAACTCATTCATTTCAGTTCGAATGTATTGAGAATAAGTATACGGGGTTAAAATAAGCTACAATTTCGAAATATGAAGTGAAATTTAGGTGTTGCTATTGGAAAAATGAATTTGGTGAACATTTAAGCATGAAGATTGCCCCTCATGCAAATGATATGAATTTCAAATTAAAGCAGACTACATTGGTTAGCTATATTTAAGCTATGTGTAACTATATGTAACTTTGCTGCATGACGAAAGTCGGCAAAATAAAGTGCAACTGCGCATTATTTTTTTATTCCCAGAGCTCTACAGAAAAATTACTGATCAGAATGAAACCAAATTATCAAGAAACATTAATTAGACTACTACTGATAGATTTCCAAGGAAAAAGCGATGTTTTAAAATCCACTTCTGATGGCGTCACACAGTGTATTCAAATGACATTTAATAATTTTGTATCAAGAAGCAGTCATAAATATTGCTTAGGTCAACCGCTTAGTTCTGAAAGTATCAGCGAATATACGAGTGGTTTAAAACTCAAACAAACAAACAAAAAACAACAACAACAAGAACAACAAAACAACTTTTGTTTGCACCATTCTTCAACTCTAACTGAGCATCTAAAATACCGTTGGAGCACCCAATCTCTAACTCGCTCAATTTTCCCCATAAAACAATGCGACTTCATGTCTGATGTAAATAAGACCCAAAGAATAATTTGACAAGAAATCATAAACAATGACTTTTATACAAAATTTCAACATTAACCCCTTGCGCACCAAGCAATTTCTCTAGAAAGGGGCCGTCAACCAGATTATTAAGTTCTGTTAAACAGAACACTCAACTTCTGCTAATGTCATCTAGTGAGCGAAAATGAAAGCTAAATTCACGGCTTAGAATAACACATAACATTTATGCACTGTGTTTAAGGATACCAGGTATAAATAAAGTCAAGTCTATGCAATAATACTACGAACGTACGAAGGTACGGCCATGGTATGTATGTGCGACGTTGTATGCTCGTCCGTCCGTGGTGCGCAAGTGGTTAAGTTAAATATTAGTACAATATGGTCTAAACTTCTCAATATAAGATTACAACATATGCATATACATAAGATTGTAATTACATAATAGTTACATAAGATTATTGTAACAAGGATTATAACATAATAGGAAAAAATTTGTTTTCGACGTCGCAGTGAGTTTCAATACTACTCCTTTTAAAAACTGTATGAAAATAAAAGGTAAATTGTCTCAACTACCGGGGGCTTCTTTTACGGCAGTTGAAAACGTGATGTTGTAATTCCGACAGCATTTTGAATGAATCTCACTCAATTCTTTAAAAACTGAGATACATTTATAAACTCTGCCACAAACGTTACGGCTTATTCACAGTTTATGCAATTCTAAATAGAATCTTGAGATTACAGAGATTGTATTTTTCACAATATTGAACCATGGAGTATTTAAATATTTAAATTAAGGATGTGAGGGGGAGAAATGAAGATAGGTTGTATTAGTGTCATAATAGGTAGTATTAACAGTTTTGTTGCAATTCTATGGATTAAAGCAAAGTATTCGTGTTGATAAATATTTTGTGAAATTAAAAGTTTATGTTATATTCTTTGTATTTTGACGGGCGCCTTACAACTAACTGAACGATAAGTAATACGTTAAAGTAACTCATGGTAGTTTCAATATAAGAGACTTCCTCATCTTTTTCGTTGTTGTTGTTGTTGTATATAGGGTCACCTTAATAAGATTTTTTTTTAAATATACAACTCATTAATAAACTTATAGCATCAAAAGGTTTACGGCATTTAGTTTCTAAAACTCAAAATGATTTGTAATTCCTCAGTATACATCTTACGTTATCAAGTTTATTTTTTCGCAGAGAAAAATATTTAATTTATCTCTTTTGGAAGATGAAATCCCTCGCAGTACTCAAAAAATATAGTAATAAATTGAACATGAGGTATCAAATAATATATTATACTTTAATTTTTTTAACGTTTCATGCCAATTCATTTTCTTTTCAAGATTTCATCAGTTCTATAAATAAATTTCATTATATCTTACAGATATCTTACGATTAAACTTTTAAGTAATGATTGAACTTTTGGACAGTTTTTAAGAGTCAAATTACATGACAGATTCTGGAAAGTTCAGCAGATCTCTTCATCAGTTATACAATTTACATGAAAAAGGTGAATCAGAACAAAACTTCAGACAAAGAAATTCCCCATAAATATATACTACGATATGTTTAGTTACCATTTTCTTTTAGAAAGGTAACGGGATGAGGAGTTGAAAAAGTAAGTTTTGTCATGTTGGCTCTATTACTGGATTATGGAAACGACAAATAACCTCCTTTATTCAACATCTGCAAAAGTACGCACCATTTCATATTCTAAAACTAAGAGTTGTGTTATTTTTTTTTTATTATAAGGAAGGTGTCTATGCAACAATGCAACAGTATGTCGCGTTAGAATTTACGCCTTTAACCAATTGCGTCTAATAAACTGAAGAATTTTTCTTGTGACGTTATAAGTTTAGGATTTCAGGTAACGGGACACACTGTGTTTCGTTAGAGTTGTTAAAAAGACAAAATAAATAAATAAATAATTAAATAAAAGTTAAAACGAACGAAAGTATTAACTAGATTTTATTTGAACCTTCCAGTTCCAGTTATTCTCTCACTGGCAAAGTTGTTACAAATTCCAAAGAGGAACCAAGTTTCGGAGACTCAGAAAAATCCCAACCTCAGAGAACGCGAGCTCACGCATATTTCCAATTCGTTTGAATTCATGGAGGCTTGCTCCCGGATGACGACGAATAGCGTGGAAAAAGTTTACAAAAGTGTCCGTCATGTCTGGAGATTTCAAGAAATGGGGGAAGAGGCAGCGTTCCTTCAGGAAGATGTCACATAGATGTTTCTGTCAAATAAAAATAGACATGTCTCGTCTCGCAAAACAGCCGAACAACTTTTGTCTCGTCTCACAAAATCCCTAAATTGTAATGTTTAAAATGTATGTCTCGTCTCGCAAAAAATCGCATCGCATCAATCCTTAAATCGAAACATCTGCTCCCATTAAGAACACGGTAACTTTAATGAATGACACACGAGTCAATTGAATTTAGTTATCTTTCTCATTTAGATTCATTTTCGTACAATAAATTGCGTATAATCTTTCTTGAGTTCAAAACTGTTCTCTAATATATTTTTTTAAAAGATTACACATTTACTTGTACAGATAATAATCGTTTTGTTTTATAGTAGCTCCATGTTCCTATTCGTTCTCCCGCCATTGTTAGTTATTTTTATTAACCTTATTAAATGCTGAATGGGAACAAATAAATACTTTAACATGAGCTAAAATTCATACCTTTCTGCAAGGTTGACGTAACATTTTTGAATTGTTCAAGAACCATACAGGCAATTGTAACTTTCATCAAGCCTTAATCAAAATTTTAACCCTCGATATAATAAGGTACTCAGTTGTACCTCACTCTTTAAATGCAAAATTAAATGCCTTTGTCTTATGTTCTATTCTCTTACGCATTGTTGATATAATTATTTTCTACCGTTTATCTGCTCTTGTTATGATAATTTTTTAATTAAAATATTCAGTTTCACAAATATTCTCTTTTGTATTTGTATTTGTCTTTTTTTTTACTGTTTATCTACTATTGTTATGGTACTTCTTTTTTATTTAACTTATATTTAGCCATTATGACAGTTTCAAAAAGTTTGTACTAGGCAAGAAGTCTTAATGCTCGTATTAACCGAAAATTGAACCTGTGAGTTCACTCAACAGAGTAAGTAACTTCAAATTTTAAGGGGAGAGTAGTGTACACTATGGAAAATACAAGGGTTAACCTGTCACCAGTTACTCTACAAGGTCAAAGGTTACCTGACGATTAGAATTTCGGCGTTGTCTCCAAGAGTAAACTGGGGCTCTAGCACCAATGGTATCGTAGAATATCCATGACGGATATTTCTAGCTCTGGACAGTCAAATACTTCGGATAAATAGCCGCAACTCTCCTTTTGGTGCTAGCACGATGAGTGTCGAATAAAATAAGCAAGTATTTTTGTGCATGCAAAGTTTTATCCGATACTCAGAGCTACCAACCAATCAAAACACACAACTTTCTCCCCTTTTTCTTAAACGAAGTCATTGTCTTCAGAGTTTTCGAAGACCCCGGAGACATCCGTCAAGAGTGAAAGCCGGTTTTTGTCTGACCCACCGTGCACCAAGTACTCGACACTCCATGATACACACAATAAAAACCCATCTATCTTGTACTCTCCGATACTGGAATGCAAGTTTTCGCCTTCAACCAACGAATCGGGAAAAAACAGCGTTACTTCCGCTAGTGAATACGACAGTCAAACAATTACGATAGGATCGTGCTAAGGCATATCGGATATTTCTCGGATTGTGACGTCATGAGAAGAGAAGGCTCGATATATTCGCTACCGAAAGCTTTCCGATACTATGTTGGTAGAGTCCCTGCTCACTAAGATTACCTGATTTGCAGAGTCACGAGGATTTCTAAATACCGCTATTAGTAATGCCTTTACAAGAATAGAAATTTACATTGTTGCTGAATCCATAATGAAGAAATATCATGGAGCTGGAGTTAAGTTGAAGCAGTAATAACAACAGCAACAATAATATGAATGATACACTATATTAATAATTGAAATTTGTATTAGCCGATAAAATAATAATAAAAAATGAAATTATGCGCTAATCACAACTAAGGCATCTTATATTTTTTATTAACTATTTTTTAAAATTTCCATTAAAATTTAATAACAAATAATATTGTAATTAAAGTAGAAAGGAAATTTCTGTATACAATTTGTACAATAATTCTGCAGTAAAATTTCAGAATTTACAATAGTATTAAGCAATAATATTAAGTAAGATTCCGATTCTGTTTTATCTTCGAAAAAATAAAACACTTTTTAGTCGTAATTTGTGAAATTAACGTATTATAGAAAGCATTTGAATAAAACTGATGATTGAAGCTTTTTCAAGTGTGAGCTGATAGCCCAGGTTTATTTCCTTACACGATAATCTCTTTATCAAACGCTCCTTAGCATCAAATGTTTACTATTTATAGCTAACAAAGTGCTCAGTATAGAGTTACGGAGGAGCAGTTTAACGCTTTAATTACTCAAACGAAATCCTAATTTTGGAAAATTAATTAAATCCTTTGTACTACAGTTGGCTCGTTCATTCGTATCTTTTTGTGACAAGACATGGTCTTCTTTCAACTGAAAATTAGTTCACATTAACCTGGCATTTAAATGAAGATATAAAATTTTTACTAATTGAAATAGGTTGTACTAACTACTCTTTTATTACCTCAACTCAAGGGAAAATCTCAGAGAAGAATGAGTATTAGTTGATTTTACAAAGCGAAATGTTCAATTTGGTTTGTCTGTGTTTGAGTTCACTTGTAGATAATTTGTCAATTGACGTTATAATTACTGATTTGTCAATTATTGTGAATTTATTAAAAAGCAAAGTCAATAGCAGATTTCTGATATTGCATGGAATAAGTAGTTTCGTGCTGTTCTTGAAAAGTATGAAATTTGAGTGTTTCTCGGATTCAAACGTTGTAACGTAGTAAAGCACATGATACATTGAAGTAAAAGGTGAGGAAAGCACAAATAATTGAAACAGTCTTTATATACATGTGATCAAGAAAGTTATTATATTGCAGTGATTATTCATTGCAGTGCTTATTGCACCGAAAAACTGTAACCAGCAATTTCATATAAACATGGGCTTGACCATAAAAAAAAATATAAAATAAAAATATTTTAATTTTTTAATACGTTGTGTGAGAATTTATTCTGAATTGTTGTAGCTGTGTTGGGAACAGATTATTTTGTGTAAAAGTTTCTTTTTATCAGAATGTTAACACTTCGAAGTCAGACATCTACGTTGTAGCATGAGTTACCCAGCTGTGTAGCATAAGGTTCTATACACTTAGTACACTGTCTACCAATAAGTATTTGGACACTTGTGATAGAAAAGAAAAACTAAGTTTATTTAAAATCCATAGTTGGTAGAGCCTCCACGAAAGGCAAGTACAGCGTGAACCCTCCGGGGCATACTTTCCACAAGTCTTTGTATTACAGCTAGTGGTATTGTCTTTCAATCGGCTTGGAGTAGATATAGAAGTTCCTTCACCGATTTTGGACGGGTAGTGCACCCCTTAATTCGGCGATCCAACTCGTTCCAGTGGTTCTCGATAGGGTTCAGGTCTGGGCTCTGGGCAGGCCAGTCCATTCGATGAACTCCATTGACACCATACCAAGCCTTGGTTAACCTCGAAACATGACAACTGGCATTGTCGTCCTGAAAGTAATAGGGGTCCAACCCGTAAAACTGCCACAACGTAGGCAGCACATTGCCACCCAAAATAGTGCAGTAGGCATCGGCGTTGAGCTTACCATGAATGGGGAACAAGGGTTCCAGTCCATACCAGGAGAAACACCCCCAGACCATAATTCCACCTCCGCCGAATTTGACTGTTGGCACAATGCATTCTGGCAGGCGTTCACCAGGCAGACGCCAGACCCAGACCCTGCCATCTGAACGGTAAAGGGTGAACCTTGATTCGTCGCTCCAAAGAACCCGTTTCCACTGATCTACGGTCCAATTTCGATGTGCTTTGCACCACATTTACCGAGCAGGGCGGTTGGACTTTGTGATCAAAGGCTTATGGGCAGCAGCACGACCATGAAAACCAAGCAGATGTGTTTCCTTACGGATGGTATTCATTGAAACAATACTCCCGGATGCCTGTTAAAACTCCTCGCGGATGAGGGCCATCGGTTGGATTCTGTTCTTCCGAATTTCTCTGGACAGCCCTCGTTGATCTCTATCGCCCAGTTTCGTTGGTCTGCCGACTCGGGGCACATTCCGACAATCACCGCTCACCTTCCACTTCTTAATCACATAGGCCACTGTCGATTTTGGGTACTTCAGATTGCTAGATATGTCCCTTAAGGATCGGCCACATTTGTGATACCCGATAATTATACCTTTCTGGAAATCAAAGAGCTCCGAACTGCGTGGCATCTTGCATGCGACTAATGCCGATGCTGTTTCCTACACGATATATACCGGCGGAAGCCGTGACGTACCTCAGGACAGCAGATATCGTCATTTGCATAGGTGTCCAAATACTTACTGGCAGACAGTGTATATTTTAATTTAATAACCAATTTTATATACAAAACTATATGATGTTTTGTGACAATAAAAGGACATACAAACTCTTATAATGGTTATACCACTTATGAAAAAGAATTTTAGCAGAAATACAACTCAGAAGTATGGGCAGAAAAGTCAATGTCTTTTTTTGGTAGCATGAGTTAGCAAGAATTTTAATTAATATTTCAAAAAAATTAATTAGTTTTGAGATTTTAATTACTTTTTGAAACCCCCCCCAAAAGAAAACAATTTGTAGTCAGCATGAATTTTGTTGAAAGAAAATAAATGCATTTTTTATTATTACGCCAGTTTAAAAATGCGATTAAAAATGTAGCATGAGTTTCCGAGGAATCTAGTTAACTATCAAAGCACTTCTAGTTTCGTTAGCGAGTTTATGATATTCAATTAGAAGCTCTTTAAAGGAGAAATTATACTTCAACACATTGTTTCTCAAGCACGTAATATTACGTTTCTCATAAACTGCATGTTATATATAGATCACGGTATTAACAAGGGTCTGTTGATGGAGGCGTGCTTTACTCGAGTGCAATAGAGTAAGACAAATCTAAAGCGAAATTGCATGAGACCAAACATTTTTCGGCTAAAGACAGGCGTATTTTGACTAAAGATTATATGCAAGGATATTAGGCTCAAGGGATCTGAAAACATTACGATTTAAGATACGTTTCCGCTAAATAAAAGGAACTTGTAAGTGGAATTTACGAGTTTATTATTATTCTCTCCTACTTTTATTCGTTATTCTTATTATATTTTAAACAAAAGTTCGACTACAAGAAATCACACTGGCCCCCTTTTTACCATTTTAAGCCATGGCATTTATAATTATTGTGTACTTTAAAATAAATGAATTGAATTTAAATATTACAGATAAGGAGGATACTAGACCATAATGAAATACGTAACTTAACAAATTCAAAGTATTTATTAGTGTTTACCAATTTTACGTGGAATACCAATTTTACGTTATTGGAAATGTACCCTACTTTACGATACTCTCGTAGTACTGAATGTGTAACACCAATGTGTTACAAATAATACAAATGTAAAATAATTTTACCAATGAAGGATTTTTCAAATATTCTAAAACTCAATTAACAATGAAAGTTAGTTAATAGAATGTAATGATATGAAGTTATACTTTCTCGCACTGAAAATTATACTCAAAAGCAATTTCAGCTTTTAATATCTGTGATTGAGCTAATACAAGTAATCAGCTATCTGAATAGACATACCTTTAAAAAATAGAAAATTAACTTAACGTGCGAAGGTTTTTAATAAGAAATGCTGTCAGAAGAGTTTCAAGCGTGATTTGATGCTCCAGGTATCACTCATTGCAGGGGCGTAGCCAGGGGGGGGGATATCGGGATATATCCCCCCCCCGAAATTTTCGGATTAGTGATGAAATTCCGTCTATTTATACACATATAAGTTCATATCCCCCCCCAAAAAAATTTTTCCTGGCTGCGCGCCTGACTCATTGCATGATAAATTCTAAATCAAATGATTCTTACCAGGTAACTGCTTATGGAAGGATTGCAAATGACTTGAACCACTTACGGATAATTCATTTAAAACTTAGATTGTCTGAATAAAACCTTAATTTTTGAAAATTAATTAAGTTCTTTGTTTCATGGTTGATTGTTATTCGCTCTCCTCTTTATTCGTTCTTATCTTCTTGTATTTGAAACTTGGTCGGTGTTTCTCTCGAATTTCCCTTTAACTTTAATCCTGTTTTAAAATGCAAGATTTGGTCAATACTAATTGAAATAGTTTTACTTTGTTTGGGTTTCCTTCTGGGTGCGGCTTAGCGGAAATTCCTGGCAGTGAGTTAAACGTAATCTGAATATCACAAAGGGATAATAGCTAGACCTCGCTGGGTTGAGTAGATTGTTTAAGACGCTAATTTAAATTTTATGACGTTGAATAAGTATTTACATTCTGTGGCAATTTTCTGTGAATTTTTACCATAAAATCTGTATAGCTGTGATATGGAACACTGTTGTCTTTTTAAAAATTTTCAGCTTAAATTAAATGATTTCCAATGAAATTGAAAGTTTTGAGGCATGCTTTCATGTAAGTACCGACAAATATATTTTCTTGTGTTGTGTTTGCTGTTATATGCTGTAATTTTAATTTAAAAATACAATAGCTAAGAATAATAAAATAAATTAATAACCAACGGTAATAAGGATGATTGTTTATCTTTTGAGCTGTAATCAATGATCATGAAAATGAGTAAACAATATTTAATATTTTTCATATTTTTAAATATTATTGATTTAAATGATCTCTTACTAAAAAAAAAGATACGTTATTTAAATATTTCTATAGCAATTATGTATTGTGATATGAAAGAACATACAATTTTGCATTTTGTTAACACTTCAATAACAAATAAGTCATACTTTAATAATACACTGAATCTATGAACTGTAAATAAATCATTCATAGCACGAATGGTTTTACTTTGCGATAAAAAATACTCAATTTAAAACATTTTATTAAAATGATGTGCGAATAAATAAACTAATTGTTGAATTTAGATCAAAATGCAGTTTTAACTTTTAACATAATTTTAATACATTGTTTTCAAATTTAAAAAGGAAGCTCTTTTTAAATAAATATATGAATAAATGGAGGAACAGTAAACGGGTTCAAAGCCAGCTCTACAATTCAAATATTTTCCGTGTATAATTTTCCTTTTTTATTTATATTATTGTATTTTAAAACCAAATATATATATCGTTTGCATTATTGCTTTATAGGTTTTGTTTTGCAAGGCATTTAATAAACTTTTGCATTATATAATGAGGATATCTCTTTTATGTAGCAAAATGACAGCGATGTAGTTACATTTATCTATGCAAATAATTCATAAAATGTCATCCGCCTATATTGATACTCAAATTAATTTATTATTAAAACAAATAATTGACTCGATTCACCTACTCTCCAAAAATTACCCTCAAACTGTTGATTAAATAAATTAAATAATAAAAAAATCACTGATCTTAGAAAGTCATTATTATTATAAGCATGAAAGGTGCAATTTTTATTAAAAAATCACATATATTGAATTACCCGAACATTTCCGATACCATCATAAAGAGATTTATTTAAAGTTGTGCTCCTTAATAAGCCCGCATTGCCAATGATATAATTTTGGTTTTCTTTCATTTCATGCTAATTTCTAGTTACATTGTCAAAAGGATAAATGGAATATCTCCAAAAGTTTTATTGGGGGAATTATTTTACAAAATAAACTTTTTATGTGTATTCAATATTCGTAGGAAGGAAAACCCCACACATAATTTAAAACAATGAAAAATTATTAAGCAATGGTATAAACTTTTAAATTGTAAATGGTCTGTAGTTTTGGGCTGTCTTCTCCAGATGTAACGTGTACACGTATTAGAAATGCTTAAAAAGTCCTTCAACCAAGGCTCCCCATTCCTTAGTAGATAGCCCCTGCCTATCCATAAATATGCAAACTTTTGGCATTGTGTGGTACATTATGCGAGGGTGGTTCAAAAAATAAGTTAACAAGTTCTTTAACCAAACATTTATTCATCAAATCCAACAGATACACAAACATAGCAAGGTATTTGGTTTAGATTATTTTTCTAAATATCTTTCCATGGACTTCAAAGAATTTGCTCAATCTATGTGCTATCTATCGAAACCAGCGTTAAAGAAATTAGAGCCCTGATCGCTGAGTCATTTAACGATCGCTTCCTGAATTGTGGAATCGGTTTGAAAATGCCCCTTTTTCAACGTGCTTCTTTAACGGCTCGAAGAGGTGTAAATGAGTGTATGCGAGATCTGGACTGTAAGAAGGGGGGGGGTTGGTTAATACGTTTCATTCATAATGCTATAGCCAACCACGTGTAACCGAGGCCGTAATCATTATCCATTTGATTTCTGTGTCCACTTGATTTTGTGACTCTGCGTTGTATCTAGACATGTAATTTCATTCGCTCGGGCAATATGTGCACCCGTGAGATCTCTTGTTAACTTACTTTCTAAACCACCTACGTATATATAGATTGAATACAGTCATCTTTCAATAATGCCATCTATTGTTGAAGGATAAGGGTATTTAGAGTACTGAAAAATCCGAATTATTGAGGGTGTTTCAAATATATATATATATATACATGCTGATATAAAAAAAACTGCTTTAGTGTTATAAGATTCACAAAAGGTTAAATTTATTCGAAATTATGTATATATGTGTCACGTTGACACAACGTGCATATTTTTTATGAAAAACTATTATTACAAATCTTAATTAATATTGTCTAAATTTAAACTAATAGTCTATTCTAAATTTAATTAATTATAAGTTTTTAACAGTAACTCTTTTTTAAAGCTTTCAAATTTCCTTTTAGTCATTTTATTTGTAAGGCAATAACGCACTTTTAATCATTTCAATTTCCTGCCTTCTGCTATCCTAATCAAACTTACAGCTGCAATCTGTTTTATTTATGTTTTTTCTTGCCATCCTCTTTTCGCACTTATTCATATGAAAGAATAACTTGCAGTATTGCACTGCTCCCAGACCGCAGTGTTTTGTTTTTCTTTTTGTCTCTCTGTGTGCAGATGCACGCATCGAATGTTCTAGTAAAGTCTTTCGTGTTCCTTTTTTCTTTCTTACATATGTAATAGCTTAACGGCAAAAAGTTGACCTCGTGATATACTCCCCCTGTGCATCTTTGAATATGGGCAGTTAGTTGTAAGTTAGCGACCAGAGTAGAGCTGCGTTGGAGGTTCGGGCAAGCACTTGCCCTTCGGGGCTTGTGCCTCTGTCCGTGTCCGTAATATATTCTAATTTTATGTGAAAATATGTAATTGTTTCTATATTCAATATTTATTGAGTGCAACTTAACCAAGAAGCTTATATTGTGCTCTCCTGAAAATAAAAAAAAATGCTTATTATCGTCATTTATCCTTTTTATTCTTTGATTCAAGAAAGAGTGCCATTTTTATGTGTCTTCATCTATAGAGTTCGGAAGTGATGTTTTGTTTAGTGCAAGGAATTATTCATATCTGGCATGTTGATGATCGTTTTCTTTTCCTTCGATAAAGATGTTTACTGCATGCTCAAGTATTCTAGATGTGTTTGTGTGTGTGTGTAAAAAAAATGGAAGGAAAATACGTAAATCGGGGAAAAACCCTGTGTTCAACCAATTCATCAAATACTAACCACTATCATCGATCACATGCTTTCGCCACAATTTTTAATTCTCTACGGTTTTGCTTCTATATTTATTTTACAAATACTACCATCTTTTCACCAATAATAATAAAATTCTTTTCACAATCATAATTCTTCCGTCCAATTTTTAATATCAGTCTTCTTTTTAAAAGCTATCAGACTTTTTTTATTTTATTCTGTTGCTTAATTTTAAATTTTCTTCCCTTCTCTTGCCTTATACGTTTTAGAAGTATTTCCTGTCGCGAATTTTTAAGAGAGAACGTGTTAATCAGACTCAAAACGAATGAATGGTTACTTGATTGCTAAAACTGTTTTCTTGTTCCAGTGCCATGATCTAATGTTTCATTTTTTTTTCAGTAATGAAGGAAAGTGAGAGGATTCACAAAAAATAACAAGCGGAAACATTTTTGTGTACATTGGTACATGATCAAAAGTAATTCCCGCCTGGAGAACCCTTCTATCACATCTTGGGTTCAGGTTCAATTCTGAAATTCTGAAATTCTTCTGTTGGGCTTCGATGTGTTTACTTGTTCCTTCATAGGTATCAGCGCTGGTTGCAAACTGGGTGCACCCATGATAAAATGGTCAGTAATTGGGGCCTTAGTAGGAACAAAATGCTTGATGAGCAAAAGTGCCCGGCCGTTGGAAAAAAAAAGTAATTCCGGAAGTTCGTCCTGTCAAGTAGTTCATGACCTCACGCATGTGTGTATCGTCTTCTCTGATATATATCTATATTCATTTGCCTATATATGTTTATATATTTCCCCTCCTAAAATTCTGCCTTTTCAATTAATTTTCTTCATTTCGCAAAACTATTTTTTTACTGTGTAGCAAAGGATGTACAAGAGAACTTTTGGTTGGAACAAAGTGAATGAAGAGAGAGTATAAGAAATGAGTACACGATGTAAAATAAAAATTTCGGAAAGCTTCACATTTCATAATAATTTTGCATCCCCCCCCCCCCAAATATAAATGGAAAGAATTACTTACACGATCTTAAGAAAGTAGTTTGGAAAACGTCACTTTTCTGAATTAAATGTAACGAGCTTTTAACACTGAAAAAAATGATTAGATTTCGCTGAAAAATGTTACATATTACGCACTAGACAACAATAAAATTATAAATTATAAAATATTCAGGTATCTTTTTTCGTTAGAAGAATTACAAAAATTTAGATGATGGAGTTTTTAATTTACTCGTTTTCTTAAAAATTACTTTTCACTAAATGAATTTAAAAATGTAACAACGGATAAGAAACGAAAGCGTAACAATAATTCAAATATAAAAGCTTTTTAATAAGGATTGACAGTGTTAGCAAAATAATTTTCAGAATATATTAAAATCAATTTGTCGTTGCTAATATCCTTTCAAAGAATGAATAAAATGAAAATGTAATTTTCCAAATGTCGATTTCTAATAGCAAACGGAGTGCTTGAAAGTATATGATATTTTTCATAGCTATTTTTCCTAAACCATCTTTAGCAAATTAATATATTTTTATACTATTATCCGTAATCTTTAATCATGAGTTAGAAATAAACGTCTTTTACTGATGTATTAAAAGTAACTGGATTTCTTATCACATTCGCATGAAATTGTCTTTTCTCTTAAAAGACTTAAAAGTATCTAGCCAGTACTAAGAGCTAAGAACTTCTATCGAGAAAAAATAAAATGGCACGAAAGTTTTATAGCATCAAATTAATTCGATGGATTTATTGAATGCTCTGATTACAGAGATAAGACGGCTTATGTTTTTAAAAACAATAAAAGGAAGTGTTGAATTACGCTATAGTGATTTGGATTCTATGGCGTGTAAGGATTAAGCAGTTTTAAGATACTAAGTTTAAACTGGTTGCGATCTATTTAGGCTGAAGCTGTTCTTTTAAAACAGAACGTAAGGATTTTAATCTTAAGTGTACTTAACATAATTCCTCCGTACGTCAAACAAAAGTTTTTACGGAATTGAAGCAAGTAAAGTGTATAAAATTACGAAGAAAATGTTAGTAAATTTAGTAGAAACCGTCAAAGGCAGGTTAAAAATCAGCTAGAGATGATATTTTCAATATATCTTTTTGAATAAATGAGTGAAAAAAATGTATAGACTTGTGCTTAAGAAACTGTTTATTTTAAACATACAATCATTTAAAAATAAGTATCTCACAATAAGAAATTTTTGTTTTTTTACAAAATCCGTGTAATAGAAAATTAACATTCATTGATTTTTCGGCTGTTTGTTAATGTATAAGTGTGAACTTTATTCATTTTTGTGCTTGTAAGTTTGCCGCATTCAGTCTTCTAATTTTTTTATAGCAGGAATGTAAGATTTCATTTCAAGTGTCGTCTAAAAATACATATAAAAAAACAACATATACAGTTATACCATTACTGTTCTACAGATTTGCAAGCTAAATATTCTAAATTTAATTGTTTACTTAGAGTAAGTATAGAATGAAGAATTAAATTTATAGTTTTCTTAAGGTCTACAAAATACACGAAAAAAATTGAATGAATTGCAGTTTAAAAGGACTAGTTCATCACTCGCATATCTTGCTATTTATGAGATTAAACTCGTCCATAATTTATATGCGGAAAGCGATGCATTAATAAAGGGATCTCAATGCAATTCAGGAGAGGAAGCAACGCTGATCAGAATTTAATAATCTTTTTCTACAACTCGTCCTTGAATCGGTGATGGGGAATAGTTCAAATTTAGTTTCAAACAACCTTGAACTATGGAGTTACCACGGGCCCGTTCGAGAATTCACCGGTTGGTTATGCACCGGTGCTACCGGTCGCGGTCATTCTTTGGTTAAGTGACGTCACGGTTGTCAACCGGTTTCGGTCATCCTCACCACATCGGATTCTAAGCCGAGAAAAAAAAATAAACGCTGGTAACACTGCGATAATAACCGGAATAATCCACCTCGCTAGCAGGGTCATTCTGGTTGCGCTCTGGTCACGCTAAGCAGACAACCGCTACATGACCGAAACGTTTTCGAACGCGGTTACCTCTAGAGCTCCGCCCCACGCTCCGCCTTTTCGAACGCTCTGGTCGTGCACCGGTGTTACCGGTGCACAACCGATGAATTCTCGAACGCGCCCTAAATCAATTATTTGGGCAACACAATGACAGGTTTTCACCCGCTTCGAAAACTGTTTCCCCGCCCAGACTTCGTCTTCGGTGCAAACGTCATAGTCAATCAGCACTCGCTGACTTCACCTCACTATCCAAAGAGGTCTTTGTCAGGCCCGGACTGGGAGGGTAGGGGCCCGCCCGTCTCAAGAGAAGGGGGGCCCGGGTTATTGTATAACCGATAAATAATAGGATGTGTTAACTTTCGGCGTATGGGGGGAGGTATGGTGTTATTATTAATTAATTATGATTGATAATTAATGCATTCATAAAATATTGATCTATTAATTAATGTGCGTTATTCATATTAATTAATCCCTTGTTCATTCGGGAATCCTCTCTCAAAACATTTTGAGAACTACATATATAATAAAGTGTTTTGAAGCCTTTTGGGGCGCGAATGCAGCTACAAAAAATTTCTGTGTCGAACTTCATTAAGTGCTATCAGTATAGCACTTTTTTTTTTTATTTGGGGGCCCGCCCTCAGCAGGGAGGGCCCACCCGTGTGCATACAGTCAGACACCCTGGCCAGTCCGGGCCTGGTCTTTGTTCATGCCTGAGATATCACATAGCGCCACGTGACATGAAACTGCGTACGCAGTTGCTCCGTGAATTGTTGCCAGTAACACCCTTGAGATTTTTAATCTGTTTTTCGGAATCTATACCGTCTCGCCTTTTCCTACAGTAAATCAACTTTTCATGAGACAGCAAAGACTCTGGTCTTAGCTCACATCGCATTATATTTCATTACCGTAAACCTAGTTCAATTTTCTAACTAACAAAGGGTACATTTTTTTTGTGCTTTTGGAAGGAGAAGTAAAGCATCCAATTATCAACACATTATGAAAAAACTACTCATTAATTCATTTAAGGATTAGTTAAAGATAACGAAGTAACATAGATTTTTTTTTTGATAATGTGTGAAAAAAAAGACTCAACTGACAGAAAACCGGAGACTTTTTTCTACTTATTCCCTTAAATAAGTAACCGCAGTTTCAACGAGGGTATTTAGGGCTACTGTGGATGCATACAATCAAATCAACAAGGAGTGAGATAGTGACTATTTCATCGAAATTGCATTTGTTTGTCTATTCACGATTGATTTGTGCTTTAATTATGTCCATCTTTAAGAGATGCGCTTTATAGTCAAGCTTTGCAGTTCTCATTATTTTGAAAAGAGACTGGAAGTCACCGAGGGAAGAAAATATTTAAAGCTGTACGAAACTACTGTTTACTTTAAATTTTTGATGCGGCGCACCTACTTAGTGTTGAGTTTAAATAGTTTTATCAGTGAAGGGAATTAACGCCGGGCAGAGGAGAAACCAATTTCGTAATTTTGCGTTTGCAACGATGATGAGGAGTATATCGAACTTGGGTTCGAGGAAGATGGGATTTAGACACTCATAAATCTTCCTCCATTTCCCTACTCTTTTGCAGATAACGTACTTTAAAAAAATCTAGAATGATTCCTTTTGAAAGTAATCGAGATTATGTACATTTTTTTAAAATATAATAATACGTTTATTGTAGAGCAAATGCTTCGCAAACAGTATTACATTCGAAACAAACAAACTAATAAGATAGTTTATTTGATTATTGTATTAAAACATCAGATGTAAATGCGCAGGAAACTAAAAATATCGGAAAGGATTCCCCCTTAATCCTTTTTTCTGCGGATTTTTGTTTCACGTAAATCCGATTATAAAGAAGTATTATGCTTGGATGTCATCTAATTTTTCGATCCAGCAATCAGGAAAGAATTCTCCGGCCTTTCGTAGTTTAATACGCTTTTGAACGAAAGCTAATTTAATTATCTTGCGAACGCAGAATGTACCTTTTGTGGGGTTTCCGCGAAACGAAATAAAAGATTCGATTAGCTAATGTCACGACAGAAGTAAGACAATTAATTAATTTGAAAATTATTGAGAACGGAGCGAAAAAAAAGAGTATTTAATTTATTTAGTTGGAGTATAAAGTGTTCCCCCGTTCTGAAGAGTCAGAAGTTGAATTGTCGAACCCCTCTCCCCCCAAACACCCAGAAAAAAATTAAGTACATTGCAAAGATGTGTGTATTGTGTAAACTAATCGTTTTTTGAATCTGTTGTTTCAGGTCATCGAAAATAAAAACGGCAGTGTCATCGAATTATATTTATCCACTTGACAATATTCTTGTTTTCTTGAAGATTAATTGGATGGTTTAGGAATGAGCCGGGTGTTCCAGAGCACTGCCTACAGTTAAAAGTAACAACAGAACAGAACGAAAAGTTCCTTTTAATTGCTAAAAAGATAAAATCATACCTGTTTTACGTATTATTATTTAATATAATTTTTACTGAGAAAAATATGTATAAGTTGAATTTTATGTATGTATTTAAATTAGAAACCTTTTAAAAATATTAAAAATAATTTTATTCGAAACTTGAAAGTAAAAAAAACTTATAAGGCTCCTATAAGTTGGTACACTGCGTTCCGTGGTGTATGAATCCGTGTGTAGGGGTGATTTAGATTATACAAACACATGAACATCATCAGCGGTGTTAACCGGCAATGCCAGAAACATCTGTGTCATTCATTTACCGTTTTATAAAAGCCTTTCTATGCGTGTTATAAAAAAGAAAAGAATTTTTCGTCTTGTTATACGCATATGTTATAGGAGTTCGACTGTATTTGAAAAGAAAAGAAGAAAATGACATTCTTAACTGTTCGAATAAATAAATATTATTGTTGTTTACCTCGCTGTCTTTTTAACAATTTAACGACGGCTGTGAATTTTGCGGAAGTTACTGCCAGGATCGAAAGCGCCGGTGTGCGAATTCCATGGAGGACAGATTTTCACCGCCAAAGAAATCTGCCTGAAAGTCTTCAGAATCATATTTCATTTCAAAATTTTTGTCTACATGATAATTATTGAGACATAAAAAAGCGTTGCACTTTATATTCTGCTTAGGATTTATCATATGGAGATGTACGGTGGAAGGCGGTGATCGTAAGGAGACGATGGTAGGTATGTAAATCGTTGTCACATTTGGTATGAACAATCGTGAAGAGCATCGCGTCACTGTATTAAAAATAAAAAATGTGTGGACATCCATATTGCGTATTAAAGATATACGTCAGCGAAATGTAGCACTGTAAAAAGAAATTTTCAGTTAAAGCAACACCACATTCATTTTTCTTGAACGCCAGCAAACTAAATCCGATTTCACGAGAATGCTGGGAATCATCACAGATAGTGGTGCATCAAAGGAGGTTCACAAAAGAAAAGAAGGAGGTGGTCAACTAATTGTTGACCCATAATGTTGTTACGGAAAGACATCCGTCTTCCTAGCGCTCGTCGTTTCATTTTTCTTTTTGAGGAGAGCACGCAGAAAACTGGAACACAAAGCACAAACTTTGCGAACAAAAATCAGTAAGTCGACTATAAATTGGCAGGACCATTTTAGTCATATCCCTTTATTTTTACACCATCTGAAGATCCCAAAATTTCTGGATTATACATTTTGAAACTTTACAATACACCCTCAAATAAAAAGGAAAACTGGGGAAGCATTCTTCTAAAAATTATTATGGCGTGCATGGCATTTCATGCCTACGTTCCGTTGGCGAAGGTTCCCCACTTAAAAGTGAGGACCTCGCTACTCAAGTACCAACTCCGCAACTGCTAAAAAATGACCGTTAGACTATTGCTATAGAAAAAGGGAGCTCGATCCTTCTAGAACAAATTTTAGCAGGTGTTTTTCGAGCAATATGCTTCTTGCGCAGCAGAGGAAAACCACAAACACATATGTTTCAGCGGAGCAGAGAAATAAGCAAGGGAGAGGTGTTGTTATTATTATTCTTTTAGCCGGCGAGAAAATTAGCGTCAACTGTTATTTTGTTTTTTTTATTATTTAGGCAGCTGATAAGAGTGAATGATTTAGAAGTACGTTAATGCGCTGTAATTGAGAAGGCCCAGAGGAAAATTGAAAGCTTTAAAAGATAGTTATTGTTAAAAACTTTTAAATTAGATTTAGAATAGATTATTAGTTTAAATTTAGACAATATTAATTAGGATTTGTATTAATAATTTTTCATTAAAAAATATGCACGTTGTGTCAACGTGACAGGAGTAATTTCAGCATTAGATGTGAAAGAAATAAAAATTAGTACCGTGCTTGAAAAGATGTATCCCCTTTATGAACTACGGTAGATCTTAAAATTGAACCAAGTTTAATCTCTTTTTTTAAATGTAATGGGAAATTTATATTTTGGAGAAAGATTTAGGAAGATTTATGTACAGTTGAAAGGATGGAATATTTAAAAATTATTTTGAAAACGTTGTAATACAGGTGATTGAAATAAGGATACGCTTATAAAACCAGTGCGCATTATCATCATGATTCGATTCATCTGACAGATGAATGAGATGAAGTCCAAGAATCTAACTACCATCTGTATTTTCCTTTGCATATCTAATTGCTCCAAGATAAAATGTTTTCCTACATTAGTCCTCCTTTTTTTTAAACCACATTTTCACCTTGTTTACTTTAATTTTCTGATCCCAGAAATATCCCCACCCCTCTAAAAGGAATAAATAAATAAAAGCAGAAGCTGCACGCTAACTGTAAAAGATCGGACCGGACAGAGCGGTAACAACGTGTGCTTTTGTTTACTTTACCAGAACACTTATGTTATGTAAACATAAATCTCTACCCTAGGAAAAAAATAATTTAAAAAATATATATATACAGGGTGAATCTAAACTCTTGGGCAAAACTTTAAGGGTTGATACGGCACACAATGAGGAATCGTAATCACATAGCAATCTGGGGTGAAAAACACAGTTTTAACTTACCCGGTAATAATCACTTTTGAAAAAGCATTGAAGTGCCCGTCTAATTTCTTAACCAAGTTTTATGAACAATAGGCTTGTCACCGAAAATTTCATCCATGAAAAAAAAATAGAATTTTTAACTATTAATTTTAGTCTTCTGTTTTCGGAAAAAAAATACATTGGTTTCTGGCTAAACAATGGTCGGAGAGCGCACTGTGTTGCCGCACTTTTTCCGAAGTGATTCTTAACAGCTACGACGTTGCTGACCCCACATTGCTATGTGATTCTGATCCCTTATTATGTGCCCTATCACCCCTTAAAATTTTGCCTAAGAGTTTAGATTCACCCTGTATTTCTGAAGGCTAGTGGTATCCTAAAACTGTTAATGTGAGAATGTAGCAACATATTTTGTTGAAAATGTAAAACATCCCTCTTCAAAACGCGTATACGCGGCAGCCGTCATCTGCGGCGAAATGATTCTCGTCATGTGTACACGTTCGCCGTCCTTTGCGGCAAATTTCCGGTGAACGCGTATACGCGGCTCCCGTCCAGAAAGGGTTAAGTCTTGGAGTTTTTCTATTTTCCATGAAGAGGGTACTGCGTAAAATGTATAAAGAGGTATAGATTCAACTTTATAAGTATGCATAGATAAATAAATTGTATGGGAATTTAATAAAGAATATAAGAAAAATATTTTCGTACTAAAATTTACGAAGAAAGCATTGCAGAGACAGTAAAGATTGTGAAAAAATTTTCTAGATGTAACCTCGACGTTTATGCTATGAAAGCTATAAATAACTGGTAATTTAAAAACATTTAATTGAGATAGATTATGTTTCAAACTTCAGTAAAAATTAGCAGAGAAAAATCATCAATTCATAGATAAATTTTAAGAAAAAAAAATCGCTTAAAAGCAAATGCGCATTTGACAAATAGTAGAGAAAAGCTTTCGGAGAAATATTAGCAGTTTATTCTTTGTTCATCTGTTTTGTTCAATTTTTAAGTCGGATAATTTTAACAATTTTCATTTATTTCTGAACTGTGATCTCTCAATTTGGAATCGCTAAGAACTCAAAAACTAAAGTTTTTTTTTTTCTCCCCTTAAATTTTCTCATTAATCTTCATTTTGAATTCCTCTTTGAACATTCTTTTTCGTAGATTTATTTCAAATTTATCACTGTTGTTTACCTTTTAGTATGAAATAAAATTAGATATTATGCTTTTTAAATTAGATGTACTTGCTTGATTTATGAGGTGTTTGGTGATATATACTAGTCACGAGAATGAAATTAACTGTGTAGTCAAAATTATTTTGATGGAATTAATACATTTCTATTTAAACTAACGTGAAGGATTATTGCGTACTACTTTTGAAGCTAAAATAATAGTAAAAAGATAATGATAACGCATCTTTGGTTTAATGATACGCATCTTTGTTTTTAAATATTTCATGAATATAATGTTTTTTTTTTATTAAAAAATAAATTACGATCTTGCAAGTGTTTTGATTTATTTGAAAGTAAATGCATTACATAAACTGCAAGGAAAGTCGTTCATCGGACAATGCAATGTTAATCTGTTTCGAAAACCTAATATTTTAATTTTTGATTTTTATAATAATTTTAATGTATTATGCCTACAGTACTTTTTGTATTGAAATATGCAGTAAAAACACTTTATAAAATATAATGAAAGAACATTTAAGTGGCCTCTTCTGTTGAAACTCCCTTGGAATTTGTTAGCGTAGAAATTCTAATTGTTGGTTATCCGTTTTATTTTGCATTGACTTCTACAGTATACTTGATATACCTGCTTAATTAGTTAAATGTGGGTATCTAGCCAAATTGCTCTTCGCAAACCTTTAAAATGAGGACCATTTTGTTGTAATAATACCTTTTTACCTAAAAGGATTGACTCCCGTTCGGTTTTCGCATGCAGACGATGCTTTGATTAAAAATTATGATTCAAGTCTATTTAGTTATGTTTACAAATGGCATTCAGCCAGTTTCTCAGATTCGAGAGCCTGAAACATTTTATGATTAAGAAAATTTGCCAAGAAGGAAAACCATAATGCTTTTTTTCAGTTTCTTGTTAGTACCTTTTGAAAAAATTCGAATTTCGACATTTAAGTCATTTGGCTGACATTGCTGAATTTTTTCCAATACTTTGTTTTATACTTATCACATGCTACCTGAGGTTTTCTTCCTCAGTAAATCGCACGAAAATATGCTTTGAAGTAATCCTATAATATACAGTGAGGTTGAATTTTGTTGTTGTTTACGCAGCACCGTCATGGTCAAACGTATTCTACGTTAAAAATTGGAAGACATGTACATCCAAAACATGTCTTCAATAGCACAAAATATTAGCTAACAGCAATGAGATAAGAGAAACAATAATGTTCATGCATGATGCAATTTAATGAAAAGAATTTTGATTTTATTCCATTTACGAAAATCACTCCGAAAACATCGCAAAACTCAGATAACGTATGGCTAATAAAGCCAATTATTTACACCATTAAAAATTTCAAAATTAATTTTAATGTTATAAATAAATTTCAATTTATGAAGCATTAAGAGCTTATCAATTAACTAATGGAATATGTGCAACATTTTTTTCTTTTTTTGAAAAGTAGGACCTTCTTCAAAACATGTTATATATCAATTATATAAAGTAAAGATTTTTTTTTCATTGTGTTTGTGTTTCCCGTCAAGGGTCCGTTCCCGATACCTTAAATAATCAGTCTTCTCCCCCAAAGAACATTTTAAATCCTACAAATATGATTGAAATGCCTGTGCATAATTCAGTCAATTTCCATTCTTCTTTACTGATATTACTGTCCATTTAATATCTATATAAATAAAATTAGACTTTTGTCTGTACATTTCTTGGAATTCAAAAATTTTGCGATTTCTATCCGTTTCAAGCACCCGGGAATCCGATGCGACCCTCAAAAAAAAGTTTGTCTGTCTGTCATTCTGTCATTCTGTCATTCTGTCGTTCTGTCATTCTGTCATTCTGTCATTCTGTCGTTCTGTCATTCTGTCATTCTGTCCGTGACGCTTTTTTTGTTTAAGCATCACGTAAAAACGACTGAAGCGAATGATATGAAATTGGGTGTCATGATAGGTGGTCACTCAACTTAAAACATAGGCGTTCAATTTTTAAAAAATTTTGATTGGATTTTGAGATTTTGCGAAAATCCTTTCAGACTGCGTAAATTTGTGTTCAAGCATCACGTAAAAACGACTGAAGCGAATGATATGAAATTGAGTGTCATGATAGGTAGTCACTCAACTTAAAACATAGGCGTCGAATTTTTAAAAAATCCTAATTGGATTTTGAGATTTTGCGAAAATCATTTCAAACGGCGTAAATTTGTGTTCGCACATCACGTAATAACTGTAAAGGTAAAAAACTGATATTTGGTGAAATGATAGGTGGTCACTCACCTTAAACTATAAGCATCTAATTTAAAAAAATCGATCAGATTTCGAGATTTTGTGAAAATCGTTTAAAACTGAATCTTTGTTCCCGCATTACGCAATAGCGACTAAAGGGAATGATACGAAATTGGGTCACACGATAGATGGTTGCTCAACATAAACTATAGGAGTCCAATTTTTTAAACATTTTTATTAGATTTTGAGATTTTGTGAAAATTCTCTCAAAATACGTTCAATGATGATTTCTTCAAACTTCACGTAATAACGACTAATACGAATGATACGAAATTTAGTGATATGATAGGTAGTTGCTAATCTTAATTTATAGGCGTTGAATTTAAAAAATATTTTGATTACATTTTGAGATTTTGCGAAAATCGTTTTAAAATGCTGAAAATTGTTCCAGCATCACGAAATAAAGACTGCAGGGAATGAAACGAATTTGGGTGACATGATAGGTTGTCACTCAACTTAAATTCTAGGCTTCCAATTTTTCAAAATGTTGATTAAATTTTGAGATTTTGCGAAAATTATTTCAGTATGTGTAAATATTCATTCGCGCATCACATAATTACGACTAAAGCGAATCAAATGGTATTACTTAGTTACTCTCTAACCTGTAATATTTTAACAATACATAAAAATTATAACTTCGCTTTCTTTACTTTGGCAACATACTACATTCATTCTGTGTACTCCTACAATGCTGACGAAAGTTCTTGCTTTTTGGAAATTTGCATTCACTAACGGGTACTTCAGCTAGTTTCTCTATATATTAACTAATGTGCATATAAAAATATGCGTTTCTTATGCTTCAATCAAAAGATTAATCACTTTGTAACTGTATTTTTACTGGCAACTATTCAGCCATTTAATTAATAAAAGTATGCATGAAATAGAATGTAATAGTGATTCCGATTAAAAATACCCTATTTCGATTAAAAAATAACTTTTTTCATAACTTGTTTTAAGTGCGTTGAACTTGCTTTTATCAAAGCAAAGACCCTATGCTGAAGAAGATGAAGTATGGTGGTCGTGATTGTAATTTCACTCGTTATATGAACAATCGTGAAGAGCCCCACGTCGCTGTATTAAAGATAAAAAATGTGTCGAAAATCCATAGTGCGTAGTAAGATATATGTCGGCGAAATATAGCACTGTAAAAAGGAAGATTTCTGTTAAAACGATATCTTAGGTTTTTTTCTTCGAATTGAGAGAGAATGATATCCGATTGCACGAGAACGCTGGAAATCACAACATATAGCGATACACCAAAGGAGATTCACTAACGTAAGGAGATGGCCAACTAATTGTAGACCCATGATGTTGGTGTGGAAAAAAAACATAGACATCTTCTTAACGTTTGTCGACCTTGCCTCCTACGAAAGGAACACTGAAGAAACTGTAATACTGGAAGAAAAACACTCTTGAGGAATCACAAAAATACAATGGAGATGCTGCATGTCTTTATTTAGTTTCCAGTCGATGTCACAACACAAGTACACACTATTAATATACATGGGAGAGTATATATAAAAAAATCCTCCAGTGTTAAACTCCTTCATAATTACGGAGCCTTACGTGTCGGCGGGCAAAGCCTCCTCACGTGAAGTGAGTGGCTTGCCCCACCGAAAACAACAGCCCAACTGCCAAAAAGTGACCGTTAACAAGTCGTTAAGCATATTCCTATAGAAAAGACAGAGTCTCGTTTTTTCTCGAACAATCGAGGCATTAGCAGGTGTTTTACGAGACGCCAGCAATATGATCCTTTATGCAGCAGAGAAAACCGCAAGAAAACACATCTGCTTCAGCCAGAGCAGACCCATATGCGAGCGAAGAGGTGTTATTATTATTTTCCTTTAGCAGGCGAAAACTGGCGTCAACTGTTATTTTATTTTTATTTAAGCAGCTGATAAGAGCGAAATGATTTAGAAGTACGTTGTTGCGCTGCAAATGAAATGGCTAAAAGGAAATTTGAAAGCTTTGAAAACAGTTACTGTTAAAAACTTTTAAATCAAATTTAGAATAGATTATTAGTTTAAATTTAGACAATAGTAATTAGGATTTGTATTAATAATTTTTTATAAAAAATATGCACGTTGTGATAACGTGACAGACACTGAGGGGAGTTATCCAGTCACTAAGATGGCTGTCCCGACCCTCTTTTTTACAGCACAGACTTCTGGAGAAATTCTTTGGTTTTTAACCTTCTACAACTTTTTCGAAAAAATTTCAATAAAAATAAATAATTACAAATAACAGAACAAACTTATCATTAACAAGATTCAAGGTCATTAAATGTGGACAGTTATTTTAGTGAGAAATGACATATTCCGAACAGAAACTATAAGTCTACAAAATTATTACTGGCTGTGTCTATTTGTGTACATTGTAGGAATGTCTGTCGTTGTTACAGACTTGCACAAATGCCCATGACCGAAAATTCGCTGTTCCTATTATAAAATCAAACATCCTCTCAAAATTCAAAATTTCTATTTGCTTGCTTCAAAATTCTTTAGGGCGTAGTAACTTTCGTTTTAAACAAAGGATTTGTATCAGGATCTAAATTTAAAAACGCAATTAATATATCTTCCCTCTTTCTCATGGTCTTCTGGCGCCACACCTCGCAAGAATTTCCTAAGGCTGGCAGAACCAGGCATATTAATAACCAATACATGCAACTCTTTTGGATGATGCGATACTTTATAGAACACGTGATCTGAGTTTGTATATTTTGAAACGCAGCTAGGAGAGGGGCTTTTTCTTGACTTCGGTCGCCATGTAAAATTGTGTGAAAACTAAATAAAAATATGTCTTCGTAATCCTGAAGTGGTTCATTCCGTACGACAGCCTCAGCCCGAGTACATCGTCCTACCTCTGCGCCTTGCGGACTCCAGCGGCGGTCTCGTTTCACTCTGGGCAAGCCACGACAACAACCTTCCCGAATGAAATTTGGCTAAGAAATTAGATGCGCACTTCAACTCTTCTTACAAAGTGATTATTAACAGGTATCAGATGGTGGCCCAAAATTATCCCAGCAGGAAAAACGACCTGTATATGCTTTCTTAAATACAGGCAGCGCTATCTACCAGGTAATAAATAAACTAATTATCCCAGCAAACACACACAGGTTCTCTGAACTTCTATTAACGTTCAGAAGACGTTTTCTGAACGTTAATAGACGTCCAGAGAACCTGTGTGTGTTTGCCTGGATGTCAAGTCCAGAAGAAGCAATGACGGTATTTAAGCTATCGGTGTGTATTACGTGTCTGAGTAGAATTCGTAGAAAACTTGAGTTTCATCACATCTCTTATAAGGTAAGCACTAACCTTCCTATTTATTTAAAAATAGAGTCTTTAATGTGCAAAAATATGATTTGGTTTACTGAATAGAGTATGCTTTTAGATATGAATTACACTTATTTAGTTCGTTATGTTTCTCGGCGTCTTCCAGTGATATGATCTAAAGTGGGCAGCCATACTGCCTGGTAAAATAATTCCCTGACTGAAGAAATTCCAGTACCGGGTCCTAGGCGTTATGGCAGAGATTCATCCGTTCTGAAAATGCATGACTACCCATTACATTATTTAATTTATTTCTGCATTTATTGTAGGCCATACTTTCTTAATTATAATTTAAAATATTAGATTTTGTTGCTTGCCACTCATTTTTATTTTAAAATTTTCATAAAATAAATCATGCATACTATATGATTGTAAAATTTATAACCAATTTCATTGTATGTAGTCATAATTATTTTTATATCTTTTATTTTGCCGATAAAAACAATTTAAAATTATTCTCAAATGAAGGATCATTTAACCCGTGGGTTGAGGATAAAATTAACTTTTAGACACTTCTAATTCTCTAAAATTAGAATATAAATATAAGATATTAGAATATAAATATAGAATATAAATATAAATATATATTAGAATATAAATTCTAATTCTCTAAAATCTTCCACCTCTAAAAATTCTATTTTTTTCATTACTCATTACGTGCTTTCAGAATATTATTAAAGTATGTTTATGATTCAAAATATAGTGTAAAATATGATAGCCAAAGTTTAGCATTTATGCTATTTAATAGAAGTTTTTACCTTCAGAGGATCATTTTGGACCACCTTTCCCTACATGAAGACGCGGTTTCCAACCCTATTTGTATGTGATTCTGAACCGTGTTGGAGTAACCTATCTCTCCTAGAAGTATTTTCATCAATTTTGAAACACTCTGTATATATATTTTACTTAATCATCTTCTATTAATTCATTATTAAAGATAAAAAATTAATCATTGTAAAAGAACTTTCATTTGTTATGACTTTCGTAAACAATTCAAAATTAATAATGCTTGTTTTCCGACTGAAAACTGAAAAATTAAATTTAGTGTGTCCAAAATCTTTTGATACTTGAAAATATCAAACGGAAACAATTTACTGCTGAAATTGTGAATTGAATCGCAATGAGAATAGGTCAAAGAAAAACAGTCAAAATGAAAAAAAAATACTTACAATTTTAAATAACTTTAGAAAAAATCTTTTTATTCCACCTGCTGTGAAGAAGGTTGGGAATTCAGTTAGTTGAGTTAGGTCTCTGATTCGTTTGAGAGCAATGTTTTATTTTACGATCCAGTAAGCAGCGATATAGTTTTAGGACTTCCATGAACATCTATTGAGATGAGTTTAAATTCATTTCCGGTCGGGTACGAAGATCTCTTTTGTGTTAAGTTAAAATAAAGGTGTATTCATTTTAAGGACAAGCATTTATAAATGTGCATAGCGTGAATAAATTTTGAATATGCTCTTCATGAATATAATTGACTAGACTTGCATGTACTTTAACAGGAATTTTTTCATAATAAGTCTGCTTTATTTTAATTTATGATTTTATTTTATTATCGAGTAAGTGATGCTGTTGACTATTAATGTACCGATATTTAAGCTGCCTATGAAAGTTTAATATTGAAATAGTGTAGTATGTTACACGAATCTAAAGGAAAGTAATAAATTTGCTTTATCAGAAATTCCGAGTACGAGAAAAACCAATTAGTATTATTTACGGTTTTTTTTTTGCCATTTCAAATCTTTCACTGTGTTAATTAGCGTAGGATGCAAGTCTGATGTTCTCAAAATGCATTCAGATTTTTTAAATATCATTCTTAGAAGAAATATAGAATATTATTACGATAAGAAATTTATTTTTTTCATTCGAAACTTAATGAGTGGTTTTTTTTCTTTCTAAAAATGTAATACTGCAAGATTGATATTTCAAAACAAAATAGAAAAACTGTGCCTGCATTGAACGTACATTTAATGAATAAAATGTTCTTTTAAAAATTTTGGAAAATTAGAAAAATCATTTATACTTTTTAACATCTGAAAATACTATTAAAAAATATCTTTATATTTTTCAGCCTTGTAGAATATACATGAACTTTTATCAATGAAAAACAAATTCTTATTTCCTTTTATAAAGTAGGAATTATTAAGCAAATCGTTTTGTATTTATAAAATTAAAAAATAATTACATACCAATAACTGTTCATCTATCATGGTGAAACAAATGAAATCTTTTTAATCAATGCAAGTAAACCAAATTATCATACAACTCACAATTTTGTTTACGACATACTTTTTTATACTTTAATTGAGTGACAAACATATTCGCATATTTTTATCAGCAGATTCAAAAAGAGATTACAAGCATCTTTGTATGGTACAATAGGGTAAAGTAAAAGCATAAATTAACTAAATATTTTTTTTTTTAAATATGAAAAGGGATACAAAGATGCTCAAGAGATAATTATGATTTTAAGTGTGTGCTCCCTTTTTAATTTTTCTCAACTTTGTTAAAAAGTCCCATATTTCAAAAGCTTTTACAGTGTAATCATATTAAAATAATCCATTCTGATAGAAATAAAATATCACAAATGAAATGCACTGCAAATTATTTAAATTAATGCATTAGTAGAGAGTTATAAGACAGACTATTGAAGGATAAAAACATACACCCCCAAATAGTTGTATAAAAATATTTTTATTTACATATTGAAGCGCCAATGAAGCGTCAATACAAACCATGTACAAAACAATGAAAGATTGTTTTTATTTCATAGACAAGGCATTGTATAAGTAAATATATTTTCATATAAATTTTTTAGATTCCCTTTCTTACTAATTTATTATGAATTTTATTATTTTGATATTATCATTTATATTTTTTCCGGATTGATATTTTAAAGGTTACCTAGTACGTCAAGTATTATTTTGAGTTTAAAACATTTTTCATTTGTATTTTATTGAGTTCACAAATTAGTTGACGTAAAAAGTATCCTATACTATAATTATTATAATGAGTTTTCTTTAGCATATAACTGATTCATCAAGTAAAGTTACTTTACTTTGTACACAATTAATAGTGGGATCACGTGTGACATCAGATGAAGCATACATACTATGTCATTTTCACAATAATTCCTTTCTTCACTTTCCGAATTGTTTCTATTTTGTTCGCTACACATTAACGCGCTTTATATGTACCAGACTTATATTTATAGTATTTAAATTGTAAAGCACAGTATTCTTTGTTACATGTAAGCATATATTTATATGCGCATAAAATTTACCATAAGTTTTAATTAAACTCTATAAATGCAAACTGTTTTATGAAGTCTGAATATCAACATTCACTCAATAAATAAAAAATGGAGAAATAGAAATGCAGTACAAAAGAAGACACTATAGTGTTATAAAATATCTATACACAGGAGTAAAAATCTAAAAGAAATGTGATAAAACTAGACTAAGACTTAAATAAAGAAGTTCAGCAGCAAAAGGTTTCACATTTATAATGAGAATAAAAAAGCTGACTACAAAAATCGTAACCCCCCCTCCAAAAAAGAAAAGAAAAAGCTATAGAGAATATAATTATATAATTTTACTGCAGTTTACTGTAGTTCGTATGACTGCTTGAAAAATAACTTGCATAATTTTAAAGAGAATTGCACAAATGCATTCAGAATTACACATCAATGCAAGTTCAGAAACGTCGTCTTCATATACCAGTTAATTATCACTTCACAAGAAATGTCGAATTACCGATTGAATTTTCTTATAAAGCTTTATTAAAACAGATTACGATATGAAAATTGCATCGTTCAAAATAAAATATAATTTATAAATTTTGAGCTCAGTTCATTGTGTTCAGTTATTATTCTGTTATGGGAGTTATACTATTCTGATGTTATGTATGTGTGTGTCACTTATACATTTATTGTTGTTGCTATTGAGTTCTTAGGTGTTTTACAGTGTTAGGTTGTTATGTACTACCATTTTTAATCACTTAGTACGTGTCTGAACATTTTCGAAAGTTCTTAATTTGTATTTCTATGAAAACTATCTGCTTTAGATTATTCTGATTTCCTGTTGTTTTTTTAAAGAAAAACCATTAAACTCTTTATATCTTACTGTCCTTTTACTGCAACATTCAAAACAAATAAAATTGTTAAAAAAAGAAAAAAGTTAAGAACGATTGTGAAGACAGAAAAGTACTTAAAATATTTTCTTTTTGTAAGTAAATGCACTATTTATATATAGCAACAATGCTCGAAATAGTCTGGGATTAGAAAAGTAATTTTAGATGTATCTTGTTCAGATCTAGCTTTATAACAAATTGAATTAGGAAATGAAACACGGAAGAATATGTTCTTTTATTTTATTTTATTTTATTTTATATTTTTTGTCTTCAACTGAAATTATTTTCAGCCACCAGTAAAAGTTTAGCAGTTTACTTTCTTCGTAGATAATTAAATTTGAAACCAAGTGTAAAACTCGCTTTTATTTGCCACTTGATTAGGTGAATCAGATGTTCAATTTAATAAAGTTTGGATATTTCCGTTCCAATGTAACATTCAACGTATTGGCCCCAAAGAAACCTTTGTCTTATCTTTAATTAAATTTAAATTCCTATTACTTAATGATTATTATTTAAAAACTCTTATTTTTTTTTTGCTTCGGTTAGAGCACAGTAGTTTTTCTTCAATAATAAACAATCATCCTTTTTTTCAACTTTTTTATAACTTGTTCAATACTGAACGTCAATTAGCCAGTCCATTTTAATAAAATAAAATTGGATGTACCCACCCATTTTCTTAACCGTCGTATAAAATCTCGCTTTTATTTGCCACTTGAATATGCGAATCAGATGATCAACGTAATAATGTTTTGATGCCTTCTTTTTAATATAAATGTAACATACCATGTATTGGCTTTTAAGAAACCTTCATCTTCCCTTTTATTATGCAGCGGTCCTTTTTCAATTACGTACAATCCTCTCTCTTCCCCTCTAGTTTAAGCAGTTTTCCGTAACTTGTGGATTACTTCAGGTGTCAGTGGGCCAGTCCATTTTAATTTAAAAACTTGGACGTACCTTCTCCTTTTCTCCACTGTATAAAAACTGAGGGGGTCCCAAAACCTGGTTATTTTTATGATATCAATTGATATGTAATTACCATGCCAAATTGTACACAAGGCAAACGGGTTTAATTTATTCTAACCGAGAATGGAAATGCTTGAATCACATGCGTATATTAAATTACCGAGCATCACACACACGCAAATACAAAGTGTTACAGAAAAGGGGCTAGAAACATTTAGAAAGTGTAAGGATACACCAAGAAGCTTCGAAATTACACATGCACTAAGTATTTCGGTAAATACACGTTGATCTCTTACAAAAAGCATCTTAATGAAATTTACAGTTTAGTTACAGTTACAACACATGCTCTACTTCTAGAAGATTGTGACTCATGTGATGTAACATTCTGTATATATAACATGAATCAGGTAAAAGGCTAAAGGAATACAAAGAATTACGTAATATAAATGATGCAGGGTCAAATTATTATGCGAAGCTTGGCTTAAAATGAGTTCAAAGCAATAAAGAGCTGGGCATGTGTTCTAAACTTGTTGATGTTCATACTGGCTCTTTATTAGCTATATTTCTGTCACAGCCAATAAGATATACTTTTTCAGTAGACTATGACATTTAGTGTTGGGTAAAGGCGGAATGTTCGAATGCTACAGCGTTTTGGTGCCTCATGTGTCAACATGGATCGTTCCTGACTGAATAAACGCTTATCCCACAGAAGTGCAGATATCACTGTGAGATAACTGAGTTCCGAGCTCATATCGGCCAGTATTGAATGTCTGTCAAAATTAAATTACCAATGCTGTTCGAGGAGAAGTTCACATAAGAACAGGACATGGCTTTAGGCACTGGTGAAATTGAAGATTAAATGCTTAGAAGAGAAATAGAATAAGAAATACATAGTTGTTTTTTATTATTTGTTTAGATATATGCTGAAGAATTATGGCAATTAAGGCGATTCAAGCAGAATTCAGAGTATCATTTGGAAAATGTATATTTATATTGTGTGGTATCAAGAGAAAGAAAGGAGTCCTGCCTTCAAACTATTGTCTTCCAGTAGATGTCTTCTAACTTAGGATATGACACATTGAATATTTTTTCCTCTCTAGTGAGTTTGATTTATATAGAGCACTGCTAAAGACTGTGCCACCTAGATAGGAAAGAAACTTCAGATGTTTTGGTCTGCAAGAAAGTTTTTTGTTGTTGATGGTGCCAACTTGGGTTTATAATCCTTTTGGAGCAATTCAAAATATGATAGCTGCATTTTTTGCTTTCGCGAGTGGCACGCGAAGAAAGAGCATGAAGATCGCTTTGATATAGAATTACTGCATGTCCATGTGACTTTTTCATATACAAAAATCTTACAGGGAGATTTAGTTTTGAATGTCCGAATCAGAAGTGTGAATCGAAAAGACCATGAACTTCAGCGTTTTTTTTTCTGGCACATTCTGTGCGGCAGGATAGAAAATTTTATGGATTTCTTTCAAATGAGAAATAGTTCTATGTTTAATGAAGGTCTTTGTCAAAAGCCTTAAACACTTTCTTGCACAACTAGATTTACCATCAGGTGAGATATTTTTGATTTGAAATAAGATACTATGGTAGTTTACTCTAAGCTCTATGGTAATGGGGTAGACATCGGCATTTGCCTGCTTAAGAGGGCTGACTGTTTTAGCGCTGCTTACCGCTGAATCCGTGCTTTTCTCATAGCCAAAAATTATATTGGCATTGATTGACTTGTTCAGAATTTCTAAACTTTCAAGTCTATGTAAATTTTGCTCTACTAGCTATATAAGAGGAGAATAGAATTGGTAAATTTGCGTTTTTAAAAAAATATTTTTATGTTTTTAGTTTTTTTTTTGTGTTTTATTGCAATATAACCCGTTATCAATAGGCCAAGGTTTGTAAATGTTACCTCAGCTCGTGTCTTTTCGAGCGCGGTGAAATTGTATCCTCATTGATCTGTTTACACTTATCTTTCATTTACGACATTCTATATCCCAGTGCTTATTTCTATAATTCTACGCAGATAAGAAAAAATATGGAGTGACTTCACTCGATTTTCCAAACACTCGTTTGGAAAGTCGTTTTGTTTGTTCGTTATTAAGCGCTCAAACAAATTTTAATCGGTGAAAAGTAAAAAACAAAAGTGAAATTTATAATATGGCTTTTGAATACTTTCCACAAATTCGTATATTCATGTGCTTATTAATTTAGTATATTAATGAACTAATTTGATACTTTCACCAATCTCGTATGCGATTGTCTCGTAAATTTCAAGTACAAAGATTTGAATCTAGGCTATATAGTATAAGAATACCTATTTGCAGCTGCATTAAAAACTGTAAGCCCTATACGCACCAAAATTTATTTAGTACTTAAGATAGTGTCCTACAATATGCTTACCTTATTTGAGTTTTGATTTTACCCCATACATATTAGCGCACTTTAAATAGCTTGTCTCTATAGGCCGTAATGTGTGAGAAATCATTTTTGTAGCCCAGCACAAAAAGCATATAAGTTCTGTATTTATCAAATTTAATACAGGTTGAGAAAGACTTTTAACATACATGCCCAATTTCAGCTTATTCGAATGCACCATTTAGACTCAAGAGTAAGTTCAATGATTTGCATTCATAGGTCTTAATGCATAAGATCTCTTTTTTGCAACTCTGCGAACAAACTATCAGTCCTACGTACACCGATCTATAGAAGTCTATAGAAGTCATGTGATTGGGGCCCATAAGGTACGTATATAGTTTTCTATCAATCAAATACACCGTTTAGAAGCTAGCTCAATTTCAAGAGTTTGCTGATTGGGGCCCATAAGATACGTATCCAGTTTGCTATCAATCAAATACACCGTTTAGAAGTTTGCTCAATTTCAAGAGTTTGCGTGCATAGGCCGCGATGTATAAGAATTCTTTTTGTAACCTATAAAATTTATATCCCATACACACCAAGTCAATACCAATCGTACTACGGTTATCCATGATATGTACCAAATTTGAGCTCAATCGAATGCACCGTTTAGATACTATCGTGTTCACCCACATACGAATATACACACACATACATACATACATCGCCTTAAAAATATCCGAAATGAATATAGAGTACCTGAAAACGAGTAAATACATTAAAATCTCATAGACGAATTTTTTTCATGATTGCAATATTTTTCTTACATGGTACATGTTCGGAAAGTAAAAAGACGTTTTTTTTTAGCGACATTTATATTGACCAATGTTTTGCTGCTAATGAAGTGAGAGACTGTTACCTTGGAAAATTAAAACTTCTTGTGTATTTACACGTTTCGAGGTCTTCTAAATTCATATATGCTATTTTTTTTAGATGTATGCATGTGTGCGTGAGAGAGAGAGAGAGAGAGATAACTTTTTTTCCCATGCATTTATTGGATGCGACTCTACATTGACTTTCTTAAGGCAAGACAAAATGGTATTTGACAATCTTTTAGAAATGCATTTACACTTACAAGATGCAGCGAATATTTTTAATAAGCGGTATGCTACGACCCAGGATGCTAGTGTTTGCGGGCCAGAAATTCATTTCCATCCTAACAACGCATTAATGGCAAGTGGCCCCCGTTAGATAAAAATGTAAGAAAAATCTGAAACACTTTATATTTTAAATACGCACTAAAGTGCTATGTATTAAAAGCGTATCATAATCCATGCGTCATCCTATTTTCTTCCTTATACCACTAAGTTGGAAAGTGTACGATTATTCATGCGTGTGCTGCATTTTTCACTTTGGAATTAAAATCTGTCTTAAAATCGCCTACTGAAAGTGTTTTACAATCTTGTCCAAGCATCTTGCAACTGCAATTTGCCGTTTTAAATACTATTTGGAATGTGCATCACAATCCATGAGTGTGTCGTGTTTGTCTTTCTTGGTTTGATTTCTACTTTGAGGCCCCGGCTCTCGCTAAGGTGATGATAATTAAACATAATGCAACTACTAAGACGATTTTTTGTATTTATGTGGCAACCGTAGTTTAGAATTAAAATGGCGATTTGGAATGACATGTAAGTTCAGCATTCCGTTACTTATTTATTTATTTTGGGTTGAAAATTAATGTAATTTTAATTATTGTCTTCAAATTCCTCATTTTTCAGGGATCAAATTTATTCAAATTAATTTAAAATCAAATTTAATAATTAAGTGTCTCGAAGTCTGGTGCGCTTATCACTAATTTGTTCACTTTAGTTTTCATCTAGTTCTTTTGGGAGCTCTGAAACTTGTGCATAACACCTAGAGACCCATGGCTGCAAAACTCGCCAAAGTGTGGCGATTTTTTAGGTTGGTGAAAGTGGGGGCGTTAAAATGGGAATCAACTCTTTCTTATTCGATAAAACCATCTTTGGAATAAAAATCTATCTTAAAATCTCCTACTGAAACTGTTTTACAATCTTCTCCATGCATATTCCAATTATACTTCAACATTTTAAATGCTGTTTGAAATGGGCATCATAATCCACGAGCGTGCCCTGTTTGTCTTTCTTGTTCTATAAAACCCATATTTTGAATTAAAATCTATATTAAAATCGCCAACTAAAATTATTTTAAAATCTTCACCAGGCATATTGTAAGCATACTTTTCTAGCTAGGTTCGATTTTGTAGTTGTTTTTTGGCAGTAAATTTGGCTTCAGTTATCAAAAATTTCAAACCTTGTGCGACTTTCAAGATTTTAATCTCCCTCCCATCTCCGCGTTATCTGGCAAAACATCTTCATCGTGACAGTTTATGTCTACAAGACATATCTGCAAATCATGTCTAAAGAACCTGTCCACAAATCATGGCGACAAAGTAGCGTACACAAAAAACTGGGACTGAACAACTTGTATTCGGATCTGTGTGCTTGTCACGAGGAACCACTTATAAATCCACATCAAAGAAAGGACAAACACAAGGGGGGTGGAATGCCTTCGGGGAGGACTTTTCTGGGTATCTAGCGTTTATTCACGTTACATCTGGAGAAAACAGCCCAAAACTTCAGACCGCTAGACCGACGGCCCCGCCAGAGGACAGAACCCTGTTCCTCCACTCGAGCCATCTGCCAATGTCAGTGGCTTTAACCACTGTGCTACACATTGGTCGGGACTGAACAAAATAACACCCTAGTGCTAAACAATAACAAAAAAATCACCATAACAACGGCTGCATTCGTAAACGACAAACCAGTTACACTCGTGCAACGAGTTTTTATCTAAGGTGTTCGTAAATGAAACTGAGTGCATTCAGTTGATTAACTATAGCGCTCATATACGTAATCAAGTGCGTTTAGTTAACTGAGCACGGACATTTAGTTGTTGAGAAGATACACTTGCTGCACGTTGTAGTTGTTAAAAATGGCGTCCGTTGTTATGAAAAGCATCTTGCTACGAAAAGTATTTTAAGTTTCCTAAAGTTATAAATATTATTTTTCCAAGGAGGAAATTCATGCACATGCTAGAAACTGCAACGAATGTACAGAATTTATCAACGGTAATAATTTCTTGTATTTTTGAAGTGAAACTTCTTTAGGCGCGTTGAGAGTGAAATTTCAAGATTGCGTCACAGCAATACGTCACGGCATAGCGTCATAAAGAGGCTGGGACGATTTTGGATTTTAATAGACGGAGAGAGCTACTGGATTGATCGCCAGAGAGAAAGAGACAAAAATAGTAAGCATGCTATACTCTATTGAATGCAGAAAGTTTTCTTTCGCCTCTTTGTGCTACATTCGTTCCTAAGAAAGTGTACGCATGCGCTGAATGTAAACACACATTGTGCACTCGGAGACGAAAATGCTGGAGCGCTGACTTACAGTTGGTAAAGTCAATTATCAATGTTATATTTTGATCAGAATCTCCAGTATTTTGAAACTGATTTATATTTATTGTTATGAACAAACTATTATTCACAAAAAACGCTTTTTTTTTCATTTCAGTAAATTCAAAAATGCATATTTTTAGTGTTTAGAAGTTGATTTAAACCGTCATTAGCGAAATTTGAACTTCGCTTGCTAAATACTTTTGAAAAAATGCCAGTTTAAATTGAAATTTCTAGATTTTAATATGTGCACTTCAATGATGGCCATTCTTTCTATTAAAATCCTGTTGATTTTATCTTAAGTAATTACTAAAAACTCTCCTTGACAAAAATAACATCAGACGCAAATTTTAAACAAACTCATCTCCTAGGCGAGGTAACTAGATAAACTGAAGTTGTTCATAAAGACAAGAGAAACTGATAGCACTGAACAAACGCATTCCAGTTTTCTTACGAAATCTCGATCGACGAGTTTGTCGTTTACGAATGCACCCATTGTCGCAGCCATCGCACTTCACAAATTTTGATGCTATATTTTTGCGATATATCTAATGACGAGCAACATTTTACGCTTGAAACCAAAAGAAAAAATTTGATTTACACTAAACTTTTTAACTGGGTAAATATATACGGTGGTTATAACAGGGTAATATACGGGGTAATAACAGGGTAATATACGGAGTGCTTCGAAAGAGTTCCGACAAATTTTAAGGGTAGGTAGAGCACGTAATACAAATTTCAGAAGAAAGACTCAGAATCACATAAATGTCGGGTACAGTACCAATGCGGGGTCGGAAATGTCGTCTTCATCTAGCTGTTAATAAACATTTGGAAGGAGTGCGAAAATAATAGACACCATTGTTCGTAAAAACAAAAACAAAAAACAATGTATCTTTCATAGAAAACACTGGACTGAAATTAATAGTTTACAAATTTTATTTAATTTCAATAATGGATGTTTTGGAGTCATGCCCTTTGTTTATGAAACTTTCTTATGAAATAAGACAAACACTTCAACACTTTTCTAAACGTGATTATTAAACCCATTTATGCCTAGTGTCTGTTTTTTGGGATGGCATTTTCGCTATTAGTCGAAAACGCTATTTATTTTTCCTAGCCTTTATTTACGAGTATTGAGCGTCAACTCCACAAAATATTTTAACATTACGAAAAAAACGTAGACATTTCAATTTTTATGCATACTGATTTTAAAAGCAATCACCCCTTGTTCAAGAAGTTGACATCAGAATTTTATCTATTACTACTGGTATTAGGAAAGTCGCAAAAATATCTAGGCACAAATGGGTTAACAGGTAAGGTGTTTTTGATCCCACGTTGCAATTTGATTTTTGTTCTTTTTTATGTATCCTACCTACCTTTAGTGTTTGATGGAATTCTTCTGAAGCACTTTGTATTTTCTTCTTTGTTTTAATATTTTCACCGTGGTTGAAATATAACTGAACATTTTTCATTTTTGTTTTCGTTTTAGAAAAAATATGTACCCGATTCTCTTAAAAAATATGTAATAGATAATTTTTCAATTCTTTCATGTTTTATGGTATTTGTTAGAAAATTCAGGAATTTTTCACAAAACTCCTCTTAAAAATTTATTTTTCCTTACCAGCATCTTTACAAAAAAGGAAAAAATATCACCAGCAACTTGAAAATACTAAGTATTGATTGTTTTATAAAAATTAATACAGTGACTGCAAGTATAATTTATTTTAAATTTGTTTTCCAAGCATTGTTTTGCAAACAGATAATTAATTTTTACGAAAATCATTGCAGACAAATGTAAAAAAATTAAATACATGGATCAAAAGCTTGACCTTCAGTTAACCCATTTGTGCCTGGATATTTTTGCAACTTTCTTCGATTTTTACTGATAACAGAAATAATAGATAAATTTCTGATGTCAACTTCTTGAACAAGGGATGATTTATTTTTAAAATCATTATGCATAAAAATCGAAATATAAACATTCTACTTCGTCATGTTAAAATATTTTGTAGAGTTGAGGCTCAGTACTCATGAATAAAGGCTAGGAAAAATAAATAACGTTTTCGACTAATAGCGAAAATGCCGTCCCAAAAAAGGGACACTAGGCATAAATGGGTTAATAGATTTGATATTTTAGAAATATCTTGTTTTGAAGAGCAATTTTATGTTGCACTCATTTTTCCCTGCTGTGAACTGACCAGTATTAACTATTAATAGATCTGTATACTCATGTATACCCTCCAAAAAAGTATTCGAGCAAGAGAGAAATTTCCTACGTTGGTTTCGTATATTAAAAATTATTTATCATAGAATATGAATTAAGCTATGTATAAATATGACTTTCCATATTTCTATCAAGTTGTGCGTTTTTCAAAAACTCAATTATTATTCGCAAATTTAAAATAGGAAATTTCTCGCTTGCTCGAATACTTTTTTGTAGGGCGTACAATCGGAAGTGTAACTCTATAGAAAATTTCGACCTGATATTTCACGTCATTTTAGTATACAGCAGTCATTTAAGTGACAACCGATTATCCTCTTTTTTTTGCAGCTTTTATCAGCGTATTTCTAATGCATTCCACTCAGATAATAAAAGTGTTAAACACAGCAACTTAAGTCTCCTTTAATCATTTCAGACATAATATGATAAATCTCTATCTATTCATTTCAGACATAATATGTAAGAAAATCGAATTCAAAGATTTAATTAATCCATTTAATCCACTACAATAATTGTGCATTTTGGATTTAATGACGTTTCTTTCAATGTTCGAAATCGGGTTTTCTCCCTTAGAAGTGCAGTTCCGAATACTTTGCAATTTTACGCAAAGGCCAGTAGACGCCCTATAGCTAAGTTCGAAAAAAAATTGATTTAGAAGTTTTCTTTTGATGTTCGTCATCTTCAAGCTTCCTTTGGTATGTTTTTATCGTTTAAGGCCTGGGCATTTTCCGCTACACCCACACAAAAAGTATTTCGAGTGTAACATAAATTTCTTATTTTCATTTTGGGGAAAACACACAACTCAAAAGAAATATGAGAAACAGTTATTTGATACTTGATCCACATGTTCTGAAGAATAACATTTTTTACATGACATTGACTTAGGAAATAAGACTTACACTCGAGGACTTTTTGAGACGATACCCATCACCTATACAGTTGTGTAGGTCAAGGTTTAAAGGGATATAACCCCAGCAAACACACAGGTTCTCTGAACGTCTATTAACATTCAGAAGACGTTTTCTGAACTTCTGAACGTTAATAGACGTCCAGAGAACCTATGTGTGTTTACTGGGACTCTCCAACCACTCACGCCATGCGGTTTACTCCGAAAAATGATTCTCTTATGCAGGCCAGAACAGCTTAAGGGAAAAGATTTCTTAAACGCCTTTTGTGATTTTTTAAAATTTATTTTTCACGTGAACTATCACACCCCCATTATCGCTGGAGTCATAGAGATATGAATAGAAAGAGACCGCGTTAGTTATCTCTAGCATTGGACGAAATGAAGTAACTGTGTTGGTCTAAGTATGGTGGAACATTTAGTCAGTTCCTTTTTAAATAACAGTGAAAGATGCACGATTTTACCAATCAAAAAGTAAAGATGCACAATTATATACACCCTCCAAAAAAGTATTCGAGCAAGAGAGAAATTTTCTACGTTGTTTTCGTATATTACAAATTATTTATCATAGAATATGAATTAGGCTACGTATAAATATGAATTTCCGTATTGCTGTCAGGTTGTGTTTTTTTCAAAAACTGAATTATTATTCGCAAATCTAAAATAGAAAATTTCTCTTTTGCTCCAATACTTTTTTTTGGAGGGTGTACTACAGTAGCTCTAAATACAAAATCTCAGTATTCTACAGTTAGAATTGTTACAGTTAAGCCAAATACGTCATTATTCTTCGCGTCAACTTCGGCGACAATACTGCTTTAAAATTTGAAATCGTCACCATAGAATAATAGAATAAACACAGTCGTATTGGAATGTGGTCAAGGCAATATGGCGGATCTGTTACAGTTTCGGCTTCACTATCAGATAGCTAATGGCGTCTCCTTGTATTCCCATTTCTATGATGTAAATCCGCCCCCCCCCCCACCATTGTCGCTGAAGTTTACCTAGATATAAAGCTGAGGACATTGCTGGGGGGACGGGTGGATTGGATTTTTACGCACTAGTAGTCCTTTACACAAATCGCTTAACAGTACGGTAGTTGGTTCGATTCCTGCTCAATCCTTTGGCTGTTTAATTTATCAGCGCTGATAAAACCTGCCTCATTGTTGTCCGTTTATTCGAAAAGAATTTGTAAGTGGATACTGTAAACCAAGCATACTAATCCGGAAATAAATTTTCCAAGTACAACAACAACAAGGTCATTATTGAGTCCTCCGATATGAAAGGTGTGTCGCTCTATGGGCGCGTTCGAGAATTCATCGGTTGTGCACCGGTAACACCGGTGCACGACCAGAGCGTTCGAAAAGGCGGGGTGTTGGGCGGAGCTCTGGAAGTAACTGCGTTCGAAAACGTTTCGCTCATGTAGCGGTTGTCTGCTCAGCGTGACGAGAGCGCAACTAGAATAACCTTGCTTAAGGCCTGCTAGCTAACAGGGTTAGCTAGCAGGCCGTAAGCAGGGTCAGGTGGGTTATTCCAGTTATTAGCTTAGTGTTGCCAATGTTTATTTTTGTTTTCTCTGCTTGGAATGGGATGTGGTGAGGATGATCGAAACCGGTTGACAACCGTGTCGTCACTTAACCGAAGAATCACCGCAACAGGCAGCACCGGTGCTTAACCGACCGGGGAATTCTCGAACGGGCCGCCAGTCATCCATGACAGAACACGTCACGGTTAGCTTGGCCTTTTAAGAATGCACCAAAACGAGAGGCTGATTAACCAGACCAAAAAGATTGTGATATTTCCGATTATGCTCTAACCATTTATATATCTCAGCACAGGGAATAGGAATAAATAAAATGAGACTGAACCCGATACAAATGTTCTTCTCTCTGGTGGAAGCTGTCGTGGTAGATGCGCGTGCTGGATTTAATTTGAAAGGTTGGTTATTCTTTTAAGAAATTTGGTTTACAGATTTTGGGGATATGATAAAAACGCCATCTGTGCTTGTGATTTAGGAATCTTGTCAGGAATATAGCACAGTGATAAGTTTTCAGAATTAAAATTAAACGTAGCGTTAGGAGGACGTAGTTTCCCTGTAGGAGACTTTTATTACGTTGCAAATAAAAATATCGTACGTTGTAGTATTGTATAATCTCGGTTAGAATTTAACGCACTTGTAAAGTCCATATTTGTAAGATATACACCAAATACATTACTGCTCAGTATGTAAAAGAAAGTTTGTCGCAATGCGATAACAGTTAATTATAAACGCATATTGAACTAGTAAATCTATCCCTTTTATTCATAGTTTGAAAAACTTTGAATGGTTATGGTGTTCAAGCTTGTATTTCAACGTTGATTCTGAGCTTCTATTCCTTGTATTAGGGTAACTTTAGTAAAAGTCGCCAGCTTTTCCATTGCGCAATATGGTTGTTAATTGGTTGTCGGATTAAGCCATTCGAAATATAGTGGAGGTGAAATGGGTGGGTGTATGTTAGTTTTTTGTTATGTTATTCTTGAATCTCACCATCATACGTATGTTGAATGCTTAAAAAAATTGCTTTCAGTCTTTTGGATTTTTGAATCTAAACACTAAAGCATCTATGCTCAACCTGCTAACTTTAGCGTTTTACAGCAGAGAGTTTGGGAAGAAGGGCGGGGGGGGGGTGTGTGATAATTATGGTTAAGTTAGGGAGGAGATGTTTCTCTTAAGTCCGATTTTTTTTCATTATTCTTCAAAAAACAGGACTCCTACATTTTTCCCCCTCTTGAAGATTTTAGTCCGTTTAAATACCTGAACTTTGGTATTTAACTTCCCCATTTATTCTAAAAATGTAGCTAGAATTAATCCTTTGCGTGGAATGAAAAGTTGGGAACCTTGGCATCTATAAACTAATCCTATAACTAGGCTCTCATCAGTAACTATTTCGTACATTAGTTCTAGTCCCGAAATGGTTGCTTAGTTATGGTTCTAAATCTTTGTAAAGTGCATCATTTTGAAGGGTAATGCAGTGAGTGCAAAGCTTCGGGTTAGTTGAATATTAATTGCAACTGATGATGGAACTGAGACTTTGGTTTCTGATTACGGAACCACGCATATGAAATTCTTATATAAAACATAATTTTTCTTTCGTATGAATGAGATCAAGAAATACTCTTATTACTTAGTTGTACAGTTTTTATTAATTCTATGATTTAGATTTTCAAAGTATTATGGCATATGAAAATTTCTTTAACTTGTAATCATTTACGGGAGCAAACCATTTAACGAAATACAATATTTGATTATTTAGAAAAGCTTTTGATGCTAGCTTAATCTAAATTAAGTATTCAGACAATGAAATATTTAGAAATGCCTCTTTAAACTTTACTAATAAGATGGTTCAGTTTAAATATGTCGTAACTCCTTCAAATTTAAAGTTCGTTGTTTTGCTAGAATGTTAACAGTGTAAGGCAATGACCATTCTTTCATTTTCCGCAATTTCCAAATAAAACTTTAGTTTTAAAAATGTGCACGCACGATTTCAAATGCATTGTCTGACGAATTAACTTGCAGGATACCAGTTTAGTAACATTTAGTACGCCAGGCTTCAAGGTTATTAAACAAGCTTAATATAAGCTCTATCAATAGTGGTGATAGTGTGCAGTGATCAAAATGTAGTAATGTGTGAATATAAAATTAAGCTCTCTATTTCCTTTCAGGTTTCCGAAAAAGCAATGTATAACAACCAGTGTGGGCAGAGAAAGTATCTTCGCCTGGCTTCTTTAGTAGGCTCCAGTCAGCTCCTGAAGCCCTTGGCTTTATTCCTGCTGCTTTGAAGTAAGGTTATACTTCCAAATAATATTAATGTCAGACGAATCGGTGTGACTGGAGTAGGCAGTTTTTCAATTATGTAGGATTTTACTTGGTATTAACGGTATGCCTTCATGGCTATGAGATAGATGGCTGTTCAAACATAAGGCTGGTATTCTGTTTTCATAGCCTTTAAAAGGTTGCAGGTATATATGGAATATTCCATGGTGGTATTTCAAATGGAGAGCAGGGAAGGACATGGGTTTCTTAATTGGATGCCGGCAAGACTTTTCACAATCCTGAAGAGAAAAGGAGTGCATGACTTTTACGATAAACCAATTTCCTTGGAGGGTGCGAAGCATAAAATTTGCGATAACGTGCATTTACGAACAGGTTATGACGAGTAAAAGATGGTTAATGTGAAATAATGCAGACTGGGTGATGTTCTAAAAGCTCCGGAAGAAACTTGTGGGTTAGTAAGAAGCACGTCGACTGTTCAGAGTTGCAGAATAATTCATAGACATTGCAGAAGCTTACTTTTGAGCGGATTGCGGCTTTAGTATATCAATACAAATTCCTCACGCTCAGCCTTTGAGTATACGAGGACCTTTAAAATGTTCAGCAATCTTAGTACGGGTACTTATTGCGGAGATATTTTGCAGACGTCAGTTTTTCAAAGTATAGGCCGAAGTCTGATCGTGTAACTTCTATTGCTAGGATTTGGGTGAAGATCCCCGGATCAAGAAGGCTCGCTTCAATTACTTAACCTGCATGTTCATTATTACAAATCCCGAATGCAAAGATTCCCTCTCTATGGTAGTGTTTCTTCCCCGCTTTGGTCTTCGAATGCATTGCATGACTCAGCGCTGCGACTAGGGGCCCCCGCAACACTGAGTCTTAGCGGAGTGTTCGACGACCGAAGTGAAGAAGCGATACTGTCACAGAAAGGGAATCTTCGCCGCAAAGGGAATCTTCACCGTGTCCTGCGGTGAGTGAGCTGGTTGAACTTGGTTTCAAAGTTTTTAGCGAGCGTGAATATAGTTAGTCTTAACTTTTTAAAACAAAGACGATTTATAAACCTAAACATATTTAAACGAAATTAAAATGCTAAACGTTTCAAGGTAAAATAGGAATGAAATTTATTTGTGAAAAATGGTCGTCAAACTAAGCGATGACTGTATATATTTGAATTTGAACTAAACTTTCATGTTTTTAAAATACTTTTCATACTAATGTGTGTACTTTAGCCAAAGTGCTCCGAAATACTTTATAAATTAAGTCAAAGATTAGCTTAATTTTTTTACATGTGTAAAGAAATAATTTACGAAAACTCAACGCAATCTCAGCAGAAAGGATTTATAAAGTACATACAAACTAAAGTCTACAGTGAAAATACGTACCCTACTTTCAAGGAAGATATAGGGCATGCATGACTTATGCAAATCCCTTTTGTGTATTTATAATGCTGGTTTAAAGTGTGCTCTTCGAAAGCTGATGTTTGCTCTTTTGTTATTAATGAATTGCGAAAATTTTGCTTTAAAAGCTTTTGTATAGCATTTGATCAATAATATGAAAATAAATTCATGCACTGTCACTAAGGATTATTAGATTGAAAAGAAATTAGAACGATTCTTCATAAGGTAGTTTTATTTTGGTTGAAAATGAAACATTTCTAAAGTAAAAGTGTGAAGCGGATCGAGTTTTGTACCTGCATTTTTGAAAAAACGTCTTCATACTTGAAACTTCTAATTAAAATTTTAACACGTGCGATAGCAGCAACTGGAGTGAAAATGGACCGAACTTCTGCTTAGATCCGTAACGGAAGACATTCAGCTGTTCCTCCGAAGAATCGTGGTTATTTTGTGCCATTAAATTTTAAGTATCTTTTACTATAGGCTGAACATGAATTTATCATAGATTTCAGTCAACTGAATGAAGTACAGCAACCTGGAATTTGGAGCAAAGGCAGTCGGAGGCTGGAGCAGTGCAGTGATTACTTTAGACAAGACGCCATGAATTTCAGTTATAACCCTCTGAAGTAGAATTGAAAATATACGTAAGTAGAAAATTATTTCGGAGCTTAAATTTCACTGTATTTAATTTTAATCTTGTGCGTCGTATTGTAACGCGATCTCTTAAATTACTTATCGGCTGATTAGTTTGTGTCGTAGCTCGTTTGTCTCAAGGCAAAGGAAAATTTTAGGCTAGGTCCATAATAAATCAATGATCAAAATTGCCATGAGATTCGCTGTTGAGAAATAAATTTAACTGGTTTCGCAAGATGGTTCCATTTCGGCATTTTTCGCAAAAGTAAAAATTTATAGTATCGGAACAGGTACATTTTGTTTTTTATTCGGACAGTGTCGTTTAATTTCCGGCACTAACAACGTTCACTTGATTTATAAAACCAAACAAGCAAGACTAATTCAGCATATGGTTCATAAAAAAAAAAATGTCGCAGCGTGCTTAATTTATGAAATATGTATAGAGTACCTCTGTAAAAAGCTATAACTTCTATGTTTTGAAGAAATTTACCCCTTGTAGGCAACGTACCAGAATTCAAAGTTTTGCAGAAACGTCTCGTTTAAATTGGGAAACTGCCATGGTAAATATATGCATTCATTACATGATTTAAAACCATATTCATGAAAGTCGTAGTCTTGAAATGGAATTTTGGATAAAGTGTTTGAATTTGTGAAAACAAAGCAATTTTTGCTGCCAGATAACTTTTAAAGTGCAGAAAGAGTACTAACATTTAGAACTAACAATCTCTAACCATGTACTAACATCTAATTAATAATACTCCGATTCTTTCAGCGCTTTAGAAGTTATTTAGTTCACATCAATCTGCCATTTTGCACGTAGAAATACGGTACAGCATGCTATAAGTAAACCTAAATCGCTCAACTTTCAAAGTAGTCTCAATTACAGTGAAGAGTTTGACTTGCAGCTTGAAACTTGGATTTAAAGTCAACTGGGCTAGGATCCCGTCGCGAAGCTGTCAATCTAATGGTCTGGAGTTGTCGGTTTTCTCTAGATTAAACAGAATATGCTTTAGAATCTCGTAAGTCCTCAGACCAAGTCGCCCCCCCCCCATCCCAGGTAAATACCTCTTCTTACGGTTTACCTTAAGATGCACAATACAATTAAATTGTTAGATTTAAAATATTCGTACTTTTAGATGACGTAAGCTGAACAAAATAGTTGCTGCTTTTGAATATCGAAGTGACTTCAGTATACATTCTCTTGATATTCAGTTAATTAAAATTTGGATTTTTTTTATGTCTATGGAACACTGGATGGATCTGGGTTTAAAACAATGGAGCGCCAGAATATCCAGTGCAGCAACCATTCACTCTCGCTGTATGCGGATTCCTTACCAAGCCGCGAGGACATAATCTGGATTATCATGCGATTGGATCGGTCAAGGTCATCCTACTGGTGATCGGTCTGCGCTAACCTTTCCTGCTTATCAAGGACAACGGCGATGTATCAAAATGCAGCACAGTGGCGGCACTCAATCTCTGAAGGTTTGTAACCATTTTCAAACTGTTACTAATATTTGGAAGACCCAGTTAAACTCGTTATTGATGGTGGGTACCATATTCGTGTGCAGTCAGTTTTTACAGGATATTAATCTTGCTATTTCATGCATAATCTTTTGCTATGTATCCTGAAACTTCTAAATATAGCACTGTTAAATACAAAATGCACCAATTATGTGCAAATCGGAAGTTAAATATGAATCAAATAAACTGTTTTATAGTATTAAGAACTCATGCAGTTGCATTATAAAAGGATCTTGAGTACATTTTAGTCAATTGTGTAGACAACTTAAATCTATCTAGGCTCTAGTACTCTGGGGAACGACTTCCAAATATTGTACTCGGTTAATAAGATGCAGTTCTTCGAAATTCCAAAATATTAAAATTATTGATATGTCTTTTAGGGTATAAATGATTTTAAAAGCAGTTGTATATAATGTGGTCAATGCTATTAAATTAGTTCCACTCGAGATTAAATAGAAATTCAAACAATTGTGCGGAAGATAAATTTTACGAGAAAAGTAAATAAGCATGAAGTCGGTTAAGTGTCAGTTACGTTTAAACATTTCTAGAAATAAAACATTTTAGTACAGAGATCTTTCAATGAAGTCCACTTAAGAGTTTTAATTGCAGCCATGTCTTGGAGCTCGTGTCAAAGCGGAATAGAATCTTAGTCGGCTCTGTAATGGGCATGTCTTAGCTATTTCAGGAAACCGTTGCCATTAAATTTTGGTATGTTTTACGAAAGAATGTTGCACTTGAATTAATTCTTTATCCTAGATCAATCAACCGATAGTATATCAACCTGGAATTACGAGCCAAAACAGGAAAGCTAGGCTCGAAAGTCCTCAATTTGAGGCTTGGAGAACCGAGGCTTTGCTTACGAGGCTGGCAACTGTCTGAATTGAAGCTGGAAATATACGTAAGGTTTTAGATTTATTTCTGAAGTTAAGTTTCACTGCACTTAATTTTAGATTTCATCTAATCTTAATCTCTCAATCTTAATTTTCATCTAGTACTCTATTGCACTACCTCTGGACTACTTTCCTGCCAATTAGTGTTAGTCATACTAGTTTACGTCTAAAAGCAAGAAATGAAATTTTTATACTTGAGACATAATGATTCAAAATTCAGATATTCGTTGGGTGAAATTAATTTTAATTGTCTTGGAAAGATCAGCTTCAGCTGTTTTCGTGAAAATAAATCGGACGGTACATTTTGAACAATGTTCTATCCTTTAATTTTCAGCAGTATTAAGAAAATGTTTATGATGAATAAAATCCACCACACGCAAGCATAAGACTTAAATTTCACAGACAGGTTTTTCAATGACCCGATTCTTAAATGAAATTATTAAATGCATATAGTGGTCTTGCGCGAAAAGTTAAATGCCATGCCTTACTTTTCTGTCTACATTACCAAATTATCAGAATTCAGTCTTAAGAACTAAAATGATGGTTCAAAATAGAAATTTGACATATTGTTTATGCATAAATCACTATCTAAATGCATATTCATTACTCTTAATGTGAAAACTGATTTGGTCACTTAGCACTAATGTTCAAATTTTTAAAGCGAAACATTTGTTGCAGGATAAGTTACTCTTTTAAAGCGCAGAAAGAGTACTAACACTTATAACTAACAATTTATAACTATATACTAACATCTAAATTAACATACTAGACTTCTTTCAGCGCTTTAAACGAAGTTTAGTTACTCGGCCTTTTTGCGATACGGGATAGGATGCTAGAAGTCTTAATCCTGTAACTTTTGTAGTGAATGTGTATATGGGCGGGGAAATCAAAAGTATTTGACACTTGACGTTTGAACCCTTTTTTTAGCCGGTATTTGACCCTCTGGGCGTCTTGGAAATGGGCAAATAATGCAAAATTGTCTGTAGAAAAATTAAAACCTTTTTTAAAATTATAAAATTAAAATTTTCATACGAAGATTTGGAATTATTGAAAAGAGTTATTAAATACTTGAATGCTTTAATATCAAATATTTTATGACATGAGTGGATTAAATATAAACTATAGATGCATTGCAGTGAAAACTAAAAGCCGACGCAAAATAAGTCTTTGTCGCTTGCAGAGTTAAAGTAAATAAGTCGGGCTAAATTAAAATGTTCATGTCTTTAGTGACCTGGCGAGCATTGTCGCTGCTTTTGAAAAAAAAGTTAATTCAGTACACAATCTTTTGATTTTCATTTCTAATTTTGATTTCCTTTCAAAATTTTGATTTCTTTCTAATTTTGATTTCTTCTTGATTTATTTCATGTCCTTCGTATACAATGGATGGATTACGGTTTGAGACAATGGAGCACCAGAAACCAGAGCCCCTTGAGGAGCAGCCATTCACCTTTGCTGCATTCAGAATCGTCACAAAGAGCAAGAGAACGTAATCTGCATGGTTTTCCATGTGACTGGAACTGCCAATGTCATCCTCCAGGTGACCGGTCGGACCCTTAACTTTTCTCATGACCTAAAAGTGCAGTACGGCACTCGGTTTGAAAAAGTGAGTAGCAATTTTGATAAACTCTCTGAAATTTGAATGTCCACCAGTTAAATTCGCTATTCATAGTGGAAACCTGATGCATATGTAGTCTATTTTCCACGATATTTAATTGTTAAAATGGTTGACTATTTATGCGTAATCTTTTGAAAAGCATATATAAAATTTAAAAATATAGCATATGGTTAAATACAAATGCCACAAGTGTGTGAAAGTGAGAAGCTAAATATGCATGAAATTAACGTCTAGTTAAAGTATTAAAATGTTAAATGTAATTGCAATATAAAGAATTTTTGAGAAATTTCAGTTGTGTAGTTAACTTAAATCGTATTCGTTTGTAATCCGTTACCCATTCCAAAAGTTTTAACCGGTCTATAGGTGCAGTACCTTTTTTAATCAAAATAAAATTTGATAAAAGTAATGACTTGTTAGGGAATTTTGCTTTAAAACTAAAAGTATATACCATTTTTAATGAAATTAAAATACTTTCATACACTGTGAAAGAAATTCTATTCTGTATTATATTTGCGTGAAAGCTAAAGGAAATAAGTTTGATTGACATTTATCAAATTGCAAACAAAATAGGTGGGAAATACGTTAAATGGCGTAGCAGTTTGTAACGGACGTTTGAATTAAAAAATTCTCTCTTAGAACTGTGAAAGTCCAATTGTGATGAGTCTTATATGCAGCTTTGTCTTCGGAAGCCGAAGTCGGAGCGCTATAAAATTGATCTGTAACGGGAATCGTTAGTTATTCTATGAAATAATTATGTCCTTAATTTTCAGCGTGTTATACCGAAGATCGCTGCACGTGGATTCTCTTTACCCTGGATTTAAATGAACCTCAAGTAGCACGGCAACCTGGAATTTCGAGCCGAAACAGGAAAGCTAGACTGGTGAAAGACGGAAATTTATAGTCTTGGGCGAAAAAGGTAGCAACTGTCCGAATTGAAGATGGATATATACGTAAAATCTTTTATTTCTGAGGTTGTTTGAGTTTATTTAATCTTTAGGATTTTCATCTGGTATCCCTTAATGTCTGAAACTTTCCTGCAAATTAATGCCAGTAATACTCGTGGATTTCTAAAGGAAATTAAATGAAAATTTTACTTTAAGAATTTTAAATTGTTATTTCAAGATTCGTAGGGAGAAATTTATTTTAGGTTATCACAAGATAATTAAGCTTTTGCTTTTTCCGCAAAAATAAACTTAAAGCTCAGAACCAGTATATTTTGAATAGTGTTCTAATTTACCGCCGCTTAAATTTCAACAATATTAATATACAGCAACGTTTATGATGTATAAATCGAATACGCAAGCGTAATCAATTTTATAGTTCATAGAAAAAGTACCTCATCACCTCATTTACGCATGAAATTTAATTTATGAAATATATAGTGTGCTCTTGTATTAAAAAAAAAAAAAAAAAAAACTTTAAAGGCCGTCTTACTTTTTTGCCTACAAGGGTCAAATTGTCTTGATTCAGTCATAAGAAGTAAAATCCTATTTTAAACTGTAAAAAAAATGCTATGGTAATAGAGGGAGCTAAAAGCATATTCATTACTCTTAATGTGAAAACTAGTTTAGTCACTGGGCTCTAATGTTGAAATTAAAGGCAAGATTTTGGTGCAAGATAAGTAACTCTTTTAAAGCGCAGAAAGAGAAATAACATTTCAAACTAACAATCACTAACTGTACTAACATCTAAATTAACCTACTAGCATTCTTTCAGCGCTTTAAACGAAGTTATTTGCATCTTTATTTCTCCATTTTTTTCGGAGATACGAGATTGAATGCTAGCACATAAACCGAAACCGCCGAACTTTTGCAGTTTAATGTCGGGGGAAAAAATCCAGTGAAGCATTTGACTCGCAGTTTAAATCTATTCTGTCAAGATGTAAACTAAATAAGTTGGACTGAATTAATGATCACGAATTTAGTCACCTGAAGAGCATTATCGCTACTTTTAAAAAAATAAACTTGATTCAGTATACATTTTTTCGATATAAAAATTTAATTTCTATTTTGATTTTTCATGTCGATGGAGCACTGTGGATGGATCTCGCTTTGAGACAAAGGAGTAAGCGTCAGAAATCACAACCCCTTTACACAGCCATCATTCAATTTTGCTGCTTACGGAATCACCAGAAAGAACAAGAGGACGTAATCTCGATGGTTTTCGATGCGACTGGATCTGCCAAGGTGTTTCCTCCTGCAGATGGAAAAACTGCGAGATCTCCAAAGGATGAGCAACGGCGACACGTATTCGAAAAGGTTTGTAAAAATTTTGATCTACTGAGTTACCGATATGTGAAAGTCCACTAGTCAAACTTTTTTTTATAGGGAAAATCATAATCACGCTGTTCAATTTAAGATTCATATCTCGGTTTTATCCTTAACATTCGTAGAATATAGTGGGGTGGAGGTTGCAGCGCTTGACAGTAAATGCAGTTAGTTACCTTCGGTCGTTTTAAAAAGTGCAAAGGCGAGAATTGGTACACTGGATAGTTTCTCAAATGTGTATATAAAGGATTCTTCGGATCTTTAATTTGGAAATGGATTAAAAGTTTAGTCTGTTATGAAGAGAAATTAGTGTTTCAGTCTGGTCTTTAAGGGTTGACTAGACGTAAAATAACGATGAGTGCAGAAGGGAGTGTTCGCCTTAACTTTTCGTAAATTATCAGGTTGTAACGAAAGTTTTCCGCCAAATCTGCTTGAAAAACTAACTTCTAACTCCTTGGATAACTCTTTTTGAGCTTTCGGTACCAAACCTGCAGTGTCACGTGATGCAACAAGTATTTAAAGCTGTACTCATTATTCGTTGATATTCTGTAGCTGACTTTTTGCAACACAACTGGAAGTAAATGATGGTTCTAATCCTCTAGAGTGATAGTTCCATTTGACACACCTTATACTCAATGATAACCATTTTTTTTAGATTTCAGAACAGTGTTATAAAGTCTTTCTTTCAAATGCCAAAAATCTGACAAAATATGAGCAAATACGCCAACGCAAACTGTTTGCTGACGATGTTTATGGTGGCGGGAAGCTTTCGTTACAACCTAATATATTTTAACTTTCAACTTCCCAGCATCAAATTCATACTTGGATGTTAGATTTGGGGAGGGGGGGGAATAGCAAAGTTCTCGGATGTTAATTTTTAAGTGACATAAATGTAAGCAGTTGGCAGACTCTTAAATCTTTAAATTCTATTTTACAGGATTGAAAGAATTTCTGTTAAACTGGTAATTTGATTATTGGTTCCTATCCCACTCGAAGATGACTTGTTCCAAAGAGTGACATCTACGCCCTCATTCCCGAATGGACTTTAGGAATTTACTTTCTGAAGAAGCAGTTTCATGAAGTTCGAAGACCTAGATGCAGAGATCTCGAGGTTCCACCAAGGAGTTAAAGAATGATATAAATTGACATTCTAAATGCATAAGCCCCAAACGCTATTTAGTTTTTAATGGTAGCAAGAAAAAAAATCTTGCTTTACCATGCTAGATTTTGCAAATACTAAGTTCTGTGTCCTGCAATTGATGCAAAATGTAATATTTAAGGAATTTCTGTTAGATTTAAAAACTTGTTAAAGTGAAATGGAATATAAGACTTGGTGAAGTGTTTATAATCGGATCAGTTTAGTATTAAAGAATTTAAAATAAGAGTGAATTGCTGCATAAGATGTAAAACTGATTTTTAAATGCTTCATTATATGAAGCATTGAGTGTCGAACAGCGTTTTATAAGTATTTAGTCAGTAAGATTTTTATTAATCACCATACTAATTGGATTTTATTGAAAATTATAAGTGTTTTATCGTGCTTTACAAAACCAAAATTTTGAAAAACGATGAATAGGTACAGTATTCAGGAATTGCTTCAAGCAAGCTCGGTACAATAATTCACGTTAATTAACATTAGAAACGATTCACATTGAGCTGCAAGCTTTAGGCTTCACGATGGCAGTAATTCTGCATAGACGGCTGAAATTTGAAGGTCCAGCGTTCTTGTCTATAGAGTGTCATTCTAACGGCCTGAAGTTTTGGTCGGCTTCCTCTACATGTAAAGAGAGTACGTGTTAGAGCCCTCCCCTCCACCCCCTTAAAAGTCTCTGACGAAGGCACTCTTCATTCCTTGCTATAGCTCTTGCTTAGATTTGACGTAGCAAAATTAAACAAGCTGGAAAGTGGAAAAGTGTTGGTATTATCTCTTCAAATACATGTTGGAATGAATGCTGCATATTGGAGATTATGCATTTGTCACTTTGCTTTAAAGACACGAGAAAAGGTGTTAAGCTTAGTCTTAAATTAGTATTTCTGTATATATAATGCATGGAAAAGATTACTTTCAGATTTAGATTTATTGAATAGAAAAAGCAATTATTTTAGTCACTCTGAACTTGTCTATAGCAGTAAGTTGTAGACGCTACATTCTGTAAATTGTCATTTTTTTGATTCTATATTATGCTGCTTTCAGTGATTTTACTTTTTTATAAAGATGAATGCTCCGTAAAATCGCAGTGATACGAAGCTCTAAGATTTTTTTCGGGAAAAGGGTAGATTCCTTTGCGTAGGATACGCAAAATTTTCTGATGAATGCATTCATTGAGATTTCCAGTGATAGCTAAGCAAGATTTGCTTTCCTCAAATCATTAATATTGCCATCAGTTGTGATATAAATCGTTTGATCCTTTTTTTAGTTGTATGGATATCTTGCAATTTTGTATTAAGTGTTGACGAATGCTATATTCGTTCGCAGTGCATTCACAAAATTATCGCAAGTTTCTGATTAATCGGTAGAATGAAGAATTATAAACGTGTAAAATATTGTGAATCTCTAAATTTCTAATTCAGTTGAAAATAGAAGTTAATCTTGGGATTACTTTAGTACTTCTAGTACTCAAATGGATGAAAAATTAGTTATAATTAAACCTGCAACCGCTACCACTCACAAGAATTGGTTAACTTTCATATTATCGCTGTTGCAAAGCCTAGATAGCGATGATTCCCCCTCTTTGGTATCGTTTCTTCCCCGCTTCGATCTTCGAATGTTTTGTCTTGTTCGGCGTTGCCACAGGGGGCCCCCGCAGCGCCGAGCTTTAGCGGAGCATTCGATGACCAAAATGGAGAAGAGATGTTGCCACTGAAAGGGAATCTTCTCCATCTCTTAGCGACGATGAAATATCTATAATGTAGTGACTGTCCATTGTATAAAGGAAACATATTTAAGAAGCTGGTTTGTACATGGAAAAATATATGGAACGGTATCCTAGATGTTTTATTCTAGGAAGGTTTGTCAATCTTATTGCATAATCTGTTTACTTGTTAATGTGTTTTTCCTGATTAAAGGATACAATCTACAGTTTTTATGACTAAAATTGTGTAATCATGAATTTGCATAATGTCTGTTTAATCCTTTGCATTCATTCTGAATTGTGTAAATTCATATTTAAATTGAGATTCTCGATGTTTACTTTGCTGTTCAAAGATTGTAAACCCCTCATCAAATGATGCAAATGTAATTAGAATCATCTATAAGAAGCATTGAATAAATCCATAATTTTTTTAAATCAAATTTCTTGTTCATTTTTGCAGTTTCATGAAATGGTTTTATGGGAATTTAAAATGAAATTATGATTGAGAATTTGGATAGATTGTTTGTTTTTTATCGTACAATATATTTTGAACAAGTTTTTTGTTTTAGATTATCTAATCAATATTGCAACACTTTTGAGGCCACTAGAGATCGTGATTAACTCTAACTTAGCAAAAACGCAAGTTTTTAGATTAAACATTGCATTTATAAAGCGCTTTAGAATTTAGTTTAAAACTGAAAGTAATGGCAATACAATCTTTCCTAGAAAAACCAAACTAGCAATTCTTAAAAGCGTATGGTAATATTAAGAGTATCTTCGTTTAGAATGAAACTTTTACCATACTAGTAAAGATCTTATCCCTGATAAATTAAAACTGTTGAAATGCTATTACTATTTAGTCATAATTTAAATTATGTAGGGTCATTTGGGGTAGTTACGAACAGACGAATAAAAAAAGCTGAAGTTTCACAAAATAATACTAATAAAATTTAATGCATTTTTTTATAATGGTAAATATCTTTTATAATTGATTTAAAATAATTTTAAAACCGTAAACATTTTAAAACTAATAGTATAGTTTCAATAAACTGATCAACACTTATTAATAATCAGTTATTTTGAGAAAAAGGGAAAGTTGTCGGGGAAACAGTCCTATAAAGAGGTACGTAATGCACCGTAGAATCTCCCTTTTAATTTCTTGCTTTATCTAGAATTTGTATATTTTAATATTCTTAATCATCTCTCTATTTCTAAGTAAGGTGATCATGTGTAAAAACTTAAAAGAAAGTCATTGTGATAAAGAAAAAACATGCGTTTTAAATCTATTTAAATTGGGAAAGGCAGATTTATTTTTAAATTTTGATGTTTAACTTCCACAATTAGTTTTATAATTTCAACTTTTATTTTCAAATGCTTAAAACTTATGGCAGTGACCTGTAATTTCATACATTACGAGCACCAGATTAGCTCAGTTGCATTCATCCGCAGTTTAATTTAGACTATGGCTATCTCCTTAAAACAAATGCTTTCACACAATCGAAACCAGTTTCGCAGTACGTTACAATCCATTCCAACAATGAGCGGACGTCATATGAAAAATTTCTATATATTTATTCTTTCTTAATGGGCGTGTGTATATTTAAAATACTGGCTATATAGTCATGTGTTTTGAATCACTTCCATAAAACTTGCATCACACACTAAGACGTCTTTGCATTAGATACCTCAAACTATTTGCCTTTAGACTAAGAACAAAATAAGTCATTTTAACTTTTGATTTTTAAAGGGCTTGTTTAATTTTTGAAATTACATCTTGACAAACTATTTTGATTTAATAGAAATTAATGAGAATTTATTTACTCCTGGAGTAACTCTAAATCAATAACGGAATGAATTGTCTCAGTTTCTTCAAAAGTTGTATCCTTGAATATCGAGAATTCCTCCTAGGGATCAATAACCAGAGTTTTGAAGTAATGCTACACGTAAATTTTAAGCAAATAAACCAACTGAAATAAACTTTCATAAAGTGTTACTAAAAGGAGTTCAGTATAATTAAAAATAATTTTCCCAAAATTATAAAATGGTGCAAATTTTAACTTGCAATTTTTAACTATGTAATCATAACCACCCCACTTGACCCTGTATTTTGTCTCTAATATAATCGGAGATGAAAATTCAAAATGTCCTAATCATTTGAGTTTTCAATAGCTTAAGCTTTAAAATGTCTTAATTTCGTTTTGTAACTGTTTTTGTAAAGTGAAATCAATAGTTTCAGGATAATCACTTAGTTGAATTTCATTTATTTGCTTAATGATTTATTGATAATTACTTTCTAATGGCATATTTATGAATTCTTATAAATTTGTATTTCATAAATGTATATTTCGTTTTTATTTTTAAAAATAAAATGAGTTTATGTATATTGCTCTCTATTAAGGCACATACACGTTCACTTTGGGGTAAAATTTCAAACTTGAAGACATTTTTCGTATTAGCGTTTCGTTTTATCAGAACTAGAATGCAGTAAAATTTTTTAAAACTGTATTGACGAATTATTTAACGTAAACTTAAGGTATTCTTGATTTAAATGGCAAATGCTTAAAAAGAAAGCATCAAATCTTAAGTCGCAGTCTTGGAAATGGGGGGGGGGCGAGCATTTTCTTTTGCTTTTTAAATAAATTAGCTAGGTTAGAAACTTAAAAAAAAAAAAAAAAAAAAAAAAAAAAAAATCCTGGAAGAAAGCTAAATTTCTACTTCCGTCTTTTCTTTAATTTCCAAATTGGAGCTCCATGAAAATAGTTAAAACATGAGACAAAGAGTAAAATGTAAAATTAAACAGTATAGAAGTGAGAAATTTTACGATGTTTATCCAAAAAATTTTCTAAATTAGTTAAACAAACTACTTTGAAATCTAATCTTCACGATATAGTTCATGAAGATTATATTTTGGATGAATTTGAGTGCAATAATATTTTGAATGTTAATTAAAATCTACGTGTTAAATAAAAATATATTCTTATGGCAACAGCTTTCCCTATTCTGTTTAAAAATGCATTGTAAATCTTAATTAAAGATTACATTAGACTTCTGAATAGAGATTGTTTAACTAGACTAGTAAAAAATATTTAATTATCAATTACAAATGAATATTTTTCCTAACAACACGGTACACCTTGGTTGGGGGCATCAAAGGACGTGATGGCAAATTGTGAAAATGCCAGTCGTTGGAAAAACTACTTTTTTTGTAGTGAACTGCAGCTACTTTTCGAAAGTTAACAACAAATATAACTACTTTTTAACAAACTTGATTAACTGCATTTTTTAAAAAGAACTTCTAGTTAACTATAAATACTAAATTTATACAAATTAGTGAGCTACAACTACCTTTGAAATGTAGTCACTAGCACTTATTACTACTTCTAAAAGACAAAGTCTGCTAAAAGATTCAAGTTACATTCATATTTAAGAATATCGATATACTAATCAAGAAAAATTTATTGATATCCTAATTGGAGAAACCATTGCTCTAATGAACATTTACTGCTAATTAATACAGTACTAGAATTTCACGAATACAATGAAATGGAATTCCTAAACTACTTCGTTAATTGCTTTCTGATAAAGATCCATTAATTTTGGACGAGTCATAATGGGAAAGTTCATGGTTTTTTCAACCTTTCTTCCAAAATGTACGTTTCAGGCACTGAAGTGCTACAAGATTCTGATTCTTGTTTGAGGAATGTAATCCCGACAGAAGTTTGTTCTATGAAGGAAAACTCACCCTTTAATCATCTCACGACAAACTTAGAAAATGGTCACTTTAAAACTGCAAAATTTTAAATCGAAATCTTGTATGAGTTTTATTGAAAAAAGAGAGGGATAAAGTTGAAAGACACAAATACACGCAAAGAAACAAACTTACACGGTCTTCGGGGGGGGGGGGATTTTCTATTTTAATGAATAGCAGTTTACGGTATTAACAATTAACATACGAGTTCTGTGACAATTCAAAAATTGAGTTTAAATAACTAGTTCTTTCGATTATTCAAAGATACTTAAAAATGAAAGGAAATGAAAGAGGCATCATAATAGTCGTTTATACTTTTAGAACAGTTTATGAAGTAAAATCTGGTCCTCCGCAATTTGGTTCAATAGAATGGCGAAGGTGAGAGGTGAGGCATCTGATTTTAGACTCTTTTAGATCGTTCAAAAGATACTTGATTTGACTTGTTGCGCATTGTGTCACTTTCAAGAAATACGAGGATTCTTGAGAGATCTTGGTAGCACTCTAGCTCTAGATTTTTAGATGCAGTGCATACCACTAACAAGAAATACGATGATTGAAAAAATATCTTGAGAGCATTTTAAATGTAGATTTCCGAAAAACTTACTAGCATCAAAACAAAGACAAGTCTTATATGTAATAACTGCTTGTTACATACATAGCATATATGTACTAAACAGTTTGCATGGCTAAAGTTTGTATGGCAGGTCACACACCTGGGAGGCTAATGAATAATATCTTAATCCTTATCTTTGTTCTGTATAAAGGTGCGTTCAGACTACGTTCTTACTGTCGTTCGAGTTCTTATTGTAGCTATCGGTCTTAGTTGTGACGTCAGTTAGCGACGATAAAACCAGTTTTCTGGGATTTTCTGGGACTGAGTTCTTTCCAAATCCGTTCCTAATGTCTCTATGGTTCCCCCTCTTCTTTTGTTGATACGTTTTCAAGGTGGGAAAAGGATGTCAACATCATTCTTCCCGTATGCACCGTACTCGACCCTTTTTCGTTTCACCCAGACCCCCCCCCCTCCCCTCCAACCGATGCAAAACTTTCAAGTCCAAGTGTGAACGCTCTGATTTTTGGGGCTTACGATTTTTGCAACATTAGCTATGAGAAGAACGGTAAAAACGCTAGTCTGAACGCCCCTTAAGAGAAAAAAATTTGTAGAATGAAACAGAGGCAGATACAGGGGAGGGGGCTAGGGGTCTTCAGCCCCACCCAGAAGACATTGATAACATTCTGCTTCAATGTACACTTTTTTAAATCAAATGAGATCGTTTTTATGTATAAATTAGTCCCTTCCAAAAGATTTTCATTGCCCTGTCTAGATCAAATAAGCTTTTTTTTAAAAAATTAGCCTCACCCAAAAGATATTTCTGCATCTTCAACTGGAAGGAAACAAAAGTGTAAATGAGATATAAATAATTATTAAATTTGTATAATATAGTTTAATTAACATATAAATTTATTATCCTGGGGGAGCAGATTCAGATTTGACATTATATTACTAACAAATGTCTTGCTTTTGTATATCACTGAAAACGACAATAAAATCCTTAAAATCATGAAAACAGTGGCTACATCACAAAAATAAAAAAGAACTTTATATTAGGTAAGCTGAAAAAAAATCTTTATTTCATACTTTTTTTTTATTCATACTTTTAAATGTGACAACAGTTTCACAAAATGCACTAGGACTCTTCTCTAAGAGATGACATTAGTATTGGCATTAACTGCTTTCTCAACCATAAAACATAGTTTAGATGTTTTAATGTTTTGTGTGTCGTAAAATCACCACTCGTAGCAATAAAACGTGAAACATTGAAACATTGGCTGTAATATGTCAGCAATAAATAGCGAAATAAAGAATTTTCGTTTTTTAAATTTATTTTATGTTAACGCAGAATGTAAATAACTGTAAGGAGCTCATTGTTTCGAAGGTATTAAAAGAATTGTATTTATTAGTCCTTGAGGATATTATCTTCATTCACTTAAACTATAGCATACAGTATATTAGATTTTATGGCAGGGAAAACAAATACCATATATCGAGTTACGTTGAATGAATCCAGCGAATTTAAAATTATCCGCTAAAAGAAATAAAAATATGCAGAGTGATAAATAAGGCATGAATAAACAGGAAAGCAGTCTTCAAGTTTAAAGTTGTAAATAAATATCTGTTTGGTTACACATGCTAAGCTGATTTCTGCCGGAATGAAAAATAAAGTCAAGCCTGTAGATAGTATTGAGCCACTTTGATGGTAATTGCGAGGTATGTAAATCGGTGATCTGTTCAGTTGGAATTAAAAAAAACAATAACATATCGGACCTGTGATGTAGATTTGGATGGGAAATATTTCACATTCGAGAAAGTCGTATTTCAATTTTATTCTATCGTATAGTGTGGAAGGAAGCAATACCCAGGAACTCCATGTTGATAGATAGTTGCATGATATTATTTTATTGACATTATAAATAACGAAAAATAACATACAGTTAGTGCGTTTGGTGGCAAAATAGCGACATGAAACGTGACTTATTGGGCAGAGACCAAAGCATTAAGTGTGTGTGTTATAGGGGTGGATGCGAGACGAAAAATAAGCGTCTCGCGTCTCGCAAAATAACCAAATAGCTTTGTCTCGTCTCGCAAAAATTCCTATATCGTAATGTTAAAAGTGTGTGTTTCGTCTCGCAAAAAAGCTGTAAATCTCTGTCTCGTCTCGCAAAAATGTCGTCTCGCGTCCATCCATATGTGTGAAAAAGGTGTGAGAACCGAAAGCCAACCTGGCGACAGAGCAAAGCGCAAAAAGGGACTGTCGCCAAATAAATCGCCAGAATGTAAAAATGAAAAGAAGCGTTAGGCTTTATATGTGTATACTAAAATTTAAATGTGACATGCCACAGGGGGGGGGGGGATTGACAGATGTAAAATGTAACCTTGGCAAGATTATTAAAACCCCGTGGGAACGAAGAAAATTAAATGAATTCTCGGACTAAAGGCACCAACAAAATGCATTGCAAATGCTGACAACAAAGTAATTTAAGAAACAGTTAAATAGCATTATGTATAGATGGGAGATTTAAAACTGGCAAGGAGTGTTAAATTTAGAACAAGTAAAGTGAAATCGTAAGTAATTATAAATGTGTGATTAACTGTATGAAAAGTAATTATAAATATGCGATTAACTGCACAACAGGACCATTTTGTTATTTTGTTAGTTATTATTATTTTAATCAAATCATAGTTTCGAAAGCAATTGACTCGGAAAAATTGATTACTGGGCAAGATTTGGATATCGAAAGAACATTTTGCTTACCATAATTTATTATTTATTACAGCAATTTATTTTATTACACAGGCAAGAAAGTTGAAACTCCTTCATGAATTCTAACCTTCCTGCCTGAGGGATGGAGCTTCTTGAAACTAAAGAATGATGGACTTTTTGTAGAACAGAAAGGATCATTTTACGATCTTTATGTTTGTTATCTTATAAAGTTATTAATTCCTTTTACATTTAAGCACCGGTTTTGCCTGATTGCTCTTGTTATGGATGTAAGTTGATTGAGGAGTGAAATTTAAATTGCACTCAGAAATTTATGTAATACGAATGAAAAAAAAAAAGTACAGATTTTAAATAATCTGTCTTATAGAGTCTGATTCAATATCATTTACTTGATTCAAACAACTTCATGTAATATAAATAAAATGACAAATATAACAAAAATTACATTTTTTAACTGTCTATGTATTAATTTCTTATAATTTTTTTTGACTTTATAAACTCAATTGAATGCGAGCTTTTCAATTACAAATTTTACGAAATCTTGCAGCATTAAAATTGCTTATGATCTGTTAGCATATTAAAGTATTTCCTAACAATGATATTACATTGCGATTGCTCAAAGATTTAATAGCAAAGTATTCTGTTTTTATTATGAGCTAAGATCATAATTCTAACATTAAAACCTATCTTAACATTAAATTGAGCATCCAACATCAAAGTTGAACTCAGATCTTGCTCAATAATTCGCTTTATAATATTCTTATAAAACTTATTACCTATATATATATATATATATATATATATATATAAATATTGGCCGTTCAATTTTGATTTCGTAGTCTCCCCTCCACCCTCCACCTGAAATTTATTTACTTTAAAAAACTGACAATATATTTTTAATTCAAAGTTGAAATTGCTTCTTGAGTCACTTCTGATGTACGCGCCAATACTTCTTAAGTATGACACGAGTGTCTTTACTCCAATTCTGTCTCATTGAAAACCTTCTCCCTTCCACCTCTATGCTGGTAATCAGCATAAAAAAGTGTTGTAATCATTCACGACACATTCTTTAACTAACTGCACTCATCATAATAAATTAAGAGTATTCGCAGAGCCTTAATGACAGATTTCTTTATCGCTCAAAAAATCTCTCGCAGATGCTTAATTTAAGTGTAAAATTGAACTATTTTGTGTTTTTCGAATTTTTTATCAGGTTAACAATTTTCAATCCTTATCTTCTTCTTTTTCTACGATTAACTATATTTTTAATATGACTGATTTCTCAAAATATGTAGAAAAGCAGCTGAAAGGAACATATCACTCCAGTTTAGAGCTAAATTCGAATTTCATATCAGAAATATTTTCAAGAGTAATCTCATTCGAAAGATAAAACTCCTTCGATGGAGGGAAATTGTTTTACGGAAACTTTGAAGTTGCCATGTCTTTGAACTGGAAAACATTATCGAAGCAAACAACTTTCCTAAATGAGCTCAGAAGACTGACTGTAGGCGTGCTGTTACTTCAAGCAGGCAACCAAAGCAGAGCTGCGTATAATTGAGCAAGATATCATCAACTTAATTCCTATTGAATAAAATAAATTAGTTTCACTCCCATTATAATTGTAGGCTTCATAATTCTGAATGCATAATTCAACGGATAATAATTCTCGTACAAACACTGGAAAGTGATGGAATCACACGAGCGTGAAAACATTAAAGTTTTGAAGCAGAATTCGAAAACGTTCAGAGATGTGTAATTAAGATAAAATATCTGAAATGGAACTAACACCTTCATTTAAAGCAAAGATTAACGGATTCGGAATTTTAAGCTCATATCTCCGAATTTCTTTCATAGCCTGCTTAGTAAAGAGTTGGTAATATATTTTAATAATTTATAATGTGCTGAGACTTAAAAAATAGGTTAGGGAGAATATAGCAATGTAACTATTGTGAACTTAATTAAGTACTGTATTTTCCTATACAGGAGTAGTCTCTGAGGACTCAGAAGTATTACGTTGTTGTCTATGAGCTGTAGTTTTTTAAAGTGTATTTCGTTCTACTTATTGTCAACTTATTTAAATACTGTTATTTCCTGTACATAAGTAGGTTTTTTTGTTCTTGGAGGACTCAAAAGAATATGATTGTCCTCTATGTTTAGTCCTTGATTAAAGCGTATTTTTGGAGCAGTAAATCAATTTCAAACAAAACGAAATCGATATATGTCATGATTTATAAAGTAATGTTCTTCAGTGAAAAGTGTGCAGCATTTATGGTTCTAAATAAAATGCAAGATAACTAGAAATGCGAAAAATTTCCGAGTACTTTTAAAGCACCTGCAATTTTATGTTCAGTTTGTATCATATTTACGTGCAGATAAGAGGGAAAAAGGCCCATTTTATTCAGGTGTCAATCGACGTATAGCACAGTTATATATGTGATATGGAGGTACCCCCCACTCTTTTTGCAGTCAGGCCGTCATTAAAGATGCAGTTTTAGAAATAACAAATTTACTGACTTGGCATAAGTCATGCAGTTAACAAGCAGCCTGGAGTTGAAAAGCAAGTGTAGAACAAAAAAGCACTAAGTTCAGCAGTCAGGTGAGCAAAATGTTTTTGTTTTGAGAACAAGATAATAATAGTGACAAATTCAAATAGGAATTGGAAATCTTAATATAAAAAGCCTAAAAAGGGTTTTTATATTACATACATACCAATCTCTTACAAATAACTTGCACTTTAATTTGCTATACATGAAATCTGTGTAAGGGGAAATCATCAGGCTTGAATTCACACCACGCTGTATTTTTACCAACGGCAAATCTAATTCTCACTTCATAAAATATAGATATTTCATTTTAACTCCGGATAACAATTTTCAGTGCATATGAAGTAAAAGTTAATGATTTATGAGTTTCTAAAATTTACCTCCCTCACTGTTAAAATATTTCTTCGTAATTCAGCTCATTTCTCAATAATATTATATTATTAGGAGTATTAAGAAGCTCATTTTCATCTGTACTATTAGAACCAACTAGCTCAAAGAGAAATTATTATTATTATTATTATTATTTTTTAACAAAATAATATTATGAGTTATGATTTGTAATATTGAAAAAAAAATAGAAGTATCAGAATAACCCAATTTTCATGGTAATAGATTCAGAAAGTAATTTTAAATGAGTGGGCAAAATTTTTATATTTTTACTTGCAGTACTTCAATTTATATTACTTAAAATGCCCACTTTTGATGAATTAAGGGGTGGTATATCATTTTACAAAGTGACAATTTTTCGAAATTTATGTAAAAAATATGTATAATGTAATAGAAAATTATATTTATTCTGCACAAAATCACTAAAATATTCAGTTTTGAAACAAACAGAGGTCTGCAAAGTTTAATGGCATTTTAACATTTTGTAACTCATGTTCATTTCCTCTTTCAGATATTTTATGTTTAAAAAAATCAACACTCTTTTCGTACGTTTCTTACGCTTCTTTATGAGCATTTTAACCAGAAAATATTTTGAAGCTGTTCACTAATCTGACATAAATTATCAAGTACACAGACCTCATTCTGTCCCTGACTTTAAGTTATGCCTCTACGACCTATTATTAACAATCGCATACATACTTACAGCCAAGAGTTTAGCACGGAAAGGAAAATTTCAATTTTCCGGAAGACAATCTGAATTTGAGAGGTTACGATTCTCTTCAGATGTAGATAGAAGCATGCTAAATTGTTTTCTAATAGTCAATTTCAGTTTAGTGTTCATTAATAGATAATACATAATTACTGGGAAAATCTCCACGTTATAGAACTAAAGAATATTCAATTGTTTATTATCCCTCTATATCAACAATATAGCATTTTGTAAAATTATGTTATCAATTTTAATAGTAATAAGCAAATGGCCAAATGATTAAAACACTCAGATAAAATATAAATATAAATGTCCCTTAGCTGTAAATAAATCGTACGTAACCCATTCTGTTACTATATACAATGAAATTGAAACTGTGTATTAATTTAATAATTTCGGCTAGTGATGTAATAAACAAACTAAAGAAAATTGTCAAACAGTTATTTTAAACATTGAATTTCTCAAAAATTTTTCTTCTGAAACGTTGTCAGTCACAAATAACATTATTCTCAATGAAAAAAAATCTTGTAAATAATGCGTATTTTAATTCCCGAGTTGAAATTATTATCTGGCGAAGAATTTGGAACTAACCGGAATATACCGTTTTCATTTGGAAGATAAACTCCTTATAATTGCGCAATAAAGAATTCGTAATATCTCCTTAAAATACCGTAGAAATTTTGTGAGAAAACATATATGTCGGGTAATTTGAATGCTTTCTTTTGCTTCATAAAGTGAAAGGGGAGTTTGCTAGTTAAAAACACGAAGTTTATGCAGAATTAAATATGAAGCCGTCATTTTATGCAAACTGTAAGAATAGCAAATTGAAGTATACTTTATTTGTTAACGAATGGTATATTTAACTTTGCTGCATGACGAGCAGCGGTTAAATAAATGGAAAGTGTGCCTTTTTTCCCTACTTAGCTTCATTTACAAAGATTTCATAAAATTTCTAGAATTCTTAGAATTCTCCAGTTTCATTGAATCGCTTAATTTAACTACTTAAATGGCAACAGTGAATTTATGTTACTACGGGAACTGTAATGTTAAAAAACAGGATACGAAATTAATAATTTATTTTACGTGGGAAAAATGAAATGCATGGAGTTTAATTTTCATTGATACAGAGTTATTTTGCAGTTAGAAGGTTGCTTTTTACTTGCGAAAGGTCGTAAAGTTCAATTCTCTGAAGCCGCATGTATGCCTATGCATCAATTAGAGAAAGTGCTCTTTTATTCTGGATTATTACAGATCATTTTTTTACTCTTTCTATACCTGTCTTGATCAACAAGAAACAAATTATTGAATACAGACTTTGCTAACTCGCCAGTCCTTGTCGGGTTTTTGTATCGCGACAATATTCAAATTTCTACAATCGCTGTTCTCTGGACGGGTGACTACTTGCTTTTGATTTAAGCCAGCGATCTTAAAAATATTGTAGTTTCTCCCACTGAAAAGTCATCATTAGGAAACGTAGCAACAGCAACTTTTCTAAGGCTTTATAGCTTTTCTAGCGAAAAGTTTATCTCCTTGATTAAAAAAAAACGGGCTGTTAAAAAAGGACAGGTAAAAATTTCCAATAGCCATCCTAGTGGATAGGTCAGATTGTTAGATTTTGGTAATTCATGATTGAGCAAGTAAACTTATAACTCTAAATCAGGATTTCACAACTTCTGTTATGAACTCATATTACGTTCAATGCATGAGTAGTTAACTAAACTAGCATTTTTGTCTGCATAATGAATTTTCCTACTTTATAGCTGAGTTAACTCATTCTTATATACGGTACTCATAGTGAGTGTTCCGGATGGGATAGTGGATAAGCCAACCAAAGACCTTAAAAAAATTTAACCTGCGAATTTAAATGTATTTTTTTCTGTTTCTTATACTATTTGCTAATAAAGTGTTTATGAATGTTAATTTAATTCACATTCCGGGGTTTAGTTTGTCATCTTACCCTATCACATTAGTCATCTTACCCCATAAATGGGGAAAGATGACGAAAATTACCTTTTTTAGGAGAACCGTTGTTTCACCTCTTAAAATTTGAAACAGGCAATTGAAAAAATTCGTGGTGTAAGGCAAGACACGAAACAAGTTATCGCAAAAATATCAGTTCTTAGATTCACTCACAGTGGTCAGTAAAAATCATAGTTGTTTAAGTTCGCCGTCTTACCCCACCTTTCCCTATTTATTACATTAGTTTTAAAATGTTTACTTGAATAAAATATCTACAAACAATAGTAAATACAATGACTATTTACTTAGTATTCATCATATGTTCTTTGGTTGATAAATTAACACAACGAACAAGTCTGATACTAATCGTTGTGATAAAAACCAAGAATAATTAGCATTTCCCTTTAAGTCATGAGCACATCATTACGGTGGTTTCAAAATAATAGTGTTATCCACAGCAGAACCAAGCTGAGAGGTCAAGGCCTAATGCATCTTACAGAATAACCCATTTAATTTTACTAAAATAAGGTCATTTGAGTTTCTCTTTTGTCATACACGCTTGTTGCTAAGAGAACATAAAACCTTAGCTTATCAGCCTTTATCTAAAACATATTCAAACTTTTAAATAGATGAACTGTGGAAATGCTCTGGATGTCCCCAGAAGTCAGTTTGAATTAAGTTTTGAATATCCAAATATTGATACAATTTATAACTTTTGATATGAAGTAGGCATCAGCGAGAATGCCTGACTTTCTTGCTATAAGAGCGTTTAAGTAAAAGAAAGATGCCTGTTTCATTCTTACTGAGACAGTGAAATGTGGAGAAAATATTGAAGGCCGAATGTTCTGTTACTCAATGCAAGAGTATCAAGATACAATTCGATTTAAGATCTTGTTGATGTTGGACATTTCTGGATAATGTATTATTTAAAATACAATTAATTACAAGGGGTTATTTACTATTTACCTGTTATGCCATGCAGAATAATTTAATATTCAATAAAGATCTCTCTGAAAGCTTTTATAAACTTGGTGGCACTATTGAGCTGAGCGAAGTAATCGAAGCTCTTAAACTACACTGGGCATTTCAATGTAACGCAAAACCGCTTGACCGATTTAGTTCAAATTTGGCTTACAGGTACCAATGGTGGCAAGGTATAAATCTCAAATCAAACCAATCGGATTGACCACGGAGGAATAATCACCAAAAACCTGCTGCCATTAACTTTCAATGGAGATATTAGAAGAATTATTCTATTTCTCAATGACTCCCCCCGAGCGCTCATTGAACCTATGACATTATTCAAGGTCACGATGCTGATCACTTAAAAAAAAGAAAATCCGAAATCGGGCATACCATCGAGGAATAATCACCAGAAACAATTCAACTTGAGGTAGAGATAACTGCACAAAATTTGCTCAACTCAACATTGCATGCGCGATTTGAAATGCGGACCTAGTGATACAGACCGGTGTGATTGCATAAAAATTTAAGTATTGGATATGTTATTATTTCCCTTTGTTTGGTAGATTCTAAACATTGCCGAGAATGCATTCGTTCGATAAGGCTCTAAAAGGAGAACTCTGATAATTTCTATAATTTAAAACTTTGATGTTTGAAAAAAATTAAACCTCATCTGAAAAATGAATTATAGGACAAACATCGATCATCTGTGTATATAATTTCTGATTAGTAATTCAAAATGGAAAAAGAAATTTAAAAATGATAACATATTAAAACATTGCTTTATTTAAGCGTAACCATAAGTAATGGAATTATAGGAAGTACTATTTACAGTTTTACATAGACTAGTAATGTGCAAAAGAGACAACATGTATAGACGAAGGAATTTGAATACATGATAATGTGGTAATATACTTAGCTTCATTTTTACTGATATTTCGTATAATTATAACGTACATTAATTTTTTCATAATTAAACTACCAATAAATATAGTTTGTGATAATATTTTACTTGTTTTTTATTTTCCCGTAAGAATGATTAAATTTCTATTAAAATGTAGTTTTAAAAAATCACATTTTAATAATGTCCATCTAGCTGAACATCTTATATATCGCCTTTATGTAGAATGTTGAATTATTGGTATCACTATCGCTAATGTAAATATCTGTTAAAGCCTCAGTTTCCAGTAGATTTTTGAATTATCTTTCTTTTTTAGAAATATGCTAGATTGTTAAGCTGAAATTTAAGAAAACATACTTGTTTCCTTAACTATGAATACTTCTAGCTTACATTTATCTATAAAGTCATAACTAACTTTCAACCACCTATACGCGCATTTATCCTCTGAAGCATTAAATAAACCAAATTTAGATAAGAAGGTTATAAATAAGACAACGCTTATTTTTATCAAAACTTTTTATTAAATTTTAAGCCTTTATGTGTATTTTTAAGATATATGCATGGCATTAAAATAAATATTTGTGAAAAAATCTCTATGAAATTAGAGACTGCTTTGTTTCAAAAACAGGTGTTACTAACATAAAGATTAGTACTGAATAATTAACCTTTTACAGCGTGTTTTCACAAAATTAAACACTCATAAAAACAATAAAGGAACGGCTTAACTATTTTATTATCGCAGACTAAAAATGTTTCCTAATATTCAGAAATAAAAGCTTTATTCAAGATTAATGTTATCATTAAAGTAAAATTGGTGAAAGGATCAAAAGAAAAATGAACACTGAAAGATTATATTACAAAAATTTATTCACACTGAAGTACGTAAAATAATTCTATTGCACGTAAAGTTTTAGAATATTTTCTTTTAATGTAATAGTTTAATTTTACATTTTTAATCATTTACACATTTTCACAAAATTTTTCAATCATTTCTTTTCAATACATTAATTGGTAGTTAATAAAGTCCGCCTTTTATAATAACGCTTTATTCGAGTAGAGAATTATTAAAGTGTGGAATTAAACTAACAATAAGCTCAATTTTGATTTTTTGAATTTTTATTTTTATAAATAGAATATAAGTAATAAAAAATATTTCTTTATTATTACGAGAAAATGCGTTTCTAATTAGTAAAATGGAATATTTGCATTTAAAAATCTATAGTAATAAATTTTAACCTATTTTCTAACTAGGCTGGTAGCAGCTTGAGCATAGTTTTTAAATGCGCCCGTAAATTAAATCTTGTACAGTAAATTGATTTTTAAAAGTTATGTCTGTTAAAATTTATATATAAGGTTACAATAGTTTGAAACTTTGTCTTCGTAATGAATATTTTAAGTAAAAATTATTTCACGAGCAAGAAAAATCTCCACAAAAAATAATTTACACCCTTAAACTACGCGAATAATAATTTTCGACACATTTTGTTTTTTAAAATATTGATTTGAGAAGTAATTATGAATGTTTACGTTCTCATTTGATTTTTCTTTCACATATTACTATTTTTTAGATGTTTATAATCAATACCGAACAGTTCTTAAAAAGTTCATATTTTCTGCACAAACGTTTGAAAGAGGAAATGGATAAATACCTTCCTTTCAATTTAGAAAAGCTTGCCTATTATACAGAAAAGCTGAAATTAAGTGAAATTTAAATTAAACAGTTAACTTAAATCTGAAGGACTGTACTTAACAATAGGAGGAAAAAACTTTATTTCAAGGCGATTAAAGAAAAAGAGCTTATAAAATTCACTATTCTAAGTACTATAATAGATATTCACCATTTTTTATTTCTCTTACGAAACAGTTCAATGCAATATTCCAGGCGTGAATAAAACAGATCGGGCAACATTTGGAACAGCAGCTGTTTTCGACTGCAATAGAAGAATGGCCCTAACAGCATGGAATAAACCAAGCACAAAACGTTTTCGCGCTAACTTTTACAAATAGCATGGTACAGCGATTTGGCTGAAAATGAGCATTGCTGCCGAACGAGGTTATCTTTACAGAAGGATAAATAAAACTGTCGCGGGCAAATGCGCGTGTATATCCCGTGGATTTACCGCGGAGCTATGTACGGTTTACGTTGCACAACGCGTGTTCTTTTGTTATTTTTATAGAATGGATGAAATATCGGGGTTTGAAACGGGGCTTTAGTCAGATAATGTACAGAAAAGAAAGTCGCATTACGTGCTAAATGAACTCGACACTGGGTCCTTTGAATATTTATTTTGTGAAAGCAAAGGGGATTGTGTTGGCGGCGACATTGTTATCTTCCGTTGTAAAATGGCAGCGAAATAAAGACTTGACAAGCGTTAGTATAGAGAGCGTATTGATAATGAAAGCTCTTTGTAAAATAAATAGGAAGTGTGATTTTGGGAAGATAATTCGATCCTCCGTAAATCGTTGCTAGGATGTTTTTATCATTTGATTAATTAACGTTTTGTTTAGTTGAGTGTTTCGCATGTAAAGGCTTTCATGTGCAAATTCAGTTACTCTGTGAGATACTTTTAATAATGATTAGTTTCGTTTCACTTGTGGGGAGATTTATTTAACGTAATTTATGTATGGTTACTTAATGTGAAGAACAACATTAAAACAGTCTAAAAGATAGTACTTTGAAAATGTACATCATTTTAGTTTTATCGAACATTAATTTATATTGTGTTGAGGTGTTCTGTAATACCAAATTCTAGTCAAATAAAAATTAGCCACAGCTGGGTTATCACTTTTCTTTTAGCTGAATTCTACTAGGTTCCCTCATTAGTTGTTTTTCAACTTTGTGATTGATTGATTTTTGTGATTTATGTTAAAATTAAATCACAAAATTTCACAACTGACAGTAAAATTCAATAAACATTTTGAAGTAATAAAACGCAAGTAAAACAAGCTTATACGGCTGAGCCTATAATGAGTCGCATATTTTTTGAAAAAAGGATAGTCATATGTTATTTAAGGAATCTCTGAGTTAAAATTTGGTTCAGGAAGTTTCATTTTTTTACAACCATGACTATCACTCAATCAACTCCCCTCAAAGAAAAAAATAAGCATATATATGTAAATATTGCTTTTTATGTAAATGAATGATCAGGGACACTATAACTTAAACTATGGATAAATGAAAATGTATAGTTAAAAACAAAAAAGAATATCCGTGGGCGTGGTTCCGAATATCATATATATTATAGTATTACTTGCATCAACTTAAATAACACTGTGACATCAATAATATTTAAAAAGATGTTTGGAAGTATGCTTATCCACACAAGCACACCCTAAAAATTACTATATATGTGTGTGTGTGTGTGTGTTCGTGTTTGTTGTACTCATTATTTGAGATTTATGCAGGATCAAATTGTCTATTTACAGCAATATCTCATTCTGATTTGAAAGGGAAAAATGTGAGTGAGGCTGATCTACTTGGAACAAGCTTACAAAATTTCAATAAAACCAAGTTATTCCAGCTAATTTGAACCGAAGCTTTGTCATCTTAACATCTTTTAATTTTATCCACTCAAACATTCTCCAGTCAAACCAGTTCCGGGCGATAAATCCGTGAATGACATCGCAGGCATATTTGCCTTTCCAATCTCATTGCAAAGTTTCTCAAACTTCTCTAGATAAATATCCTCCATAAAATAAATACATAAAGTTAGTGTGAGATCGCAGTGCAAATAATTAACGTCAAACACCCGAAAATTGGCTTTAGATTGATTATTCGGTCAACAAAACGCCTTTGCTTGATTAATAGGATGTATAACTAAGCCACCGTAATTTAACATGATGTGAAGATCAATGTTTAAAGATAGAATGTTTTCAGTACTTAAACAGAGGACGAAACAATTAGTTTAAAGTGCCCTGGAATATTCAGTTATGGAATTAATCCGTCATGTCTGTCAGGCGAACACTTATTATACTCTTGTCAATTGGTTTTATTTTGAGCGCATGATCTTTTATCTAATATGAAATTGTCACTTTATATTTTTAAAGAAGTTTCTTAAATTCAAAAAAGTTATCAATCAAATTATTGCTATTGAACTTCTTTTTGCGAAAATTAATTGGCTCATTTTTTTATGTGATAGGACTTAATCAAAATTCTTAGCACATCGGTTTATTGAATGAATGCACTATAATATGCAATAAGTAAAAGTTCAGTAACTGAATTCATCACCAAAGTGAAGAAACCTGAAGCGTGGTGATGCTTTTGAGATGGAACGTTCCAGATCAACTATGCATTCAAAGAACAACAACAACAAAAAAAATTAAAACTATTTTTAACTCAAATAGTTTAAGTTTATACAAATTTATTATTCAAATTCAGCAAAAAATCAATTAAAAGGGGATAAGTGTGAAGGTTAACTTATGATTCGAATTGCGAGAAACGCAGGAAATGAGTTTAAAAGTCATTAAAAACATTTCAAAGAGTAACATTGAACTATTTTTTGCGAAGTAAAATAGTTGAAAGACTAGTATCTGAAAATGAATTTCGCTTCCGTATTTTTATTGTTGACTGACAGTGTACGCCAATCAAAGGAATTGCACATTCAACTGCTGATTACTTTTGTTTGGTATTTGGTTAGGTTATTTATTTTTTATACTATAAAGAGATATAATTTTTATTACACTTAATAAAAGATAAGAGGCACTTGATCATATTTTTTGGCTCAACAGAGATTTCATTTTCAAAGAAAACTATTTTACCTGAAAATATTGCTGCTTTTTCCTGTTTCTAGATTTTTTTCCATTAATTTTTTCTAGTTGTATTTTTTAAACACGCTGTCTATAATAGAGGTATTTTTATTCAAAGCTATCTCCATCCATAATCATTCATCAGAGAGTGTGTTTTGTATTTTTTCCATTTACAGCAAACAAAATTACAGTGAAAAATAAATGTTCTTGGAAGACCCAGAGAGTATATTACAGATACAAAAAATGAAATTTGCAAGAAAATGTTTTTCTATGTGACGCAGAATTCATATAGATGAGCTTTACCTTGCAATGACATTGAGTTATAGAAATTGTAGTTTATTAGCTTTTCAGCTTACTCATCCAAATTTCAGTACTTATTCTTAAATAGTTAATTATATTCTTGAAAAAGCCTTCTCAGAAATGCATAAAGAGTTGTTGCTGTTGTTGTTGCATGCACATATAATATGTGAATACATTCTTTTCTTTTCGTTTAAATTAATTAAAATTTTATATTATCTCCCCAGCGAAAACCATTTTTCATAATTTCATTATAAATTATTTGTTGAAAATGATTACTGAACACTACTTTAACATCTCTAAACTCGAAAGCATTTTACATTATTATAGGCTTTTTAATGAAACGGTATTTTGTCTTTCTGTCCTCGTGTCACGCTTAAAAACAAGGCTCCTACACTTTGTAGAAGTTAAAAGTATTGAATATTTTGCTAAATTCCATTTGATCTAATGATTAGGATAGCTGTCTCTCGCCAGTCAACCCAGGCTCGATACCAGGTGGAGAAAAAGGAGTTCCATTATGTAATGGTCAAGTTGCATGATAATTATAAGAAACTTTCATAAAATAATGAAAATTTTACTGTATTACAGAAACTCGAGAATAAATAATATTACATTAAAAATTAATTTTATTTCATGTTCCTTAATTGAATCACTTGTAGTTTTAAAAATTAGTAAGACGATTTCATAAATGTTTCTTGATTAGTAAATGAATTTAATAAAGACAACTAATTAGGTACTATAAGAAAATATAAAACTTGTGTCTTATTTGTAACTAAAAAATAAAAAAGAAAACTTACGTGAAAATACAATTTTTAAAAGTAGAAGCACTTTATTGTGGAGCCCCAAAAGGCACGAAATATAAAAAATATTCTTTCAGAGATATGCTATAAATGCATAACAGTTTCAAAACTAAGAAAACTTTTGAGAAAAATATAGATATTTCACTTTTACAAAAGATTGAAATTTTTAAATGTTCAAACTATTTTAAAAAGCATTTCATGTCTTTTAGGCTCGACAATAAAAAGCTTTTACTTTTAAAAATTGCACTTAATTTTTATTTATTTTTCTTTTCATTTAAAAAAGACCTGAATATTGAGTAAAGCGTTTTGTCGAACATTTTCATGAAAGATAAGAAAATGCCACTTGAATGAAAGTATGCTTTATCTCATTCTCATGATGAAACTTCTATCTAGCTCAAAATTTCATAATTCCATTCGTCTGCGGATTTGCACAGAAGCCTAATACCAATTCACGTAATCCTCCAGACTTCAACGAACCGAAATCACTTATCTCTCAGCTGACTGCATGATAAATGGCTTGAATCTTGTAAATTACCCCCTTTATTCTACTAAAAGTACTTTTCTGCTGAAGTAAAACACGGAATGGCAATAATATAACGTGATATTTTAGTGGAATTATATATCTTACTTATTGTCTTATAAGCTGTTTTTAACTGAGCTAGAATTCTTTTTTTCAGGGAGCACTGTTGTAGAAATTGAGATAGTGTGTAAACTTAGCTTTTTAATTTTGCTAGTGACTAGAGAGCAGCCATTTTCTCATACTTACTGTCCAAATGCAAGTTAGATTTATGAAGCTGTTTATTTGTAAAAAAAAAAAAAAATGGAGCTGTGGAGACAAAATATTTATTTTTGGTATAAAACCAAAGTGATGTAATAATACAGTGAAACCGTATACACATTTAAAAAATATTTTTATGCGAAGATATGCATAAAGTGAATTTAAATTATGTTCATATAAATGAAAATTGCGTTACAATGGCAATTATACAAATTTTATTTTTTAATAAATGTGTACTAGATATTTTCTTCAAGCCTGAATAAGACAACGGGGAAAATAATTAGAAAATGGAAAACATTGTGAAATTGGTGGAAACATATTTCGTGATCTTTAAAATTTTTTTTATATGGCATTTAAAAAATGTTTTTCTGCATGTGCTTGCATTAAGCTAATTTCATATTTTATGTATACCAACGTTGCATGTCAAAAACTAAGGAAATTTAGGGGAGTGATATTTTTTAAAAATTGAGTATTCTCTAAAAAATACGTATTGTGTCCCCTATGAAAAGTAGTAGTATTGTGTGAAGAGTGTAAACCTAGTTTAGTGTGTTTGAATTGTATATTTTTACATATTCTTCTGCTGTTTGTAAGCTCTTCTTGCGTCAATTAATATTATGTTGGAAGAATACATATACTTTTATTGAAAAAAAAACTGTAAGTATTTTCGTTTTTCATTTATATAACACAAGGAATACAAAGAAAAGTAATTATATAAATGTAAAATAAAGGTTTTTTTCAATATTCCTTTCAGGAGAAAAGTTATTTTTAATTATTTAAAATATATGGTGAAATTTTCACTTAGAGACGAATATGTATATGGAAAAACCCTCAACTTTAAATCTGTATTGATTCTAGAGAAATAAAATGTATGTCTATATGTATGAAAATTGAATGCAATATAAAAACGGAATTTTTATTTATGTGATCTTTATACAAATCACAAAATACAACACAAATTTTACCGATTAATGAACATGTTTACACTAGAACATTAATCTTGAATCTTTAACTATTCTACAGAAATAATATTTATCTGGAGATGTATGTAAGGTGAAAGACTTATAAATTAAATTTGCGTGCCTTGGGATGCCTTTCATACAAGTATTACTTTTAACAGATCGATATTAAATAATTCTCGCAAGCATCAATAGAAACTGAATGTAGTCCAAGATAAAAAAGTGTTTTATTGTTTTTTTAAACAGTCATGTGTTTGTGTATCATAAAGATAAGTAACACAACCTTAACTAATTAGAATGCTGGAAAAAGAATTTTATTTTTACTATATTTATTACCATAGAAACATTATATTCCATAATGCAAACATATAACGTAAATTTAATTGACCAGCGAATACGATTTTTTACAGAATAATTACCTTTAATCATGTATGTATGCTAAAAAATTAAAGTGAAGTCCCACAATGGCCGAGTGGATAAAGACACTGAACATTGTAGATGGATGAAATGTAAAGATCCGTGTTTCGGGCCTATCGTACTACCATCGAACTAAATTTGAGTGGTTTGGGGTGATTTTCGCCAGATGTAACCTGAATACGCGTCAGAACCCCTTAAAATGTCCTACGCCCAAAGAACTATTGCTTAGGAGAATAGCTCTCCAGTAGCTAATGCACAATACCAATATAAAAAATAAACTAATATGACAGTAATATGATATAAAGTTTTCTTCAGTCACACACATAAAGTATTAGGTACATGTTAGTTTTTGTTTAAAATTCATCTCTTTTTTATTGTGATATATGAAACATACTAACTTATTAAAACATGCCAAGAAAATTGCTGCTTGATCTCATTAAGGTAATTCTACAATATAGTATATTATGCGCATCTAATTCAAGTTTATTATCTCAAACTTTAGGTATGCATATTCGTAATAAACAATTGAAACATTACATAAAATTTTACATATATGCATAAATTATAATATTCCTCGCATTTCAAACTTACCTTGGTGTCAAAAATTCATAACACTGAATTCTACAAGCCTTGCTAATTTGTCGGGTTAGAAAATCAAACTTGAATATTATTTAATAAATAGGGATGCACGATCGAATTTTCTCTGTAATCATTTTCTAAATGAATAAACAAAATGATGAGCTATTGTAATCTGCTAATTAGGGGTGATTAAACTTTAAGATATGCAAAGAATTTATGTATTAAGGCTTGTTAATTAGGTTCATTACGCTGGAGCGTGTATCTATCATGCCTGTCGAGTGAGAAAATATTTTGCCAGCTAATTTGAAAGTTCTGCAATGAAGTTTAGATTTTAAAATATGTATGTACCTTTTGAATTAAACTCGAGCTCAGAAGCATTCAGTTATGTTGTAAAATTATTTTTATTTGGAACTTTTAATATAAAAATAGCAACAGTTAAAAAATTATTTATTTCATAAATGGGTACATTTTTAAAGTTTTGAAATAAACCAGGATAACTCTAAAGCAAATGATTGTTTGAAAACCACATTTTATTTATCTATGAATAATTTCCCTGTTTGAATTTTAAGAATTTAAATCTTTACCTAAAGTGCTAAAATTTGACAGCTGAAAAATTATGTAATACATTCTCTTTCTGGATCTCAAATTCGGTAATATCTGAGTTTAAGTGAGAAATCTTTTCATGTTAAAATGTTATTTAACCTAAGAATGATCAACACACACATACAAAAAAGCAAATGAACATTGCAAGGTAGAAAAACTTTGAACCTAACTTTCAGAAAATCTGTACGTTATTTTTCGCAGATTATTAAACTGACCTGAATATCTCTACTGATGATGGCAATTCACTTTACAAATTACCACGAGTTATCCGCAGAGTTATAGAGGACAGTTCCAGGCAGTCTTCAATACGCATGTCCCGATCAGGAATGGACGACATTAAATTTCTTAATAGCTAACACTTTTCATGGATAAAAAGTCCTCTTTTGACAACACAAACCGCCGCTGTCATAACAAAATGAGCCAGAAGTATGCGTCAAATCACACTTGTGAAGCTTTATATTTTGAGCCTAGGGTTTGATGGGCTGAATTGTATTGTTTCAATAATGAAGAAAAATCTTTTGAGTTTTTTGAGTTGCTAATTAAGGTAGTGGTGTTTAAATATATTTGTTAAAGTATTTGTGAGAATAATAATATCAAACATAAAAAAGCAGATACAGAAAATATATTATGCCGTGCTGCCCGTGCATGGTGTAGTTTGACACGTCACATTGTCCAGTAGGAAGATGTAGATGAGTTGAGAGAAGACAATCTGCATGTAGAGGCGGACGGAGTCCAGCAGGTTATCTATTTGACTACATTTATCCACGGTGTCTTTCTCAATGAGAGTACCGATAGATGGGCAAAGAAACATTAACTAGATCATAACGCATTTGTAAAATCTGACTGCAGTTGCGCCGTGTTTGTTACCTACCATTTAAGCCGTGTACGTTGAGGTCCATCCGTTTGATGGAGAAAAAAAATGGAGCAAATTGGAGAAAGCACGTTATCGCCGCTCAATGGAATATAGAAGGTGCGCTACAGCAGTTTCTGCCACCAGTAAGCTATCGCTATCATGACTGTCGGCAAGAGCCGTTTTCTATGAAACACTATGAGTAGCAACGTTCGTGCGATTGTCGCTTGGGATATACTTGTGAAAACCCGCTTTGGTTCGTTTTGGCGGTTAGTTGCTCTACGGTAGCACATCGATTCGTGCGAACACATTGTCTTTGGCCATGGTTTATCTTTGACATCTAGGGTGCATGGTTTATCCCACTCTTTCTGTGTTCCTTATTTTCGATGATCTCAATGCACTACATACTTCATCACGGCACCACGCGAACCTTTACAAATTGTGTACTTTCAGAAGTACTGCCAACTTTGGTCTGAAAGCCCATGACCATTCCATTTTGGAAATCGAATAAATGATCGTTGCACTTTAGCACCACTCCAATAATTGTGCGATTTTCCGTTTATCTTGGGCACCCTTTATGTACCATACAACACGATTATCTTTACATGCCATTTGCGACTGGATCTTCAAACTGACGTCATCTACTACGTATTGGTCAAAATTGATGCGGGGAGGTCGTGAAGCTGTGATGTGATTGAAATTAAGACTAGGGTCGATTACAGATAATGCATTAAATGCAATAGTCACGTTAAATGAAAAAAAGAAAATCTTAAAATGCAGAAAAGCGTTAAGAGTATATTGTTTATTATCTGTTTAATGTAACTTATTTATACTAACTTAAAATTTACAAATATTGACTCGAATTAGTTATTGTTTGCTTAATCTGAAATGAATTACTTTTCCCACTGCATTAACAATGTATGTATATATATATACATATTATATTTCTAAACAAGCTGCATTATACCTTGATAATTTTATTAGAAAATTATGTCAATAATTAAGATCATTTAACCTCTTTTGAAAATGCGCTATATGCATTTAACGAAATTTAAAAGAATTGCTACCTCGCTGTTTCGGCACAAATAGAAATTTATATCCAGTATTTGAGCTTTGAGAGTAAATGAACATGGAGAATTCATATATTTGTTTAATCTCCCCTCAAGGATTTTTCGTGTATAGCTGGCAGTTCATTTATCTTTCCTTGAGAAATTATTTAAATGAAATTCAGGAATTCAATTTCATGGAACACGTTAAAAATTTGTTGGAAACTACGTACAGATTACTTTTGTCAGATTAACAGACCCATATCGTGCATTACATGATCAAAAATATCTAATCATGCCGGAATTTTTTTAAATGCCCCAAGATGCAAAAAACTGCATTTTAAAACTTAATATGAACCATGTTAGTGCATGTATGGTATTTTAAAGAACTAAGAAAGAATAAATAGTATGTACAGTAAGATTTTCTTTTTTTTTTACAATTGAGAATTCAGTAGTAAATTTTACATCATTACCATATTTTTCTTTGAATATTCTACATTATCCAAAAAAAAAAGGTGATTGAATTACGCATTTCCATGCTGACTGTAGAAAAAGAAATTACTGTTTAATTACAGTTGCATCCCATGTTATATTTTAAGCTATTTTGTGGAAAATTATTTGTCTTGATTTTATTTCAAGAAAAATAAACAATCATGGTGTGATTAAAATTTAAATATTAATTCTAACTGTACCTATAAACTTTTAGGAACGTATTAAAGTTCCCAACATAAAAATACTACATTATTAAAATCGTCCTTGGAGATTGGGAATGAATAATTGCTTTGTTACTTTAAATATTAAAAGGATATTAATACTAGAAAACTTAGTTAGTGTCTTAAATACTTAAGTGTTCTTTTACGCAATCCATCTCATAACCCTTTAAAATTTGAATTCTTAGTGTAAAATATCTGTTCTAAACGAATAACATTTTTGAAAATATTTGATGTATCACTAAACAGTAGCTTAAATTTTTGTAATGTAATATTTTTATGTTGGGCACTTTACGTTTATAGGCATTGCTCATTGCTACGGCCTGAACTATTACTCACATTATTATAAAGACGACTAACGTTGCCTCCTATATACATGAAATGACAAACAAAATGGCGCCCAAACTCACCCCAAGAATCGATCCCGTACTCAAGGTGTGGTAAAACGCTTCGGTTGTTTTTGGTTGAGAATGCCTTGGGAAAAGGGCATCTTATAGGGCTAGCACACTGAGAAAAATCCGACCAATTTTCTTTGCAAATCAAGTTTTCGGCCGATTTTCTCCGCCGTTACCTTGACGATCGCGAACTCCAACTTTTTACTTTCCGAAGGAAAAAATCCGACTAATATCGCGTCCCTTTTAAACTTGTTGAGGGTTATTTGAACCTTGTCTCTGATGTTAACGAGAAATATTTTCTTGACTCCGAATTGAAATATACTTCCATGGCTACTGTACATGAACGTTCCCGGATGATTCTTGGATCCATGTCTACATTGATGGTTCGGCTGATGGGGCCGTTAGAAATGCTTGCGATGGAGTCTATTCTACGGACTTTACATTATCTTATGCCGTTGGAAAACACTTCAACAATTTTGATGGCGAAATAGATGTCATTTCTTTTGCATTAGAAAAATTGAATAGTGCGAGAAGGAAAGTATTGACTTTTTGTTGATTCTAGAGGGCAACAATTATGTCCCAGGCAACTCTCAATCACTGCGATTGGGAGATTTTCAAGAACTACATGGAAAAGATTAATAAGCTGTTGAGCAACAAGAACTGCATTGCCTTTTATAGGGCTATCACACTGAGAATAATCCGACCAACTTTCCTTGCAAATCAAGTTTCCGGCCGATTTTCTCCGCCGTTACCTTGACGACCGCGAACTTCAACTTTTTCTTTTCCGAAGGAAAAAATCCGAGTCGGACGAAATTTCGGCCAATCACAGTACTTCTTACTGCTACGTCATAAGCAATTTCGAGCAATGGCGACTGCTACTATGTTCGAAGCTTGGCTCGATGTCAGAATCACGTGTAAATAAAATTATGGCCGCGTTCAAGTGGACTTTGGAATTAGAGATTGCTGCCCACCCGGTGCTGCCGAAATTGCTGCCAATCCGATGTAAATATACCAACGCACGATAAGTAAAATAAGAATCTGCACGCCAAATCAGCAATGCGATGACTATTTGGCGTCGGAGAGAGCTTGTTTACTTTTGCAACCCTTAAAGATAACCACGCCTTCAAGTCCGTCGGAAAAGTTGGTCCAGCGCGAAGTTGCTCAGATTTTCCCTTTAGTGTGAGAAGGCCATTAAGGGGTTCCAAAGGATATCCTCGTTAAATCTAAGGAAAACCGTCCGAAACTCCAGAACGTAAGATCGACAACAGCGCCATTAGTCAGAACCCCGGACCTTATCATTTTAGACATGTACCAATGTTCGGTGTCTGATCCACTCGGCCGTTGATCAGCCGGTAAAGTAATTCTTTAGCCATTACCTAGCCGGGGCAGCTTCATAATGTAGCATAAAATATATCTATTTTAATGGAACAGAACTGTGATATTTAAAAAATAGAACTTTTTAAATAAAAACACCATACATTCTATTGTGAAAAGAGCGTTTTTAACAAAAAAAGTCACAATTTTTGGGTACGACAAGCAAATAATTGTTTCAGAGTTTAAAAAAATAAGCATAAAAGAGTAAGAATGTAAACTTTTACTAACATAAGCATGTTATTTAGTTTCAAAAGATCACATACACTGTATTAAATATCTGTAATTTTACAACACAATGTGCTGTATCTAATTTACAACACGTGCAGCAAAATCAAATTCAAGCACTCGCGCTTGGTTTTTTAAACTTAGGGTGGAACTTTTGGTGGTCACATGACATTCATAGCGATTCAGAATAACGTGCCATTATCTGTGAGCTAAGCTAGGACTCCAGGCAAGAATATGTGAGTTGAGTGAGGGTTTGGTTGCCATGCCCATGTTTTTGTAATCTGGTATGTTGTTTAACCGACTCTTGTTATACTTCAACGGCTGTTAAAGATTAAAGATTCCAATAAAATTGATTATGGGAGGGTGGTTGTGTTCAGACGTTAATTGTTGAAGTCGTTCCAGATTTGAAAAGCAAATGCGTAAATTTCCAAGATATTGAATGAAGAAAACATTGTTTATAGTGAATTGCCGATGTGTTACAATGGAACCCGGTTACGGAAGTTAGACTTTGCAGTGTAAGTAATTCTATTATAATATTTATTTGGTTGAAATTATGATATGTTGTAAAAAGTTTAGGTTCCAGATAATCGTATAATGTTGTAATTTAGTCTTCCAAAGCTTCTAATAACGTATAAAGTATGTGTTTATTGTACAATGTTTGGATTTTGGCGGTATTCTAAACGGTGCCAAACCGAGTTCCGGTGTGCATTTGTTTAGTAAACAAGACTGCTGAACTGAAAAATTTCTGCAAGGTTAACACGCGTTAATGTAATGTGTTAGTAAACTATCAAATTGTATTAATTAAATAATAATATAACTTATATACTGCTTTTATTTTTATTTAAAAAAAATTTTTTAAAGTGCTGTTTTTTCATTTTATAAAACCAAGTTCGTATACATATACATATTTATAAATATTATTTCTTCGTTTCAATGAGCTAATAGAACATCGATTCGAATATAATTATTTTGAAACATTAACGTCTTGTAGATAAGAGTTATTGTATTAAAAAATTTTCATCTTAAAGAATATGTAAATAAATATAAAAATATAGTTATAAAATTTCTGTAGTTTCTATTACTTGCTTCATTATTCTATTAATATATTTTAATGACAATATTGGTAAAATGTATTTCCCGAAAAATATTGTTTTAAATTCTGCGTTAAGTTTTGTCTAACTCAAAAAAAAGTTAAAATTTATTTCGTTTTTAAATTGATTCTGAACGCCACATTAAAATTTTCGAAGATATTGAAAATTTTAATATGCCTGCCAGCGAAGGTTTTGAAATTTGTAATCTGCTGCTCCATATTTGTAAAATGCTGAGAAACACGGCTCTATACAATATACTACTATTAACTTATATTTTATATAAAATGGATTTTAAATGTCAAAATATCAGGAGTATTCACTGTTATTTTAATATTTTAGTATGAAGTATCAGGCTTTTGAAATCATTCTTTTGATTTAATTCATTTTTATTTTATTTATTTATAATACTACTTAAGTTTTAATCCCATTAAATCAATATTGGTAAAATGTATTTCCCGAAAAAAAAGTACTCTTTTAAATTCTACATTAGTTTATGTCCGACTCGAGCTTAAATTTATCTTGTTTTATCACATTTTAAATTGTTTTTCAAAACTGTTTTAAATTCTGCTCGTATATTTATTTCTTTTCAATAATTTTTAGTCAAGTTCCCCCTATACATTTAGAAAAAAAAAAAAAAAAAAGTTGAACTAATTGCTATGCGTATTTATACATAAACTATATATATTGGTGTACTGTTCTCCCTAAGTAATTTTTAAATTCCAAAATATTAAGTGCTCATTGTAATTACATTAAACTAATTCAGAACTGAGAACCAGTCTTTGGAATCATTCTTCTTTCATAGTATTACATTTATGAATTATTTATACAGAATATTTTTTAAATGTTGTTTACGTGGAGACTTTTAAGAAAAAATTTTTATTTATACACCTGTTTTTTCATGTTTTTGTACCTATTTATTATTTAAAAAAACATTTTTATGTTATGAAAAGTAGAGATTTTTTTCATTTTCTTTTTTTATTGAACCCTGAGGGGAAAAAATTGAAAATTAAAAATATTATTTAGGTGTAGGTTATAGACATTAATAACACGTACTTACCCAACACGTTTCAAGGTAATACCTGCATAAGTTTTTTTACAATCATGCGCGCAAGTCGCAAAAAGCAGTTTTGAGAAAAACGCGTTCAAAGTCTTAAATCCCCTCTTTAAACTCCACTGCATCCACATTTTCTTTTGCAATTACTCGCGTTCTAATAGGAATATTTTCGTGTAGTTTGAAGCATACGATTCAGAAAGATTCGAATTTTTGAAAAATGCAATAATAGTTTTTTCGATATTTTGAAGGTTTAAAGGTTGTAACTCCCCTTAATCGAGTTTAAATGTATTTCATACACTAACTGTAAGTATTTATATAAAAACAAAATTTTTCCCTAAAGATATTTTAGAAATAATTCGCAGACGATTTTTTAAAAATAAAATATGTTAACTCATTAATGACAACTTTTAAAGTTTTTTGACATCTAACTCTCCAACTTTAGGGGGGAAGGGGGTTCTGTCCCCAAAGCCCCCCTCCGTGGGTGCGTCCATGTACAATTTTTTTTTTCTTTTTAAATGTTTATAGGGACTTTTAAGAAAGAAATATTATATTTCGTTAAAATATGTATTTAAATATAATTAAAGTAAATATGATATAAGTAATTTTTTAAAATAAAAGTATGCAAAAACAGTTTAAGTAATGGAGTCATCTTGTAACTGAATTGTTTGATTTGTACAGATTTATATGAATATATTTATAATATTGAATTTTAACATTACAAACTTTTTTTAAAGATGTTGAAAATTTCTGATTAATTTAAAAGAGGATATTAATCAAGCCATGGAAGAAACACTACATTTAATTTAATATTAGCATAATTCTCAATCGGCGGCTTCCACAGAACTAAAATGCAGTTATTTAAGTTGGAATAGTCTAATGAATAGTCAAATCCATTTTTGACACGATAAAGGATCCAATAGAAATCTGGGTAAAATTGATAGACATTGCCAGCCCCATGTAAACAAGGTGGCAGTCGCTGGAAGTTGGCGGTCGCCAAGCCTCCCCCCCCCCCAATATTTAGATTCTATTTGCACCCCTGTGCTAATATATGTTTATAAATATAAAAAATACAGCGGTATCTATAAACCTGTAATTAAAAAATAATGATTCATGTTATAACAAGTTATTACTCGTATGCGAATATACAAAAATATTTTATATTGTTACTTTTTATGTCAAACAATAAATAGCTTTGTGTGTGTGAGAGAGAGTGTAATATTTCTATATAATGCAATGAATTGTTGAAACTATACATAAAATATTATAATTTCATAAAAATTACATTCATAGGTACTTCAACTTATGCGGCCTCCTTTATTACTGCTCAATTTACATATGACCTCTAATGGTAAATAGGTGTAGTCTAGAATGTGTCGGGATATTCAAGAGATGAGCGACTTCAATTCGCAACCTCCTAAAGAAAGCATTGAGAGCCAGGAAGCAGTGTTGCTTAAGGAGCCGAACCAATTTCCTCTGGAACTCATCAACTGCTTCAAATTCAGGTATGAAATTTCACTGTGAGGCTTGCATATTTAAAGAAGAGACCATATTTATTATTACCCCCCCCCCTTTTTTTTTAACCAAAAGAATCTGATGAGTGTTAATGCATGGTAATGCATGTATTTTTTATATGTTGAATTTTTTAATAATTTATTTATTGTTTTACATCAAATTAAATTTCATTAAAATCTTTTAAAAGAGGATTTGATTACAGTGGCATTATTGTGGTTTACAAAATACTTCAATACACATAGATGCTGGGACAAGATACAGAAATCAAGTTAACATTACAGATTTCTTTAAGCAATTAATGTTAAAAGAAAATTTTCTAGTTTAATGTTATGCATCTAGAAAATGTAAGTAAATTGTATATTTTTTGTACTGATGTTGATTGTTTTTCTTTTGGAAAGGAGTTTTCAAATTGATTGTGTTCTTTTATTGGCCGTGCAACCCTTCTCAGTGATTAACATAATAGATAATCAGGAGTTTCTCTGTATAATAATGTCATAAGACACTAACAGTTTTTCTTTCAGAAATAAAATTTTAAGAGCATGCTTATTATTTATTAACAAAAACACTTTATATTTAATATACTTCCTTTTCAATAATTAAAGATTTTCAATTGAAATAATTGAAACTTAAAATGTTCTTCAGTAAAGAATAATATTCACATTGATTGATTTAAATAATTATTGTGTCAGAAAAATACATTTTAAATGTTTTAGAAGTGCCACAGATCTAGAGACCCTTTTTTGACGACAGCTGGCTGTGCCAGGCACAGCCTTTAAAAAAGGGTCTCTGTCGTCAACAAAGGGTCTCTAGATCTGTGGCACGCGATGAACGTTTCGATCGTCTGCCATCTTGCTGGTAGTTAAGTCGAGCGATGGCAACGGCTGCCCTTTTTTCAGCATTGCGAAAGGGTTGCGCCTCAAAGGGTTAAAAGTTATCGTAGATTACAGAGTTGACTGTAAATAAAAATCATTTTCAAGGGGAAATATCACCGTAATCACCGATCATAAAACGTAATTTTATATGGAAAAGCAACGCGTAAAGACATGCATTCCGAAATTCTTAAGGCGTATTCTAAATTTCTAAGGCATAATACGCATTTCTAAGGCAATTTCTAAGGCATAATGCGCATGAAATACGCATGTAGAGGCGTTATCGCGATCACGCCTCTAGATCGATGTTGAGGAATCTCAACGTAGTACATATTTTATGCATTCTTTTAAAAAAGGAACCAGCATAGCTCCTGATTTTGGCATAACGTTATATATTGCGATTTTGTATAGAATAATGATAAAATTTTCATAGTTTAACATTTTTTAATATTTTGTCTGGATAAGGACTTTTAAAAGTATTAATAAGTATTTATATTAAAAAATTTCAGTTAACCCATTTATGTCTAGAGTCCTTTTTTTTGAGATGGCATTTTCGTTATCAGTCGATAACGTTACTAATTTTCCCTAACCTTTATTCTCGAGTATTGAACCTCAATTCCACAAAATATTTTAACATGACCAAGTAGGATGTTGACATTTATATTATTATGCATAAGGATTTTAAAAGATATCTTCCTTTGTTCAAGAATTTGAAATCAGAAATGTATCTATTGCTGATGGTATTAGCAAAAATCGAAGAAAGTCCCAAAAATATCTGGGCACAAATGGGTTAATGAAATCAGTTGAAATATTTAGTAGCCAAAAAGAAATAAATAGCACTTTTTTGGGATGTATTTATTTGCTGATCTGATGACGTGTTTTTGTTTTATCCTAGGCATCTGAAAAATATTTCTTTATTAATGAAAGTTTGATCAAAGAGAAGACTGAATAAGTTATGTTGTATGTGGTGTAAAATAGAGATGAAATATAAAAACCTATGTAGCTTTATATACTGTATATGGAAAGTCAATAAAATTTCTAATGTTTTAAATTTCATTTGTTATTTTATGCTTTTTTTCAGTTTATTTAAAATCTAACATTTTGTTAAATCAAATATCTTTACTTTAGAACTTAACTGCCTGCATTTGTTCCAAGAAAGTAAAATAAAAAATAAATAGCACATTAAATCATTGTATATTACCATTATGCTTAATTTACCTTTTCAACAAGTATTCTTTAAATATCTGGATTTGTGGAAGAAGATATTAATAAGAGAAAGTATGTATAAATGTAGCTGAGTGACATAGTAAAAAAACTTTACTCTGGAAATACAACGGGCCTGCCTTTTACGGGTATGTATAAAACAACTCCATACAAACAAATTTTTGAAAAAATCTGTTTCCATGATCGTAACTTATAATTTGGCCCTATGAATAAGAGGAACCTTAGTCCCTTTACAGGTCAAGAATTGTTAATCCCCCCCTCTTTCAAGCTTGGATGTAAGTTTGCTTACTTACTTATTAAAATAAATTAATTTCAAAGCTATGTTCAAGATACTTCAATTTTACGTTTTTGTTAAAAATATTGCCATATTTTATTATCTAGCTATTACACACTCACAAAAGTTCTTTTTTAAAGTTATAGACTCCTACAGCTATGCATCACTATAACATTAACATATTAGACATAGAGGTGACTGTGAGTTTGCAAATATTTTATTTCAATAGCAAATGATCTCAGTTTCAAGAATGAAAATCTCATTCCGAAATTTCCCACTGCCACTTGCAATGCTTTTAGTTAAATTCACATTTTGTAATTTGACATTAGTGCTGTTTCAAAAAGTTTCAACAACAAAAATATTTATTGCAGATCTTTCTGGCTTTTTAAAGGAGCAAGATTTTTCTACATATTTTAAATGGTTGTGCAAAATTTCTAACTACTTCGAGTTAGAGAAAAAAGTTTTCATTTAAAAACAGTGAGTTTTTAAAAACATAAGTTTAGTACTGTGCATATCGGGGTAAATTTGTTTGAAAATTAATTGTAAACGTGTAGGATAAAAGAAAATTATTTAAAAACCATGTAAACATGAAACCGTATAAATTGAGTGCCGGGCATACCGAAGAATAGCCATAAATTTGTTTGAAATGTAATTGTAAATTGTAGGATCCAATAAATAAAATTTAAAATAAAAACCCTCTAAAATAAGTTTTCATTTAAAAACAGTGTAAATTGAATACCGTGCTAATAGAGGGATAAGTGTAAATTTGTTTTAAAATTAATTGTAAATGTGTAGGATTTAACAAAACTGAAAAAAAAATTCATTCCAAAAACCGTATAAACATGAAACCGTGTAAATTGAGTACTGTGCATATGAAAGGATAGCTGTAAATTTGTTTGAAATGTAATGTTAAATTGTATAAGACACAATAAATAAAATAATAAAAAACTCTAAAATAAGTTCTCATTTAAAAACAGTGTAAACTGAGTACCGTGCAAATCGAGGGATGGGAGTAAATTTGTTTCAAAATTAATTGTAAACCGTAGTATAAGGAAAAAAACCATTAAAAAATCATTTTGAAACCTTATAAAAGCGAAACCGTGTAAAACTGAGTACCGCGCATATTGAAGGATAGTTCTGTAAATTTCTTTGATATGTAATTGTAAATTGTAGAATCCAATAAATAAAATTTAAAAAACCTGTAAAATAAGTTTTCATTTAAAATCAGTGTAAATTGAGTACCGTGCAAATCGAGAGATATGTGTGAATTTGTTTGAAAATTACTTGCAAATGTGTAGGATTTAAAAAAAAAAAAAAAAAACATGTAAAACCGTGTAAATTGAGGAAAGTGAATATGGAAGATAGCTGTAAATTTGATTGAAATGTAATTGTAAATTGTAGGATCCCATAAATAATATTTAAAAAACTAAAGTTTTCTTTTGAAAACCGCGTAAATTGAGTACCGAGCAAATAGAGGGATAGCTATATAAATTTGTTTGAAAAGTAATTGTAAATTTGTATGATGTACACACACAATAAAATAAAATAAAAAAGTTTTCATTTAAAAACGTGTAAATTGAGTGCCGTGCAAATCGAGGGACAGGTATAAATTTTTGCTCGAAGCGTAATTATAAATGCATGTGCACAGAAAAATTGCATCAGGCTAAAACTTACACAGAAGTGTAGTACAATTCCATGAAAATACTTGAAAATTCAAGAACTGTGAAAACACGTTACAGTGCTTGAAAATTCAAGTGCTGTAAAAATACACAACAGTGCTTGAAAAATCAGGCACTGTAATTTTATAGCATGGTGTTGTAAATTTACATAAGTGCTCGAAAAATAAGGTGCTTTAATTTTACAACACAGTGTTGTAAATTCACATAGATGCTTGAAAAATGAAGTGTTGTAATTTTAGAACACAGTGTTGTGAATTTACATAGGTACTTGAAAATGATGTGCTGTAATTTTACAACACGGTGCTGTAAATTTACAGCACAGGTGCTGTTGTGCCACCGTGCCATCGTGCCAACTATTTACAACACGGTGTTGTAAATTTACAACACAGTGCTTGAAAATTCAAAGTGCTTGAAATTTACAGCACGTGTGTTGGCGTTATGATTACCAGCACACTGTGCTGTAATTTAGCATGGTTTTTTCTTATAGTGTAACTTAGATTTTAACCATGTTTATTAACGAGTAATATAAAAAGTTTGCTGCATAGATTTAGTTCTCATATACAGATTGTCCAAAAGTTTGTTGTGTAACTTCAGTTCTTATATACAGATTGTCCGAAAGTTTGTTGTATAATTTTAGTTCTTATATACAAATTGTCCGAAATTTAACGACTCTATTTTACAGCTGTCTACAGACGAAAGTATTGTTGAGAAAGTTATGAAATTTTGTGTAAGACACAATGATGGTATGGGAAGTTGTTTAAGCCAATGAAAAAAAAATTGACCAAATGCTCACCACCAGGAGACGTTTTTTAAAGAATTACACATTTAATATAAGGTAATTTGGGGGAAGACGCAAGATTATAAATAGTACTTTTATGCGTCGATAAATGGCAATACTGAGCCACGTGTTGAAGAGTCTCGTCCGGCATTGCGGGTTGTGAATTTATCTGAGTTAATCGTCTTTAATCGGCGTTATTTTTGGATCTCGTAAGCATTTAACGTGCGGAGTGCAAGTTTTATAATATTCCGTTCCTCAAATTTAAAGTTCATAAACGTACTTGTTATTTTAAATAAAGTATTAGCAATATAAGTGAGTTACGCACTATGTTATACATACAATGTATGTAGAAGCGGCCATAACGCTGTAGCGATAAGGAAAAAAGCGTGTGTGGCATCTTCCCCCTATACTTGAGGGAAGACACCACATGGTTCAGAAATAAATGAAATGAACTTTAAAATTTGCTTTTTTTTAAATTTTAACACTGTATATTATCGCATAAAATATAAATGAAATTAATAATAATTATTATAATTAATAATAATTAAATGGAATTAAGGATAAGAATAAAAATTATAATTAAAACCAATAATAATTAAAATTAATAAGAAAATTAGTAATTGAAATTATTAATTATTATAATTATTAAAACATTAAAATAATTATTATTATTCCCATATTACTTTAATGAACTTAAGATATAATATTCTTACATAATATTATACATTTGGTATAATATCTGCATTCAGTTTTATATCGTTTCTTATGCTTTCTTTAAAAGAATTTTAAATTTTAATAAATAGAATTCACATTTTATTACCATAAAGACAATGCCTTGAAACTACAAAAGAAAAATTTATCAGCTTCTTGGTCACAATCAAATTTAATTTAAAAAAGAAGAATTCTATGAAAGAATTTTATTTATTTTTTTCTATAGTTATTGTTAATTCACATTTAATTGTGTAATGTTTGCCTTATTTTTTTATTTACTGTGGTGTTGTTGCATCTTACTCCATAACTGGTGGTATCTTCCCCATATATATGGGGGAACATGCCACAATTAAATAACTTTATTTAACATTAAATTTCTTATTTATTTTCATACTAAGAAGAGAATTAACTTGTATACATAACCAATTAAATATTGAAAAGTAAAATATTTTTTTTTCATGATCTTGTCATTTCAATTTTCAATGTACTTAATCGAAAAATCCTTAAATGTGGCGACTTCCCCCGATTTACCTTACTACATTTATGATAGTTTACAAATATTATCCTGTTCAACATGAAGACCATCATTGTCAGCTATCATTCTGGAATCGCAAGAAAGCATGTTCCCCAGCTGACCGCAGTGTGTTCGGGAAATGTTACGAACATGTTGTGAAATGCCATATTTAAAATCAGGCAAAGTTCTTGAATTATTACGACTTACCAAATGTTTCAAACTCCCCTAAAGCCAGAAGTCGCATGGTTTGAGGTCTGTGCACCGTGAAGGCCATGGCTCGCCTTCTGGTGGCGAATATTTGAACTATTTTTTTTTTATTCCCTCAGACGAATTCATATACCTCCAATATGCCTTGCACAAAATTTTATAACTTTCTCAACACTAGTATCGTCTGTAGACAACTTTGAAATAGGATCGTTTTATTTCGGACAACTTGTGTATTCAAGTACGCCATTGATTACTCTTTCCTCTGCACTGTCAATGTTATTATCTTATATTCACCAGCAGTTGTCTTCTTTTTTCGCAATTGTTAGTATCGAATTCTTTAAATAACTTCTGATTAATTTCTTGAGTTCTTAAATGCTACTCCTTTGCAACTCGCTCACTCATTATTCCCAGGACCGCATAGCACACTTCTCCTCCCTTCGTAAATATTTTTCATGCTTTGAACATTTATTTAAAGCCTAAATAAGCCTTGGGTGCCATTTTCAGTGCAGGGATTCCGATCCCATTTCTTACAACACACAAAATATCTTTCAGACGATGCTTATTTTTAAAGCATCGTCTGAAATATTGTCGAAGTCCGCAAAATACATTTCGGAGATGTTCCTTCAAAAATTCATGCATTATACCGCAAGCATGGGATGGTATTGCCGATAAGGGCCCGACAGTGGGCGAAAATATTGGTATTTTTACTGTAGTGGTATCTGTTAGGGGGATAAACTTACCCTCTGTGGAGAAAAGGACAATTTAATAATTACAAGCTCAAGCTGGGAATCGAACCTGGACCCAAGGTGTGATAGAATGCGGTTCATTAGCTTCTAAAACACTTGGACAAGATTAATAAATAAATAAAATAAAGTCTATAAAAATGGGGGAGGGGGAGAGGGGTGACCGTAATACACCGGAATGTGCGGCAAGTGGTTTTTCTTTTTGCTTGATAAGATTGAACTATAACAAGCGAAATCTACAATTAAATAATTTAAATAATTCCTTTCACTTAAAATGTTACGAACATGTACAGATCTCAGAATTTAGTTTTCATTTCAAAAGTTAAATGACTTTTAACTTTGTACTCGTTAATAAATGTTGACATAAATATAAATTTTACTAACTTATTACTCTGAATCGTCTAGTTTTTGAACAAAAACTGTTCATTAAATATCACGAACTTTTGAAAAGATTTAAACTCTCAAGTTAGAAAATTCAATTTAAATTTAAAGCTCTTCGAATACTTTAAAAGAAGGAAATTAATTTTTAATTAACGTTGCGAAATGTATCTTATTTTAAACTCCTACGCTAAAGCTAAGCAAGAAGTGAAATATTACGCTTTTCACTAATATTTCTTTTTTTAATCAGTTGCTGAAAATAACTTCTAGAGACGTCTACTTTCAAATTAAATCCTCATTCCATTTGTATTTTTCTTGGAAATATCTCGAAACGAAAATTTTTACAGATGTAATTTTGCAGGAATTTTGAAACACCCAAACTAGACAAGCATTTTTGTTTCATTTCCAAACAACGTTAAAGAAAGAAACGAACTATTTAAGAAGTAAATATATATTTATCAAATTTTAAAGGAATCGAGCCCGAACTCTAATAAGCCTTTTATTTGTTCGTTTAGTTTATTGTTTTTTGTATCAATTTATTGTTACAGATTTAAATTCAATGACACATATTATTTTCTTCTTATAATTAATTGTAATACATGATAGTTAATTTTAATACCTTATTACTAGTTCAATTATTTATAAAATTTATCAAAGCTATTTTAACCATAAATCGTGTTCAGTGCATCTGCTATCTTCCATGTTTATTGGTTTTAAGTCTTTTTTGTATAAATTTTTTTGTTATCAGTTTAAATTCAATGATACATATTACTTTCTTATTTAAATGCTGGTAATTATTTTTACTAGTTAAATACTAGTTTAATTATCCATAGATATTTTCAACAGCTATTTTAACCATTGGATGCATCTGATATCACTTTCTTTACTGGTTTTCACATTTGCATTCCATTGTTTTTACCTGTTAAGCAAAATCTTATTCCTACTGATGAATTATTTTTTGAAAATGGACTGATTCATCATGCAGGTATATTTTACTTTTGTACCTAGTTTGTTTTCTCCTCTCAATTTTTCAATTAGTTTATCTCTTGCACAGTTTTTATTATCATATTGGATCGACATATGGTTTATCTGATGGTTACTTTGGTTGAATTTTTAGGTAACATTATCTGTGTCATATAATTAATGTGCTTGATCTCGCAAAATATAATTGTACGATTACTCTAAATCGGAAGCTGAAATCCAAAAGAATGCCAAAGGACTGATTTTGCAATTGAATGTAACATCATGCATAGCATAGCTTCAGAGCCATGGACAGGACTTTAAATCAGTCCAATGAGCAGCAGCCACAACATATATCTTTGGAAGATCGCTCTTGTCAGAATATGTTGGTTAGAAATTTTGTATAAAATATCATTATCATTACCCTGAATTGGAAAGAAGAAAGAAGGGTGCCACATGAGTAGCGTTGTATTTTAATGTAAAATTGTGTTCAATGCCATAATTTCTGGGCTACTAACATCATTGAAGAATAAAACCGAGCTTTAAAACCGAGTGGGCTAGAAATTATATCTTTTTTATTATTTCATCAATGAAATAGTAAAAAATGTATCATTACTATTTCGAAAAGTAGTTTCAAAGTATAGATATACTCTTCTTTTCACCTTTAATAACAAATTAAATTCTCTACAAAGATTAAAATTAAAATTTGAAAATGAGTCTGATCTTAAAGGCTAGTAAGAAAATTATATTTTTCCTGTCAATGCTGAATAATAGATTATGGTTAAAAAAATATTAAGCAATAACCGACAATCTTTTCTTGAATCGACCGATCTTCTAATATTATAATAGATATAATACTCTTTTAACTATTCAATTATTCATGAAGTGAACAAATAATCATAGTCGGGAGATGCGAATGCTCGTGGTTTTAATTTACATCAGAATTTCGGAATTATTAAAAAGAAATTTTGAAATAAACTTCAATTAGATAAAATATTATATACGAGCTATTATTCATTTCAATTTTTATTTTGTAGAAAAATAGTGATAGCTAAAATGGATAGTTATTTTTAGAAACTGCCTTTTTTCCGAAAAGTCTACATTAAGGAATTTTCAGCGAAAGTTTTCAGCATTACAGATTTCATGTTAAGTAATTTTATTTTCTTCTCTAAGTTGCTAAAATTACTTTTGTCTAAAATTATGAGAAAAAATAAAAGGCATTTTTAGAATTCACTACAATTTTTGAATTCTCATATTTTATGGGAAAATCAATATGTTTGTATTTAAAATACTGAAACGAAACAACTAAAAATGCATTTAAAGTCTTGAAAGTGATGTATAATGACAGAACAAACACTCTAAGTTCTGAAAATATTTCATAGACACTGAAATTATAGAACTATTTCTTTTAACTGATTTCTGTCAAACGCAGCCAAGAGATACACAGATTATTTTTCAGACTCACTTCATCATATGTTGTTTAAATCAAAGTCAACTGTTGTTTCTTCAAGTGATGTACTTGAAGTTATTTTGGAATAAACCGCCTCTTCTGACACCTGGAAAATAGATTTACAATAATGGAGAAAGAAATACTGACACTTTAAAGTGATAAAGATTTGAAATGTGTGCTGCTAAAAGGAAGATAAATGGGATTTTTGGCGAACGCTAAGAAATATATTTAATAGCGTTTAGAAATGATTTCAGATATAGATGATCTGATGTACAGATTGAGATGTTCTAAAATATTATCTTTTGAGAAAGTCGTATGAATTAATATGGATTTCATTCTTTTAAATAATAAATATCACGTCATTTCTCATTTAATAAACGCCTGGGAGTTTTTTCTTTGATGATCGATAAAAAAATGTGGATATAAAAATTTATAAACGTCTCTGTGTTCGATAGTTAAATTCATTGCCATAGCTAAATTAAAATATGAATCATTTATCGAATTTGTTTCAATGTATATAAGTATATACACACAGTGTTCGGTAACGATTTTTACCTAAAAGTTGTATAATACCTTAAATTATGTTTTTTTGTCTTGATACCTTTAAAAATATTTTTAATGATTTCATATTATAAATAGCAAACTAATATATTTTAAAAATCCGTATCCCATGCAATTTCTTTTTTCAAAAATGTTAATATTCGCTGCGAAAAAACGTAGTCAGAAGAGAGTGGAAGTAGGTTTCTCCAAGAAATTTGGATTTTAACGTAAATGGTAATAATTAAGATTCTTTCTCAGCACCTTCTGGTCATTCTAGATTTATTTTTGGCTAAGTATCCGTACGATAGTATACACCCTATCATAAAAGTCAACGTACTAAAATTGGTTTACTTAATGTAATTTATTAAGCAGGTAATATTTGACACCATATTAATCTTTGATATTTGTATCCAATAAATGAATAGCTAAGTTTTGATCATCACAATGTTTCATTAAACTAATTATTTTTAATGCCAAGAAATATTTTTGTCACCAATTTTTCACTTAGCTTTAAATATTTATGAGAATAATAGTGACCCGCCCTGGCTTCACACGGGTCTAAATAAAAAAAAAATGTGAAGCCTTTGATTATAGAATTTCTTTATGAACAATGTTTGCAGGTGAATTTTCATAACACAATACGAACAAATTTTATTTGGAAGTGACGCGTGAAAGTCCTACGTATAGCTGTTCATCGGAAAAAAAAACTCAAGACTCAGTTATACGCCCGCTAATGTATTTTGAAATGTAGAGTAATTTTGCCCTTTGGTTGAGAGTAAAATAATCCTTAGGAAATTTTTCAAAATTCTATATTTTAAACGAAATGTGCTTTTAAAATGTTATTACAATATGTATTATCACATGCAAAATATTTGTGTAAAATATGATAGCAAAAAGGGATGAATCAATCTTGCTAAATTCAATAAGATATTCCAAGCTAACCGAAATCTTTTAAGTTACGAAATAATTCTGTACGCGGCATAATTTTTACGTCAGAAATTATTAATTTGAATTGACATTTAAAGCGATTTATTGAACTCGTGAAAAATAAGTTCTCCAATCTAATGTTGTTTCGCCCGTTGCATATTTTTTTTTTCGTGAAAGCGTGTTAACTTAATTTGGTTTGTAAATTGTGTTTTTTAAAAACAGCATTTTTAAACTCGTGAATACGTCATAATAAACGTCATCAAAATAACGTCAGTCTCACTTGAAATATCTAAAACATTGATTTCACGTTGTTCACTGATCTTTTATCGAAAATGAAACCAATTATTAGAGTTATTTCGCATGCTTTAAGCTAAAAACTTTATTGCGAGGGCGTAATATTGCCTTTTTCTTCGATACGCGTGCATATTACTGTCGTATACCGTGATGCTCTCTCTCTCTCTCATATATATATATATATATATATATATATATATATATATATATATATATATATATATAACATTACAAATCAAAAACCTGCTGAAATCCCACATTTCTAGAACCACGCAGCTTTAATTCAGTTGGAACAAAGGAATCTGCTTTCGAAAATTACAATTACTAGACGGTCCGTTACAATTCCTTTGTAATTTTGTAGACAGTGCCTGCGTTCAGCCACTCTGGTGTCTTCAAAGCCATAACAAACCTTGAAAATCCACTGCCCAGATTTTGGGTTTGGCCAATAATTGCAACGTGCATGGATCACGTAACACGACCTCAAAAGTTAATAAAATGGGCTGATGCAGCCCAGCAGCCACTCTTCCGCATGACCGCAACTGCCAAAGAGAGATGTATGGAATCACCAATAAAATAATGTAATCGCAGTTCGACTCATTTCTTCCAACGATGGTCACAACGGCCCAAGGATTTTCACCGCTCGCTCCAGCGTTTGCCGGCCTGCGAAGACCGGCCAGGGGGTCTCGAACAGCCTCGCCTACCCCGGCCTACGACTACAACCTTCCCGTAGCCGTTTAATGCTACATATCTATAAACCTTCCGTGAAAATTATCTAACTGATGGTGAAACCTTTTTCAAAATCGGTTGCGTGGTTTAGGAGGTGTAAATGGATACGCAGACGCGGAAAGCGACTTTGTTTTATACTATGCAGAGATTATATGAAAAGGAAGAGATTCAAATATTATATCGCAAGAAATTGGGTGTAAATTTTTTTCTCGCTTTGTCTGCAACAAATGATTTGAGGATCACATGATCGACTGCTGCCAGTTGTCCTAGTAGAAGAGAATGCGGGATGTAGAGTTTCTAGACATACGGTGTATTAGAAATGGAACAGTCAACATTGCTGGCTTGATATTTTGAACTAGGCAGCGTACTAAGCTATTGAGGAAGGAGGTGAATTTTGGGGAAAATATGCTCACTAATTACTAAGCTCTGTATTGATAACTATATCCAATTTGACTAGTGGCATACAGAGTTTATTTGCAAGATTAAAAGATGTGAGAATTTAGTGATCGAATTGAAACAGATAAGTACACTTGGAAATGTGTGAAATCTCTTTGATCTCTTATCTCTTTGATCGTGAAATCTCTTATGGCCTTTTAAATAGTAAGAGACGGGCTATCAAAACTTTAAATGCTTTCATTGAAAAATGAAATTTTTTCACAGCCACTGCACGAAAAACAGGACTTCTAGAAAACTAATGAAAGATAAGTTATTTGACTTAGCATGCATGTTTCTTGGACCTCTATAAGTATAATCGATCTCAGGTTTTAGTGTAGATCTATTTCATTGTGCTTTACAGATCTCTTATTTCAGAAAATAGTATGAATTTTGAGAAAAATGCTTATTCACTGTACTGGACTAATCATAAACCCGCAAGTTTTTAAAATACAACTTAATTTGCGGTCTCTTACATTAAAAACAGTTACATGAGTATGCATGCAAAGCCGCATATGATTATTTGGAAAATCATTTTTGGTAGCTCGTTTTCCCGACGATTAATTTTTTTTTTAATTTTTCAAAATAAATATACATGCTATAATTTAAATTGTTATCCTTTTTAAGTTTTTTCTTTGAAACAAACCCAATAAACTATTGAACATATTGCCTAGTAGTTATTTTAAGAAAATCGTCTCCGAACGTAGTCGTGTACCTTAACAACAGTATTGAATAGATGAAATACTGACCATTATCTTCTACTCCGCAAGACAGTCAACCGACACTTCTATAACTAGAACTAGTAAATAATATTGTTGTGAGATGTCCAATTACGACAACACAAACAGATATATTTCAATAATAACATTAAGTTTTAACCATTATCCTTTGGCAGATATGTTGAATATATACAAAAGTCCTAATACTCCTAATAATAAAGCGGGACTGTTCAAGAGTTCTTAAAACTCCCTAAATATTACTTGAAAATAGAGATGATATCCCTATGTAGTTTATGAGGATGAACATGTACGGAACATGTAGCAAAAAGTTGAAAAAATGTGGTAAATTTATATTATCGATTTGAGTATACTGACGCTGTGTGTTTTCTGATTAAAATAAAAATTATTTTACGAAAACAATTTCCTGTATATTGGCAGCACTTTTATTTTTACGGTTTTTAAATGAAAAAATATGAAAATGGGCCATAATGTTACGAAACTTAGAAAATGAACCCTTTATTTCAGCGGTTCCCAACCTTTTAATATTACACCCCCCCCCCTTTCCCAAGGAAAGGTAACTTGGAATGACACCCTCTACCCTCACATTCCTCAGCAAACATGTAGTTTTTTTTCTCTTCAACAATGAGCATTTAGTCTACTTTTATACAAAATAATGTTATCGGAAAAGTTTGAGTAAACATTTTAAGCGAAAATAGATATGTTTTGGAGTAAAAGTTAGAATAAATAAGATGATTTTGTAAGCATGCATCACTTGCTCTTTGGGAGTTTTTCTCTATCCCCTCACCCACTGCAAATGCTCTGCGCCCCCACCGCTTGGAAGCCGCTTCTTCATATCATGCGTACTCTATTTTTAAATAAAACATGCTGATAAGTAACGATTTAGACTGACCAAACGTTGTATAGACATTATCTCGATTACGCATGAGAAAACATGCCTCATGTTCCAAGGCCAGCTGACATCATCTATCGTCCACTTAAAGACCTGTAGACGATTCCACGCTGAAGGAAGACGTGACGTATTGTGGAAGGAGGTGTCCTAATAATAGACGAAGTTATGGTGTATCAATTGTTTTTCTTGCAGATCGCACACAATGATTTTTTAACATTTTGGTATATGACGTGAGAATTATCAGCCATTTTAAATAGGGGAAGGGTGAGCAAAATAGGGTACTTAAGGTTTTTCTGGCAATTAAGTGTGTGACAATTAGAAATAAATAAGTAATATTTATTTCAAATTTACAGTCTTAGTTGTTATTCTGCAGCATTAAAATTTGATATACACTACATATTGTGGGTATCTCAATATATCCAAAGCTGCTAACTACCCTATTTTCCCCTATCCCTTAGGACAAAATGGGGTACAAACACAGTTCGCATGGTACACAAGTTCACATTGTACATAGTTCACATGTAAACTTTTCACCATCCCCGTCAACACCAGTTCACAAATCATGAGCCTATTTGTTATATGCACTGCACTTAATCCACCTTTCTCCTTCTGCTGATCTTGCATATCGCTAAAGTAAAAGCATGTAACATCTGCATCAACTGGATCACTGTCTGATGATGTGTCGTCTGCTGGTCGAGTAGCACCGCGACCCCTGTATCTTGTGAACAGTACGACATCCGACGTTTTTGCCCTTTTTACTTCTTCACAGGCCCAGACAAGGTCTTCGCACCAGTTTTCCAGTATCCCATTTTAACCCACATCGAGATTCCCCGTTTTACCTTACAAGCAAACATTCAAAATAACTAGGCCTAACTAACAAATTGCACTACTTTTCCATGCAATTTATATAAAAAACATCACTTTTAGCAAAGGTAAACTGTAACGTTAGTATCTGCGTTCAAAAATAAGAAAATAATATCGCAACGTTGCACTTACCTTAGATCAGGGACGTAAAAAATGTAATAAAACCGTATCTGTCTGTCACTCTACAAGCAATATCCCTCACGGAAATGAAAATTAGATACGTTATGCACATTCTATAGCAATGACACAAGAGATGTTTGCACTCGATATGCGGGAATCAAAACCCCGTTTTGCCCTACCACCCGATTTTGCCTAACCTTCCCCTACAAAATCCGTAGTCATTAAAGCTACTCAAAGACGTAGAAGTTCCTCTTTTGGAATGACTGCCTATGTATCTTGGCCGAGGAACATTCTACGGACGAATAAAAACTATTTTCGCATAAATAATAAAAAAAAACCATCCTGAGAATGTTTTGTTAATCTAAAGCTCTGCCTATCGTTGACTTCTTGTACTGTTTTACTTATTTTATAAATCACTAAAATGGCGCGAGCTCGCGATTTTCATTTATCCAGTAATTCGCCTAATTTTGGTATTCTAAAGTTTTTAGTGAAAGATGTTTGCAAGAAAATATTGTAAGAGGATTTTGTAATGGTTGTAAAAAAATAAAATGATGTTTACAGCTAGCTAAAAGTGGCGCCCAACGTAAAAATGGTACAGATAAGTGAGTGACGTTTTACTTTAAATTCAGGAAATATGGCGTATTTGGGTAAGGCGCGGAAGGAGGATCTAATCCTGCTTGCCCAAGAGATTGGTGAGGAAGAAGTTAGTGCAGACTTAAAGATTATAGATCTTAGAAATTTAATTATGAAGTCTAAGAATTATGAGGAAGTGTTTGTAAAAGATGTCCTATCAAATATAATTGAAGTTCGGAAATTAAAAGAACAAGAAATAATTAATGACAAGAATCTCGAAATAGAAAGGCTTAGGTCCCAACTCGAAGCTCATAGGTTAGGCTTGCCAACCGAAATTAATAGAGCTAGTGTAGAAATGAATCAGTCTATCTTGGAAGTACAAAAACTTTTACCAGTTTTCTGTCCAAAGGAAGATGATATGGGTTTATTTTTGAATTTGTTTGAAAGGCAGTTAAACTTCTTTAATGTGCCTGATTCTAAATGGGTTGCTTATTTGATCGGTGTGCTACCAGCCGATATCGCCAAACTTATTGCTAGGGAACCAAATGAGAAGACTCAGAATTATAAATACGTTAAAAACTTGTTATTACAAAGGTTTAAGCTTACGGCAGATAAATTCAGACAGTTATTCTGTCAGCATAACAAATCGCCTGACGGTACTTGGCGAGATTTCTATTTTGAATTAAGGACATACCTTGAAGGTCGTATTTCAGAACTGGGTATCAGTGATTTCGAAAGCCTTAAAGACTTAATAATTTCCGACCAAATAAAAAGAAAAACCCCATCAGAAATGAGAGATCATTTTATGGATGAATGGGCAGACTGGAATTCTCCTAGTGAATTAGCTGAAAAGCTTGATGCTTATGTAAATATTCGAAATAATTTAGGAAAAGACTCTGTCTATTTTAGAAAGAAATTTAGTGGATATAAAACTAGTTCGCCAAAACGAGACTACCAGTCTAAATGGTCTGAAAGAACACAAATAAAATCTGTCTCAGATGATAGAAATCCTTTAACATGTTACGGTTGTGGTAACCCTGGATACATAAAGGCAAAATGTCCAAATTGTTCAAAAAACAGAGAAGAACAAACTAGATTTAATTCTGTACATATGTACACTTGTTTGGGTTCACCCCCTCCAACTGTTTTGTTAGACATATCCATTTTTGAAGCAACTGGAGCTGTTTGCGCGGATACTGGTGCTAGCCGTTCTATTGGTGGAGAATCCTTATATAAATTTCTCAAGGAAAGAGGCCAAATATTCACGGATCTAGAACTTTCTATGCAGTTAGCTGATGGTCATCGAACTACGTCTAGAGTGTTGAGTGCTGACGTGCCAATTACTATACAAAACCGAACATTTATTACGAATCTTATTTTCTTGCCCCATGCTAAGGGAAATCGCACTCTGTTGGGTGTAGACTTTTTACAAAAATCTGGTATTGTGTTAGATATCAAGAGCGGGTTTTGGCACTTTGATGACACACCTCGTCACAAATTCTCGTTTGCAAAAGAGGATCCAAATCTGGAAGAAACTGTCGAAAATATCGAAGTAAGTTCTTATTCTTTGAGAGAAAGCGAAGGTTCAAGATTAGATTCTGAAGAAAAGAAAATTTTAAATGATTTGCTCTGCAAATATGAGAGAATCTTTCAGGCAGGGGGAGAGGCCACTCCACTAGTAGAGCATCATATTAATACAGGAAATCACCCGCCAGTGTCAGTTCCACCTTATCGGTTGTCCCCAGCAAAAAGAGAGTTGCTGAAAGCTAAAATAAATGACCTTCTTGTAAAAGGAATTATTGAAGAGTGTGAATCTCCGTACTCGGCACCAGTCGTCCTTGTTCCAAAACCGAATGGTGACGTACGTCTTTGTATCGATTACAGAAAGCTAAACTCTGTGACTATACCCGATTCTTATCCTTTACCGAGGATGGACGATATTTTGCATCAAGCCAAACGTACTGAATTCATGTCTACGCTTGACTTACGTTCTGGTTACCACCAGGTAAATGTGTATGCACCTGATCGTGACAAAACAGCTTTCGTGTGTTCTCTAGGAACATTTCGCTATCGCAGAATGCCTTTTGGTCTGCGTAATGCACCAGCAACTTTTCAGAGACTTATGGATAACTTTCGAAAGGGACTTCCTGGAATAAATATACTTACTTATTTGGATGATATTATAATTTTGTCCTCCACTTTTGAGCAGCACATGTCAGATCTTGAAGCTGTTTTTCAGAGACTTGAAAAATGGAAACTTTTTGTAAATAGAGAAAAGTGTAATTTTGCATGTAACAAAGTAAAGTACTTAGGTCACTGGATTACCCCTAATGGCATTGAAGTAGACTCTGAAAAGGTTGAAGCCATCACTCGGATTCCGCCTCCCAAGAATGTTAAACAACTGCAGTCCTTCCTACAAACCTGTTCATGGTATCGACGATTCATACCTAACTTTGCAGAACTATCTCGACCGTTAAGCAATCTCACTAAGAAGAAATCAACGTGGTTTTGGGGTACCCATGAAGAAAATGCATTTCAAGCTTTAAAACGCTGCTTGGTTTCGGCACCAATACTGGAACAGGCTGATGAAACAAAACCATTCATTGTTCGAACTGATGCAAGCAGCTATGCTCTTGGAGCAGTACTCCTCCAGGGGGAGAATTCTGAAGAACGAGTGATTGAGTATGCTAGTAGATTATTGAATTCTGCAGAACGTAACTATTCAACTACTGAGCGTGAGGCACTTGCTGTAATTTGGGCTCTTAACAAGTTCCGAGGGCACATTGATGGAAGTGAAGTTACTGTGGCATCAGACCACCAGCCTTTAAGATGGCTCATGAGTCTTAAGTCTCCATCTGGACGACTTGCCAGATGGGCTTTGCAATTGCAGGAGTTCAATTTGAAGATAGAATACATACCTGGAAAGGCGAATGTTATAGCTGATATGTTGTCCCGGCCTAGTTGTGGACATCCTCCTAAAGATAGCTGTGAGCTCTGCTCGGTCGTTGTGGATATACCAGCAAGTAAACCAAGTGATTTACGTTTTAACCAAATGAAAGATGAAGAATTGAAAAAGATAATTAACAGCTTTGAAAGTGACCAAAAAAGTGTTGACTATTATAACTGGACCGAACGTGGTTACATTATGAACCAAGGTGTTTTGTACAGATATTCCCCAAGTTCAGATTCGGAAGAGGCACAGCTTGTTGTGCCATCGCACGAGAAAGAAAAGATTCTGAAAGTATACCATGATTCGCCAACAGCAGGTCATTACGTTGCTGAAGGAACTTATGATAGAATTTCCAAAAGATACTATTGGACCGGAATGCGTTCATATATTGCAAACTATGTAAAGAACTGTGCTGAATGCAACAGGTACAAGCCGTCAAATCAAAAACCATCAGGATTGTTGCAAACTCCTGTTTATTCTCAAAGGTTTGAAGTCCTATCTATTGATCTTTTTGGTCCCTTACCAGAAAGTAAAAGTGGCAAAAAGTGGATATTTATTGTTGAAGATTGTGCAACTAGATGGGTAGAATTGTTTGCCTTAAAGCAAGCCACTGCAAAGGAGTGTGCAACGACGTTGTTAGAAGAAGTTATTTTGAGATATGGTCTCCCAAGACGTCTAATTAGTGATAACGGAAGCCAATTTGTCAGTGGTGTAATGCAACAACTCTGTTTCCTCTTGGATATAAAACAAAGCTTGATTCCTGTCTATCATCCTCAAGCTAACCCTGTAGAGAGGAAAAATCGGGATCTGAAACCGAGATTGGCTATCCTTGTGGGTAATGAACATGACTCTTGGGAAGAAAAGCTCCCAACAATTCGTTTTGCTATGAACACTGCCAAATGTGATACCACCGGACAAAGTGCAGCATATTTGCAGTTCGGCCGAGAACTACGGACAGTCGATGACGTACAGCATGACATACGTGCAGTTATTTATAACGACAATTTTGTGCCAGAAATTACACCATATTTGAAGAGATTTGCTAATATTTCTAAGGAAATTAAGGAAAGAGTGGAAATAAAACAAGACCAAAGAAAGAAATATGCTGATCGTAAAAGGCAGCAAGGACCTAATTTCATACCGGGAGATAAAGTATGGGTAACCTCACATCCTGTGAGTAAAGCCTCCAATCACAAAACTGCAAAGTTCATGCCTAAGCGTGATGGACCATATGTGATATTGACTCAAAGATCGCCTACTACATTTGAAATTGCAAGCCTGGATAATCCACATGAACCGCTTGCAACATATCATTCATCAGCATTAAAATTGTGTCATAATTCGGACGCTACACCAGTGGCTCCGATAAGAAAACGAGGTAGACCACCGAAAAAGCCTCCTGGTTGTTCGTCGGGACGTCGTCAGAACCAGAGGGGGAGGATGTAACAATCGTAAAATGACGTCAAAGCATCGTCATCCTTTTTAGTTACAATCCACCCAACTAACTAAAATGGCGCGAGCTCGCGATTTTCATTTATCCAGTAATTCGCCTAATTTTGGTATTCTAAAGTTTTTAGTGAAAGATGTTTGCAAGAAAATATTGTAAGAGGATTTTGTAATGGTTGTAAAAAAAATAAAATGATGTTTACAGCTAGCTAAAAACTTTTATTGATACAAAATTCGGTTCCTACACATACTTTTACTATTTTCTGAAGTTAAAAGGATAAACCTTCGACGATCAATATTCGATTGTTTAAGACACTGGACATTGGTAGAATGCCGAAATACGCATGTCCAGGGTTCTGGCCTACCACGCAGCTGTCTATCCTACGGTCTGGAGTTTTCAGCATTTTCCATGGAACGTGAATAGGCGTAAGAATTTATTTTAAATGGCGCATTCACTGTCTTAACCGCAGACAATCAAACACGGAAAGATCATCTTTATTAATCTAAACAACGTTATGTGTTATTTTACATAATATTAAATATTTAACAAATGTAACATAAATAATTTTGATAATGAAAACAGTCCTGAAAAATAGGAAATTCTTTAATTAATTTCAAAACACAGAGCGATAAGAAATACATTTTCTTAACAGATTTTGAAATCTGTTTTCATATCTCTTACTGCATCTTAATTTTAACGCATATTTTTTAAATACCCCTTGGAAAGATTTTTGTTTATGAATTATATAAAAACATGCTTCGTAAAGATAAGAGATTATTTTTTAATTAATTAAAAATCCTTTTTATGAATATGTATAAGAAAAATTAATATTTACGATTAAAAAAATAAATTAAGGTGAGCTATACTTCTTTTTTTTTTTAACCAAATCTCATTATTCAGAAATAACTAAATTAAGATAAATTTTGAAATTTTGTTTATGCATTATTTTCATGATTAAAAAACGAAGGCAAAAAAAAAAAAAAATGTTTATATACTCCGTTCACAAAAATGTATTAAGAAAAAGAATTTTTAAATTGATACATTAATACATATTTATGAAGTTTCCATGCTAGTTATATATATTTTCAAACAAGACGAATTTAATTAGTTCAACTAGCTTTACGTTAAAATGGAAATTCCAGAATAGTACTTAAGTATATTTTCTTATACCACACGTACATTAAAATATATTCCAAATGCATATGATTATGATTTTGTTTAAATGATGCAAATAATTTCCTTTTTTTTTTCATTTTTATGTAAAGTTACTTGTTGATGGTTTTGAATATGCAGTGAATGCTTAGGTCTGGTCACACTCAAATATTTTTGAAATGAGTAAAATTATAGTTGTATTGAAATTTTTTTTACTTACTGTTCTCCTATGAATAGGGGTTATCACAGTGTCTCGTGTAAAACGTTTCAGAAAATTGTGTGACAGAAAATAGAATTAGGTTACTAAAAATATTTAAAGGAACGATACATCCATAGAACTTTATCTAGTGAAACATTTTTTGAGTGCCTTTGTTAAAAAAAGCTACTAGAGTGATGCAAGCATTCACTTTTTTGATAGAAAGTCCGTTTTAATAATTTCGTATGATTACGTTAATATTGTTAATGAGATTACGTATTTAAGTTCGAATGAAGTAAGAATAATGTTCAAATAATAAAATATAAATAAACGTTCACCGGTTTTTATATGAATATAATCCGGTAAATGATTAATAAAATTTTGCTTGTGGAAGGATAAAAAGTTAAATCCTGTGTGAACATCTCTGTGGCAGTGTTGTGTACCATTAAAGTAAAAAAAAATTATTAAGTATATCTTTCGAATTTTACAGGTAAATGAAATGTAAATTTAAAAATAGATTATTAAAACTGTTTTTAAGCCACATACGTAGAATTTTATCTAAAAAAATGCATGTACACATAATGTAAATATAACTTTTTCTATTTGCATCTTGCCCGCCTAAAACCCAAGCAAATCAAAAACCACTGAATTTAAGATGTATTTAACTCTAAACAGTGTTTTACCTAGAGAATAACAATAGATTAATATATAATGCAACGTGATTCTCGATACCGTAACGTTCACTTTTCTAAGGTCACAGGAATGTTTTGTATTTGAATTTTTAAAAGAAATACCAGTTATCTCTTTTACAAGAAATGTAATATAGAAAAGTAAGTAATAAAACATGAACGTGATACAACTCGTAGGGAAAAAAAGATTCAAGATATGTGCATGAAAAGAAGTATTTTCAAACTTGACATTTTACCCTCTCTTATTCTACAGGAAAATAATATGTAAGCACAAATATATAGAACTAACAAAATGGATATTGTTATGAGGAAAAATTGTTAATTTTAACATTTCAGTACATCTAAAGATATTCAAGTTTCTTATAATACAGTAAAACAATCTATAGTAAATGTGATTTTATCTGATTTTCTACAAACGGATAAATTTCCAAAAATGTCAATAAAATTGAACAAATTGTCATAATTTAAAAGTAATACGCCAGTGAATGCGTACCTGTAACGTTAACTGTACTTCGACTGTCTCAAAGATAACCCTTTTTATAGTTCAGCTCCATCACATATTCCACATGCACAAAATTTAAGCAAATATCTATAATCTAAATTAATATAACTAAGCGAAATCTGAAATCGTGAACCTTCACGTCCAACGGCCGGGCGTTTCTTGGTTATCTTGATACTTTGTAATTTCTTTGCTTACTTTTTTTCGAATAAGTAATATGTAGAGGAGAGGTGTGTGCTATGGAATAGTCGGGAAATATGGAATACCGAGGTTTCGGCTCTGTTAGGTGATGTTGTCACATGGGCATACCATAAGCTATTCAACAAAGATTCCCATGGTACAATACATTGAGAGTTGGCCACTTGTTGTTGTCGTACAACTTGCTGCATAATAAAGTGTGTTCTGGAATTTTCAAGAAGTTTCGCCGATAAATTTTCAAACATTTTAACCTACTAGTATGCATGCATCTGACTTGAAGATTGATGTTACGCATAATGTACACTAAAAGAATAGTAGTTTGTTGTACTGTGGTTGTTTTTAGCAGACAGTGTTTTGCTATCAGTTTAAAGTTTCATTATCTTAGATGGCATGTCGGGGATTATGGAATCATTTTTTGAAATATTAGTGTAATCTAGGTAATAGTGTAATGTACTTCATGCCATCAACTAAAGAACCGGAAAACAAAGACGGTGAATGTACCTTCTGTAATGGAAAATTCTCCGAAGATCAACGAAAAGAAATTTGGATTCAATGCTTTAGCTGTTCTCTGTGGGGTTACCTTGACCACTGTCAGCAGCAGAGAAAGATGATTACATCTGAGACTTCTCAAAATAGATTCGATGCAGAAATGAGTTGAACATAACCTTAAAAAATGGTTTTATATTTAAAAATAAATTTTATGAAGTATAATTAGTTTTTCATCGGTTTGAACTACCTATTTCATATTATCGCATGTTCCACATTAGCATCTCCATTCGTACTTATATTAAAATATTTTTTTTTTCTATAACAACAAAATAAATAGTGTTTTTCCTTATGAGTAACATTTCATTACAATGAGTTATAGTATGTACTCATGATAATTTCGAAGATTTTATTCAAAAACCTGTAAAGTTATCGTTTGAAGTGTAAAGAATATTCCATAATGCCCTCCTCTCCATTTTTAATTATTTGTCGTAGTAATGTCGGTGCAAGTGCCGATACGCTTATTATATAAATAAGATTTAGCAGATTCTGTTTGTTTTTATGATGTTTCCTCGTACAAGTATGGTATTTTATTTCTTTTATTTTCTTACTTCCCTATCATTTTTATAATTTTGCTTTCCCCGAATGTGTTATTTTAGTGCTTTTTACATACTTTATTTATATATTTAAATATACTGAGCCAAATTTTAAAGAGCCAACATCTTCAGTTGGTCAACATAAGAGAATACAGTGTTCGCCAGTACTCATTTTAACTAAACATGAAATGTAATTTTTCTAGAGCTATATAAAGAAGTCAATATATGTTAATAAAGCTTTTAGATAAATCAAGAGAATATAAACTTTATCTATAATTCACTATTATTATGATTTTTTAATAAAATATTAATATTAATATGAATTATGAATTATTAAATTAATATTCAAAAAAATTATGAATAGCGACCTAGCCAAATTTCGATGGAAATAGATGCAGAAAGTAATATTACATGGCTGTGCAAAATTTCAAATTTTTACGTTCAGTAGTTTAATTTATATTAAATAAAATGTGTTATTTTCATGAGTTAAGGGACCATATATAAATTTATTAAGTGACAATTTTTTGAAAACTGCTTAAAATAAGCGTAAATTAGATTTCTTTTGCTCAAAAACACAGTAAAAGATAGCGGTATTAAAAAAAAAATCAAATTTGAAGCAAATAAATTAGAGGTTTTTAGAGTTTGATGGTGATTCTATAAAGCTTCTATTGTTGCGTCCGCTATCATATCCCCCCAAATAAAATATTTTCCAGGTATAGAATTAGATGCAGTAGATGTATATGTCTTCTAATACAACATCCTATTTCTGAAAGACTAACATCCTCAACATTCCAGTCATGAATTTGACCTTTTTAATATTGGAAGCATTAGGTCTTTGGACTTCCCCATATTTTCGCAAACATTCAAAAAAATATTCAAAATCACGTTTTTCTGTCTAAATTTTCATCTGACAGTAAATTAAAGTACCACCAAAAGCCTTATAAGAATATTGCTCATTGTAGACAATAATATTAAGAAAGTGAAACAACAAACACAGTGATAATATTGGCTCAGCAAAAAAATGACTGCGTTTTTTTACATGAAATTCAAACAAATAAATTTTCAATCTTGAAACCCTTCTTCTAGTTCGACCGTAGCTGGGTAACATTCATGCTTGCAGTCAGAAGAGCAGAGAACAGCCTCTCACTCCTGCCAACATTTCACCTGTCTAAGAGAACCATGAAGGGAAATACTTAATAACAATTTCAAAATTAGAAAGATTTTCAGAATCGTGAGCAGTCGTTTTGCATTTTTCCTTTAAGTCTTGAGTACGAGCCAAGGAAGTTATGAATTCACGGGTCATTTGGACCTCTGACTAAACATTCTACTTTCTACCCTTGATATTCTCAGTACAAAAAACTTTAAGAGAGATGGTAACAATATTTTCCTTCAAAATAACATTTATTTCTTTTAACTCTCTCGAGCGAAATGAATGAATAGCGCTTTTCAATTTGTAGAAAGTCCCTTAAAAACGCGCAAAAAATAACTCGCAATATCTCCGGAAATTATCGTAGAAAATTGGTGAAAATTTATATTTAGGGTAATTTGGAGGTTTTCTTTCGTTTAATAAAGTCAAAATACAGTGTTGCCATTGAGAAAAACGAAGTTGATGCATAATAAAATATGAAGACGGTCCCTTATGCAAATTAAATTAATAGTAAATTAAAGTATGCGTTATTTGAAAACGAATGGTGTATATAACTTTGCTGTACGACGAACGATGCCGAAATAAAGAGAAATTGGGACTTTTTATTCCGCAGCTGTACACTTAAAAATACTAAAATAAAAATATAACCCTTCATGAACAATGATGATGAAATGCGGTTTGCAATATGGCATTTATAAGATGAAGGATTTTGGTTAAATAGAGCAAATGCTAAGTAATTGCTCACATGTTACTTGTAATAAACCCAGCTTTGCTAAACTAGATGTTTCCATCAACTCAGAAACTGAAAGAGATACTTTGCGAATCAGAGTAGTAACCTACTCTGCAGACAAAAAATAAGAAGCAGTGGAATAAGGCATGAACAGAGTAATAAATTCTTGCGTATTTTAGTAGGATAAACTAATGCTAGAGACACAATCGATTATTTTTAAAATTGTTTTTACTAGTGTTCGAAGAAATAACCCTTAAGCCAATTACAATTGAGTATTAACTGTATTTTAATACGAATATGTTTCATTTCAATTGTTAAAAAAATTAAATATAACCGTTTCCATATCTTATTTCGAATGTGTTATTTGGAACATGCTGTATGAAATATTAGGTTGTAACCAAAGTTTTCCGCCACTCCAAGTATTGCCTGCACAAGCAGTTCTCATTGGTGTCTTTGCCAATATTTTGTAAAACGATTTTTGTTATTTGAAAGAAAAGACTTGTTTTAGAGAACTGTGTTGTGAAATCTGTAAAACAATATCGTTATGATTAAGTATAAGGTGTCTGAAATGGAACTACCACGCTACCAGATTGATCCATCATTTACTCTCAGTTCTGTCGCAAAAAGTCAGCTACAGAATGACACTGAATCATGTGTACAGCTTAAGGTACTACTGTTGAATCATATGACACTGTGAAGATTTGGTACCGAAAGTTCAAAAACGAGGACCAGGATATTAAAGAAGCAGACCGCTCTGGCCGGCCTACTGACGCTGATGAGTCCCGCCTACGACAATTTGTGGAAGAAAAAATATTCATCCATTCGAGAGCTAGCTAAAAGAGTTATACTTTAGTGCCATGTCAATTAGTCGCGCTAAGCATAAAAAGCTTGACATATAAGGTCAATAGTTGGGTACCGCGTGAGCTGACTCAAGCAAATCTGGCGGAAAACTTTCGTTACAATCTGATATATTTAGGAAGTTAATGTTATTGCATAAAAATTATCCTTGTTTACTTACTATAAAATGATAATGCAAGATCATTTCGATCAAAAAATTACTAAAATACTCAAGTATACGAATGCAGTTAAAGAAGCAGAATTTCATAATGGGCAGACAGTTATGATTAAATAATTTTACACCACTTACGATTTATTTGTACTACTAATAAATCTGGCTACTTAAATATCCTATTTTCTAGGTATTAAAATTTTTTTAATAAATTTCGAAATAGGGTAGAAGTAAAAAATATAACACATTTTAATAAAAGGTTTGAAACTGACTAGTGAACTGAATAATTCAAAGATTAGGAGAATTCTCCTCTTAATTACACATAAAGTTTATTTTAATACGAAAATGTCATATTTTACGGTGCTATTTTAATAAAATTTTACAGATGTTTAAAATTTTGTCAAAACTTTTTATTCAAAATATATTCAAACAAAAGCTTTGACAAAGTATATGTTATAGAACTTGGTTGTTTCTATAAGTCTTACAGAATTAAAAATAAAACTAATTTTTGGAACTATATTTTTCTGACATATAATGAATATTCATTTTATGAAAAAGATAACATAATTTATTTTGTGCACTTTTCATTTTTATTGGCATTTTGCAGAGGATCTCATAAGAATATTTTTGGGATTTTCTATAAACTGATCTAAAAGTATAAATTAAGAACTTTCATCTCTTGTAAAAATTAATCTGAAAAGTTTATTATAATTCAATAATTTCGAAAATTATTTTTATTAATTAGAAGTAGTCGCTTTTAATTTAAATTGTTGAATCTTTACTCACATGAACTAAGCAAATGAGAGGATTGGTTTGGATAATGTTGACGCAATTTGCTTCCCATATGGCGCCCCTTGCGCTATGACGTCACTCACGTGGTTCTTTTCCCCCTGGGTGACCATGAAAAACAGACACTTCGAACAGATTCGCCAGAGGAGCAGACCGATTTCTGCTTGGGGGCCCAAAAAGGGCATGATATTGAATCTGTTATTTTGAACGTGTAAACTGTATAAAGTAATTTTGTAAATAAATTGTATATAATTATATTAGACCTGTTTTGAATTATTATTGAAAAATAGAATTTATAGCACTGAACCACCACCAATATAAACTGTACGGACTGACTTCCGCCACAATGGTGCACGGCCGACAAAGTGTACCACGGGCCTTGAATGGATAAGGTGAATATTGAAATACTTAATACTTTGGAATTAGCACAATCCAGTGTGCGAAAACTGCTCAAGGTAGGATTTTTTATGAAAAATGGCTGACGAACTATTGAAAGTAAAAGCGAAACGAAAAGTATTAAGAACGGCAGTTTCGAAACATCTTAAGAACATTGAAACTGAATTTGAAAAAGAGGCTGCCGATTCTTCGCTTCTTGAAGAATATTTAGAACTATTAACTAGTAAATCGGATGAGTTAAACGTTATCGATGCGGCAATTGAACCGCTCTTAGAATCAAAAGATTTTGAAGCTGAAATTACAGCTAGTGAAGAATACAATGAAAAGGTTTTATAATGGTAATTTAAATTAAATAGAAAGTTGAACAAAAGCAAAAAAGTCGAGGTTAACGTAACTAAAAATGACGTTTCAGAAATAAAACCTGAACAGAAACGAGTTCGTCTGCCAGAATTAACCATTCCAAAATTTCATGGTGATTACTTAAAATGGAATGAATTTTATAATTCATTTAAAGTATTAATTGATGATAACGACTCTTTAAGTGAAACTGAAAAATTTCAATATTTGCGTTCGTTCCTTGGAGGAGCGGCTTTAAACGCAATTGAAGGTTTCGATATTTCAGACAACAATTATGATGAAGTGATTAAATTGTTAGAAAACAGATTTGGTAAGCGAGAAATAATCATCAACACGCATATGAATAAATTATTCAATTTGAGTCCAGTTTACAAATCGAGTGATGTATCGAAACTTAGAAAACTATACAACGCTATCGAAACACATGTACGCAGCTTAAATTCTTTAAATGTAAAACCGGAATCACACAGTAATATGTTTATCCCAGTTCTATTTGAAATACTTACATCAGATTTAACGCTTGAATTTAACAGACAACACCCTAACTTTTCTACGATGTATAGTGTGGAAGCACTGTTAAAATTCCTTCATACTAAAGTTTTATCTAGAGAAATGAACGCCTTACTGGTTCCCCCCTCTTCAGTCCAGAGAGAAAATCACGGGCGACTGGCGTCAAAACAAAGTCATAATTTAAGTTCCGCAGTGCAGCTTATGACACCTTCAAGTGGATACAATTTGCAAACCGCTGACGATAATCTCTGCGTGTTCTGTAAAAAATCAAAACATACTGGAATTTGCGAATCTCTCTCGGTTCAGGAAAAACGAAATATTATATTTCGAGAAGGTAGATGTATGCTCTGCTTAAAGCGAAAACATAAAAAATATGACTGCAGATCAAAACAACAATCCTGTCCTCGTTGCAAAAAAAGACATAATTTAGAGATCTGTTTTGACTAAGAGAAAAATGGCAGAGAGAAAAATAATAATGCAAGCTCTGGCGAAGAGGCGAGTAAGAGGAATGCAGTTGCTGAGAGTTCAAGCGGGAATGAAAATACGCAAATCTTTACGGGTGTTTCACACACTAGTTCGGCATCTATTTTGCTTCAGACGTGCAGTGTTGTAATTAAGGGAAAACGTCGTTCAATGCAGGGAAGAATTTTACTCGATTGTGGCTCAATAAGATCCTTTGTAAACAAAGAAATTTCGCGGAAATTAAATCTTCCAGTAATTAGAAAAGAGACTTTATCAGTCTACAGTTTTGGCAATGAACAGCCCATTCAAAACACGTTTGATGTTGTAAAGGTAAAATTAGAAAATAGGAGAGATAATGAATCTAATATCGAAATTGAAGCCCTTGTAACAGAGCGCGTAACGGGTACGGAAATTCCACCCGCTGACTTGAAATCGGAAATTATACTCTCGAAATTAAAAAACTTAAAACTGGCCGATTCCTTTGAAGCTGAAGGGGGTATTGACCTCTTGATTGGGTGTGATTATTATTACAACATAGTCTCTGGAAATTTGAAAAGAATAAATGAAAATCTCGTAGCTACAGAAACAATGTTTGGCTGGTGTATACAGGGAAAAACTGATAACACTCCAGGATCTACGGTTGCGTTAAATGTAATGGTTGAAGAAAAATTTATTTCGGACCAGATACAAAAATTTTGGACTCTTGAAGGGTTGGGGATCCATCCAGAAAACGAAATCGTTGATTCTTCGGACGATAATGTTTTACACAAATTTGAATCGGAAATTTAATATGAAAATTCTCGATATAAGGTTAAATTACCCTGGAAACCAAACACAAAGCATCTTTTAGAAAGTAACAAAGATGTTCCTCTGAAAAGATTTCAGAAATTAAACAACACATTTAAGATTGATAACACTTTATTTGACCAGTATAAAGAAGTTTTAAAAGACTATGAGCTGAAGAATATTATAGAGCCTGTTCCAGAAAATGAACAAAATAATAACACCACATTTTATTTGCCTCACAGGGCCGTAATTAGAAGCGACAGAACAACTAGCAAATTGAGAATAGTTTTTGATGCTTCGGCTCATAAACGAAATACCCTTTCTCTTAACGATTGCTTGTTCACAGGTCCAAACTTATATCCAGATATATTTGAATTACTGATAAAATTTAGGCAAAATTTAATAGCCTTTACGGCTGACATTAAGCAAGCATTTTTACAGATCGAACTAAATGAAGAAAACAGGGACGTTACACGATTCTATTGGAAAGATAATCCCTTTGATAATAATGAAAATTTAAAAATGTTCCGATTCACAAGAGTTTTATTCGGGGTAAAATCAAGTCCATTTTTACTCGCCGCTACTATTTAACACCACCTTAAAAGGTACACAGAAACCCATCCAGAAACATTCGAAATCCTGAGCAACAGTGTTTATGTAGACGAAGTCATTAGTGGTCAACCGGACGTAGAACGCGCTTTCAAAACATCACTTGATTGCATTAGCATTTTCAAAGACGCGGGAATGACTTTGCATAAATGGCAAACAAATTCGAAAACACTTGGAAATTTGTGGGTTAAGGAAGGTATCACTACGAATGAAACTCCGAAGGATTTTGAGGAAGTGAAGCCTCCCTTCAAGGTATTAGGAATCGCTTGGGATAGTGCAGAAGACGTTTTGTACTTCGACATTGACAACTTGGTGACATTTCTGTCTAAAAGGAAAAACACCAAACGTTTCCTTCTACAAGTTATTGGCAGAATTTTCGATCCCGTGGGTTTCTTGGGACCTTTCATTTTGAGAGCAAAATGTATAATGCAAGAGATTTGGTCTTCTAAAATCGACTGGGATGATGAGCTACCGTCTGATCTGAGTTTTAAATGGAGAGCTTGGTATGAAGAAATTGATGAACTGAATCATCTCAGAATTATTCCGTTATTATTTAGGAGGAATCACGGAAGCTGATGTAAAAGAAATAGAGCTTCATAGCTTTTCTGATTCTAGCTTAAAAGCTTACGGCTGTATAGTATATCTGAGAATTATTTTGAAGAATGACATTTTCCAAACAGTATTTGTTCCTCCAAGAGTAGAGTTGCCCATCTAAAATCTCTTACTCTTCCAAGATTGGGGCTTTTAGGAGCACTCTTGGCCGTTAGATTGAGTATCAAGATTGTAAAATGTTTGAAATATAAAGTAACCCTCTTTTATTGGACGGATTCACAAATAACCTATTTTTGGGTTAGTGGAAATTCCGAAAGATTCAAGCATTTTGTCAAAAATAGAGTTGAAGAAGTACAGAAACTAACTGAAAGCAGCAACTGGGGTTATTGCCCTGGGAAAGATAACCCCGTGACCTTATATCACGAGGAACTACAGTTAGTAATTTGAGGAATTGCCAACTTTGGTGGCACGGACCACCTTGGCTTTTGCAGTCTTCTGAATTTTGGCCCTCTGGCAAAGTCGACGTTATAAAAAAAGAAACTTTGGAGTACAAAAGGAAATTTGCTCATTTTCAACAATATGAATGTGTCGTAAAAGAAAAAGACGAATTATTCGATATTTCCAAATATAGCAGTCTCATGAAAGTAATAAGGATTACAGCGTGGGTGAGAAGATTCGTTATGAACCTTAAATGTCCTCTGAAAAATCGTGATCCTTTAGCTGCTGAGGAAATTATTGATGCGGAAAAATTTTGGATCCAAAATGAACAGAGACACTTTTTCAAAGAAGAGTATCAAACACTTAAGAGCAAAAATTTCATAAAAAGAAGTTCCTCTATATTTAATTACATGCCTTATCTAGACGAAAACGAACTGCTTCGATTACGAGGCAGGCTTGAATTTTGTGATTTTTCCATTAATGAAAAACATCCAATTATTTTGCCCAGAAATTCTTGGTTGACAACTTTGATAGTGCGCCAAGAACACGATAAAGTCATGCATGGAGGAGTAGCCAGTACTCTAACAAAAGTTCGATCAAATTACTGGATACCCAAAGGACGACAGTTTATCAAAAAGATTATCAAGAGTTGCATTGTCTGTCAAAAATATCTCTCCAAACCTGGTGATCAACTTACAGCTCCATTACCAGGTGATCGAATCCACCAGACTCCTGTATTCTCTGTTTGTGGACTTGACTTCGCAGGTCCCCTTTATGTGAAACATTTTGCAGAATTGAAAAAATCGTACATTGTTTTGTTTACATGCGCTGTCTCGAGAGCGCTGCACTTAGAATTAGTTTCTGATATGACAACCGATTCCTTCGTGCTTGCCTTTCGGAGATTCCTAACAAGAAGAGGAAACTGCAGAATAATATATAGCGACAATGCCAAGACATTCAAAAAAGGGAAAAAGGAAATCGAAACTTCGACGACTATCTTATCCAACAGCTCAGTTCAAGACTATGTCGCTAAGGAAAGAATTTTATGGAAGAATATAGTAGAAAGATCCCCATGGTGGGGAGGATTTTATGAGCGTTTAGTTAAATCCGTCAAAGAGTGTCTGCGCAAGGTTCTCAGGAAAGCACTCCTGAACTTTGAGGAAATGTCGACTGTGCTTGCTGAGGTAGAAGAGGTGCTCGTTCTTCGTCCATTGAGTTATGCGTATGGTGAGAATGATGAGCCAGGCCCTCTCATGCCCATGCACTTTTTGAATTTCGGTCAAAACCAACCGACTTATCCAGTTACATTTGCCCAGATCATCGAAAGTGGAGCCGATAAGTCTTCTCTCCTGAAGAGGAGAAAATATCAGATGCTGCTTTTGAAGCAACTGTGGCAGCGATGCAAACAACAATATCTGTTAGACCTCAGAGCAGCACATTCTGTGAAGAATCCAAGATTGCACTCTGAATTCAAAGTAGGTTATGTCGTACTGATTGAAGGTGATGATAAAAACAAGCTCCTGTGGAAGCTTGGCAGGATAGAAAAGGCCCTACCTGGACGCGACAACAAAATTCGCTGCTATGAACTGAAAACTAGCAGTGGACTAATGAAACGGACTGTACAGCATTTGTATCCTTTTGAACTCTGAAAGCTAAATTTTGCAAAACTGATAAACTAGAACTCTAAAATCTCATATTTTCTTGCCATTTATATTTACTTTTTCTTAAATTTTAGTTGTATTATTCTTGTGCATTCTTAAGCTTAATTTGTAACTTGTATTGTGATTGCAATTTGACAATTTTGTATATTTTTGATATAATTTTAGAATTAGTTAATTGATAATTTGTGTAATTGATGTGAACTCCTGAAGGAGTTCAGGTGGGGAGTGTGACGCAATTTGCTTCCCATATAGCGCCCCTTGCGCTATGACGTCACTCACGCGGTTCTTTTCCCCCTGGGTGACCATGAAAAACAGACACTTCGAACAGATTCGCCACAGGAGCAGACCGATTTCTGCTTGGGGGCCCAAAAAGGGCATGATATTGAATCTGTTATTTTGAACGTGTAAACTGTATAAAGTAATTTTGTAAATAAATTGTATATAATTATATTAGACCTGTTTTGGATTATTATTGAAAAATAGAATTTATAGCACTGAACCACCTCCAATATAAATTGTACGGACTGACTTCCGCCACATTGTCATTGAATTAACAGGACATCAGAAATGGAATGCATTATTCTGTACTTTTTATACTAAAATTTACACCATGTCTTAGTAAATTTCTTTTCTAATCAGAGGGAAAACCTATTTGAAGATATATGATACAGCTTATATTTCGTGTTTCATTTCCATTTTTAGTGATAAATAATCAAATGTCTCAGAAGAGCGTATTCATCAATCTTAAAAATCGGATCTAAAATTTTAAATGACTGATTCCATAGTTAAATACTTAAGGATGGGTGTTTCCATAATAAGAAAGGTGTCAAATCCGACACCAGAAAACTCTAATTAACACAGGTGTAACGAGAGTGAGGTTATATTTTTATGTTTATGTATGTAAAAAACAATCTTCTGGCAGCAAATTAATTCTTATTTGTATCACTGAAAATTACACTCTTCATTTAATATTTGCCCACTTTAAATAGATAATTAATTTTATATTCAATTTTTAAGATTACAAATGTTTCCGCAGTAATTGTTTGTCACTTAAGATGTTAAATTTAGCAATGAAGTGAAACTGAACTTACACTCTATAACAAATAAATCGACGCACCAAGAAGGAGGTGTCCGATTGAGACGAAAATTGGTGGATAGGAAGACAATGTACAGAATAGTAAATGATTAAAATTTCAGAACAATTGAATAATTTATTTCAGAGTTACAGTAACAAGTTCAATAAGGCGTTGACCCGCCGCTAGCCTGGATACAAGCTGCCACACGGTGTGGCATAGACCGATAAAACTCCCCGATGGTCTCCTGCGGTATTTCCTGCCAAATTCGCTCCAATTGTCGAACGAGATCATCAACAGTCCGTGCCAGATGCAATCGCCTTCTCATCATATCCCAGACATGCTCGATGGGAGAGAGATCTGGCGATCTGGCAGGCCAAGGAAGAGTTTGACAAGCTTGAAGACAGTTTAGAGCAACACGCGCCGTATGTGGTCTGACATTGTCCTGCTGAAATCCAGTCCAGGGCACTGCAAAAGGAACGGTAGCAAAACAGGTCTTAGGATGTCGTCCACGTATCGCTGTGCAGTAAGTGTATCTCTAATGACGACCAAAGGGGTCCGGCTGTCAAAGGAAATGGCACCCCAGACCATAATGCCTTGTTGAGGGCCGGTGTGGCGTGCAATAGTGAAAGCAGGATCCCCCCTCTGCCCTGTGCGTCTCCAAACACGTCTTCGATCATCGTCAGGACACAGTTGGAAGCGGGATTCGTCGCTAAAGACTATACGTCCCCAGTCGGCATCATTCCAACCTGATCGAGCCCTGCACCACTGTAATGTGGTTCGGCAGTGTGCAGGCGTGAGTGTCAGGTGGCGTAACGGTCGGCGCGAGCGTAGTTTTCGCTCTCTCTGATGGACACTGATGTTTGGGTTGAACGTCTGATGGTTGATAGAGATGAAGAAGGCGCTGTGACAGCTGATCGGACCATCACTCTGTCCTCACGATCTGTTGTAGCCCTAGGTCGACCGCTATCATCCTGACGCTGCACTCTGCCATTTTCCACCCATCCTTGCCAGCATCTTCGAATCGTCGCATCGCTTCGACTCAAATGACGAGCGATTCTCCGATTAGTCCAACCGGCCTCTTTCAATCCAATGATACGACCTCTGTCAAACTCTGACAGTTGCTCGTAATGAGCACGAATCCTGCAGCGAGGCATTTTTTAAGTTGTTGAAAGGTCATCTGAATCGCACTCAAACCGAAAGTTTTAACAACCGTTGAAGAACTGCTCCTTATATACGTCTGCTGGATGCGCAGTTCCGATGCGCTAGAGATCAAACTATTCATTCATTGGACACCAAATTTGAATCATTTGCATATCTGTTCAAAACATTCATGCATACGAAATTTCAAAGCAATCGGATGATTGTTTCTTGGTGCGTCAATTTTTTTGGTATAGAGTGTATTTCTACAGAACTTAAATTAAAAAATTGAAAATACATAAATATAACAAACGGAGCATTAACGTATTGGCTTTTTAAAAATACTTGGAATTTCATGCAGTTCCATTTATATTTTTATTTTATTTCCTTTCCACGTGGGACGTTATATGCATTACTTTCTATATTGCCGGCAGATGATCAGGAGTCGCACATGCGCAGTTGCCTTATCCCCTTCCATTAATCAATGTTATCTGGTGTCAGTTCTTTTAATGCGTTTTGAAAGCTTTAATACAGCAGATGATTATTATCCTTAAATATATTTCTCCATAACAGTGTCTTTTTTGAAATTTTTGGAACAATTTATGTAAATTAGAATTTTAAAATTCCTACGTTTCTTTGATATTTCAAGAAAGAGTAATGTCACTTTAAAAAGTGGTTTTTTTATGTCTCCTGCAAAATGGTACCAAAATAAATAAATAAATAAATAAATAATCTGATAGATTTTTAAAAATGATAAATGCGTTGCATTTCATTATATTCCTAGAAATCTTTTTCCTGATTAGATTGAGCGTTTATTTCGCGAAATAAAAAAAAAAATAAAAAAAGCGTAATAGGTTTCCTTTGATATCGCATTCTATTTTCATTGACGTTTGGTAAAGCACTAAATATTTGATGGTACAGTAGAAAAGAATGGTTTTCGTACCCGAGAGCTGTTCGAATCGCATTTGATGCAATTTTCGATATTGTGAGAAACACTCTAGAGGCAGAAGTCATGCAGTTTCCGTTCGACTTTTTTTTTAATATATTTTTTTTTTTTTGCTTTTTTTTGGACCAACAAACGAGATGAGATTTGAGTAAAAAAGGATACAGAAATGATATTTTTTCTGGAAAAAATAATAAACATGGGGATATTTTTTTTTGAGGGTGGGGGATTGAATTGTTTGCTGGAAGAAAAGCTTTATACTGGTGACAGACATGATGGCCTTAAAAGAGAAAGGTCTTCTAGATTACGTTTCAGGAACTACTTGAATTATGGTAGCTATTTTTTGTAGTTCGAAGGATGAAAAAAAATACTATTAATTGATTAACTGGCATTACTAAAGATACTATGTTGGTATTCAGTTTTGCCCGGTGTTTTATATGCTTGTAAACGATTTATTGTAAAATTTTAATGCTGATTAGAAAACTTAATTTTATTTCATTGTCAAACCCAAGTGTTGGGGTAATTGAGTAAATTTTAATTAAAAAGTGTTTATGACTTTAATTTATGTATCTGATCACGCATTAACCTCAGCACATGCATTTGGGGTTATACCTAGATTGTTTAATTTTATATGTTTGGTTTGAAACACGATTATGTGAATTTTAAATGTACAGACAGCAAGCTTAGCTTAAAGTGGATTATTTACCATTTAAATTGAATACCAATAACATGTATATTTATTTTTGTTTTTTTCTGTAGAAACATACAATATAAAAATGGCTCATTGCAACTCTATTTCCTTCCCTCAACCCTAGAAGGGTGACAGTTATTTTAGTGTTTAAGTATTGGTTTTAGTAAAAAGGCCATGCTCTACATGTTGATTTAAGACACAGTGCCTCCTATTAGAAAACGGAAAAGTTTTGATTTTTATTTTAAAAACGGAAGGACTCGGGAAAAGAGTAAATCATAAACTTGCAGAACGATTTCATAAAGTGCGAAACTATTAATCAAATGATGCTACCAGTAATTCTATAAATAAGGCGTCTAAAAGGATAAACCACATATGAACAACCTCCGGCCCGTGGTGCGGATGTAGCCCCACCCCCCACTCAAGGCTTTTAATCCGGACCTCAGAACATATCAGAACCCATACAAACCATCGAAAATCCCAATTATACGAACATTAACGTCTTACGGGTTGGCCCGCAACTTTCCAAAGCTTGCTCGTACCTGGGATAAATATTTTGTTCACAGATACCATGTGTTAAACGAGAACTGCAAAAGCGTTGAAAAAAAGGGAAAACGGCTAGTTGTTAGGCAAGAGTTATTTCCAGAGTTCAGTATGCTGTGCATGTTAAGATCATCAGATTTTTACAAAAAAGTAAAATTGGTCATCATGGTCAAAAAAAAAGTAAAATTGGTTCATCACAAAAAAGTCACAAAAAAGTCACAAAATCATCACAAAAAGTAAAATTGGTTTACACATATTGTTCTAAGAATAGTTATGTGGAAGAGTTCTTTTTATCGTAACTATTGCTACTTCGAATATATCTCTGAAATAAATCTGATCTGGTAGCGCATGACCACTTTCCTATATTCGAACATTATGTTTAAGATAATAGCTGTCATCGTTCTCAAGATGAGTTCAGGGGCAAGGGTTTATTGAGCACTTTTACATATGCCTATTTTTCACCTACTTCTCCTCCAAAACATTTTCGACCTGCTTTTAACTGTATTTCATTTTTTTATAGAGTCATTTAGATGGTAAGCGGTCTAGATTCAAACCAGACATGTTCTTCATAACTAAACGAAGTTTAGATATTTTCTGTGCATTTATTTTAAGAGGTAACAATAGCCACTAGAAGTCTTTCATATTAAAATGTTCAAAATCTTAGCCATAGTGGAGAATGCCAGGAGCTTCTAGGTATGTAAGCAATCTGCGCAGTTAAGCAATCTTGTGGACTGTAAAGTGCAGGCGACAATAGACATACGTTAAAAATGAATATAAATATTTAAAAAATGATGAAATGGAATAATATCCATTTTATTCAAGTTTGAGAATGTGCCCGAAATTGAAAGTCAAGGATGTGGAAAAAAAAAAAAAAAAAAAGATTAGGTTACATTAGCAAATTACCTCGATACTAATAATGCCTAGCAATCCCTATTTTTGCTTTTCTAAGAAACAACGATAAATATTTTCCTCCCACTCTTGATGCCATAAGAAAGCAAAAGAAGCATTCAAAAATAGCCCAAGATATTATGTATCAATCTGAACAATACGTTAAAAAAAGAGAGATCAGACAAAGAGATAATCTCTGGCATGAGAGAGACAAATCAAGCAAAACCATTCCTAAAATATTTTTGCATAAAAATAAAGATAACCACAATTTTCATTTTCTACCCACCGTCTTATTCATGACTGGTCGAATATATTGAAGATCGTGTGTGCGTGAATGACTTGAAAACCGATCTGTTTCCTACTCCGCTATAACTATTCTCCTTTCAAAGGAGGAGAACGAAAGAAAAAAAAAATCTTTCCAGCTAGTTTCTTTCTTTTTTCGCTATTGATATTTCGTAAAGTATGAAGTGTTTGATGATACGTGAAAAAAAAGAACGAGTTCATAGACAAAGAGTGGTTCATATCGTATTTGATGCAATTTCCGATATTGGAACAGACACTCATAATTCTGCAGACAGAAGACCTGTAATTCTCATTTAGTTTTTATGTCTTTTATACTTTTGGATCGAAAGATAAGATATAAGTTTATAGCGGAAAATAAATGTGTTTTGTACTTTCGGATGCTTAAAATTGATCTTGTACGGGCTGTAGATAATAATTAACTAGGTTAAAAAGCGTTCTGATATATTTTGATCCTTTGACATTTACAGAAAAGATTGTAAATTTAAAAAAAAAATATATATATAATCTTTCCTTCAACGAATCTGCAATTCTTCGAGAAAAAAATATTGTATGCTTTCTATAAAAGCTACTATACCTATTAGAATTACTCCAAGTCAGTAAATACATTTCCGATTATTTTAAAACTTCCCTTCAAAACTTCATATGTGCTTTTTAAATTTCTATCTCAAGAATTTATGATAGTTGCTGTGGTATTGAATAAAAATCTATGAAACTGAAATTTGTGACAGGTTTTTCTGATTTATAGATCAATTTCATTAAATTTTTTCCCATAAGGAATGTTCGTTTTCATATATAAGGGTGGATCAAATGAAAAATTAACATTGGCTGTAATTTGATGTATTTTTGTGTGATCGTGGCTATAACTACGTGAAATGGTACAGTGAGAGATAGGAAAGAAAATCTTTACTGAGAAATAAGCTTGACTTAAGTTGGTATCTACACGTGGAAATGAAGTTGGGTAGTCTTGTTGTCCTACGAGCAAAATCATTTTGCTATTAGCACCCACAGTCACAACTGTCGATATTTTTTCTTAGTTTTTTCTTTACCGTCTAGCTACTGGGTCGCCTGTTTTGAAATTCGGATATTTTTTCTGCCTATAAATCTTAATATTTGTTTATTTCCAATGGCACTTTAAAGGACAACTGAATATCAAATATGCAGTATCCAGCCCAGATTGATGCCCAAGGAAGAGCAGCACATCTATACAGGTGGGACAAGTCCATTTCTTCCTGGAGATCAAAAACGATGCATAATGGGTCAGGAACCACTTTGATACGGTACAGATGTTTATGCAGGCAATCGTGACCAGAAATCAGACGAATCATGGAGGCAGATTTCATTCTAAGCCAATGAGGGACATTGAGAATCTGTTTAAGTCATGGATTATTAAAGTCGGAATTATTGAGTTCTTTGCAGAAGGAATCCCTCAGGGTGTTCTTTACTAGGCATTTGAAATTGTTAAAAGTGATTTTTGGATATATAATTCTTAATGCTGGATGAATATCTGCAGATTTTTGCAAATTTTAACTGAATATTTAAAAGAATCTGGGAAACAAATATCAAAATTTGAGAAAAGGAACATACTGCATCATGTCAGTACATAGCCAGCGGAGAAACAGGGGAAAAATATCAGTAACTGTGAATTTACAGTGGGTGATCATATTATTTAACATACATAAGAGTCATTTGTTAAAATTTTCAAATAATGAAACATATGCAGTCTATCTCAATAAATACATACACGAACGTGTATTTCACATTTTTATTAGGTTGTAACGAAAGTTTTCCGCCACTGCAAGTATTGCCTGCACAAGCAGTTCACGTTGGTGTCTTTGATAATATTTTGCGAAACAATTTCTGTTATTTTAAAGAAAAAGACTTGTTTTAGAGCACTGTGTTGTGAAATCTGTAAAACAATATCGCTATGTTTAAGTATAAAGTGTCTGAAATGGATCTATCACGCTACCAGATTGAACCATCATTTACTCTCAGTTCTGTTACAAAAAGTCAGCTACAGAATGACACCGAATCATGTGTACAGCTTAAGGTACTACTGTTGTATCATATGATACTGTGAAGAACCGAAAGTTCAAAAACGAGGACTAGGACATTTAAGAATCAGAGCGCTCTGCCCGGCCTACTGATGCTGATGAGGCCCGCCTACGGGAATTCGTGGAAGAAGATAAAATATTCATCCACTCGAGAGCTAGCTAAAAGAGTTAGACTTAGTGCAATGTCCATTAGTCGCGTTAAGCATCGCATAAACTTGACATATAAGGTCAAAAGCTGGGTACCGCGTGAGCTGATTCAAGCAAATCTGGCGGAAAACTTTCGTTACAACCTGATATTTTATCAACAAGAACCTATAATTACAAATAAACAAAGACATTCAGCCTTTTCCCCTTGGTTTTATACTTTTATTTTTGTATAAATTAAGAAAGTATGATTTTTACGATGTGGCTCTAATAATATGATTACCCACTGAAAATAGCTTTTACGATAGAGTAACATGGGACCTCGAAGTTCAACTTCGACGCACTAGGGAATAATAAAATGATGCTGATCTGTTTTTCTGGTCAGAAAGAACTGCCTCCTCCTGAGTTTCTGGACCAATGTCAGAGGATAAACATTGATTAGTATTGCAATACCTAAACCGTTTTCTTGAAGCAGTTAAACAAAGCGATTTGGCCTGCTCTCCTCTTTTTCGCCTATTATGGCAGTGAACGGTAAGATATGACTATTTGCATAAAGAACAAGTTGTCAAGTTGACGTTTTTACGGGCAGTGTTAGATCACCTACCGTATAGCCCTGATCTTTTACCATATGTCTTTTATATCGCTTTTTTTATTCGTGCAGAAAAAAATTAGGGAATTATTCGAAACTGGTTTAATATCTGACAGTTTCTACTAACAGGGCATACTTTTAAGAGAATGAAAGGAATTTCAGTCATAATGCTCAAGTAGAGTACTTTCACATGCGAGTAAAACGTAATAGCATATTGAAAAAACGAATTTTTTTTTTTTAGAAATCTGTATTATTATTTTCAGTTTTTCTTCTTGAAGTAATACTTATAATTAAACGCTGTACTTTCAAAGACGTATTATGAAATAAGCTGGAACTAGAAAGTATATTTAAAATTAAGAAGTTCGTTAAGGTTTGTTCATCTTAGAAAGACAAAATAATTGCATATTACTTTTACACTATTCTTAATTTTTCAAAAGTATTCTTGCATGTTCATTAATTCTCCGATAATTAAAATAATATACCTTATAAAATCACAATGAAAAATATGTAATAATTAGATTTCGTAAGTTATAAAAATAAGATATATTTTTTTCAGTCAACAGCAATTCTAGACTATGGTATATTATGATAAATGTAAATAAATACGCACACAAACATGTTTCATGATCTTATCTATTTTGGTATAGCTTTATTTAAGGCCTTTACTAACTAGTTTGCTAATTTATGAGCTAGTAAATATAAATTGTATGTGCAATGAAGAATTATTACTAAAAGTAGCTTTAAAAATAAGGCAATTACGTATAGTTAGTTTGTCAAAATTTGAACGGTGACATATTTTAAAAATAGAATACAAATTTTTAAACTTAACTAAAACTTAACAGAACTTGTTGGTTTTTATAGTTATTCATCAGATTTTTATTATTTCGAATTTATCTTTAAAATGTTTTTAATAATAGGTAATTTTTTCAGAATTTATATTTGAAAATTTGCGCAATCGGGAAATTTATTGAACTGAAATTTACAAATTTGTGATTATTATATTACAAAATCTGTTCATGAAATTTTAAAGTTATCGTTGTTACTGATTTTAGATGTCAAGGAAACTTTATAACGGTTGAACCAATTTTTTCAAGAATCGTGAAGTAATTGAAGCACAGTTAGAAATTTAGATTAGTTAAGAATATCTTACAATATGAAACTTTCCATCATTTCATTAATAAAATCTATTTCACTGTACTATGAAGTGTTTTGAAGAGATATCCATAGTTTCAAATGCCAACGAGCTAAATGCTCATTTCTTAGAAAGAGGGTAAAAATCTTAGAAATTATATGAAACGCCAAACCGAATTTTCATGTAACTTGCATACATCGTAAAAATACATCAAACGAAAACGAATTTCAGTAAAACAATTTTCCCGAATTTTAAAGAACACGTACTTACTTTTTATACGTTAAAAATTCTTATTCTGCTACTAGCCACTACGTGATTTTTGCAGTTGACTTTTTCTGACAAATGCAATGTTCATGACAAATAACAGAATCTATGTTGACAAGTGACTAGTGGATGCGCATTTTTGTCGGATTTTCAATTCCGGAAAAAAGGGTTTAAATTATATTTCCGTCCATTCGGAAGGCCGGGATATTTTATATATATTTTAGACGGATTTCTGCCATGAAGACTCATAATACTTACATTTCTAATGGAAAAAGAAAGTTTCCACTGGTGAAAGAGCGTTGGATGTACACATGAATAAGATGACAATATGCGTTCAGTGAAAGTATTTCTGAAATTTGATTTTGAAGAGTAAAACACGTAAGAATATATTTTTTGTTTTATAATAAAAAGCAAAGGTAAGTAAAAATAAGTCGAAGTACTATTCAGTGTAGGAAATGTATCTATTCTGAATGGAAAAAAAATCATACGATGTTTCATATGTTACATTTTAGATACATACATATGACACAGAATTTGCATTTTTTTCTTTTGTTTGTCTGTTGTTTATTCCTATCAGATTCAAATATACACCATCATAGAGCTACTTGAAACTTAATACAAGTATGAAAAATTGGATAGTTTTAAAATCCGGAAATATGCAGTCTACAATTTTACATAATTCTGAACATTTCTAAAGTATCTCTGACGCAGACCAATTTGATTAATTCAAGCGGCGATTAGATTATGGTTATAAATATATCAATCATCAAGACAAGAATGGGTGGATTTGTGTCCTATTCAGCATCGTTAGTTGTTCCAATACCTTTTAATTTTTTTAAAATGTTATAAAAGACGTGCATTTGTAGAAAATATTTTGCTTAAGAGGCTTTTTCATGTAGATAAATTCAATTGTCTAATATAATAACTCTGAATGAAGGATTATAGACAAGTTTGGAAAGTTAAATTCCCTTTTTATTGAAACGTACAAAGAAGTATAGCTTGTAGATGTATATATTGATCAAAGACTTTGTTCATTAAATTAGTTTAGCTACCGTTTTGTATCATTTATTGTCCGAAATACTACTTATTATCATTAGTGAGACAATGGTATTTGTGCTAAAACGATTTAAATCCTTTTAAACATTCAACGATTAATATTGCAATAAATTAACGACCTTAAGAAATATCATATGGCATTTCTCATTTTCATAGTGCATTGCATTGCAAAAATATGTCATCAATAGAGCGCTTTCTTGCGAAATCTGATAACATGATATATATTTCAAGACTTAATCCGATACACTATTTGCGAGGAACTTATTAAAATGTATATTAAAAGTCATTAAAATTTTTACGTAAGTAAATATACCTCAAACAATGTGAGACAATGTCTCCAATAAATTTTGTAATCATTAAAGGAGAAATATTTCGTCCGGCAGTAATTTAGAATCAAATAAAAGAAAGTATTTGTCTGATTTCTTTGTGCTACTAATGAAGAAACTTTTAGCTGCGTTTTGTGAACAACTCTGTCCTATTCTTTTAATTATCGACAAAAGTTTTTAAATTACTTCTTTTTTTTGTTAACAAAGAAGATTGTTTGCTTTTGCACATTTATTTTATTTCCCAGTCTCTTGTTTTTCTTGCGGAGTGCATTTATAAAGCAAATATTTGCTGGTGATTATGTTAAATTAATACTCTTATTTGTTTAAGATTACATTGCCTCACGAGGGATTAAACTACTTTTCTTCCTGAATATTAGGATGATTCAGAGAAATTTTCTTCGTTTCGTCACTCGATAGTTTTAACTTTGGAAGATTTATATTTGTTTATGAAACATACCTTCCAATACCTAATAAATACATTTATTTTTAAATACTGCTGTATAATTATTTTAGAGTGTGTGGGTGAATTTTTAATGAAACTTGAGTTTTATTGTAGTTAAACTTCCCCTATAAAGAGGGTTCTACCACTAAAAAGGGAGAACGGATATTAACCATATTTATTAGATTGACTATGTACGATATTACGCCATAAAAAAAAATCGTTCGTAAAATGCCGTATAAGTGGCGTTTTACATAAAGCGGCAAATTTAACGATGGAAAGCGTTTTTTAAAATGTGCGAAAAATTTCAACATTATTCAATTGTTTTTCAGCATTTAATAACTGATTTGGGACATTTTTTTTGAATTGCTTTCACAATTTGAAGCGCCACCTACTGGACATTTTTTGAACTAAACTTTTAAAAAAACTTCCTCTCACCTGCTTCAGCTATAGAAAGCTGTTTGTGGGGAAGTTTAATTATAACCACTCTGTTCAACTTAAATCATAAAACTGCTTCAAAAACAGTAAAACGGCTTCCAGAAATAGCCTCACAGAAGCTAGGTACAATTCATAGTGGCATAAAGTTATTTTTCAGATTTAAAATCAGAACTGATTTTCGTAGTATTCAACTTTTTTTTTTTTAAATAATTCAGTCTAACGTTAGTCAAAATTTGTATTAATAGCCCAATTTTTATTAATCGGTTTAATCATTCTTGCACAATTTCGAAACAAATGCAAAATTTGACTATCGAATGTCCATTGTTTACAATGATGGCGTAGAATAGCATTAATGCATAGTATTAAACAAAAAAAATCACAAAAACTCTTATTTTTTCAGTGACAGAATAGAAATAAAAGTGCAACATGGAATAGAAAGCTTCAAACGTAGTGTTTGAAGCTACAGTGAAACATCAAGTTTTAGTAATATGGGAATGCGTTACATGATGAAATAGTGTTTGCCTAGCTGAAATTAAACAGAAGAGAAAAATAACATTGGTGAAGTATTATCTATAGAAAATATATTCTTGATTTTTACAAAATAATGAATGTCACTGAAAATCAAAAGAGTAGGTTTTCCAACTCATTTCATAAGTCTCAGTTACTGGAGTATGCTGCTAGTGCCAAAGTTATTTCTTTGTGCCAGTTACTAGTTCAGCCACCATTAAAATATAAACAACAGAGAAAGAATAGAAAATTTCTACATCATTGAATAAAATTTATACAACGTGAACTGAAAAATGAGCTTAACTTTTGAATACAAATGTTTGTTTCAGGATAATTTTAGTTGTTGCTGTTCTCGTGTCTGGATCGCACTATCCATGGAAAGAGGTGTCATTGTCCCCGAGAGGGTTGGACTTCTGCTTGTTGGTCCCCAATTTTAAGCAAATTCTAGGTAAGAGACCAACCCCCAGAAGTCGGCACCCCTAGAGGTATCGTTTGAACATGGGGGATATAGGAGACACGACGGATTTTACGTGCACCAGCTCCCATTAACGTACATGATCCCACAGCAGTCCAGCCGGAGATTCACCCTCCCAAGCACTGATCAAGCCGGATGCTGCTTCACTTTCCGTGTTCTTACGGGAACGGAGTTTAGCGACTAGACCACTGCGGGACGATTATTTTAGTTACTAGCAATTATTAATTAATTTTTATATTGCTCTTAAAGAGACAGTTAATACCCTACAGACAGGCCCTTCCTACGTACGTTAAAATTCATGTTAAAACTTGTAAAAATAACTTTAAAGTTAGTCAAATCGATTTTTTTGTCAAAATATTAATACTAAAATTTTTCGTAATTGCAATACTTCTTTTGCTTCGTACAAGAAGTGCATCTTTTACTTTGCACATATATATTACGGGAACATACTATTTTTTAAACTTCTAACAGTTCAATTTTTCAAAAATAATTTTAAAAAATAATTCAGATTGTTAGGATTATATTAAAACAAACCGCATCAAAATCGAACGAAAATCTCGACCGCAGCAATTAAAAGCAATAAAGCTAACATGAACTTTTCCTATGGACGCAGTGTAAAGAAACTTGATTTTCTCAGTTTCTCATTTTTGCACTTTCCCAGAAGATTTTTAAAAAAGTTATGAATAGAAAGAAATGAAATTTTACATATAGGTTGTATGCATATATATTTATTCTCTGAACCTCAGATTTGATAATGGGACCAAAATATTTTATTTTATAACATGATAAATCATAAAAATCTCAAAAATTTTAAAATTCTGTCATTCATCATGTTATAAAATAAAATATTTTGGTCCCATAATCAAATCTGAGGTTCAGTGAATAAAGATCTATATGTACAACCTATACGTAAAATTTCATAACTTTCCATTCATAACCTTTTATAAAATCTTGTGGGAAAGTGTAAAAATCAGGAACTGAGAAAATCAAGTTTCTTTATAGTGCGTTTAGAGGGAAAGTCCATATTAGCTTTTTTTTTTTTGCTTTTAATTGATGCGGGCATAATTTTCGTTCGATTTTGATGCGGATTGTTTTAAAATATAATATATAATAAAAGAATATGAATTATATTTTCAAATTATTTTTGAAAAATCGATTTCTTGGACATTTAAAAGTCCCCTTAAAGGATGGGATTAGATTCATTGCAGCTAATGGTGAACATACGCAATGGTCAAATAACAGGTTTCTGGTAAAAACGAGTTGTTTTTCATTTCAAAAGCTTTTCGCGACGTAATTATGTGTGAAATTTCGAACAAATTACCTAGTATTTTTTATATTCTGTTCTTAGCATTATTGAGCAGTATTCGTGTATAAACACTAAATCTAGGAAACTATATTATCTGTGTGATGGGCTGTTTTTCTCGTACATGTCACCCTTTTCGCTATAGAACACTAAATTTACTGTTGGCCGCACTGCGGCCAATCACATTATGTAAACATCACGTTTAAAATAAAATATTTTTGTTATAATAAATATTAAAATAAATATTAAAATGAAATATTTTGGTATTAACGTGAAAGCTATCGTTATCAAGTTAAGTAAGTGAAGGCAGAATTTTAGTGTACAAACAAAACGAAGTTCCCAACAGTACTTCAAGCTAAGCAATTTAGTTTTTCTAATTTAGTTTTTCTGGAACGTTTACGTGTAACAATACTATAACTTTCATTGTGATATGCATTGCATAGACATAAAAAAAAAATTTCAACATTTGAGAGGAAGCATGCTGCAAATTAAATCAGTGTTTTCACTTCAGACGCGCAGACTGATTTGTAGAACTTTGCGGTCCATATGCGAGAAAATCTCAAATTTATTAAAAAATAAGCACTAGTAATTTTGCAGTGGCAAAAAACTGCGTCTAAGGTTAAGTATTTTTTTGTTCGGTTCGAATGCAGATACTAACGAGACACTTTACTTGATAAAAAGGAAGTTTTATAAATAAATTGCACGAAAAAGTAGAACTACATTCATCAGTGCGCGATTTCTTAGTTAGGCCTTGTTGATTTGAATTGCTGCACGTAAGACGAAATGTGCGAGTATCTCGAGGTGAGGTAAAATGGATTACCATGTCTGACCTTTTCTGGCCTGCGCCGAAGAAAAATGCTTAAAACGTCGGATGACGCACAGTTCATATGCTCACAGACGTCACGTTGCTAATCTACACACAGACGACAATCGTCAGACAGTGATCCAGATGAGGTAGATGTTACATGCTTGCACTGTAACGATTTACACATCAGTACAAAGAGAAAGGGGATCAAGTGAAGAGCCAAGCGGGCTCATGATTTGTGATCTGGTTGACAACGATGATTATATGTTTACATGTGAGCAGTGCGCTATGTGATCTGTGAACTATCTAAACTGTGTTTGAACTCCATTTTGTCCTGTTCATATAGGGGCAGAATGCAGGTTTGGATACATTGAGATACGATCCAAAACACTGAAAAATAGATATATAGTTTAAAAAACCAAAAACACGCTTTAGTGATAAATTGAACTAACTAAAAGGTGAAAAAAATCATTCTTAATATATAAATAAAATTAATGAACGAAAACTAATATTATTGTGAAAAAAGCGTGGGGTGCTCCATATATCAGTTCTTGAGAATATTCGATCGGTACGATTAGTACAAAAATGATACAAAAAATATAGCACAAAGCTCCCCACGCTTTTTTCACAATAATATTAGTTTTCGTTCATTAATTTATTTCTATATTAAGAATTATTTTTCGCCTTTTAGTTAGTACAATTTATCACTAAAGCGTGTTTTTGGTTTTTTAAACTATATATTATATTCTGTTCTTAGCATTATTGAGCAGTATGCGTGTATAAGCACTAAATCTAGGAAACTATATTATCTGTGTGATGGGCTGTTTTTCTCGTACATGTCACCCTTTTCGCTATAGAACACTAAATTTACTGTTGGCCGCACTGCGGCCAATCACATTATGTAAACATCACGTTTAAAATAAAATATTTTTGTTATAATAAATATTAAAATAAATATTAAAATGAAATATTTTGGTATTAACGTGAAAGCTATCGTTATCAAGTTAAGTAAGTGAAGGCAGAATTTTAGTGTACAAACAAAACGAAGTTCCCAACAGTACTTCAAGCTAAGCAATTTAGTTTTTCTAATTTAGTTTTTCTGGAACGTTTACGTGTAACAATACTATAACTTCATTGTGATATGCATTGCATAGACATAAAAAAAAAATTTCAACATTTGAGAGGAAGCATGCTGCAAATTAAATCAGTGTTTTCACTTCAGACGCGCAGACTGATTTGTAGAACTTTGCGGTCCATATGCGAGAAAATCTCAAATTTATTAAAAAATAAGCACTAGTAAATTTTGCAGTGGCAAAAAACTGCGTCTAAGGTTAAGTATTTTTTTGTTCGGTTCGAATGCAGATACTAACGAGACACTTTACTTGATAAAAAGGAAGTTTTATAAATAAATTGCACGAAAAAGTAGAACTACATTCATCAGTGCGCGATTTCTTAGTTAGGCCTTGTTGATTTGAATTGCTGCACGTAAGACGAAATGTGCGGAGTATCTCGAGGTGAGGTAAAATGGATTACCATGTCTGACCTTTTCTGGGCCTGCGCCGAAGAAAAATGCTTAAAACGTCGGATGACGCACAGTTCATATGCTCACAGACGTCACGTTGCTAATCTACACACAGACGACAATCGTCAGACAGTGATCCAGATGAGGTAGATGTTACATGCTTGCACTGTAACGATTTACACATCAGTACAAAGAGAAAGGTGGATCAAGTGAAGAGCCAAGCGGGCTCATGATTTGTGATCTGGTTGACAACGATGATTATATGTTTACATGTGAGCAGTGCGCTATGTGATCTGTGAACTATCTAAACTGTGTTTGAACTCCATTTTGTCCTGTTCTATAGGGGCAGAATGCAGGTTTGGATACATTGAGATACCGATCCCAAAACATTCAGCACAATTCAAGTTTCAATACAGCAAAATAACAACTAAAATTACGAAGTTGAAATAAATATTACTTGTTTAATTTATTTCGATTTATCACAGAGTTATCGGCCAGAATAACCTTAAGTACCCCGTTTTGCCCACCCTTATCCTGTTATTGCATAATTTGACGAAAATAAATGTCTTCTTTATGTTCGTTGTATATGAATTTTAAAAGCTTTAGTTCACATATGTGCGTAATTCTTCAAATACTGTTTGCGACGCAGCTACAAAAATATAGTTTAACCCGCCAATGAAAAAATACTAAATGCTTTAACTAGAAAATAATTTTGAAATGTTCGCTTAGTCCTGCTATCTTAAAATCAAAATAATAATAAAATAATAAAAGGTCGGTCTATATCACATGTATCTAGGGTCATGTAGAGAACAGACAAGCAGACAGACAGAAGAGAAAGCATTTAAATTAGCTTTAGTAACAGAAAAAATAACATTAGACTTTTGCTTTGAATAAGCTACAGGCATTACAATATTAACAAAGTTATGTTTTAAGTTATGTAACAAATTTAAACGCACTAAAAGTATTCTTAAATTTCATAATTTATAAAATGTCTATAATCCTATATAAATATTTTAAAGTCTATTAAATATTTAATTCGTAATATTAAAAGTCTATATAAATATTTTATTACTAAATGTGTAAGTCAAGGTAATATGAAACTTTGCGTTTAGAAGCGCGTTGTGGGTTTTCCATCATTACTGATTGTAATAAATTCAAATTATTGTATATTTAACCTGACGACACAATGAAGCTTGGGCTTAATTTTCAGTTTATTAGATTATTGAGTTTTGCGTCCATATTTTATTTTAATTTGCTTTTCGCGGAAAAGAATTTTTTCCTAGCTTCACAAATCAAATTTTAATCTTTATTAAGTTAGAGGCTTAGTTACGGCACAGCTGGAGATTTATGATTCTCATTTTGGGCGTTATATTGAAATACCTTCGAGTATTTTTTTCTCGGTTTATTGATTCATAACGTATTTGAATTTTTATCTTGATGAATAAAGATAAAAGAGAATAATATTTACAAAGGTGAAACTAATTTAATTACATTTTGTTCTTTTTAAAATAATTATGCATATTTAATACGATGAACTGATGTCGCATTTTATTGCGCTTTGGCGAAGAACAAAAAATATCAGAGATTAACAACGGTTAATTGCTTGGATGATATGAGTACCACAAATAAAATTGTCAGGTGTTTTTGAAAATATTGCTACATTTCGAAATTTCTGGAAAAAGATAATCATCTGTAGTAATTAAATGGAATAGTAATTCCGAATGTATAAATGTGTATTAAAGAGTATTTTATTAGACAGCCCTAAACCTCCAAAATGCATATTTAGAAAATTAATTTGTATATTTGATAAGTGTTAAGCATGACTACAAGGAATAGTTAAAATTGCAATTTTAAATGCTTAAATAAACAATTTTTGTTTTACTTGTTTAATATTTAAAATAAATAGTAAAAATAAATGCATTTTCTGATTTAATTTGTGAATGAGTATTTCATAATATGAATTGGTGTGTATGTAGAAAAAAATCGTTGAATAGGTTAGGTTTGTGCTAGACAATGTATTAAACGTGCATTAAAGCTAAAGTGAATTGAAACTAACCCAGTCCATAGTTTATTATACAGTTAAGCAACAGGACTAGTTAAAAGAATAAATTTTTCTTCTATTTTTTTTCTTTTTGAGGGAGGCAATTTTAATATATGTAACTAAGCTTATGTCCCTATAAGTTCTTAGACATAAACTACGCGTGCTCTAATTTTACTTGCTGAAAGAATCTCATATTACTTTAATAGTGAAGTTAATTAATAGCAATCAATAGTAAAGACTTTAATAGTGTTAGGAAAATCCCAGTAGGTGATATTTTCCCTTCGTTTTCTGAGTATCTGTTCGACCCACGCTAATCTTATTTATTAGCTCTATTGAGTGGAAGGATCTAATTAATTTGGTCTCACGTAGAGCAACAACGACGCCGCCTCGAAACAAATTATTGTAGTACAGGCACGAGAGACTAGTAAACAGCCTGCACTAATTACTGTTGTGTCTTGTAGATTCATGACAATGGGTGACACCGTGTCGTTTGTGGATTATGCGTTCTTTAATTTGTGCACACATGAAAACAATGGTTTGTATTTGATGTAGTTTACTTTTCTTTCAGATATTTTCTTGCTTTTTTGTACTCTTTTTACTTCTGGTTTTTAAGAAGAATGTATCTATTTACTAAGAAGTAAAGGTTCTAGAGAATATGTATATGAAATTTGAATGCCAGTATGTGGGTAATTATTTTCTATCGTGATATTATTAGTAGTGCGTTATCTGCCAACAATCGCATTATTTTTCTGTTTCTAGTACTTAATGTTTAACAGCTATTCTAAAATACTTATTAAGACAAAATATATTTGTTAATAGTTTGAAACGAGAAATAATAGATAAAGTTGGGTTGAACTAACTTTTGTTGAAATAATATTATTTTAATTTGAATATTCCATCTTCGATTCCATCACTTAAATTTTGAAAAAATCGAATTTTGGAAACAGTGGTTTAATATTCCTGTCTATAATCTTTATAGTTAATTGATTTTTTAAATTTAAATACGTAATATTGGATGCATTATTTTTGTAAGCAAGAATACGTCTTTCCATTTTGCAACTATATGCGTATGTTAATTTGTTCTTTTCAAATGAAAAATTTGCCTTTTTTTACTTTACTTTGTGTTGTGTACGGAGCATGGAATTTTCTATTGGTTTACATCCATAATACCTATGCCTGCACTTACAAAATGAATATTCAAATTCTAAGTATTGCAACAGTTTCATCCTTCTAAAAATGTTACTAATTTGTAGTTTTTCATTAATATCTCATAGTTACACTAGAACCACCAATTTGACGTTGATTTATTTTAGACTTTTTTTATTTTAAAATGAATAAAAACATTTTATAGAGCAGTACAGAGCAGTTTTGTTATGTCATCAGTTTGTGATACCAGGAGAATAAATTAAGCACGAACCAAGATACACTATGCAAGCACCGGTGAATATTGTGATGTTTTAATCAGATTAATTTTTGTTGTCTACCCTAATTTACATTAAATTAGAGCTTGCACACGTGTTTTTTATAGCATGTCCTCAAAGAACTGTATATTAAGTTTTTTCTTCATTTCTAAAGGTCTCTCCTGATATTTTATTCCTTATTAAATTAAACGATAGAAAAATTAATTTCAATTTTCTATAAAATTAAGTTTAAGTAAGTGCTTTATTTTTTGTTTATATATAAAACGAATACGCAAATAAAATTATAAGATTATTGCTTTTTATAGTAATTGATTTAAAATGATAGTTTTTGGTCTAAAAGCGATGCTTGTAGCATTAATTTAAGCGCATTGGATCAATTCCTCTTATCTTTCAAAAAAAATTCTTTGAATAATAAGAGTATTTCAGCCGCCAGCACTCTTCTATAGTATAAATAACCATATATTTTCTCAGTCCATTTGTGAATGAAGTGTAACTTGGATGGCTGCAGTTTATCAAATTGTTCTATTCATCATTTAGTTACTTGTTTAGTTTTGTAAATCTTATATTGCTCAATTTTATCATTTTGCGTAGCTTAGTGCATTTCATGGTAAAACAATTTTGAATTGTCATAAAAACTTCCTCAGACAAATTTCAAGCAGCAACTGATTCCCTTCCAGTATTGTTCTTAAGGAGAGGTTCATGCTGTCCTTCTTGTTTTCATTGGCAGATAATCCTCAATGAAAGAAAAAGCTACCATTGAAAGGCTAAGTTTAAAAAAAAATTCTTTCAGTTTGAATTACTGCTCAAAGAAAAAAAAATCTCATGGTTACCACGAGGATCTGCTTCCAATGCGCTATTTTCAGTTGAAGCATCCATTACCTGTAAGAATTTTACTGTCAATTTATACTACTTATATGATTTATGCTATTAAAACTTCCTCAACAGCATGTGGAATGATATAGATATCAGGAACGGCCCTGAAAAGACAACACAATTTGTAAACTGAATGTCGTACATATTGTGATTATTCCTCAGAAGAATTGTTTACCTCTTTATTGCCGGGCACATTTGCCATATAGACACAGGCCACTATTAAAGCCTGAAATGTTGTTCGTTTTGCTATGGAGACTTCCTGTACTCGGGCCAATGAAACTCTCCAAGAAGGAACGGAAAAATTTAACCATTTGAACACGGGTAGTTGATTCTTAAACCAGATAGGGCACCTTCCAAAAAGAAGGGCTTGGTTTACATGTGTGGTTTACATTAGTGCTTCTTCCTGTTAACTTGTTTGATATATTCAGGGAGAGTTAGTGAAAGACGTCAGTTTTTCATTACCTACTTTCATATAAAAAGAAGTTGCAACAGAGAAGACATGAAAGAAGAAAGCGTGCTAAATTTTCCCGTCTAAGGTTACAAAGTAAAAGACCCTTCTTTCCTGTACAAGTTTATGACGAGTCTCAAACTGTGAATTGAATCCAAACGATTCACCGTAAAAAGGTGTCCGTTAACCACCATACAATCTGGGGCAGCTACTCAGAAGAATTAAGGAGCAACAGATAATAGTATCTGTAGTATTATGAATGTGGATTTCTAAATAACAAAAAATCAGGAGTAAATTATTCTAAAAATTAATACTCCCTTTCTCTTCACCTGAACCTTTTCTTTGTAAGGTCTGAAAACTCTTGAAATATTGCTTACATTTAGTTAATTAGGGATCTTGTAAATATTTCTGAAGTAATCTAGAGGGCATGCAAAAAACACGATTCAAGTTATTTATATATGTGATTAATTTATATAACATTATTCATAATTTCATTTGCGAGCTAAACTGGTGTTGTTTTAGATACGTAAACTTTCAAAAAAACTATGTGTGCCAATGCTTTTTAGCATATATTTTATTGTTATAAAATATAACGACACAAAAACCTTCCCTATTGATATTCGTATTTTTTTCTTAGTACTTCGCTGCGGGTGGCTTTAAGGGGTTAGGGGTAGTCAGAGGCGTGAAAAAATGCCATTTTTTATTAATTTTTTTTTACTAGTAATTAAGTTTATTTCACATAAGTAAAAACATAGTATCATTTCATACTTTAACATTACTTCACTTAAATTTAAAAAAAAATAATAATTATTTTACAAGTTATGGCGGTCTAAGTTGAACAGGTTTTAATAATGGGTCCTTGCGGTGACCATTACAGCTCCTTGGAGATTCATCTAAAATCAATGAAACAAAAAAGATTATTTTTATGGATAGATAATCTTGTGCCTGATCGAAGCTTTTTTTGTTTTTTTCAAAATTAACAAAATGGCGGTGTCTGGAAATTTTTTTGCAGATTTTCGGGAAAAAACCAACAATTAATTGTTTATAAAAAATCGAAGTTTAAAAAAAAATCCTTCGATCAGGCACTAGCTTTTTATGTTTTCTAAAAGCTGTATAAGTTTCATTCAAATCTATCGGGCGGTTTTTGAGTTACAGTGGTCACCAGTTCAAAAAACATAGTTTTGAGAAAAACGCATTTAAAGTTTTACAGTCGATTGATGTACATTAATACGAATAATTTCAATACTTGCACTGAGTCATCTATTCCTGGACCATATAAGAGTTCTTCAGCCGTTGTAGAACTTTCTAAAACATCAATTTGTTGTTGTCTACGTCGCATTCTACCTTCGCGAGTGTTGTCGTTAGCGCGCTGATCAGCTACTTTTACACGTGCACTATCGGTTTTTTCAGTATACCGATGCGAATTAGGCCCACAACTAAGTCCCAGTGTGTTCATTATTACTAATAATGACTTTGTCCCTTCATTAAATATACTCATAGCTACGTATGCAGCAATTTGAACAATGGTAAAACTAGTACTGATAGTTTTTGGGCATATTTTCCACACTAGTTGGTTGAAGCTCTCATTAGTATTTTGATTAAATCCACCTACACATCTTGAAAGTAAATTTTCATTACTAAGATCTTCATAAATAGGCTTGATTGCTTTTAAAACTTCAGGAGGTAAGGGAGAATTATGCCGCTAGCTAATTGTTCTCGGAAATATTAGACCGCTCGAGAGCCTTTTATTCTTCGCTAAATAACTCGAAAGATATTTCTCGGATTCACTTCAAACTTTCAGAGAATATTTTTAAGATACTATACTTTAAGAAAATGCAAAAAAAAAAATCAATTTTTTGAAAATTCTGACTACCCCTAACCCCTTAAAGATGTAAACTTTTATGACTAACGTATACAGCAATACATTTATTTATTCTTTTTCTTATTATTCGTTATAAAAATAATTTTTCTAAAAGATACTATATTTTTTTACTTTTTTGTTTTGCTTTTAGGAAGACTAATTTTTCTTATATTGATGTATGCATGTATGTAGAGCTGCGCAAAATATTAGATTAATAGTGCAGGTTACGCCAACCAGGTTGTGACATATTGAGTTTTCTTCTAATTTTCGCTAACAGATTCATGCTTTCACTAACCTAGTAAACCACATCTGTGAGAACTGTTCTTTCTAAACCTACCACATAAAGATCCCTCGATATTCACACGTGAATTTTTTTTTATATATCAACTGTTATTCTTAAGTAAAACGACAAAAATGTATTTATTTAAGCACACAAATTTTAATTCCCCCACATTCCTGACGATAATCATATTTTCATGGTTGCTTTTCCCATTTTACTAGTGAAAGAATAATTCAATTATAATACAGCAGTTTTATTACGGCATAATTATGCACACCTTGTAGAATGAATTTAGAATGAATGATCTAAATTGCATTACGTATACGTCGGTGATTGGGTTTTCCCTCGATATTTTAATCAGATTAGTTTTTGTTCCTCGGCATTGTTGCCTATGTCAGTTTCCATTTAATTAGAATATCCAGTGAGCTGGCGTATTTAGTTCGTCCGTAGTCTTAAATATTTATCTGTATTCTTCTTCTTCTTTTATAAATCTCCTATCTAGAATTATAATCCGCACTAAATTAAAAATTTAGGGAATGGAACAGGTTGGCAGATTTATGGTCTTCATTTTCTATTTTAAAATGGAAATCCCCATCCCTTTTTATCATTATTTCAAACGTACTGGATGTATTTTATTTTGATAAAAAGGAAAATTTATTGCTCTTCCAGTAATCATAAGCTTGAGTTCATAGAAATAGTTGTTCGTGGTATTACTTTGAAATTTAAACCAGTAAAAGTGAGGTTTCAAAAAAAGTTCAAGGTATTCGTTAAACTGTTAAATTGGTAGTACATATATTAAATGAGAATAGAAAAAACATTTCTCTCCGTTAAGTATTAAAAATTAATAAATTTTAGCCCTTTTAATAAAAAAAAACTTTTTCCTACTTTTTATCCAGTTGTAATAAATTTACTGCCCCCCCCCCCCCCCGCTTTTTATAGTTATGCCAAGATAACTTAAGATTGCTACCAGAAATGCACATAGCTATATTACCTATAAATGTTTGTAATGTTTGTTTTTACAAAGTCTTGTTAATGTTTCTTAGAAAACTACTTTGCCTTATACCATCTATTAAAAATCTAATGCACCGATAGAAATTAAGTTATTCAACCAATATCTGCAAATAAGAAGCCATTTTTTATACAAAAAACAATGCCCAAATAAATGTAACAATTATGAGGGCTGTCCCAAATTGAGCCGCACTTGGTTATTCAATTTCGATCAAAAGAAACTTTTTTCATCGCATAATGTTTAAGTATTTATTCATCCTTATCTCATTATATATTAATAACTTGTGTGAAAAGTCACAAATTATCATACATAAAGTAACATTTAATGAACTTTCAGGTCTTTAATGAAGATAATTTTATCTAGTCTTTAATTGAAGATAATTTTATAAGGCCTTTAATGAAAAACTGAACTCTAGCTAATGTAAATAAGCTAATGTAAATAATTCACATGGATTTGTAAGTTTAAGAATTTTTTGAACTTAATATATACATACAAATATACTTGTTTACTGTGTGACTCAAAGGATGCTAACACGTCCTAATTATTTATCATTTAGAGGTAAGTGGCCAATGGAAAACTGAAAAGAATGTTCAAAATAAGGTAGGAAAAAATAGTACGTTAATAAAAAAAATCCTCTAATTTAAAAAAAGTGACACTTTTTTAATTTGTATATGACTCACGTACAAAAAAAAATCCCAGTTGTGCCTTATTCATTAAAGACGTATAAAAATTTAGAATTATATGTTAATAAGTGTCAGAGATATGAAGACGAATAGTATATGATGATTTAAACCACTTTCCAGTAGCTCTCAAGCAGGAAAAGTCGCGTCAAATGTTTGCGTTTCAGAGAAGTTACAGAGATTGCGGAAGAAAATAAGTTTATACACTTTAGCAATAATCGTTTATATATAAATTCGTGTATTGTCCCTAACCATTTTTGATTAAAGATATCTCTGAGATTTTTAGGGTGAGATGTTAAAACTTTGCGTATCACCTCATTAGCATACGGGCATGTTTTGTTATTCGGGAATTTGTTTTTGTACTAAGAGGGTAGAATACAAATTTAAAAAGAGTTACTTTTAGAAAATTAACGTGAGGAATATTTTCTAACCGTAATCTTCTTCTTTCTTTGAACATTTCATTTTTCAATTTATATTGGCTGCTTTTCTCAAATGAATAAAGTGTAAAAGCGTGCTACCATGTTTTGGGACGCTCTGTATATATAATATATATACAGGGTGTCCAAAAACACTGATCTAGAATTGTATTCTTTAAATATTTATCATGGACATATTTAAAAAAATTAAAAAGGTAAAGAATTTTACTGTATCAATTAAAATTTTCTGGAGATTAAATCGAAACAAATACAAAATATAAATTTTTATGAGGCCCCCGCAGAAAAATAGTATATTAAGGAGGTGATGCACGAAGTTACAACCTTTCATCATAAAAAGGCTCTGAGATATGTTTAAAACAAAGTTGACGAAGGTCTACGCAATATCAATAATTACAAAAGAATGATATTTTTATGCAATCTTTGTTTTGTTTGGTAATTTGAATATCAACCCAGAAATGCAATAATTTGATGTGATTTTATGATTTCGAGAGCCATTGAAAAGTGATTTAATTTAGCATATATTTATTTTCTTATCTCTGACACTTTTCAGGGTAAAGGCTGAAGTTTTGCACTTCACCTTATTAATGTATAGTAACACATTTTAGTAATTGGGATTTTCCTTTACAGGTACCGAATTGAAATTAAAATTTCAATTCGGTATATATCTATCTATATCTATCTACTATATATATATATATATAAATAACTCTTACCTTTCAACTGTAAACAGTATAGGCTTTCTGAAATGTGTTCTGCAAAACATGTACGTTAAAATATGAGTGTTGTGTGGCCAAAGAAAGCAATCAATATTCATGTATTGATTATGCAAAATCAGATTCTGAATAATGTGCCATGGTGGTATGTTTTTGACGATGTACATTGTTACAGCTTTTGTGCTGTGGCTTCTGGATCAAACTTTACCGTTTTTTTTTAAAAAGTAATTCCTTTCTTCTATACAGAGTGTAAGTTTTGGAAAGTTTTTTTTTTTTTTTTTTTTGCTCAAATAACCCTTTCTTTTTCAGTTTCGGTTCAAAATATTATAATTTTTTTTCTAATTATTTACTTTTAACTAGTGCAATGAGACATAAAAGATGATATAAGTATTTTTTCAGGATTTTCATACTTTATCACACTTTAATGGCCCAATATAACTATTATAATAATGGGTAAAAGGTAATAATAGGTATAGGTAATAAAACTTTTTGTTTTAACTATATATAGTTTCTAGCTTTCTGTAGTGTGATTGAGCAAGATCGATAGAAAGAAGGGGGAAGATAACTTTTGAACAACTACCGACATTTACTTAAAACTTGACGGTTAAATGCAAGGCATGTTAAGTTGTTTTTTTTTTTTTTTGAGCATGTGTACTCCAATTGTTCTTCATCTTTCATGTGAAAATGTCGAAATACAGCGTTTCTGAGATTACATCTATTGTCAAGGGCTCCTGTTCGAGCAATAACAGACCGAATGTGGCTCCAAGGAAGTTTGTGTCTGAGTAGGAGCTGAAGATAGCTGGTCTACGATGAACAGGAAAGGATATGATAAAATCTTCAAAATAATTTCATCCCCATTATGCAGAGCGACCCAGATCCGGAAAAGATGTGATGGACTACCGCAGCGAATTAGGTAGAATTTTGCTAGTCATCTGCGCCTCATCTAAGTCATTGATGACAAGCATATCAAATATATAAACTAATTGCGAATAGCTGTAGTTTCTTTTAACATTTGTGTTATATTTTTTATTTATTAGTTTTTGGAAACTTTACTTTTTAAATTCATATAGCTCTATGATTGCCATCTTGTAAAAAAATGTCAAAATTCCCACTCATTAGACTTCTACGAGAGAAACGAATCGAAAATTTTAAGTGATTTTTAATTATCAGATTTTAAGTCACGCGATAATCATCTTTGCGCCATATAGTGTTGCCAGATGAGAGGTTTACTGTATTACATGTCTATGAATCCCGAAATCCCACCATGACGTCAATAGAATTGTTTTCATACTATAAAAATGTTTGGCAACATCTTGTTTCCATCCAGTTTTTTCTTCTTTCAACGCACTGCAACCCAGGTGTGAGCTTGTCTTCTCATTAAGAGGTATAAGAGCATGGCATTGACTTAAACATGTACATTATAATAGTGGCGAAATATATTTAGTGTATTTAATATACTAAGTTAACCTGTTTTTATAACATCAGAAATATCTAAAATATATCAGAAAAGCTTTAGTATTAGCATTAAACTGAACGTAGCAGTTACGTCCTAAAAAAAAAAAAAAATATGTCTGCTTGGGCGATAATTCGCCAAGCCTAGAGTGACTTTATGTGGTTTCATAATTTTTTAGTTTTATTAGTTTAATTATGAGTTGAACTCAGAGCAGTATAGTATGCATTTTTGTAGGAGCAATAGAAACCCAATAATTATCTTTTAATTGATTAGCTATCTTTCCAAACTCTAACCTGTAAAAACCCTGTTAGTCATTAAAATTATCTACGGATTTATTGTTTAAGCACTACCAGTAGTTCTTTTGAATATATTAAAAGTAACAAAAATACTAACCAGCATACCGAAAAATTTCAATTACAGCAGCATACATACGTAATTAACAATTCAAATGAAAATACTAAGATCTCGTTTTCATACAAATAAACTTTGTTTTTCATCATATCCAAATAAATTGAGGTCACAAAAAAGTTCTGCGCAAACATATTTGTATTTTCATACATAATGCAATTATAATATACTTAAATATTTCTAAATGTTGTACATTTTATTTTTCTGTCACTATTATAAGAACAAAACAAATTATTAAATTAGTGAAATAAATATTATGCGTAACAGGAATGGAAATTGTCGTCTTGAAAATATTTACTTAAAAATTCGGCACTCTGGTTAAGAGTGCATATTCAATATACGCAATGGGAGATCATAAAATGTAATTAGACTGTAACAAGCAAATTATCTGAGTACCACTGTTAAAAAATAAAAGTTTATTTTGACATAATTAATAATTTTGATTAGTTGAATGTGTACTAATGGGAAAACTGCCTGCTCATGTATATCAGATGAAACGTTTGCTCGAATTTTTATGTTTTTATTTTCTGACTAACAAAAATACTTTTTTTTTAGTCAGATTTTAGTATTAGTTATATATATATATATATATATATATATATATACACATGTTAGGTGTACAGGAAAGTCCATTTCTTTACCTAAAATTTACACAAATAATTTTTCAAAAACTGTTGAATTACAATGCTGTGCAAAACTTAAGCAACATTGTAAATTTAAATCAGCTATAAATGAATTTGCAGAAAAGAGATTCTTGCGATCAGTACAATGAACACGCAATTCAGAAGAAAGGTCATGCATATGCAAATGTCAGGAATAAAACGCCGCCGCGACGTGAGCGTACACATAACGCGTGCGGTCGGCGAGTGTAACTCGAGACTACAATAAAAGGGAGACAGGGACGGAGACGCAATTAAAGACATTCGCTGCAAATGCAAGTGAGTTCTTGCGTGAAATATGGCTAGAAGAAATCACCTGGACGAATTCACACCGGACTCCTGCTATTCAGGAGCTACTGGAAAGTGAAGCTATCACTCGAACGAATTGGCCAGCGTGCTCCCCTGATTTAAATCCCGTAGAACATGTGTGGTATGCGTTGGGGAAACGCATTGCTTCATGATTACACCGTCTGGTCAACAACCAACAGCTGAAACAGATGCTGATTGAGGAATGGGCACTCTTACCTCAAGCAGCTTACCTCAAGGACAGACGGTGCGAAGCAATCATTGCTGTAAGAATGAGCAGAAAGATGGAGGAGGGGCGTAGTGTAACCCATGTAGCTGAAAAGTTCGGAATCAACGAAAGTGTCGTTTTGCGCGCTTGGAAAGTCTTCCAAACCATAGGTGCAGCTGCTAGAAATTTTGGTGTTGGTCGTTCCAGGAAAACAATTGCAGTCGAAGACCAATATATTCGTTCTGCATGCGTAAGGAGCCCGAAAACTGTCAGCAAGCACCATTACTCAGCAACTGTGTACAGCAATGGGGCGACAATTGTCGCGGTTTACTGTGTCCAGCCGCCTTCACAATGGTGGTCTAATTGCTCGCCGTCCTGAACGCTGCATCCCATTGAAAGTTGGCCATCGGCGACACCGTTTAGAGCGGTGCAAGGAGCACAAAAACTGGGCATCTCAGCAATGGAGTCGTGCCCTCTTAGAGTGTCACCAGCGATTCTTAACGTCAGTTGATTTTTGGAGAGCTCGGGACACGGTTTCATACCCCGCAACATCACGGAAAGAGACGGTGGTCCTGGAGTTATCGTCCGTGAGACCGTGTCCCGAGAAACCGTGACCGAGCTCTCCAAATGAAACCGTGTCCCGAGCTCTCCAAATGAAACCGTGTCCCGAGCTCTCCAAATGAAACCGTCCCCGATGAAACCGTGTCCCGAGCTCTCCAAAAATCAACTGACGTTAAGAATCGCTGGTGACACTCAAAGAGGGCACGACTCCATTGCTGAGATGCCCAGAGGTTCTGTAACCGGAGTTCGCTATTGTCAGGTGGTGATCCTTCCCCATGTGAGCTTGTTCCGAGGTGCCATTGGAGCAGGCTTCGTTCTTATGCATGACAAAGCACGACCTCACCGGACTCCTGCTATTCAGGAGCTACTGGAAAGTGAAGCTATCACTCGAACGAATTGGCCAGCGTGCTCCCCTGATTTAAATCCCGTAGAACATGTGTGGTATGCGTTGGGGAAACGCATTGCTTCATGATTACACCGTCTGGTCAACAACCAACAGCTGAAACAGATGCTGATTGAGGAATGGGCACTCTTACCTCAAGCAGCTTACCTCAAGGACAGACGGTGCGAAGCAATCATTGCTGTAAGGGGAGAGCCAATCCCATACTTAGGAACATCTGCATGTTGTTCTTCCTCTTGCACAGACAATCTTGTGTAACGATACTATCAGTTCGATAAAGCCTTTTTTTTGTTTGATTCCATACAGTATGCATTGTATTCATTTTTGCGCAACTATGCTTCATCATCGTTTAAGTACAAAATGCTGTTTCTTATTTCTGAATTTCATGGCTCTCATATGATTTCTGGTGCAGTTACGTCAAAGAGAACACCTGTTGCTTAAGTTTTGTACACCAGTTTAGAAACAAAGTGGGAATAAGAATAGGACTCAACTTTGTTAAATTTAAAACCAGAATTTTAAAAACTGCATTTTTTTTCTTTCACGAAAAACGGCTACCCTCCTCCCTTTTTCACGTCGACCTCCCTTGGAGGATAATATTCGAAATGTTCTGAAATGTATTTTTAGGTATCGGAGAGTTTTTATTTTAGAGCAAGAATTTTATGGATATCTCTTTTCTTCTTCGAGATCACGCAGGATATGAGAAAAGTACATTTTTAGCCCCTACATTAAACAACTCAAGTGCATGTCGAATTTTGTATCTTCACCTTTAGTAGTAACTTTTGTAAGATTATGCCGGCAATTAAAGTTGCCAAGCGGCAATTTTAATTTTTAAATTTGTACTATCGGAAAGCTTTTGAAGAAATCAATCTGTCATTTTATCTAGATTAGTCACAAAAACAAGAAAAAAAAATATGCTTTTTGGGTGATTATCAGAAAACGGGGCAAAGTTACTTCTTGCTAGCTTACAACAAATGTATTTTTATTTTTTTCGAGTTTTATAAGTTTTCTGAAGCTGAAGAAGGAATTTTTATTAAAAAAATAAAAATAATTACCAAGGATAAAAAGGAAAAAAAAATAATGTCAAATATTAAATAGAATGGGAAACATACTGATAATGCAACAAACCTTAACATGATATTTCATAATAGAATTTAATAGAGCATGAAGTACATCATCGACTGATATGTTAAGCTAAACAATGACGCAACAGGACACTTGAAGGATAAGCCAAACAAGCCTTCGCGACCATAGACCCACGACTCGCGACCATGTGAATCGAACCCCTGACCTGTAGCACGGCAGCGCAATACGCTAACCGTTGCACCACCGGGCTTCTTACTGATATGTTGTTGAAAAAAAAATCATTGAGGTTTATCTTGCATCCAGAGCGTTAATGCAAATTTTGGTATAAAGGTCTTCTCATGCTTGGTCAGTTTTTTCTGAAAGCACCATTACATTTCGTATAAAACTTGCAAATTTACCAGAACTCCTGAAAACCAGTTACGAAATTTTATAGTTTCCTGAATATCATAAGACATTCCTACCGAAATTGCAAAAAGAAAGTTTTAATCGTTAAATATTATCTGAACTTGGTACTAATTCCAGCTTTTTAAAAAAATACATTATTAACTTTCTTATTTCCTTTTCGATACATTAGTTTTCTCTAACTGTAAAAGTCGAGAAAGCTGCATAGAAATTGAGAATTTAAGCTTTTGCTTTTTTTTTTCGCTGTGTATAACAGGGCAATTTGCCAAATAAACTTTTCGGAAATCAATAAAATCTCTGAATTTCATAGAGTTCTGTCACATTGCATTTCAGCTTTGATGATACAGTGTTGTGGGAAATATTTTTTCCATCTTATTCTCATGAACTAAAATCAACACCAAGGATTAGCTCCATTCTGTGGTAATATAGCCTATGACAACAATGTCATGCTAGGTTTAATGGATATAGTTTAGAAGTTGTCCAGTAAGAAGAAATATCATCGTTATAAAATCTTTAGAAGATGAACTTTAGAAGATGAAAGATCTTCTAAAGTTCAGTAATAAGACTTTTTAATTACAGTATTCTAAAATTTAATTACATCTTTAAATATAATATAAGTGAAATATAAATAACTCGGCTGTTCGAGCCTCGTCAGGGAGAAACCCCGCTGAAAGCCCTAATTTTTTAGTTTCATTATTGCCTTATTAAACCTATATTAATTGACTAGGTCATTTTATCTCCAATCTTTCGTGTATTTCGCCTAGTAACCCTCTATTGAAATTTTTATGATTGTAACCTATTTATAGAAAAATACATGCGATGCATATTCTACAGCTTACGGAATATTGTAACAATAGATTAAAGCTGTTGTGAACTAATAGTATTTGAATATATCTAAAAAATGCATATGATGCATATTCTACAGCATACGAAATATTTAACGAAATATATAACGAAATATATATTAAAGCTGTTGTGAACCAATAGTATTTTTATGTCGCATTTCTGGGACACATTTTTCGGACAATTTTCAATAAAGGGGGTGAGAGATAAAATGACATAGTAATTAATAGGTATTGAAGTACCGATTTATTTCTAAAGATACTCAGAAACGTTAAATGTTTCTTTATTATGGCAAGCCCTCACGAGGGGCATTTTCCAAAGGAGAGTGAATGACCCTTGGGTGGGGGACATTTCAAAGTGTTCTAACACGTATTCACGTTACTTCTGGAGAAAACCAACCAGAACTCCATACCGTTACACCGATAACCGCGCGTACTCCCGAATTCGGGACCTTAACTTTTCGACCATCTACCATGTTCCGGGTCTTATCCAACAGATACAATAAATATCTTTGCATATAAAATTTTTAAACCGGATCTAACCTGCTTTTATTTAAATGGAATTTTTTTTTTTTGGCCTTTTTCTTAATCAGTCTAAAACTTCACCTTTTACTTCACCAGACCGGATAATGTTTACACTATAAACCTTAAACTGACACTTACCGAATCCCGCAGAGTAGAAGGTTCCTTCTTAACGCTGTCAAAAAGGAAAGGGAAGATTAAATTATTTGAATCTCGAATTTCCCGAGAATTAAAGCCTCCCATCTTCTCTGGAAAAATCAAAGTGGCGCTCTTCCTTGTAGAATAAATCGAGTGAGAATCAAAATAAACAGGCTTATAAAGAACGCGGGAGAATTAGAAACAATTGGTTGAGAGAAAAGATAAAACAAAGCTCTCTGAGAATTTAAATTCAATCAGGTTAAAATAACGGAATTGCTTGAAAGAAATCTGTTTCTGAATAAAAAATGACAGCTTTATTTAGTGAGATGAAATAAATTTAAAGACAAACATTGGAGTTGAGACAGGATTATTTTGAACGCTAAATATCCCACTTGAACTTCACCGATAATGGACACCCAGGGGACTTCAAATTGTGGGAGTCAACAGAGAGAAATTGAAAAGAAAATTCCTCGTTTTGAAAAGACGTTTCTCAGCAGCTTTTATTTAAATCACTTACGTTTGAATTTGACTTTAGAAAATGAAGGGCGCGTGGAATTTACTGCTAAATAAAAGTGTTCTATCACTTTGACAAATTCTGTTATTATGGAAACGAAGCAGTTCAATACTTTTAAGGGTACCTTCAATTTTCCACCCACGTGACTTAATAAAAGTAATAATATTCCTATGCATTAATTAATTTTATACAGGACTTTAAAAGCAATAAGGTCGTATAGGTGCTTTATATGTGAACTTTCCCAGGCATATGATAAATAACATATGAACAATATCAAAATTTTTAAAAAATCAAGCTTTTTTTACCCTTTCTTCTAGGCATGTACCTTTTCTTCTCGGAGGCACATAACACATGTTTTACCCAGGTTACAGCATAAAAGTTAATGCGAAAAGATCATCAATAAGTTGAAACGTTTATTTTGAAGAAATAAAACTAACGAGACCAATGAAATTGTAAACTCTTCTAATAGCCTGCTTTTAAATCGGTATTTTAATATGTGTATGCTACTCTTTGTACGTGATACAGCACAGGAATCCTTAACTAATTTCTATAAATTTTCTTTGAAAATTTGATGTGTAAGGAAATTCACCTAGGCATGTTTATGCCACCAAACAATCTCGAGAAGAGCAAGCTGATGTCCTTGTCTTCATGCATGGGTATTTCTGTGGGTTTTAAATTCAAGACTGGCAATTTGGGTACTAACTAGAGTATAGACTGATCGGCTTAACTATCTTTCTCGCGTAAAAAAAGATTATAAAATTCAGGCTTGTTGATGAAAATAGGGTGATCAAAATTTTGGCACGATTTTGTGTAATAGTCACACATCATTAACCCAAAATTCCCCTTTTCTAACTCTTTTCTTAAAAAAAAATCCAAATGTGGATTGCTTTACATCTTAATGATTTTATGAAATAGCTTGAAATTAGATCTCTCCAGATATTAAAAGAGAGGGTCCCCAAAATTTTAAACAGTGCGACGCACTATCTATAAACTAATGATATAAAGAGGGAAAACTCGCGAAAAGTGAATCAAGATATAAATTCACGTTTGGTCACGTGATCCAACAAGAATTAAATTACGAACCCCAATTTGGGAATCGCTGAATATTAATTAGTTCCGATTTTTTTGTCGGCTGCAGGCGCGAGGATTTTTGCACAAGCAACAACCCTTTATAAATTTTTCTTAAATCCTGTAATCTACAATTAAATCATCATGTTTTATCTAGTAAAATTTATGTATTTGAAAAATTGTGTGGTTTTTTGTGATTACAATTGGTTAGTATTTTTGAAAAATATTAATAACACCTTGTTCGGCTGTTTTCTCTTCAGAAAAATTCAAATAAGTGAATAAATCGGTGTCTTTGATGGTTCAGAGGAAGAAGGTTTAAAAAAGATATTTGAACTAATATTTGCCCAATATAATATCTAATAAAAACCAGACATTGTAATATTATTCAAAATGGTGCTGGAATAAAAAAATTAAGCTAAATTCCTTGCCTCATTCCTTGAAGTTGTATTGTCTTATTGCGTTATCACAAATGAATTTTGCAATATTTTAATCCGGCGTCTAACATAAGTTAAATCTGAGAAATGTTAAAATTTTCCTCTTTTTTGATTCAGTAATGTTTGATTTTTGTTACTAGACTTTTGATTACCGAAATTCTGAAAGTGTCGAAATTCATAGATGGATGAATTGAATCCCTAAAAGAATCTCTAAGACTTCTGTTATTCGTATGGTTTATTTTATGAAGCATTAAAATTGTATTTTACTCACGACATAAATGGAATATCATACTACGAAAGTACCATTCGTAAAATAAAATATTATTTCCATTCTAAGTACCATTTTAAAATTTTGCATGACATAAAAAGTGTTTTATCTTAATTTCCATTATGTTGCCAAAACAAATATTTAAATTCGCGATTGAAATTCTTGAGCTGTCTGAACGATTCTAAACTGGAGAAGACAAAAAAAAAAAAAAAAAAAAAAAATAAACTGAAAACTTTTTCGCACTACTGTTCCAATAACTGCAAATTCTTCTACCGCTATCTCTTTCCTTTTTGGGGGAAAAAGACAATGAAGAGGCATTAGGAAGTTTTGTACCATACGTCAGCAAGATTGGGACAACTGAAATTTAGAAACAAAGGGAAACTATTACTTTTAATGCTAGAGCTCGTCTGCAGAATCTCTAAATCTCTCAGGGTGCTTGTCCAGCAGGAAACCTGAATAAAATATCACACGCCTGAAGTGAAGAATTGCAGTAGCATTATCGTTATCTCAAAAGGGAAAAAAATGACATGCAAAAGGTAATAGGATAGTTTATGTTACATTTCTATATGACATGAAAAACATTTTTAGTTTTTCTAGAAATGTTTTGCAGCACAAAATACTAAAGTTTGCATTAAATGCAAATTATACGGATCAATATAAAATTGTGATTGGAAACATCTTGTTGTGACATCAAACAAATGTTACCAGGGAACGAAAAAAAAAAAAATCTTTAAGAAACTTGTTTATCATCAAGTATATTTTTTCATTATTTCCTTAGCCATTGTTTAAATATATATGTATTCTATTTGTAAATCCCACTACTTATGTTTAATATTATTATTTGAGCCACCTAGATCACTTTCGGATAGTTTTAAAAGACAATTGACTGCGCAAATTTTTGAATGATTTATTTACCTATAAGCTTCTAGTTTAAATAAAAGCATCTGACATAACTACTCTATATCGAATGCCGCCAAAGTTAATATGGTGACTAGGCACCACTATTATTTAGTGATTTACTTTTATGGGCTCAGGTTCGACTCCAACTTGGGCCTGGTTTTCGATTTGTCTATTCCTTTGTAGGGGATACATTAGGCGCCAATTTGGCTCCCTTATAATAAAATGGCCAAAATTACGGGACTTTATCTTTCATCGTTGCTACTTCGTGTCACTTTAGTGCCTCACTAGGATCCCCATTTATTAGTTGAATTCATGTAAAACTTTATATTTTTTTCCCTTTAATTATATTGAAATAATTTGTTATACTGAAATCAAAGTTACCGAAAATGCATACCCATGTACGAATTCTTGATGATTAAAAAAACAAACAAACATAATGTTTTATGAAATAACTATCAATGAAATACTATATTAAGTATTAAAAAGAAAGTTTTGCATCCAACTTGGGAAACGCTGAGCGTAATATTTCTCTATGTAGCTGGTCCTCAATATTAATTATGTTTATATAAAACACAAAAGCAAATCATTCAAATTCAGGAATCAAAATCTAATGAAATGACTTAAAATAACTGGCACTGACAAATATTATCAACGAATAAAATTCAACAATATTAAAATGAGTAAAATAAATTTACTTACAGCAAGCGAATGAATACCAAGGTTAATCCAATTGTTTTTGTTGCATATAAATGATGATAAAAATAAAAGTCAAGGTGCATAAATGCATTTTGCATGGTTAATTCTGAGTCATGTATAATCAAGAATGAAAAATGAATAATAAAATGGGAAATTTTAGATAATTATAATTTGCCAAATACGCTTTTAGATTTTTGCAAAATTAATTTTTTAAAACCAGTTTTGTAAATAATATTTTATTGATACGTTTGTTTTCTTGAATATTTATAAGTATTGCAGATAAATTGAAATATTATTTCTAACAAACAAGCAATATTAAGGGAAAATTCCATGCCAGTTTTACGAAAATATTCTGCTTAGATTACACTGTTTAATTATGCTAGAAATATTTTGGCTACATTATAATATTAGATAAATATCTGAACATTTAACTGACTATCTCCCATATTGGAAAAATATCTCATAAAAGCTAACATCAATGATATACAAAGTTATTTACGATAACAGATACTGTATTAAAAAGTGAAATGCGTAGGTGGTTGAAAAAGTAAGTTGACAAGAGCTCTTCAGATTGCACAGATTCCCTAGTGAAGGAAATTCCATGTGTTGGCACAACAGACGAAGCACAGCAATCAAATGTCACGTGGTAGGCTACCGAGGTTTTAGTGGAACGTATTGGTACATCATCCCTACAGCCCAGATTTCGCTCCCCAGAATTTCCATCTCTTCCGGTCGATGAAGGAGCACGCACCTAGCAGGACGTCGTTTTTAAGCCAATACCGCAGTTGGCGCCGGGATTAAATGACTCAGCGACAAGAACTTAGATTTCTTCAACGTCTATTTCCATAGATGAAGCCAATGCTTTGATGACTATGGAGGTTATGTTGAAAAGTAATCTGTACTAAATACCTTCCTCTGCTTGTGCATTTTTCAGATTTCGCGAATAAAATTTATTGGTTGAAAAAATTTGTTTTACCTTATGTTTTGAGCCACCCTTTTAAATCTAACTCATAGTAAGATGTTTTATAAGAAACATCAGTTTTTTAAAAATTGTTTGAGCGTTGTGAAACGGAGCGACAAGTGGCAGCAGAAATCCATTATAAAAAGTCTAGCAATTTGTATCTCAAAACCTGTCACTTTATAAATCCCTAAGTTAATTATGCATCTCGGAATTCCATCAGTGCTTTTAACGCTGTCACAATACTCTTAACTAATATATTTCCTTCCATATCGTTACGAGAATATGTAAATGGGAAATACGCTTTCAGTGTAACGTGAGGTGCTTCAAAGTCATATGGGCCAAATGTTTTGCAAAACCTCTTCTATATTTGGAAGGGATAATTTAAAATAAGCTTTACAAGAATAGTAAAATATCAGTCCCACTGGATTTTTCTGAAAACTTGTCAGTTTACTTCTATTTCTTAGAAAACACTTCAACTGTCAATAAGACATATATATTAAAATATGTGATGATAACAATGATTTAAATTTGTTATCTTTATAATAGTCAGTTCGTATAGTTTGAGCTTGTTTACGATTTTCTGTTGAATACTTAGGAGATGGGAAAATAAAAAGACTTAAGTCTATTCCTCTTATAGACACGTGCATAAATTTCTTGCTGCGCATTTTCGGTTTTATTAAAGATTCATTTATTTTATAACCCTCTACGGCTTAGAACTAATGATAGTGAGATGATGTTTGGAAATTTTTTAAGAATGGCCGAACACTACATGCTTAATATTGAAAATTAGAAAGAAATGAACGATTAACAGACAGTTGATTTTAAAAATTAAGCCAATGTAGCCAAATATTTATATCAGTATACAGAATCATCCTTACAGTACACTTCAAAAATATTTCTTTGTTATAAAAAAAAAATAAAAATAAATTTATTTTGGCAACTAAAAATTAGGAAATATATATGAAATGTACTCTTTTTTTATACCCACAATTTTCTTACTTACTTTTAAAAACTGATGACGTCTGCTCTAAAATGCCCATGTAGTCAAAATTCTCATGAGAATCTACTGCTCCTATGCTATCTTTTCCAGATTGCTCCTTTCCCGAAAGAAGGCTTCTACTTGATAAAGTGAGCTGGCATTTCCGGGATCTGGAGAAGCATAGGAAATTTTCCGGATATTACCAGTTAGAACAAGGAAGGATTAGGCTTAGAAGAAAATGTTCTTTGTAGAGTATTACTTGTCCGATGCCATTTGAGTAGAGTGAAGTAAGACGTTAATATCATATATTTGACATCGCAGCTCTAAAATTGTTCTATGCTATGGAGGAACTTGTCAGCACTATTCACCAAAGGTCTGTTATGTACGTTATGACATTTGTAATGCATTTGCCTATAACAGCGTGCATTTTAAAAATTTGTATCAGTTGAATTATTATTTTTTAATAGTTAACATACAGTTAATAGTTCGAATTCAGTTTAAACTGTCAGTAATCTGCGTAAAATTTTATCATAAGAAAAATCCTAAGAATGTTTGGTGAGGCCATAAAATATTTGTGTTTATACTTTAAATTAGTTCTTTTTTTTCTTTTTTGAAAGGAGGAACGTAAAACATAAAGGAATTTTTTTTTTAGATTTTATAATATAAGATTCACCTTCCGAGAGAGAAAATTAAACTTTGAATTAATTGACTAATTTGCGAAACGAAATTTAGCGGAACAGCGATCGGATATGATAGTAAAAATGATTCATTTAATGTTTTTACTCTTACACTTAAAAAGTAAAATTATTAAGGAAATTTCATTTTTTTTTTTAGGCTGGCATTTGCCTAGGCTTTAAAAGGCTGGCATTTGCCTATGAGACATTCGCCACAATAAAGGCCCGAAGTACTGGCCATTTTATTATGATAATACCGTGTAGGTGGCCAACGTTATCCTCTATAAAGGAACGGACGAGTTAACATCCAAACCCAAGCAGGGAATCGAACTCAGACCCTAAGTATGATAAAATGGCCCGTTAGATCTACACCACTTGGTTCCGTCTAGAGGAAACTATTTTAAGTTTGAATTACGAAGCAATGAATTAAAAACCTGCTAAAATTGAAAAATTAAAATTTGAAGGTGTTTTCCGCTATAGATTTTATATACTTGCATATTTGTGTTTAAGCTATGATGACCATTGTACAGCAGGAATGAGAGATGTTTTCGAAAAGTAAAGATTTGTACAGTTTGATTAATTTTTATAAACAAATCTAGAACAATAAAATTTAAACTTTTTTCGTCATGTTGCCATCGAATTTCAAACTTTCGTTTAAAGTACTTTGCAGGCAAATCAATCTCTTTGTAGTAAAAAATTTAAAAGGAAAATAACAAAAAAATACTTAAACGTAAGTCAAATTGTTGAATAAATCTTTTTAATCTTAATTTTAATGTTTTAAAAAATAGTTTGATCTACCGTTCACTTACTCTTTAATGATTTTAGTGGACTGAGGCATAACGGGCTCTATTAAATTCAACTTTAAAATCCTGCTTAGTTTGCGTAAGCATTCATGCGTTGTCAAAATTCCGTGTTGAAGTATTTCTTCTCATTTATTATTTTGACTTACTAATTTTAGCCACTTCATTTTAAATATCCTGCTTAGGATGCGGAATTGAAAATGAAATCCTGCGAATATGAAACTTTTATTCCACGAATAAAATTCCTTCCAGAAATAAATTTCTCTTCCAGCTCTTGCTTTTCAATGATTTGCAATTCGAATATGCATACCCAGGCTCGCCTACTCTAGACACGTAAACACCTAAAATTAATTTCGTGCTTTCTATAAGTAATTGAAAAATTCTGTTTCCTTGCATCATTCTTAATTTAAATCCTTCAAATGCATTTCCTCTGTCACTGAGTTTTCCGTAACCTAGCACTACTGCTGCAGACGAAACTTAGAGCATTAACATACCCGTCTGCCTACGTTTGATGCATTATTCAAGAATGCAGTTTTCTTTTTAGTTTTTCCTCTCTTTTTAAGCAAAAGCTGTTTCCAAATGTTCGTAGTAAAATATTAAAATGTAATGCAGACTGGAACATATGAGAAACGAAATTAAAAGTGAAAAGGGAAATGAAAATCTAATCAGAAGAATAGTTCTCGTGTTTTAGCAGCCTGATAGCAAAAACTGTAACTATTAGCGGGATAGATTATAAATGGAAGTAGCTTATCATCATTTATGTAGACAGTAAGTAATAAATATTCTTCTTTCTACGACGCAACGTTCTTTCCGTGAATAGTCTTTTTTCCCCTACTTTATAAAAGTATAATATAAAAAGTAATCACATGCATGTAGTTTTACTTTTCGAGACTACCTTTTTATTTTAAGAACGCTTAATATCATCTACCGTCTCCATGGACAGATTTTATAGTGTATGAAAATATAATTTTAAGAATTTTCTTCTGGGTTTGTCCAATATTTCAGGTCATAATAGCCTGAAAGGATTATTTCTTATATATATATATATACATGGTATTCATTATTAAAAGTTTCCATATTCAGAAGGCTCTACCGCAAAAACTACTCGCTACACTCTTGTTAAACTTGCAGGAAACTTGAATAAGACATTGAGGGAGAGATTTGCAAAAACAAAAAACTGTCTTAAAAATATTACAAGGTAGTGTGATGCATCCGTTTCAGAACATGTTCATTGTTTTCTACGCATGAGAATGTTTATTGTCTATTTAATTCGCACCAAAATGTTGTGAGACGCCACTGTTGGTGACTTTTTGAACTATTTTTTTCAAGACACTCTCTCTTAAATTGTCTTATCAAGATTTACCGAAAATTTGGTAGCATTCTGCTATGCAACGCTCTGAATAGGGAAACTTAATTATGTGGAGTTGTAAAAAAATTTAAAAATTACGTGAACTTTTATTTAACCAGTTCTTCTGGGTCATATTTCTTTCTTCTCTTTTTTTTCGAAAATGTATGATTAACTCGCAACATGTGCGTGTGTATGTACGCATGTGTGTTTGGCATGTTTTAAAAATTAATTAAACGTACCTCTACATTGCTTTGTTTGTTTTTAAATTGAAAAAAAGTAACAACTAAACCTCGTTATTTTTCAAGAAGAAATCATGAAATGAAAGCTAGACAAAATTAGAAAAAAAAAAAAAACATTCCTATAAATTCCTTACCGCGCAAATTTATTTATTTGAGAAAAGCAAATTTGGAGCAGAGTGTTTGCAAAGTGTCGACAAATAACATGCACTTATTGTTAAAACGGAAGCCATTAAAACTTTATCACCTGAAAAACTGATAAGTTAATAACCATGTGAATTATTTTTCGAAAAAAAAATAGAAACAAAAAAGAAATAAAAATATTTTTAACTCTGTCAAATATATGCGTGTATGAAGACGCTAATGATTTAGCCGTACTAAAAGGAATGTTGCTGAAGGAATAAAATCTGGTTGTTACAGAGAGGTGTTGAAAATGTAAAATAAATGCGTTAGTATGGAATGTGCATTAACAACAAGAAAGAAAAATCATGCTACATGCACCTATGTCATTTTCCAACTTAGATTTTATGATATAAACCACAATGTAACGAATATGTCATAAACTGACCACTTTTTTCGTCACACAGACACGATGGCAGATATTCCTTTGCTTGGCCAGACCATCACTGCCTTTTATAACTGCGGGGCATTGAAAAACTCATGACATGAACAACGCGGGCAAAAATATAGACTTTGCTGTCACCTATTCACGACTAATGGAGTAACAGTTTAAAGAAACTACACAAAGTGTTTTTTTAATCTCCGCCTCTAAAGCCTAATGTATGAGAGTTGCTTTAGACTTTAAAGGCTTATCCTTATAAATAAAAATGAAATTCTGTTTGTTTGTTTGTTTGTTTGTTTGTTTGTTTGTTTGTTTGTGGATTTGATTCGTATACAAATCCACAAAAATGGACCTATCAGCGTGAAATTGGGCACAGATGTGTAAAATAATATAGAATAAAAGATAGTCCACTTCAAAACTTTGAAAGTCCACCCGTTCCCGGAATTTAAGAGATTTTTTATGCTCTTCACGCAAAAAGCTTTCCGTAATTGTAACCCCTGTAGTCAAAAAAGTGTGAAATAAGAATCGTGGTTGCCATGTGTGGCGATTTTGCCGAATAAAATGTTTTAAATTCTCAAAGTAAAAATAAAGAATAAAAATGATTTTTTTTTTGTTAGTTTATATTCGTAATGTTATTTTTTTTAAATTATAATATCGTGTGCATGGGAAATCGGAGCAGGAATGAAATGTTTTATACGCAAAACAATAAGAATTGAAGATTTCCGAGTCTAATATGTTAAAATTTTTTAGTTTGGCGAAAAAATAAAATGGCTCAAATGCCGATAATGTGAGTTCTAGCGGTTTACACTGTTTCCGGCTTGGCGCAATTTACTGAGAGCTTAAGGAAACGGATTTTTGAAAACAAGTGCAAAGGTTTTATTAGAATACAGCGTTAAATTTTAATGATCCGTGCGGAAATAATGCAGTTATTAAGGGATTTAAAGCGATCTATCTTCAGCATTCTCGCCAATTGAGTGCATTGATTTTAGTTGGGGGAAATCCGCCAAATTTCAGAAAATTGAAATCTTCGCATTTAGTACATCGAGGTAACGATGAATGAAACATGTTATAGTTGATAATTTAAAAAATGAGGCTGTATTAAGGGATTCCACTTTTCAAAAAAATGCCTGGCGGTCGAACCATTTCCCATTTTGATTGCTGCTAAGTCAATGCTTCGAATGATTCCCTGAAAAAACTCTTGCAAAATGGCGTATGTTGGCACTTTGGTGAGGCTTAGATTTGAAACTGGATTTTATTTGAGACTGGTATTTATATTAATAAAACAATGTGTGTAAACTGTTTGTTTGTCTGTGTCTCGCGTAGCTCGCAAACGGGTGATCGTAGACCTACCAAATTTTGAACGGAAGTTCTCCATGACAGGTCCCGACACACCTCGAAGCGATTTTTTCAAAATTCGAACTATTTTAGGAAATATCGATAAAAACGTATCGCAAAAGGCTAATTTTTGCTTTCCGCCATTTCGTAATTGTAACCCCACAGTGCATTAAGCGACAATTAAGCTTATATAGGTTGCCACATTCGGCAGTTCATTAAATGATTCAGACTCTTGAAGTAAAATTAAAAGAATAACGATTTTTTTTCTTTGACTAGATTATTTGTAAGGTTGTTTTTAAATTAAAATATCGTGTGCATGTGAAATCAGAGCGGGAATGAAATGATTTATACTCAAAAGAAAAATAGAATTTGGAAATTTTCCGAAAATAAATGTGCAACTTTTTAATTGGGCGAAAAATAAAAGGGGTTGATGTCCGATTTTGTGGAGGATTCTAACGCTTGGCGCTGTTTATCGTAATTTAATCGTCTGCTATTTGGGTTATGAATACACCTGCGTATAAGTTTTTGAAATTTTCATTCAGTTGGAATTGTGCATTTTTCTGAGCAGCTTTTCTGCATCTATTTCTAATATATTACATCCAGAAAAAAGGATGTTAGAAATATCAATTTTAATTTTGTTTAATCACACTCATGAATAATGATACACTTTCCAACCATATAAAAGAAGGAACGAAAATAGGGAAGACCCATGGATTATAACTCTTTTTATATATAGCACTTTAGTGCGTATTTAAAATCTGAAAGTGTGTCAGATTTTCTATGATTCTAGCGCTTGGAGCAATTTAATGAGAGGGTATTTTTAAAAACAAGCGTAGGTAATCTTATAAATAAAAATCAAATTCTGTTTGTCAATTTGTTGATTTGGGTAGTATACAATTCCACAAAAATGGACCTGTCAGCCTGAAATTTTACACAGATATATGTAAAATAATATAGAATAAATGATAGTCCACTTTAAAACTTTGAAAGTCCATCCTTTCCCAGAATTTAAGAGATTTTTTATGTTCTACACGCAGAAAGCTTTATGTAATTGTAACCCCTGTAGTGAAAAAAGTGTGTGAAATAAGCATTTTGGTTGCCATGTGTGGCGATTTTGCCGAATAAAATGTTTTAAATTCTTAAAGTGAAAAGAAAAGAATAATAATGATTTTTTTAGTTTATATTTGTAAGGTTATTTTTTTAATTATAATATCGTGTGCGCATAAGAAATGAGAGCAGGAATGAAATGTTTTATACGCCAAACAATGAGGATCGAAGATTTCCGAGACTAATATGTAAATTTTTTTAGTTTGGCGAAAAATAAAATGGCTGATAGGCCGATTTTTAGAAAGTGAGTTCTAGCGGTTTGCACAGTTTTAGGCTTTTGGGCACAATTTACTGAGAGCTTAAGGGAATAGCATTTTTGAAAACAAGTGTATAGGTTTTCTTAGACTACAGCATTAAATTTTAACTATCCGTGCAGAAATAATGCAGTTATTAGGGCATTTCAAGCGATGTAGCTTCAGAATTCTCGCCAATTGAGTACATTGATTTAACTTGGGGGAAATCCGCCAAATTTCAGAAAATTGAAATCTTCGCATTTAGTACATCGAGGTAACGATGAATAAAACATGTTATAGTTGGTAATTTAAAAAATGAGGCTGTATTAAGGGATTCCACTTTTCAAAAAAATGCCTGGCGGTCGAACCATTTCCCATTTTGATTGCTGCTAAGTCAATGCTTCGAATGATTCCCTGAAAAAACTCTTGCAAAATGGCGTATGCTGGCACTTTGGCGAGGCTTAGATTTGAAACTGGATTTTACTTGAGACTGGTATATATAATAAGACTGGTTATAGATAAAAATGAATGTTGGTATGTGTGTAGGAGGTTGAAAAACTCAGCACCGTTTCACCGATCACCATGAAATTTGGTTCACCTAAGTCTTTTATCATGGAGAAGGTTTTTATGCTATCCGTTTTCCTCTAACTTGCCACTAGCTGGCGCATCAGAACGTCAAATTCTATTCCGTTTAGCCATTTGCTATGCGAATATCGTCCAACCAATTTCTATGAAATTTGGTACAGGCGGATATTAGAACACGGAGAATATTTTTCACTATCCATTTGCTGTAACTTACCGCTAAATAGCGCTGCAACGCATCAACTTCTATACCGTTCGACCGATCGGCATAAAATTTTTTATACTTACACATTTGAGCACGAAGAATATATTCTAACTGTGTTACTTTTGATGTTACTCAACACTAGGTGGCACTGCAATGCATTATTATTTTAACTCGCCACTAGATGACGCTGCAGCAGGCCAAATTTTTGACCATTCAAACGGTGGCTATGAAAATCAGTACTCATAGCTATTTGAACAATGAGAATATTTTGGCGTTATCCATTTTCCTATAACTCGCCACATGACGGCGCTGTAGCAAATCATTACTTTAATTAACCACTAGATGGCCCTGCAGTGTATCACTTCTTGACTGTGCGAATGATCGCCATGGAAATAGGTATACATAGATATTTGAACACGGGGAAGAGTTTGGCACGATCCACTTTCCTATAACTTGACACTAGATGTCGCGTCAACACATGAACTTCAGGACTATTCAGCCGATCGTCATGAAAATTCGTATGCATCGATATCTGAATGCGAAGAATATTGTCGCCGTATCCGTTTTGCTAAAACTCGCCACTAGATTGCGCTACGCCGCATCGCCTTCTGCACCATAAAAACGATTGCCTTGAAATTCAGTATACATGATTATTGAACACAATATAACGCGATATCCATTTTGCTATATCTCTTTATTACAATAAATAGTAATCACAACAAATATTAATGTCAAAAAGTCCATTCATTCCCGTGCGAAGAACGGGTACTTCAGCTAGTTTCCTATATAAAAAGAGATGAGGACATAATTTTTGACTGTTAAATGTTGATACTTGTTTAGCTGTTCCTTATAAAGGTGTAATTCGAATAATTGTAACAAGTAATGATGTGAATCATTCTTGAACAATTCTTTCTCCAGGTGTTAAAGCTGATGCTGTACCAGATTTCCTTATGCGAAAGTCTTATAAATGTTACACGCTCTATTTTCGAGAAGAGATTAAAAAATAAAAATAATTCAATATAGAATTCTAATACAGAAAACATAAAACAGATTTCCTGTTCCCATAATATTTCGGGTGCATGTACTATAATTCTACGATAAAATTCCAGTTTTCAAAGACAATGTGCTTTTATTAAAACTAGTTGAAATGCCAAGTGTTTCATGTGCCATATCGTACCGTTTGGAAAAAAAAATACTGACGAAAATGGTCAACAGAATATTTAAAAGGAAAAAATAGCTCTCTATAACTTCACGTGATTACTTTTCCAAAACAAACATTAGTTGGTTTCATAGTAACGCCATCTGCGTTTACCATTTACAACCAATTTATTTGCGAGCAGACGTTCTGAAGAGGGCAGTTTAGTTTTTTTCATGCAACTTTACGGAACTTTTCTTAAAATTTGAATTTTTTTTAACCGATTACATATATATAGACTGTATAAATTTTCTGTTCTTTAATCCCGATTATAATGGCTTCTAAGACGTGAATAATACATAATTTATTAAAAGTGTTTCTGAAAACTTCCGTGTATTTGCATGCTAATTATATCTATTTAACGCTTCCTGCCTTCCCTTTAAAAATGATATTTTTTGTACTATAGGAAGCAAAGTTGAAAATTACATATAACACTTTAATTTCTCACTGAGATATATCCTTTGAGAGCATGCTAGATAATTATTTGAAAGGTTAAAATAATGAATGCACCCTAAAGTTTTATAATTTTGCTGTTGCTTTGAAAACTCTTCGCGTATAAATATGCTAAAAATTGAAACAGTTAAAAAATTAAAAACAATAAATAGTTTTGAATCGTCACAAAGCGAGTATAAAAGAGTATTTTGTGTTTTATTTCTAATGACCTGGCCAGCTGGCGACTTTAGGCTTGACTTCTACGAAGACCGGTGGTGTTGGTCATTTCACTATGAATGCAGTAGGTAGGCCAACGTTGCCCCTTTTATGTAGTCTTTTAATTCTGAACCAACTCCGCCTCACTATGTCACTGAAAATGGTTGACGGCTGAAGTGTGAAGGTCCCAGATTCGGGTCCTACGGCGCGGCTGTCGATCCAACGGTCTGGAGTTTGGTAGGTTTTCTCTTACGTGTAACGTGCGTGTCTCCTACGATGTAACGGGAATACGCCTTAGAACCCCTTAGAAAGTCCTCATATCAAGGCACCTCCCGTCGTTGGCAGATCGCCCTAGCGTTGCGTTGCCATAATCTAACTAACAAACAAATAATTCTGGACCAACTGCAGATAGGGGAACGAGCACCTAGATTGACAACACCAGTGGTATCGTTTGAACATCATTGGAGCTATGATAGATATTATGTGCACTATTTCCTCTTAGTATACACGAAGCACAGAAGGTTCAGTCGCGAGAGATGCTCACCCTCCCAAACACTAGCCAAAGCGAGTGCTGCTTCATTTTCGGTTTCCTTATGGGAACGGAGTAAAATAGGAAATAAAATATAATTTTAAAGTTTATTAAAAAAATTTTTAGAACATGAATTAAAAGCACTTATCTATTTAAATATTTAAAAAAAAACTTCGTTCCATGAAATAAGATGTTTAAAATGAAATATTCCGTTTTTCGATAATTCTATATTTTATAAAATGCAGATTCCATTTTCTTGATCAAAAACAGTTAGATGTCTTTCGCTTACGATGCAGAAAGAAATGTTCCACAGTTTTATTGAAGTAAGTGAAAAGTTATTATTCATTATTAAGTTCAATATCAATATCCTCCATTAGAAGAGTTCTTGGATCATTAATCATAAAATTCTTTCTAAAAATACTCAGATCAATTATCTTTACTTTCAGAGTCCATTTAAGCTTTTGCACCCCGTTTTCACTTAAAACAAATGTTTTAAGTTGTCAGAAACTCTAAACTTTGTGTAATAAATGACTGCAAAATTTTAAATTTTATTTACGGCGGGCATGTGAAAGAAATCAGAAAAATAGAATTTCCCAACTGAACTATTCAAAATCATTAGAAATATAACCAGCAGGATAGAATTTCGATATTTTTCCCGAAATTTTTCTTTAGAAAAAAAAAGGCAAATTTCTTTTGAGATCGGAAATTCGATGTTCTCATCGAAAAATCTGTTGTTTTAATCGAAATTTTTACATTTCAACTAAGAGTAATTACATTTTCATGAGACACTCTCAGTTGTATAAGGGCATCATTTTAAGTCTCGTAGCCTTTTTGTTTGCTCTTTTTGTAAGTTTTCAGATTCTAGTCCAAATATACAGGGTAGCTCATTAGTCGGTGTACATCCGGGAAGAGAAGATTATAGAAGACAAATCGGAATCTAGGGTCGGTAAGCTTCGGTAAGGCAGAACGGTAGAAGCCTTGAAATGCTCGTCTTAAAAGCTAATAAATTTTGATCTTACTTTAGAGAGTGCCTTTCTCCATAAGTGAAATGAAAAAGTTTTTCTAAACTCTTGATTTTTGTCAATTTATTTCAGCGGAAGCACATATATTTTTCACAAACCACGGTGAGAAAATTCAATACAGCACCTCTTAAAGGGTATTTATTAGAAGAAGAAGTGTTTCTAATAGCCGTAGTAAACCAACCTGTACTACATTGAGAAAAAAATCTGAAATATAGCAAAGGTTTAGTTTTAATTTTCATATGAGATAAGTATACTGTTTCATTCCCCAGTAAGTGTTCTCTGTTATTCTGTACAGGGTGCTCCAAAAAGAGTGTAACATGGTATAATTCTTTATCCATTAAAGATGAGTGGGCAGTGTAAATTGAAAAAGAAAAATAAAGTAGTTCTAAACAAAGTAGGAAAAATACTACGCCAAAAAAATCCTCTGGTTAATTTAAAAGGGTCACGCTTTTTAAAATTAGTTTACGTTTCGTAGAAAAAAAAAATCCCAGTTAGCAAAATGTGTCACATAGACTTAAGAGGTGAAGTTTGAGAATTATATGTTACATTTGAGGGTTATTATTACATTGACAAAATTTGTTATTTGCAAAATTTGAGAATAATATCTTAAAATGTGTCAGAGATATGAAGCTAAATATATGCTGACTTGAACCACTATTCAATGGCTCTCGAAGGGAAAAAATCACGTGTGATGATCTTATTTCAGGAGTTGTACAGAAAGTGAAAAAGGAATTATTTTTTTGCGTTCTAATAATAAACGCTTAGATTGAAATTCATGCATTCCCTCTGACTATCTTTGCTTAAAGACATCTCCGACGTTTCATAATGAAAAGCTTAAATTTGAGACATCACCTTATTAGTTAGGTGGCACATGTTACTAACTGGGATGTTTTTGTGGCCAAGTCGATAGCATACTTTTAGGGCTGCAAAAAATTTTAGGACTCATTTTCCCTTGAAAATATTTTTGAACTACTGTGTAAATTAATATTTAAATGTTTATCATACGGTAACTATTAAAAATTACTTTTATGAACGTTTGACCTTCACTGTGTGTAGCGATTTTTTATATTACTCCATCTGCATGAACTCAATTACTTATTATGCTCACATTAAACACTCTTATCTATACAGCAATTATATAAGCATAGTTGTACATATCTGACAAACTACGAAACTTAAAAAAAATATTCTCATTGCAGTAGATTAAATTTCCTGTAATATTCAGTTCCAGAATTTTCTCTCCGAAAAAAAGCTCATTAATTACGCTTCCGGCAACGAAATGATTATGAAGATAGAGATAGATATGGGATCGGAATTCTTTAGTCAGACAAAAAGCTTTATAATTTATTACGTTGCGTCTAACTTATTATCCTATATATGTGAAAATAATTTTGTAGTATAAAGGGTTTGCATTTGAATTGTAAATGAGTAAAATAATAAAACGTTATCTAATGAATCGCCGAAAAGCATAATTAGTATAAATGTTTTTCTCCTTTTAGTTTTTACTCTGTAAAATTGAAATATGTTAAAGGAAATGGAACAAAAGAAAACGGAAGTGAGTGTTTTTGCTGCTTATTTTCTCGAAAATATATGAAATATTATGTATTCTTGAGCTCAAAGACGTAAGGAAATTGCAATTTATAAAGGCGTTTTGGATAATAGAGGCATGATCTTTTAATATATGAATTAAATACTTCATAAATGAATGTTAAAATTATATCCTGTACGAGGTCCTTAATAGTACATTATTTTCCATTTGAACGAGTAGTGACCACGCATTCCTGTGACATTAAAGTTAGAAACAGTTGATGTCATAACGATGTGTCGTCACCTGACGGCCCCTGTATTTGCCCATGGGGACTTAGAATTGTAACCGTACAATATAATCACAATTGCTGCAGCGGTTGCAGTTATAATTCAGTCGTGACGTCCGCAATCATCGATGTGACTACGATTCGCTGTCACAGTGTAGTGTCGAACCAATTGCAACTGCAATATGATCACGAATGATAGTCGCAATGTGACCATGCAGTAAAGTCACAGTAAGAGGTCTACGACGGAAAAAAAAGCGCTGCGGTTCGCCGCTGGGTGGGGGAAATACTTAAAAATGATAAGCTATAGCTACAACAGCTACTGGAAACCATCACGTCACATTTTTTTAATTATTAAACGCAAATTTTAATTTAAAACGCCTGAAGCTTTTGAATATCAATCAAATGAAGTACGATAAAAGTTGCAGTTAAAATGAATTCTGAGATATACTAAAAATAAATATAGCTTTCGTAATAATACCACTGCGCTATTTTAACGGAAAATTCTGCTGAAGATAATATTCAACTTTGTTACACTCTAAAATTTGAGATTTTCCTTAGTAAAATGATAGGATACGTCAAAAAGCTGATTTTGAGAATGAAGGTTTAGATATATGTTCATCAATCAGTATCTTGCCCACTTACGGATGCAATGCAACTGGATCGTGCCCACTTACGGATGCAATGCAACTGGGCGGCAACATTGATGATAGGACAGAAAGAAGCAAATAGCAATGTCCAATTTACATGCATAAATGCTGTTTAATAATTTCGATGGAATATCAATATTATTAATATTTTAACATTTTAGTTGCATCCACGCTAGAGTTAAATATTTATTTCTTGGTGGTCGATAGTACATATCAAAATTTGATTCTATAGTGTAAAGGCACTTATTTTCGTAAGCCGTAATTTTCACTAAAATGAAGATCTCGGTGATTTCTCGAACTGAAAATTTCTAAGAAAGTCAAGTTGTAAGACAGAAAGTTGTCAATAAAGAGTTTGTAACTGTGCAAATAATCATTAAATTTTAATAAGAGAAACATTTCTGATTCTTTATTATTATTTGAAGCAAAAAAAAAAAGTATATCGCTAAAATTCAATTTTCGCGATTACGACGAGCTCTCGAAAATAAATGCTTTTACGGTATCCTAACTATAATATGTTTAAAAATAAAGAAAAATAACTCAAACTTTTCCCTACTGAAACATGGCGTTTGTAATTAAACGTGGCATTACTTTACACAAAGTAATTTACAATTTCATTCACATCATATTGTGTAATGTTTTGTATTCTTACAAAAATACATTTCATGCAGTTAAAGAAAGTCTATAATTCAAAATGAGAAACTTCGAGTTATAGCAATACAAGAAACACAGATGTGCCCTATCAATGCACTTGCATTTTTGATTGGGGGCTAGAGAGACAGAGTGCTACCCAAAAATAAATAAATAAAATAATAAAATAAAATATGTAGATCTTCCAAGTACGAAGTCTTGGTCACAGCAAAGAACTTTTATATGCCAATGTTCCTATCTTATAAAACTTAAATTGTGCCTCATGAACATATCAGAAAAACACTCTGTAAAGGTGTAAAAATATTCAATTATTTAAGGAATGAAATATGATTTCTTTTAGACTTCAAAAGTGAACATTTTGAATAAATGTTCACTTCATTTAGCTGAAAAATTTCACCTTCTACCCCACAAAGAATTGAACAGTTACCTGTTTACAAGCCTGGATGTCTTGTGTAAAAGAAACGGCATTAAAAAGACGTCGTGCTACTTTCAAAGTTCCTTCTCAAACACTTTTCATGCTTTGTACTGCTTTGAAAGAGCAATATTTAGCACTTTCATCTGACTTCATGGACAGTATAATTGACAGTATCATATGTGATGTATAGCTTCTAAATCCGGGTAATCATACTCCATATTAAAGATACTTTTCCGACACCAAACTGACTCGTTCACTTTGTTTCCTATAGATGTGAAAATTTCTAAAATACCATAACTGTCAGGCATTTTATTTTCCCGTTATTTTAAATCTTATTAAGTGTGGTTAAAGTACTTTAGTTTAATTAAATTCGTATTAAATCTTAGAGTAATCGCAATTTTTGCGATCTTCCCTAATTTTTGAAAACCAGTATACTGATGCTTTTTTTTTCCCAAATAGATCTTTTTCATTTAAAGATTCTTAGAGAAATTGAAATTAAAATCCTTCCAAATTATTGTCTGCAGTTTTAATTTAAAGCTACTTCACTTGGATGGTTAGCTTATCCTTTTACATAATTCATAATTTTCATTAATGGTTTTACTTTTCTTATTATTATAACGCAAACTTTAATTTAAAAAGCCTAAAGTTTTTGAATTTCAAATGAAGAAACAAGCTTCAAAGGATTAAGCAATTTTTCAGATTAATTATTGTTTCAAATTAATGCTTCAAGAGCAGTTGCAAACAAAAGTCTAAAATTAATGATCAGGATTAGAAAATGAAAAGCACTTACTCCTGAATGGAAAATAGGAAAATTTTTCCTACTTTATTCTGTACTCGAAAAAGTTAAAGGAATCTGCATGTATTGATAAAAGGATTTGCTTTTGGAATCCATTACTGAATATCTCTGATTCTGCTCGTTTACATTTTCCAGGAAAGTTTTTGAAAAAAGAAGTAAAATTTGTTTGGCCTTCGAAAATGAAGAAAAGAAAATTAGAAATTCGAGTGACTGAATAAAATAAGAAATATATTTATTTTTAGAGGTTTCTTTGTGAACTATATTACTAATGTAAAATTTCGAGTATGATTTCAATCTCAAAGCATGATTTATTATTTTGTTAGTTAGTACTACTATACGTCACACGCCATAAATTTCTTTTACAATTTTTATTAGCTATTCTAAAAATCAGCTAATTTTACGTTGTAAATTTCATATTCTTTTTGTATGGACAAAGATTTTGTAGTAAAAAAAAATATGTTAATTTTTATGTAAGGAAAAAAAAGAAAATCTAGTGTTGACTAACTTTCAAAAGTTTTAATCTCTAACTAGAATTTACCAAATATACAGCTATTTACCGTTTATTTGACTGTAGAAATGATTTAGTCAGTTTAGTTTTTTCCATAAAATAGAGACACTATGCATCATTCACCCTTAAACAATTTTTTATACATTTGGGACAGACTCATCGTCTGTATTCAAAATACCTACTGCATACCTCTACATTCATCATCGCAAAATTTGAAGTTTGTCATTAATTTCTCTAATTATTTAATATCATTTATTACCTTTTTTAAGTTCTACACCTTACAAATTACACTTTATGCTGCTTTTCAAATCACACTTTCTTTTATTTAAAAAGAAAAGACATTTTTTTTGTCAGTTTTTATTTTTACACAATAACGTTTTCCACTTTCAGTGTGGAATTCGTCAGTAGTTAGGTGAAATTTTCCGCATTACTTTCATATAGAAAATGAATGTTGCCATTTTGACTTTATTTGAATGAAAATAAGCTGTCCGACAGTTTGCGCGTAGACATGTTTCTATCTCTAATATGGTTGCTTTACTTCAGGATTTCTTACATAGTTTTAACGTGACTAGGTTGTCATCTTAGATTTTATTCTTTTCGTGAACCGTCTATCTCAATGGTCTAATGTGGACCTTAAAAGTTCGAGAACAGCGGTGTATTCTCATATATTGGTTTACCGAAAAGTAATGTTCTTCCTTATTAATTAATTCAAACAAATAACATTTAACAGAAAGGAAAGATTCATGTTTCTTACAGTTTGAAAAGCAAGCATTTCAACAAAAACTTTTTTTTTTTCTTTCAATAGAGATATATTAAAGAGAGGAGGGTAGCCGTCCGTCTCCTTACAGGACACATTTCGAAATGCCCCGAAATTGATTTTTAGGCATTACATTGTACATTAACAATTTTTGGACCTTTCTTTCTATCTTCCGAGTTGCGGCTTTAAAAAAAGACGTTTAGGTCACCATTCCACCAAGTATTACTAATTTTGAAAAAACGGAGAACCTACGTTACAAACCTCCCAAAGATGCCTAATTTCGTATAATTAGCTTCTGAACTTTTGGCTATAGAGAAATATTTACATACCCGAAACAACTTTTTCCCTGCCCCCTAACATTAGCACTCCTATCTTTGCTCCAACCCTACTGTCCTTCCATCGACACTGCAAAAAAGAACCATGCTAGATCACATCATAACGGGTGAGTAAATTCTTTTCCTATTTTGTCAAATAATTTATATTATGCAGCAAAGAAGGGTTGCATTTTTTTTCATGTCAATTTGTTTACTCGTACAAAGAGGAAAGTTATTTTTGCACACTAAAATCAAATTGGAAATTTAAACATGATTAAATTCAACCTAATGCTCTTTCCTATAAAATATGAATTATTTTAGTAAAATTCTAAATTTATGCCAGAAACGTGTGATATTAAGGAACAGAAAAATGTATGCCGAATATCTTCTCTTGAAGATGAAAAGCGACCTTTATTGTGAAAAAAGAGAAAAATATATACTAACTGCTAAATAGAAAAAGAAACTAATTCCCCTTCGCTTTGATGAATTGACGATGAAGGAATAACAGCTAGCTGCTATTTCTTTTGATTTGAAGCTAATGATAAAAGAGTTTTGTCTTTTACTGCAATCGGTCACCAGTTCATTTTCGAATTTCTTCTTTGAGGAAAATAAGAAACATTAAACTGCCTCTAAAAATAAACAACAAAAAATGTTTTAATTTAAACGCTCTCTGCATATTGGCATAAAAATAAAACTAGGTCTTGAAATTACTTTGTGATGTAAGCCTGTCATATAAGTTCAACCTTAAAGAAAGATAATTTGAAATTCGAACATACGAGTTACAAAATTGCGTTTCTTGAAAAGGAGCTCTAGCTGTACGTCTTGTCACATAAAGACTGATCAATTTGATGAGGTAAATTTTTATGTATTATACACAGGCGGATGAAAACATAAAAATATTTAATTCAACAATGATTAATGCATGATTATCGGAAATTTTTACCCAAATTAATAAGAATGGAGGTATGTTACGCGGCTGCTATATTATTTAAGTTCTACGACAAAATATATATTAAAAATTTTATTAATTCTGATTTTTGAAATATGTGGGTATGGAATAAATCAGTAGAATATATTTGAGTGCGTAGTTAGAGTTTTAATTTTGTCTTAAAATGTGGGCAATATTCTTATAATCACGTAAAGTTGTTTTTTTATATACCAGCCATAAGTTTTCCGACTATTTTTACAGTCTATGTGATTGAGACTCATTGTGAAACTCATCCTCTTGCATTTGTCCAATCCTCATCTTGAGTTCCTTCTTAGGCATTTCTCCGATTGCAGAATAAAACATTTAATAAAGATGTAATAATTTAGAATACGGAAAACTTATTGTTTGTTTATTTCGTGTAATGGCAAACCTACACGAAGGGCATATGCCAGAGGCTGAGTGTCTTGGTCGGAGGACTTAAGCATCTAGATGGGTTACTCCATCCAGATACCATTCTGATCAAAACGCTTAAATCATATAAAATAAAAAATGTATATACAACAAAGAAAGCAGAACGAATTCGGGGGTTAGGTGTTTCACCCAAAATGTTCTGTAGTTTACTCAGTAAGAAATGCTTGTAATTTTGCCTTTCATATTGCCGTAAAATAATGCAGGGATAGTGCTGCAGCTTCGGAGTACAGCACTGTGGGTTGCAAATTCACTCACGAAATAACGTAATGATGTTGATAAGACTTTTACAACAAATTGACACAGTCTTTATATTACAACATGTTGTCGCTATGCTTATGCTTACACACGCGTTGTGCAGTAATCTAGGTAAATACAGTCAACTCCGGATATAGTGAACTTTTGGCTGTAGTGAACGCAAAACATTAGTCCCGTTTCACATACATTATCTCTGTTCACCACAGGGACACTTCGGTTTTAGTGAACTTCGGATATAGGGGACGTAATTTGATGGCCCCACAGGTTCTCTATAACCGAAGGTGACTGTATTTTTTTTTCATTTTAGGATAAGAGCAATTGAAATATGACTGTTAAAAGTTATTAAAAACGGTACAAGAAGTTAAAATGTACGTATGGTGAGGTTAGCATTAGCATTTGAATTACACTACATGGTACTGACGTGTTTAAATAGGACGACACATCGAAATCGGGAGCTCTCTGCCAATTGAACTGCCTCAGGTATGTCACGATATCGTACCCGTCCCCTTTTCTGCTCTTCTCTCCTCTCAGCATCTGTATTAGTCGTAATTAAAACAGGAGTTCAGCAGAAGAACAGACAAAATGCATCTGTAATTAGGCATTGTAGCAATCACCTATTCGGATGGCATTGTTTTTTACATAGATCTTTATGCCAGAGTATACATTAGGAATATAATGGACACTTGAAAATAGTTAAATTGATCAGCCAGCAATTTAAATAAATTCTATCCATTAAGGAAATGTATCTGTAAAAATAAAAATTAGTATGCTGTTCGGGGATTTAGATTTAATATAGTGTTACAGAAATTTGTAACACTAGACACTTTTCAGAAAACTTAAGATAATAAGTTTTCTGAAAATGCATCGTTAATTTATTTTTAATTTACTTGTATGAATTACTAGAAGAGAAGATGTATAGTCTGGACTAATCGAATAAATAAATATATGAATGTACGTATATAGGGTGCCTCCAAAATAGGTCTATTGACTTTTATATCTTAAAATACTGATCATAGACATACGCAATACGTTTCGAAGTTGCGTAAAAACGGAACAGAAATTTAGGATCGTTTGATATTATTTTTCTGGAGATTAAATCTAAATGAATGCAAAATTTAAACTTTTATGCATCCTCCATAGAAAAAAAAACTAATTAGTAAAATGTGTCTTATAGATGAATTCGGTGATTCACAGAATTCGGTAATTCACAGAATTTCAGCATTTCATCAAGAAATTATCTTATGAAAATAAATAACATGCATATATTTCTGCAAAGTACATCTCTACATGCATTTGACTGGTGGTACAGGTACTTTTCTTGCATATATATGTAAGAAAATACGAAAAAGTAAGAACCATTTTCAATTATTATGGATTTCTTTAATTCATGATTTTATTATATGAAGACAGTAGGCTACAAGTGTATATATTCAATACATTTACTCTATAGTTACTTATCATTCATATGGTTTAAACTAGCGAACACTAAGCTTAAATAAATGACAACATAGCACTAGTGCCAAGAGGTTTAAACTAGTCTCGTATAGTTTTCAAACTTAAAATAAGAGGTTTATTTGAAGAAATAGGCTTATTTACCCAATAAAATATTGATTTTATGGGCGATAAATACATTTAAATATTTCATTTTCAATTTACATCCTTTCACTACAGATATACAGTGGGTCTTCACACATTTTTGTAATGATTCTGAGAAAATATGTATACAAAAAACAAATACAATGATTTCATTTTCTAATGTGGTCGGTATGATGGCCCTTACATTTAACTATCATATTACATCTCTTTTTTCAAGATAAAAGTGTATCTTTTCTTAGAAAGTATCGAAGTTGATTTCTTTCCACCCCTCCTCCACAATCTTGCGGAGTGGAGCTTGTTTAAAAGTCCAGATGCACAATAATCCACGAAGGACACGTTTGATGATTTGTTTAGGATTCATTTAGATGGTACATTTCCCTTTCCTGTTTGATGTGATTTGATTTTTTTCCTAACTTTCTGATTTGAGAATTGTTTACTTGAAGGTATCGCCGGTAGCTTTATCCTGGTTGAATTTAACAACGATTAGTTGGATAACGTGAAGTCATGTATTCCTTGGAAATAGGTGTTAAAACTTATTTCTGATAATAACATGAGTTAAATTTCATTTCTTTTTTTTCTTTCCGTATGTTTAGTTTTCTGTTAAAAGAAAATCCAACAATAACCTCAAATTCTTTAGCCAAATTTCCCTTGTTTTCTGCGAACCAGCAAGCACATCTTCCTTTTCTCATCTTTTTGGGCTTCCCGGAACACGAAGTTCCGGGACAGCCTGTGTACCTTATTTCTAGGTACTGACGTTTGTACCCTGCTGAAAATGGTGTACGTAGCATTCATAGTTCCATCACAGTTAAACTCTCAAAATCCCAATAACTTACGTTTTATTGGATTATCATTCCTTAATGGAATATCATTCCTTAATTGGATCATCATTCCTTAATTTTGGCATCAATCTTTTCTTGTCGCAGTCAGATAAATATAAACAAGCCTCATCAGTTGTAACTACACATTTACAATTTTTCACCTGCCACATAATTTTAATATAACAACCTGCTCCGTCTTACGCTGATAAACATATTTTGGTATTAAGTGGTGAACATATATTTGTTGTTGTTATGAGCTTTATAAATCAGATTTTATGATTTTGTTTGCAATTACTAAGGAGATGTTTAAAGATATTGCGAACGTTCTTTCAGAGTTTTAGATTTTCTTCTAAAACATGAGATGTCACTGTAGATATAATAAGAAGTGTACGTACCTTTGTTGGTATGCATTTTGTACCTTTTTCCAAAGCAAATGTAAACTTTGACGTTTCTTTTCTTTTTTATAATTTACATTACATTTTTTAAGAGCAGAATTATTAAAACCATGCTTTCCTCATATTTTTTTTAATAATCGAGTACTGGTATTATTTTAAAGAACAAAAATTAGCCTTCGATCCATTGTTTATTTTCCAACGACATTTTAGAGCAAAGGATATTTTTAAAGATGCACACGATACTTAAATCCAACACCATATTGATGCCACACACATTTTCTCTTAATTCAGTTTCAAAGAGGACAGCTTGGATGATCCAAAATCCCTAAACGATGGAGATGCTCTCCAAGGCAGTCGTGACCAGTCAAAAGATAGAACTGTGCGACAGCCTCAGGAGGCTGGCCGTTGGGAATGGCCAATAGATAATTAATTTTCCACTGCTTTGATTACATACGGTCAAGTAGTGTCATTTAAAAAAATTTAAACATAATTTGTTTAATATACAGCTTAATGGAGTGATAAGAAATGCAAAATGTGGATGTAAAATGATACATAAAGTGATACACAAGAAATGATCGCATAAGAATTGAAATGGTCTTATCTTTCTGGCGCACAAATTTTGAGCATTATTTCCTGGAAATATCGCAGGCACGAGAAACAGAGGAAGAAAATTTAGCCCGTGATTTTCACGGCAACGAGACGAAAGTGTTTTTTCATATAAAACTTTTTTCTGATATGTTTAATATAAAAGTAATAAACACTGTGAAAATGGAAAATAATGAATAATGGAAATCTCAAAGCTTCTCTTCTTTTGTGATATCCACCGAGAAAAAATATTCTAAATTTTTCCTTTAGGAATCCCGCAAGATGTCGTTATTTTATTGCTCACGTCCTACAGAATTTTAAGCTATATGACATCCCTTAAAATTTAATTATAGGAGATAAAAGTACTTTTCCTAGTATTTATAAATTGAATGTATTTTCATTCTTAGAATAATAAATTCTTCCGTATTACTTACTTCAAAAGATTTTCAGAAGGAGAAGTCTCAAAATTCATTTTTATTTCAGAATAACAATTGAGGACTCGGAAAGAAATTTTTAATATCTAATAAATTCATAAAACTTTATAAATTCCTTTTATAAAATAGAAGATAAATATTTCATTTCATAAAATGGATGCATAACTTCAAATTTAATATTTCTATCCCACAGAATAAAGTGAAACAACTTGATTTATGTTAGTTTCAAGATTTTATATTTCTTTTCTTGTTGTATATTAATTTTTAAGCATTTAAAATGGTGTTTTGTTTCTCCATTCATATACCTTTTCTAACCTATTAGATTTATGGTATACTCTATCTACATCTATTTCTCTTTCCATTCTATTCCATGTAAAGCTGCGAAAAAAAAGGCCCACTTGCTCTTTATTTCGCCATCGTTCGTTGTACGTCATATATACCATTCGTTTGCAAGTAACGCATACTTTAATTTACTATTAATCTAATTTGCATAAGGGGGCGTCTTCATATTTAATTCAGCATCAACTTCGTTTTTCTCAGTGGCAATACTGTATTTCGACTTTATTAAACCGAAGAAAACCTTCAAATTACCCAAAATACAAATTTTAACCAATTTCTGACGATAATTTCCGATGGTATCGCGAATTATTTTTTTGCTTGTTTTTAAGGGACTTTCTGCAAATTGAAAAACGCTATTTGTAGGTTCCGAACTTTTCACCTTTCATTAATTTCGCTCGCGAGAGTTAAAATAAATAAATATTACTTTCAAGGAAAATATTGTTTCCATCTCTCTTAGAGTTTTTTCTACTCAGAAGATGAAGTGTAGAAATTAGAATATTTAGTCATTAACCCAAATGACCCTTGAGTTCATAACTTACTTGGTTCGTGAACACGATTTTGAAAATCTTTCTAATTTTGAAATTGTGATTGAGCATTTCCTTGATGGCTCTCTTAGACAGGTGAAATGTTGCCAGGAGTGAGAGGTTGCTCTCTGCTCTTCTGACTACAAGCATGAATGTTACTCAGCTACGGTGGAACTTTAAGGATGGTTTCATGATCGAAAATTTATTTGTTTGAATTTACTTTAAAAAACGCAATTTACTTTTTTGCGGACCCAATATTATCACAGGTGTTTGTTATTTCACTTTCTTCATTTAATATTTTCGTCTGCAACATGCAATATTATTATAAGATTTTTGGCGGTATTTTAATTTACAGTCAGAAGAAATTTAGGCAGAAAAACGTGATTTTGAATGTTTTCTGAATGTTTGATAAAATACGGAGAAGTCAAAAAACCTATATTTCCAATATTAAAAAAGGTCAAATTCATGCCTAGAATGTTGAGGATGTTAGTTTTTCAGAAATAGGACTTTGTATTAGAAGGCATACATCTACTGAATCTAATTCTATACCTGGAAAATATTTTATTTGTGGGGATATGGTAGCGGACGCAACAATAGAAGCTTTATAGAATCACCATCAAACTCTAAAAATCTCTAATTTATTTGCTTCAAAATTTGATATTTTTAACACTGCTATTTTTACTGTGTTTTTGCACAAAACAATCTAATTTACGTTTATTTAAGCAATTTTGAGAAGAAAAAAAATTATCACTTAATAAATTTATGTATCGTCCCTTATCTCATGAAAATAACATATTTTATTTAATATAAATTAAACTACGGAATGTAAAAAATTTCAAATTTTGCTCAGCCAAATAATATTATATTTTGCATCTATTTCCATCCAAATTTGGCTTGGTTACTATTCATAATTTTTTTAATATTAATTTAATAATTAACAATTCATATTAATATTTTATTAAAAATCATAATAACAATAAATTATGTTTGGGTCATTTAGTTCTATAATAATACTAATTAATAATACGAATAAAAATCAGCTTCTTGTTATCAATATTATATGAGATATGAATTAAAGAATGAAAAAATATTTTAACATATGGGGAGGGGAATTTTAGAAGCTCATAACTCACCCATTTTCAGTTCAAATGTATAGAAAACTAGCCGCCTCCGGCGATTGTTAGTTCGCCATCTTAATAAATCTTGTTCGGAGAGAGAATCCTGATTCTCACTGGCTTCCTTGGCAGTGAAATCTCTTAGATTCTGAATGGAATTGACAATTAAGATGGTTACAAACAGGAGCGGCTCTAGGCTAAGTGTAGAGACCCCTACTAACAGAAAAAAGACGCCTCCTTTTATGTTCTACTTAGTTTTTAAGTTCGAAATGACGCCCATACAAAGACGGCTCCCCGATGCGATGCTTACCCTGTCAGGCCGCCCCTGGTTACATAAATAAGATGGGTTTAATGATAAAAACCTACAAAAAGGTATAAATTATTTTCGTCCTATATTAATTCTGAAGAGCTTCTGGATATGTTGACCTTTATCAAAAAACAGACAGGAAAATAATAGTAAGAAAATCTGAAACACTTTCAGATTTTAAAAAAGCACAAAAGCGCATTATAGTCCTTGGGTCTTCCCTACTTTTTTTCCTTATTCCATTAAGTTGGAAAGTATACCATTATTCCTGAGTGTGATTAGACAAAATTAAAATTGATATTTCTAACATCCTTTTTCTGGGCGTAATACATTAGAAATAGATGTGGAAAAGCTGCGCAGAAAAATGCACAATTCGAACTGAGTGAAATTTTCTCAAAAACTTATTCAGGTGTATTCATAATCGAAGTAGCAGACGATAAATTGATCAAGCGTTAGGATCACATCTCCTCAAACTCGAACATCATCCATTTTATTTTTCCCCAAATTAAAAAGTTGCGCATTTTAGTTTCGAAAATTTTCCAAATCCTATTTTTCTTTGGAGTATAAAACATTTCATTCCTTTTCTGATTTCACATGCACACGATATTTTAATTAAAAAATAACCTTACAAATAATTTAAACAAAAAAAATCGTTATTCTTTTATTTTTACTTCAAGAGTCTGAATCATTTAATAAACTTGCCAAATATGGGAACGTAGATACGCTTAAACTTCACTCTTTCCACTGCGGGGTTACAATTGCGAAATGGCGAGAGCAAAAATTTGCCTTTGCCTTTTGCGACACGTTTTTTATCGATATCTCCTAAAATAATTCGAATTTCAAAAAAATCGCTTCTAGGTATGTCGGGACCCGTCCTGGAGAATTTCCATACAAACTTTGGTAGATCTACGATCACCCGTCTGCGAGGTACGCGAAACACAGGCAAACAAACTAACTAACTAACGGGCAGTTTACACTGTTTTATTTATATAGATTGGTTGTGAAATCTAGGGTTGCTAATGGGAAAAAAAGTTGGTGCGAATTTTAATATGTGGATGGCCCCTTATGCAATTTTTATGCATAGCAAATTAAAGTGTACGTGTATCGTAAACGATTGGTATCTGTAACTTTGCTCTAAGACGAACGGCTGTCGAAAAAAGTGCAAGTGATCTTTTTTTTCCCCGCAGCTGTACATGCATTTTTATCAACATGATAAGGTGTCAACAAATTCGCATTTACGACTAATTTTCAGGTATTATTTTGATTACAGTTACCTGGAATTTTTGTTTCTAATATACAAACATGTCATTACAAATTTAGATCTTGAAGGAAAATGAAATTAATCTCTACACAACACCTAATAACTTAAAAATGCATGTAAAATCTATACAAAAATATTACTATTATTATTAAAATTATTATTATTGGCAGAGCAAGGAAAAAATGACATACAGTAACGAACAAAAACATATCTCAGAAGAAATACTCGTATAAGATGCAGCTCACCCCATCCTTAACTTTTGTGATACAAAATCAGTGCCTGAAACAAAAAACTCGAATTACATTGGCATTGTATAAATATGATGAAGAAAACATTAACGAATACTTGAAAATACTACAGAAGTAAAGAAACTATTGACTGTAACTGAACTCTTTATGTATTCTGTAACAGCGAGGCAAAGATTCTTATATGTGTAGATAGAGATTATGGGATTGTTGCCTCATTTTAATTTTTTTTTTCTTTCTTATTATTTCTAGGCCGTTTTCCATTGAATTTTGTGTTTAATCAAACATTTGAGAAAAATGAATAAATGATTTATTGTTAGTAAAGAATTGCCATTAATGCGACTCATAAAAGCAAAAGTGCATCGCAAAATTTAATCTAGGTATGTTTGTCAATTAGTTCATTTCATCAGAATAAGGTTATACTAAACGAAAAATTATCCAGAACTTTCCAATGGTATCCTTAGAAGCGAACAATTTCGTTTATTAATGGACAGTTATATTTCATGTCACATCGACTCCCCCCCCTCACAAAAAAATAAATTAAAAAATACTGATTATGCGCTTTTTTTAAGCTACACATGTGCAGCATTTAGAAAATGAATTGTATTTCCACGACCCTTTGAGGATCAGCGCGTGGAGAATAAAGCACAATCAGGAGCCCGAACTCTCCGAAACAGAGTGTCGCCATCTGGCGACGGATTTTTAGCATATTAGAATAACTTTACAAAAAAAGATCATGCAAAATCAGAATTTCAAAATAATGATTCAAAATTTTCAAGTTATAAAAACCGCTACCTTTTGCGCCATCTAGTAGTTTTGAAAAATTCAAAAAGATGGATCCGTTTTCAAACTACACATACGGGACGCTGGTCGCTAACAGGTTGGTAGGATGGAAATTTTAAACTTGACTACATAATATGGAACATTTGCTTTCCTGAGTTTTTGCTGTAATTGTCTGCTTGTCGTAGTTCACTACGATAAACTGTTGGCATTCTGCGGAGAAAAGTGGCCGGACAACCGCGGTAATCGGAATTCTTCTGTACGCCTTTTATGTTCAGTAACGGATTGGTGCGATACCGCAATTAGTCATCGCAGGATCCTGGGTGTTGAGGTTGTTTTTGACATTTCATTTTGTTTCAATCTCCTTTTTAGCACTTATGATTCATTATATAATCGTCATATTAATTTGTTTCTGTAATAATTACATTTAAGAACTCTAAATTCCAAATTTAAAATTTTACTTGAAATTAGTAATCAATTTAGCTTAACATTTTAGCTTTAGCCTGTTTATCTCGAATCTCATGGGAGAGGTAAACATTTCTAGATGAAGAAGTTTCGCGTTATAGCAGTTTTAAAAGCTGTCGATTACAAAATGCTTTATTTGCTTTTGCTGTAGAAAAATACAGCGGTATGATCGCACATTTGTTTTGGTACACCCATAGCATTTTTGAAAATATAAATATGGACCTGTATCAATAAAATTGATCTTTCAATAACTTTGGATGGCTAACTCTCTTCTTTTCTGTTAGCGTTCTAAGGTTTCTAAGATTTGCGAATCCCTAGTAGCAAAATTTACCTGAGATTTAAGAAAAGTTTTTAAGAGCTCTACCGTCATCTCTATCTGTTGTTTCTTAAGATGCATCGGTATGCAACAAATGTTGCATACCAATGCATCTTAATCAAAATTCGAAATATAGAGGTTTTGAAGGAAATGTTTTTGAGATAAGCATGGAAAATACATTGAATTTAGATTTTAAATGCAGCGAGTTTTAGAAATTTCGAGATATACGGTTCTTGAGGTATACAGGTTCGAGATACACAGGCTTGACTCTATTTAAAAGTTTATTTCAGTAACTTCTTGCTCATTGACAAACTTATGTTGCCACAGTACGCAAACATTAATTAAATATTAACTGAGTTATGACTTAATAATCAGATTTCTGAACTTACAATTACTTAAAAGTTTGTATAACTTTTAAGTAATTGTAAGTTCACAACAACCTTTGTATAACTTTGTAAACTTTTTCATAAACAAGACCAGATGTTTTACTTTTTATTCTTTTCCAAACATGGGTTATGTAAGGAAAGAATTGCAATCATAAAAAATCGGCTTTGAAATTTTGATGCATATTTTACATTTTGGGTTCTAAATTCTTAATGGCATTTTTACGATGATGTACCAATGTGTGTGTGTCTATGTGCGTGAACACAATAGCCCTTAAACACTTAGTATGTATATTATAGATGTCTTTCGTACGACCAGTATTGATTTTCATGTGCATTGGACGTACAGATTTTTACAGGGCTACAAAAAAGTATTCTCATGCATTACAGCCCATCGACGGAAATTCTTGAATGTACGCAAGCGTCTAAACCTTGCATTTGATTGAGTGCATATTGAGTACGTATATTATACATTACGGTTACATGATCGGCATAGATTTTAGTGTGTGCTAATGGATTTTATTGTGTCCACTTACCTTTCAGATATTTCGTCATAGTCTTCAAATGAATAGATATGCAAAACTTTGAATGTAATCTTTCACCTCTGGTCTTGCCAATTTTCTTACTCAGCACATCAAGGTCATTTGTATAACGGTACATGTGTAAATCTTTACCCTCTGATTGTTCTTCTGTTACTCTTTGTAAAAAAAAAAAAATAATAATAATAATCCTACTTTATAGTTACACTGATCCCTGACTCACTCTGTAACCATCCCGGGCAACTCATCCAAGATAAATAACTTTTACCTCCATTCTCGAATAAGATTAAAAAGTTAAGTGCGAAAAAAGGAATAACGAACATTTGTACGATCCACTTGAAATATTTGATAATTATGTATATAGAAAATAGTCTCCGCTACTTTAAAAATCTGAAAATCGACCTGTTTCCCCCCTTTAAAGGTTTTTTTATATTAGGTTGTAACGAAAGTTTTCCGCCACTGGAAGTATTATCTACAGAAACAGTTCACGTTGGTGTCTTTTCCAATATTTTGTCAAACGATTTTTGTTATTTGAAAGAAAAAGACTTGTTTTAGAGCACTGTTGTGAAATCTGTAAAAGAATATCTTTATGATTAAGTATAAAGTGTCTGAAATGGAACTATCACGCTTCCAGATTGAACCACCATTTACTCTCAGTTCTGTTGCAAAAAGTCAGCTACAGAATGACACCGAATCATGTGTACAGCTTAAGGTACTACTGTTGTATCATAGGATATTGTGAAGATTTGGTACCGAAAGTTCAAAAACGAGGACTAGGACATTTAAGAGGCAGAACGCTCTAGCCGGCATACTGATGCTGATGAGGCCCGCCTAGGAGAATGTGTGGAAGAAGCTAAAATATTCATCCAATCCAGAGCTAGCTAAAAGAGTTAGACTTTAGTACCATGTCCATTGGTCGCGCAAGGCATCGCATAAACTTGACATATAAGATCAATCGCTCGGTACCGCATGAGCTGACTCAAGCAAATCTGGCGGAAAACTTCCGTTACAACCTGATATTTTAGGTTCCATTTAATTTTTGAGAGTTAAAAAAAAATAATCATTTGCGTGAAAGAATTAGCAATTTCAAGTGCGAATGACGTCATATTTGAAGTCACGGTCATCAAGATTTGAAGGGAAGCCAGTTTGTTAAAAAAAATTTTAAGATAACCTAGTCTCATTTTTTGTCTTTAAAATGATCTTCTGCTTTGAAGCATCGATATAAGATGGGATACACAAAACGAAATCTTTCGAATGTGAAAAGTTTCCGCTGGTTTCCAGAAGAACATGAAATTCGATTTGGGTCCATAATGAAAATTGACTACGAAGTAATTTATTTTAGGTGGACGAAGATCAAATATATTGAGTGTATACATGCTTTCGTCAAATGTTTTTTCTAGCGCCCGTTGCAATTGCCTCCACAACGGTCTTCCAGAAATAATAATATTGATTAATGTTTTTTTTAGTACCATTTCGGCACTTACATGTGATATGAAGTGTTATATAGAAACTGGGAGTTTTACTTTGTTTATATAATAGTTCAATTGCAGTCGGACCCACTTAGAATAACTGGTTTCCCACAAAAAAAAAAAATATTCCGATTAACGTTATACTTCATTATCCGGGATTACATTGATTAACGGTTTGGGACACTGAAATTTATTACAATAAGCGGAATATTCCTTAACCGATATTCCCTTGAGCAGGTTCGACAGTGTTTAAAATGTTATCGTAACTTTACTATAAGCACCAAAAGATTTTCTGTCAAATCGTAAGTGCTACCTAGAATTTTACGCGGCATTCTTCAACTCATTTTTTTTTTCAATTATACAGGAACATTCATCCTACATCCTTACTGCTGTACATTTCAAGTCCTGATAATGTGTATAAAAGAAAATAAAACTGATTAAACGGATTCGTTTTTCACCGATTTATTTATATATTTTTATTTTTCATCCTTCTACTAAAATAAATACAAAAAATAAAAATAAATAAACTAATGATGATTTAAGAGAGTATTCCATGCACTCATAATCTTCGTAAATGGATTTTTTTAACTATCGGTTTAAACAAGAATGGAGCGTTTATGCATCTTTTTTTCCCTCTGTGACATACTAAGCTCTGAAATTAAATTTTTATTTTATTTTTTTCAGTTTTCCATAAATCAAATTTTATTTTCTCGGTCCTGTCTTTCTGAAAAAGGCAAACTCCTTAAACAAGAAAAATCGAAAGAAAAAAAACACAAAATATTCATTGATGGATTGCAAAAGAAAAATCCTTTTACAACTAAATGCAAATGCATTTATTCTCTTTTAACAAATAAAATGGAATTTCATTTTTATTATTTTGTGTCGACTAGTTACTGCAAGCTTTAATTTTCTTTCGGAAAAAAAAATCTTATCAGCATTTAAGTAGCTCGAAGTTTTTGCTTTTATTTGGGTTCCCGAATATTAGAAAAATATTATTAAAAATAAATCAGATTTAGTTTTTATAGTGGATGTTACAGAATAATAGAACGTATTTTGGAGATTAATAATGCTATTACAAATTTTCTTAGAAAATAAGTTAATGCAACATATTGGTTTATAAATTAGAATTGCGGTTTTATAAACTAAAAGAGAAGAATGCAAATCGCATGTTTAATTCCAAACATAAAATTTGATTATCTTGTTCTTGATAAAAATTTAAAAGTAGTTATGCTACAGAAAAGTATTTCATTTTTAGTTGCTGACGATTTATTAATTCTGTGAAAAGCACTCAGGTGTATATAGGATTCCTCGCGGAAAAATATTAATAGAAAACATTTCCTTGGAATTTGCTTCATTGTTTTACATTTATAGTATTCGTGTTACTTTTTGCCATTGTACTTTAGTTTCTAGATTTAATAATATTACTTCGTCTGTGATTTACATACATATGTGTGTGTGAGTGTGTAACTCAGGCATTTTTTTTCTGAAATGGATTCAGAAAAAATATTATTTCTCTTATTCAAATGCGTTCTGTAAGGACATGTATATTTCAACCATGCAGACTTTAACAGGTGGGTTTCAGATTCTCAGGTTATTTTTGGATAGAGGATCACAAGCAATTTTCTCTTTTTTAATCCCAAGTTTGGACAAAGTTTTTTCGGGTATAAAAATAACCCCACAACTCTTCAATTACTAACATAGTAAAGGGTAAGTGACTCAAAGTGATCCTATCTGGCGAAACGATCCACAAATGTTTTCTTAGATACAGGTAGCGCTATCTACCGGGTAACACGGAAACTAGTTGTGCCAAGAGAAGACAAAGCAATGACAATATTCAGGTAGTCACAGTATTACGCGTCTAAATAGAATTCTTCGAAAAATTGGGTTTTATAAATTTTTTTATAAGCACGCACTACCTTTCTTGTTTAATTAGATATACAGTCTTCCGTGCACAGAAGTATGACTTGGTTTACTAAATGGAGTATGTTTTTAGATGGGAAACTACTGACTGAGAGATAGACTGAAAGATGGACTTTCTAAGTTTGTTATGTTTCTCGCTGTCATCCAGTATTATTACCTAAAGTTAGATATTCGTATTATTGTAGCCTTATTGTGAGATAAAATGTTCCATCGACTGAAAAAACTCCAGTACCGGGTCGTAGCCGTCATGGCAGGTCTTCAACAGTTTTAAAAATGCGTGACTCCCCATTACATTATTTAATTTATTTCTGCGTTTACTGTAGGTCATAATTTTGGAATTTTATAACTTTGAAATATTCCATTTTATGCTTTGACATTTTTTTATTTTAAAATTTTCATAAAATAAATTTTGCATATTATATGATTGTAAAGCTTGTTTTATTTCATTATGTATAATCATAATTACTTTTACATGTTTTATTTTGCCGTTAAAAAGAATTTTCAGTTTTTTTTTTAAATAAAAGATCCTTTTACCCTTTGGTTGAGGGTACAGTGATCCTTTCGATGCTTTCTCAAAACTCAATATTTTTCATTACTCATTGTGATTTTAGAATATTATTAAAATATTTTTATGCTGAAACATATAGTATAAGATATGACAAAAAAGTGTCAAAGCTTTACTTAAACAGTAATGTTATTTTAAGTTATACAAGTTTTCCCCTTAAGGGGATCATTTTAGACCACCTTCTCTTACTTTTGCACAAAAAAATCCTTACTTCTGTTGTAAGTATTGCTCTCAGGAATATATCACTCGCTGTTAGAATCATTCTCATTGGATGGCAAAACATTTTCCTTATATTGATTTTCTACTTTCTGACAGCTTTCATGAAGATTGTACTTGATATACAGGGATATATTTTACTTCTAATACATCGAATTATCTGAATTCTAAAATCATCATTTTAAGCCTATGTTTACAAGAGTTAATTACGAGCCTACTCGTGGTTGATCAATCTTCCCTCCCAAGTTATTCCATGGTAAAATTCTTCCGGTATTCACCACTGCCGGCAGAGTGATGGCAATCCCTATTTCAAGCTTGGGCAATTAATAATTCAGGAGGAGTTTATAGTTATTTATTTTTTGTAAAATGTTAGGGAGGTAGAAAAGGATAACACTCGCTGTTATTGGTCAAGCCATCACCACGTGAACATTTGCTTACTCGTCCCGAAAATCGAGATTGGACAATTCAACCCTCTTCCTTTGGGCTAACTGTCAGGAAGCATTTAAACTGAATGAGTTCCTAATTTCCGAAGCGAAAATTTCTCGCACATTGACAGCTTGTTGCTCTGTCGCAGCTCATGTTTTTTCCCAGCCGAAGCATAGGAATGCTATCTCTAGTAGTTAATTTCTCTGCGGGTAAGGCTATGAACGGCAAGGCACTACAAGACTGATTTAGTCCGCCACGTAGCTTCTCATGGCCAGGAATAACCCTCAGATAACATCCCCGTCCAGCGTGAATAGTATCTAAGAAGAAAGAATTGATTTCCAACTTGAGAATAAGGGAATCCTTGCATTAAGGGCTTTTCGGCCGAAACCAAGATTAAGGTACTTATTCAGATAGATTCAGTAGTAATTGTTCAGTTACTAAGTTAGTAAGTGGGCGGGGATACTAAATGTTAGTAAATAAGAATTCAGAATTTTGGAAGATTCTTTTTCTTTCTAAACGGAAGACGGCCACTTGCAATAAATTAAATTTTCACATTGGAGAGAAAAGCTTGCAAGAATATACGTCAAAAAAGTTTGCGTATGCTCCATGCGTGTGCACAAAAAGGACCTCTTATTTATATACAATCGAGATTGTATTGAACTCTAAAAGTTAGCAGGAAGTATTAATGAATATATTAGTTTTATTAGATATAATGTATGAAAATAAACTATCTATTTAGTGAAGCAGATTTTGTATCCGAGCTTTAGGACTTGGACTATTAAACTATAACGTTTATTAAAAAATGTTGTAAGTCAAATTTTTCAAATAATGATTCTATGGCGAATCACGAAAGTCTTTAGTAAATTACGGTTAAGTATTTATTTCTAAGTGTAATTTACAGTCATTTGTACACTGTTAAGATATGCTCTTTAAAATTTAGTGTGCTTGATAAAAAACTGTAAAATAAATTATTTCTGATAGTGAAAATATCATTTCGCAACTGAAGACGTATATTTCTACGAACGACTTCTTTCCCATTTTGTACTGAGATCTATCTCTATGAATTAAGATTTCATAAGAGATTATCATCTCTATGAATTAAGATAATAAAATGAGATTTGAAATAGTCATGAAAATCAAGTCTCCTTTGTTTTGAAAAGATCTTATTTTATTCTACCTAAATAATAGGAACTCTCTAAAAAAATGGATATAAACACACAGAAAGAAGTCTTTATTGAAACCGATGTACATGAGTTTAAAGATTTATGCTCTCTTTCATGATGCTTAAATTAAGCGAAAGTTTATTTACTTCAAACTGTATATTTCTCTCATTTAAAGTTAAATACTTTTCTTAAGTTTGACGTTTACTGAAATTTTGGCTTGTAATACAATCATAGATTTTTTTTCTTTCTAAAATAATTAAACTTTCATAATAATCATACAAATCATATTTTCTTTCTAAAAAATTATTTTATTAATTCTTTCTAAAATAATTACTCTTCACAAAAGAGTATGAATTTATCATTCTAAGTTTAAAATTCAGCAGTACAACAATCATTTCTGTATTTCAGAGCCCTTTCTTTTCTAAAATAGAGAATAAGTCTGTTGGTATAAATTCATCCTATTCAAAAAACTTAAAAACACATGCCCTTTTAATTGAAAATCTACTTCTAACCACACATTCATTTTGAGGGAGGGGGAAGCATATGTTTTAGTTTCTGAGCTAGAATTTACTTGTAAACTGCATTTCTTCCGTTTTAGGTAGAAAAAAAAATCTTCATGTTTTACGACAATAAATACTGTGCACACACAGAATAGAACACATATATCTTTACTGTCAGTAATTATATGGTTAACATTAAAGTACTAGGAGAAATTAAAATATTTTGAATTCTTATACGTTTTGCATTGTATGTCTAGACGAAAAAAGCACATTCTTTCATTAAAAAAAAAAAAAAAAAAAAAAAAAAAAAAAAAACCTCTTTGCGCTTATATCTCAGTCATAACATTTTGATAAGAAGAAACACTAGAATCGAGAAACTTCGAGCCAAGCAAATCCCTTAAGGACGTTATATATACTAAATATTGCGTGATGTGTTTCCACTAAATTTAGTTTTGTCTCCGTAAATATTAAGTTTATCAGTGACTTCTTTTAATAAATAATACTTAATAAAAAGAAGATTTTTTTCATTTTAATAAAACGTTCGATTAGTTACTCCCATTTTGCGTTGATCAAAAAATATTTTTCCTGCACTGAAAATTGGGGACAAAATTCATCTGATTTTTAAATTATTTTTCTCGTAAAATTTAATGCACCATGTTGTAAGATAAACTTAAATACTTCAAAAGTAAATAAAATGAGCTCTTTTATATTTATTTTACATTAATAGTGAACAGCATTAATTCATTTAATAGATATTCTAGTTTTTCAAAATGTAGGCGTATTCCTCTTGAATGCCACAAACACCCGTCTAGACGGTTATCTTTGCTCCCATACAAGTGAGGTATCATATAGGGTCCCCCTAGTTACACTCTATGAGTCTAAATTGCTTTCTGTATTGGCCTCAGTAGTTTCTGAAAAGGTTTACAAAAATGTAGAACACATTTCCTGTTTTTTTTTTCCTGCATATGGTTTTTTTCCGCAATGTCTTTGATGCATGCTTTTTCGAAAATTCGGAGACCTTATGGGGCAGAAATTGTCGCTTAAAGTTTCAGTAACAATTTCTGCATGCTGCGGAAAAAAATATTTAAGAATGTTTCCGTATCGAATAGGTATTCAGAAATATTTCTGTATGTTTAGGAAATATGTTCAAAAACTTTCCAGCATTGCAAAAAATGTTATGGTAAAAATTACAGACAGTCAGTTTTGGATTTCGCCGAGTTTACAATTCTGTTAATATTACTATTTTTACTGACACCTAAGTCAAGAATATAGAACTATAATTTTAATGCTCACGATCTTGAATCAAATTCCCGAAACACTAAAGTGATCGATGAAAGAATTGATTGAAACTTTAGTGATGCTCTCTGGGAATGAAAAAACAAACTTAACTAGAATGTTTTTTGTTTTCTTTCCAATGACCGGCCGCTGCCTTGGAAGGCTTTGACCACAACTGGCCGGAATTGTTGGGCACTTTATTATGGGGGGCACCTAGTAAGTGGACCCACGTCGCCCCCTATGAAGGGACGGATAAATGACAACCACGCCCAGTCTGGGATCGAACCCTGACCACCAGGAATTGAACCCGAAACCGTAGTACGGTGCTTTACCCACCATACAATCCGGTTGGCGCTTAACTAGAATGTAAAATTTTTTAAAAACGTGTGAGCAGAAGGTCCGAGATACAGATTTTTTTTTTTTTTTTCTGACGTGAATATTTTACTTCGAATTGTGGATTATGTTTCAAAATTCGAGATTCCAAATAGAAGATTATTTTCGGAAAACTTTTTGCAATAAATATGTAGCATTTCGAATTTTTTTTACAGTGTGTATTCAGGAGGAGATTTGGGGAGGTCATATTGAGTATTTTTGAACATATCGGATGTAATGATACGATCATCGCTCTTCTTCACAGTCGCATTTTATAGTTCTGCAAGAGATGTAAGTAGTTGAGAATTGGCCCTTGTCCAGAAAGAAGACTGGTGAACGGAAACTGAGAGATTCAGCTCAAACGTAGGAGCCTCATTTTTTGCTGTTATCCAATGAACTGTCCACGTTTCCTTTAGACGTTCTTTGAGTAGCATTTATATTGTTCAATGGGGAACAGGTTGAGGTTGTGTTTGTGGAAACGTTATTGCCTCTTTTGTCAGAGTCAGTTCGTTGCCTTCTATTTCCACATGGACCTTCACGTGCTCAAGGGTGACTGTTGTTGGCATTTAAAGCTATTTTTCGATGTGTTAGACTGGAGTTCGCTTGTAGTGATTTATTAGCAATTCGTAAAATTCGTTCTCTTTTCAGTTTGTTCGGTTTTCTGAAGCTCATTTCTTGGAATTTCAAATGTAAAAGGTCTCATCCTTGCTCTGATATCTTGTCATGTAGGATATATAGTGATATTTTGAATTCCCTTCGAGGTTTTTACTTGGTATTTCTGTAATCAAAAGTTCAAAGCTGTCAGCATATTTTCGAACATGAACCGTTGAAGGCGTTTGAGTTGAGGCGTTGGGTTTGATAATAGGTTCCGTAAAACATATCTACCAAGACCCAGGCCTTTGGGTTCAGCCCTTGGAAATTCTGTTTCGGTATTGTACTTTTGCGGTACTGTTTTGTTTCCATGCTCCAGTTAAGTTTTATGATTCCTTCTTGTATGTAAGTTGCTAATATTGAGAAGATCCTGGTATATATTGATTGGGAATCCTCAGAATTCCAATACCAATGTTCTTGATATTTAACTGTGTTTTGCTAATTTATTTTTATTAGCAATTAGTGAATGTAATTATTTATATTAAAATAATATATTTGTTATGTTTATACAATTATTTTATTTATATTTCAAAATAAAGAAAAGAATGTACTTCTAAAAGGAAAATTGCTTTGTGTTTTTTTTTTCATTTTATATCCAGACGACTTTTCTAGCATAGCATTTATGATACATACTTATAAAAAATGATAAATTGCAAATTTTTTCGAAAAAAGTACTTTTGTATGTCTAAGAATTCTAAAAGTGCTAAACGTATTAACACTCTATTACATTCTTTTCTACTATGTAAATCCCTTTCGGTAAATATCTTAATTTTGAATTAAGATTTTTAGTACACTTTCAGATAGAAAATATCTTGGTATTAATATCTCTACCAATAATATTAATAATAAAATTATTGGCATTGTACTTTGTAAATCAAACAATCTTGTTTCTCTGCACCGTGCAAGTTTCACCAATTCAAGTTCCACAATTTATCCAATTTTGTTCACTGCATGGGAAAAAATTCTGAATTCCCCCTAGTTTTAGTTTTTTGTGAAGCATTCACGAAGAAACTTGCAAAATAATCAATTTATTGAAACTTACAATCTTCAAGGCAAAAGCGTTAAAAATAACCACAAGGGTCTCAAAAAGCCCTAAGAACTTTTGAATGTTAAGTAGTTACAGATCTTAGAGATTAAAATGATTGTGCATAAATGCAAACTATAGTAAATACAATTTATACTTACAAAGCAGCAGCATCTAACACGCAGTAGTATCTAACGCTGTAGTTAGTACAACTCTGGGATTCAAATATCTATAATCAAACATTTAATAACGTAGCATAAAGTCCATTGTTCATTCGAACGAAAACATAACATGTAGGATTTGCTTTGCTTCGGAAAACAAATTTGATCACCAGGAGAATAGAGTATCTTCGCATGAAATGTTTTACCCCACTGGGAATTTTCTCCTATTCTGTAATTTCACCTGGACACTAAGTAAGTCGTAATTGTGAGATTACCGTCCAGGCTTTATTTTGTTTAAAGACTTTGAGCACATAAGAAGCTTCAACCGTCCCATCAGATAGCATTTATTTCTCAATACAAAGTCTGGTATTAAATAGCGAACCTTTAGAAGATTTGTGTTTCAAGATAAGGGGATATATCTTTCTGAGAGAAAAAAATAACATTTCTAGTTCTTTTCGTGTAACTATTATTTCTTCACTGTATGATTGATAAAATGCGTAAAGTATGGCATTTGAAAAAAGCAACGTATTTTTATGAGTTCAAGTATGATTTATTCATCATTTTAGGTATTAGTCTGGAAAAGTGGTTAAAAAGGAAGAACACCGCCGGCTTTATTTTTATTATTTTTATTTTTCTTGAAAATAACTGGGAATACTCAAGCAATACACTCGGGTTCAGTAATCGTTACCACGCATCCACATATTGTGTAAAATGTGTTCTAGTTCAAAATCTGTAATTTTGCATACAGTGTTTCTAGGAGTGGTTCACCATTTCACTATACAATGGAGCTAAATTACCTGCAGATTCTCTATGGAGGAACGTTTCACCAAGATTTGGTTCCATTGATCGGTTTAAGCACCTAATCATGGTTCAAGTTTTCTGCATAGAAAGGCTGCAGATAATTCAACAGCATTTCATGGTGAAATGTAAACTACTTTTACTAATAGTGTATTCTGCTTTACGTTCAATTCTAGCTCTCAAATTAAAACACTGTGAATCTTTGTTCACAGTTTTCTTTAGTTTCTTCATTTTACTCATTGTTTAGTTAAACCATTGCCATAAAAATTGGCATACCTAGAAACAACTGTTAGAACGAGACGAAAAATACTAGCGTTGTCCTCTTGAAAAATAGCGCCTGTGAACCCTGTCATGAGTGGCAACACATGCAATTCAAGGATGTCGCCTGAAACCTACTGTTGATCTGCCATGGTGCCGTGGACAAATATTAGAGGTGATCGTGTGTTGTATGCAATGCACATCATACCATCACAGCTGTGGATGTAGTGTGTCGCTGTAAAGCATGACCATGATCGAGGAGTTCATCACGGAGCCTCCACAGGAGTACGCGATTGTTATTAAGGTCCAAACTGAATTTGAATTTGTTGCTGAAGACGACCAGGTTCCATTCGGTTGCAGTCCAATTCAGTGGAACGCGACAGCACTCCAAACGGAGGTGATGGTTGATGGGTGTCACTTGCATTACACATACTGGGCAATGCGACATCAAATTTCCCTCAGTCAGACGCCTTGCGATGATACGAACAGACTCATGGACCCGTAGTAAAGGTGCTACCTGTGTCCGAATAGCGCACAATGATTCAAATGGTGCTATGCGAGCACGTCGTATGATGTGACGGTATTCTCGACTACTGATCCGTAGAGGGCCTCCTGAGGCTGATCACCGTGCAAGTGACCTTTCTCTTGTTCACATGTCCCAAGACCTCCTCACAGTAAAGTTAGAACGAGATGATTGATCCCCTCTTGGACTCTGACAGATGCCCATATTGTCTTGGATGGAGGCGTAACGACATCGTTATTTAAAAAGCCTCCTTCTGTAACAGATTAAGAATTACAATTAATTATGACAATGGGTTAATTATTCCAATGAGTATATTTCTATTTTGTATAATGCATCGATAAAGGGGATAAGGGCGACTTTTGAATACATTTTACTATCTGCAATGGGCTATTCATTAATTGCATGCATAGAATATATACACACACACAGACACACACACACACACACACACACACACACACATATATATATATATATCATACCGTAGTTGCCAAACTTCGCAAGACTTTTCTGGATCTATGAGACCCGGGCACTTTAATAGCCAATAAATGCACCTTTGGAACACGTGATTACTGTATGAAGCACGTGACCTACACTTATTCAATTCAAAACACGGTACACAGAGCAGATTTTTGGGTCTGTCATTGCCCTGTAAATTTTTCCGAGATACAGCCCGAGGACTTCTTTTCTTATCGTCGGCTACGAACTACTAATGGCGGGAGGCCGGTCATCTTCAAAAGAAACCCAGCATGGGATTGAAAACTAGCGTCGCGACCCAGTCTCCTGCTCAGCCCAGCGCTGATACCTTTCATACATATTTATTTATCGCATCTAGTTGGACATGCAGGGTTTCCGGCTAAAGATTCACAAACTTTCAGAGCAAGTAGAGTACAACAGGGCACTTTGGAATGGAAACCATTAGGATCAATAATCACGTTAAAAAAAGATGTCGCAATGTCGGGGAAATGAACATCGACGCTTTGCTAAATCTTAACTATGTGTACCCAAAAGTTCTGAACTATGCTCGATTAATTATAACTTGAATTTCATATCGAATGATGCAATTTTTGAACAATAAAATCATTTGCAATGAAAATTAATAATAAAAGTTAATAATAAAAGGAAACTTACAATCTATTTTTTTTAAAGTTTGTTTAATATTTAGACGCTACATTGCTATGGGATTCCAAACATGACGATGAACTTACTACTTCTGTAAGTTGATAAATTTTTAACGGAGAAGTACTGAATGTGCTTAAAATTCTAAAAAAAAAAAAAAAAAAAAACCCTACCATTTACCAGCATGTAAGCAAAATTTAGAGTCCTCAGCATTGTGTTTAAATTCGAAATATTTTGGCAAAGATGTTTTTTTCAAAGATGCAAATCTATTCTTACAAACACTCATTCACAAAGATTCACGTACAGCTGATTCGTACCGCTGAATGTTTAACGATCGCATCAAAAAACCTTCATCACGTGATCTTTTATATATTATCATAATACTGAAAATTTATTTTCTCGACTGACAGTAAAAAATGAGTTCGCTAGGAAATTGTAAACTGTAATAAAAATGCCATTAGACGAAATAATTGCTACTCGCTTTTATTCCTCTAAAACATTATTTTTAACAGTACAATTGGAATGTTTTTATACTTTCTTTTCTGCACAGGGATTTGAAAGATTTTTGTTGTTTGTTAGCTATTAGTAAAGTAAGGAACATAATGATATCTTAAAATATACCGTTAGAAGTACAGAAGGAAAAAAAATATATGTCAGGGAATTTTAAACGGCGATATATTTAAATGTAATGACTCGGCGCATTAGGCAGTGACTAACTAACCATTAGAAGATGGCAAAATCTTCATTCTTTGAATTTTTTCTGTTATGCACTCATTTAGAGATAAAGAAAAGAGATTGTAAATTTGAATTTAAAACTTTTCTTCTCTGTCCTAGATTTTATGGCTATTTTTAATGGGAATGCGTTCTTTTGTCGAACAGATGTGCTTTAATGTAATGTTAAATATCTTCACACAAGACAAACATTTTCATGGATCTTATTTTAATAATAGTAAACGGAACTGTATTATACTTTTAAACGGAATTTTTAACTGTAACTGCGATAGTTTTTTTTTTTTTTAGAATTATATTATACTTCACAGTTTCGTTAATTTGTATAGATCTGTAATTTTTGACATGCTGAAATTAGTTGACTGTATAATGACAACTTTCAAAAGAAATTATTTCCCATTAACTTTTTTCACTTTTTAAGAAACATATTTACCGATGGATTGATATTGTCAAACTTTAACTGAGTGATATATAATATTTTTTCGTTTATTACCTAAAACACTTACTTTGTGATTAACCAAAATGTTTATCTACAGCACACAAGAACCAATTACTTTCAGTATAAATTTTGCAAAAAATGTGTATTTAATGCTTATCAAAAGTAGCTGAGTATATTATTAATGGTCAGTTCTCCTTGATTCCGCATGATTGTGTCATGTCTGGTTATTTTGATAAAATAGCTTAGTTTGAACTTATTAGCTAAAAAGCTTAATTTTTGCATAACATATCAACATTGTTTTTAAGAAATGAATTCTTTTGAAATTTTAAAAATATAAAGACACATAGTTTTAGCAGCCTATCTAAAATTACTTACCAAGAAGCTAATTTTTTAAACTGCGCTTATTATTATTATTTTTTTAACATTATAGATAAGGCTCGACTAACTTCAAACATCTTTATGAAAGGCTAAAGATGGATCGAAATAGATCAACAAAATCGAGAGGAACAGAAACTTTCTGTGTCAAGATCTAAAATCACATTTTTTTTTCGTTCTAACGGAAATTAATTTAAGGTCAAATCACTACTACCGTAATGATGGACTGCTTCGGTCTAATTTTAGGACAGAATTTTCGTCCATTTTATAGGTTCCAAGCCATATTCCAAGGCGATCTCCAACTTTTACTTTCCGTAGGCAGAGGTCAGATGTTTTTTGAAATTACATCATCACTTCTCCCTACGTCACAAGTAAGCGTCCTTTAGTAAAATATGGCGGACCTTGGAGATCCAAAAGTAGAAAAAATACCAAATGAATAGATTCAGAAGAACATTTGACATTAAACGGTAGACAAGACATTAAACGGTATTTCTCCTCACTCACAGTTTGAAAGCAAGTGATAAGAGCTGAATTACACTGTTGGGCAAAACTTTGACTAACACCTGAATTTCGGCGGGTATTATTAATAAAAAGCTATGCTGTGTATAAAATAAAACGGTAAATCAGTTACGCATGAATATCAAAGTACTTTATTATCTCAATAAATAAATAAATACATAAATAGTAATGAAAAAGGCGAAAATGCGGTGCTCAAAACTCTGGCCAGCCGGAAGGGTTTTGAAGTATTTCATATAAATAGTCCTCCATAACCAGTTGCATAGCTTACAGGTGTTTCAAGCAGCGTGCAGTAACACCGTAAAAACATTAAGGATGACCACTGAAGAGAAACGTGCCGAGATCATCCTGTAGTATGGCTAGCTTAAAAATCTCTGAAAAATAGCCGTCCAACTAAGTGTTTCAAAGGATAAAGTCTTCAGAGTTCTCAAGAATGGGAATCGAAAACAAGGAAGAAGATCGGACTTCCTCAAGTTTTGTCCGCCCGTAATAAAAGAAGAATTACGAGGACGACACGTCAGCTAATAGAGCAAGATGAACTCGTCACCAGCCGTATCATAAAACCGCTGTTAAACCCTCTTGCCAAAACTATTGTCGAACGTTAACTAAACAAGACTCTAGCTACGAAAGAATCAAGAAGCAACTGCCGTTCACGTCGATATACAATGAAGAGCACTTCTAGTTCTCACGCAGGCACACTGTTGAATCCACGGACTTCAAGCAAGTAGTTTTCACCGATGAGTACCGCTTTTGCCTAGATAGGCATGGCAACATCATTTCATCATTACCTCGAACATAGAGGTGACAGCGTCATCGCACCACATCGTGTGAAGCGTCAAATGGGCGATGTAGTGATGTTAGGTGCCATCTGCAGCTTTGGCAATCTCGTGATAAATGTTGCTATAGGCAAATATAACACCCTAAAATATCTTGATAGCCTACGAACCACCTTTTTCTCGTAGTGTCACGGACAATTAGATCAGAAAAAATGTATTTAGCAGCACGACCATGCGAGTGCCCACACTGCAAAAAAAGTGCTAGTTCAATAACGTGCTGTCTCAGTTTGGCCGTATGCAGCTGCAACCTCGATCTGGATATTATCATGAATGTGTGGCAACTAACGGAGGATGTTGTGTATAGAGATAAGCAATACGATGACCGGAAATTACTGGTACGTGCTTTGGTGAGGTGTGCTAAGAAGTTCAGTAAGGAAATCATAATGAATCTGTACAAACCAATCCCTATAAGTTTGCTAAGGTCGTTGATGCAGCTGCAACCTCGATCTGGATATTATCATGAATGTGTGGCAACTAACGGAGGATGTTGTGTATAGAGATAAGCAATACGATGACCGGAAATTACTGGTACGTGCTTTGGTGAGGTGTGCTAAGAAGTTCAGTAAGGAAATCATAATGAATCTGTACAAACCAATCCCTATAAGTTTGCTAAAGGTCGTTGATGTTAAAGAGACACAAATTCAATAACTGTCTCACCGTTTTGTTATCTTTTATTTGTTATACCAGTGTGATTAGTTTGTTTTAGCCAAAGTTTTGACTACCCGTTTTCATGTACTGTCTGTAAAATGCTTTAATTTAGATATTAAACATAGTTTGTGATATTCATATTTTTTCCTTATTGTCTCTTCAAGTAAGGGTTTGGAAACACGTCCGTACATGATTTGTAGTTTTTTAGATTCAGGTGGTCGCCAAAATTCTGTCCAGCAGCGTACTTAATTTTTCTGAGATATTCATATAATTGAAGCAAGACCGCTGAAGCATCTTCCAGCAAAATCCAAGGACGTACATAATTGGTGGGTTGGGGGGTAAGGTAGGGGCACTTGCCTGCCTAAAGGTTTAGTATATTGTTTTGTAATGTAAGCAAAATTGATTCAGAAAGCAAAATAGGAACTTGGTTTAAGTGTGAAAATTTCCCCTTTTCCCTTAGAAAATGTCTTTGAAGCTTCTGATCCCCTGACTAAAAATTTTTGTATGGGTGCGCATTATCGAAACTAGGGGCATAAACCAGTTTAACAATACTTACAGATGATTGTTATTTAACGAAAGTGAGCTAATCCGTAATTATTGTTTTAAAACTTTTAAATATATTGTAACAAATCCTGTATTTGATTTTCAACGCAAAAATGACAGCATACGATCATGACATATGCTGAATGAAGCCAAGTAAAAGAAAAAAAAAGACGTTAAAATCAGTAATACGTTGCATGTATACGATATATTGAACGAGAAAGTCGATCTACAGTGCTAACCGTTAATAATCAATCCGAGAGAAAACATGCCAAAAAATTGCCCGAAGAAAATTTCTAGTTCTTAAGATTGCAAGTCCGTTGTGGGCATTTATGATTGATCAGTGATTCCTGTTTTCTTTCCAGAAGTTTGGACCAATATTTTAATTCAATACAGAAGACAAGCACATTTGAAGAAAATTCTTTCTCCTTAACGATGCTTGCATACATTCGACCAATATTTTAATTCAATACAGAAAACAAGCACATTTGATGAAAATTCTTTCTCCTTAACGATGCTTGCATACATTTTAAAACTAAATAATTCTAAAAGAAGGTTCTAAAGAAATTAATTATGTATTTGAACGAACTAGTTAAAATTGTGTTTAGCTATTATTGATTGTGTAAAAAAAATTGTATGTAAGGTATCACGCTTAAATCAAACGAGCGAAATTTCATTAGTCGGAGCGATTTTTGGCCCAATTTTCAAAAGTGCGCTTCTCCTTCAGGAGCGTTTTTCGATCACAAGAGTGGAGCGAAATATAACAATAAGCGAGGAGGGAATTCTCAGAAAAAAGAGGAAGCGAGGAGGAGAATTCTCAGAAAAAGAGGAAGCGAGGAGGGGAATTCTCAGAAAAAATACTACTTAAAGAGCACTTTCGTGGAAATACCGGTAGGTTTCCATGGAAACGGATCACTCCGCAATGTATCGTTTTTTTTAAACGCTTTGGGTTTAAGCGTGTAAAGGTATTGTAAATATTAGTTTCAATTCTACTCACATAAAAACAGGATATTGTTTGCTTTCCAGTCATACACGAATTTTCGTACCCTTGGAGTTTTGTTATTTGTATTTTGAGATACTCACTAACACTATAAAGAGCCCCGTTCTCCGTGAAACGTCATTAAAATGTCATTATACTATAAACTGTATTTGATTGAATAAGAAACGAGAGGGAGGCGGAGCTATTTCTGTGTAAACCACATAGTTTTATCTGCTTAAATATGAGAGCACGCAGAAATCAGAAGCTTGCTGCCAATTCTATTGCTATAAAAATTTAAGCTACCGTATCCGCCTCCACTCTTCTCGTACCTTGTAATTTGTAATTGAAGTGGGATACATATTCAATTAATCCTGAAACCGCCCTCAGCTCGAATCTTCGATTCATTTCATCTTTATATGTATGTATATGTACCTGAATTTAAAAACAATTATTAGCCGAAAAAAAACCTAAAAAGGATAAATCGAAAAAAAAAAGTTTCTTCAGTGTGCTGTGTAACTATGATACTTTTCAAATCTTTTTTCACATTTGTACTGGTCAAGGAGTATTTCAAATTGGAATCAGCCATCTCCCTTGAAAAAGCAATTTGCATTTTACTTTCATATAATTATGTATAATTTAACGTAACTTATTTAGAACATTTAATTTGTATTTATAAGATTTAGTATTTTAATCACGACTTACATTAATTATTTTAAAAATGAATTGCAATACTTTGATTACATGTTATACAAATTATTTTTAAAATGCATTGAAATACTAATTAGTCTTATCTTTCTGCTCTGCTATTAATAATTTTTTGCTTTAGACATATTTGCATATTCATGCCTTTCGCAAGTGTGGGGATACACTGCAAGTTTCTAGTTTTTGAAAAAAAAAATTAAAGAAAAGAAGAAAGAATAAGAAAATATCGTAATAAAATACATTTTCGGTTTTCTTATCTGAGGTATAAGGTGGTTTTTTATTTTACCACCTTAGAAGAATTTAAAGTTCTAGTTTATTATTATTATTTAAATTCTGTCGAAGATGTGAAAGCGATAATTTTGGGAATAATAATGAGACTTAGCTTAAACGCGACAAGTTGGCCATAACTAACATAGACACATTCCGTAAATGAATAATATTTTTAAAATAAATTATTAGAAATAATTACTGACTCAGAAATAACGATAACTGTGTATATTTCTTTAAACCGAGAGATACTTCTACTCTGGCTTTATTGTGAGTGCATTCATGCGTGTATTAAACAAAAATGAAAACTTTCTTCATGTTTAGTTATTCATGAATACGATGAAAAAATCATGATGTAAGAACATAAGTTATATAAATGTAAGAAAAATTATTCAAGTATTTTTGAATTTCAAATTTATCATCCATAATTTATTTAGTGGATGGAAAAAAAGTAAAATTTGAATAAAAATACTTTCCTACTTAAAATGACAAAATATAATTTAAAAAATAGAATATTTTTAGCGTGTTAAAATACAGCTAATCTTTATCACTTATGTTTTTTTGTTGTTGTTAAATCATTTTTGAATAAAATTTCTATAAATACAGAAAATGAAAATTTATGCTTAATAGTATTCAAATTAAGTACACATAAAATATAGTTTCTTACAAATATAATTTAAAAAAAAATCTGTTTTTACGTTTCCAGGGAGAGAGAACCAAACATCGAGACCATCGAGACTAATAATGCTTTTAAAAGTCGAAACGCTTCAAATTAAAGAAAATATTTTGGTATTCAATAATTACACACACAATGGATATAATTCAAAGAATCTGTATAAAAGCAAATCGTTATTATAATCAATGATTTCAAACAAACATTTACGTTTGCACGGCGGATTTTATTTATTAAAATTTAAGATTTCTCATACAAATTGGTCTTCAGCAATAGGATTTAAAAAATAATTTAGTAAGAGATTTATATTTTAAAGAAATTTAATGATTACGTTAACCGTAGTTCTTTTATTTGTAGCTTTTTTGAATAGCATTTTTTAATGCAAGCAGTTTTCGGCTGACATATTATTTTAAAAATATCAATTTTACTAAGCTGTATTATAAAACGCTTTATAATTGTGCATTTTTATTTGTATTTTGTAAACGAAGTAAAATGAATAATGGCCGGGAGATGATTATTTACGAAGTATTTTAAAATATCATACAGATTTTTTTGTCTGTTTTTTAAAACCAAACAATTTTCTTAGCTTAATAAAGCTCAAACAGTTAAAGGAACACAAATGATCACGCAAAGAAAATTAAACAAGCTTATCCTCATTATTAGGCTTGGTTATAGCCGGTTACGTCTTAAATGTGTTTCGCTTTTACAAATACAGTTTACCTGGTCCGCACATTAAAAAAAAAGAAAAAAAAACTAGAATACTTTCAGATATTAAATGGGCATTATAGTGATTTCTTGAGAATGTGTACCATAATCCATGTGTCGCCGCGATTTTTTTCTTTCTTTTTTGATTGTGTTGAAACCTGCTATATAATCCATGCGTTTGCCACCCTTTTTTGTTTTATTATGTTGGGAAATTGTATTATATGCCAAGTTCTTTTACTTAGAAAGCAAATCTCTCGTTCTCACTTTCTTTTTACATACAAGCTAAATATTTTGATTAAAAAAAGGAAAATATTTCATGATTTGTGTTTTCTTGTTTTATGAGTAACATCATCTTTGTCATTTGCTTAGATCCGAGACCTTGTTTTTGTTTTATTTGGTTAAGTCAAAGCACACTACGGATATCATACAAAGGGAGAAAAGCCTGTGGTGGAGACTTTTTGAAGAATTCTAATGCGTATTCATTTTACATCTCGAGGAAACTGAGCAAAACTCCAGACCTTCAGATCGACAGTTCCGCGGTAGGACAGAAGCTTTAATATTTACACTTTAGCAGTCTACCAATGCTCATTGTCTTATCCACTAGGCTATTGGTCGGATTTAGGTCTATCTAAATCATTTAACTTTGTCCAAAATTACCAACCCATGATGTTTATTATTTAGATTCTTACCACCATCTTCTTTCAGAGGAATCAGCATCCTTTTTTTTAAAGACTTTTCGACGATTTTATAGGTGACTATTTTATGTGTAACTTTTCTATATATTGATCAAGCAATTGAGATTCTAATTGTTAACAAACTAATTATAATTACGAACACTGAAACAACCATTGCTACATTACCACATTTTGATAAGTGATCCGGACAAAATATGAGGGTTGAAAACAAAAGCACGACTGAATCTCCATTCCTGAATCACTCATCTCCATTTCTGTAGGGCAAATAAAACAGTTCTTTAAAGAAGCACGGAACTAGGAAAATAAAATCGTCCGCTTCGTTTAGAATTTTGTATAAACGTACAGTTAACAGTTTGAAAAAATCGCCTGCACTTCCATTTTTTAGTTTCGCGGTGTTGCCACTACGCAAAAAAATAACTCTCAGTTTATATGGAATGCCCTTTGTATTTAGGAACTTGGTTCCTTCAAAAACATTACAGCGATCACCGAGAGGACAATGGAACGGCAGCCTTTCTAAATCAAATATTACTAAGACGGTAGATAGAACAGTCATCTTTAGTGAAATGACAATCAAAGCATCCACCCTCTGAACTCTAAAGGAATAAAAATATTCAATGTTTATAAAATGTAAAAAATTGTAAATTTACACTTTGATGATGTGGATATTTAATTTCTCGAGGGTACATTTTAAAGGGGTCATTTTTATTACCTGAAGGATTGAGTAATTCAGACTACAGTTTGGATGCAATGAACCACTCAAGAGGTGACTTCTAATCCTTCTCAATTTAACGTGCACATGTTTACAATTAAATCAGAAAATATTATCAAATTAAGGAGCCCCGTAAGCCAATCATTTTATTAAAAAACATCCTATTTCGAGATGGGAGGGGGGAGGGCAAGACGTAATGATTCTTTCTGGTTATGTTCTGGTTAGCCACTCGAATATTATTGGTATTCCCAATTGGTTGGTCCTCTTTTTGATGTTTTTCATATTTTGGGGGTTATTTTTCAACAAGAATAAGTTAAAACTGAACTGGATTCCAAGGAATTTGAAAATATGTAATTTTAATAATCATAAAGAAAAATCTATACCTTGCATAACTTGCATGTAGAAGTTTTTTATTCATTTAGCAATTTTAAAATACAAAAAGACTCAGTTGAATTTTTGAAAATTATATTTTTCACTTGATTAAATAAGTACAATATATGAAATTATTCTAATTCCTTTTCTGCATCGCTAAACCGCAATGGAATATTTAATACTTAACTTCTCGATTTTGAACAGGAAGGGCTCTCCAAGAGGAAACATTTAAACTAATTAAATACATTATATCGAATACAAATTGAACATGTCTTACAACAAAGCTTTGCATCACAAGCATGAAATTACAGGGGATACGTCTAATTGTAGAGTTGAATGCACAAAACTTTGAACATTCGCGAAACTTATTTCGATAGCAACACATGCATTAACAGAATTGCATCGCGAAGATAAATATCTTTAACTATTTCAGCCTGTTTGACGTGAGTAGTTTGATGTTTTGACGCATCTCATAATACAAGTCACAAAACGTATTTTAATTTATGTATTGAATGTTCTTTTTTTATATCTACTTGCTGAATGGTTTAATAATTTTTTTTAAATTATTTTTACCGTATTATCCCGAATATAACGCGAGACCGAAATTTTCTTCAAGATAACTAGAAAAATCTACATTTAGATCTAGAATATAGCGCGAGGCAGTTTTTTTTTAGCGGGAAATGATCAGTCAAAAAATATCGCTTTATATTCGGTTAAATCTGATGTCTCTATATATGTATTTCATAACAGAATGATTCCAACGATAGCGTCCTTTTGTTTTTGAGTCAAATCCGAAAATATTGCTAACGTCAAGTTATTATTACTATTTTATGTGAGGCCTGTTTACTTATATAAACGGATTGAAAAAAAAGGAATGTACATAAAAATAAACAGAGGTTTTAAGATGTATTCAAATATAGCATTTATTTTTGTAGTGAATTTACTTCGAGTAAAATATATAAAATATGCGTTTGTATTTTAAAAAGTGTGGTTAAAGCATATTTTTAGAAGAATAAACATTTTTTTTCATAAAATATTGGTAGTACTTTCCAAAATATTCGCCTATGCATTCATCATTCAAAATTCGACAGCTTAGTTTTGCTATGCAAAAGTTCGGAAAACATTTTTTTTTTTTCATTCTCAGAATACACCTAATTTTATTTTTCTAAGGGCGACAATATGGTACTTTAAAAATAAATTTTGAAATTTACTTCTATTTTTATAATGCTTAGATAAGAAAACTATTTTCTGATTGAATATTGTGTATATTTAAACAATTGTGAGTGAAATATTTCTATATAAATTGTGAATTAATATTCTCAATTCTATAAATAAATAAATAAATAAACAAATAAATAATAATATCAATACATTGCAATTCTAGTATTTAAGTAACAAAATTCCATTTATAATGTCGATTATTACTTTTTCGAAAGAAAAATTAATATATATATATATATAAATTATTATTATTTTTATTATATTATATATGTAAAAATATCTAAGAAAATCCTTCAATGATAAAGTAAAACAAATCCAGAGGTTAATAATCGATTTCTATTGCTACTTCATTAAACAAACTCTAAGTTTTATAAACTGTAACGAATTATAATTTTTCACTCAATTATCATAACTATCATGACCTCAATTGAAGTTCCTAAACGACAGAATTTACTCGATGGATCATCATTTCGTTAATCGTGCTATAAGAATTTTTAGATAATGAAAAGAAAACTGTAAATTGGCTACATCCGAAAAACCCTTGTTTAGATAGTCTTTTAATATCAGAGAATTTTAAAATTTGCTGCATTTTCTAAGAGAAAGTAAGGTGAATACTCAAAGACTAGCTCCATAATAAGAATAAATTTGTAATTTAGCACACATTTATATTTCATTAGATTTACTAAGAAGGTTAATTCAAAAAATTAAGTTATTTTTTTCAAATGTAATTTCCATTTTCACTGGACTTAAGAATTCTTCATAATCAAAATGAAATGCCAGAAAAATCTTAACGTTAAGTGGAATAAATTTACCATTGAGTTTATACATCTTTGTATATGAGATTTACATTCATCTTCTGTCAAACGTAAAGTTCTCCAGAGAAAAAACATTTCCTTATTAAAAGTGAACAAAATAAAAGAAATATTCAATGACATATAAAGACGTATGAGAACGCGTAAATTTCTTTAATATTGTAGGGTCATTAAAATGACTAATGTATTCAACATTACATGGCACTTATAAAATAACAAATGAAACCAAATTAAAACTTATTTTACACCCCATAACAAACTTTGGAAAATAAAGAAAACATATTTATATCTACACAGGAAAAAAGAAACTGGGCCTTTAAATCTTATTTTCTTTCTAGAATTATGAATCTGTATACTTTAGAAAACAAAGAGAATTTATTAAATGCTCTTGCTAATGGACGTTTCATAGTTTTCCCAAAACACCTTTCATCATTTGTCCAGCTATGAAAAAAATGAGATAAAACGTTCTCGCTCTCAATAATAGGCAAAAATCATACGGAATTCACAGGTTTTGACAAAAAATGTGATCTTTCTAAATACAGAGAACATGATAATAAAATGATTTATAGTTCATAGAAATTTTTCTATTTAAAAAATTAAAACCTAGAAATAATACAAATTACGCTGTTTCGTCGCAAGATGGTCATTACATGAAATATCTGAAATGTCGCTACCTCGGCTCAGTTATAGCGGTGACCAACTGTATCGTCAAGAGAAGGTCAGAATAACAAAAGTCAGCCATAGGGTGAGGGTAAGTCTTCCCGAACTGATAACTGCCAGTCTGTTGTAAACTTTTACATTTCATTACTGAGTTGTTTATTTGCGACTACTCTAGCCATTTTCTGAACTAACTCGTAAATCGTTTAGCCAATCACAATAACAGGGGATCGTGTATCTTTTCGTGCTAAATCGATGAGACTTTAGAACTTTGTAATCACGCTTATTTTTCCTATCTCTTTCCGCTTTCGATATAGGAATGCTAACTCCGCAGTTTCCCAGCAGGTGGTGCCGTGGGCGGTTTCATTCAGTAGTCCATAGCTACTTTGCTATATAGACATCACTTTCACGAATATAGTAGTAACAGCCGTTACAGTATGCACACTGGTGTTATGACAAAATAATATTTATCAAGATTTATCTTCTGTGTTCGCAAAAGATAAACCTTTGAAGTCAGATCAGTAAGCAATATTTGAAAGTGGCTCTTAAAAGAAACTCGCGCACCAATTCATTTCAGTTTCAGAGTGTATCAAGAGAGACGCATGTTGTTCACGATGAAATGTGACTAATATTTGATTGATGTATTTTCTGCATTTTTAGATTTTGCAGTTCAAGATTAGTATTATAATGGTATATTATGAATCAAGTGAAGCAGCTATGAAAAATGCGGAATGGTGGATAAAGAATTCAACTGTGAATCTAACAAAAAGATGAGACATACCTAAAATAGAAACACTTAGCTCTTTCACTTGAATATTGCTAAAGAAGGCATACTTGATGACAACTTTGGTTTTTCTGGAAACAGCAAAATATAATGAAAAATGAATGAATCTGATAACTTGTGAGCTTACGATTGTCTGCAGAAAAATCATCGTTCCAGTTTTAGCCAGTGAAACAATTATCTTAAACCGATTGCAGAGAATGAAAAATAAGTAAAGAAAGAAAAAGGAAACAGGTTTTATTTCAAAATGAAATAGAAAATATATTTGAAATAACTAAACCACCTTAGAATTTGTTTATGCTAAGAAGATAAGGAATTATACAATGTGCAAATTAAATTACAAATGAAATTATACAAACATGAACATTAAAGAATCTTCAACAATCGTCCATACATCTTCTAATCAAAATCTGCTTCCCTGTCTATGGCACTGATATAAATGATGCATCATTAGAAATCCGTGATGAAATCTTTAAAAAAAAAGATATCTGTATCTGAATCAGATAAAATTGAAACTAACATAACGAAAAGTGCCACCTTATTTCCAACATCACCAGCAAATTAGTTGGTGACAAAGACAAAATTATCCGCTTAAAGCAATAAAGCTGCTCTGCACGAAGATGAAACCAGTATACCAATACCTTCGCAGTCAGGTGATTGGAGAGTTGTAATAAGAATTGTTTGAATGCAAAGCGTAAAATAAAATCTATTTTGCGAAAAGAGAAACTTTTCTGCCTTTAGCTCCGCGTTAAGCAAAGTGCAAATCACGAGTATTAAATGGTAATTTTGAAGAGTTCACTTGACGTAATTAAAGTAGATTTTGTAAAATCTCAAAATGAAGCATCACAGGAGATTTTTAACGCATTGAAAAGTTTACTAGAATGCATTTGATGCATGGGTGAACGGTATGGAGCAGTAATTACTCAAGGAGCCGATGGAATCGTCAAAAATTAAAAACTTCAGTGGACACAAGGAGATTTGATCAGCCACAGTACACTGACTGCCAGGTTCATATTATTGATAGAATCACAGAGTATATGCTAAAGTTCTATATTTTGATGTCTTCCAGCAAACCAACTATAAACTGTTAAATCATGGACAAAATGATAAATTAATAATGTCTTCTGCAAAAGCCAGAAGGTGATATGGCATCTGTTCCAAATCCAGGTAGGCAAGATGATTTTTTATTACTGTGTGAATTATGTAGACAATTTTGTTTCCTTAAAGAAACTGGTTTGTACCTTGTAATCAAATGGCAAGTATTACATCTCATCACAGTGCTCTCTTCACAGTACATCTCTTCATAGTGCCAGATAGAACTCATGAGAATATGCCCTTATTTCGTTCTTCTTCATTATTAAAAGGAGAATACATTTGAAAATATTGTGAGCTTTCATCTGCATAGCCAGAAATCTTATTCTTCCAAACAAATTTAAGCACAGATGCACCAAAAAAACTGTTAGATGGCATTTCCAAATAAAATTGTTCTGCAGACAGAATAGTTTAGCCATTTTATTGAATGGCGATAGATTCGTTGTATGATGAAACATGCAAATATTTGTGTCAAATGTCGGAGAACTGCACCAAAAATTAAAAAAAAGATAACTATTTGAATACGAAATTTATTTCAACAAATAAGTTTTGACTGTGCTAAAAGTGCTTAAGTTAGAAATTTCACTGTTATTGATGCAGAACATTTTTTATAAATCGAACAAAATCATTGTTATTTTCTGATTCTGTATTTAAAAAGTTCATTAGTTTCCACTACAGTCGATTTTTTTTGTCCTAACCCTAATGCACTCTAAAATTCTTTTCTACCCTCTTCACTTCGGTACACTGCAGCATATACAGTATTCTGAAATAAAAGCGTCACTAGCTTCTCCCTAAAATAAATAACCAAACTTAAGAAATATGGAAAACAAGCAGTAATCTAAAAACAACAACGATAAATCAATGTTCGCAAAAGCTATTTATCAATGATGTTGATACAATTGATGAAAGTTGGAAATGCACTCACAGCACACACACACACACACACACACACACACACACACACACACACACACACAAACAAACACATACGTACAAGGAGTTCCGAAAAGGTGGTACTATGTTTTAATTCCTAATTTATTAGAGATAAGTGGGCATGTAAGTAGAAAAACTGTTTAAATTAAGGAGTTCACTAATGACAATAAGGTGATGGAAAAAAATTCAAACTGTCATCATAAAACGCCTCAGAGATATCTTGAAAACGAGGTGATCGGGTATTATACATGAATTTGAATGTGAATTTTAGTGATAGAGTGCAGGAAACGATTTTCTTTCCTAATATCTGCACGACCTCTGAAAAATGATCGTCCGACGTATTTTTTCCATTTGAGAGTCCCTAAAAAGTGGTTTAAGTCAGCATATATTTATCTTCATACGTTTGAGATGTTTTCTGATGAAAAGTTGACATTTTGTATATCACCTCATTAGCGTAAGGGTCACATTTTACTAATTGGGAACTTTTTTTGTAGTGGGGTCACATACAAATTTAAAAAGTGTTATTGCCTGAAAATTACAAGAGAAAATTTTTCTTTATGTAGTCTTTTTTATTACCTTATTTTAAATATATTTTTTCAATTTGCAATGCCCACCTATGTGTAATAAGTAAAAAATAAAAGCCTGTTGCCGTATTTTTGGAATACCCTGTATATACATCACACTTTAACTATACAAATTAAAATTTGAATATAAAAATTTCAAAAACTGTATCAAAGCATTATTTAAGTTGCATAATTCTCATTCCTTTTTTATTTAATTAATTTTGACATCAATTTATTGTGATATAACATTTTTTTTTTTTTTTTGAAAACGGAACATTTTTGAAAAGCTTTTATCAGGAATTCAAGCTATTACAGATAATTGGATTTACTGCTTATAAAATTTCAGTGAAAATAATTTGATTAGATTAAGTTAATATCGCATTAATGTAAAAATTAAGTTAAAAGTTAACTCGCTTGCATTATTAGTCTAATGATGATAAGTTGCATTTAGAATTTGACTTGAAAATTCAATTTAGAAATTGTGAAATACATTTATTGTTAACGTAAATCCCTTAAACCATAACATGCAATTTGAAAAGATTGGTATTTTTTCCCTTTAAGAATCTTTCAATGATTTTAAAATTTTTAGCATAAACTATGTAGTAAGATCATTTCTTAATATACTTAAGTCGAAAATAATACATTTTAAAATTCAACTCAGAATACTAATTGGATTTAATAAGGAAACCTAAATGTAATCCCATATGTATGTATGTATGTATGTATGTATGTATGTATGTATATATATATATATATATATATATATATATATATATATATATATATATTAAAATTTATAGCAACAAGCACACTTAGAGTCAATAAGCCTTGTAGCTTCATTATACTTTATTTTAATCAACAGGCTCTGCACCTAGCGGAAATATCTCGTTAGTCTATTAAGTATATCCCCTCGAACTGTTTCACCTGAATGGTACTTTAATTCCTATTAGATAAGGATCATTTATGTTGCCAACGAGATTCTCCGTTAAGGGCATTAAATTTAATTTTAAAACCTCTACACTGCCAAATGCTTTGAATGGAAATCTGACTTGATTGCAAATAAGCACTCACTGAACTAGTAAGTTTCCTTAACTCGAGATCATGTAAAAATTTGATTTTTGAATAGCTATTCACATTTCTTTCAGTGGTACTGAGCTACATTTTTCATGAAATAAATAATGTTGTTTTTTTTTTTTTTGAAGGATGCATGTATATTTCACTTTTGACTGAATGATATGAATACTTTCTATACTCATCGTGCTTTTAATTTACCTGAGCAAGAGTAACTTGTTTGTAAATGAAAGGAAAAGGAATCGAAAAGTAAAGGAATATAATTTGTGATAAAAATATATGTTTATCAAAAGAATGAAAGTTTTTACTTTCCGACTTTAAATAAGGCAAGGCTGAATTAATTATAAATAATGAACTCTAATACAAAACTTTAATTTTCGTTGTACTTTAATTTAATTTTAGTGCTCATAAAGCTACGTACTTCGGAATATTTTAAAGTTAATTAATTTTTTCTGTGAAAAACGTTAAATTAAAAAAAGAAGCACGTTTCATCTATAGTAATTTGGAAAAATTCTCTTTATTTATTACAAATAATTTTAATTGCCGTGTATAAGAAAAAAATTACCATGCTCACTTTTAAATTATACTTAAAATTTACTGTGGATGAATAACTCGAAATTAAAGGCGCTTTATATTTTTCTTTCTTTTCATTCACAGAAAAGAAATCACTTCTTTCTGCTTAATGGTAAGAAACAATTTCTATATAAACGTGTTAATGTTTCTTTTTGAAGTGAAAGATAAATATTTACAACGAAGTTTTACATTATCAGGATAATCTTAGTTAAAAACAGTGTGTTTATTTTACTGTCATCGTCCGTAGCATTAATATTTAGAATATTTCGTCTCTAAATGAAAACAATTGTTTATTTTTAAAAACTACTATCAAATTTTTAACTATTTGTTAATATTAAAGCATAATTAATACTATCTCCAAATTTTATTCATAAAAGAGAATAAAAATTGTGAGAATAATTGAACTACTTACCCTACTTTTAAGGATAACTACTACTTTTAAGGATATTTAAAAAAAGACTCTGTTATTATTTAATCAAAATTTCCCGCTGTTATACTGCGTAACTAATGAATTAAAGGTAGATATATAAAATTCTAATAATGTATGGAACATCTTCATTCGGAAGGTGGAAGGTATTTAAAATAAAACGTATTAAAGAATTATTTCGTACATGGTTTTTGTGCCGTACTATTTTTAGTTAAAGTATAAAATATTAAAAAATCAAAAATTTCTTCAAAAAATTGCATTAATTGGATTTGAGAATGATGCTATTGAAGATAAATATTTTGGAAACTCTATATTCTTATTACAATGTTAGATTGGTCACTGAGTCTCCCTTTTTTCAGCATTTAGCACATCTAATGTCAGTCAACCTAGAAATCACTAAATTTATGTACTAGAAATGTATTTATTGCAAGATTACATGGAAATAATAATGAATATATATTCCCCCTGAGTTGCCTATAATCATTTATCCGTTGCAGCAGTTTTGATCTGCCCGTACTTCTAATTCCTGATCAAATACAGCTAGGCTACTGCAACAGCTGCTATTACACGGAATCGTGCTCCCTAATGCAGTTACGTTAACCCATTCACCACAGTGACAATATATACACGAAACCCAAATCTTAACATTTCCAATTCTGGTCTCAAAATTCATAAGTGTTGTTCAGTTTTCCTACCTTTAATTCATGAGTATTACATTTCAGTTTAAATGATACACCGTTATGCACGAGAAAATTTAAATTTTATACATATTTTTAAAGAAACACCAGTTGCTCATAAAATTGTGATGTCCGAAATTTATTTATTCGTGCAAACAACTCTAAAAATTTTAAAATGTGATCTTAATGACGCTATGCAAGATTGTAATTCCTGTTCATTCTCAAGTATTATGCTGTTAATTACTCTTTATCGGGATTTATGTTAGATCTCTGAAGACCGCATGCATCATTCTCACTAAAATGGCAAGCAATTCTATAAATTGCCTTTTCTTTTCTGTCGCTGAAATTAGAATTACATCTTATGTTCAGCATCGTTAAATATGCTAGACCGAACGATAATTTTGAGGCGTTCGCTACATAAAAAATAATACCTAAACTAAAACCTACGCAATTTTTATTTCGAATGTAAAGCTTTTGTTACTTTGCATAAACATTTAGAAGGCTATTTCTGAAAGCTCAATAGATAAAAAAAATATTTATTACACAGTGACATATATTATATAAATAAATAAATAAATAAATATGCTAAACACAATTGTATGTGTTACTTAGAAATGTAAATAAATAAGTAGAAATGACTTTTTTAAGGATGTACTATTTGCTAGTTTCAAAAGATAAGCTAGCTACTTAACGTTATTTTGCATATGAAAGACTCATCTAATAAAGTCTTTTTATTTAAGATTAAATGTAGCTGTATTAACTAGTAAATTTAAATTAACTAGTAAATCACAACTAGTTATTAAATTAAAAATGGCTAACTCAAATTAACTAGTAAATCAATCAACTGTCTTCAGTTTTCTTTAATAGTCTATCCGGCCTGATGCATGATTTCATACACTGCAAAAAAAGTCTGTTAAACTGACAGAAAAAAACTGCCAGACAGTGCGCCAGTTTATTTCTGTATATTTTACAGAAGTCTTCTGTATTTTTTTCCGTATACTGAAGCTTTCTTAAAATAAACTGAGAATCTGTAAAATTTACGGAAGACTTCTGTAAAAAAAAAAAAAAGAACGGAAATAACTGGCGTCCTGACTGACAGTTTTTCGAAGTGTACTGTATGATTACGAAAGTAATACTTCTACTAATTTTATTTTAACTAGACCATAGTAAATGAATTTAATTTTTCTAATCTTCAAGCTATTCGCATCCTGACTAGCACGGAAGATCAGTCAAGATTAGTCAGGATGCGAAGTCAACTTTCTTCACTACACGTACACTGAAAAAAAAAGGCTGTTAAACTGACAGAAAAAAATTGTCAGCCAGGACGCCAGTTTATTCCCGTATATTTTACAGAAGTCTTTACTTTTTCCGTATTCAGAAAATTTCTGTAAAATAAACTGAGAATCTGTAAAATTTACAGAAGATTTCTGTAAAAAAACGGAAATAAACTGGCATCCTGGCTAACAGTTTTTTTCTGTAAATTTGACAGAATTATTTGCAGTGTAATTCTTACGCACACGTGTATAGTCTACAAAACGCAATGCGTCAACTACTACGCATTTCAGTTTCATTTTGTTATTTCAAACGACGACTGAAGAAACAAAAATTAATTGATTTCTTTATTTAAAAAATGGGTTTGAACAAGTAAAATTTCAAAAAAGCAAAATGAAAACCGAATTTGTTGCAGACTGACCTTAATAAATTTTAAAATAATGAAGCTGTCTTGTTTCGGGAACAGCAAAAAGTAGCACAATCTTGTGTTTTTCTGCGACGTTAGAACATATGTTCACTGCTGTGTCAACAACATATTTGCAGGCGGATGCTAGAAACTGCACCTCCTTCCGGTGAAATCAGTTCATTGTCCTGGGAGTGATCATTTGTAAAATGTCAAGCACAGTTGTACTATTCTCAGAGAGGAGGGAGAAAAGTAAATTTACCCAATTGCAAGAATTGAAAAACTTTCTTAATTTTCGAAAGAAGGTTTAAGAAAATAAATACCTGGAGAATGGGACGAATGTTTAATTTTTCATTTTGTAGCAATTCTGCATGGGCGAATTTCCCATTAAAATCTTTATTCAAAAGATTTGCATGGATTTTTCATTTTTGAAATCAAATAATGAATATATTTTAGAATTTTTCTTTTGCCGTTTCATCAGCACTCTGTTTGTAGAAATAACTATGATCGGATGGAACAATGATGATGAAATTCTAAAATTAAAATGAAAAGCAGGAACATTTCTGTACAATATTTTGATATAACACAATTATTTCAAGTTTGCAAAGTGATTATCATCTGCATTTATATTTATTATACAGTTAGCATATGAATGTAAATACAACTAACACTACATCTGCTCCAATAAAAAAATGACGTATTTTGTTCTAAATTGAGGGCGAGAAAAAATAATCCATACTTAAAAACAGATCTAAAAACTAAATTTAAATTAGGGAACAGAAACATAACAATGGAAAGAATGTGTCAAAATTTTTCAGTTTCATTTATTCACATCTAAAAACTTCATAAGCTTTTTGGTAGAGGATGTTATGGAATAGTCGGGAAATTAGGAAAACCGAGTTCTTGTCTCTGTTTGTTACTGGGTCATTCCACGCCAAATGAAACACATAATTGGAAAAAGTTCACCACACCATTTCAGATTTTCCTCAAATTTTGTGTAAATGATTTATAGAATAGGATAACTCCTAAACTCAATTTTGAAGGTTTTACGATGATCAATTACCAAGAAATTAATTATGAAAATTTTTATGTTTTCTGCAAGTATGCTGCAAAACCGCTCCAGGATACGGTGGTAAAGTTTGGCTGAGAAATTTTGGAGCACCCGGCGTATAGCCCTGACACAGCCCCTTCGGACTATCGTTTATTTAGGTCAATGAACAATACCTTGTCTTCTGTACACTTTCCCATAGTGGGCGGAGTATGAAAATCCATTGTTGACTTCATCGCTATGCTTCTGGCATCCGTGCGCTACCTGACAGTTTGCGGTGGGTGCTGGAAAATAATCGAGGCTACTTTGACGAATAAAGGTATTGCTGCGCATTCATTTCTTTGCCACTTTCTTTAAAACTTATTACTAGACCCAATGTACGAAAAGTCACATGAAAATTTAATAATTTTTTTGGTCGGCTTCTGAGGAGAAAGACAAGATGAAATTTTTTGGAATGTAGTGGCATACCATCTTAACAACATATAAAAATTCAAAACATGTGCTTCTGATCAAACATGGCGAAAAAAAAAATCATGAAGTTTTTTTTAGTAAATGCGATGCTCATACATAAACTATAAACGAACAGAAAATTTCGATAACATTTTTGAAGTCAGCTTAAAAAGTTACCCCTAGAAATAAATTTACTCTTCAGTAACCTCTATAGAAAAAGAGTTATTTAAGAAATTCAGAGAAAAAAAGGCGTATATTTCAGAAAATTAAAAAAATTCCATAATTAATTTCTCGATAAATTATCGCAGAACCTACAAAATTGAGATCCGTGGTTATCTTAGCCTATAAATCATGTATATAAAATTTGAGGCAAATCTAAGTTGGTGTGGTGAACTGAACTATTTGATATGACGTGCATATGGCCCTGCTGCTATCACATGGGAGTACTATGAACTATACTAAAAAAAGATTTCAATGTTACAATGTAGTGAGAGTTGACCACTTGTCGTAATGGTATCGCTCGCCACACAACAAAGTGTGTTTGATTTTGAAGAGTTTTTGCAGATAAGTTTTCAAACACTTTAACCTACTAGTACACACGTGACTTGAACATTGATGTTACACATAATGTACACTGAAAGAATCGTAGTTTGTTGTATTGTGTTTGTTTTTTAACTGACATTTCTTCTGCCCATCAGTTTAGTTCATTTTCCTAGATGGCGTGCTGGATATTTTGTAATGTTAGGTAATATTGTAATGGATTTCATGTCATCACTAAATACAAAGAAAACACAGACGCTGAATGTAACTTTTGTAACATAAAATTCTTCAAAGAAAAAAAATTTGAATTCAATGTTTGGTGTGGTTTTTGTGGGCTCATCTGGACTGTACCAGAGATAAGAAAGAAGATGTCTGCGATTTTTCTAAAAAGACTCGACGCAGAAATGAATTGAAAATAAAAATATGTTTTAGTGTTGAAAATAACTACGTTTTATGAAGTAATATTTGTTTTTCAATAGTTTAAACCCTCTATTCCATATATTCCCACTATTTTGTATTAACTTCCATTCGTAATATGTTTGAAATTATTTTTTCTATTACAACAAAATAAATAATGTATTTTTATAAGTGACGTTTTATTACGTCACAATTAGTTATATAGTATATACTCATGATAATTTTGGGCATTTTTTCAAAAACCTGTGACGTTAGAAATGTAGATAGTATTGCTTAATATCTTCCTCTCCTCTATGAATACCTTCGATGAAATATGCTTGGAGAAGAATGTGGAGTAGTTATTCTTTATTGAACTTTTAATTCAAATTGCACAAATGTACACATTTTTAATCTAATTCAACCTCTCTCTGCCTAATAGTTTTTACCATACTTGTCTCATTTGTGAGTCAGATGAAAGGAAAATGGGGAGTAACAAGAGAGATTTACTGGAAATTTTCTCAATCATCACGGTTTGCTTGACGTCTGCCATGCCAAGAGACAAGAAACATTGAAAAATTGTTTCGATAAAAATTGAAATAAGGGACCATGTAGGATTTTCTTTCAAATTTTCATTAAGTGAATATCATTTCTTCTGCCGTAAGTTTTAGATTCCATGCACTCTTTTCATTTTCACACTCCTTGTAATGTTTCTTTAGCTAATTTATTTTTTTTTCTGATGATAACAAAGGAATTTAAGGTTACTTAAGAGAGATCATTAATTTCTTTTACAATATCTACTCAGCATTATAAAACGTTTCTTAATAAGGAAAAAATAATCAAACAGTTAATTAGTAAAAAATGAAGCTGTAACCACTTTTGGGAAACATAAGTGACAGAACTTTTTTGTTCTCTAAATTTCTGCTTGTTTAAAAGTGGGAACTGAAGCTGAAGAAAGATAAAAGCTTTATACCCCATCAACAATTCACACAAATTAATTTTTTATTTGTGTGTGTTATTTAGTTCTTTACTATTTTAACAATTTAACACCGGTAGTTTGGGTGTTTTTCTTTGTATTCTGAATCTTTTTTCCAAGAAAAGCAAATACTAAGTACAATTGTATTGAAGATATCTTGAATATCTCGAGTGAATGAATACCTAAGTTCATCGCCTCTGATAAAAAGCCCGAAACATGTTTAGATATACCTAGTTAGTCTAGATATACCATCGTTAATGCTATTTGCACTGTTACAAAGGTAGGCTCAACCTCTCTCCAATAATGAAACGGAAAAAAGAAATTCTGCGTATTTCTCTTTAGAGGTCTTGCTTTCTTTTACTGATATGTGCAAACACAAAACGTTAGCTATAATACTTTTGTGAAAACTGATAATCATCGGACTTCACAGCTAGCCCAGATGGTTTGATACTGCTAGTGGTGAATCACTTGGTAAACAAATTGCTGTTGCAGTAAGCTTATACTATTTAAATTTTCTTTACTAACTAGACCACATGCTTAGGAATACATCAGCGATAGTAGGATTATCTGGGCGATCCGGAGTAAACTGCAAGATATTCTTTTGTCCGAATGAAAAATGCTATCTATACAGTTATCAAAGCTGTCCTCTGGTAGATGTGTCACGACCTCATTCTTAGGTCAGGCTTTTTGGTTGATGAAGTGCTTGTTTTTCATCCGGCTCCTTCCGCAATGTGTCTCAATGAATATATAATGGATATCCAAAATCTGTATATGCATCGGACCTCGCGAAATTGCCCGTGCATTCTTTCTTGTCGATCTTCCGTATCACGAAGAGACGGTGGTCAATTTTCTGAAGTCGTCGTCCTCTTGAATGGGCGACTATGCTTACTATAAAAACTAGCTTACGATACTTCACTTATAGTTAAAAACATCGATCTTTAAAGTATTGCAATATCTCCCACTGAAATGTCATAATTGGATAACGCAGCAATCTGAAATTTTTCTAATGCGAATCTTTTTTTTTTTTTAAAACTTTACTCTCGAAAGATAATTCCGTTGCCTAGATCGCCGTGCATTGCCGAGTTTTCTCTTACGGTCCTCCCTACCTGTACCGTAATCTTCTACTCTTCAACAACTTTATACTAGTTAATTTATTCATAGTGCGGTTTTGGTTTCGTTTGTTGCTATTATGTAATTCATTTCAAATTTTCAATGTGTGATTAATAAACGCAATGTGTAAAAATAGCGTAAGTTTTTGGGTGACAAATTTTGAAGAAGAATGAAACATCTAAATAGCCGTCTGTTTGGACTGGTCTGAATTTTTTTGCCTTCGCGAAGCTTGATTTGCACAACAGATGACAGATACAAAAATATCTTAAATTAATGTCCGTAGTATCTAACAAAACAGGTAAGAATTTTTTAAATAACTCGAAATTACTTTATTCTGCCCTCACTTTAATTTTATGTTTATTTGATAAGAATCATACGCAGCGATTTGTCAAATAACAATAACAAAGTTGCATATTGTCCCTACTTAGGTGCTAGACTCGCGAATACCTGTTAATAATGCAAAAACTCCATTAAAAAGATAATCACAGAACCGGAACCTATATATGTTAATACTTTGAGTGCTGAATTCTAGTTACATCACTGAAACGTGCTAAACTTTGCAGCAATTTGGTATAAACATATGAATAAATACCATGCTTGATTCGTGGCTTTCTTAAGATGACACATTGGCCCTAGACCAAAAAGTATAAAATTAATAAGCGACACATGTACTGGGTTTTGAAGTTACTCCAAGAAGGAAAGAAAAGCAAGATTCACATCAGTAATGTTCCTTGGTAGCTGCTATTATTAATTTTTACGATTTCCCACTTTGTAATTATTATATGCAAAATACGTTTATTGAACTCATTTCAAATAAGAAAATTAATCACATTTAATTTCAATAATTACTAAATGCATGTCATGTATTGAATATTTATCCCTCTTATTTATATTGAATTTTTATCTTCATGGAAGCGTGCAAAATAAAGGCCTTATATAATATTTCAGAGATTTGAAGATTATTAATAAAATACTTGAAAGAGAGGGGCGAATTTCTTTCTCTTATCTTTTGTCGCTCCATTCCAATATTGAAATACTAATATGAAAGTATAGATATCTGAGAGCGAACAAAAACATTTTTAAAGAATGTCATGTTAATTAAAAATAATATTTATCTTTCAGATCTCTGAACGAGGGAGCTTATTAATTTAACCAAAGCAAGCATCGTTAAATGTCTAATAAAGGTTATAAAATGAAAAATATATATTTTCTCACTGTGCTCTTTTGCAAAGAGAGTATTGATTTTTAGGTTCTTTTCGAAGAAAATTTAATAGGATCAATACTTCCCGAGAAGCGATGTTTAAAATATTCAACCTGTACGTGTTTAAATTATTTGAAACGCCTTTCTAATTCCTACTGTGTTATGAAAGGAAAAATCACACTAGACAAAGGACTTTAAGAGAAATTAAAACGATTAAAAATTAATATTCAAATAAATTTTGCTTTCAATCATAATATTTATCTATTATTTAGATGCTTATTGTTCGAATTTTGGAGAAAATAACTGTTGGCAGTTTGAAAAGTTAAAAAAATCTTTGTTTTGAAAACTTTTATGTTTAATTATTTTAAATAGTTTTAAAATATAAAAATGATGCAATAAAAAGAATGCAAGCACTTTTAAGTTATGATTCTTTACTTTGTTTTTACTATTTTCATCAACAATCTAATAGAAATTATTAGACAAGTTTAGGGGGTAAAAAGAACATGACATATAGGGTTCTTATAATTAAACATCCTCTATAAACAACATTCTGAAGCTGAAAAGAGCAAGCAAGTTGCAACCAAATTTAGCATATGAACTGTTCACGAGATGAACTCAAGTTTTTGAAAAGCTTAGTTCAAAAAATGACCACTAGCTGGCACTTTGGTTTGTGAAATTGCTCAAAAAATGAACCAGATTAGTTAATAAAACCCCAGTACTATTGAATAAGTGTCTAAATTGTTTATAAGTTTTTAACTACCCATTTACATTGCTAAATTGGCTGTCTTCTCACTTAAAATGCTAGCTTGTGCACATTTTTGAAGAATATTTTATTTTCAAAATTCATTGAGTGCATCTCATGTATAGCTTATAGTATATCAAATTGAGTTACAATCTGGTCACCCGTTTTATTTTTAGAATGCTGTTTATTAGGAAATTTTAATTACTACACAAACTTTAAGAGACATCTCTTAAAGTTTGAAAATTAATTTTTAATCGAAAATGATTAAAAATTAATTTTCAAATATATTTTGCTTGCAATCATAATATTCATCTATTATTTATATGCTTATTGTTCGAATCTTTTCATGTAAAATGCCATGTTATTAGAAAATAACTCTTGGCAGTTTGGAAGCTTTAAAATTCTTGTTTTGAAAACTTTTAAGTTTGATTATTTTAAATAGTTTAAAAATATAAAAATGATGAAATAAAACCAAAACTACCCGAAAAGAATTTACCATTACCATTACCATTATATTAGCTGAGTACCTTCATCGGAATGCGTTTAAAAAGTAATTTTGATTCTAATAGTTTATTTCGTAATCATTCTATTAAAAAAAATCTAACTCTATGGTATATTTCTCGAACATTTCTAGACGCAGATTATCTTCCGGAAGAAGTTTTATGAATGAGTGCTCAAGTTTTATGTTCATAATGTAATTTTTACATGAACTGTATATTTTAGAAGCAGCAAAAATGTTTTCATTAATTGTTCGATTAGTGAGATAATGTCATCAGATATCAATAACTATATCTGATGTGAAAGAGTTTCTTTAAAGTACACGCAACACTTGTTTCTCTAAACTACCATTAATACAATAATTTAAGACGGAAATTTAAACTAATGATGAAAGTTTCCGTTAATTCACGCTATCTTTCGGTTTTAAAAGCTGTAAGTTTATACAAATGTTGAGTTAGTAATGAATTGCACTTTTGCATGAGATTTTAATGGTATGTTCTAAATTAGATAATGTCTGTGGAAAGGATTTATATATTTATTTTGCTTTTTTCTTTTTGTTTTTAAACAAGTATTTGGCCCTCAAACAAACTTTTTTTTACGATTCAGAAGTTCAAGTTGATCTATAACCGCATCCCATAAATTAATTTTACAAGTACATTTATTTTAGCGCAGCATAAAATTAAATGAAAATTTTTCCATGGAATTTCTCTATCTAAATTAAAGTATATTAATTGACTGTCAAGTTTAAAAAAAAAATCATTCTTAAGAATAATAAGATAGATCGTCATCATGAAAACATATTTTTACATACTAATTTTGCTACATGAAAATGTTGCTAAAACTTTAATTTCTCGAAGTTTCTCATTATTTAACTGTTCTGAAATTGATTTACTTTGTATGAACGTTGCAAATATCATTAATATTTTATTACGCTAACAATCAAAGTTTTAAAGATGTTTCAACGGGACTTCATTTTATTGTTTATCTGCAATAATTTTTAAAAGAACTTTTAATAGTTTTAAAATAACATATTTCTATAAATAGATCTACATAAAATGAATAATAGTACCTCTAAAAAATTAGACGTGCTATACTATAAATATTTGTATCACTTAATGTAGACTGGAGATAGTATCAGAGAGGTGGTTCTTTTCCCCTTTCAATGTTTTAACAGTTTTTCCAATTAAAATAATCAAGATTGTTTAATCTGATTCAGATGGAAAAAAATTTGTAAGCAATATTTTCGATGAAAAATCACAGAAACATTTCATACATTATAATTTCTTCTTCTTATTATTATTATTATAGTAAATAAACAAATTTCATGTAATTTCTTATAGGTTTATGACACGATATTCTATTCAATTAAATACAGAAATATTTTTGAAATGCATAAAGAAATATAATGTAGTATGTATACCAGCTATATATTTAAGACTCAACCATGTTTAAAAATGTATGTATCTCATAAAATAAAAGTAAATTAACTGTCAGAATTTCTATTTGAAAAGTTTGACTGTTTTGTACAATATCTTTTAGAATATATTTTTATTTTATTTTGTACCTTATTGAAATGAGACTGTTCAGGGGGGATAGGGGGCGGGGGGATGGGGAGTAAATAAATTTTCTTGTAATTGATCCCCGGAAATCGTAGCCATTACGCAAATGACCCGTCCTAGAAACTTTCAAAAGAATAAGCAGAAATAGCTCAAACGTTATTTGCAAAATTCCCCTTTAATTCTGCAAAACTGTATACTCGTAGACCTTTGAATTATAAACAAGAGATGGACGGACATCTTAAGTGGGATTTACTCTGTATCACTTCTGATGTGCATCTAAAGAGAATCACTGAGAATGATGTCATCGTAATCCACGTTTAAATATTTTTATTAAGTTCAGTGGTATCGGCTAACGTCACCATCACTGTTACGAGTGTGCAAGACCTGTCAATCACGAGGTTCCTAAATGAACAGTGAATCGGGACGAATTTAAACAATATATCTATTTATATATAAAAACTCGGCTGTTCGAGCCTCATCAAGGGGATATCCCCCTGAACCCCCTAATTTTTTAGTTTCATTATTGCCATATTAATACGATATTAATTGACTATGTCATTTTATCTCTGATCTTTCGTGTATTTCCCCTAGTAACCCTATGTTGAAATTTTTAGGATTATAACCTATTTATAGAAAAATGCATGTGATGCATATTCTACAGCTTACGGAATATTGCCCAGTGCCCGATGCGTTTACACCTTTTACAAGTTATTCTTGATGCATCCTTAATTTTATGATTCCATGTTTTATGTTTCCATGTTTCGTAATTATCTTAATTCTGCATTTAAATTTGCCAAGTTTCAGTCGCCATTTTGAGGATGAATGATGCAGCCTTTTAACGAGCGTTAAAAGTCAGCAAATAAATAAATTAATATGTCTATAACCTTTTAGAAATGTTAGCAGAGTTATGGCACAAACATAGTAAGCGTGTGATTTTAACATAACATTTACTTAATTAAATTAGAACGGAAGAAACCGGCACATCACATAAGAAGTTAACATCAAGAAGGAAAAAAAGTATAGAAGAAGTAAAAGAATGCGCGCACGAGCACAGTTACAGTTAAGTAGATAAATGTTTATTGAGGGATACACAATTAAGGAGGATAAGACAGTGGACAGTAAAAACATAAACAATTCAATACTCAACAATTTTCTTAAGCTGTTGAAATTTTTATGATTGTTACCTACTTATAGAAAAATATATGTGATGCATATTCTACAGCTTAGGAAATATTGTAACAATAGATTAAAGCTGTTGTGAACTAATAGTATTTAAATATATGTAAAATACTCAACAACTTTTATGTCGCATGCTTTATTATGTCGCATTTTTGGGACACATTTTTCGGACAATTTTCAACAAAGGGGGTGAGAGATAAAATGGCATAGTCATTAAAAGTACATGTGATGCATATTCTACAGCTTACGAAATATTGTAACAATAGATTAAAGCTGTTGGGAACTAATAGTATTTAAATATATGTATAATTATGTCGCATTTTTATGTCGCTTTTTTGGTACACATTTTTCGGACAATTTTGAAAAAAAGGGGGTGAGAGATAAAATAACATAGTCATTAAAATACGCCAAGTCAATCGATGGTTCCATTGTTGTGTCAATTTTGAGATAACAACATTGAGCTTCAGCAGTACTATAGGGCTATAGCATTAGAACAAAATTTGCAAAGAAAGTGAAAATTTTCCCCAGTTTACGATAACTGCGCATCTTATATATCCACGAGAAAAGAATTTAGCCACAACCACGAAACTCAGAAGTAGTAAGGAGCTCTAGAAAATAAACAAATAATATAAACCAGTAAGTTGTAAAGTCGCTCAGTAGTACAGTCCAATGAAAGAAAGTGGGGGGGAAGAGCATTTTTGAAGAATTTAACTTCAATGTGTGTAGTTAATTAAATTGCAATTTCTGTTAAAAACGTCAATTAAAACTAACTAAATTTAATATTTAATTATTGTTACTTTAGTGTAATTAATTAAGTATTTATTCTAATTGTGATCAGCAGTACCTTTAGAAAAGAGTAATTTTTCCATCTACCACAGTCAACAATCCTAATATCCAAATGACTGGATTTTTTTTTTTTGTGTGTGTGTGGGGGGGGCTTCTTGCGCTTGACAAGATAATGGTTGCATTCTACTTTTATGGGCATATATACATTATTTAGCATTTACAAAGGGATTGTAAGTAAGTCTACTTAGCTGGTCCGAAAGCCCCTTTTCATTGCCTGCCTGACGTAGAACTAGAAAATGAAAATTGTAATGCCCGAAAAGGGAATTTGAATGCCCACTTGAAAATGAAATGTGGAAGAACGTTAAGTTCAAATAAAAATGAAAGGGGACACCGTTCCATCTCGACTACACCACTCAAGCCACCCTTGGCAGCTGTGCAAGCCGATCATCGATTGGGCTTAGTTTCTACTAAGATACTCCATGTCCCCCTGCAGTAGACTGTACCACAAATGGAGCAACTGGTCAGCAAGTTGGTACGTATTTCCACAAGGCTGAATTTGCCTGGCCAACAAGCGCAAATTATGTTCTCAGAATGACGATTTTAGAAACTTGGCAGACCATTCGAGGGCATTAACACGTCCAGACATTACATCTCGCGTGCACTAAGTTTCCGCTGTTTGTCAATAGATGGCTCCAGCAGTCAGCGCTGGTCGATTGCGACCGATTGAAAACGGTAGGAACGAACCTGAGACACATAGTAAACAAACTGCTGTGCCGCAATCGTGATTGTGTATGTGCGTCAAATACTTTTTAGTGTGTGAAAATGGCTGAATTCTTGCCAAATAATCGACATTTGCAGGAAGTGTTGATTTTCCTGTTTCATTCGAAGAAAACGGAGGCTGCAGCGCATCGAGAGCACCGAAACGTTTACGGCGATGCTGTTCGAAGTGAAACAATGTGCCGTGATTGGTTGCGTCGCTTACTTAGACGGTGATTTCGATGTTGCCATTGGCCGATGAAGATCCGTGTCAAACGCAACAAGAGCTTGCGTCAGCGATAGGAGTTACTCGCCAAACCATTTTTAAGCGATTGCATGCGTTGGGAATGATTCAAAAGCAGGGAAATTGGGTTCCTTATGATTTGAAGCCACGAGACGTTGAGCGTCGTCTGTTCGCCTAAGAATAACTGCTCCAGCGACAAAATCGAAAGGAGTTTCTTCATCGCATCGTCACGGGTGATGAAAAATGGATTCATTACAGCAACCCGAAGAGAAAAAAAAAAATCATGGGGCTGCCCGGTCATGCGTCTACGTCGTCGCCTCGGCCGAATATTCACGCTGCAAAGGTGATGCTGTGTATTTGTTGGGACGAGGTCGGTTTCATTTATTATGAGCTGTTGCAATCGAATAAAACCCTCACTGGGGCACGGTATCGAACTCATTTGATGCGATTGAACCGAGCACTCCGCGGAAAACTGCCACAATACGAGCAGAGGCACGGCAAGGAAATTCTCCTGTAGGACAACGTGCGGCTGCTGGTTGCCAAACTTGTTAAAACCTACTTCGCAACACTCAAATCGGACATCCTACCCCATCCGCCACATTCCCCAGACATTGCGCCATCCGATTAATGCTTGTTTCGTTCGATGGCACATGGTCTGGCTGATCAAAAATGGCTTGATTCGTGGATAGCCTTCCACGACGAACACTTCTACCGTCAGGGTATTCGAGCTCTGCCCGAATGATGGGAAAATATTGTCCCAGCAAACACAGCCCTATCGGATAAGTTTTAGACCGACACTGGCTTGCCGGCGCAGAATGTGCCGGGGCGACATCGCTCACGCGGTACCGAAAACGACAAAATTGCGTCCGCCTGGGCGTGTGTCGGGCCGAAAGGATGGGGTGGTTCTGGTTCGGTGTCGGCAAAAACGATAACGGCGTCGGCCCAGCCCTGTGCCACTTTTGAACCAAAACCATTACGTTTTTGGTGTGGTATCGGCAACGACAAAATATCGAAAACCGGCCAGCACCTTATTGATTCCCAAAATACCCTAATTAGCTCCGTAGTTAGTTCTCTAAAGTATTAATCAACAAATTAAAGAAATAATAATTATTATTATATAAATGACTTTACACCACTAGGACTAAATTTATTAAAAATACCTAATTAGCAAATTATTTTGTTTTGAAGGAAATATTTAATGAATTTAAGAAAGAAAGCTCTTTTTAAAATTAACCGTATTATTTTTTTATGCATCAACCAATGGTTTACTTTTTTTAAACGTGTTACTATATGTTTATCAGACCATATACATTTTTTAAACAACATATTAGGCTCAACCAGACTATGTTCCTTTTTCTCTTCAAAAATTTTTTAGAAGTCAAGAAAATTTATAATTTTCTAGAACCAAATATTATAAATAAACATTCATGCAATGCTAAAAAAAGAGAGAAAAAATATATTAAAGTTATACAACATGCTTTTTTAAAAAATATTTTAATTTATTTTTTTGTTAAATTATGTCATAATACAAAATAAAGTTGACTTTTGATTTTATATATTATTTTAAAGAAGAATGTAAACAACATACGTTAAAAGAAATTAAAATATTGGCTGATTCTACAAATAAACGGTTAATTTCATAAAAACGTTTTCTCTTCAAAATAATTAAACATTTTCATATAAAAACAAATTATTTTGTTTATACTTAATAACTAAGTATTTTGTATATTTCAAAATTAGCCCCAGTGATGTAAAGTAATTTATATAATAATAATAATTATTTTTAATAGGTTGATTAGTGCTAAACTATATATGAAACTAATAAGTATTAATAAAACCATGTTTATTATTAGAAGATACTTACTTTAAGTAAATATTTTATATATTACTGAATTTTCATAGGATTATCCTTTAGTAGAAGAGATGAACTTTCTATAACAGAATATACTTATTTTTTTCTGTTGTTTTGAGTAATATGAAATTAAGTACTTAAGTAAATAGACACATTTTTCAATGCAGTATGTAAGTTATTTATTAAAAATACCGTCCTGCTTGTTTATTAATAGTTTCCAAGTTTGCTTATTTGAATTATAAATTTCATTTTCGCATTATTTAGAAATAATTAGCAGTTTTGAACTACATCTTATTTTAGTAGTCCCTGAGATAACATAAAAAAATCTAGCTAAGAAAACATACAAATTCTTAATATATACTTAAAAATCAACTTACCCCTTTTTAACTGTCGTGAGAACTTAGCAAAATGAAAACCAAAAAGCACTAACCACATTTAGACAACTTTAAAATTTTTGTCTAGTTGAGGTTAATACCAGTTAGTCTTTAGAAAAAAATCACAGTTTATCCAGAGAAAACTACAGCAAAGTCCGATCTAACTGACGTAAGAACTTAGCCTATTTAAAACTAAAAAGCACTAACCACATTCAGACTATTTTAAAATTTTTGTCTAGCTGCAGTCAGTGCCATTTAGTCTAGGAAAAAAAAATCGCAATTTATCCAGAGAAAAATGCAGCAATCTCCCATCTTCATTGCTCTGAGAAAACTCAAAATCCGCGTTACTGAAAAGTTTACGTTGCGAGATGATTTCTGTTACAGCCTTGGAATTGGAATGGAATGGACAAGCAAACGAAAAAAAAAAAACCACCAACTTCCGCTCTTCGATTGACCTTGAATAGGGACCCAAATAATAGGGAAAGGTCCATTTCGTCTTCCTACGTAATACTGTGGTTCCTACAAGGGGTGGAAAGCTCTTAGGAATGCACTCGTCCCCCCTCACCCCCCCCCACTGCGCCTGTGCTACATGTTATGTGTACGCGGACACGGGGTAGTTGGAAAAGAAAGTCCGAGGGATTTTAGCTTTTAAATTATTCACTTTAAATTAGATCGCGTGGAAAAAAACAAAACAAATTAGTGTTATTCTACTGCAAAATAGTTTATAATTCAATATCTGCAATGAATTAATCAATTAATTTTTAGAAAGATAAAGTACTATAATCAGCAAAAAATGGTTATTTTTATTCATTTTTAAGGAGATAAGAGCATTAAATTTTATTTAATTTGTAACAGCATTTTACAATGCTGTAGCAAAACCTGATTTTGGCGTAATTTTTACTATTATTATTTTTGAACAGAAACATGACAAACAAGTTGTTCAAATAAATGCTATTAAATTAATTATTCATAGTGATAACTTTAAAATGAAACTATTATTATTTTTTTCAATTTATAATTATTCAGTATAGTGAATTAAAACTTTTATTTAGTTATTTAATTTTATTATTATTATTTTTTTTAACAACAGCAGCTAATGTATTATAAAAAAAATTCCTTAACTATAAATTATACTGATATTTTTTATTTTTATGGAAATACTAATGAAAAGGTATTTTTTCTACTATTTTAATCCAATTTAATTTCAGAAAGTTTTGTTGTTTTGTGTTTTTTGTAAGGCAAAAACACAGGAATTAAGCCTTAGGGCGTCGGTGCCCTGAGCGGAAGAAGGCTTCTAGCGTTTGTTCCAATATATAAAACAATTAATAAGCAATAAAATTGGGATTGAACAGTAATTATAATAATTATTTGTTCCCTAATTTTATAAAAATCAACCATATTTCCTTCATTTTATAAATATTAGATAATGTTTTGAATTTATATAAAATTTATAAAATATCCCCAATTTTTGTTCCAGAATTGGGGATACAACGGTGATTTGTCCTCAATTCTATGTTCAAAAATCTGGTTAATTTATATAACTCATATTCACATTACATCTGGAGAAAATCACCCAACATCCAAACTGTAAATTGACAGATGCGCGGTAGACCTGAACCTTGGACCTTCACACTTGAACCAGAGGCGGATCCAGAAAAAAAAATTCTGGAGGGTGCACAAGACAATTTTTGTTACATTTTCTTATAGAATGACTTGAATTTACAAAACAAGTCAATGCTCTATAGTGTAAACTTCATTCGTCTGGGGGGGGGGCTCTGGATCCGCCAATGACTTCAACCATATTCGGTGTCTTATCCACTCGGCCATGGTGGGCTCCTTTTGTGAACTGCTTGTGCTGGCTTTATACCGTTCAGTTTAGAAATTACACTTCTGGACCGATATCGGTTTTGACGTTTGGTGCAGTACATCGCCAAAATCACATGTTAACACTAAAAGGCTAGCCGCTATCGGACCGTTGCATGCCCGAAATCAACTTTTATTTGCCTACGCCAAATCGTTTTGCCAGCACAGAACCGACACCGTCCCAATTACCATTATGCCAATGCCGACATCGAAACGGTACTGCCGATGACGGCCCATCCCTAACCCGATACGGCTGTGTTTGCTGGGGTGTCTAGCGATGAGCAATATTTTGAATGAATCATTTGTAACCATTTCTGCACAATAGAGTTGAATTTTCATAAAAAAAGAACAGCGAAAACTTAGTTGCGCATATATAATATAATTTGAAGAAGCATAATGCATTATCAACGATAAAAACTAAAATACAAGCATACGAAATAGATAAGAGATCGATATATTCCAGGAAAAATGTTTAAATACTTCATGTGCAATGATATAGTATTCTTATATTCAGGTCAATGCAAAATACTCTCTGACTAACTCGTAAAATAAAGATAATTTGTAACTTTTAAGTAATTATCATGCCCAGAAAAATATAGAAGATATTTAGAAATTAGCTGTTCTCATAGATAAATCTATGAAACTATTTTATACATTTTACTTTAAAAGTAACAACTTTTCCCTAATAATTGAAATCACGCGGATCATTAATTCCACGTATTCCTGTTAAGCTGCAATTTTTAAACTACAAAAAGAGACAACTTGAGAAAAATAAAATATTTTGTACTCCTAGTCGAACCTTTAAAATAATAACTATCTCGGTAGTCTAAGACGGGAGAATAAAAAATAAAACTTTGCTTTTACTAAAAGGCATCGAGAAAGTCAAGTAGAAACTAAAAACTAAAAGAAACCATTATTCCAGAAAATATCGAAAAAATAATCTTTGCTTCTTAATAGTTTTCAACATTATCGGGAATAAATTCAGCTTATTTTTTGTATTGCTTTATTTTCTGAGGCAAGGAACAGTAATTTATATGTGGTGTTTATAGTTTTGTTGATGCATTTTTTATGAAAATGTGCTATTGTTTTTCCGTTTAAGAAGGATACATTAATATATTTTTTTATAGTTCATATTTTTATTCTTTTCAAAGTAACTTCGCTAAAATGTAGATTGAAAACAGACTCAGTGCTTTGGAAATTTTTAAAAACTGTTTATAATGTGAAATAGGCATTTTAAACCCATTTTCTTAATGTACCGAAGACATATAAATTGACTTACCATTAACATGATTTTGTTCTCTTGAGTTAGATGTCATCAGTCAAGTCTTCAAGGATACTTGTTATTGTAACAGGGAAAATTGATTTAATATTGCAAGTTTTAAATATTATTGTGGATTTTGTAATTAATTTTATTCTTTAGTGAAGCAATATTTGTATGAAATATTACAGTAATGAAATATTATTGAAAATATTATTTAAAATATCATCGAAAAATTTAAATATAAATATTTTTATATGTTCTATTAAAATATAAATTTATAATAATTATTTCAGCATTTAGACATTGGGTCAATCTTCTCACCCCATAACCTGAATAATTTTTATTAAATAGTACTTATCTTTGTCGCAATAGGTTAACAATACACAAGCAAATTCTATATTATAATTTCATAAAAATACCTTTAAGTGTAAATAACATTCTGAAATATGTCATGAAAAAATTCTGCTATTGAGATCATGAATGAGTTATCAACAATACCTGCAGATCGTCATAAATTATCTAATAAATATGATTTATAAAACTTTTATATGTTTTAATTTTATTTTACTCTTTTTTCTGTGAGTTAATTATTTACTGAGATTTATGAAAATGTCTCTCAATTACAGTACTTTTTTCTTGTATTAGTTATTCATGAGATATATACTATTTTTCAGAAAATAGGCCTAAATGTAATAAGTTAATAAGTTATCATATTTAGAAAATATTTGAAACATCTGATTGCTAGATTCTGCATCCAGCATTATTGAGTAATTCCTATAACATTTGTTTAGTATTAAAAATATAACCCCAAAATATGCCACAGTTATTTGTGATTTCGACACCATTTAGAGTTCATCTTTTTTTATTTAGTACCATTTGCGTTGGATATTTACTTAAAACACACAGAGCAACAGTATAGTGCCTTAATATATATATATACATATATACATATATATATTATATACATATATACATATATATATATATATATATATACATATATATATTAATATCAGTAAAAATCTAGAAATACAGAGTATCTTATTTTACAAACAAATGTGGAATCATTCTTCAGGTAACTGAATATTTTCCCAGATTTCTGTAAAGACTTTTTCAATTTCTATTTGTTAAAACTGACAAAATGAAATGAAATTCTGTCACAATAGCATGGTTTAAAGAGTGGTTTTTGCGCATGTATAAACAGTAACAATGCGTACTTTCCTAAATGCATTAATATCCGTTTCATGTTGATGAAAATAATTAAATAATATTGAGTACTGTTGTGATGCAGATCACATGTCTAATTTTAATAATCATTTAGTTTGGGATTCTTAAATTCAATCTATTCAAGATCATGCATTCAAAATTATTTTTCTGTTCTCATTCTTCAATCCCTTCGGCTTTTAAATCTGTATATTCGCTTTTTCCCGTATGCATTATTCTTAATTGTTTATTTTTTTCTCATAAGAAGTGAGAAAACACACACATATATTTTTACATATATGTAGATATGTGTGTGTGTGTGTGTGAGAGAGAGTGATGTAGATCACATATCTAATTTTAATAATCATTTACTTTGTGTTTCTTAAATTCAATTTATTCAATATCATATATTCAAAATTAGTTATGGGATTTATATCACAACTGGAACATAGCCTTTCCATTTAAATTAATATCATTAGTTGCAGGAAAGTTTCTATTGGCATGCCTGAAACTGACATGTTATCAGTTTCTTTGTTGACTGAAAAATAATATGTAATATTATAAAAATAAATAATTTGTTAAAAAATATTTCGGTTTTACACGCGTTCCTAAGGGGCCACCCACTTAGCACAGATATTTAAAGAACCGCTCATTCGAATTCCATAAATGGTGCAAGTGCCACCTGGTGCATGGCGCAAATTAAAATTATCAATGAATTCCTTTGTCAAAGCGACAGTTTGTCCCGTCGTTTCTGAAAGCATTCAAATCTCGCTGCTGAAATTTCAAACCCTTGTGCCAAGAAAGGACGCAGAAAACTGGTTATTTAATAAATTAAGTATTCTCAAACTGAATGTGATACAATAGAGCTTAGAAGGCCCGGTTTATTGTTGTAATTGAAGCAACTCCACTTTTATGTGGAAAAGCCAATTCAGAGATGCTGAATGCCATTATGCTTTAAAATAAAGGGAGTAATATTTCACTTTCTAGAAAATACTATTTGTACTAGTAAAATGCGTGTGTTTCAGTTTCACAAAAGCATTAGATAGTCTGAGAGTTTTGATTTAAGTAATCTAAAATAATTTCGACAGATTTTCGACTGTTATGAGAAGACTCTCCGAGTTCGAATAAATTTATATCAATTTTTTTATCGCTTGATAAACCATTTTTAGAAAGATTTATTCAAAGAATTATTAGATACAAGAGATGAGATATATGTTTCTTTAAACTATTTTTACATCTAAAAATTATAAGTAAACTGCAAAGTGCTGTAATTTTTTTATTTCATCTTTCAGAAATCTCTGGTAAGAAATCTCAGAATGGGTAAGAAATCTCAGAAAATGGTAAGAAATCTCAGAAATCTCAAGAAAAACACATAATTTCGCTATCGAAATGGTGGAAAACAACTTTCATTCATTAAGAACTTTCTAAAAGTTGTTAATAAATGTATATAATAGCCATAAAAGGATAAGTATTTAGCATTTATTTTTTCTTTTTCGAATTTATTTCATAATTTTAAGGTTAGCTTCTATTAAGATTATAAACAGTTAATGTACTTCGCCTTTCTTTTATTGAATAATAATTATACACAAACTGAAAATAGAAATATCATATACCGGTGTTTTAGTCACAATACTATGCTTGAAGACATGCACCTTCTCTGACTCAAATTTAATGGTATCCTCATTACCGCATAGTAACTACCACAACGAATTTAAGTCTCTGAAGCATATTTCAACTCCGCATTCACTCCCCCGTACATAACCAAACAACACCTGGTGCGCATCACTGAAATTAAAATTATCAGTGATTTCTTTGTCAAAGTGACACTTTTCGTCATCGCTTATGAAAGGAATCAAATCCCGCTGCGAAAATTTAAAGCCGTTGTTGTCTGCACATGAATGAAGGACGTAGAAAATTTGCTCGCTCAAATTAAGTGTTCTGAATATAAATGCGATACAATAGAATTAAGAAGGCGCAATGCATTGTGAGAGAAGCTATTTCACTTTTATGCGAAAAGTCTATTCAGTGAATTTGAATAATTTTATGCTTTAAAATTAATAGAAGATGTTTCACTTTCTAGAATAATACATTACTTGTTCGATATAAACTTTGAATTCTTCAGCTGTGCAAATTCTTTAGATAGGCTGAGGATTTTGTTTTGAGTAGTGTAAGGCAAATTTCAATTTTGATCACGATTACTGTCTGTTTTAGAATGTCACTCTGCAATTGATAAATTTAATCATTATTGGTATTTTATAGTGGGATATCTGGAGGGACTAATCATTAAAATTAATTATTGAGTATCTTAGGCTTATTAATAAATTGCACTCAAGATATTTTTTAGTTCTTGAATAAAATAAAAAGAATAAAATGACGTTCTTATGAATAGTTTACATATTCCAGTTTATATAACATTGCTCTCCGATGTAAGAGAATTTGGACACTAGCAATTTTTCACGCAGTGCAACGCCATCTGGTCGTGATTTTTTGAACTACTCTTAGGATGCTGCGTAGGTTTCGCAGTACACAGGTGTAAATAGGGAAACTTTAATTATGTACATCCTGTATAATTATATCTTATATACTTTTGTAAGTAGGCATTTTTTCCCCACAAACAGTTCGAAGCTCTTAGTATAACACCTAAATCCCATGGTATAACTCAATTTTACAGCTCATATTTACAGCGTTTTATACTATTTTCTATGACTTAGTTACTTATTCTTATATTTTCTAATTTCTTTAAACTGAATTATAAATATACTTTATTTAAATGATGCATATAACATTAAAAACTAATTATGTGATCTATGGGTAAAAAAATAAGTAAAATTTGTTATAACTTTCACTGGTTTTGCATATTTAATGAAGGTTTTCTTGGTTGTGTACAGAAGTTCGAAATTTCTTTCAAAGGAATCTTCCAATAGAGAAAACTTCCTAATGCTCTCCCCAGTTCATGAAAATAAGAATTTCCTGTGAAACGACAGTATAAATTCTCTTACACTCCGAAGCACATATTGCATGTCACTAGAGATATATTACTTTCTACAGTCCCGAGAAACAAACGGCATTTAAGAAAATTGAATTTTGTTATTCTTCTTCCAAAGAAATGTGTTTTCACCACATCTCTCCAATTGAAAGCAATCCGTAATCACAAAAGAAAAGCTCTAAATTAGACGTTGGAAAGTGCTGTTGAAGAATAACAGTATTTTATTGTTAGAAATAATAAATGTAGGAAAACTAAAAACCGAAAAGTAAAGGAATATAGGGCGATTTAAGCTTCAAATAACTTTGAACATACTGAATTGTCTTTATTTTGGAGAGAAAATTAGTTTTATTAGCAGATAAATTTCTTTTTTAAATAAAAATTAAGAAATTTATTTATTAAGAATAATTTTAAAAGTGTAATATTTAATTAAAACAATACCAGAAAATTTGGATTTATGCAACAATATTTTTCCATACTAAATGAACATGGCAGTAATTAATAATAAATAATAATATTTTCAAAATAATTCATAATTACTGTTTAGAATTGTTTCTTGACTGAATAACATAGGTGTGATAAATATTAAATGCAGGTAACAGAATAATAAAGGCAATTAATGAGATGACAATTAAGGAGACTCAGGTCTCCAATGGTGTATTTATGCTTTAATTTTATGATCAATGTTGATAAAACGGTTGAATTCCATTTTCGCTGCAGGATAAAGTGATGGTGAAAATGACTACAAGCTATTTATAAATTTTGAAATTGATTTTGTTTTTAGCAAATCATCAATACTTTATGATATCATTACAGTATTGAAACTTTACAGTACTGTATTATTATTTTAAACATCTTCATTTCATTAGAATTAGCATTTAAAAACGTCAGTTTTTCGTCAGTTGAAATCTTACCAACTTTCAATTTATCATGTAGAAAACCTTTTTAATAAGGATGATTACTTTCTATGTTTCTTTCAAATCTAATTAAAATTTTAACTAATTCTAATTTAACAAACCAGCTACACATAGTTCTATTCTTTTTTAATTACTAAAAAATTTCAAACGTCCTATTTATTTTTATTGTCTACAAGCCGCCATTGGCAACCCGTTGTTTCGATATCGTTATTCCGTATCATTCTTGATTAAAAGAAAATTCTGAAAAACAGCTCTAGAACTTTTTTTAAATTTCCAATGGCAAACGAGAAACGAAGAAAATCACAAAGTGATATATTTAGCCCATAAGGACCCTAGCCTCCCATCCATACGCAGTAGAAGAAACAAGTGCAGGGCAGACAAGAAGTCGGGGTGAGTCCATGTCCTCCCCCAGATTACAGAACATGGATTTTGCGCACAGCTGTGGAATTCATTACGAAAATTCTCCATGCGTTGGTACCCAATTCAATTTGACAACAGTGCTCCCTTTTAGCTTAAAATAACCGCAGTTTTTCAATGACTCATTATTGCTTGCGAAAATGGCAACATCAAAGCGAATACTAAACCATATTTTAAAGCTAGTGTTATTGTTGGCGATAACTTGGTACAGCATTTTGATTTGAATGGAAAAGGTAACTCTCTTTCTTGTAATTATCATAGCTACGTGTAAACAATATATTCCTGTTTATATTACATTTAAAGCAAGAGTGTCATCGATAAAAGGGAAACGATTACCAACCGGGTAAAACGATTGCAAGTACCATCCACATACGTTTTCTTCTATACAGGTAGCCCCATCAACCAGGTAACACATAAACTAGTTATGCCAAGTGATGAAGAAGCTATGGTGGCATTAAAGTGATCACAGTATTAGGCGTCTAAATAGAGTTCCTTGAACAATTGGATTTAAATATCATTTGTCATATGGTAAGAATTATTTTTGATATTTATTTAGATAAATAGACTTTCATGTACTGAAATATGGCTTGGTTCACTGTATGGAGTATGTTTTTTAGATTATTATTCAGGTTAGATATAGTGTCACTAGATGTGAAAATGATGCATGCTCTGTGATACCTTAGAATGATGATCATGTGTATTTCTGTGATATGTGCTCAAATATTCCGAATTTTTTAAGTGGCGGAAAAAGACATTATTTATTTTATTTCTGCGTTTATTGTAAGCCATAAGTTTTGAATTATAATTTTCAAATATTCTATTTTATTGTTTGTGACATTTTCATTTTAAAATATTTATAAAATGCATTATGTTTGCTATCAGAGAGTAAACTTTATTTTATTCCGTTATGCATAGTCATAATTACTTTTAAATATTTTTATTTTGCCAATGAAAGAAATTCACAATTATTTTTAAACGATGGATGATTTTGATCTTTGGTTGAGATTAAAATGATCCTCTAGACACGTTTTCAAAATTCCATTTTTTAAAATTAAGTAATGTGGGTTGAAAATGTTATAGATATATGTTTATAATGTAAAAACAGTGTAAAACATACTAGCAAAGGGCCAAAGTTATATTTAAACACTTAAGTTACTTTATACAAGATCATGTTAGGCCACCGTCCTCTACGTATTCCCCTACGTATTTACATTTTGAAAAGAATTTCAAGGCTACCTAGGGATTCCTTTGTGATATGAAGGAAAGTACAGAAAGAAAGTTATTGCCTCACCACGCCGGTTTAGGTGTGAACTTATTAAAAATTCCTTCTTAAATAACACCATAGGCATAAAAGAAATAAGCTCCGAAAACTTCATGTCTGTATCTCTAACAGATTTACCTAGACGTTTATGAGTCAGTCATCAGTCCAACATTTTATCAATCCAAGTTTGACATCTTCCAGCATTTGCATATACTACATACTGCATTGCAGAAGTCATTTGTTAGCAATAGCCTTTCTTTAATATGTAGCCAGTTTAAATTTAATTTCCAGACAGATTATTCTGGTTATGAAAAATAATGGAGCAACGTGAGAGAATTTTTAACTGTTTCGAACATTGTACAATAGACAAAAAAAATTATAATTTACATTAAGTATTTAGTAGAATACACAAAAGTAATTAGAATATAAGATTCAGAAGAAAAGCTTTCAAATACTAGTTTTAATATTAAAAGCGCATTTTAAAAAACCCTTAAGATATTTCGTTAACAAAAAGAAATTTTATGCAAAATTTTATCCAGACGCACAAAAAATATAATATGTTATAACATCTCGTACTATAACAACAAAGTTCATTATTATGTTTCTCGAAATTCCTCCGGGTGTTTCTTTGTACTCCTTTGATTTCTCTTTAAACATACCGAAAAAAGTAACAGTAATATCTTTAAAAATTACATGTAACGGCCACCTTTTTCGGCTATATAAAATGATTAAAATTTTAAAGCATGGGGGGAAGTATGTGAAGTTACATTTGAAGTCGCATAAGCTTTTTAATTTGATAACTCATAATGTAGTTTCGGTATTAGTATGATGGGAGCGTGTATCAGTAATTTTAGGAGGAGCCACTTTACAATTGTGAAAAGTCTACCATTAAATTAATGTAAAAAGTAAATATACAAATTAAGTAAAAAACAAAAAAGTCTGGAGTGATTCCACACGACTTTCTGAGCACTTGATCGACATACCAAAACTTTAAAGAAATTTCAAACCGTGAATAATTCAGCTATAAACAAAATTAAGAATCATAATATGGTGTTTGAATATTTTACTAAATTTCTATACTTATATCACTAGTTTAGTGTATTTAAAAAAATAATTTGGTTCTACTTCACCAAACATAGATCAACTATTCGATTATCTGGAGGATTTTTGAAGTACAGATATTTTACTCAACTGTAAAACTCATAAAATGCATGTCAAGCACTTATCTTTCATATAATGCATTAGTGCTTTGACATTATCGCACTTTAAATGATTTCCGTCTGTAGGTCGTAAAAGAATTCTTTTTTGTAGATCTATGCAAAAGTCATTAGCCCTACACTTATACACAATTTCCGCTCAACCGAATTCGTCATTTAGACACTAGCGCACTTTCAAAAATTTCATCCATAGGCCGTATGCATAAGAATATATTTTGCAGGCCTGTAAAAAAATCTCTCATTTTTTGCTTAGTTTTTTAAAATACACTAAAGTATCACACATACCAAAATCAATACAGGTTGTGTGAAGGTGACCAGTAATATATGTACCAAATTCCAACTTAATGGAATGCCCACTATATGGATATGCCAATGGAATAACACTAGCACATTTTAAATGATTTACGTTCATAGGCCGTAATGCATGAAAATTCTTCTTTGGAAGTCTGTACAAACATTATTAAAGTCCTACACACATTAAAATCTATACAGCTGGTGTGACAGCGACCTATAATATTCTCACCCACTTTATTTGAATGCATCGTTTAGACGCCAGGGCACTTTCAATAATTTTCGTCAATAGGCCGTAATGTATAAAAATTCTTTTTTGTAGCTCTGTAAAATACTTATACGTCTTATACATATAAAATCAATATCGATCATGAAAGGGTAGTCTATGATGCATATAACAAAGAGTTGAATCGAATGCACCATTTAGGAGCAATCGTGTTTACTCTCGGTATTTCTGTCTCTAACACACACGCACAATCATAGATCACAGTAAGATTAGCATAAATTAATTCAAAACACCATAAAGCGTGTAAATACATCAAAATCTCTAAGTCAAATTTTTTCATGTACTTTAAAATCTTTCCTTGCATGTTAAATGTTCGTAAAGTAACATTCAACCTTTTTATTTAAAGAAGCATAAAATGTTTAAAGAGATAATAATTTTTGAGAGATTTTTAAGCTCAAACCTTTCGGCATAAAAATGCATCCTAACATAACAATTAGTGGTGGAGGTACTTTGAGAATTCATTAAATATCACTTTTTTCTAAATGTAAAATAATACATATCACTTATAAAAGCTTGAGAAGATTAAATGAGATAAATAAGTGTTTACTGATAATTATAGCTACTTATGTACTTATGTATCTGATGAAAGCATGTCTTCCGAATCCAGCTTCTTTAAATTTTGTATTATTTTCATTATAAATGATTAAATAATTTCCAAAGTACCTTGCCGATGATTGGCGAGCCGAAGTAATTTATATTACTCATGTTTTGTTTTTTAAGTGGAGTTTTAGCTTGAAGTTTTTCTCAAAAAATATTTTATACGTCTTCGTCCATTTTTAATTAGATAGGATGATTTTATATTTTTTCAGCCTTATGAACTTTGATTTTTTTTAACTAGAAATTTTTCTGAAAGCATTTAAAAAAGAAAAACAGTAAAACTGAATGGGATTGGAAAACGAATTTGGAGTAAACGACATAATAACGTTAACATTGAAAAGCTTGAAAGAATACGCATTTCATTATTTGCATGAACTTTTTTTTACATTTTACTAACGTATTCTAACTATACATTTTTATTTTAACTTGGTAACATTTTGAAAATCTCCAAGTGCGATTGAAAAGCAGCAGTTTATTTTTATATTTGTTTTACATGAATATTGCAAAAACAGGATAAAAAATGTTTATGTTTTCTTGTTACACTGGCCTCCAAAAGTTAAGGTACAACCGGTTTTCTGCATCTAATTTGAAAATGAATGAATAAACAAGAAATGTGTGGAGGAAGTGTGCACTAAATAGTCATTAATTGAATGTGACATAGCAACTTACATAAGGTAAAAGCTAAAATCCTTTCCAAAAAAAAAGCAGTGTTGGTGGAAAAGTTCCATTTTCAGAAAACAGTACATCTTAAATTTATATGGTAAAATGTCATAGAACCGTAACAAAAAGGAGTTCTAATAAGGAAAGTTTTCACTCCTAACTTGAATGCATCGATGGTAGCAACTTGTGCATGCTGTGAATTAAGTTATCAGACACCGTAATGGAAAGCAAAGACCAGACACTAAGTAAGCCTTGTTCCAGCTCATCTAATGACCTTGGTGTTAATGTGTGGTTTACGACCAATTATCTACGGTAGGGATCTAGGGCGGTGATGGGATTGCCCTCCGTAGGGGACTTTCTAAGGGATCCTAAACCCATTTACACGAGGTTTTGGAGAAAGCCACCTAACGACCTTGGAGAAAGACTAAAAGTAGCAAGCTGTCTGCCAATATAGTCCCAAATATGATCTGTCGGATTCAGGACTGGAGATTGAGCTGTCTATTCCATTCAATCCAAACCATGACCTTCAAGATAGGGCTGAACAACCGCATCATGGTGAAGTCTGAATTATCATTCATGAGAATTAATTATTGCCAATACCACTGACATATGGGCGAATGTATGGATGAAGGATCTTATCCCGATATCTCAACACCAGTCAGAGTTCTTGCATGGAAGACATGAAGGTCATTGTGACCACCGAATGAGGTCCTCGCTCTGTTTCTGTGCCTTTCAACAGTTCTTGATTGATGGTATCTCGAGCGTTGTTCCTTCCAGATCTGCAGACAACCTGAATTCTCTCCATTATGAATCTGGACTCGTCTGTGAAGAGTACAAAAGCCCATCGCTGCCTGGTCCAGGAAAAGCGGTCTCTTGGCCAACAGAAGAGGTCCCTTTTCTGTCGTCCATTGAGAGGGACACATAGAACTGGTTGCCTGCTTACATAGAGACCAAAATTATGAAAAGGTCTTTGCACCGTACTAGCGGAAATTCTTTTCCTTGATGTTGCAAAGTGTCCTGTAACGAGCTGCGGCACAGCAGTACTTCTTTTCCTTCAGGTCGAAAGAGCTACGAAACGGTGTTCTGCGTGCTGTACAGCTCGTGGTCGTCCTGGAACATTCCTCTGGTCACAGAATTTTGGGACTGATATTGATCCCAAAGTTGTTGAATCACAGTGCGAAGCATAGCGGCACTGTGATTCAGCCTGTGGAAATACCAGTGGTTCAGCCTGTGGTTCAGCCTGTCTTTCCATACATCCGACCACATGTCACATTAACGAATCGGGCAAACGGCTTCTCCTAGACATAGCTGCACTCTACTGCCTATTTTCAATGAGTATGCCAACAAAAGTTGTAAGTAAAAAGAAGTTACACTAATTACAAAAACCTGGTATTTGCGTATTTTTCACTAACTCGTATAGTATATCTGTTCTTTTCTATAAAAGAAAAGTGATAGCTATTGTTTTTGCATAAGTTCTTTTAGCGTTTTTTATTATCATTTACATAAACAATGAATTTTATTGTTACTACCATTTTCTATGGTGAGCTTCGAAAAACATGTTGTAACTTAACTTTTGGAGGGCAGTGTATTTTAACGCAGTAAATTAATTCTGTTTATTGAAGCTTCTGATAATTCTTTCTTCAAATTTTTGACCTGGACGTGTTTTGGGCACGCGATCTTACGGTGGGCTGGATAGTTTATGGCAACAATTGGAAAATTTGCAGAGGCAATGGAAAAAAAAACAATAATTTGTCTGTATGTTTCTTTTGAAATGATTATGGCGATAAAGGAATCATAATATTTCCTTGTTATTTTAGTGCCGTTAATTCTGTTGTTACTCAAACTTCTGATAATTTCGTCTTCGAATAGATGACCTGGACTTGATTTGAATATGCAATCTTCTGATGGAGAATACTTTCTAGCAAAAGTTTGAAAATTTCCAATGGCAACGGAAAAGAATGTTTTCATGTTCCTTTCTACGACGTATATCATTATGAGAATAAAGGGATTAAAAATGTTTCCCTGATAAGTCAAATGTGTTTCTAGTAAATCTTCTGATAATTCGTACCTGAAATTTTGCTAATTTAATCTTTATTTCGTTACACTTTTATTCCTTGTGGTTTTCTTTATTTTTCTTCCTCTGGCGAATGGTAACTTGCTTTGTGTTTACTTTCCTTTCTCCCTTGCCTGTGTGGAAGATGGAGCTTACTTGCAGCTGAGGAAGGTAGACCTTTTGTGCCACCCAAAACGATTACACTGTTGTATATTTTTAATTTATTTGTATTAGCTTACAAAGTTTTTAATTAATTTTACCTTTATGCACTGGTTTAGAGTTATGGTTGGTTAGAGTTTGGTTAGTTTTGTTTTGTTTTAAGCATGATTCTTAAATGTAATATATATTCACAGATTAATAGATATTCTGTCTGAAATACGTTAGTTCTTTCGAACCAAAATTCGTTTCTCTCATTGTTTAGGCCGCACCGCGTTAAGCGTATTGATTCATACAGTTTAAAAATCGAAATTAAATATTCTTTAAACGCTAATAATTTGAATCAGTGGTTTTCAGAATTTTTTTTTAAGAGTTTCGTTGTAAAATGCAAAAAAGCGGTTTGATTAGAACCTATGCTCAGTAAGTGTTTTACCTAAAACTCTTACAAAATTTCGATAATATAAAATTATGATTTTTCTAATTTTAGAATCTTAAAAGAATAAATACTAATCTAAGAATTTAGAATTAATTGCCTTGTATTACTTACTCCCGACTGAGCTTTTAATAACTTCATTTTTTAATTTGTGCTACTTATAAAAGACGAAATAAAATAAAGGCATGGATAAAAAGGAAACCATCGTAGGAAAACAAATACTGATATTTCTTATCTAAAAGTAACTTTTTAAAGAAAACTCATGAAACACTGATTCATCCTCCCCTCTTTGCTTTGCTCAAGCATTAATTTAAAAGGTTTATTTTCATTACAATTATGATAAAAGTTTATCCATTTTTACACAAAAAATCTTATAGAATTCATTTGATATTTTAATGCATTTAATTTTCTTTTTACATGTATTCCGATAAGATGAAGAGAGCAGCAAAATAAGCTAAGTGCGCGCCTGCATAGAAAAAAGAAAATCCTTTTTGCCTTCCAATAGGAATCCGTTTATCTTAGTTTAAGAAGCTTAGATGAATAATTTACGTTTTTTTTCTTTCATTTCCAGTGGCAACGGAATAATATTTGCTTCATAATTTCGTTATCTGTGTTTGCACGGTTGCAGCTTAATTTTACCGAAATCTTAATGACTCGAAAGGAATTATGTAATCAAAAGTGATCTGATTGTCGACACTTACATTTTTACACTGAACTTCTGTGAGGCTTATGCAATGGAATTTAACTGCAAAGATCGTGGAGGAATAGCTGCAACGAAAGAAAGAAAATATAATTTTTGCTGGCATGATTTTATAATTAGAATCTTATGGTATAATTTAGATAGTGACGTAACTATCGCACAGAAAAAAAAAATTGAAATGTTTCTTCTTGGCAATAAATGCCTGCAATATGTACATTTATGCATATTTTTTATGATTAAAAAGTATGAGTTCTTTATGCAAGCAGTTTGATGTATTTGGAGAAAAAATAATTCTCATAATGCATAATCTCTTAACTTACATTTGTCATACCTTATTAACATGTTAACCAGGGAATAAAATATTGCGAATCTCATTTAAAAGCTCTCACATGCCCGACTGCAAAAGCATGATTATACACCACTTAAAAATACTTTCGAGTGATAGCCAAATATCCTCTTTTTGGTTTTATCAAAAACTAATTTTCAGAAAACCACAACATTAGAAAGAAATATGAGCAGTTATTACTTTACATGGCATGATTCACTTTTGAGGAGAAAGTTATTAGAATTATTAAACTGATATAGGAAATTTGACTTACGCTCGGATACTTTTTGAGAGCGTTATTACGGTTTACAACTGAACAGTTAACAAGATGGTGTCACATAGACATACTAGGATTAAATATGTAAAATCTACATAAAGGTTAAAGGGTTCAACATATTTCAGTGAATTTAATTGACGAATAGTCTTTCAGGTATTAAGAAAAATGTCGCCATATTCAGTTGACAGAGTAACGAAGACATAATTTCTTTATATACATGGATAATCGAATTATCTCATAATTATAATCTAGAATAATGCTAGGGGGAGGTGGCCTAAAATGATCCTAGCTGGTAAAACGATCCATACGTTTTCTAACATACGGACAGTGCTACCTACCGGGTGACACCTAAACTAGTTGTAGCAAATGAAGATGAAGCAATGGCGGTATTCAAGCGATCACACTAATATGTGCCTAAATAGAATTCTTTGAAAAATTGGGTTTTAAAACATTTGCTATGAGGTAATACCTAACTTTCTTATTTATTTAGATATAATGTCTTTCATGTAGACATATGGATTGGTTTACTGAATGGAGTATATTTAGATGGGAATTACATTTGCTAAGTGTGCTATATTCCTAGGTGGCATCCAGTAATATGACTTAAAATGGGCAACCATATTGTGGGGTAAAATAATCCATCCGAAAAAAAAAAAAAAACTGTAACGGGTCCAGCCATAATGTCAGCCTTTCAACCGCTTTTAAAATGCGTGACTCTCCCAAGGTCATCTGCAAGTTTGTCCAAGTATAGTCGGCTTATAAATTTGAATTTTAAGTTTTAAATATTCTATTTTATTGTTTGAGACACGTTTTTTATTTTAAAGTTTTCATAAATAAATTATGCATACTATTTTATTGTAAAACTTTTTTTTATTTCATTATGCATAGTTATAATTACTTTCTTTTCTTTGCAGATAAAAAGCAATTTACAATTATTTTCACGCGAAGGATCATTTTGCGCTTTGTTGAGGGTAAAATATCCTCCGGGCACTTTTTGAAAATTCAATTGTTTTCATAAGTTTTGTGGTTTATAAATATGATTAAAACATGTTTATAATGCAAAATATTGTGTATAATTTGCTAGCGAAGGGCCAAAGTTTTATTTAATGTCATTTATGTTTTTTTACACGAATTTTAAATTTAAGGGAATCATTTTAAGCGATTTTTTTCCTACTGGTGAGAGTGTAAAGGTACCAAGTTATGAGTGGGACAGGCTGAAAATTTAGGCAGTCCCAGTGTTATGGAAGTATCACTGCTTGTAGTAAAATAGTAGGTGCTGAACTTGCTCAAATAACACAAGCACCACGAATAAAATAAATGGAGAAATCTGACATTTGTTTTACGTAAGAACTGAGTTAGACGGAAGGTAATTAGGTAGAGGTTCTTCTCATGAAGACTGGGGCGCTTCAAAAGCTGTGGTTAAAGCTCATTTCAAATTTAAGAAAATGAAATTGTAAAATCCCATTTTTTCCAATGTTTGAGTGAAATTTTGCTATTCCTTCAAAAGTTTCCTTCATCGTTAGAACAAAATTTATAAGAAAAGCATAATTTACTGGAAAATTTGAAAACAATTTCTAAATTTTAAATGATGTCTCATGAATTCCTAATTTGACAGAATATTTCTCTGATAACGTTAGATTGAATATTGAATATTCGCATTGAGAGTTTTGAGCAATATTTATAAAATAAAAATTGATATTTTTATTTTATAAATATTGCTCGTAAAAGGTTATATACTTAGTAAAATTTACTTATCAGTTCTAGATTTTTTATAACACAAAGCACTCCATAAATAATTTAAGAAAAACCTTTCAAGAATTTTTATGGTGTATCCAAGCATATAGTTCTCTGATCTAACAGCAACGAAAAAAACATGAGTTTGGGTATGCCTGTAATATTACCAGAATTACGTAATAATTACTTAAGTATTTTATAAAAAAGAAATGAAAAATTTGTCCAAAATCCAAGGAGTTTTATATCTTAAGATAATTTAGGCTTATTAGTACTGCAGCTATGCAATAATTTTCCTTGCATTTAAAATTCGGAAACAAAAGTACAGATTATTAGCAAAATTTCAACTTTTTGCTTATTTATTACACATTAATTAATAATAATTGTGTGTAAGATAAATCTCAATTTTAGGAACTCCAATTATTAATTAAAATCCATTAATTTCATTGACATTCAATAAATTCTTGACGTGTCAATATTTTGCCGCAAAATGTTTCCAAATAGTTTCGCATTTAAATATGTGCAAATAAATTTTAAAATCAGGGATAGTTTTATTACTTAACCATAAACGCTGTTTCCAAACATGGTTTATGCCACGTTAGTATTTCCTTCTTAATGAATATCCACGGATTCCGAATCCTATTTCGTCCGCTATCAGAGTTAGAATTAACAAATGAATAGCCTATCGTTTGATCGAATGTACACATTTTAATTCTGTGAGATCGATTGTATTTCTGCTGATGCAGAAATTTAATTACTGGAATAATAAAATCAGCTATTAGGAGTGCTTTCGTTCATTTATTTGGAATTAGACATCAATTCTCGTTATCTCTGAGTTACAGGAATTGCTTGTGCGCTGGTATGTGTGTGTTTGTGGCAGAGAGAGAGAGAGAGAGAGTATCTTAACAAACTTGAAGAAATATAAGGAATAATTGTACATCTGTATAAAATTTGTTCCTTATATAAATAATGAAAATTGAACCTTACGATATTAAATCTACATGGAACGTCATAGAATAAAATCCTTGTGTTGATGTATGAAGATTTGCTGTCTCGGGATTTGTATGCAGAAGGGATTTAACTAGCTCGAAATCGTACCTTCCATTTATAATGGAAACATTCATTCAGTAACAATGAAACTAACAGTAATACTCGCGTAAATACGTTGGCTTTGCAAGTATCTATATACGTGTACAGACCTCTTTTTGGGTGCTTAAAACGAAGTTTTCTTATTACACAAGGATTGTATTTATGTTATCGACGAAGAAAAACCCAACGAAACTTCAAACAAAATGTGACTGACTTGGCTTTTTGAGGCAGAATGTTTTATATATAAATATATAACTATATGTTATATTTGGCCTCTTAAATGAAAAATATAGGGAATATTCAACTTAAAAACAATACATTTCAAAAATACTGTGAAAGTAAACAGCTAACCGTAAAATTGTTTCTCTTAGTTGATATACAGTTTAATCTAAGATTTTGAAAAACACCACTCACATTTCAATATCTTTTTATCACAAGGCAATGGCAAAGATTGCAGCTTAATTTCTTTATTCCATTCTACTGTATGAAAAATGTAGCTTTCTGTAATAGGTGAAACATTTAATTGATGATCTTGACCATTCACATACACTTTCACCTTGGCAGTTTTCTTGCTTTATGTCGGTCGTTCATGTCATCATTTCACGTATGAGCTGGAACGACAAACACCAAAATATTGTAAAACATATATCAATAATAAAAGATGTAACTTACACATTTGCTAAACGCTGTATTTGGCTAGATTACACGAATATTGAGCAAAATTTATTTAATACATTTCCAAAGATGTTTTTTTCGTGCAATGCAAAACGCGACTTGTTGTTTTGTGGACACGATAAGGGCCATTTTACCATAAATTATGTCCTAAATAACACGAAAGTAGCTTGCTATCGGAATTTGTCACTGGGTGACTTTAGGAAGTTTAAGCTGACAACTTTGAAATGTACATCCTTACGGTATACTTTAAGGTAAAGTGGCGTTAGGGTCAGTAACATCGGCTGTCCTTTTTGTTTTAAGAAATAGAAGTAAATGCTTAAATTAGACAGAAATGCACAGTAGTATTGTGGAACACATCTTGAAGCCAGATTGCTTCCGATATTTAAGCATTTTCAGACATGAGTTTAGAAGATTAACCAGCGTTAGATAAGGATTAGTAATGAAACATGTTTCCTTGTATCCCGGATTAGAAGTAAATGCTTAAATTAGACAGAAATGCACAGTAGTATTGTGGAACACATCTTGAAGCCAGATTGCTGCCGATATTTAAGCATTTTCAGACATGAGTTTAGAAGATTAAGCAGCGTTAGATAAGGATTAGTAATGAAACATGTTTCATTGTACCCCGGATGAATGAATTCTTTTAAATTAAAGATCTCCATAGAGCACATAAAGTTAACAAGTAATTGTTTTTAAATTGTAATATATCTCCTTCTGACTCTGAAGGTGGTGAAATTCTAGATTGTCTCTCAACTAACATCCCAAACAGTACATATTATGAGCTAATCCTAACATAACATGCATGACGCAAGCAATATCGCTCTAAGTGATAATGTTTTAATCAAGGAAGTTGACCTATGTAAAGAAATGTACAGTGATGGGGATATAATTAACGGAAATTAAACGGAATGCGAAGTTCTGTACGTCAAACCATCAAAGTCAAGCTTCAAATTTGTGCATTCTTCGGAATATATATTTAAAAAAAACTCAAATTGTATCAAAACTACCAACTTCTGTTCCTTCAGATGGTACAGAAAGAGAAGAAAAAATATTAGTTTTTGAGTTTGATTTAAGTAAATTTAATATAAAATGAAAAACTATGGACTAACCTCTAATAAAAGTATTATGTTTTCATCTCTATCTATAACAGTTTAATTAAATTTGTTTCTTCCATTTAAATTTCATATTTATGTCTATTAATGTTTATTATAAATGCACATAAAACATATATCCTGAAATTTGAATTTTGACTCATATTATTTGAGTGTTGTGAAGTATTATTAAGTGTTTCATTCTACCCTGGTATTTGGGGTACAATGAAACACAGATAGAGATTTACCTTTCGTAATTTTTTAACCATGAAAAAGCTATTTACAAATTCATAAAAATTCATTTAGATGGGGGAAAGAGTAGGTTAAAAGTGTAAATTAATTTTATTTTTGTACATGCAAATTTCTGAACAGGATGAAAAAAATAGTAAATTTTGTTTCATTGTACCCCAACTTCCCCTGTATGAAAAATACTCATCGTTTACTAGTCTGCAAGTTTTAATAAATAAAAGGCCGCAAGCGTTCAGATATGCTTAACAAGATATTTAGAGCAATATTTCATTGGAGAAACTGCAGTTCGAATACTTTTATTGAATATGAAAGTAAATACGCCGGGTGTGGTTAAGTTTATAAATAAATAAATGCACAATGCCATACGAGCTGTTCACTTTGCACTGTTTTCGACGTATTTTCCACCTACGTTAAATATTTCCGGTAGCGTGCAATCAGTCTGTAGAAACCACTATGGGGAAACAAGACAACATGTGATGCATTGATAGTTGCACATTCGTGACGTCCCTTCCAAAGCAATGCTGAAGTGGGGCAGGCTGTATGACAATTCGTTGCGTAACAGGGCAATGAGATTTACCACTGTGGCTCCTTAAACAGATTGCACGCTACAATAAACGTCTCAGTGTCGGTAGCGACTATGTCCCAAAACAGTGCAAGGTATACAAGCTTAAAGAAAAGAACTAAATTAGCTCCAAAGAACTTAAAACCGAGAAACTTGTCCCGTTTTTAAATCCTTCAGAGTAATTTTAGTTCCTTCGGAGCGAATTTAGTTCTTTTTATAAGCGTGTATAATTCATGTTGACATAGTCCTTTTTTTGCAATAAAGTTTTCTCTCTTATATAAGAATTATTGTTATAAAAAGAAGACACAAACTAAAATTTTGCTGTGCTCAAAGTGTAAAAATTCTCAAGATAGTTTATTACGTGTTACACTATAAACTATTCATCCGTTCAGTCATCATGCTTATCAATCTGACATCACTGAATAAATAATATTAAAAAGCTCAATTAATGGAAAACCCAGTCACTGTTTAAGTTATACCTTCTGTATTTATTTTAATGTTAATCCGTTAATGCACCAAACCCAAATTATCTGAAAACTCTGAAACTTTATATCTTAGGTGAACTTCCACTCTTTTCTCCCATTTGCTCCCTTTTCCCTTAACTGACTTAAGCTAAATTCTTTCTCAGAACGTTTAAATTTTGTTAACGCTTCAATTACTTTATTCCTGTAATCGAGAGAGAATTTCTGAGCGGAAGCAGATGATATTTATTGTTTTTTAACAATAGTTTACGTAATTACTTGGACCCATAAGAACTGTTTCAATTTAGACTCACTAAAAGTAATAAAACTGACGATAGTTATTTTAAAAGTGTTTGGATTCAATTTGCTTTTGCGAAAAAAAAATCCCAAATAATCTTGAACATCGTATAAAAATTTAGATGTACAAGTATATCGGTATGATGAGCTTCAAAAATTGTTGGAGGTAGTCGAGTAAAGAATGTATTTACAGGAAGACGATTTAAACTAATACATGGCACTAAACTTTATCTAACTACCTTATTATTAATTTAAAAGAAATGATATTACATGTATTTAACACTCGAATAGTTTTAATAATATTAAACAAATGACTTCAAAAAAAAAGGAATTTCTGTTACCTAAAAGACGTGGTCCTCGGTTTTGAGACTGATGTACTTTCAACAAGAGAATATATTAAGAAATTTGCAAAATATGAGTTAGTATTTTTGTGAAATCGGATGTTATAATTGAACACTAGCCAATTTAAGTTGAATTGCAATTTAATATGATCTTAAATTGAGCACGAGTTACTTTACCTTACTTAAAATGCGCCAAATTTTGCATAAAACGGAACAGTGTGTTCCAATTTTCTTAATTCCGGTCATTAATTAGCTGTGATTAAATAGATCCTTTGGAAGATCTAAAAACAAGTTAATCTTTTTAACTTAAACATAAATTTTATGCACATATCATATGAGAAAAACTTTGTATTTTGCTAAAAGTAGTTTTAAAATTTGCAGGGATAAGAATTAGGCATACGTTCAATGTTTTCGATAAAATTTTTACATAACTTTATAAATATATTTTTTACTTCATTTCTCTTCATAACTTTTATACCAGAACGTGTGACAATGTTTAACAATTAAAACTTTTCTTTATTTACGAAATAAGTAATTACGCAATTCACAAAATAGTTTGGAACACCCAGTACATACCAAAATGAATTTGAGTATATTCTAAACTTATAGCAATTGCAGATACTTATGTAAAATTTTTCGTTTTGTTTTAATATATCCGATTTCACAAATATTGGCACTTAGTTTTCAGTCTCTGTGTTAACAAAGCAGTGTAAAATTTGGTGTACTTTTGTCTTGGCAGTTGAACTGGTGGAAACGTGTATAAAAGCTGATTGGTATTTTATACAAAACTTTACATGCCAAGAAAATAAGCAATCAATGGGTGTACTCTTACTGACATGCACATACACACACCAAAAAAAAAAATAACGGTTAAGGTTTTGACTAACTGGATTCTCGTGTTAAATAAAACTGTAAGCACTCATTTTTGAGTAAAAAGTATAAATACTATAAATGAATGAATAAATGATATTTTGAGAGAGAAAATGAACCTTTGTTTACATGAACAAGATTCTTATTATTTACTCCCTTTTCGAGCACAAAAAGGCATTTTCTTCGAATTTCATAAAATGGTACTACAATTTGAACATGCGTCTAAATAAAATAAAATGAATTAGTTTCGAAAACCCAAATCCTAAAACTTCAGTAATCGCAGTTCATTTATCGAAGGTTCCCTTATTTCATGTGGTTGTTTTGCAAACACTCTTGTTATATAATTTAATTAATATGATCAAAAATTTTAATTCTGTGATATGAGCTGGCGCAAACTTTGTTAGAAAATTAATTTAGAAAGTTAATATTTTCTCTGCTTAATTTTCTCAGTTTTCTCTACGTATGATACATTGCTTTAATTACGAGTCATCGAATGTTAGTCTCGTCTATAAACTAAATTTGTAAGCATTTTCACTGTTCTCTGTGCATCCTGATATTCTGGATTAATATTAAAGCCAGTTAATTATATGCCACAGAAGTTGGCGAGTAATTTTTGAAAGTAGATGCTTTTGAAGAGAAATGTTCAAATCTGACATGCATCTTCCAGCTTTTCGAGCTAAGCTCAAGTTTTATATTTTATGACAGATTTCAGAGAAGCACTTTTGTGGGATTAATGTTAAAATGTGAAATCAAGTTTTGGTTGAAATTTACTTGCGATATTCATTGTAAGATAGACAGAACTTTGGGTTGAAGATTCAATAGTTTGATTGCTTGGACTTTGAAGATCCAGTTGTTTGGAATTAATTCAACATGTGTTTGTTCTCAGTTAATAGATGCAAAATTGCATCCAATGAGATTATCTCTCATAATAAAACAATGTATTATATATAATATTCGAATGAACTAGATTGGAAGTATTCACAAAAGGAAACAATTTGCTTTACAAAAATTACATATTATGAATTTTTATTCTAAAAGGGGCCATTTTCAATATTCGAGTATTCATTACAAAATTCATTTATTCTTTATTTGATATTTGATTCAGGAAAAAGAACACAATGTATTTCCCTAATTAAAATTAATGTACATGGTTTCGGGCTTTGTAATATTTATTAGCAATTTCATAAACTATTTTATTAATATAGATTGCAATAAAGAAGATTAACGTTTAACTATGTGTATCTAATAAAGTAAAAAAAGATACAGCTTATGCTGAAAATAAAAATTTTCAAACAGTTTTTTAAATGAAGTGCCGTTAAATAACTTCCTTTGACTGCTTACGTATTTTCGAGGCAAGTCACTGTTCTGGGGTTTAAAGTAGTTTAAAATTGGTATTCTAAGCGTCAAATAGTTAAATTTTGTCTTTTGTTGCATCAAAATCGGTCAAATCCGTATCGGAGATACGGAGGTTTCGGTTTCTCCATTCACTTTCTACTGCAGTTTCTAGAAATCTCCAGAAATATTCTTCCTAGGTCTTCGGTAACTTAGCTTTTTGGAACTTATTTTTGGTGCCAAATTTGGTGATATATCTCTAAAAGTCGCCAAGCTTGGCGATATTTTGGTCATTTGGCGCGATTTTCACCATGGGACTTGTAAAGTTAGTTTTTCCGCATTAACATGCATAATAGCCTAATATTTCTCTTCTATGACGTAATCTAAAGTCCCGCTTTATGTGGAATGTTCGAGAGATACATTCTTCTGGAAGCTCCTTATAGCTTCTGCGACATCTATAAATACAGGTATGACAGACAAACCCAGTCAGTATTCATCGAGTTCTCTTTGAGTGAGTTTGCTGCGTTACGCTTTGTATTGACGCTATAGAAACGATATTTTAGCTTGCGTTTCGAAGCTAATTTTTTTTAAGTGCTGTATGTAAATTTTTCATTGCTGAGTTTTGAGGGACTGTTAGTGTTATCCCTCGTATATTTCCAGTGAATTTTACCTGTGGAAGTGTTTTATTTTGTGTGAGAAATAGAGCATTTGTGAAAGCATCTGATCTAAACTGTCTGTTAAAAGCACATTACTGTCTGATTGTGCTTGTGAATTTTGTACAGCTGATTGTTCGACGAAGTTCTAGAAGCAATAAAGCTTGTGATCCATCATGACAAGTGGACTCTTTACTAGGACTTTCTACACCAACTGGACTTTAGAATGACGAACCCAGGAACTAGCAGATTATTCTGCCCAATATGCACCAATGGAAGTGAAGAAAATTTTTCCTGAACTTTGCGTAGCACACTCATATATTACACATCTGCATGCTACACATATACGATTTAGTAAGTCTGACCTCAGAGAGATTTTAATAGAGCTTGACTATAACCCTCTGCTCGCAGGGCCCGATTATGATCAACAGGGGCCCCGGGCATAGATGGAATTGGGGGGCCCCCGTTCTATGATTTTTTTATTTTTAATAAAATTTTGATATAAAAACATTTGAAATTGGGGGCCCTTTCGAGCCTGGGGCCCTGGGCGAAGTCCCGATTTGTCCACGCGATAGTAAGGTCCTGTCTGCTTGAAGATCAGTACTCTAAAATTAGTTTTGCTTCTTTTTCCGCATTATGCCAGAAAATGAAATTAAAACCTATATTTTAAAATTTCAGTATTTATATGGTCCCTTAATGGTTTACTATAACGGGACATATTTAAACGTGGAAAAGTCACAATGTTTGCTGCTTCGTAAATCGATGAATTTTGGTCGTATAAGAACGATTTTTTTTTATTGTGCATGGAATTGCATAAAGAAAATTTTTCTAAATATAACTGATAGGACCGGGGGACCGTATAAAAATTTAAATTTCATAATTTTTATAGATATTAAATTATTGACTTTAACTGCTTCTGAAGTAATATATTATACATTTTAAAGCATTTTTGCAATTGGAACTATGTGTCTCTGACTAACGGTTTAGGAAATAGCCATTGGGCAGCGTTAGCACTGGACACCCTGTATATATACCACATATATACATGTACGAGGGCTGTAAATAACTTAACAGCAAAATATCTATAAATCAATTTTTAATGAACTTACAAGTGCAATTGTATTACATTCCCTCTATGTAATCACCAGCAAAGTTTATAACCTTTTACCAAATGCCAGGAAGGCGTTGGAAACCACTGGCAAGGGATTGATTGTATGTTAGCGACAAAGCGCCCTACTGCGCGGAACACAGATGCAACGTCATGAAATCGGGGCCTCGAAAGGGCTCCTTCAACTTCAGAAACAGATCGAAGTCACCAGGATTCATGTCAGGTGAGTAAGGATGGTGTTTGATGATTTCCCACTGCCGCCGTTGCAATATGTGAGTGACATTGTTTGCGACATGACAACGAACGTTCTCATGCAAGACTATAGAAAGATTGTTTTGCAATGTTTGCACCTCATAGCGGAACGCGGATGATGATGTAGAAATCGGTAATAGCACTCGGCGTTGACAGTTTGTCTTGCAGGCACAGCATGCGTAAGAATCACACCCACCCAACCCTTCCCCACCCGAATCACACCTGTTCTATACGATAATGTGCTTTCAAAATTTGATTCCAGTAATCTCCATTAACATTCTTTTGAATTTTGGCCACGGGGAATTTTTATTTTAAGCCACCACCGTTGATCACTTTTTGAAAAATTGCTTTAAAGCGGTGGAAACGAAACTCGTCCCTTTTAACGCCACATAACAACTACGCTTCTCTCTAGATCGACTGCTTTTTGCACTCTACACATTAACACCAGAGCCACTGCAGCTATTTAATTTACAGTCCTTGTACATAAGTCATAAAGAACAACTTAAAAGTCCGAGTAATGAAGTTTCCTGCACTGAGATTATTAGAGAGTAAAAAATTGTAACACTGAATTATGTTAAACGATAAGTTTTGGAGCTGAGCTATATCAGAGAGTTTTATCTAATTTTTCTGAAATTAGAATATTAGATACCTATTTTTCTTTCTAATAACTCTACAAACTGCCGACTGCAGGTGTGATCGCTACGAGGACAGATATGTTTGTCATTTCATTCAGGAATTTACCGGTCAACACTGTCGCCAATGAGTGGTCTTTTAATTTCGAAATAATTCCAGCTGACATTCCTAGCAACTATAGTTTCCACTCATTAGAGATATCATTTAACCTGGATTGCACTTTAGCCAAGACACATTTTACGTGCATGAGCACACATTAGCCTACAGCAGTTCAATCGGGACAGGTTTTCACCCTCCCAAGTGCTGACGAAAGCTGACGCCGCTTCACTTTTGGCGCTTTTCCGAAAACTGGGTTTAGCAATCTGTGTCACTGCCGGACATATTTTGATTGAGTTACTTTGAAATTTCTCTTGAATATCTGAAAAATAAAATGCAGATGCCAGTGCATTTAAGGAGATTTAGTGCGAACTCATATTCCCGCATCATTATTCATCTACTAATGGACATAAGAAAACAATTGATAAATTGTCCCTAAGATATACATTTCATTAAGACGATAGCTTTTTAAATTACATTCCATGTTACATTCGTATGCATTTCCATCCATATGACATTCAGAAGCAGAGAGCATTCATTACTTTTCGTAATTTTCTTGACATCACTTTAACAAACACAAAAGACCTTAAATGAAGCGAGGAATTTTCTCAAAAGAGAAAACAATAAAGAATGCTTGTGTTGAGTAGAAAACAAACTTAATTTTTGTCTCAAAGCATTTCGAAACACATTAAAAGACCCTTTATTACCACATGCTGTAAGAAGTGAAATTTTCGTGCTCCTTTTGTTTGCTTTGTGCTATGTAATCAGTGCAAAACCGTCGTTAAGTACATATTTCTTCACTTCTTTTTTATGAAGTACTCACTTAATACGATTTCTGCTAGAATCTTCTGCGCAACCATTGTTTGAGTAGGAATTTTTTTTCTTTGTGTTCTCTTTAATATTTCATTTGTTTTAGTTGACGGTGTTAATTACTCCTCTAAATGATTTGTTGTTACGGGAAATGCCTCCAGCAAACTAACTTTCTCTCATTTTTTCAGTGCTTAGTCGATGTAAATTTTAAAATAACTATTCCTAAATATTCATGTATTATTTAAAGGTACTGACGAGAAACTTATCTTAATAACTAGCTGCGTGCCCGTTCTTCGCACAGTAGGAAACGAAAATTTTCCTTACATGCGTAATTCGAAATTATTCGTGATGTGGAATTTAAAAAAAAAAAGAGCAAAATTATTTGACTCTTAATGTAAAGTTTGTGTCATGAGTACTAACCTGATCATTGCAGTATAATGACTCAAAAAACTACGTCAGTGTCATTCACTATTAAAAAAGTGGAAAGCTTAATAGTTTGCAGAGAACTCCTGGCTTTCAAAATGTCTTATTTCTACATAATACTGTTTTTTAGGCTCAAGTTGTAGCATTAAATACCTAAGACACTACATGAAATGGAGCACCATTTATTTCTTTCCGAAAATGTACCATATAAGGAAAGTATTGCAATCATGAAAAAAATTCGACTTCGAGATTTTGGTGTATTTACACGTTTTGAGGTCTTCTGAATTCATTTATGCTATTTTCAAGAGATGTTTTTAAAATAGCTGCGCACCGGCTCTTCATACGGGAAGAAAGGAATAAATTATTACTAAAATCATATCTGCATGTGACAAAACAGAATTTCATTTTTAAAAAAGTTCAAGTAATCCCCTCTGTTGAAATGACTGCGGGATATATTAACGCAAATTAGAATTACTTTTCGTTTAGTTGGTTGTAAGACAACCGTTGAAAACGGATAAACACTTTTAATTTCATGAAATATTTATTAACGTGGTACATTGCGATTTATTCATACTATCTTTACAAATCTAATAATACTACCTATTACGTACATTAATACTATCTATACTCGCTTCTCCCTCTTCAAGGCTCCCTTAAAAGAAACAGCTTAGATTATTTGGCCTCAATGGGATCTTTTGATTCTGTGGCGATTCTTTGCAATTTACGCATTAGCATAAATAATAATCATTTCACATAATGGTTGCCATTAAGGAAACTCTCCATATATATTTAATTTATACATAGTTTTATAAGATTGGCGTATTTAGCGCCGTAAACCATTTCATCTTACTGTGGGGAGAAAATATCCAAGGGGTGCCATTTTAAATATCCAATAGCGATATCTTTTATATCCTCCATAGTCCTGTCTCCTGAAAAACATCAAACTGTGTAATCTCGAGGAGCTACTTATTCCCATTTTAATTGTGACAGGGCGTTAGAGTTGCAGAGTTTACAAATTTCACACATTTTTTTTAATTTATGATGTCACTGTTTGACTGCCGTAAAGGATACCCCGGTAGATTAATTTCGGAGTTACTTTCGATATTTCGCATAATTGTTTTCAAACGGTATCATTAAAACTTTGCGTGACCTTTATGGAGGAACGTAATTCAACGTTAAAATAAAACTATACTCGCAACCTGCATGCGTATGTTAGGCAACGCCTGCGCTAAATTAAATGCCAAAAATAAAAATAATAAATAGAAAAATTTTAATATATCGCGCTTTGAAACGAACTTTGTAACTTTTAAAATGAACATTTTCAGCGCCGTGAAAACATTTCAATTTTTAAATAAGCACCGGATTAAAATACCACTTCTAATAATAATAATCGTGAATTTCTTAGTTCATTTCTACAGTAAATTTTAATCAAAATAGAGCTGGAATAAATGAGTTAAAATTATGGCGTAATTTTTAGGTATCTTAAAGCATTTGACGTCATAGATCCTCACTTGCGAATTGAAATTCTGATATCCCATTTAAAAACTCGATTGGTTGAAAAAACCCTTTTTTGTAATCCTTTCTGTGGCAACAGCCGAACATAAATTCTCGTGCCGTGATCGCAATGTAATGAATGGCGTAAGATCGCGTTGATGCTATTAAATTCTAAACATTAGGCTGCATTAAAATTCGTAAAAAATCATCTAATTTACATAATTTTTTCGTTTTTATTTTAAAAGAGGGAGAAAAGAATGTTTCACGATTTGTCAAAATATCTAAAAGTTATGACGGATAGAATTCAAGATGCGACAGTTTTAAAATTATTTTACGAAAAAAAATCGCGAAGCAGATGTTTAGTAAAAAAATTCCTAAAAATCGGTAAATCAGGTTAAGTATTCAGAACAAACTGTTTTTAAAAGAAAATTTTCTCCTCTATCCGATGATACAAATGCCGTTTTGCTGCGTGCGTAATTTCCGCCGTTATTACGAATTAGGTGAGAAAAAATGCCAAAAATCGCATAAAACATAAAATAAAAAAAAATCTAGGTCGAATTTTGAAAAAATCGCTTCGAGGTGCACAACTACATATTTACATCTTCCCGAATACCAAATTTGGTGTTTCTAGGTGTAGCCGTTTGTCCGTAACGCTGCAGACAGACACACACACACACCCACACACACACACACACACACACACACACACACAGACACCTTCTTTTATAATAAGTAGAGATTACGCAGTGTTTGATGTTAGAAATTTTGAGTCAAGCAGCCTCTCATAAACATTTTATTTAATCAAATTGGAAAGCATACGTATAAAATGTATGCTAATTAATGCTAATTAATGACATGGTATACAGGTATTTACATGTTAATAGTTTTAATTAAAGGGAGTTTTTTAGTTTCAAAGTTAGACTTCACATGTATACAGAAATGCAATAAAGTGAAACCGTAGGAGTTTAATTTAAAATTTGCATATTAAAAATCTCTCCGCTAGTTTCTTTAAAGAATACCGTGTTAATTAACTCACATACAGGTTGAATTTGTTCCTGTATAAACAAGGATTTACGTAGATAGACAATATATATTAAATGTACCGGAAATGCATGTCATTTTTTCCTTCCTTAATATTTTGATTAGCAGACGTACTGAAGAGAATAATACGAAATTTGGGTAAGTATGTGTGATTTTTGGCGTAGACGCTAGATTGGAAAGAGCATTATCCAAAATTCGTAACTTATGGGAGATAGGGGGGGGGGGAAACGTTCTTTTTCCGTATCCTGCGGGATCTCAGACAAGGAAAAAAATAGCCATAAAATTCTTGCGGTAGAATACGACACTCACGGGTATTTGACAATCGATTTCAGAACCTTTCGAGTATAATCCTCCAAAAAGGGTTGACATGAAAAAAGAGAAAGAGAGGCCTTTTTTCTTGAAAGGAAAAAAAATAAGGTATCTATAACATCCTGTGCATCTATAGCAAGCTGTGCCAAAACATAAGACGCATATTTGTTAAATTTTAAACAAATATGAATCCTGCGTTTTGGCACAGCTTGTTTTAATTGGATACTTGTTGATAGTTTGTTTTTGTTTGAATTTCATGGAAAAAAAGGATGAAAGGGAAAAGTTGATATTTTCCCGCCTCACCTTTATGGTGAGTGTATTGTCGTTAGTAACGGTTTGATTGGGGCCGTCGAGATACTACCGGACCTGCTTATGCACTCTGAAAGAGGCCTTGGGACGTTTCCTCAGTAGTTAGATTCAGCCGTTAGATGAAGTATCCAAGTGCCAAAAAGCGGAACCAATAAGTGAGCATCCGTAGGCCTCGTTCGATGACTCATCGGAGGACAAAAGCAGGCCCGGTAGAATCACGATGTTCGGTTTGATGCAACGTAAGCAGTCAGTCATTTGCGTATCAGTCATGCCTTGATATCCATGTGCATGCTTCCACTTATATTCATGCTTCTGATAACGTTTTTTTTTTTTTTCCTTCATACATCGGATATGACGTTGCATTCTTCCCGAAAACTATGCATGGTAGAGTTCTATAATTCTCTGGGCATTTTTGATGCACTACAATTAAGGAATCTGTTTGGGCAGAATTTATGCGGTCTTGTTTGGATTCCCTGAATGTATCTATAACATTAATTAATTTTTATTCCTCCCGATATTAATTATTTTTGTCATTTTTCTCATACTTTTAACCGTTGTGACTGACTGTACTACGTAAATTATTGATTCGTAAACGTTGATCTAATATTTCAAGAAAATAGCTTGAACTTATGAAGGAACCATGCTTCAGCATTTTAATGATATTTTATTTAGATTATTTATGAATTTGAATCGGTACACTAATAAATAATGCTAGTTTATTTATGTGACACACTTTGTAAAGGATCGTGAGTATTATTTTGGTTCATCGATAGTACACCATCATGGTGTTTAAGGCTCTTTAACTTCTGAGTGGTTATGACATATTTTGATTGATCACACTGTAAATACCATACTGGAGTAAATCTAAACAGAAAAAGTGTTTTTAATGAAATGCCTGCGACATGTACTTTCAGCACTTGATGTAAAAAAAACACCTTTTATAAGGTTACATGTAATATTCTGCCTCAATGAACAAAAAGCTTGTTTATATATAAATATATTTTATTAAACTGTAAAAAAATATAAGAGAGTTAAACAATCAATCATATAAATCATGTTATAGCATGAAAGAAAAGTAATAATAATTATTAAATGAAAAGTTTGTTTTCTAAAAAAAAAAAAAAAAAAAAAACAAAAGTTTTATAATTAATTACTTTATATTTTAAAAATCGTTTATACTGTCTAATTTTATTTTCGTTAAACCATTTTAAATAAAGGCATAATGATGCAGTTTATTAAATGATTAATTTTCCCCATAATTTTATATATAACTAGTATGTTTGATAAATTTGCTAATTTTCTCACAAATTTGTATTATTCGCATTAATAAAATTCTGAATTGATAGGAAAAAAACGTTCGATTAATTTAACATACTAAATATAACATTCTTAATAAGATATAATCATTCGGGGATTAATTAATTATTATAATAGAAATTTCGCTGGGGATATTATTATAATGGAAATTTCGCTGATAGTTTTGCCAATGTAGAAAAAAGATTATTAATACTTTTGCACTTTTATAACTAATATAGTCACCAAACGGTTAAAACCTTAAATCGCTTTTTTAAATTAAAAAAGCGTATAGTTTCTAAGTATTTATCTTAAACGCTTGTTTTCTCACTAAAAGTTCAACAGAAAACTTTTAAATTTTTAAACTTATTTGACTATAAATTTTTCTTCAAAATAAAATTTGTAAGTACCGGAGGAACGCATTCACATTTTATAATTGAAATATATTAAGAATACGAGCCGAAATATGCTGTAATACATTTATCACTTTTGTTTAACTACTGTAACATTATTTTATTGTGGAAATAAGGAAGTCCTGAATTCATAACTGAAAGCAATCAAGCTTATGTATGGAAACGATGTAAAAAAATAAATATTGTAATACGAAAAGGGTAAATAAGATATGGGGAGGGGGGGGAAGTTTAATTTTTAATCGCCATATTTTTATTCAAAATGAAGTCAGGTAGAGGGGGAAAAGGCGGTTCAGAATCACATTTCAATGTGGGTCGGAAATGTTGTTTTAATGTAACTGTTAATAATCACTTTGGAAGAACTGAAGGTCGAAATTCTTAATGAAGTTTCATAAACAATGAGTTTTTCTCCGAGACTTTCATCGATGAAAGAAATGTAATTTTTAAATTATCCGTTTTATTTAAGTGCTTTCTCAAAAAAAAAAAAAAACGTTCATTTTTGAAAATCGATGATCGGAAAGTTCTCTGTTACTTCAACACTTCTTCCAAAATATTTTGTGGAGCTGAGGTTCAATGCTCATAAATATGTGCTAGGGAAAATTAATAGCGTTTTTGACTGATAGCGAAAATGCCGTCCCAAAAAGGTACAATAGGCATAAATGGGTTAATTTACTGAGTTGCAAGCACCTAAAGCTTCAGAAAAAGAATTTTTGACGATGTCTTAGTTTACGTCCATCCATGAAACTAATGAGTAGCTGAATATAACAAATATGGACTTCAATAACAAGCGATATAATTTCTAAAAGATCTTAAGAAGACAGGTATCTCCGACGCTTTGGAAGATATTTTAAAGAATGTCGGATATTCTTCAGACACCGATTCATATTACAACAGTGACGATGCTATCTTCAGTGAAAGTGTTTTTTTATGGATTGAGTTTTATTCTATTAGAATTTTGTCAAGCGTTTCAAGATTATTTCTGAATTTAATGTCTGTAAAACTATTACTACTAAACGAAAAGTTTTTTTTTGCGTGCAAATGACGAAATATCTATTTAATAAACAGCACATAATCTGGAAACATCTGGCAACTTATTGTTATAATGTATTTTTTATGCCAGTAAAGTTTTAGTATTAGAGTGTACAATATTGTGTCGTAGATTTCACCGCATAATAGTCGGGACTTCACAATGAAAAATTAGCAAAATATTGCGGCCATTACGCAAGTAGGCACGGTAATATACAACGTTTTTCATAGAAATTAAATGTGTCGTAAAATTTAAAAATATTTCTTTGCAAACCTATGTCGCATGTACAGATTGATACCTTAGAACAACCTAAGCTTATTTGTAATGAATATTAAAAAACTTGAAGCTTCAAAGAGTTTTTTATCAGAAACTGTATAAATTTCAGAAATACAGGGTAATAAGAATAGATTAAAGAAGGAGATTCTAAAACTTCTCAACATATCTGTATGTTTAAATTTAATGCTTTGATTTTAAGACATTTTCCTACCTACACAACAGATATTTGGGTAATATTGTCGTTCATATTTAGTTTATTTCAATCGGATTATTTCTTACGTCCCTTGTCTGCCCCTAAACAGTTATCTCAGTTATTTTACAGCTATATCTTTCCTGCTTTCAATAAAAAACTCAAACGTATATTTAGAACAATTTAAAGATAAACATGGCTTGGGATTTAGAGAATTAATTTTAAGTTAGATGAAAAGGAAATTGTTTAGTTTTCAGAAAATGTTCTCTGACATATTAAAGACCGGTTAATGTGTATGAAGAAATTCGAAATCTAATTTAAAACTATAAAAGTCTTTGTCCTACAAAAACATATTCTTTCAGTAGGTAATGCAATTACCTTACTGGCATGCTCTGTGCATGAACATTTTTACAGGACTTGATTCCCTTGTGTCTCAAAGTAACAAATCGTATTATGAAACTCCTAAAAACTTCTGAGTTTTTTAAATCGAAAACACAGCATTAAAATATGCATGTTTCACAGCACCAAAAGAATAGCAGTAACATGAGAATTTGGAAATTTTGAAGTTTCGACCAAAACCCTTAGGCAAAATGAATTTGAATTCATTTTGAATTGATATCTTAAAATGTGTTTTTAAAAGAAGGGATATAAAGGTATGTAATTTTAGACGAAATTTGATAAAAGATAAATTTTTATAATAGAGTTACATATTTGTTTTTAGAAATACATCAGTTTTAGAATATTTAAATACTGGTTAGATTGCCAGATACACCTAACGAATCAGTATTATCACTTCAATATGCTGTATCTAAAAATCACTTGTGTTTAAAATCTTTAGTATATTTTTTGTTTTAATTAAAACAGTCTGTGTTAGATTTTTCACATCAGTTAATACGTTTTTTGTTTTATCTAATCTGCTTTGTAATATTTATTTCTTTACTTACTTCGATAAAATAGGTTCTAAATGTCAGTTATCGAAGTATTTTCCTTAAAATGTAATTCGGCAATTCACTCCTCTGTTATGATTTTAACACAGCTGTCGGTATGGTTTGGTCTTGAATGCTCTTTATCTATTTTAAAACGGCCTCGTCCACTGTATCGAAACAACATGTTTTCGAACATTTCTTGTTAGGATCAAGACTTCCATAGGATTTCATAACGGCATTCCGATTTTTTATAATAGTCGACACTGTGCTGGATGAAATTCCAAATTTAGCTGAAATGTCTTTTTTGCGCATTCCGCTGTCTGCATTCTGCAGCAATTCAACTTTATCCACAACACTGAGTGTTTTTCTTTTTGACAGTGTAATTGTGAGAAAAATGTAAAAACTCAAAACGAATTTAAGTTGGCGTTGTAAGAAACACTAACAATTTTCACTGACACTAAGAAGATTTGAGTTAGCAACAATCACCTCACATAAAGAGATTCCAGAAACGAACAATAAACTTTTGTCTAACCCTCAACCCCAGTTGACTTCTAGGGTTTGTAGTGACATTCAATGACCTTCCTTTTCCTATGACCTTTATTTTTGTAAGGCAAACAGTTCTAAAGTGGAATAAAATGTCTCAATATGACATGAAAATATTTCGATATATACAGATTTTTTTCGATGTATAGAAACAGTTTTTCTGTGTAATGAACATTGAGAATTGCTAATAGTTCAATCTATAAAAAATTTCGATATATGGAGGTTCGACAGTATTATATAAATACTGGGTACCGCCATAATGAAATGGTTGCAATTCTTTCGGGCAGTTGTAGTGGACAATGCCAAATGGGCAAATTCCCGCCTGTTGAAAAAAGAGTATTGTATAAATACATCAAATAATATTCATCTTTTAAATTTAGTGAAATAAATTATTCTAAAATAAAAAATAATGATGTACAATTTGCTAAAAAAATGCACATAAAGAAACAACTGTATCAGCACATTAAATTTAAGAAAAAGTTCGAAATTTTAATATTTCAAATTTAAGTATATATCTTACTGGCAAAATAAAAGCCAAATAATGTTAAAGTACAATATGTAGTTTCCTAAAGCAAGCATATTCGTTTCTCTTTATGCAATGCCTTGTATAACATAATTCTTAGGCAAGGAAAAATAAAACATATTTTCTGTATTTATGTGCATAGTAATTTTGCTTAAGAACGACACATTATTAAAATTCCCTTCAGACTGACTGAAAAGCACGCATTAAAATAATTTCACATCCATTTGAAGTCTCCCGGACTTAAATCAAAAACTTATAGCATTCGAAAGATTCATGCAACACTTCAATGTACCCGGCGGGACAACGCATTTGAATTTCATCAAACATGAGTACCCTAAAGCAAACTTAGAGTTCAATCTGAATTCGTGATGTTTCGCCTGACAGGATGAATAGTGCAGGATGGAAAAGGAACGCAACAGTTATTCCCAGGGTATTTTCAGCCCCAGATCCAAAAATGTATTATAATAAAGTGGAAATGTAGCGCATTCAACAGAGTTGGAAAACTCGAGTCATCAAAACTGTTTAATATCAAGCGCTCGAATTGATCCTGCTGGAAAGCGTGCGAGTGGGATTGCTGTTTTAATGCATGTAATTTTATTTGTGCAAAATAATTGAAGACACATAAGTGCGACTATATACATGCATATATATATATATATATATATATATATATATATATACATATACCTATAAGATAAGCATTTTGGTGCTGAAACGTGTTATCAGGATGCCAGACGCTGCAACATATGGACTGTACACGAGATCCACTCAAATAAGTCTTTCTTTTTGTTCAAAAAATGGCCACCAGTGACGCTTTGCACAGTAATAGTAAACCAGTGAATTAAATTCAAGAAAATACCAAATTAGTAAATAAATTTTCGAAATCTACAGAAAGAATGTTGAAATAGTGTGTACATTTCGAGTTACTCAATTCCATTGTTAAATATGCCGTTTTTTCAAGAAAAATTCCACCTAGCGGATATTTTTAAAACTAAACTTTTTAAAAGAGTTCCTTGAGCGCATCTCGTGTAGACCATGATATATAAAATTTTTATAGAATATTTCATTAATAATTTAATTAATACAAAATAAAGTGAACGAACATAAATTTTAATGATGTTTATATTTACAATTCGTACATTACCAAAAAATGCATTTTCCTTCACTGTTTTGTGAAGAATGAAATGATAGAAATCTATTTTCGTTTTTCAGTTGTTGTTCGACTAATATGCAAATCGACTACTATGCTAAATTTACTATGCAAATTTCTCAGAATCATTTTTTTTTCAGCAGGCTTTAATCTTCTTATTCCAAGTAGTTAGCAACGCCTCATGTACTAACGCGTCACCATTATGATTTCCTTCATCACGTCTGCGAACTATGGTCTCTTGTAGAAGGCACTGAACATGGAAGATAGCTGAAGTGCGAAGTTTCTGGTCTCTGGAATACCACGCGGCAGTCAATCTGACAGTGTAGAATTTTGGGTGGCTTTCTGCAGATGTAATCTGAATACATGGTTGAACTTCCTGAAAAGATCTCTATCCAAACACAATAAACAGTTCTTCACCACTTTAAGAATATTCTAGAAAATTTACTATTTCTTTGTTTTGTAATCTGAATCACAAGCTTCGAAACATTTCGATTTCGAATTATCGTCAATCCATTGCTGCACTGCAGTTTTCAAAACAATCTATTTTTTATTTTTTTTTCAAATGTTCTAAGATTTTCTCACTAGTTCAGTACTATTGTTGTCTTCAATAAGAATTTCATTTTCACCATTCGATAAAATCGCACTCCATAATTTTTTAACAGTGGTATTTTATACTACTGCCCATGCATCACCAACATAATAAATTGGGATAATCCCGGATAAGCCTTAACCCTTAAACCTTTCCCGGTAATCCAATCCCGGTTAATCGAGATTGTACAGCATTTGTTTATTTTTGTATCGCTAAAATCTTAAAATGTCTTTAAATGAAACTTAATAAAATAATTATTCCAATATCGTATGTGCCACTTAGACCTTCAATTAATGTAGTTTCATTTCATTTTTTAATAAAACTGAATTTAATTCAAGGGGAGTGAAAAATATTTTAAAAAGTATCAGAACACCATTTTGTATAGCTTATAAAATATTTAACTAAACCTAATCAAATATTTATAGCAAAAGAAAAAACCTCGTGTTTTATACATTTCACGGCTGAGTCCCTTTGCAAAATATATTCCGATTCTTCGCAAATTTATTTCGTATTTTACAAGGTGCCGAGTGAAATGGAAAAGAAAGAAAAATATTCATATGGGGTTTGCAGTCAAGGTAGAAAATATGATTTTCCGCAACGAAATTTGGGAAAAAAAAAGTGTCAGATCAGATTTGTTGCTGCAGAATTCATACGTTTTCGAAGTGTAGAAAAACAGATTTTTGTTAGGAATAAAAAGCTTGTGGTTAAATATATATGTGTTTCTTTGGCTCAAAAAATAAAATTAAAAATTTGCTGGCACGCAACTTAACAGATTTTAAAAACACTTCAATGCATTTGTAAATAATAATGATAAGCATTGCAGAAATAGAATGTCTAGGCTTTTAGGCCTCGTGCGGGTCAGAGTTCTGGCAGATTATATGCATTCTAGGTTGATCACTGTAATTATATTCCATGTTTTAGTAATTTCAAGTACATTAATATTTTGAAATGTTTTAATTTGTCAACACAATGTTACGTACTTTAAAAAATTTTAAATAACTTACAAATATACCGGAGTTTGATCTGGGAGAAATTATTCGTTTATTCATGCAGTTTTGCAAAATGAAAAGTTTAAAAGTAGCGAACTCCCGAAATTATTTAGACCGTATTTCCTATGGGGCTTGTGTTGTTTATTTACCCAAGATTTCATTTTGACGGATACAATCGAAGTATCAATCATCGACAATGAAAGCCATCAGCGTTCTAGACTCTGAAACACGTAGATTTTCTTAATATGTATTTCTGTCATATCTTTCACATTCAAATGGCTATTTAGAGAACTTAATTTAATTAAATGTCGATCTGAAAACTCGAAATAATGTAAATCACCCTTCGACCAAAAATAAATTCTACAGTTTTTATTATTATTATTAATATATTCGTAAATCCTTGTTGCAAAGAAGTGCCCATTTATTATCTCATATTTTCAATACTGTTAGTTTACAAAGTCAATTCAATAAATAACCGGAAATATCGCATAAAGAAATACAAAACTGGAATAAAGTTTGTGCTTCTTTAATTTTAGTGGTGTCCTAGAACTATTATCAGATAAGATTGGAAAAAAAAAATGCTGATCTTTCCTAAAATTACTTTGACAAACTTTACGTGACGTGTCAACTTATGTATGAATGTAATGTTCGATAGATTCTGCCAGCAGTAAATCCATTTAAATAAGTTTTATGGTGACGTCTGCACATATGTACATATGTTTGAACGTATGTATAAACATGCGTAACTCAAAAAAAAAAAAAAAAAAAAAAAACGATATGCCTTAAAATGAAGTTTCGAAATGAGGACTTTTCTGGCATTTATGAGTACCCCCCTCTTCGATGGCAATAGAATGGGCAGTTTATTTACAGGGTCATCCGAAATACTTTCAATAAATTAAGGCATATGGACATCTTACACATATTAAAAGCCTAAGGTTAATCATTATTTGGTCCATGCTCGAAATCTGGCCAATTGGCGCAAAATCAGCGGATTTTGGCAAGAAAGCGCCGACTTTGGCACCGAAAATTAGCTCCCAAACCTAGCTTTCTCATTCCTCTCATATTTAGCGTGAAATCGTGTAACTTTAATATTACTGAATTTTCATTAAATGATTAAAAAATTGTTTTATTATTTAATAGACGTAAAGAAGTCATGTGGTGGCCACATCAGATTTTTTAATTGCGTATCAGCATTATTTCAGCAAAAAGCATATTGAGTATTAATAATAGCAGTCTCTTAAATTTTCTAAAATATGAATAGATCTTATTCATTTTTTATTTAGGTCCTATGTTTTTTAACATTATTGGTACTGAAACAAGTGGAGATGATATTTTATACAATTGTACGGGATATTTACATATCCCGTACTAGATAGCAATTTCCTGTGTAACTTTAGAAACTACCATCAGTAATAGTTCTATTATTTAATGCTTTTAATTGTTAAATCGTATTCAATCAATTTCCTATAAATTATGTTTACCATATAGAGAAATAGAAAATATTACTTAGTGAGAAAACTATTAGTACTGTCGTTTTATGGAGCAATTAGTATTGTTAATAGACCATAGTAATCATAGGTCTTTATCCTGTGTTTACCTTTTCCTTCAAAGTTCTTTCGGGTACTTTACCTCTAGAATACATTATTCGGATATCCCCTGTGCAGCATAAATTAATTTTCCTAGAATCACACTGGTGTTACTCATACCTTTTTGTTTACTCTCCATCTGCTTGATATCTCGGTAAAATCTTTCTTCCGGCTCCAAAAGTTTCAGGAAAGTTGTCCAAATGCGAATTTAGGTCATGAACTGTCTAACTCGTGCAACAAATAAAGCTTAACTTGATGTGAAGTGAAAGAAAGAAGACTTTCTATAGATCAACAAACTTTTCTTTACTTCAATTTTTTCCAGTTTTCAATGCTTTCTTAGGCTGCCACTCTTTTTTTACAAGTAATTGCGCAAATCTCGACTGTCCTATGCACTAACGTATCAACAGTGCTTAATGTGTCACTCTTGTCGCCTTAGAAGTCAATTTAAATCACCGCATACTGATCGTCCATCGTACTTATATTTAAATTTAGTGAGAATCAAGGTCAAATTTTCATAATATTCTTTCAGATACACAGAAAGTCCTAATGCCATTGAACAAAGTTTGCTCCCGTCATATAGAAACACTATTTTGAGTGATTTTTTTCTACGAATGAAGAAATAACTTCCAACTGATGTCATATCATAAGCTTATATTAAACAAATCCATCAATCTAGGTATACAGGGTGATTCAAAATTAGAGGGACAAAATTCTAGGAGAGGTAGGTTACAAGAAGACTGTCCCAGATCACGTAGCGATGTGAAGCTGGAAACGCCGTCTTCATGTACCTGTTAATAATCACTTTAGAAGAAGTGTTCCAATAATAGTAAGCTTTACGAGAGCGTTTTTTTTCAAAAACTAATGCATCTTTCGCAGATTGCACTTGATAAAAATTGTTAATTCAGAATTTTTCTTATTACATTGATGAAATAGTCGGAGGAGAGCCCATTGTTTATGAAACATGGTTAAGAAACTAGACGCACACTTCAACACTTCTTCCAAAGTGATTATTAACAGGTAGATGAAGACTATGTTTTAGACCCCACGCTGCTATGTGATTCTGAACCGTCTTGGTGCATCCTACCCCTTCTAAAAGTTTGTCCCTCTAATTCTGATCTACCCTGTATTGCTACATTAAACCAGACAACTAATCTGAGAAAAGTATTTAATGAAACCGGTTTCTCTGAGATCTATGAGAAACGGTTGCCTACAGATTTTTTTTTCGTTTAGCCCTGCACCCTAAGAATTCTTCAAAACCTATAGAAAACACATTTAGAAAACATATCTGTGAGTAAATCCTTCAGTTACCCTTTGGAAAAAAAACTGGGTCTCACACCGTTATCGCAAAGGCCTTGAAAGATCAAATAAAAATTCTGATCCTTTATATGAGAACCTTCCGAAATGTCATATAGTATTTCAGTACGTTTAGGTACTGGTATTTCTGAGTTACGAAGAATTCTTCTCAAGTTAACCAATGGTGACTTATGCCGTATTTAACGTAGTCTTTCTACGAATAAGAGTTATTTTGAAGTAAAATAAGTCATACCAAAACCTTTTTGTACATATTATTACATATTGATTTTTCTAATTTGCTCTAAAAATCTCCAGTTTTTTCTAGTAATGACGAGTTACAGCACTAAGAGTTCATTCACTTAGCAATTATAATGCGATAGATTGGTGGATGCAAAACTCAAACTTTTCAATTTGTGAAAAATTCGTATATGGTGAAATTTTTTTATTGTTTTTTTTTCCTGAAATGAGCATGTATTAGAATTAGCTAAAGCTTTCTTATTAATTTTTCGTTTGCCGGACTGTATAATTTATGGTAACTGGACCAATAGGAATTCTATAAAACGTCAGATGTAGTGGTCAGTTTCATGCAAATCTATAGGGAATATATGAGCGTTGATTCTTCTAATTGTACTTCATTGTCTTAGGGTCTGTAAACTTCTTTACTCTATAAAGCATCTAGTGTTTACTCTAGTTTTAGCATGAAAATGCATCAGTTACTATTAGAATAAATAATGTGTGATTTTCAAATAGAAAGCAGAAATGATAAAGCCAAGAGAAATGAAAGCACGATCTTATTTATAGACAGATTTTCAAATTACCTCTAACTAATAAATAGTATAAGATCAGTAAAAATCAGACATTAGCAAACTATCAGTTTAAAGATAATCTCTATGATTGTGCTTTACTGTGCATTTAGTATTGTTAGCTGGTGCTACTTTTGTGGATGAAAGTGTCCTTTCCTTTCATACATTTGTAAACTTCTCATCCCTTTAACAGACGAACAAGAGCATGTGTCTTCGCATATCAAACATTAAAATAATAATATACTTATATGTTATATCAGAAAAATGCAAACAATTAAGCTCTGAATGGGATTTATGTTAAAATTAAATTCAAAACCATAACTGAATTGTTTTAAAAATATATCTATATTTGTAAATATCAGATGGAAAGTAAATATCAAAAAGATAAGAATAATAATAAAACAAATATTTGAATACTTTTATTGCCAAAAACTGTTAGGTATTATTAATCGCAATTAAGGAATCATTATAATAACTTAACTACAGGTGACATTCATTTCGAGAGTAGGATGATAAACAATGATTTTCAAGGTAAAAAACGTGCTTTTATCAAAAATAGAATGTGCTCTTAGCATCTAGCAAGTATTTCAAATAAATGACTCAATTACTGCACTATCAAAATTTATGATGTAGAAAACAAAAATTGAATAAATTTTCAAAGCAGAATATGTGCAAATTTATGCTCAGTATCAAACATAAGAATGACAAAAAATAAAAGAGTTGCATAGCGGATTCTGGGCGTACGTGCTTTGCGTCATGTATTTTAGAAGTGTTCGACACACCATGAAGGCGGAGTTTCATAAACTACGTGCACAAGTGCCGCAAACGTTCGCGTCGTTTGTTAGCATTTATTTAATTTTTTCTGCCGTACAACTTTGAATTGCAACTAAACATTATGCAACGACGTTTCGGATATTTTATCGATTGCAATAATTTATTTTTGCTACTAAGAATCCTAGCCAAGATTAAATGTGTGCACGTTATTTAAAAGATTTTCATGTTTTTATTTAAGAGTCAAAATGCTTCTTATGGGAGACAACAAGGATGCGTGAAACCTCCTAAATTTTATTATTCATTGATTTTCCTCAGTGACTTAGTAAAAATTCTTCTATTCCTTTTTTTGAAATTTTCTTAGCAAAAAAAAGATGAAATTCGTACGCAGTAAAGTTTCCCCGAAGGCTAAAATTATTGAAAGCTGATATTTTTAAACACTTGAATAGTTTTACAACTTTCATGAATCACCATCTGATGCCATAATACCTTTTAACTTTGTTTCGAGAAGTAATAACATTTTATATTTTGAATTTACCTTTCCGAAATCATCGCTGAAATCACGTTCTAAATGTATTTTGTAACTAAGGAAATGGAAGTAATTAGTTTGTGAACAATTACTTTTGCTGCAGGGGTGAAAAATATTTATATATTAGTTATTGTTATTGCCAGTATTAGGAAGTTTCAACTAAAAATAAACAGAAGGAATCGGAGGAATTGTTTTAAAGACTTCTGCATCTGCCACTAATGCAGTCAAATATATTCAACTTCGCTCAAAGCTAGAAAAATAATTTATTAAAAATTGTGTATTTTAATAATATCTTTCATTAAAGAGTTTTTCATAAAAGCAATTAATCATAAGTGTTATTTCGAGAGAAATGAATAGATAAGATTTTATTGCAATAATTAAATCCTCGTACTGCATTAATCTTAAATGTGTCATTTTAGTAATTTAATTCTTATATGGCATAGATCTTATATGGCAAAAGATCTATTTGCCATATAAGATTACAGGCATAACCGAAATGGCATGTTTTTTCATAGACTTTTTCATAATCACTACACAAGTGTCACTAAGTAACTTTAGTATCATTTTAAAAAATGGGCAAGATTTGTACCCAAACAACTCAGTAAAGTCTCTGCATCTCTTCACAAAATCTTTTATACTTGTGAGAATTTTGAATGTCAGAACATTCTTCACATAGTGTACAAATATTTAAAATTATTTTGCTTAATGCAAAGTATACCCATATATATCCACTATCTTTCAATGTAATTTTCGAAGAACTTCGATTTTAACACCATTTTTTATTTGAGTATTGTTCAACTTTGCATTACAAAGTTTGACTTTGGAAATCATCTGAACCACTCACAGATTATTTCTAGTCTGATACAAGTATTTCAAAATAGTTTGTTCCAAAATGTTTTCATGTATTATTTCCAAATTTTATTGTTAATTAAATTGATATTCAGTGTTAAACCATTTGTGCCCAGATATTTTTGCAACTTTCTTCCACTTTTACTAATACCCGCAATCATACATAAATTTCTGATGTAAACTTTTTTAACAAGGGATGATTTCTTCTAAAATCATTATGTATAAAAATTGAAATGTCAATATCCTGCTTGGTCATGTTAAAATACTTTGTGGAGTTGAGGTGTAATACTCGTGAATAAAGGCTAGGAAAAGTTAATAATGTTTTCGACTGATAGCGAAAATGCCGTCCCCAAAAAGGGACACTAGGCATAAATGGGTTAATGGTTAATTTCATTGTTTAAAGTAACAGAGAGACATTTCTTAGCCCTTTCATTTTAAGATAAGACAATCAGATTTATTGCATTCATATATTTTCCCCTGCAAATTTAAACTTTATTGAGTTCAAATGAAATTTTAAAATGTATTGGTTTTTTCTGTGGGGGAAGGTCGCCCAGCTCATTTTCAAGTATTTTAAGGTAAAACGATCCACACGTTTTCTTCCACATAGGTAGCGCTATCTACCGGGTAGCACATAAACCAGTTGTGCCAACTGAAGCAAAATCCATGACGGTATTCAAGCAAGCCCAGTGTTACGTGTCTAAATAGAATTTTTTGGAAAACTGGGTTTTATAACATTTGTTATTAGGGAAGCACTACTTTTTCTATTTATTTAGATATGCAGTCTTTCATGTGCAGAAATATGACTTTGTTTACTGAATGGGGTATGTTTTTAGAAGGGAATTACACTTACTAAGTTTACTGTTTCTCGAAATCATCCAGTAATAGGACATAAAGTGGACAGCTATATTGCCGGGTAAAATGATCTATCGGCTAAAGGAACTCCAGTACCGGGTCTTAGCTAACATGGCAGGCCTTCAACCATTCTCAAAATGTAGGACTCCCCATTACACTTCTCAATCATTTCCGCGTTCATTGTAGGCCATAAATTTTGAATTATGATTTTGAAATATTCCATTTTATTGTTTATGATATTTATTTTATTTTAAAATTTTTATAAAACAAATTTTACATACTGTATCATTGAAAAATTTATATCTCTTCATTATGAATAGTCATAATTACTTTTACATCTTTTATGTTCATGATAAAAAACACTTTACAATATTTTCAAATGTAGGATCATTTTGCCCTTTGGTTGAAGATAAAATGATTATTTGGACACTTTCTGAAAATTCTATTTTTTCATTGATAAAATGTGCTTTCAAAATTTTATTAAAAATGTTCAGGATACAAAATATAGTGTAAAATATGATAGCAAAGGGTCAAAGTTTTATTTAAATATTTGTTATTTTATAAAAGTTTTAATCTTAAGGGGATCCTTTTTGGCCACCTTCACCTACATGTATTTCCATTATTTTGCATAAAGAATAGTCTATAGACTCAGCTTAATCTTGAAGGTAGTTTGTTCATTTGTTTTGTGTTATGATAAGCCTACGCTAGGGGCGCTTGCCTATGTGGGGTGCCTTGGGCGGAGGACTTTTTAGGGTTTCTAATGCAAATTCACGTTACAGCAAGGGGAGAAACAGAGCAAAACTCCCCACCGCTGGATCGACAGCTGCGCGGTATGGTCGAACGCAGAACCTTCACACTTCAGCAATCCACCATGTAAAGTGTCTTATCCATTCAGCCATGGTGGGGCAATCTTGAAGGTAGACTGTAATAGGAAGAAAAAACGAAGAATCAGGATTCCAGTTGCCATAACTAGAAGTGAAAGTTTTCGATTGATTTTAATTAATTAATTAATTTTTATTTAACCCATTCGTGCCTGGATATTTTCGAGACTTTCTTCGATTTTTGCTAACACCAGCAGTAATTGATAAATTTCTGATGTCAACTTTTTGAACAAGGGATGATTTCATTTAAAATCATTATGTATAAAAATTGAAATGTCAACATCCCACTTGGCCATATTAAAATGTTTTGTGGAATTGAGGTTCAATACTCGCGAATAAAGGCTCGGAAAAATAAATAACGTTTTCGAATGATAGCGAAAATGCCGTCCCAAAAAAGGGACGTTAGGCATAAATGGGTTATTATAAAACAAAAAAAAAAGAATTATAAAGTAACAAACGTGATTCCAGTTGTCATAGTTAGAACTGAAAAGATTTCAATTGATTTTTTATTTATTTATTTTTTGTAAAAAAAATAATCAATTACAAAATAAGAAACATGATTCCAATTGGCATAGCATAACTAGAACTGGAAGTTTTTAATTGATTTTCATTTATTGCTTTATTTATTTATTTGTGTGTTCCTTCCATTTTCAATGTTATAGACCGATATATTTACTGAAAAACTGGCTTCTTAGCACAACTGGTATTTTACTTTCAGTACCCAGCCATTTCATCGTTTCATATTCACGCTTTCATTCATTAGGCTTTACCCGTGATAACCATTATTTGAATGGTTCTTTAAACAATGGTGCATGTTTCAGCGGGGTACAAGAGATATTTTGTTTTATTTTTGAAAGCAGGAGTAAAATGTTTTTCCCACAACCAGGAGAAAGTTAGAAATATTTCATTTTATTACTTCCCAAACATGTACAATGCAAGGAAAGTATTGTAATCATGCAAAAATTCGACTTCCAGATTTTGGTGTATTTACACGTTTTGAGGTCTTCTGAATTCATTTATGATATCTTTACGAGATGTATGTATGTATGTGTGTGTGTGTGTGTGTGTGTGTGTGTGTGTGTGTGTGTGTGTGTGTGTGTGTGTGTGTGTGTGTGTGTGTGTGTGTGAGTGTGTGTGTGTGTGTGTGTGTGTGTGAGTGAACATGGTAGATCCTAAACGGGGCATTGGAATGAGCTCAAATTTGGTATATATGTTAAAAACCACCGTCGCAATACCGGTATTGATTTTGGTGTTATACGACTCATAGTTTTTCTAGAGGGCTACGACAAAGAAAAAGGCCAAAGATTTCTTTTATATTATGGCCTATGGGAGGAAATTCTTGAAACTGCGCTAGCGTTCAAACGGTACATTCGATTGAGCTCAAATTGGGCATATATGTCATAAACCACCATCGTAAGACCGGTATTGATGTTTATGTGTACAGGAGTTAGTTTTTCTACAGGACTACGACAAGGATTTCTTTTACATTATGGTGTATGGGGAGAAATTCTTGAAAGTGCGGTAGCGTTTAAACGGCGCATTCGATTGAGCTTCAATTTGGTATATATGTTTGAATTATTCATCGATAAAATTTATAAAAATGCTTTGTAATGATCTTAATCGTAAGTGTTTGGAAAGTCGAGTGGAGTCACTCCAGATTTTTTTAGAAGAATAACATAATTTTCTGGATTACCTTAATTATGTTAGTTCTAAACAAAAGACAAAAGAATACAGTAAAGACCTTAGCTGCAAGTACATTTTTGTAAAGAATGTAAGTAATCAATTTTAATTAAATGTAATCTAAAAAATAAATCATCTTAACTAGAACGTGTTGAAAATGTATGAATTTGTATTCTGAAGATGAACAAAATGCGATTTGAAAGTTATTTAGTTTCGCAGAGTTATCTACTTTGCTAGAATGTTCAAATAACGTCAGATGTTGCAGATCACTCGTTGAAACATCTCCTTCTCTCAACCCAAACAAGTTAATTTTATTCTTCCTAAAACTTAGATGCTGAAGAAATTTTCATTTTCTGTGAGCTTAATCTAACATTCCCTGTAGTTTAATGAATTATGAAAAGAGTGACTAACTATCCGTACTAATTAACAGTAGTTATAAGTTATCTTGAAATGGCTGAGAAATAAAGCCGTATAATGTAATTTACTGGGAGAAAGTATTATTCCATTAGTGACTACCATAAAGGCATTTTCGACGTCTAACGCTCAAGAAATTCAAAAAGACGACTACCAACTCATTTTTACTGTCGTTAATTTTCAACATCACTCTTATTTTATAGCAGAATGCTTTATTCTGTCATTTCTGTATTTCATTCTTTTGCAACACACATACAATAAAGTGGATTTTGCTACGTAATAAAAAGAAATGGGAACTTTTATGGTTAATTTTATCATGTACGTTCCCGTTTTTACGAGCCTCTCGTTTTCAAAAACTACTGTTAAGCACTCACGAAGAGGTAACAATATTGTTTTCATAACAGACGTCATTTCGTTTGAACGTCGATCTTTTATTGCGGAACCGGGAATCAATTTATATTAATGCAAAATATTCGCATGGAATGAAACCAGTCAATGGGGGGGGGATGATAAAACGCCTGTTTTCATGCATTAAATAAGCTTATCAGTTATTATACGAATTGCTGTGTTACAAGTTATTGAGATAACACTTTCTCGGGAGTCTTTTCTCAAAATGCGTGATTTTATTCTAACTAGACTTTTGAATCGTTGTAATCAATGGAACAAAAGTTTAAGGGTTTTTCCCCCCTATACCTACAGTAATCAGATTAACTGTTTGTCATTACTTATCATCTGGTAAATATTCTTCAAGTTAGTTCTAAAAATGTTCATGTATCGTTATGATCATTAGTAATAATTGGTAGTTTTAGGCAGCTATGTCTGTGTTTCTGTAAAAGAGTGTGATATTTAAAATTGGCATTATTAAATACAACTCTTATACGCCTTAGCATTGAGTCAAACAGAAATCGAATGGCATGAAGAGGTGCAGCTACCCATGTAGCTTCAACACGGTGCCACAGTTCATCTACAGTAGTGACTGACATATGATGAAGAGTTACCCGGTAACCACTGACTAACCTTTTTCTTTTGGAGAGATCTGGAGAATATGCTGTCCAGAACAGCAATCGAACATTTTTTTTTTATCAAGGAAGGTCCGCACAATACCGGCAACATGCAGCCATGTATTATCCTGCTGAAACGTGTCATTCCTTGGGGGCTTGAATATAGGGTATTGTCACAGGCCTTAACTTGCCAGAAATGTAACAAAGTTAAATAAGGTCACTATTCGAAGTGCCTTATATACGAACAAGAGGTGACCGAGGCGTGTATAGCATTCTGGACCATCACTCCTCACTCCAGATGATGGTATGACACGATGCCGAATTTCTTGGTTATTAAGATGCTTGAAGGACGTATTTCCACGCTTCAATCAACTAGCATTTGTATTTCTGTGTGGAGTCATTATATCTATTTTGTTAAGTGCCATATTTGGCATTGCTCTGATATTAATCTCATGACTTTTTAGTGTGACTTAACAAGTGCATTTCAGGAAGTTACTATAGAAACGTTTATCGTAATAAAACTCATGGAATATTAGCATCTAAATTTTGCTAAGACATTTTCATTCGAGAAAAATGTTTTATTATACAGATTTTTTTTACAATGCACTTATAGAAATATGAATCAAAGTTAAGAAAAGGACATTCCAAAAATAACCAGACAAGTTAATTTTTAGTGACAATTTTAAATAGCCAGATTAGTGACGTTCAGGTGATGAAAGTTGCATTGTCCCGTATAACTGCTCTTCTTTCTTATTTTGTATTGTACATTATTTTCTCTCACTCTCAAGGAACGACTTTGGTTGTCGTTAATTCTTGGCAGTGCTCCTAGTTCTACCTCCGTTCACAGACGTTCTACCGATCAAAAACATCTTGGAATGGTATCATAAAGTAAAATTAATCAATTTATTGGTGAAAAATTATGGCATGCATTTCAAAATAATCCCCTCTCGCAGCATGCCAACGTTTTTTCCAATCTCAATATATGTCTGAAACTTGTTTTTGAGACACCCTTTCAATGCTTGTTGCGATTTTTAGATGAAAGTATTCGTTTTTTCATGTAGTTGTGCTGTTTGTGCTTTTCCCTCTTTCTACGGGAGTATCAGAGACCAAGCCGACGTTCGCGGGTCGTAGAAAAAGTCTCATGCACAACTGTCAAGTCATGTCATGTTTTGAAGATTGAAAAAGACTTTGACAAACGTGCATTGCAGTAGAAGGAGATTAATTAGAAATTAATATTATGAATTTTGACCTATTAATTGATACTTTTTGTTTTATGCCACTGTTTCTAGAACTTTTTTGATCTCAGAAGTAGAGCTGTAGTTGCGTTTTACCTGACATCAATGTACGATTATCTTCACGCCCACCTCTATAAAGAGTTCGGATAGTGGATAGCCCTGCCCTTATGTGCGACAGTGATCGTTGAACACCTCTTCGTTTGTCCAGCTTTCACTAATAAATGTGTCTTATTCTGACATTCGCAAGCTGGAGACATTTTGAGAAGATGGCGCCTTGGTTTCAGTTTTAATGTTCTTTCTTCTTTCAGTGTTTTTGTTTTTCTGTAGATCCGATCTCTGTTCAGGACATGTAAGATAATGCACATATCGTATACTGCGCTATAAATAAAAAAATAGTTTTTTTAATGGTAACTTTTTAAGTTTATATACATATATTTCTCTTATTAAGAACTCTGGTGTAACTAGATCTGAGATTTAAATATTTCAGAATTTTGAATCTCCGACATTTTTTTTTAAAATATCGTCATAAATACAGACAAAAAGAGGAATAAAGGAAAAACAATAATTCTAATATATATATAGTCTCTCACATAAGTCTGTCACATTTGCGAGGTGTGAAAAATAACGACATTTATATTCCAGATATAGAAAAAAAATCATGATACTGAGCAGAAATAGCTTCTAAATAAAGTGCTTTTTCGGATGCAGTTTTATGAACATTGTCGAAACATTCAATCCTAACTTCTGCAGGCGTATTTTTGTTTCAATATATGTCAGATCATGAAATCGTAACAGCATTTATTTTAGAAATAAATATGAGTTAGGATATCGTTAAACATACAGGCTAGAAAACAACATATCGCCTAGTTGGGTTTTTAAATTTATTTTAATCTGATTTGGGAATTTTAAATATTAAAAGAGACACATAAATAAAGCACACATATAGAGACACATCATTTTCCTACGTACAAAATAAAAGTTTAAGTAGGAATTTATTTCCTTTGAACGCGCTGGATGCTTTATGGATGTTAAGAAGTAACTCTCTCAATTCAATGTTGCAACATTTTACTATTACTGAAAAGGAAAATTCAGTCTTAATTGAAATTAGACAAGAAATTGTTCTTCACCGTATAATTAATCTCTCTTTTAACTACGAATAGTGCGAATGTAATCAACGCTGCAGCAGAGTCGGGAGCTCGAAAAACAAAGTAAAGTAAACGTACAAGTATTAATATTTCATGAAAAAAAAAAAAAAAAAATCAACACAGAACGTTAGCGCAAAGGGCGGCCAGCATCAACTTAAACACGTATAATAATTCCGTTTTTAAATTCGAAACATCAGAATTTACACGCAAATAAACTTGTGAAAAGAAGAAGGGATGTCTCATTACTGGAAAGGAGTGGAGGGGTAAGGGGGGGGGTGACGGGAGGCGTCTCTGACTTATCTCTGAAAAAGATGGAGCTCCAGAACAACTCTAAGCGATTTTGAAGCTCCTGAAACTTCATGAATAAAATGAGCCTCTAAACAAACCACGAAGAAAAGCGGCGGATGTGGAGCACGTAGACACGTATTTGGGGAAGCATGGGATTTTTTATGGCCAGAGAAAGGTTCTGAAATACGTGATGCTGGGCACGTAGGCGTACTAAACCACGTGAGGTATACGTTTTTTAATAGCCTATTGGGCTCCATCATCTTGTGCGAGTCTTATTCGCTATTCGCAACCAAAATAGCAGCAAATATTTATTACTTTAAAAATAGCAAAAAAGAAATCATTAGCTTTCTTTCGTTTCGCATTCTGTATTTAATATCGTTGCATGTTCATAACGTTCGGCAGATGATTTTTAAATTTCATGATACTTCCAGGAAATTTTTGAAGCGGAATCTTGAGTGAAGAAGGGCTTGAAAGTTTACTGTATTAAATTTATCCAATAAGTGCGACTGCTGTTAAAGTACTACTATTGAAAATGTGCAAAGAAAGTGTATTTATAATGAAGTGGTATTTGGCATTTCACACATCGTGAAGCAATTGTGTTTTTTAAGGTTGTTGTTATATGATTCATAAAACCAAAATTAACGAAAAGTTTTCCTTATCCATGAATTGCGAAGCCTTCGTCTTTCATCTGTCCCTAAGTTAACACAAACATAAATAAGAATCATTTGGGTTGACGATTTCTAGGAAAATACTGACGATATCACCAAGCGGGGTTTAATTTTTGAGACTTATTTTATGCGCAAAATTTGTCGATACACTATATGGCCAAAAGTATCCGTACAGCCCCTAAAAAAGTGGTTCTGGCGGATGACGCAATTTGATACGTAATCGAAAGCTATAAAAGTGTTGGCAGTGGTTGTATGTATGCGTTTGTCAAACAATGAGTAAGTAGCTTAGTGAATCCGATAATGGCAGTATAGTCGGATGCCCCCTTTGTGGGAAATGAGTTCGTGAGATTGCGGACATTCTAAAGAATCCTAAATCCACTGTGAGTGATGTAATTGGTAAGTGGAAGCTTCGAGACAGTGAAACTGCAGGAAAACGGAGTGGTAGGCCGAAAAAACTTAGTGAACGCAGCCGCAAAACTCTGAAAAGGGTAGCGAAAAACAATCGCAAGTCCTCGTTGATGGAAATTTCTCATGAGTTCCAAAGTTCATCAGGCTTTAGTGTTAGCAGCAGGACTGTTTGTCGAGAGTTAAACTACTTGGGATTCCATGGTCGTGCAGACGCTCACAAGCCGAACATCACTCCACAGAAAGTGAAACCTCGATTGCAATGGTGCAGAGATCACCGTCATTGGACTGTGGACATGTGGAAGACTGTTCTTTGGAGTGATGAATCTCGTTTCACAGTCTGGCAGTCAGAAGGACGCGTCTGAGTGCCCGGCGAACGTTTTTTGCGTGACTGAATTGTGCCAACTGTTAAGTTTGGTGTCGGCAGTATAATGGTGGGGCCGTTGCTCGTAGTTTAACCTGAGTCCATTAGTTCCTGTGGTTGGAAAGATGAACTCTGCGATGTATGTGGACATTCTAGACAATGCTGCACTCCCAAATCTGTGGTAATATTTCGGGGAAAGGCCCATTTCTTTTCCAGCAGGATAACTGCTCCATTCACACGTCGAGTCTTGCACAAACGTGGTTTGATGAAATGGGCTTTCAAAAACTAGACTGGCCTTCTCAGAGCCCCGATCTAAATCCCATAGAACACATTTGCACAGCGCATATTACGCAGCCAGCCAAATCGACCATCCTCACTGCAAGCACTCACTTCAGCTGTGGTGGACGACTAGAAGTCAATTCCTATGGCCACCTATCAAAAACTGGTGGAAAGACTTCCCAGACATGTGCAGGCTGCCATCGATGCAAAAAGGGGACTAAAATCATGTTAATATGTGCTTCAGGTCCATACCACTGGGTGTCCGGATACTTTTTGCCAGATAGTGTATTTCACTAAGATTAGCAAACTAGGAAAAGGTTTCGGCATTACTTCTGCATCTTTTTCTTTTTCCATATAGCACTATCTTACGAAATTGAACAACGAGAACGGTATAGAAATTTCAAGTGAAAGAATAATGTAGAAAATCGAGTTCTGGTAGTTGCGACAGTTGGTGAAGGCTGCTTGTGTCCGCTTTTTGATAAGTTGATGCGGAGTGTACTATGTTATGGGGCAGTTTATGAATCTGTCGGTCCTCCACGGTGTGCATAACTCTTGGATTTTTTTATTGCACAAAAATTTTTTCTTTTTAAGGAATATGGTGCGTTCGACTAAGTGTTATCAAGTTAATTACTCCTTGGTAATAGCTGTGAATTATACTTTGAAGATTATTCGTCGAGATTTCAAAAGTATTAAAATATTTTGTTTCGTCCTGACACTCATCTGGATCCTGGAGCTATTTGGTAAAGTAGCTCCAGGAGTATTTGGTAAATTAGATATGGAGTACCGTATTGTATGCACACACTTACATATATATAAATATACATGGTGTCCAAAAAAAAAAAAAACCTGACCTATGCTTTTATTCCTTAAATATTGATCATAGACATATACAATAAATTATAGAGTTACGTACAAAAAGTTACAAAATTTTATTGTATCGATTTAAATTTTCTGGAGATTAAATCTAAATAAATACATTAATAAAATATTTATGCTACCTTCGCACAAAAATTCCCCAATTCGTAAAATGTGCCCAATGCATTTATCATATGATGTACAAAATGCAAGTCTTTCATCAGAAAAAAGTTAAGAGACATGAAAATAAATCAATGTTGACTTGACCCACTTTTAAATTGCTCCCGTAAAAAAAAGATCACATCAAAAAATCGCGTTTTAGGGGCAAGAATTACGTCAACAAATTACGAAACAAACAATGATTGTGTAAATACATATTTTTGCTATTTTTGGTATATATGGCCCTTTACCAACTTTGTTAAAGCTCTGAGCCTTTTTATGATGAAATGCTGAAATCTTTTCATCACCTAATGAATGCATTGAAGAACATTTAAATAATTCGGAATTTTTTGTACAGGACAGAATAAGAATTAAAGTTTGAATTTATTGAGAAAATCTGCGGAATCAATACCGTAAATTCTGTATCATTTTCTACGTAACTTTGTAATTTATTGCATGCATCTATGATCAATCTGTAATGAATAGAATCCTAGTTCAGTACTTTGAGGACACCCTGTGTATATATTATAATGTTCCAGCGTGTAAAATTTATTTCCATGATGGGTAATATGCAATAAAATATTTTTCCTGCATTGCTTTCAACATATCACCTGAGCAGCCCCGCATATATGGTGTAGCAGATTTCAAACAAATACTATTGATCGCTTTTAGATTACGGATATCGATTCGTCAAATTTGTCAAATTATCGATTTGTCAAATTTTCGCTTATCTATTTTTCATTCCTCTACGGAACCAGAATATTGTATATGCCGTATACATTATAATTCATCCATTGATTTTTGAAACAAATGTTATGCATACATGAAAACGATACAACGATCGTGTGAAAACAGCGAAGCAGCGATTATAAGTATCCAAACATTTCGTATGATCATCAAAAAGTGCTTATTTATTCTATATTAATTCTATATGTAAAAAATAAATTTTATACGCATTATTTATTTATTTATTTATTTTTTCTTTCTTTTTTTTGGAGTTGTGAATAAATGCTATGCAAATTTCAAGAAGATCGTGGAGAAGAGTTGATCTATAATGCAATTTAAAAATATTCATAGGACAAGTACACAGCACATAAATTAATATTTTTAGACAGAAAACATATACTATCAGCATTCTGTCTTATTCCTCTAGCTCAATGGTTCCCAACCGCCGTTGGAGAAAACCCTAGGAGTTCGCTATTGCACAGAAGTTTTCGAGAAAGTAATTGATTACTACTCAATTAGTAAACGAGGGGTTCGCCAATCTCTTTCCAATTTTTGAAGAAGCTCGCTAGGAAAACGAGATAAAGAGATTGGGTACAGCTGCAGCTAAAAAGTAGGAATGGAAATACGTGCTTCGGAAAAAAAATTGTAAACCGTATTACTTCATAACAGCAACATTCAGAAAGTATTAATACTTTTTTCCATCATTCAGAATAAAGTTACACCTTCAAATTCTTTAAGAGAAAATTACTTTAAAAATATCACAGAGAAACTAGCATAACAATATTTCAAAGTTTCCTCCTTCACTTGGATAACCTTTAGCGCAGAGCGTGAAACCATTTCATTTTTGAAGTAAATCCATAACTCTTTCGGCCCTCTTTTTATCAAGTGTCGATCACAAAAAAATTGTAGTACGTGCTTATTTTTTGCAGCGTTTCATTTTGAGAGTTTTAAAAGAAACTGCATAAATAAGAAATATTATAGATTCATGCATCCTGTATATTTAAAAATTAAACATTTGAAGCTTTAAAATTATGTTTAGAAACTGTTTTTTTATTTTTAAGTAAAGAGTGCAAAACAAGATGAATATCTACTTGAAAAATTACTAAAAATACCTTTGTAGAATCCCCTTTAACACTTTGGAAAATTAAATAGGAAGTGCGTCTGTTTTGGGTGGTACAGAAGGTCTGCACTTCATCAGCTGCGATAGTACTAACCTTTGCACTGTCAGGATAGGATTTTGCAGCTTTCCTTGCCTTTTTCAGAAACTGAAACTTACTTTCTATTATACTTAAAGTGAGTTTTTTACAGTCTTAATATTTTTAATATTGACTTTAACGCCGGCTTCTGAGTGAGGTTCATAACTGTATTTTCATAGCGGAAATATTTAAGCTCTGTGTATGTAATAAAATCCCAATCTTTCGCAATTTTTATTTTAATGTGATTTTGTTTGACCAATATTTATTAATTGTGACTGAGATATTCTCTGCAATAAACGAGTCTGGTTGTTAGAAGATCCTAAAAAAAATAGAATAATTTGATAGACATTACTTTGTTGTGGTTAATGTATTAAATAATATGCCGATTCTGATAATTTCTGGTGCATTCTGAACCACGCTGATTCCAATCGTGTTTCGATCTGAAGTGCATGAAGAATGGACAGGAAGTACCTTAACACAGATAACGTTTTTATGAATGCATTATAGAAATTGGTTTGGAGTAGTAAAATAGTCAAAATTGGTTATAATTAAGGATGAGTTTAAAACATCACAAGTATATGAAAATATGAAGTATGATATAGGTAACGTGGTGAGCTGCATATGTTTGAACACGATGTAAATCTGTTTCCTGCCATGTATGGCAATATTCCACAGCATCAAACTTTACTTGTAGAGTAATAAGCAGTGTGCATTTATACCAGTAGATGTTTTATGTTGAACGTACTTTAGGCTCTCCAGAAACTGAAAAATGAGCTTTTATGCAAAGGATAGGGTTATCCGGTAATCAGGCTTGCTTAGCATTATCGTGATTTTTGTAAAATGAAGGTATGGGGCTCCATTTCAACAAGTCTCACCAAAATACACTCTAAAAACACTGTGCACCCTCTAACCGCACAATCACTGTGCGATGTGTGAGCGCACATACTATTTGCACGATCATTGCACAATAGTTTGACGAACATTGACATCATGACTAAAGTCTTGACGGCAGCGATACACTGAATTTCTGGTCTTTAAAAAATAATTATGAATAGATGGCTATAGCGTAAATTAAAAATAAGTTTCTTAACTATACATAAATTTAATTTAGATAAGTACTTCTTGGGGCCATTCGTTAAAAATTAAATTCATACAATTTCTATTGGCAGGTATGCTGCGGAGCTGCAGCATGAGCAGCGCCGCATTTCTTTACTTCCTTACCGAGTAACGAGGCAATTCTTTACGGGTTTTGTATTTAATCTTTCGAATTAATGGTATATCTTTGATTTATAATTAGTATTTTTTTGCAGTAAAAAGTTAGAATGTTTTTTGCAGCATTTGTAACAAGAACATCGAATTATTTAATTTGATTTCTATTAAAAAACATTCTTGCGATCATCAGTTTACATGTGGCTTAATATTTCCGATTAATTCCGATTATTTCCGTTGTCATGATTGGTGAAAAAATGCATGAAAAATGTATTTAATCTGATGAAACGTATTGAAAAATATCACTTATCAGCGATGGAAAAAGTAACTTTTGTTCCTAGTTTGTTGTATGAAGTAGTTAAAAATGTTGAGGATGATAATGTGTATGAAGAGGTTCAGCCAGTGGAGGTAGAGTGCACGTACTCACAACAAAATGAACAAGATGTTGATTCAAAGGAAGCTCTTAGACACGTAATTTTATCCGTTGTTTCTGAATTGAGAAGCAATAGCAGTCTTTCACATAACATTGTATCTCTTATTGTTAATGGTGGTAACTCTGTAGCACAGCTAATCGCTACTCTTTGTGTTAAAAAATTCGAGCAATACCACAAAAGCACAACTGCCAATTCTCCCGTTTTTCCGGGAGATTTCCCACCACAATTTTTAAAGAGATGGATTAAATTTTTGGCCTTATATTAACCATATACCTACTTGGCGCGAGAGATGCCTTGATCAGGAAGGGGCTCCCTTGGTTGGAGAGGCCGTCCGTTGCACTGCAGGTGGTTGGCGGCTGCCACTTCCGCAAAATGCGGTTGGTTGGGGCGCACAATTTTTGGTACTAATTGAAAATTAGTGAAGGAAAATCTCCCGAAAAAAGCGGGTGAGTTGGCAGCTATGGCAACAGAAGGGATGCAACAAAAGTGCGATTGAATTGTGCATCCCAAATACACAACTGAGTACACGGTTATGAGTAGCCTTACCACACATTCATTATGTAGATCAAGTACACAATCAATTGTGCATCCTGAATGCACAAACTGAGTGCACAATTATGTGCAGGAACTGAGAGTGCGCATGCAGTGTGCTTCCCCAGTACACACATCTGTACACTGTAAGTGCACAATCTTTTTAGTGAGTAGTAAGTGATCTAAAAATTTTCTTCAAAATTAGTGATAGTTTTTTTCTGTCATTTCAGAGCTCGGATTTTTCAGTTTAAATTTTGAAACGCGTTTACTATCTATCATGAAAAATTATCTGCTGTTTAGAAAACTGAAAACAATTAGAGAGTTTTAAAAATCCGAGTACCTTACATTTAAAAACTTTTACGTCGTGAATAGATTTTTTATCGGTTTGAAAAATTCTTCCTAAAACTATTAAACATCTGTCAAATACGTAATTATTTTGTACAATTTATAGAAATATATTTTTATTTAAAAAAATAAATTCATATTTACTTAAGTGCAGATATTTCTGAAATGACTATCATTCGTATACATCCTAAAACTCAATCTCATGATGTAGCAGCATAGCTCACAGCTATACCTTTCAAAAAGTAAGTAGTAAAGTAAATGCAAGTAATTTCTTATGACAGTCGTCATAAGAAATCAGCTCTAATATCTGCCGATGGGAAATGTATAATCGTATATGCTGCTGCACTAAAATATGGAGTAGAGAGGGAACATAAAAGTAACAGGTCAATCATATCTCTTCAAATGTTATTCTCTTCTGTTGGATATATGATACACTTTTAAATAATTTTTCGTATTTATTTGCGTTAAGACACAATATTATGCAACGCAAGTGTGTTAAAAATAAGTAAAGTGGATATGAAAGTGTAATGTAACAAAAGGCTATGTTTTAAATAAGCATGCTTTACCATGCATAAGCTAACGATTAACTTCAAAATAGAAAAGCAACTCTGTTTTCTAAGTATTAGTAATATGGTGATAATCATTATTCTTTTATATTCTCATCAAATGTTTTAGAGTGAAGAGTTGCTATAAGCAGTGTTGGAACATTTTTTTACCAAAGGAAAAAGTTAGTTATATTTTTTGATCCAAGCTGGATTTAAACCTGAATAATATTAATAATTTTTTATATATAGACATTTATGACAGTATAGACATTTATGACAGTAATAAGTTTTAATTTCAATACGGTTTCTATGCTACACGAGACCTCAAATTTGGATAAGAGAATTTTTATCAATATTTTAATTGGACAACTGATAAGATTTTTTCGACTGTGCAATCATAGCTATTTTCTAAATGATAAACTATACCTACTTGCTGCTAAATTGTTTTACAATAACGCTTTTCCATTGAATTTTATTAATTTTTATATGAGGCAATTTAAAAATAGCAGAAACCCCTGGAAATAGTCCATCTGTTATAAGGTTACTTTGCCTGTTTATTTATGCGTCCACAGTAGATTACGAATGATGTCTATTAGCTAAAGTCTAGAGCTGTATCACAGTTTTGGACGCGTACAGACTTATGTGGCAACGGGACTGGTGGATGCTGATTGGACCGGTAAATGACTATGATTTCAGGATACACGGACTCATTTTGTTCTTGTTCTTTTGATGTGGCATGGTTTGCTGCTGCAGCCAAGTTTGAGGTATTTTTTACATTTTTATGCTTTTCTAACACTGTTTAAAGTATTTACAAGTGAGGGATATCTGGTGTCAGTTGATTTAAACATATTTAAACGTTTAATTACATCTGGATTTGAGATTTCTAAATTAATATTTAAAATTCCAACATTGCAATAGTTAAAAAACTCCATCTACCGGCACAGAAACCTGATACTAACACTTACGCCGGTCTCGCTCAAAAGATACCCGGTTTAATGTAATTTTTCAATTTGTTTTATGGATTTTGTAGCACTTATTTGCTTTTTGACAATGACTTGGCTGTATTTGGATTTTTTTAATATTGTTTTCATATTTGAATATAAACACAGGAAACATATTACAGGTGCAATTGCTGCGCTCATGACTTTTTGAGATATGTTTGTTTAAAAAAAAATCTTGCTACACACACACACACACACTCTCATATATATATATGTGTGTGTGTGTGTGTGTGTGTATTCCAAGCTTTAATGCTACAAACCCCTCATATATATACACACTCTTAAAGTAAAGGATACACATCTACATAGAAAGCATTATTCTTTCCATCATTCAGAATAAATATATTTTCCTATGCGTATACTTTAAGAACAAAATGCATTGCAGAACTCTCAAAAACTAATACTTAAATGGAATTCTCTGGTTCCACATTTTACTACAGCATTAAGTATTCACCCATCTTTCTTTTAAAGTAGCGTAATTTTCATGCATAAACATTTTACTTCGTTTTGTTAATCATCATTTGTCATGCTTAACTATTATCAACATAAAAGTTTTACAGGGAAGGAAAATAAAAAGTAAAGCGGAAATATATTTTTTTAGAGGAAAATAAAATGTTAATATATTTACACAACTTTTTTGTGCAAATGAGTAAGTTACACAATCCTTTTCTTTCATTTTTTACTAAAATTAAGATAGAAAGGTTTAAAGTAAAGACCGCTTAGATTTTAAAAATAATTTGTATGCTCAAAGTTTATTACTTATTTAAAAAGATGAAAAAAATGTGGCTTAATTTTAGTGCACGATATTTTAATAATATATGTTTTATATGTAGATGCGTAAAGTTTACTTGGTAAAGATGGCTGACATTTATACAAAAATGACTGCAGAAGGCACAGGAATATAATTTCAACTGTACTTTAATATTTTAAGACTTATTTAATTAGCACTTAAAATATTAAAGAATATGTACGTATCCAAATCTTAGCGAAATACAATTCAAGATAATTGTAATTGCCAAAGAAATAATCTATATAAATATATTAATGGTGTACTGTTTTCTTTATTTGTTTACCTTTCTCATTGTTGTAGATTTAGAATTATGTTACGAAATAAATAATAAAATTCATATTTTAGACGTTATGGCTTAACGTTTGAAATTTTTAATTTTAGGTCCCTTTTCTTGCCTTGCTAGGCGTGGTTTTTTGGTTTATTTATTTGTTGATGTTGATTTGAGAAACGAAAAGATAGAGTCACCCTTGAATTCGAATTATGTTTTAACATAAAGAAAACTCTCTAAAACAGAGTACTGTATAAAAGAGTAGTGTAAGAATCGAAATAAAATTTAGCTTCGTTTTGTCCATCATGCGTCAATCAGAATTTTTTTTTTTCGTGAACTGTATAACAGTTTGAGCATTGTAGCGAGAAAAATTAGCAATTTATCTTATTTATTATTTGCTTTTTTTAATACAAATATATTTTCCGAAACTTTTATAATTCATATTGCATTCTCCTTTACATTATTGTTTCTTTTCATTTTTCATGTATCTTGTAACTTAATAAAAACTTTTCATCCCTCAATAACATATGAAAAACTTTCAACAGCGTATTTAAATTTATTCGCACTGTATAAATATACATATCAGTAAACAAATTAAATTTTGTTCCCCGCATTCTGAAATTTTTATACTTTACTTTCCTCTTTTACTTTCGCGTACCAGCTTTCTTAGAGAATTTATTTGCGATAGAACATTAAGTTATTCACGATTCTTTTAAATTTGATCAGAGTACCATGAAGTTTAAACATGTTAAAAGTTCTGCTCGATACGTTTCTCTCCATTTTTTTCGTCAAAAGTCTTTTTGACAATGCTGAGTCCCTAAACCAGATATTTTTCTGATTGCAATTCTAAATAAAGTTTCACCATTTATATTTCACTCCGTCGAATAAATTAATTTTCAACTCGTATAAATTAGCATAACAATGCTTCAAAGTTCCAATCTTTATTAAGATAATTCTTGGCATCGCTTTCGGAGTCTTTTCATTTTGAAGGAGACGGCATATTTAGGAAGGAATTTTAAATTTCCAAAATTATCAATTAAGCAAACTAAAAGTGTGTTTCAATAATAAATATTTCGATGAGGAATAGAAAAAAAAATATTTTAACATCTTTGAGAATAAAATTTTCCAGTTTTGAAAATAGTTTTTTGTGTCTTACAGATCATACTAAAGGAAGTAGAGTGTTTAATTAAATTAAGAGTAAGCAAGCATATTTTATGTGCAGACACGCTACTACAGGGAATATAATAACACTTTTAAAGTTACATGAGGTAAAAGGAACATTTTTGACAGCGCAAGTTCATTACAATACTTGGATTATAATTTAGCAAACTTAGTTACAGGAAATGTATTTTGTGAATTCCTTTATATCACAGACGAGCATGTAAGAATTAATTAATGATGTTTATACTTACGTATGATGCAAATAAATTTTGAAATAATTTTTGTGTTTTATAAAATAATTGCTTATTCTATGAGTTTTAATAATATTTATGATTGTTCTTTTTTACCTTCTTAGCATATTTTCATTCTTAAATTCTATACAGTTTATAGGATACATGTTTTTCTTGTGTGATATTTATTATTTATATCACTACATCCCTCTTCATTCTTTTTGATTTTAAAAAATTTCTTTAGTTTTTGGGATAAATACAACTCTGGCCACAGAAGGCGAATTTTATGTGTTTCTGCAGTGAAAATGAATTGCTTATTTAACGATTACGTACTAGAATGAATTCGAATTAACAAAAATGTGTTGAAAAGGGTTTAGAAACGATGCATGTTGCATAACCTATCTTTCTGGTTTATAAGCACATGCCGTACATTTTTTATAGGTTTCCATGTACCATTTTGAAGAGTATACTATCCACGAGATCAGTTTACGATTGTCATTATATGCATTAGCTATCTTTAAGCAGCGAGTATACCCATGGATTGTTTTGAAAATTAATCTCCCATCGTTTGTTAGGTTGCATTTTGGTAATGCTCTGGCTATACGCGACTCGATATAATATCAGGAAGTCTTTTCTTTGAAGAACTTTCCTGTAAGACTTACTTCTAAAATATACAAATGAAGAATATATATATATATATATATATATATATATATATATATATATATATATATACATATATATATGTATGTATGTATGTATGTATGTATATATATGATTTTAAACAATTTTCAAGATGTGAGCATCTCATGTGCAGAAATTATGCACTATGTGACACAATAATTAAATTAAAAATGTATTTATTAAGCCAAACTGCTAGCATAAAATGAAAAATAAAGTGAAAGTATATTTATATCAGAGTCAAATAAAAATTTATAAGGACAATTGTTTAAATCACTTTAAAAATATCATTTTTCATTTTACAAAATATCTACTACAAAATAAACCTATAAAAACAATAAAAATATATACACATCGTTCTTGTGACAACCAAAAGACAACCTACACTGATGAAGGTCTGTATATTCTTACGTGAAAAATAACGAATTTTTTCTTCTTTCTTTTTCTTTTCTGAAATACTTTTCAGAGTAAATACTTTTCTCTGTCTCTTAACATAATTCAAAACCAAATTACGGCATCAATAGGTTTGCTCTGAAAAATAAATTACTTCGGTCGCTAGGAAACTGTTCCAAACTAGCATAACGATATTTTAGAATTTCATATTTCGAGTGAATAACTCTTGGCTTCGCGCGGAAACGATTTGGGGGGAATGTTTACCTCCTGTTTTTTTATGACAGTATTTTCACATCATGTCTTTTTGGAGTTTCTATATTTCATGTTTAACAATCTTCATGCTTGACGCTTTGCTTTAAATGAACGGAGTATCATGCTGTGTTTCTTCGTAGTTTTTTTTTTTTTTTCCCTAAGAAATGCTTTCCGTAGTTATTTATTTTTTAAATCAGTGTTCTCATAATGAAAACTCCAAATTCGATACGAGTTTAAAATAGGAACTTTGAATAGACTAATACTTGTTAATAATATTTGGAAAAGGAATTGGAAACATTTTCGAGAAATATTCTATTGATGAGTTGCTAAGATTTTCGTACAGAGTTGCTTGTCCGTTATTTCTGTACCCCAGAACCAGACGAACGTAGATCCATATATTACAATTTTACAATTTTTAGCTTAACCCTTTGAGGCGCAACCCTTTCCCAATGCTGAAAAAAAGCAGCCGTTGCCATCGCTCGACTTAACTACGAGCAAGATGGCGGACGATAGAAATGTTCCTCGCGTGCCACAGATCTAGAGACCCTTATTTGACGACAGCTAGCTGTGCCACGCGCACAGCCAGCGTTCCAGCTAGATCGTCCGCCATCTTGCTGGTAGTTAAGTCGAGCGATGGCAACGGCTGCCTTTTTTTCAGCATTGGGCAATCTATCCAGCTGTTCTCGCATTCTTCCATTTTCAGCAGATGTCAGTGCTGTTAAAAATAATCGCGACCATTTTTTTACGAGAAATGTCGTGATAAAAAACAAAGCATTCTTGTGGAGCTATGTCACCCGCAACTATTTTTATAGAAATCAAATCTATTCTTCGTGACTGGCAACAGTCGAAACGTCAGAGTTTGGTGTTCCCAGAGAAGGAACACTGCGCGTTAAAGGGTTAAAGCGTTATTCTAAACGTAATACCTATGAATGGGTTAAGTACATATATATTTAATAATGTCAATAATTTTTTCCTGACTGATTCAATTATTTATTAGCTCTCCAACCAGACCTAGAGTTCATTTCTTACAGTTTTGGTGCTCGCCTGAAAAATTAGTCTAGTGTGACTTACGGTAGTCTGCTTCTGAGATACAGATTTTATGTCTTGTAAAATAAATATTACTACTAACAGTCAAGCAAATTGGCATATTTAGCTAAATAATAATGTACGTAATGGAGTTTTAATGAACTAATGAAGCGTTTCTCTCTTTGTGAACCTTAAAATGGAAGCGAAAGGAAGTACTTCCTCAACATTTCTTTAATTCTCAAATACAGACATCAAGAGGAATGCACAAAGCATTTAAATATAAAAGTTTACTCCGCCTAACACCTAGCTGTTGGAAATGCTGTTATGTTGTTGTTGTTGTTTATAAAAGGAGTCCATATAAGTAAGAGGATACTCTTGAATGTCGATCTTAGGAAGTTGAAAAGGAAAAAATATGAGGATAATTTTAACTGTTTGAGTCATTTGTGCGCTTTGTCTGTTAAATGTAGTGAAGGTGTCCCAAAATGTTCCTCTTTAGCTTAAAACTTGTATAAGATAACACACATTTTCAAACAAAATTTTGACACTAAATATTGCTATTATATTTCACACTATACTTTAAATCATAAATAAACTTTAATAGTATTTCAAAAGCACAGTGAGAAATGAAAAAAATATATAATTTTTAGAAAGTGTCTAAAGGATTATTTTACCCTCAACCCAAGGTAAAATGATTCTTCATTGAGAAAAAATTTAAATTGTTTTTTATCGGCCAAATAAATGCGATAAAAATTATGACTTTACTTAATAAGATAAAATAAATTTTATAATCACATAAAATATGTATGATTTATTTTATGAAGTTTATAAATAAAAAACTGTCAGAAAAATTGAATATTTAAAAATTATAATTAAAAAGTATGGCCTGCAATAAAAGCAGGAATAAATTAAATAATGCAATAGGTGGCCACGCATTTTGAGAAACGGTTGAGGATATGCCATGACCTCTAGGACCCGATACTGGAGTTTCTTCAGCCAAGGGTTAAATTTATCCGGCAAAATGGCTTCCCACTTTAGGCCATATTCCTGGAACGCGTCGAAGAACATAACAAATTTAGCAAGAGTAATTCATATCTAAAAACATACTCTATTCTGTAAACCAAAACATATTTCTGCACCTAAAAAAATGTACTTCTAAATAAATAGGAAAGTTAGTGCTTATCTTATAAGCGATATGATAAAACCCAATTCTTTTAAGAATTAAGACAGGTAGTATAGCAATCTCTTAAATACGGCTAGTCCTTCTTCTTGACTTGGCACAACTACTTTATGTGTAACCTTGTAGGCAGTGCTGCCTGTCTGGAAGAAAACATATGTGGATATTTTCGCCCGCTAGGATTACCTTCACCTACACGGATTTACAAAAATTGTTTACTTATGTATTTAGATTTTATTGAAAGACATTTGGAAAATTCCTTAAACAAATAACATCGTTGATAGGTTTTGATAAATAAGGGATTTTGATGGTATTTGTTGAATAAATGATTCATCTTGAATTAAAATGTTCTGCATTTTACGTACCTACATTTTCTTTAATATTTTACAAAAATTCATTGCTCATTTTCTCTCACAGGCACATTTGTTTTTTTTATAATTTGAAATTAAAAAATATTTAGAAATATTAAGAGCAACTGGTAAAAAATTCTCTCCAAATATTCCTTACAATTTTACTCGCAATTATAAGACTCTTCCTTTTAATTTTATGTTTTCATGCGTGCTTTTTTCTCATTTTTCGTTTTAATATTTCACTTATAATGAGGGATTTTTATAAATGCTATGTTGAATCTGCCGCAAATGTTTTGAAGTCTAATTCTGCTTTTAGCATATTTTTTCGAATTGTTTTCTTTTACATACGCAAGATAATCCGATTTTAAACAACTATGTTGCATAAAAATTTATATCACAACATGTAATTCTGATGAAACATGCCTTGAAATTTCAATTAAATGAATTCGTAAGAATAATTTTTTATTCAAATACATAGGCTAGAGGTAATAATGATGGCGAAAGCATTAGATAGTAACTGGTATCATCTTGATGCTGAAATATGTAGTGTTATTGCTGAAATTGACTATCTAAACTCACATCATAATTCTGATATTAACGTGATCTTATTTTTCTAGTGTTCTTAAACCTGAATTAAACGAAATTTCGTATGATACATTTTAAGTAAGATTCGGTAACATTTTATACAAGATGCTAATTTACAAATATTGTCAGATGTACTTTGTTTCACCTGAATGTTTAAACGATGCAAAAACTCTTTACACTCACATCATATACATTCTCAGAATTTTTACAAAAATGCTAGAATGAAAATTGAGAAAAACATAAAACGCACGTTTTGCATCAGCTATTAAGAGTTGACAGATCTTTTTAAATGCTGTTTTAAACATAAACGTGTCGTCTGTTTCATTCAGAGGTACCATATCTACAGGAATAACCATTTAAATAAGTACACATATTACTAAACACATTTTCCACCTAAGCGTGAATAAAACTTTCCCTTGCTATCTAATTTAAGTTCTTTTTTAAAGGTATCTTTTCACATTTTACCAATGACATAATCTTCTGTTTCACTCACATGAAATGAAACCAATATCTTAAAGAGCATTTTGGCGATAAGCTGATTCGAAAAAATAGAATAAATCATTTTATTTATATTCCTGAACTACACTTTTTAAGTCATCTATCTTAATGACACTTCACTGACGTATATGATTAAACTTTCAAGTGAGGCAACGTTATCAGCTGTCATTTCTGGAGCAAATCTTTACGTTTTCTTTTGGAAAATGTTTTGACGCAGGTTTAAGTGCAGCGTTGCGATGTCGAAATCTTAATAGAGTATAAAACTGCTTGCGGTGCATTTGCTGCAACGGAGTGTACAAATACATGAAAAATCTTTCTACATCCAGGAACAATCTAGTCAAAACTTGAATTACAATAACTGAGAATTAAAAAAAAAATGTTGTTTTTGTGATTTACAATTCTATTGACATTTCGAAAATTTCAAATCTTTCTGTGGCAAGTAATCACTGGATATTTTGACTAGAAACAGAAAAGAAATTGCTGCATAAAAATTTTGGTACTTTTGTGAGAGTGCACACAAATTTAGATTTTTGACTTGTGTATTATTTTTATATTAGAAAGAAAGTGAGTAATCATTGTTACTTCCTGAATATGAGAAAACATTCTAAAAATTTATAATAGAAAAATGTTATGTTAAATATTGTTAAAAGAATCTGCAAATCTCCTATATCGTTTAATGGGGAATTCCTATTTATCAGGAGTATCACTTTACCAGAAGCAAGTTTGATTATTTTTTTTTTTTTGAAGCCTAATTCTGCCAAAAATATATTCAAATTAGTTTCTTTTGTGATATTCAAGGTAATCATATTTTACACCACTTTTATGAATATAATTTATATTATGGAATCTAATTCTGGGCAATCATGCCTTAATTTTTCAATGAAATAAATTCGCGAAAAATTATTTCTTGTATGCAGAGGCATAGTCTAGGATCTTAATTATGTAATGGGAGGATCTTAGAGGGAAATTAATATTATCTTAATGTTACGTTTGATTGTGCAGGAATTAGTGCGATTGATTATGTAAACATAATTGCACGCCATAATTCTATGATTTACACGCCCTAAATTCTCCTGTGCCCTGAAACTTTAATTTAATAGAAAAGTAGGAAAGAGACCACTTTATATATAAGTATTCCTTTTCCTAAGTCATATTTACTAAATCATTACCATCAAAGTAAAAAAAAACTTATGTGAACAACACATGACGTCCAAGTGCGTCAATTACATTTAGACCTTTCATATTCACATTATTTGGACCTATATCTAAGAGCAATGTCAGTTTTTCCCTGTAAAAGATTTGCAAATATTAAACACATTATACTACTGATGTGTATATTTCATAAATTTTAGTAATATCTATTAGTTTTCTTTTCTTTGAAATGAATGAAAGATTCCTATATTAAATTTAACCAGTGATTGCCTATATATTTAAATGAGTTGAACTAGTTTACATAATCCTGTAAATAAACTACCCAGACAATTGCAATGAAAAAAGAAATCTGATAAGAACAGCACATGAATTCCTTGCACGTCTAATTAAATCAAAAATATTTTCGGAGCACTTCATCTAAACTTATTTTGTTTGAAAAAGATAAAATACTGCAGTTATACTAAATTTTAAGATTTCTATCCAAATATTTCCGATATCGCCAAGCTGGATTCAATTTGTTTTTGACACTTAATTTCGCGATCTTTCATCAGAAGCCGTCAAGCTTAACATAGTTTACGAAATTTTGGGGATAACCAGTGTAGTAATTCACCACCAATTTTCAATGAATTGAATGTATCCATACACCTTAATGTATTTAAAGTCATTTGGATGAACTTGTAATTAAATTACCCAGTCGATTCCAATCAAAAAAGAGATGTACAGTTAGATGTTACAATAGTTCTAAATACAAAATTTCAACATTTTACTGCTAAAAGTTTTAGAGTTACGCGAAATACGAAATTATTTTTGTCGCCAAATGTGGCGATATTTTGGCAAAACTAGCCAAGGTAGATGACAAATGGCGAGATTTTGGGCTTGGACCAAATAATGACTGACTACAGACGTAATACATGGAAGATATCCTTAGACATTAATGTATTGAAATTCCTTTACGTGGTCCTGTAAATAAATTCTCCAGTAGTTTGGAACCAAAAATCGAGATGCACAACTAGATGTTACCACAACCTTAAATATACAATTTCAACATTCTACGACTAGTAGTTTTTGGGATATGAGAATTTTTCAGGGAGGTACGTGACCGTGGTCGGACAATTACCTAACTACATGGTAGGGCGGTATTATGCTTGAAATGGGTGAATGTTCCTAAAGCTGCCATTGACCGTAATGTGTTGGAATGTTTTTCAGTGTTCCTGTAGCAGAACTATAAATGATAAAAACACTATTTGGGATGGAGAAATTCATTTTGTAACCCTTAACAACATATATCACTTCCGGCTCATTTGAAATAGCCTAATACCTCTAAAATACTTTAATGAATTTCTGCCCATAAAGCGCATTGTATTTAAAATCTTTTGGGCGGCCCTGTAGATAAACTGACCACTCGATTGAGACCAAAAGGTGAGGTATGTAACTAATTGTTACGGCAATTCTAAAGATAAAGTTTCAACATTATACGAACAATAGTTTAACAGATATACGAGATACATACATACGGACATACATACGTACAGCCGTCATGGAAAAACTGGCCAAAATAGACTCGCAGTCTGTCAAAATGGGATGTATATGCATTAGGGTGGATCGAAAAAAATTTTTTTTCGAAATCTTTATCTCCTGAGGTATCAAAAGTTGTATATTGATATGAATAAGACGTGTGTAAAATTTGAATGTCCTACGTCAGCGTCTTGGGGTTGCGCATCGAGCTTGAAATTTAAAAGTTTTTGAAAAATATGACTTTTTTAAAAAATCGACCAAAAAAATTCTTTTCCGAATTATTAAGCTCCCGAGGTTTTAGAAGTTGTATATTTTTATTAATAAGACGTATGCAAAATCTGAATAGGCTGTGACTCTAGGAGTTGCAGAAGGAGCTTGAAATCTATAAATATCTGAAAAATATGCATTTTTTGACAAAAACGTGTAGAAAGCAAAAATTATATTTTTAATGAATTAGTCCCGTTGAAAAATAGTTAGTAACGTTCGCAGCTCTTTTCTAGTACAACCACAGTCGTAGCTACATTACCCAAGATGCCCACCTCGTTGATTTGCCGGCGATCAGAGACCTGCCCTTGCCAGCCCAAGCATCCAATTACTGGAGCATGCGTTTTAATGAATAATGTAAAGCCCGACTTCAAATCAAACTGTAGCATTTTATGTCTAGCGTAATAATCTAGATCGTAAGAAACCGCCATCTGATAGATGGATAGACAGCCAATTTCGGAGTGGCTGTTTGCTACGGTGTGAAGTTGGCAAATACTACATCATTGGGGAGATTTAGTTAGATTAGAGAACTGCGTTAACAGATTTCGAATGAAGCCTTTGTTCTTTCCAGAATTTTATGATTCGCCACCACCGCCAATGCATGTGAGTGTCACAAAATCAATGGATTTCGTGTAAAGCTCTCAAAAATTTCCAGTGAAATTCTTAAAATCAGATCGTGACATATGGCCAAAATATGTTGAACCAGGTTCCATTATCAGCGAGATATGTTCTTTGTGACAAACACTTGGGTGTAAATTGTCGTCAACAAATTTTTCTATGTATCTGGTTTTGTTCTACCTCCTATAAAAAACAATCCGAAGAAAATTTTAAAGCTTTCTTCCGTTTCTTTCACTGCGAGTAATTTCAGCTTTCCTCTAACTTTATATGGGTCTAGAATCAGTTGAGAAGGTTTCTCTCCACCTGCATTCATTCCGCTTTCTACGTTGTGAAAAAGTTGATACCAGAGTTTCTGCTGCCCAGTCCGTAATAACTTTGTGTCGCAGACTTGTGAAAGCACTGAGACTTTTATTCTAACTTGGTCATTTGTGAAAGCACCTCCCAAATTGGTGGTAGATAGGCATTCAGCGTTTTCTTCAGTCTTTCGTACTTCCCTTTCCTTATTTTCGCTCTCAAAATCAATGACTAAAGTTGGAGACATACTCTGGATATTGGAACTTTCACCTTTTTCTCCACCAATCTCGAAATTTCTCTTTCCAACCTTTCAAATTTTCTCTCATTTTCCATAAACTTCTCTTCTTTACAATTGGATCGATTGTCACAAATCTAATTCCCATCTGGTCTACTAATGACTCCCGAACTGTGTGAGGTATGTGAGGCTGTGAGCAACACGTGCTCCAGGAAAAGTCAGTACATTTTCAAGTGCGATATTCAATAGCTCGGTAAGGGAGAGTTTTCCCCACTTTCTTCATAAACAATTCCTTATGTTCCTCTCTAACATACTATTTATTTAGCTGCTGAACTTGATCATGAACATTTCTGAATAAAGGGCAGGATTCCCCGGAAGGAGAAGTAACCTTAGTTGTGGCGATCAAAATACACGAAATCTGGATCAAGGCCAGTATCCGTACTGTACACAGTAAGTATACTGGCCTTGATCCAAATTTCGTGTATTTTGATCGCCACAACTAAGGTTACTTCTCCTTCGGGGGATCCTGCCCTTTATTCAGAAATTTTTCTTTTTAAGTACAAAAGAGTAATATAGAAGTACCAGTATGTCTTCTCGGTTTGGTAACTTGGTACAAGGTAATTCTTTCGATATTTCCAGCAATTCTAAGAACACCGATTTTGTTGAGTGTCTTATTGCAGACAGTGTCACTCTATTCAGAATCGTAGCAGTGCAAGGCAGCCACCTTTTAGCTTTTTTGAGAGTAAACTGAAAGCACCATCTATCTGAAACGTTAAATTAAATGCCTGTTTCGACTAAATATCTCGTGCCTGGTTTAACCGAACGCATGTGCTTGTGCATCGCCATCACTCGGCAGGCAAATCGGCGCTAGTTGTCTAGAGCACAGCTTGCGTACTGCGCCCAAGACAAAACGACAGCATAACGTGTGCAATGTATCAAACTATTTGTAAAGCCATTTTTTGTGATTTCCTGAGCTTCTCTGAACATTTTTTAACATATAAAAGGACCAAATTATTTTTAACAAATAAAGTTTGCTTTCTGCATAAATTTTTCAAAAAATACATAATTTTCAGATATTTATAGATTTCAAGCTCGATGTGCAATCCCTAGAAATTGTCGTAGCCCCTCCAGATTTTGCATTCGTGTTAGTCATAACAATATTCAACTCCCAAAACCTCGGGAGTCTAATAATTCGGAAAAGAATTTTTTTGGTCGATTTTTTAAAGAAGTCATATTTTTCAAAAATTTCTAAATTTCAAGCTCGATGCGCAACCCCAAGACGTTGTCGTAGAACATTCAAATTTTACACACGTCTTATTCATATCAATATACAACTTTTGACACCTCAGGAGATAAAGATTTCGAAAAAAAAGTTTTTTTCGATCCACCCTAATATGCATATCTATGAACGTGCATGCTAGCGTACGATGAGATGCATTGGCGAAATCTTTAAAAGTAAATTTAGAGGTAATGAAAATCAGATTTTTCTCCGAAATCTGGCTCCCAAAATTTTTCACACATCGATCACATTACTTCCTTATACTCCGTACAAAGAAGTAGTAAGGTGCAGAAATAGATGTTACAAATGTTCTAAATACGAAATTTGATTATTCAGTCTATAATTATTTTTGAGTAATGGGAGTATCTTTGTACAAACGTCATACTGAAACTAGCGAAAATAAATCAGATACACTCAAAATACATATATACTTACATAGTCCAGTCATTTGGTAGTTTTACCTGGAAAGTTTTCCGGGAGTTTTGAAAATGGGCAATTTTATGGATTTCGATGTGCTCTTTCCGAATTTCAACTTTGCCCCCTCGTATCTTTGCCGCTCGCGCCGCTATATTCGAAAAATGGCGCCCAAAAGCAGTTTTTTGGCAATATCTCCTTTCCAACTCATTTCACGAAAAAAACAATTACAGAAAAGGGAACTAGAGAAAATTTCCTACAATTTATGTAATTACCTTTTTTTCGTAAAATCAATAGTTTTGGCGTACGAGCGCCGCAAAGTGTAGTTCAGTATGCGTTTTGGCCAAAAAACGTATTTCCACACCACCTTGTGAGGTAGAGTAAGCGGTTTTTTTTTTTTTTTTTTTTTTTTTTTCCGTGGTATCCCCAGTAGGCCTAATCCACGTGCATTTAACTCAGGGATGGGCAAACTACGGCCCGCGGGCCAAATCCGGCCCGCCGGAAGGTTTTATCCGGCCCGCAGATAGAATTTTGCAGGATGTGTTTTTGAACGAGTTTGGCAGCTGAAAGACGACATTCTGTCTTTCTTCCATGAGAGACAATGTTCTGCGGAGTGCGATATGTAAGAAGATACAGAATGGCTTTCGGACGTTGCATTTTTCGCAGATCTTCTTTGTCATATGAGCAACTTGAATGTCAAGATGCAAGGGAAAAATCAATTTATCGACGATATCTGGGCCATCTCAAAACTTTTAAACTAAAACCTAAACTGTTTGCTGGGTAGCTAGCTAAGAACGACTTGTCTCATTCCTCCAGGTTAAATTCAATACTCTCAATAAATGAATAAAAGCTTAAGAATTATGAAGATGGCTTGAAAGAACTGCATTTTGAGTTCGAACGCAGATTTCAAGATTTCAGTGCCATTCAAACAGAATTGTATATTTTTACCATGCCTTTGAATGTAAATTGTGAAGCAGTGAGGTCAGCAGCTTGAATTAATTGAGTTGCAATCTAACGATCATCTCAAGCAGTTGTTTCTAAATATGCCGAATTTAGAGTTTTACAAATCATTATTGTTTCCCAAATTTAATATCTCACGCTCAGAAAATCAGTGCTATGTTTGCTTCATCTTATATATGTGAACAAGTGTTTTCAACTATGAACCTTAGAAAGAATTCTTTCAGAAGTAGACTGACAGATGAGCATTTAGCCTCATTCCTTAGAATGACTACATCTCACTTCGAACCTCAATATAAGGAACTTTTAAAAATGAAATGGCAATTTCATTCATCTCATTAACATATTTAAATTGTAATACTTGTATATTGTTTTTAAAATTTTAGAAAAATTTATTTTGGCCCGCCAAACTTTTTTTTTCGATTTTTGGACCGCGACCGAAAAAGTTTGCCCAACCCTGATTTAACTAATCCAAAATTTAGCGCATTCTCCTTCGCTTCGCTGTTCTTTATGGACCAGAAGTTGCAAGTTCATTGTCTCTAGTATCGATTGAAATGTCACAGCCCCAAATTTCTTCCACATCAGCCGCAATGGGATTATCAGTTTCATCGAAATCTTCTTCGTTATCGATTTCATCATACATTTGCTCGAAAATAGTCTCCGATTCTTCCTCTTCATCACTATCTTGCAATGGAACTTGCGAGTTATCACAGGTACCATTGCAATTCGTGCACATAACCAACACCTCCTAGATATAAAAAGCCTAACAACTGGTACGTTCCCAAGCTTTTACGTCATCAGTAGGCCTTCAAGAATGACGTCATCACAATTTAACTCTTATAAAGTAAAACTATTTAAAATTTCTGCTGAATTTACTCACGCACAACAGCATTTTACTGATTTGAGATAGGAAATTTTAATTTTACGGTAAAAGGCAAGTTTTTAACTGTAACTAATTGTGTAGTGTAATAAAGAAATGGATCATAATGAATTGTTTTGCATCACAAAGGTATTTTATTTTTTATTTTTAACTTCCGTTATTTTCTAATATTTGTAGCATTCAGCAGAAAATTTAAATAGTTTTACTTTATGAAAGTAAACATCCTGCAAAATTCTATCTGCGGGCCGGATAAAACCCTTCGGCGGGCCGGATTTGGCCCGCGAGCCGTAGTTTGCCAATCCCTGAGTTAAATGAACGTGGATTAGGCCTACTGGGGATACCACGGGAAAAAAAAAAAAACGCCGCTTACTCTACCTCACAAGGTGGTGTGGAAATACGTTCTTTGGCCAAAACGCATACTGAACTACAATTTGCGGCGCTCGTACGCCAAAACTATTGATTTTACGAAAAAAAGGTAATTACATAAATTGTAGGAAATTTTCTCTAGTTTTCTTTTTTGTAATTGTTCTTTTTTTTCGTGAAATGAGTTGGAAAGGAGATATTGCCAAAAAACTGCTTTTGGACGCCATTTTTAGAATATAGCGCCACGAGCGGCAACGATACGAGGGGGCAAAGTTGAAATTCGGAAAGAGCACATCGAAATCTAAAAATTGCCCATTTTCAAAACTCCCGGAAAACTTTCCAGGTAACCCCCTTTTTTTTGACCAAATGACTGGACTATACAGACGTCTGTCAGAAACTAGTAAAATTAGCTTCAGAGATGGTCAAAATGCATATTTCTGTCAAAATCTGGACACCACAATTATTAGAGATTACAACGCAGTCAACCTCGCTTAATGTAAAAAATTTTCATTGTAGCGAACCACAGTAATTTGTCAGAATAATGGAAAATCCCGCTAATTAGAATAATTTTTCTTGGCAAAATGATTACTTCGTCAATCCGTCTTGACTGTATTTCCTCTGTTCGAACAATAAAGTAAATTAATTGATGAAAATATTGATTTGAATCATTCATAGAGGAACATTACTATGTGATTTTCATATAATGATTTATGATTCCTTGACCAAAATGATATTGATTTTAAAGAAAATCGAAATTTTATCATTAAATGATATAATTGATAAAAATGATTTTAAATGATATAATTAACATTTTAAATGATATAATTAACCAATTAAAATTCTTTGAGTGAAATAAAAATTCATAACTTTTCAGTGTCACATGAAAAAAGGCGGCTGTTTCAATTTGCAGAAATAGAATAGTGCCCAATTCTGTTTCAATTTAATTAAATACTTTTGGAATTCTTCTCGACCTATATCTCAGGTTATTTCACTTTATAGAAAAAAATCACAATGCCACATTTTCCTTTAAACTTGCTATAACATCAAAAATTCGAAGGAAAGTTCCACAACCCATCAATTCTTTCAAAACTTTTTGTGTCAACATATTCCGCTTGGGGATGTCTTGAAGACTATAGCTAAAAATGAAATCATCCAATCAAGGAGTTTTAACCTTCAGAACAAATTACTTGTCCAAAAGCCGTCATAAAGCGGTTCGTAACGAGAGTCGAAATCTTCAAGGTTTCGGAAACAACTTAGTTTCACCAAAAAAATGCCATTTCATTTTTCTCGAAAAGCTATAACTTTTCGTTGAATACATTTTTTTTTCTGGCAATGTCATGATTTGAGATTTCTGTGTTACACGAGAAATCAGTTGTTGCTCAGTATTTTGCATTAAAATGATGATGAAAAATATTTTGTGGATGTGATATTTCTTTAAATGAAAAAGAATGCAGATTTGTGTAGCATGACTTTTCTGATTTATTTCAAAATGTAATTTTCAGTGCTTTTGAAAAATGTAAAGGGCCTTGCGCAAAAATAATTTAAGCTTCTCGATGTTTCATTCATTTTGTTTGCATGAATATTTCGAAAATGTATCGCTTTGATTGTTGTGTTATAAAATTATGCTTCTTGTTTCATGATGCAAGCCATTTATTTTTTGAACGGATAAGATGTATCTGTATAAATGGAAAAAGTTTCTAAGAAATAAATGATTCTGCAGCCTTTTTTAAACTCTAGGAAATTCGTGTGCCATTCTATTTCACCAATTGTTACAGCATAAATTAATCTTATTTCAGAGTCAGAAAAATGTATGAATATACCATTTTATTATTTCTTGTGAAAGTTTAGAACAATTGGTGTAAGTGAAAGTACTCCATCGGAAAATGAAATTCATCTTTGTATACACAAGGTGTATCAAAAGGTCAGTTTCAAACTCACCATGCTGGTTTGCTTGACCACAAAATACAAAATCCACATCATGACTTCTTACAGGAAAATGCGAATGGCTAGTGCTAATGGTAAATTAGCTGACGCATTGAAAATAAAAAGAAGTATGATCCTTCAAAGTGAGGACATTGCAGAAGAAGTACATCAGCATGTGAATGAAACATGTTGACAACAGCTAGTCCGGTCAATTTAAACATCCGAGGTTACAAAAATTCACACTCAGCTGAAAGTTGGTAGGATTGTTCAAAGCACCATCACAAATGAAATCTGAAAAGTCCTCATCAATCCGACATCTGGAAAAAAAATTACTCGGGGGTCAAAGGTCACAAAAATGGGTTTTTTGCGATTTTCAGCAAAACGGTAAGTTCTCTCATAAAATTAGTTCTGACAAAAATTGTAGATCAGATAATTATCTATAAATAATGTCTAAATACTTTTTTTCCTAAGAGCCACCGTTTTTCTGAGATATAACAATTCAAAAAGTTGGAAGAGTTGTTATCGTCATAATACGCACACGCTTCCACGCGACCTTTGAGTTGTACTTAGCGCGTTTTCTTTTAACGTAATTTCCCCGGTAGGCCTCTTCCACGGATCTGTTGTGATTCTGTTTAATTTGAAACTATTGAATAGTAAAAGATATTGGCATGAGTTGAAAATGATAAAAGCGGTGTAAATTAAAAAAAAATAGGGATATTTATTCGTCTGATACATAATTCTCTAACACCTCTGCTTCTTCTTCTTCATTCTGGGTGCTAGTAAATTGCCTCAATAGTGATACATCGCATGTCTCCTCGTTGGTATCAAACGAATACCTGTTGGTGATTTAACATTGGAGCACGACCGGCCTTGACAATTTGTACATGCTAGAGAACAAAACAGTCCAACTTTTTTTGCAACCACATTTACTACTACATCCCTTTTTACAGTTGCAAAAAATTGTGTTTAGCAGTTTTTCCGGCGCAGGTGGGAGTAAAGTCTGAACTGGTTCTAATGTATAGTCGAACAAACTCCAACCCCAGTCTTTTCTGTCTAGCTGATAACCAAGCCAAACTTGAACTTGATAATATACCCGTAAAAGATGTTGATGAACAGCCATTGAAGTTGGAGGAAGACAAGCTAATTGCACTTGTTTTTTTTTCGAGTATTTTTAACGAAACATGCATATCGAAACTTATCTAAGCACGCAGTTTTTTTAGGAGCTCCATACATAGAGAGAAGAAAGTGAATTCCGTTGGTGATAACTTCTTGTGGAGTTGAAATATTCTTTTTAAAAATTTCAGCACATTGAACTAAATCTTGTTTTTCAAACATTTTAAGAACTGTTGTTTTACCCCTCCTAAAAATTGCAGATGTCGTATCACAGCCAGTTATTGCGTGTAAAAATAGTACATGATTTTGACACTTTGTAAAAGTAAATAAACTTTTCGGTGAATATATTTCCGATTGATGTTGAGCTTTTCCAGGTTTAAAAAAAATAGTTTTTTCGATTGGAGTTCGAGCAGTGACTAATGCGAGTAAGTCTACATCTTCACCTGCAACAATAGTTGTATTTGTTAAATTGAATTACTCTATTGCTGTTTCATTAATCATTACATCATCATAATTATTAGCTTGTTTTTTCTATATATTTTCAACAGTAAACTTTCCTTTCAACATTGAAATGAACAGAGATTTGTTGTGAGTATTTGCAAGAAATGTCTGTTGACTGGTAGAAATTGTCATATACTGATCAAATAAAAAATCAGAAGATGTTGCTGAAGTTCTACGACGTTATTCTGCGGCTTTAATATTTCTCGTAAAACCATTCTAGCCATCAAATACGACAGTAACTCTGGGGCCAAAATGCCGACGTACATACTGCACGTATTTATCTAAGATGACGTTGAATGTTTCTTCGCTATCCCACACAACGCGGTGAAATAAATATCCTCCATCAATGATGTATGTCGCATTTATGTTGTTAATATCAAAATTTACCTTTTGAAAACAATCGTGAATGGCAGACTTTTGAGTTTTGCGCATTTCAATGTCATTAAACAATTAATAAAGGGTAGGGAGCCAATTCATATTCAAAATATTTTTCAATTTCATCTTGAAATGCCGCAGTAATACTCATTCGTTGGAACAATAGTACAGGGTCAACAGGTACTTTTTCATCGTAAACTTTTATGGTGCTACTCATAGCTAAAAGAGGCACTATTTTGTCAGCGCGTTTTAATTTAATATTATTAAATGTTAGTCCTGTTATTTTTGACTTAGAGTCAAGACCAACTTCACAAGCTTTATAACAATTAATTTTATTATCACCAACGGCACCACTTGAAATAGATACACTACCTCAGAGGTGGCGTGAAAACGTGTGCATATTATGGCGATTACAACTCTTCCAACTTTTTGAATCGTTATATCTCAGAAAGTGTGGCTCTTAGGAAAAAAGTGTTTAGACATTATTTATAGATAATTATCTCATCTACAATTTTTGTCTGAACTAATTTTATGATAAAACTTACCGTTTTACTGAAAATCGCGAAAAACCCGTTTTTGTGACCTTTGACCCCGAAGAAATTTTTTTCCAGGTGTCGGATCGATGAGGACTTTTTAGATTTCATTTATGATGGTGTTTTGAACAATACTACCAACTTTCAGCTGGGTGTGAATTTTTGTAACTTCACTCCTATTTTTTTGTCTAATTTGACCGGACTAAGCAGGCATCTTACAATCTTCGTACTCATTGTAATAGTAGAGATGCAACATGTTTTCACAATGTTTGCTCATAACGCTGGCACGATGTAAAAACAGAACGTCTTCGATTCTTTTCAGACTCATCTGGCATTTTATCAAGTCTCCGTTGAGCCATTTCTCTTGTTAGAACTGTGCATTTAGCAGGTATCCGTCTCAGGTGATTCCCAAAACAATGCGATTTCCCAAACAACAGATGGCGTGATTGAACTGTTTCACAAACGTTCAAGGTTTCTGTACACAGCGGCTAAATGCATTTCTGCGAACAGTACAAGAAACACAATGAAACTCTGGCATGTTTTTCTGGAGATAAACTCTTATTTAAACGTTTTACGTTTCTTCTGCAGCGTCATTCCCGCAAAATATCACGTTTTCTGAGGTCAACAACTTATGTTCCAGTTACTTTTGGCTACATCTCAAAGAGCATGTAAAAGTATAGTGTACGCCTACGTTATGTAATCCTCTTGCATTCACTGTTCGCATTTTTAAACACAGGTTACTGGGTATAGAACAACTTGTTAATTTTTATTAAGCCTTTTCAGACATCCGAATATATGCAACAGATACATTAAATTACAGAAATATGAAATTGTGCTGTATGTAGTCTTTTACAAAGTATCTGAGTTTTAGAATGTTATCTTCGAACTTTTCGAACATACAAAAGAAATAGCAATAATCTTACTATTATCTATAAATACGTGTACTCTACTTAACTTAATTGAAAATAGTGAAAAGATAATAAAATTTTCGTTCTTAGAACATGTTGCACTTTGTAATTCACAATTTATTCGAATTTATTCACGGGTGACATCTGTACATCATCTAAAGCTACTATTCCTTACAAATGAAAGTTTCTTTCCCGGCAGTAATTAAACTGTCGTATTCTAACCCTGAATATATTTTAGGCCTATACATTATTCATTAAGTCAAAATCTCCTCGCTTAAAAGTTCAATTTCCTACATCAAAGTGGTTTCTTCAAAGAGTAGCAGGTTATTTTAAAACTTTGATTAATCTTAGGTTTTTACATTTTAATCGATGAATTTATCATTAATAAGTTTGCGAGAAATATGAGTTGAGAATTTTAATGATATATTACTTAAAGAATTTATTGCGTAAATACCTATTTATTCTTCGCTTTACTGTACAATTATTACGTCGTCACGATTTCATTTAATATTTGGTTTTGCGAAATAGATTTAAAACATTACAGGATTAATACTTAGGAAAAGTTTCAAACGTGTGTTATTGTATACGTGAAATGGATAAAAACTGCTGTTTGTTATACGTAAATAATATTATTCGCTGAAAACCTGAACATTTTCTGTAGAAATTTCAAATAATTGTAAATGTTGAAGTCAAGTTAATTTTTTTCATGATAAAAATTAGGTTCATTGACGAAATATGTATTAAATACTATAATTTAAGCAAACTGCAAAGTACACCATGATATATGCAAATGGCACTATTTGCAAGGCATTCAGAATGATATAGTTCTGATTACATATATTTCAGAAATCGGGATAAGTAGAACTATACAGCTTTCAGCATAATGTTCACACACACACAACCTTTTTTTCCAGGTTAAAATCTTGCTGGTAAATGGAATGGTAAAATGTCGCAATTTGAAGATCTGCGGGCCTGAGAACCCGTACTATAACATATGAATAAAGCCCATCAGTTCAAAAGTAAATGTGCCTTCTTCTTCTTCATGACCGTGTGTTAAGCCTGTTTTTAGCTGAAAAAACTTCAGTAACCTCGATTGTTTATCTGGGCATGTTGTAACTTTCTGCTTCGCCACAGGTCGAAGAACTGAAGCCTGGCATCTCTTCTTAGCAGAATACTGCCCCTCCTCACTTGGATTTAATCGTAAGGTACGTTTCGGACGGCACTTTTCCATGCGGCTGGATTGGGATGGGGAAACAAAATATCTTGATTTGCTAAGTCTCCCTCCATAACTCCATAGACTCATTTTCTTTGGACTTTACGGACCAACAGAACCTGCAGAAACTGCAAAATTGCGTCACACAAGAAATTGCACACGCTGATAGGGATCTGCTGCTCCGTGCATGTCAGGATCTGTAACATTGTTCTCATATACTGCATGCTACGTAGTGCATACATTGAACTCTGTTAAGCTGCTACCTAAAATCTAGGTGTGTGTAGGGAATACAATCCGATCCTGCGGGAAGACTATATCATGACTATAATTTTCATATTTATGTAATATATTGTATTAATTATCAAATAAGACAAAGTATTAAACTTCATAGCGATTTCAATCTTACTTTTTCCTTCTTTCTCTAATAAAATTAATTTTTATTTGAATGAAATGTCAATCCCTCAGGACCAACAAATACCAATCCTGAAATCCCACAAAAAAAAACCAGTGTTAGATTGCATTCCCTAGATATTGGAAGACATACATCTACTGCATCTAATTCTATACATGGAAAATATTTTATTTGGGCTGAAATAGAAGTGGATGCAACAATATATGCAATCCCGTGAAACGAAAAACCGTACGGGAATGCATTCCCTAGACGTGTGTGTGAATAATGTGCTGTAAGATGCACCCTTCCACCATTCCCCATATCTGAACTATACATAAGCAAACGCAGTATTTCAACTGTTAAGGTTGAGCGGTTTCTTTTGATAACTGTTTGTGCAAGAAAGTAATTACACTTTATTGGCATTTTTGTCGAGGGTACCGAATATATTTCCAAAATTTATTTTGTGAAACACATCCAATCAACTGGATACAATGAAGTACGAGGTTCAGTGGGTGATAACAGTACGTTATTTTCTTGTTGATAAATATTGCTTTAATGACAAATATTTCATTTAAAATTATACTCTTAATTATACACTAAACATACATAATTCTGCATATACATCACATACAGAATTGTATATTATACGTATTTTGACGGAAATGTATTTGTATGGTAAATTTCTGTCCAGTTCCACATTGTAATTCAGTGTTTAAGTATTTTCTATTGATATTTTTGAGGGTAATATTTAAATTATACTTTTATAATATTCTCTATACTCTCATAAGACTCATCTTTACCTTAATTACAAATTTTATGCAAATTTCTTGTGTTTCTTTTTATCTTTCTTTCTTTTCTTCCAAGTTGAAATGAAGCGTATTTGAAGAATCTGTACTACTAGAGGTTTTACATACATAGAGCTTATACATACATAAATAAAATATACTAAAAAGAACGATTTTTATATTTAAAATTTTCTACAGAAAAGAAAAATCTGTATATATTTGTAAGTAGATTGTTAAATAGGAGAAATAAATGAATAACATAAATTCAAATTTTAAGAAACTTATTTTGGTATGTTTAACACTAAAATAGTCGGAGGGGAGGGTCAAAACGACCCCTGGTGTCTTCTTTAGGCATTTATATAATTATTTATTATAGTAATTAAAATAAAAATGTAAAAATTTGTCACAAAAGGCTTTAAAAGAATTTTAGAAAAAATAGGAAAATGAGCTGTTGTGTTAAAATGTATATTGAAATAAATCATGAGGTATTGGGAAAAGGGTCAAAATGACACCAACGGCGCTTCTAGTGTTAACTCCTTCACTTTCCTGATAGATACATCGAATTCATAAAATTCTTTTGGAACCCACACTGTATATTTGGCAGAAAGTTCTTCTATGGAAAAACGTAAAGCATATCCAGTACATAGAATCATCGACTTTCCAATATAGAAAATCAATAAAAACTACTTGCAATGTCCAGTTCAAAAGAAAAAAAAACGAAAATTTCAATAGATTTTTAGAATTGATTGAAAAATAAAATTCACAGATATACCAGTATTTTAGCTTACAATTTTACATAAATATTTTTTTATAAATCAATCATATTAATGTACCTCAAATATTGGTGTTGCAAAAAAATAATTGTGAATGCATTCTCAGCAGTCGATAGATTATTAAAAAGTATCTTTACTATAACTTTGATACATTACTGCCAACAAACAAACAGTATTATTTTTTTTACCAGTAAATAGTATTTGTTTAAGAACCAAGTACCAAATGCGTCTTTAAAAGAATTCTGGACTAGCATTATTTGGCAAAAGTAAGCGGCAAGATATTCTAACGCGAAATACTGTCGAGCCTTTAAAGGCAACCTCATAACTACACAGAACACGTCGAGTATTACCGCTCTAAAGATGAGGGAGTATAAGAAAGTCTAGACGGGAAGATGCTTGGTAGTTTTAAAATACAGTCTACCAGGAAGCATGAGGAGGAGAAAACAAATGCTTTAAATGTTTCAAGTAAAGAGATCCGAATTCTGTTTCACTTTACTTTAGAGTTATTTATTTTACTGCGGACATGAAGAAATAGCCGTGGTTTTCTCAGAAAGAAGAAAAAAAAATACTTACTTTTCTTTAAAGTATTTGCGAAGATATTTTGCTGTGGTGTAGTCAAGAAATTTCATGCAATTTGAGAATACGAGCAGGTATAAACAAGAATAAATCGTGCATATGTTCTTGTTGAACCTTTGACTAAACTAGCTTAAAAAGGCATCTATTATACATCTAATCCTGTATAAAGAAATTTCAAGTATGAAAGTTATATGAGAAAGTGAAGTAAAAATTTAGTATGCTTCTACTGTAAATATATTTGTAATATTTGGTTTAAAAGGCAGATTTGAAAGAACTTTTAATGAAAACTTCAAAAATCATAAAACTGACTCTCTTGAATTTGATGAAAATGCCTTAAAACACAATTAAACTTTTCTCTTTGAAGCTTCATTCTGATCATGAATTAAAACTTGTTGAATAATTAAATGTAGTTTTGAATTAAAAAGTATTTTATAGAATAAACTATTGTGAAAGAACTATTGTGATTTCAAGAATCCCTTCGGTAATAACTTTAGCTCAATAGATTACACATATTGATAAATTTCAACTATTATACTTTCACACTCTGGAAGGGTTAGAAGTTTTTGTTTCAAATAAAATGTTTGAATTTTAGGTCAAATGTATGAGGATTATCACAGCGATGTATATAGTTTGAAGAATCTTCTGACTAAGGAAACAACACCCCATTTACTGGGTTTCCTGAATTGAGAAGTTTTCCTCAAATAAACCTGAATAACCATTATGTTGTTGTTGTCGTGTCCAGGGCAAAAGATTGCACTATCCCCAGAATTAGGTGCCATTACCCCCGAAAGATTTGGACTTCTGTTCGTTGTTCCCTAACTTAGAAAGAATTGGAGAGTTTGAGGGAACAACCACTACCTGAAATTGGCACACAAGAAGTAGCGTTAACTCTTTGGATCGGTAACAGCCGAAATCCCCCGAGTGCCTTGATTCCCTCAATCGCCGAGTATAGCCGACTAGGAATTCACTCCCCCCCTTACAGGTGTGTCGGGTTAATGAGGCTGGATGATTTTTTATAAATTGAGTTTAAGAGTTATGAGAATTTCCAGTCAAGCAGGAGAGAAACGTCAAGTTAATTCAAAATTTTGTCATTGCTCTGTGTGCAATGTGTTGACAAAAGCAGTTACAATAGACCTTTTTCGGATTATCACAGTAAAAAGCTTCTCAACTCTAGTGCTACTCAATAAGGGAGTTTCTAAATTGTCAAAAATCAGTGATAAAAGAGCCCGCTTTCGTTAGATGAGGGAAGGCATTTTTCGGATGCTTTGCTGGGAACCAACAACTATGAGAATATTTTGGAGGAAATTGGAGCCATGACGGATTTTGCGTGCACCAGCTCTCATTAGCGCATACGGTCCCACAGCAGTCAAGCCAAAAGGGAGTTGACCCTCCCAAGCACTGGCCAAGTCGGATGCTGCTTAACTTGACGTGTTCTTATGGTAACGAAGCCCGCCGCACAGACCACTGCGGGAAGACAACCATTATTTAGCTCTCATATGTCTCGGGAGGCTTGACTCTTATTTGCTGTGAATAGTTTAACTGTCAAAAATTACAGAAGAAGCACAATATTTCATGAATCTCTGAATGAATGAAGTATCAATTTCTCAGGAATTTATCTGTGTGCCTGCCGACCTTGTCTGCTGGAAGTAAAGATTGTCGGAATTTCTTTCACATGCATCAAAATTCAGACATCACAATACCAGTAAAATCTGATTTTCGTTTCAAATTGCCCAAGAGTCTGAAACCTCAAATGTTCTTCCTTACAGAAAACAAGCCACTGAAATAATGACTCAGTTAAAATATGTATGCTATTTTTGATATCAGAATCCAATATCTATCAAGAAATTATACTGAAAGAAATATTTACTAATTGTCATGTTAAATTCAAGCTTTTTATTTCTATCCACCATTTAAAGATTGAGGTGAGACCTAGCATTAAAAATAAATCTGTTATCCCAGATACCTAATTTACAGCTTTATTTGTACTTTTTCGAGCCCATTAATATATTTGAAGTATATAAGGAATTTACCATCTATAAGGCCAACATACTTTAAAAGAAATGCGCATTATCTGTTTATCATAGAAATATATTGTTTTCAATATATCTTATATCAAATATCTTATTTTATATATGAACATATCAGATATCTTATTTTATATATAAACATATCAAATATCTTATTTTATATGTAAACACTAGCAATGTTTATTTTCTGAAGAAGTCATGTTTCTATCGCAGAGTTTCAGTCCAGTGCAGTAATCTGCTTTTATTAAAGATATTATAAATGTTAAATACTTACACAGAAAATTTTGTAAAAATTCTGTTGCAGTTATCCCAAAGTCCCATTAAATGCATTTTAAAACGAACAAAAAGAGATGTATTCATTATTTCTTTAATCTCGATTTTTGAAAAACTATACTTGTTTCAATGATTCAGTTATATCTAGACTGAAAAATATTATATCTTTAAAGCATAGATAAAAATCCGTATGTACTTATTTCATAAAACTTTTGAATAACAACAAAGAAAAAAGCAATTAAATAATAAACTAAAAAAAGTTTTTTTCCTCACGTTTCATTAAACTCTGACGTCTGTATAAATTAAACTCAAAATGATGATATTTATGTTATTTTTACACAACAAATATAGCTTATTCTGGTGATAGTTATTCGTAATAGTAAACCAGTTTAATGTTACTTTAACTATTTTGACTTTATTCTGCTAACGTTCATAGTCCAAATTTAAAACTTCTGATGCCTTTGTTAAATGAAAACTAGTATAAATTATTATGGTATAACTATACTGACATGATATTCATTTTTCTAATAACATTTCACTGTCACGTATAAAAATTGATACGATAAGAATTCATGAAAATACCCACTTTTCCATACAAATATAAATTAAAAATTTCCAAATATTTTGTCAAAATTCTAATTCAAATGAAAACTAGTATAAGTAACTATGGTATAAAAAAAACTGAAACGATATTCATTCACTCATATAAAATTTCCATATCACGCATAAAAAGTAATGCCTTAAAAATGCATAAAAATAACCACATCTCCACATAAAAAATTGAAAATTTCCCTTCCAGTAAATGAAATTGTATGCAATCGATATTCATACAGCAGTCATAAAAGTTCCATCAATCTTCCGTGCGATGGCGTAATCAGCTTAGAACACTTTATTGTGTATCAAAAGTGCTCCCTGCCCAAGAAATATAGCACCGAATGTAACAAGAAATCAACACAATGCTCCTGAAACAAATTACATTTCGTATTTTTTCATCTGCGCAGGAGGTAGCAGTGAAAGGATTTCGATGTATGAAAACGAGAGAGAAGATTGGTAATAACATAGACGTCTGAAGTTCAGGTATTCACTTGATATGAGAGGGGATAAAAGAAATATAATAACGTAAAATGCTTTTTTCAGAAGTAAATAAAATGCGAAAAAATATCTTTGTTTCATTTAGTAAAATGGTAATGTTATGTACTTTTCCTTCCTTATAAATTTTATTATCTTTTTTAATATAAAAATTCAGATGAGACTAATTTAAAGTAACGTTTGTAGTTCTTTCTATTAGTGTAGTCTCTGCGCTCTTAACACTACTGTTTTATCTTTTAACAGATAAGCTTATCCTACAGAGAAAAAAAAGAACGAAACGTATGTTGAAGTTTTGTATCACAAGGTTTTATCTTAAACGATTACCCCAAATAAAGTTCACTTTATTAGTAATCTTTTTATTGAGAATATTTTTTAATTGTTAATGAACCATTGAAACTCTTAACTCACATTTCCAGTACATCTATCTTCAAACAAAAAATTGTTTGATAGTTTGAATGGATGCATTCCGAAGTCTTTCAGTTTTCCGTATCATCCGTAGATAGGTGTGCATATGGAAATTCGTTGCAGTGGTGAAGATATATGCGTAGCTTTATTATAAGATGTCAAGTTCTGCCTCTGTAGATTCACTGAAAAACAAAAATCGCAACGCAAGTGCGATAAAAAAATCACACCTAACCCACTTCTCACTAATATGGATAATACATCAATAATGCGCATACACCCATGCACTTGCAAACAAGACCTAATTTCCTTTTGTTTAAATATTTCGATAAATACTTTTATATAACTCAAAAACTGACAGCATGTCATTACCTAGAGAATTTTGCAGACTGCAGTTTGAATGCCTAAGAAAAAAATAATTTTTCATGTAATTCAGTTAATTTTACATTGTTTAAGTGTGAGGCTTTACAAATAAACATTATGTGTGTGGGTGGGTGAATTTTGGCACTAGTCGGCTAATTTTAATCTTTTCCCAATAGGATTAAATAAAGCTGATTCATTTAAATTCAAATGCTTTCAGGCAGATTCGAATTATTCATTCGCATGTAGAAACGATATTGTTTTGATGAAATGAAAAGGCTCTATGTAGCTGCGATAAATGAACTAAAAAAAAATACCCATGGATCATTTTTTAATCCTTTATCAAGCCAATAACATTTTCCAAATATAAATATTGAAATACATATATCTCACATTTTGATGAATTTAAATAATGAATATGTTCTTGAAATGACTGGTTAGGATAATTTAAATTCTATTTGAACTGTCTCCATTTAATTTAAGAAAGGCAAATATTTCAAAACTGTAGCACAAAGGAGATAACTTTACTTTTTACGGGATACAGGTAGTTTTAGTACTACATCAGTAAATGAACATTTTTTAAATATTGATTTTCATGTTTAAATGTAATCTTTTAAATTCTGCGTTTTTTATGAAAAAGTACTTATTATTATTATGTAAAATCTAATGAAAAGCAAATGAACTTATATCGATGCCATTACAAGAAGAAATTTTTCCTTTTTTTTAATATCTATTTCAAGTACTCTCACTCATGTTACAGAAGATAATATCAATTCTCAACAGGTTATTACAGAAAACTGAATTCCGTATAATTGATTGATGCTGTGCAAACTTCAGGTTATTTTAATAGTGTGTGGAATTAGGGTAGGGTTGGGGGGCGGATTTGGATAAATGGCAAACTTATACAAATATATATATATATATATATATATATATATATATATATATATATATATATATATAATACATATATGAAGCGTTTTCGCTACATTTTAATATTGATGAGAGTGTCGTTGGATTAAAACTTAGTTAATTTACTGTCTAAAAAGGAAACATAAGAAAAGTACAAGACAGACGTAAATACTATCGGAACGGACACCACACCGCGGCTAAATTACGTGTCTGCAGAACAGTCGTCCACGTCGCTCCAATCTTTTTGGCAGGAGAGAAACATATATTCGCTGATTTATAGCTTATTTCAGGACGACGTGATCACTGAGATGAAACATGGCAATTCCACTGGCTGATTACAAAACAAAAATTAATTTAGACTCCACCTTTTCACAGAAGATGTGGCTTAGGCAGGGAGTAGAAAATGCGCGAAAAATACCGTGTATTGTGAAGAGAACAAACTTACAGTTAAAGTAACGATTTGAGAACAGAAATTTGAAAAAATATTAGAAAATATTTTTTTTACAAAATATATACATATACAGGTGGCCAAAAGGTGTTCCAAAACCCCGCTTTATATCTTAATCTATTAGAGATAATTGGGCAATGTAAATTGGAAAAAAAAGTTAAAAATAAGTTAGTAAGAAGTCTAAAAGAAAAAAAAACCTTTAGAAAAAAATCCTTTAAAGATAAAAAAATCCTTTCTTTAATTTTCAAAATGTTACATTTCTTAAATTTGTATACTATTTGTATATAAAGTTTACTTTTTCTGGTAATTATAGGATCAGTGACATTCTAGCAGCAATGGGTATATGGCACACGTACGTAATTGCGATCCTGTATCAGTTTTATAAAGTAAGTTAATGTTGTAGAAATATTAGTAAGAAAAAATAAATGCCTGGTAAATTTAGGTTTTTGCAAATCCATTTCCGATTTGAATGAATTTAGCAAAATAATTACTTATTTGTGGTTATAACTTTCAAAATTTTCAGTAGAACCATTATATTAAAGAAATGACAAACATTTACGTGAATTACTTTTTTTAACGTTGTGGGCAGCGAATACCTTACTTGTATCAACATACTTGTATCAACATATTATCAAAAACATAAGATCACGATTTAAAGCTCGCTCTCTCAAAATAAAATGATGTTGAATGGGATGTTGAAGGTGTTGTTGATACTGCATTATTATTTTTTTTTTTTCTACTTTAAAAATCCATGCAACGTGAATAGTCACAATAAACTCTTTCCGTGTTTGAAAATAGCCTGCTAAATACTATTAACATAAGCTTAAAATTCCGTTAACAAATGCTTACCTAGTTTCATTCCACCCAACACTTGGAAGAACTTATTAATAAAGATAACAAGACATCTTGATTTCGGAATGCATTTAAATGGCACAGCTTTGTGACAATTTCTTACAAAAGCCGCATTATGTCCCCCCAACACTTACGCTAAAACACTTTTCCAACTCCCTGAGTGAATAGCAAATTAATATACCCCGTCACCTCAAATGACACTAACGAACCCTTACTTCTCGTTCCAAATTCTAATCTGAATATTATTAAGTACGAGCCAGGCGTATTATGATATAAGAGTGGAATTCACAGTAATTACATCCATTCTTTTTGACTATCGCTTCGAGCTGTGTGTGTTTTCACGCTATGTAGATACATAAAGCATAACATAATATTCTTTTAGCATTTAATAAAAGGGTGTTTGTCGCCACTTGCATTATCGTGAAAGATATTTTGTTGCAGGAAATTAAGTTGAAGGTTCAAAAAATTGTAATGGTGAGCGATTGGATTAAGGAAAAGTATTTGCAGTCCCTGGCCATATAAATGTGACCACCAGCAAATATATAATTTTTATTTCCGAACCATGCAAAAAATGTGTTTTAATCATGGAAAAAAATCAATTAAGCGATTTGGATTTACTAACATGTTTTGAGGCATTCGGAAATCATTTTTGCTAATTTTAAGGTGATATACATGTGAATGTGAATGTATGTGTATGTATATGTACGTGAGTGGACACGATAGCTGCTAAACGGCTCATTCGATTGATCTCATATTTGGTATATAGATAATAGACGACCTTCGTACGACCGATATTGTTTGTGGTGTGCGTAAGACGTACTTTTACAGGGCTACAAAAAATAAGTCTTCTGCATTACTTCTATGAACGTAAATTCTTGGGTAAGCGCAAATTTGGCATGTATATTATAAGTCACGGTTATATCACCTATATAGAGTTTGATGTGTGTAGAATTGATAGTTTGTTCACGAGGTTATAAAAAAGAATTCTTATGTATCACGGCCTATGGGAGCAAATCGTTTTAAGTGCGCTAGTGTCTAAATGATGTTTCCGAATAGTCTCTAATTGTTTATGTAAATTATATGTCACAAAACCATTAGGCTAGAAGATAAAGCCCGTTGTGGAGGTAATTACAACGGGCGCTAGGAAAAAATATGGACGAAAATATGTCTACAGTCAATATATATCTAACTTTCATGACTTGTTGAAATAACTTCATATTCAATTTTTATTATGTACCGAAATCGGATTTAATGCTCTTCTAGAAACATGCAGAACCTTTTTTGCATTTAAACGATTTCATTTTATGGGAGCAGTCCCTCTTATGCCAATGCTACATGAAGAGGAAACCATTTTATTTGAGATAATAATAATAATAATAATAATAATAATAGTAAACTGGTTAATCTGGAAAATCTGTTTTAAATGACGCAATTTTCCCTGAAAAGTCTGATAACCAAGATTTCAATATGACGTCAATCCCAAATGCGACAGCTAATTTTGTCACGTAAATGATTTTTTTAATTCTCGGAAGTGAAATGAAGCTGAAAATAGCGAAGAAACGCTTAACGGGACATTTTTAGATTTCTAAAGTATTAAGCAGTATTTAAAGTAAAGCAGATTGTTTTATATATTTTTATATACTAGGGGCCAAGGCCCCTAGATTCGGTACGCTCGCATTTCGTATGAGGCATATGGCCCCTAAATTGACTTATTTAGACATAATTTCAACAAACAAAACCCAAACGTTGGATAAGATAGAATGTTACCGAACTACACATTGCTTGGTTCTTACATGTTGCTTGGAACATAAAAATTTAAACCTCGCACTAATGCAAACCTCGCACTTTGTAATTATGTGAAACCCATGGTACGCCTTGCGTATTAGCCAATTAGGCAGAATTTTCATAATTTGGTGACTTGCGTATATGTATAGTTAATAATTAGCTCTAAGAGAACAGTAATTCATATGTTTTCTTTGATATAAACTACGGAACAGGTAGGATAGCTTGCCACCCATGGCGAATTTTCATTATTTGGCGATTGACACATGCTCACAACCTATAATTACTGTTCATTTAAGGTTACCGGAAAACCGTTATCCATATTTTCTTTCACATAATTCTTTGCAGATTGACGTACTTAGAACCACGAATTATACCATCTCGCCGCGCTGGAAAATATCCAAAGGGCACAATAATGCTGTAATGGCATAATTAACGCCGCCAAATATTTCTACTGGTAGCAAATAATCCAGCTGGACCGAACCGGCTTTAAAACAATCCGCATTTTAAACATTTTTCATTTTCAAGATATTAGTTATTCTGTTTTGGAAAAACGAATAGTCGCTAATTCTAAACTTCTATTGTCTAAGCGAACTTACTATTTGAAAATTCTCAACTTTGTGTAACACACTTTGAGTTATTTATTTCATATACTTTTTAATTTGGCGTACAATGGGCGTAATTCTAACTCATGTTTGTAAATTTCACGTGATTCTAAATAGTAGGAAACGCTTTGTTGCAAAGGAATGAATGATTTTATGCCAAATCTGGCAACCATTATGTTTATTTTTTCAGTTTTTTATTAATGTCTTCTAAAATAATGCGATTTTCGCAATTTAAGTCAGCTTAGCAGTTTCCTCGGAATTTTCCGAATCTGTGGGCACCTTAGTCGAAACTCAAATCCCCACGGTTTAGGAGGAGATACGTCAACAAGCTATTGACAGCGCCAGCGACAGCGGCCTTTACTTTTCTTTAGAATAGAAAGATACATAAGTATGAAACATTTCAAGAGGATCGTACAAACGGTGTGGATTTTATGACATATTTTGTGCTTAACTTTTTAATCTTTTTGGAGTAATGTTGGTAAAAGTTTTAACTCTGCTTGAACCGGAATTGTTACTGGGTCAGTGAGTCAGGGATCAGAGTAATTCTATAGTAGGGTTTGGTGTGTGTAGGGCTTATATTTTTTCTACAGGGCTACAGAAATTAATTAATTTACATTACGATCAAGTATACGGGAAGTCAAGTGGAATCACTCCTGATTTTTTTTTCCTTTTTTTCAGGTAAAAATTGCTGTTTTACAGTAGTGGCATCGTTTTCTTGAATATTTTCCAACAGATTTTTATTAGTTTTAAATTGGTGTTGTGAGTAGAAAATGTCTAGTGATCACATTAATATTGCCAGTGATCAATTATCTGACTGTAGTTGTTGAAAGAGCGTTTGTACAAATACAATAAAATGCATATAAAACATAATTTGATTGTATGTTTGCATTCAAAATAATTTTGTTATTTTATTTTACCATAAATATACAGTATAATAAAGAATTAAAGAAAAACTTCTTGCGCTCGGAATTGAGAAGGCCACATAGGTAATGAATGCTGGTTTCATGTATTGTTTCAATACAGTGCCGAAAAATAATTGCCGCTTTAATTTGGCAGAATTAATGTTGCAAATTAAATTATGCGAAAAAAATGCATGCTGTCATGAATATGCGGTCAGGGGTAAGATCACGTGATTAGTTCGGAATGCTAGGAGGTTATGTGGGCCATGAAGAGTTTTTGAAGGGGTGGGCTATGAAGAGTTCCACCCTTCAAAAATCCTGAAAAACCTGGAATACTCAGGAAATTTAACTTTAATGGAAAAATCGTGTAAAATTGCAAATTTTTCGTAGAAACTTGTAAATTCTTGAAATACGGCCTGAAAAATTATCTGAAATCTGCACGTTTGAATTAATTTTACAATGCCGCATAACTGGATTTTTCTAAATATTTGCCAACAGATGTCCCAAAATTCAGTGACTCGGATTTGGAGATCTTCCCTGATTATCTCAGAAACGTGGCCGATCACTACTGTATTAGTACAGTATTATCTTCGCCACAACCACTGTGAAATATAGGGTTAAGATTGAATGAGCGATCATGGTGAAACTAGTGAAAAAATGGAAAATTGTTTTCAGTGATCATTTCTCAACGACATCACTGTTCACTACCATCTTGTTTCATAAACCATACACACCATGGCCTTTATCACTGTGCAAAATTATCACTGGTCAACTTCGATTTAGCTTTTTTAGAGGAGCAAGCGTACAAAAGTTGCAAGCTTTAGTCACAAAGCTTCACTTCATATTCGTCTACGTTTAGCAATGAGAAATGATTCATAAGAGAAGATAATTTCTTTACAAGAAGTATCATAAAGTAATTTATGCATGATGTAATTATCTAACGGGTAAAAGTAGAAATCAGTCTAAATACTTATGAAAGATATTACTATTGCGATAAGTTTTACATAATTTTCTTCGCTTGTCAGCAATTAGCGGTTTTTAAGGTAAAATTTAATGTGTGCTTGATTGAAAAATATTAATATATTTCACCAAATGAAGTGTTATGATACTTATGGAAACAGTTTACCGTCATGTAGTTATTTTAATTGATTTACAAAATTGAGCTCCGTAATCGAATAACGAGGTATCACAGCTCTCCAAAACAATGACCGTCGAATTATGGATAATGTATTCAGCAATCCTGATTGCAACAGAAATGCCTGCCTTGACGTAATGTGACAGTATCATGATATAATCCAAGTCATGCTTCTCATTAGGTATAGCTATAGCTTCACTAAATACTCTGACTATTTAGAATAACTATATGTAATTCGGCATTCACACTACATATAATTGTGTCCATATTCTATAATACATCTTTAGATAATAGTTGTCGCGTTATCATAAGATTTTAAAGACATTTGATGTAGACACCATAATATTTCCTAGTAGGCTTATTAGATTATGTACATTTTTTATGCAGTTCATTTAAACTTATATCATTTAGAATTGATGCGTGATGTTTCAAAGATTTGGCGATATCTTGCGAGATACAAAAGATGTCATCAAGATGAAATTTCGCACTCAATTCGGAGATATTTCACTAGAAGTGGCCAAGTTTGTCGACAGCGAGATTTTCGGCATGGCCCAAAAAATGATTGATGGTAGACTTATTGTATCAATGCATTTAGATCTATGGACTTTAATGTGTGGAAAGTATTTTGGGCGACCATACCATTAAACTACCCAATCTTTCGACTACTATCAAATCAAGAGGTGAACATTACAAGAGTCATTAAAAATAAAATTTTAGCATTCTACAGCCCAACAGGTTTTTCTAATTATGCGAGTTACGTACATGAATTTACACGTGCGTATGATTCATGTACGTAACTCGCATAATTAGGTCAGTGTGCAGCCAGTTTGAAGAAATCACTTGTGGTAAAACTCGGTGGCCAGTGGTGCATTGGAATTCGCACTTTCCGAACGTCACTTCCAAAACAATTCTGAGTTGGAGCAGTGCTGTGCGACAACTCCTTGCATCGCAGGGCACCGAGTTTTTCCACAGTGGTTTCTTCAAAAAGATTGCATGCTACGACAAATGTCTCAGCATCTCCGCCGACTATGTCGAAAAATAGTGCAAGGTGTAAACTTAAGGATGGCATGGTGTTTTTTTGTTTTGTCTTTTACTTTCATTGTGGGGGGGGGGAAATATATGTTGGGCTATGTCGGGCACACGGATGATGGTTTAACGTAAAACGTCTATGTCAGCGAGCGGCTTTTAGCGTTAAAGATTGAAATGAAAACAAGATTGGTTTTATTCTAAATAATTTAATACAGTACTGACACTGAATGGACGGTGCAGGTCGAAATACACATTATTTCGATTAATAAACGACAGTGATTTTGTTATTAGTGGTCTGTGATATGAGAAATAAGAATCATTAGGCACAATGTCAATATTAATATTTTTGCTGAACACGAAATTCCCCTACATTTTCACCGGGGGAACTTTTCCTGAAGGTAAAAAATATTTCAAGCTTTCATTTTCTTTAAATCTTCCTCCGAGCAAATTTCATCACAAAAGGCCGCAAGATAGGCCAAACGGATTGGCTTCAAATATAGCTTTGAAGCGTTTTTCCGCTGCAGCTCAATGATTTTGCATTGCATCCATTTGACTGATGTTCATGTTCCTCAACTGGGCTACAGATTCAGCAGATGAATGAGTTGTATTTTTATTTGTCATGTCCGTTAGTATACATACGGCGCCGATAGAGGTAGAGAAGGAGAGAGATTCAATAGAGATATGGATGGTATCTTTACTTGTTATGCCAACTGGTACAGGTACAGCACCGATAGAGATGCTAGCGGGGTCGGCTGCAGCAGTAAAGATGCTCAGAGATTCGGCGTCAATTACTTAGCGTGCTTTGGCAGCTTTGACCCGCTACCGAAACCGCCTCCCTCGCTCAGCGCAGGACACTGACGTAATTGTGCGTGGCCCATAACACCTTCTTTCTAAAGACAGCCTTAATTTATATTTACGGATGGATCTATTACAGGTTGAGGCCGACATACTGAATTTTTATAAATTTGTATACGATTTCTGATTATTTTTACTTAAAAATATCGTCTAAATTACACCAATAGAGGTTCTCACAGGAACGGTGTCGTTTACTAAGCGTGCCAGAGCTGCTTCAATAGATATACGGATGGTATCTTTACTTGTTATCTCAATTGGTACATGTATAGCATCGATAGAGATGCTTGCGGGGTCGGCTGCAGCAGTAAAGATGCTCAGGTACTCGGAGTCAATTACTAATTTGTATACACTTTCTGGTTATTTTTTCCTAAAAATATCGTCTAAATTATACATTTTTTATTTGAATCGATTGGTCTAAATAAACTCTACAAACACGCAGAAGAATGGAAGCGCTATCACGTTCGAGTCATATGCTACAATGAATGGAAAGAAGTGAGATCTCCAGTTTTGGTCATTCTGCGCAGTGCCTACCCCGATACCCCGCCTGTACCAGACTCAAACTCAAAGTCATAACTTCAAGTTGACTATAAAAGATAAATGTCACTGGATTTATGTTTATAGGACTAATAGTTTTATAATTATGAAGAAGACGAAATAGATCCTTTCGTTATGGTTAACTTTTCTAACCTGGTACACGCGTCTGATTTTTTTTACAGACGTTTCACGTCAAAATGACGAAACTTAATTTCGGATCCTTGTCGTATTTTTTATAGAAAGCTCTCGTATACATAATATTAATTTCTCCTTTTCCTCTCAAATATATATATATATATATATATATATATATATATATATATATATATATATATATATATATATATATATATATATTGCACTTAAAAGCTATTGAGCTTCATACAAAAATGCATAATTCCATTCCTCACTTTTTAAAGAATATACTATACTTGCATTAAAGTCCAAATGAAAAGATTTTTTTTTCATCCTGTTTGCAGTAACTGGAAAAGATCCAAATTAATTCCAAAATTCATTTTTATAATTACAAATAATGAATAATCACCAGGAAAAGCTTCACCCTCCCAACCATTTAGGTTAAGTATAATAAAGCGCAAACAGGTAAATTTGAAACTATTTAAACTTTGTTCACTAATTTTGGTTTACTGTATATGAAGTAGCCCATATCTTAAAAAATACAAACCCTTTGGATACCCAACGAATTAGGTTTATATATTTACTTCATTTTCTTTTTCAAACAGCTTTCCTAACCATATATACGACTACCATACAAAGTTAAATAAAATGTTTTTTTGAAATTCGAAAGGAAAGCCGCGTGCGCTTTTATTTGGCGAAAAAACGTGCTGCATAAAACCAAATGAAAAGTTCTTTTTTCAGGGGTATTTTTCGTAACATTACTTTGTTATTCAAGAAACTTTCCAAATGCATTTACCCACCTTCCCTGCTCGCTATTCAACTCATTTGTTGCCAGCAAAAATAACGAATCCAAAATTTTCAAGGACAGAAAAAGAGATCTTTTCAGACTGAATGGCGTTGCTATTACTGTCCATTTTCTGGAAGAACGTTTTAAATAAATGAATGGCTCATAAAAGTGATATTACAACTCAGTGATGACAGACATTAAACCGGCTCGTGAGTTTTTATTTGAATATGAAGAAGAATAGAGAATTATGTTCGCTCATAAAGAGCGGAGAAGTGTCTTGAATAATACAGCACTCTATTATTAGTTCACACTGAGAATGTGTCTATGCTAGTGCATTGGATTCTACTAGCTCATAGCAATATCATTGATGCATAATTTCGACGCATATTTATTTTGCGCAGGCTACGTGATTGTTAAACTGTATTTCACTGAATATGTTTATTCAGGAAATATCCGTGATGTACAATTTAGTTTTCAAAAATGAGTGCATAAATATAAAATAGATTTCCTGGGGATCTGAATTACTTTCAATTTTAATACTTAAAACTGAGTGAAGGATTTGTAATGTATATCATAGTGCTGTAAGCAAAAGAGAGGTTTAACGAACATATACTATTATAAAAATGAAGCGCAGTAACTGCGATTGAATATTTCTTAAGTATTTTTAGACTCTTTCTGTATAGAAATCTTGCAAAGATACTCATGTAGGTAAAGCATCAAACAATTGTTTTCTTAGCATCATGTGATATATCTGAGTGCCCCCAAAAACATTGAGCTGGGCATTTATTTCTTAAACATCGACCAAATGCATAAGCAAAAAATTTCGAAGTTAACGTAAAAAAAAAGATGCAAAATATTATTGTTTCGATTACACTTTTTAGGAGATTTAAGTCTCAATAAATATAAAATTTAAATTTTTATACGGTCGAGAGCAAAAATTTTCCAGTAAGTAAAACGTGCCCTTTGTATTTATTAGTAAATATACAAGCTTTGAGAATTTTACTAAATGGTTGGAGAGAGGAGAATAAATATATGTTTACTTAAACCATTCTTTAATGGTTCCCGACAGGGAAAAAAACATTCATATTGGATGATCGCGCTTTTGGAATCGTACAGAAATACTTAAAGAAAACAATGATTGGATAAATACATACTTTTGCTATTGTATAGATCTCTCTGCAACTTTTTAAAACATATCTCTGAGCCTATTCTAATCTCCTCACCAATAAATGGAGCACATTTTACAAAATGCCCTTACATCTTTTTCTCTGGGGATCAACAAAAGCTTAAATTTTGCATTTATTCAATTTCAATATAAAAAGTTTTAAGAGATAAAATATTTTTTTAAAACTTTTTTTACATAAATGTGTAATTTATTGGGAATGTCTGTGATCAATATTTAAGGAACAAACACTTATGTCAGTTTTTATTTTTATTTTCTCTTTTCCTTTCTTTTCTTGTATATTTTAGATCGCAGGGCTTGTGCTACATGATATGTAATTCTAAGTTTCTTAAAAAATTTGATCTACAGAAAAATAAAAATGAAGAACTCGCAGAATTAATTCAAAAAAAAAAAAAAAAAACAGCACGTTAATGGTATAGGACATTGCATGAAAAGTGCATTTTTAATATTCTCAGAAAAGAATTTTTTTTTCAGGAAATATATCATTTTAGACAAATTTAGATGAAATTAATTATTTCCTAGTTAATTAAATTTACATAAAAGGGTATAAAACCCACTTTCTCTCTTTTCGTTTTGTTTAACTTTTGAACAATTAGATTTTTGTTAGAGTAGAATTATTTTCCGATTTTGTACTTAAATAAACATTACATATATTAAAAAATAGTTGTCAAAACAACAAAGATATGAATGCTAAATTAACTGCTTCGATTTATGAAAACAGTTTCCTTGGTCACCTAAATACCTATGTGATCGTTAGGCGAAGTGACGTTTTTCATTTCTTATTCTTCCAAAGAATGCTTTCAGATATTAAAGTTCCACTATATGGTTCATAGTAACACAAACAAAGAACCTAGCACATCGAAGTGCACTTTACATTCATTTTGATGGTCATGTTTTTACAAATTTTACGTGCGAATTAATGACGTTTATTGATGTATGTTGAGGCACAACTCGGGAAGAGAATTTTTCTGTTGCGCGAGTTTAAACAACTCAAATGTTGCTTTTATACTACTAATATGCTGACTAAGACGGGAAGCGTTCTTTGAAAGATATGGAAATTAATGCAAAAGGCAAGAAGAAGGAATATATTATAATAGTCTACGAAATTCTTGACTAAGCACGGAACTAAAGGAAGGACATTCAAAAGCGCATTTTCTACACGTGCGGAAACCAGAACAAATGAGGCGCCATTATAGTAAAAGAGAGACATCGAAAATGACATAACAGAGAGAGAAAGATGAAATATATTCATAAATGCTGGATAATTTCCGAAAACAGCATTTGTGCCGTTTTCCGGTGTTTCATCAATTTTTGAAAATATTATACTCCCTACTCTGGAAAAGAAATGTGCGCTGGAAGATATATTATGATAAGTGTGAAATATTTTCTTGTATGTTATGAAGAGAGAATTTATGTATTTGGTTGGTAAGCGAAAAATGGAATTATTTAGTGTCATTTTTATAGCATAGGGGATGTTGAAATATTTGAGCTGGCATAAACCAAGGGGTAAGTTTATTTACTTATTTATTTATTTTACTATGGCAATATTTTTTATTAAAAAATATTTGGCTTCTGGACAATAATGTCATTTTTTTAGTACGTCAATATGTTGGATAGACAAAACTGCTGAAGCTTATAATACGGAAGTTGGCATTTTATAGCTTTTTAACTTATACTTTCTAGCTTTTTAGCGTAGGTGCTCAATTAGAGAGCATTTTCTGAATTTCGTAACTTATGACAGATACGGAACCAGGACGTTCTTTTCGGATATCCTGCGTGGTTTCAAAGAAGAAAAGAGATCTGCATAAAATTCTTGCAGTAAAATATCAACCTCAATAAGTACACTGAAAATCGATTTCAGAACATTTCGAATATATCCTCCATGGGGGGGTAGATGTGAGAAAAGCGGGTGTGTGGTCATTTTTCTTGAAATAGTAAAAGAATAATATTTATAAAATTCTCGCTTTAAAATGTATCAAACATGAGTTCTGCGCTTAGCAGGGTTTGTTTGTAGTTCAGTAGTCTTTGAAAATTCATTTGCTTTTAATTTTACGTGAAAAAGGGTATGTAATTTTATGTAATTACTTTCCTGTATACCTAGTATTTTAAGAATTGCAGGATAGCTATATTTTTAAAAGAATATGAATTCTGGTGAAAAAATCTGATGTCTTACTTTTCTTTCCTTTGAAATTTTTAAACGTAAAATATTCATCATTATTAACTCAATGAAGTTAGGATAGAAACAGACGAAACTCTCCAAATTGGAAAAATTTTTATTGCTACAAGAAATTTTATATCGTCCTGATTATTTATAAGCTTTTGAAAAGTTTTTTTTCCTTGAATATTATTTAACATTGGGATATTTTTTCTTGAACACACGTGCAATTAAAGTACCTGTTTTATATTTAATATTATTTTTAGTTTTATTGTCATATAAAAAACAACTTCAAAATTTTATTAGAATATTCTCATGATGTGAATACTTTATGAATATTTTAAAATATTTTAGAATTTAAGATTTTTATTAACTTTAAAAATACAACTTTGCATTTATACATTTTTACATGTAAAACTTCTTTTAAATTATTTAAATCATGCACAGTAAGAAATGTAAATTTTATCATAACTAGATGTGTAATAATTTTTCATGAACTCTGCTACGACTGTATTAATCAGAAATTATTGTTTTTATATTGCATATTCATTTCTTTATAAAATACTTTACGTTAATGAGCATTTTTGAAATACGCTGTAACTGGAATTAAATAGTTATACAGAAAGATATTCGAATTAGCTTGCTTAGAAACTTCAGATCCTATCACATTATGTATTTTAATTAACGTTTTAATAAATTTGCTTTGCGTTAGTATATTCTTGAAATTGAGTTAATTTAAAGTTATATTTCCTTTCAAAGCGCATCTGAATATCAATGACTACTTTAGATTGTTAAGAAATTGTCAATTTTAAGCTCTTTCATAGATTTTATTTATTTAAGCTGTACATGGTTCACGACATGCAACTTTATTAGATTCAAATCATCTCTTTCAAACAGCAGGTTTCATATTTCTCTGAAAAAGATAAGGGCAACTTGAAATTTAAGGATTTAGTTTCTCTTGTTTAATGAGATTCTGAATACAAGTTTTATTGCTATTATAAGGGATTCGTTATAAGCGAAAAACAAAGCTGAAACATGAACAGTAGTTTTTTTAAGAATTGATAAGATTTAAGACTTAAGAATTGATAAGATTTTTGTCTAACGAGAATCTAACTTTCGGATGCATAGTATTACAAGTGGTTTCTGTGTAAGGGCAAATCTGAACTGAACCATCTGAAAAAGAGAAAAAAAGCTAAAGAAAAAGAGTACTGTAAATATATAACTATATATATTTTACATACTTTATTTATAGTGCATTACTATATATTATTTACAAGATTTGAACAAAATATTTATTAATAGCGTTCCTTCATATATCAAGAAATTGCTAAATTTTTGCCTCTTAACCAGAAATAAATCCAATCGTTCATTTCTCGTCATGTTGCAAGATATTCCACGAAACTTTAAAGAAAAACTCGTAACGATTTAATATTTTTGTCCCGTATATTAAATCGATTTCAATTATGATAGATTTCGTGCAATAATTAAAATTTTTGAAATTAATAATTTAGCTCTGTTTTATACAATTCTGATTATACCAGCTTTCACGTTAGCTTTGTGTATGATGAACTAAATTCTCTGAATATCATTTTTAAATTACTGTGAATTCGAAAATCTGTTTATATATGAATAGGTCAAACATTTAGTTGTAAAGGTGTAATGTAACATTTTTATATGTATTATATATAATGCAGTAAAAAAAAAGTTAAAATACTCATGGCAAGAGAAAACATAAACATCTTATCAATTCTTAAAGTTATTTAGTAAATGATTTATATCGCATGTAATTAAATTTAACGTGAAACATAGAAAGATATCATTCTTCAGATTTATTATACCAATGCTACTAAGAAATGCTACTAAGAAAAGAAAAATCAACGTAATTTAAAAGTCGCTTAGCTTATAAGCTATTCATTTTTTTCAAAGGAAATATAGTGGTTTAATCAATAACTTAGACAAGTTTGAGCTAAAAATCCTATTTTAAATATCTTTGAGCATAAATGGCTCAGGAAGTGACTTACTCTTTCGATTCAAAAGGATTTTTAAAAGCAAGTTCTATTCAATAACGAATTATTGTTAATTGATTCACTACCTCATTTTGGAAAATTTTCAATGAAAGTTACCTTTTCATAGAAATTGTTTATGAAATATTGCTGAACATTTTCATTTCGTTTCTTGTAAAAAAGTACTTTTTTAAAGGAATCTACTATCACATGCCTCAATTTACTAATAAATGAGAAGAATGATTAAAAACTGCACTAGTTTACTAGCTTCGGTGAAAAGGTTCTTTTCAATAGTCATACCTTTATTACATGATTCTGAAAAACAGTTTAATAAAAGTCGTTTAAAAATATAAAATTGCAATCTATTTATGTTATGATTAAAGTAAAATTTTATTTGCCGAATTAAAAGATTTTTGGAAATTCTTTCTGTTCATTAAAAACATAAATATTAATGGTAAACAATAAATAAACATTTTTTAAAATTAACTCAAAAAGTGTATTTAAATTATTCAGAATTAATTTTAATTTTTTTTAATAAAAAGTGCTCAATCTTTTTTTCCTATTTTATCAATAGAGCACATATTTAGGAAACAAAAATTTATTGTTTATATTTATATGCATTCTGTAAAAATGCAGATGGTATCTTCTCATTTTATTCACCATCAGTTTTTACCTACTTTTGGGAGATAATTTTTTTTCAATCTGTTAACGATGGTCCTTTACAATAACTCTAGTTGAAATTTTCATAAATAAATGTTTTCCATTAATACTTTCATGTCAGTTTTTCACCTATCCTGTCGGATCACTTTCTCAGCATTCTTAGATGTCGTTTCTCCTAAGCTCGTTTAATAAAACAAAAGTGCTTAACTCCATTAAAGAAGCGACAAATGATTTTCCAGGAATTTCATTAAATGGGTACACTCTATTCCAGCTTCTGATAATTTTTTCTTGAATAAGATATGTGACTGCTAGCTTGGTCCATATGAAACTCATCTTTATCAGTGCTCTTTCCTTAAAATGTAGCAATTTTTACTTTAAAAATCGAACAATTTTAAAATAATCTCATGATATTGCAGTGAAATACACTGGCCTCCAAAAGTTAAGGTATAACCCGTTCTCTGCGTCTAATTTGAAAAATAATGAATGTAGAAAAAAAGATTTGGGAGAAATGTGCACTAAACGTTATTTATTGAATACAATTCATAAAATTCGTTAAGTTAAACGCAAAAATGATTTACAAAAAAAAAGCAATCTTGTTCGAATAGTCCATTCTTGAAAAAAAAAAGTACATCACAGTTTTATGTGGTAAAAAGCCATAAAAACATTTAAGAAAATGAGTTATAATAAGGAGTGTGTCCACCTCTAACTTGAATGTATTGGTGGCGTGGCATCGACTTTCCATACTGCCAATTAAGTCGTCGGACACCAAAATGAGAAGCGCAGACTAGACTCATCTAACGATTTTCGAAGAGGACTTAAAGCAGAACCCGTCTGCATAAGATAGTTCCGAAGATGTTTTATCGGATTCAGATCTGGAGATTGAGCAGGACATTCTATTCACTAAAAACCATGACCCTCAAGATAGTAATCAATAATCACAGCTCAATGAGGTCGTGCGTTATCATCCATCAGAATGAAATCATTGCCAATAGCGCCAACATACGGGTGGACATATGGATCAAGGATCTCCTCCCGATATCTCTCAGCAGTCAGAGTTCCTCCAAGGATACGTGCGGGCAGGTCAGTGCGACCACCGAATGAGATTTCTGCCTAAGCCATGCTTTCAGACCTCTCTGTAAGTCTGTCTTTCAACACTGTTGGATTGATGGTATCTGGTGCGTTATTTCCTCTAGATCTGTAGACTCCCTGAATCACTCTCCACTATGAATCTGGACTCGTCTGTGAAGAGTACAGAAGCCCATCGCTATCTGGTCAAGAAAGCGTGTTCTCTTGCCCAACATAAGCGGGCTTTCAAACCGTCCTAGTGGATATTATTTTACCTGATGCTACAAAGTAGTCTGCTAGGATATGTGGCACTGTAGTGATTTTTCTCCTTTGTGCCAAAAGAGATGGAAAACGGACTTCTGCAGGTGTTGCAGCTCGTGGTCGACCAGGAAAATGTCCCATCGAAACAGAATCTTTGAATTGATATTGATCCCAGAGTCGCTGGACCACACCGCGAGACGCGTAGCAGCATCAGCAAGTGTCAACATCATTTTTGTACATCCACCCGACCGCCACGTTAACGAGTCGTGCAAACGGCTGTTTGCAGATATTGCTGGACTCTACTGTCTGCTGTGAATGAATCTTTTATACCATCATTTTATACCATCATTTTCACCAGTTGAGGAATAAAAAATTGCTCTTTCTTATCAGTCATTCAAATGAACTTATCAAGTACTACCAAAACTTTCAATTTTTCCACATATACGGATATTTCTGCAGTATATTTGTCTGTCAATAAAATTTTTCAAAAGTAGATGGAAAATTATTAAGTATTTTTTTTAGCTTCTTAATTGTTCTCCCAACAGTGCCATAAGGCATTACTATCTTCCGTGGATAGGATCTTTTAGTAATCACATGTTCTAATAGGATCCCTGACTTCAATTTCTTCATACTCACTCATATTTAACCAGTTGTTGAAAAAGATTTCGCGGCTATGCTTCCTTTCTTTTCATTACTTTTTCTTTTCTTTCAAATTTAATAAGATACACATATTCTTTTTGAAATGAAATAACTGTGGTTCAAAATTTCTTGATATGAATCTTCGCTAATGAAGTTCACTTAAGTCCTTCTAGACATCTGTCAACTTTGGAGCCATTAAATTTCTTGTTACATTTTAACTGTTTCCATAACTGTTTTATACAGGGTGTCTCAAAAACTGGTAAATGCTTCAATTCTTTATTTATTAGAGATAAGTGAACAATGCAAATTTAACAAAAAAAAAGTTTAAAATGAGGTACGAAAAAATACTAAGTAAGAAAAATTTCCTCCCGCTAAAACATTATTCTAAAATTTGTGTCCTAACACTGTTCCAAAAAATTCCCAATTAGTAAAATGAGCCCCATACACTAAGTGGGGCTACATATAAATCTAATATATAAAATTCTCCTGTCCCAGTGTTAGTCACCTAACTCCTCCGAAACCACTCGACCAATTTTAATGAAATTTTCTATGTATATTCGTTAGGTCTGAGAATAGGTTTTTAAGTATGTCTCATACCCCTAAGTCATAAGGGCGGTCCACCCCAAAATGTTTATCCCCCGAGTGCTATTCATTTCAATCAGGATTTCTGTGTAGACATTAGCGTGTCGAATCACTCTTCAAATGTGTTTGCCAGATAATGTGGAGAGGGGGGGACGTTAATAAAATGTTGAAAGTCGCACAAGGTTTGCAATTTTTGATAATGGATCGCTAAATGTGGTGCCAAAACGCGACAATTTATTATAAATATATTTCGCTAATAGTTAGAAAACGCCTGGCGTATATTGTAAAAGAGTTTTATCAGGCGATTTGAATATAGATTTCTATTCCGAAGAAGTGCTCTGTGGAACAAGAAAGGAAAACACGATACACTCATTGATTATGATGCCCATTCCAAACAGCATTTAAAATGTCTTTGCGGTATAGTTGGAATATGCCTACAGGAAGAATATGCCTGGCGAAGATTGTAAAACAGTTTCAATAGGCGATTTTAAGATAGATTTCGATTCCAAAGATGTGTTTTATGGTACATAGGCGATTTTAAGATAGATTTCGATTCCAAAGATGTGTTTTATGGTACAAGAAAGATTTGATTCCTATTTTAACGCCCCCACTTTCGCCAACCTAAAAAACCCCATACTTTGGCGAGCTTGGCAGTCATGGGTCTCTTGGAGTTATGCACAAGTTTCAACGGTACTTACGTATTATCCCGGCGGTCCTCCAAGACAAGCAATTTTTCACCAAGATAAATACCGGGCACATGAAATTTTTGATGGTTTGGAATATGATTGGCAACAGTTTGCCAGCAAATTTGACGAAAAAGTAGTTTGGCGGAAGTGACCGCCAGGCTAATACGTAAGTACCGTTTTAGCGCTCCCAAAAGAACTAGATGAAAACTAAAGTAAACAAATTAGCGATAAACACACCCGTTAAGGAACTTCAAGACACTTAATTACTAAAACTACATTAATTGGCAATCCAAAATAAATAAAAATGTAAAGGCATGCTGTACTTACATGTTGTTCCAAATCGCCATTTTAATTCTAAATTACGATTGCCACATAAATGCAAAAAATTGTCATGGTAACTGCATTTGTTTAATGATCGTCACCTTGGCGAGAGTCGAGACGTTAAAGTAGGAATCAACCCAAGAAAGACAAACATGGTACACGCATGGATTATGATGCGCATTCGAAACAATATATAGAACGATGAAGTGTACTTGTAATATACTTGGCGAATATTGTAAAATTAGTTTTAGTATGCGATTTAAAAATAGATTTCGATTCCATAGATGGGTTTTACGAAAAAGAAAGAAAAATACAGCACAGTCATGAATAATGATACACTTTCCAACTTAATGGAATATGGAAGAAAAATAGGGACGACGCATAAATTATGATACGATTTTAATATATAGCACAATAGTGCGTATTTAAAATCTGAAAATATTTCAGATTTTCATCTTTTTATTATTATTTATTTTTTTGGACAAAATTTTTTATGGAATGACTATCAATAAGTCTCGAGGCCAAACTATGTTTTTTTGTGGCTTAGATTTGAGCACACCATGTTTTTCACACGGACAATTATACTTGGCATGCTTTCGAGTGGGCAAACCATGCAGTTTGCTTGTGTTAGCTAAAGATCGGATAACAAAAAATATTGTTCACTCTATTCCGTTTAGGGATTGATATTATTTTTTAGTAAAATTATTGTAATTAGCGATACATTTATAAAGAATAAATTACAATTAATAAAAAGTATAAATAGTTGGTATTGTGTTATTTTTACATTCCAGCATCGTTCATAGCGCTCCATGCCTCTTCCACTCATATACCACATCTTCACACACTTACAATAAGTTAGTCATTTCTTTCTACTAAAATAATCCTAGGAATAATTTATATGGCAAAACAACGGGATCAGTTAGTCTGAATATAAACTTTGCCGGGTCAACTAGTCTGAATATAAACTTTGATAGACTAAGAAAAGCTTCGTAATTTCTGTATGACCCTTGAAATGCGATCACCAGACGCGATTTTCCCCCTCGACAGATATTGAAAAGTGGTTTAAGCATATTCATACCCCTGAAACTTTTTTAGACTGTAATTTTTTTTTCATTTTGTACATGATATCATTGGTATCTGAAGAAGTCTTAGTTATTCGAATTTTTTTGTACGGGGGCGGATACAAATTAAAAAAGTATAATTAACAAGAGGAATTTTTATCTTAGCGTTGTACTTTATACTACGTTATATTGAACACTTTTTCAAGTTACATTGCACACATATCTCTGATAGAGAAATAATTAAATCATGCTACCACCTTTTTGGGAAACCCTGTATATATATATATATATATATTCTTATTTGTAAATATTCTAAGTGTATCAATCATTGTTCTCTCCCCCCTCAGTTTCTTAAATTTTAGCATTATTAATTCGGTTATAAAATGATAGTTTCTAAACACATTAGAATTATTTAGAATGAAGCCATATAGAAACTGTATATCTTAGGTTTTACTTATAAGTTACTTACTCAAAACATTTTCAAAAACTGAAACACTTTAAAACACCATTCACATGTTATGGAGTTTTATGACAAAAGTAATTGCTCCTTTAAAAAAAATAAATGTAATTAAATAAAGGGACCACAGTTTCTGTAAAAATTGATCTATCTTATAAGCGATTACGCCATCATGATAACGAGCAGTAAACAAAGTTTACTAACAGCACGATGAAATAATAAAGAGCAATGATAACCAGAAATGAATTTTTGTAGAATGCTTAGAATGGGACTCCTGAGTGCTTCATTAATTCAAGGAGAATGTAGTGGTGTCATTAATAACCGAGACAACACTCCTCAGGAAACGCCAGTTTTAAATAACTTGGAACGCAAATGACTAGACGAGCAAACGATTCTTTTGAATCAAAAATGATTTTAATAACGTTGCCTGTAATCAGTAACATGAATATTTTGATATTTTTCATTCTCGAGCTCCAGACGATATTTTTGCTAAGTAAAGCAGTCGTGTTTTAAAAAGTGTACTGGCTTACTATACCTTTTCGTCTGAAGTAATTTCATTTCTAACTTTAAAAATGTGTTGCTCAAAGAATAAGATATTTAATTTAGTTAAAAATATCTCTTTCATATGCAGAAATAATTTTAAAAACCCACACACGTTTGAAATACGAGTATCTTGATGTCGTATTTTCAATACAAAATTAAATAAGTGTGTATGTTTATTGCACGCTAGTTTCAAATAACGTCATTATTCCGGAAGGAGTCAAATACGTTTCTTACTCATAGATTAATTCCATTTTTACGAAAGCTCAATGCGAAATTCTCAGTTAAATTATTATTAATTAGACACTCGATCTATGATATTCATAGTGCTGCAAAATGGTGACATGAAAATAAAGTCGTCGTTACTTGTGATGAGACAAAAAAAAAAAAAAAAACAACAACAAAAAAAAAAAAAAAAAAAAAAAAAACGTAATTCTTTTTTTTTTTCAAATAAACTACTATTTACTTTCAAAATGCTTTTTTCCTACAAGTTAAAATTTTTTCCTTTAAGTACAAGTTCTAAAATAACGTGACGTGGTGTGGACAACGGTTTAATATTGTCTTCTAATTCCTAAAACGAGAACAATCCGTAATTGCAATTACTCTGTAAAACACCTTAGTATAACTTTACATAAAATCTTTGTTGATATACATATTGTTGATATACACATATAAATATCTACATGAAACAGTTATTGTTTCGTGTATTGTTTAGCTATAAAAGCTGTCGTAAAAGTAGAGTCACGAAATAAACACTAGTGACGTAATTTTTACATAAATCCCGCTACACTCACTCAGTTTCTAATGCAAATTTAAATTCGTGGCAGCACTGGTGTCAAATTCATTAATCATTAGCGTTTAAAATACATAGTACACGTATGTACGTACATGTGTGTGTTTGTGCTGAGTGAACAGGATAGCTCCTGAACAGTTCATTCGATTGATGTCGAATTTAGTAATTTGGTATACATATTGTATAAATACCTCACAAAAGACTGGTATTTAGTTTGGTGTGTATAGCATGCATAGATTCTTTACACAGCTGTAAAAGATTTTTCATACAATATAGCCTACTGACGCAAATTCTTGATAGTGCAGCAGCGTTTAAATGTTACAGTCGATTGATCACAAACTGAATATGTATATCGCAAATCATTGTCGCACAATTTGTATAGAGATGGGTGCGTCTGCAACTTATATTTCTTGTACAGGGCTCTAAAAATAATTTTTATACATTACGGATTATGGACACAAAGTATTTAAAATATGCTAAACTGTAATCTGTACATTTGATAGACCATAAATTGGGTACGAAGATTAATAGTCGCAGTCACATGACCTGCATAGGTATTGGTGCGTGTGGAAGAAATAGTTTGTTCAAAGGGTTGCAAAAAAGAATTCTTGTCCATTACGACCTTTGAACGAAAACCATTTTAAGTGGGCTGATGTGTAAATAGTGCATTCAAAAAGGTTTATGTTGTGTATGCATATTATTGGTCAAGGCCTGTATGGATTTTGGTGTTTTTAGGGTTTATACAATTTGAACAGGGCTTAAAAAAGAAATCTTATAATTTACGACCTCTTGGCGGAAATTCTTGAAAGTGCAGTGGTGTTTATATGGTGCATTCGATTGAACTCAGATTGGTATGCATATTATATAGGACACTATCTTAGATACTGTTCAGACTTTGATGTGTGTAGGACTTAGATTTTACGGGGTTACAAAAAAGTATTCATATGCATTGCGGCCTATACGCCCACTAGCGTCTGAATGCTGCATTCGAATGAGCTGAATGAAATTTTAAAACGCTTTGTAAAGATCATGTGCTCGGAAAGTCGGACGGAGTCACTACAAATCTTTAATTCTTACAGCAAAGAATGTTAAAAAACTAAAATATTATTTTGTAATTATGCTTTTAATGAGTCAAAGGCGAGAAAAAAAAATTACGAAGCGGAAGATATCATAATCACCACCATCTGATATAAGTCTTGCCGGTGATTATTTGTTATTTATATCATGCTCTCATCATTAATTCACGTTCATTATCGTAAGAAGAAATTTCGAAAAATGAAAAAAAAGAATGAAAGGGAAATCTAGGAACGCAATTTAAGCGAGAGCTGAATGAAACTCACTAGCAATTCATTATAGCACGGTGAAACGTGGTGGTCACATTAATAATACTCAGCAAGTTTTAAATAACTCAAAATACGAATGACTGGAAGGTAAGTGATTTTTCGAAATGGAAAGAATCTTAATTGTTGGGGTTCGTTCTACGAATAAGATTCTATAGACTGCTCCATATGTAGTTTTTATCTTAAGAAAAACATGACTCTAACAACTCAAGATGTACTTACTTGTTTTCTGTCACTTTTGTGATTACTGCATTAAAAAAATCTTATCTATTCAACTTCAGTGTGAATATGTAAATTATTGGAAACATAGGATATATATCTGAAGATCATTTACAATTTCTCGTAATGCTTACATGTTTTGTACTTTCGAATGTAATTTTTAAATAAAAGTACAAAAATTAATAGAAAAAAACCAGTAGATATTTTAAAGTAATATTTACAGACTCACGCATTGCTTAAACAAAAAATATTGTGAGTGGAGCCCGACTTCGTATTTTTAAAAGCATTGCTAGACAATTTTTTCAATTGCTAGACAATTTTTAGTACAAATAGTTTAATAGAACATTCTTTGTTTTATTATGTAATAATTATTTGCATTTTATATATCTGCATTTCTCTTTATATACATATACATATCAATGCTTTATTTTTATGACCAATCAATGATCTAGAAATGTAATGCGATTACAAAAATTTCTTCATATTGAAAATTTCAAAGCTGCGTTTACACATAAACATGCAGGCAAGCCTATATCTTTAAAACCCGTATACAAAACGGACAAAATTATAAAATAAATTGTGTTCAAACTACCTTTTATTCCGTAATAAAGCTCAAGATTATTGCTGAAAATAGATAAATGATTAATCAAGTGAATATTTTAAATAGTTACTACACTAATAATATCAATGTGCTAGATGATATTCATTGTTTACTTTTCTTTACTTCATTTAGAAATAAAAATATGTTTTATAAAAGAAATAAATCCCCACTTATTAAAGCTCCAAACAATTCTCACTATGAAATTTATATAAAATTACGTTACAACATACATTTAATTATCTCGCAGAAAGATTTATTAAATAATTTTCCCAGTACTACACCTTTTTGTTCTTAATAGCTCTACTTAAAAGTCCCTTTTAATCGACCTATCAAACTGTATAATAGAAAATTAATGTTCTAAAATTTGTTTGTTATAAAAATGAATTCTCTGAATAAACTGCCTTGCGGTGAAAAAAAAAAGTGCCTCATTATTTTATTTTTTTTTTCTATTTTTAGAGGAAGGAGTACACATCGCGTAAGCGTTTTCATAGGAAAGCCCCAGAATCTCCAGAGAAATCTAAAGAACGGGCGAACTGCCCTTATAACGAGAGACCAGAAAAGGGAAAAAAAATGTGTTGAAGTACTAATAGAGCAGCGATAGCTTGGGGAGTTGCATTTTATGCCAAAATCCCTTAAGTCTGATCTCATTCCCTTGGAGCACTGCGGATCAAAGTGACTATCAGCTAGAGGCAGGTGACATACTCTGCTGGGGTGGAAGCCTCGCGTAATGGTCAGTTTGTTGTATGCAGAAAGATAAAGAGTGCGGAGTTTTTGTTCCTGAAAAATTCTTTGAGCGGTAGTTACTTGTTCTTTTTTTCATGCAGAAAGAACCGTAGATAAAGGGGGTTTTATGTGCATCCTTTTTCGTGTGATATTTTTGTGTTGGAGCATGTAGTAAATATATGATGCACAGATTAAGTAACCATATGCTTAAAAAATGGTACGCAGCTCAGTGAGGAAATAAATCAGTTTGAAACAAAGACTTTTATGCGTTGAAGTAATGTCTGTAATAAAATCCTCACTCAGTTAGTTCAATTTATCTACTTTCCAATTAAAATATTCATAAAACGTTATTTAAAAAAATCAAATAACAATCATCAAAAAAAGTACGAGTATCTTGCTTAGGTCTGTCGCTTTTAAGAATGTGTGTATGTTATTCATATCTTAAACCAAGTAAAGTTATTTTTCTTAAATAAAGAAAACCCAATTTACTGCACAATTAACTGAAATTATTCCCCTGGCTTCACGAAATCAAAAATTTTTTTGATATAGGGATTATAAAAGAAGTGTAAAAAGAAAAAAAAACCCTTATTGTGAAAGGCAGCGTAAACGCATTACTATATGATACTATACTATTTTTAAGGAAATAAATTAATAGACCTGGTACTTTTGTTTAAATTCATGTGCAAATCATTTTACAAGAAAGTTTTATTAATAAGTACAAGAATAAAAATTATCATTAAGTTTTTGTGTATTATAAAAATTAAGAAATTTATTGCAATTGTATTTTAGTCATAAATATCACTATGGCAAGATTGAGATTATTAACAAACGAAGCAGATGGAATTTTGACAAAGCACTCATCCGCAGGGCCGGCCCAAGGGGGTGTGAATGTAGGTGATCGCCTAGACCCCGAGCTTAAAGAGGCCCCGCTCCTGGGCCATATTTTTTTGCTATCACATTAGACCGAGCTAGGTAGATGACTGTGATATATCCCGAAAAAAGCCGAGAAATAAAGCTAATATGTACTAGCAGTGCTAGGAATAACTTACATAAGACATGAAAGGAAAGAGTCCCCACGCTTGCTCTTCGCCTGCCCTCCCCCCCCCACGGCCCTTGGGTCGGCCCTGTCATCCGTAAGATAAAAATCCGTCTAAATTTATGCTTATCCAGTATGTTTACAATTGTTAAGTAATTTTTCTATCGACAGTTACAGGCAATGACGTAATAAATACTATAAAATTGTATGCAATTAAAAGTAAAAACTGATATCAAGAATCATAACTGGTAAAATAAGTTAGTAATGATGTGAGATCGAATGAAAACACAATTTATGTATTTCAAATAAAGTATGAGATTTCATTCTATTTCACCTATATATTATGTTCAAAGTGTGTCGTAAAATATATGCTTTAAATGCAGTAGAATATCTTGAAATGCAATTTAATCTCGAAAGTAATGTACTTTATAGAATTTTTTTTTTCTTATCCCAATAAATCAATCTTAATATTTAAGAAATACACGCACAAACACACTCACTTGGGTTGCGTGAATACATATATGAAGCTTCTTTCACAACATGTACAAAAAATAATGTCTGTGTCCGGTAACTAGCCTTGCTTCGCAGCGATCGTTTTCTACGTCATAAGTTTTCCATCGGAAAATAGCCATGAAACCGTTTAATAAAACTGAGAATAAAACAAAACACTTTAACTACATTGAAGGCATAATCCATAAAATCCCATAAGTGGCTACTGAACCGTGTTTACACTCGCCCTTTGACATGTTTATCACTTTAATAAGGAATGCCGAAATGGCCAATTTTTTTCCTCTCGGCGGCCTCAAGTGCCCAAATGTGCTAGATCATCAATGAAATCTCGCACGGAATCCATTTACCGTTCATGTGCAATGTATTTTTGGATATTGCAGTCCCACTTTTCATGCAAGCGTCCAACTTTTCTTTTAAAATTTAGTACGAATTTTGTTTAACTCAAATGCAAGTACTGAAAAATATTTCTTTTCGTAGATATCACAGATTTTTTAAAAATATGATACGATGATTCATGCGAGAAATTCCAGATATACACATGAGTCTTTAGCTAACAATGATAATTGGAAAATATTCCTATTATCAAAATTTTCTCGCATAATTATTTATCTATTATACAGGGTGTAACAGTGCAAAGGAAGAGCGATACCTATTATTTTAAACATTTTTCGTATACCGGATGCGTCAAAAGTTCTTGCAAACTTGAAAAAATCATTGAAAAAGAACAAAATGCAAAAAAGTGTGGTTTGCACGAATTTCACCAGAAAGTGGTTGTATTGTTTTTAAGAACCACAAAAAATATTAGTTAAAAATGAACGATAGGTTGCACTAATGTTGAATATGTGAAGTAAATTAATGCAAATGAAGTATGCAAATGAAGTATGAAGTTAAAATAAAATTAGCAGAAATTCAACAACAACACATTTCTATATTTTCATTCTAAGATTTATTTTGCAGTGCGAAATATCCTCGTTGCATCAGTTGCTGATTCGCTTTTCTTATAAAAAAATTTCTTGATCAACGCTTTATTCTGTAACGGCGGCATGATATTGACATCGATTGAATAGTCCACGTGCATTTAAGTGTTTTATTGACAACCTGATTTGCGTAAATCATCTTTGTGTATGCATAAAAACGCCATCTATCCGTCATTTTTGAACTATTTTTCTTGCTTTTTTAAAAAAAAACCCAACCACTTTCTGATGCCATTCGTGCAAATCGCACTTTTTTATCATCATTTGTTCACTTTTAATGCTTTTTTAAAGTTTACAGGAAGTTTTGACGCACCCGGTATGTGCATGTGTCTTCAATGTAAAAAAGTGCTTAGATTACAATTTGGCTGCATTAAAATATGAACAATGTTTTAAAATAGGAATTTTTACAAACCCCTCTCTCATACTTTACTATAGGAATTAATAAATTGAGAAAATATAAGTTGCATTAGGAATCAATATTATTTTTATTATTATGATATTGGATGTGAAGAATGTACAAGAATATCCAAAGAATTTACTGAAAGATATATTCTCCGGAGCAACCATTATTACAGTATTTGGCATCAACGTTTTGTTCTGATGAATACGACTAATATTTTTTGCATGAGTTTTCGGCCATTATTTAGAGTTAATAACCTCTGTAGAGGTTACAAACAGAACAAATATGCGTTGGGTGTAGACAATAATTTATAGCACTCATTATTTTTATGGAAATATAAACGGGTACACAAGTGATTACTTTTCAATAAAAAGAGCAATTTCTAAAACAGACGTACATCAATTCCATCATTTTGAAACACTTGACAAGACAGCTGAAAAGCTTCAATGCTTTCGGTTGGCCTCTCCCTTCGTTCTCAAATTGTCACAAAAATTATCAAATACGTATCAGTTGCTTCGAAAATCATTTTTGCTTTTGTTATGTACTGTACAGTGAGACTTATTGGAAATCATGCGTACGTAGTGTTAATAAATTTTTAAAAAGTGCTCAAAAGAACTCCAAAACATTACACTCTGTGGCTAGTCATTCTTCAAAGGTTACAGCTGTCACACTGTTCTCAACGAGATTCCTTTGGTGGGCACTTTGAATTTTTAGATACTGCCTTTATATTTATTTAACATATTTTGGTATTTTTGAAAATGTGCATTCTTGTATAAGGGTATTAAATTCAAAGGTCATTTTCTGATGAATGAATGAATATCAACGTGAAGGTTCATTCTAAAATCCATACGTAAAAAGTCGGGTGGAACACTCATGGCTTCATGGTTCGTCTATTAAAATATACACAGTTTTGAGGAACTTCGTTTAAACTTTTATAACTTGAAATTAAGATACTTTAATAATAGTATTAGGAATAGTATTCTTTCCAAATATAGGAAGTATCGCCAAGCTATGTTCATTTTTGTATTTTTTTTGGCATCAAATTCAGCGATATTCCGCTAAATTCGAGTTTGGCGACAGTTGCAAAAGTTTTTGGAATGGCCGGTTTAATGATTGTAATTCATAATAATCTGAAGACCTTATTCGATTGAAAATCTTTTGGCTGACCCTGTAACTTAACTAACTTGTCAATAGCTATGAAAAATAAAGGAAGATATTACAGATATCCAAAATAAAAAATTCAAAAATTTACGGTTTTTTCTTAGTTATGCAATACCTGTGTACATACATACGTACAGACGTGTCACGAATCCTGGACAAATTTGAATCCCAATTGTTGAAAATGCATCTTACAGGGACTGTTTTGGCTACTGATTAGATTAAAAACGTAAACAGCCGGCTTAGAGGCCGAAACGGGCACGTCTATTAGTGCTTGGGTGTGTCAGTCGTTTGTGCGCTTATCACATTACTTCAAAACGATTTATTCTTATTCTTAGACGTTCCAGCTGTTTTATTCTTTAGGGATTCTATGTTTATAAAATCCATACGTAAAAAGTCAGGTGGAACACTCATGGCTTCATGGTTCGTCTATTAAAATATACACAGTTTTGAGGAACTTCGTTTAAACTTTTATAACTTGAAATTAAGATACTTTAATAATAGTATTAGGAATAGTATTCTTTCCAAATATAGGAAGTATCGCCAAGCTATGTTCATTTTTGTATTTATTTTGGCATCAAATTCACCGATATTCCGCTAAATTCGAGTTTGGCGACAGTTGCAAAAGTTTTTGGAATGGCCGGTTTAATGATTGTAATTCATAATAATCTGAAGACCTTATTCGATTGAAAGTCTTTTGGCTGACCCTGTAACTTAACTAACTTGTCAATAGCTATGAAAAATAAAGGAAGATATTACAGATATCCAAAATAAAAAATTCAAAAATTTACGGTTTTTTCTTAGTTATGCAATACCTGCGTACATACATACGTACAGACGTGTCACGAATCCTGGACAAATTTGAATCCCAATTGTTGAAAATGCATCTTACAGGGACTGTTTTGGCTACTGATTAGATTAAAAACGTAAACAGCCGGCTTAGAGGCCGAAACGGGCACGTCTATTAGTGCTTGGGTGTGTCAGTCGTTTGTGCGCTTATCACATTACTTCAAAACGATTTATTCTTAGACGTTCCAGCTGTTTTATTCTTTAGGGATTCTATGTTTACAAATTCAACACAAAATTCAGATGGATATTATCAAATCAATTGAACTAAGAATAAGAATTCAATGAACAAAACGTAAGTCGTGCATTCGTTCCGCTCGCTTTCCCCCCCCTCGACTGCTTCAGTTGGATTCACTTTACTGGCAGCTTGCCAATTTTTCACGCTAAGCGCAGTCAGACAACAAACGTGCGTATATACATATTGTGACATCATATAGAAGTTTGTTAAAGTAATTTTGGAATGATCAAAATAAATTTTCCAGTAAAAAAAATTGATTTTTTTTCAATCATAATAGTTCTTTTACTTTGTACAAGGAAGTAAATATCAGTCGCCCGTGTGCAGTGAAGTAAAAATCAAAAACAATTGTTCATGAAAAAGCTATATTTTCCTATTCTACATCATTTGTTACCCATTGTATTGTAAAATAACCATGAAATTTTTTGGTTAAAATTAAAATGACAGAAAAAATTGGACACTTGGTCTCTATTGCAGGCACTCCTTATCATCTTCCAAAAGTGGTTACGGCACCGTGTTTACACTCCCTCCTTGACATGTTTATTACTTTAATAAGGATCAGCCGAAAGACCATTTTTCTCTCTTAGCTGCCTCTAGCACCCAAATATGTTCGATCATCGATGAAATTTTGCCAGGAAGCTGTTTTCCGTTCACATTCAATGCATTTCGGACTAACATCGTTTCAAATTTCAAAGTGTCAAACTTGCATTTTGTTGCGGGCCGAAGGAATTTTTATTTTCCTTGAGTAGTAAAGGCTTTTTACGTTTAGATGCACCCATATTTGATGCCAACTTTATTTATGCGTAATTGTGTAATATAATGCTCAGCGTCAGTTAAGAAAAAAAGTTGCAAGTTTTTTTAAGAAATACGAGGGTGCATTGAAATCAGAATATTTAAATTTGATGTTTTACAACACGGAAGTGTTTGACATCTGAGAATTATTTGTGATCTTGTTTGAATGTATAAATAAAATTATAAAAGAATATTATTTAAAAATTTTTCATTTCACGATATGAAACAATCCCTGTTTTCAATTTATTAAAATTTGTGGAATGTTTTAGAAGTGATAGTATTTTACCTATACTCAAATATGTGCTTTCTAGTAATGTAAAACTGACATACAGTTTAGTTCGTAACTTTTACATTTTACGACACAAATCAAATTTCCGCTCATTCACTAAAGTAGAACTTTGATTCAATTGTAAGCTTCTTTTAACCGAATAGTTGAGAATGAAGTAGTTTGCATGATGTGTTTCTTCTTCACATATTTTCAAAAACTGTTGTAAAGGACAAAGAAAGGATTTTGTCATTTTTATCAGACCTTGTCGGCAAATATACAAATACACAGACGCGAAAAGTTAAATATATTAAAATACAAATTTCATTCAAGAATGTTGAATCATGTAAAAATATCTCAAACAACAATTCTTCAAACAACTTTTCTCTTTTTTGGAATTATTGAGCTTTTTAAAGTAATCTTAGGAACTCATTTCATATTCAAATGTGCTTCTTTGTTGAATATATTTTAGAAAAAACAAATTGCGACAGCGATGTCAGTAAAACATAATCAAACCATGTAAATTCTTCTAATTAAGAGATCCTTTGTTTTTCTATAGAGTTTCAATACTTGTTTTACATAATTGAAATTTCTATCTTTTTTTTAATAACTCAAATTCTAAAAATACTAGAATTTTTGTGCGCAAAATACGTGATGAAGTTATCAAATATTCACTCGGTTTGCTGTCAGAAAAAAACAAATTCTACATAAATGTATAGTTGCATATTAATTTTTCAAAAATTTTGCAACGAGGACTTTTGATTGTTACTTTATGAACATTTCCATATAAAGAAAGTATTGTAATCGTAAAAATCGACTTTGATATTTTTATTTATTTACACATTTTGAGTTCTGATTTCATGATGCTATTTCTTACGATGATGCATGTATGTATGCGTGTATGTGAGTTCGCTCGTATGTATCAGTGTGTATATGAGTTAGGTTCGTACAGCGCTTATCGTTTTTCCCCAGGACATCAAAAAAAAAAGAATTCTTTTATATTATGGCCTATGGACGGAGATTCTGGAAAGTGTGCTAGCGTCTAGACGGTGCATTATACTTAGTTCAAATTGGTAAGTAAATTATAGGCCGCGGTGACATGATCAGCATAGATTCCCTAATAGCACAGATGGTCACAAAAGAGTCGCTGTGACGTCACAGAGGGTCACAATTGTCACAGGACTGTCACATACTACTCACATTGTGACTTGTGAGTGATGTGACTCTACTGTGTAGTCACTGTGAAGTTTATTTGTGACCAGTCACCAAGTGACGTCGCCGTGAAGTCACCATGTGACTAGTATGTGATCGGTCGCTAAGTGAGTCCACTGTGAAGTCACCATGTGACTAGTATGTGATCGGTTGCTCAGTGGCTCCACTGTGAAGTCACCATGTGACTAGTATGTGATTGGTCGCTCAGTGACTCACTGTGAAGTCACTGTGTGACTATTTAGTGACTACTGATTTTTTTGGACTTCAAAATGACGTCACACAGCCGCTTTTCACTCATTTTTTCTAATATTTTGTGGCAATTTCTTTCGTGAAACGTTTAATAAATAAATCCGAAAATAGTAATTCAATAAAACCTCGCAGTCATGTAGTAATGGAATTTAGTTTAATTTATTAATTTTTAAATTATTTCGTTTAAACAAGACAATATTATTTACAAAAAAATATTATTCTTAAAAATATTAGAGTTGAGAGTTCTAATCACAATGGTGAAAACTAAGTATCTGTGAGTAAAATTAACAATTTCTTTCATATCCCCATGGCATATATGTTTCGATAGCGTAATGTAAGGTTTAAATTTCGGATGGGGGGGGGGAGTATCCGGTATTTTCAACCTTATTGTTACTAGAATAAATACAAATGTCTCAAAATTGCTGTTTTTTAATAATTGCTTTAAGTTTTCAGATCCCCCCCCCTTTTAAATGCGTCTCTGGTATGTTTGAAAGTTCTACTACGAAAAATTTGAAGTAAAACTTTGGGTCTAAGTCAAAAATACTTTATTTATTTTATCTAATGCATGTTTTTCCAATTAATTTTATTTATTTTTATATGAAATCCCTTTTAGGCAAAATATAGCAAAAATATAAATCTTATCCCTCATACCTTAATATCAAACCCCACATGTCGCACATTACAAATTTATTTCATAACCGAATAAAAAATTTCAATAAATCATTAGTTTTTCGGATGAATACTTAAATAAAACAGCACATTATCTCCTGAAAATAATTTATGTGGAAAAAGAAATATTTTCAAGGTTTTTAATTTATATTTATTAATTATGATATTTTTTATATTATTTATAAAATACTCAATGAATATAAAATTTATTTATAAAATAAATATATATATTTATATATAAAACTTATTTATAAAATACTCACAGAAAAATTTTAAATTTCCAAAAGAAGCCGTCAGAACTAGCTTTTGCAGCAATCAGTTTACTTTTAAAGGATCTCGAGCAAGGTAATCACAGCGTTGTGGTAAGATGCGGGGCTACCAGCCGTTAGCTCCAAGGTTCAATTCTGGACCTCGACTTCGAACTCCCACTCTCTTGCCTGAGAGTTTGGTGCTGCCATCTGGTGTATATTTTCGGTAACTCTTTTCCCCGAATTTTTTCGCTGTCGCAAAACTGTCCCATCGTGACTTCTCTGAACGGTAACAATGCGACTACACAGCGAGAGGACATAGGGACCCTGGCGTGACTTTGCTGCGCAGTCGCGGCGACTGTTTGTAACTCTATTGTGACAGTATTGTGTGGTCGCATTTCAGTCACAGGGGACTGTTGTGCTATTAGGGTTTTGCTGTGTGTAAAACTGAAAATCTGTTCACAGCTTTGCAAAAATTAATTCTCATACATTAATGTATATAGGCGAAAATCATTAAAAATGTCCTAGTATCTAAATGGACACTAAGTTCATTCAAGTTTAAGTGAATGAAAAATAGTTAAAGTAAGTGTATATCATGAGTCAACGTTACACGAACTGCACAGATTTTAATGTATATAAGAGTTATAGGTTTGGCACAGGGCTACAAAATATAAGCGAAACACCGTTTATACGTTTTTACAAGGGACTAGGCGGGAAACGTATAAATGAAATTCTCAAAAGTGAGTGCATTTTCTTAATAATCAACAATAAAAAATCAGATTTAAATTGAAATACTGCTTCGTGCATTACTATATGAAAGCAAAATACATATTAGATATGTAATTCTAACAATTTTATTCTCCATTTAATGTACAACTAGTATTTGTATCCATATTCATTCCGCATGCACAAAATATTTTGTAATTCTCGGTTGTATGGCTGTTCGGGAATGCACAGAGAAAAATTCATTGTACACAATTAAAAGTACATATTTAACATTATCATTTAAATCGACGAATATTGGATATTATTGAATGAAATTAGAACCTTTCAAAGCTTGTTGAAAACTTTCACATCACACATTTTCTCTCCTCTTCAGTAAAAAAAAAAATATAAATTAAGTTTTTGAGTTCAGAAAAAAAATATAAATGAAATATTTAGACGTATGAAGGTACGTGAAATCCAACGGATTTCACCAGGACCATTCGTTAAAACATATAAATGACAAAACCGTATAAACTAGAAAGGTACAAACGGTGCTTCGGTGCTTCACTAGTTCTTATAAATTACATAGACGGAAATTCTTGAAAGTGTGCTAGCGTCATGTTGCATTCGTTTGAGCTCAAATTAGGTACGAATATTATCTGACATACTGCGTATATTTTGGTATGTACAAGGCTTAGAAATTTTTGCAGGGTTTAAATATATGTATACATATTATACATTGCAGCCTACTCACTTAAATTATTTGAAATGCACTATTGTCTGAACACTATATCCGATTGATTTAAATCAAATTTATTCAAATGTTTGGTTAAAATAGTGTTCAGAAAGTGGAGGAGTAGATTCTTATATGAATATATATATATATATATATATATATATATATATATATATATATATTTCCATTGCTACGAGTACTTTCGGGCTGCTTGAAAAAATTGATTTTTCGAAGTTGAAAATCTGATAATGGCGAAGCACTGATCAGAAGCTCATTTAAAGATTAAAGCCGGATAATTATTTTTCTTTTTTTGCAAATAGTTTAACATTTCAAAATTGTTGTATTATTGTCGGTATTGATTATTTAAAAGTGTTTATATCGACAAATGGTATTTTGCTGCATTGATAGGTTGTATCACGATTTTTTTAACGTAATATAAAGTTCCTTTATAACAGTACTGTGGAAAGAATTTTCTTTTTCAAAATTGTTGTAAGTTAAAAGTTTACTTTAAAGGTTACTTGTTACTTGTATTAGCGGAATTTACACAGGAAACAAACCTTATGGAAACACATGATAAGCTGATTTGAATTTCCAATTCAAACTATTTTAGAAGTTGTATTTGGACATTTTCATTTGAAAAATGTACAACAATTAGGAGTGCACATGCTAAAAAAATGAATATGGCTTGCACTTAAAACGTCAAGTTTTAACAATATGTCGTCAAGAGTTAAATCATTGTCACCCTATATATGTAAAGCAGAACGCTGCTGCTATGAACCAACACCTTCTAGTTCTAGAAGGCTTAACAACTGAAGCTTTGACATCATCAATATTTCATATTGAATGACGTCATCTCAGTTCTGTCTTCAAAAAGTAAAACTATTTAAAATTTCTGGCGGATGCTACAAATATCAGAAAATATCTTAAATTAAAGATACCAAATTAAAATACCTTTCTGATACAAAATAAATTCATTGTGATCTACTTCTGTATCATATTATACAATTAGTGATGGGCAAAATTGTCATTTGTCGTAAAATTAATTCTTTCATCTTAAATAATTAAAAAGCTTTATGAGTGAGAAAATTCATGACAAATTTAAAATAGGTATACTTGAACGAAAAACTGTGATGACGCCATATAAGAAGATCTAGTGATGACGTCAAAGCTTCAGTTGTAAGGCTTTCTTTAACTAGAGGGTGTTGTATAAACACGCATTCCTAATTTAGCTATCGTTTACATAAGGTGAAAAATACCTGTTCAATTCACCGCTCACTAACTTAATATCAAGTTAATAAAATAGCTGTGGAAATTACTTGAGATATTTCCCAGCAACATTTTAACAAGTATTTGTCTAAAAGTATTTTCTGAAAATTTAGTTGCATATTTCATCTCAGTTGAGCATTATAAACAGCCAGTTCTTAGATAAACCGTAGTTCATTAATACCTGTTTCTAAATGCATTAAAATTACTTAAGCTGGACTAATCTTTCTGTTTAATCGAGCATTGAACTTTCCGGAATTAGGGCAATTTGAAAATTGCGCAATGATTTCTTGTTAATTTATTTCTTTAAGCAAAATTATTAAAAAGGAAATAAAAATAAATCATATTTTTAAGGTATCCGCCTATCCTGAAAACTTCTAATTTCGGCCAAAAATCAAATTATTTGCAAATCTTATACCCTAAACATTTCTGTTTCTAAAACCGTTTTTCTTTGATCCTGTGACGTTTAGAAGGGAAGTTATAGCCATTTAAAAATATCAGGTTGTAGCGAAAGTTTTCCGCCAGATTTGCTTGAGTCAGCTCACGCGGTACCCAGCTATTGACCTTATATGTCAACTTTATGCGATGCTTAGCGCGACTAATGGACATGGCACTAAAGTCTAACTCTTTTAGCTAGCTCTCGAGTGGATTAATATTTTATCTTCGTCCACAGATTGTCGTAGGCGGGCCACACCAGCATAATTAGGCCGGCTAGATCGCTCTGCTTCTTTAATGTCCTAGTCCTCGTTTTTGAAGTTTCGGTACCAAATTTTCACAGTGTCCTATGATACAATAGTAGTACCTTAAGCTGTACACATGATTCGGTGTCATTCTGTAGCTGACTTTTTACAACAGAACTGAGAGTAAATGATAGTTCAATCTGGTAGCGTGATAGTTCCATTTCAGACACCTTATACTGAATCATAACGATATTGTTTTACAGATTTCACAACAGCTCTAAAACAAGTCTTTTTCTTTCAAATAACAAAAATCGTTTGGCAAAATATTGGAAAAGACACAAACGCGAACTGCCTGTGCAGGCAATACTTGCAGTGGCGGAAAACTTTCGTTACAACCTAATATATTATCAGCTGTGAGCTAACATCAGCTAAGAACTTTAAAAGCATTTTTATCAAAATTTTGTTTTTCGCATATTCTTTTCACCATCTTTTCATCATAACTTCTATATTGATATAGATTTTTTAATGCAAATTTCTGGATATGTTATAAATATTAATGGCTATGAAATGACATAAAATATTTGTTCTCGTTCAAGTATTTGCTTCCATTTAAGGTTTTTTACTGGCAATAGGCCGTAAATTGACAATATATCATATTCAATCATGTAATAGGCTATATTTTATTTAAAACTTCTAGTTTTTTCGTCATTTCAAACACCATCGTCATATATACCACATTCTAAAAAGAATTGAGATTCATTTAGTACAATGGTATGTACAGTGTTGGCCGTTTTGATAAATTTTAGTGAAAATTAACTAAAAAATCCCCAATTTCTTCAAATGTATGAAAATTATAAATGATGTTTTGAGTGATTTTCTTATTCTACTGTACAATTTTTCTGAAAATTATTTAAAAAATCTAAATTATCACTTTAAAAATTGTCTCGAAAGTAGGCAGATACCTTAAAGTATCATGCACTTCAAAAGTTAGTCAAATGAAAATTTCCTCTGAAAATAATTAACCCTGCAAGAGAAATCAGTTCACTCGAAATAATATTGGTACATTTTAAATTATGTTAAATTATTTTATGAGCCATTATTAAAAGCAGGTACATAGTTTTGTGTATATGTTTTCATAAAATGATGTTCAAAATGTCCAACGTGTATATCGAGGCTTGCTTGCCTCGATATACACGTAATCGCTTGACTCGATATACACGTAATAGCACGACCTTGTAATAGCTTACTGCTCACATTGCATCAATCTAATGCCAGCATTATTTCACACAGCATGAAGGGGAGGGACTGAATCCCTTTTTTTTCGTAAATAGGTCTCCGAAGGTGCCAGGTCTGATGATCGTAAGGGGTCATAAAACCGAATCCCCCATATCTAATCCAGTGTCAAATTTAATGTTTTTAATTGTTTTCCTTGCATCGGATATGACGTCATACTTTATTTTTCCATTTTTCTCGAAAGCTATGGGTCGTACAAATTCTCAGGGCATTTTTTTTATGTACCTCCGTCGAAGAATCTGGCTGTAGAGAGTTTGGGCGGTATTTTGGGGACACCCTGTATTATGGAAACACACGGGAAGATGAACAGAAAGAAACAATATGGCACAATTCGATTAAAACTAAGTTGTTTAAAGAGGGGTTAGAAGTTTTTTGAGAAGTTGTTCTCCATTACTGAAGAAGACACAAATTCAAAACTAAAATAAATAATTTGTTCTTCATCTTAAGACACTAATTCAAATTAATGGAAACAGAGAATATATATTTTCTTTATAATTAAGTTAATCTTTAAAGCGCTCTTGTATCCCAATCTTTAAAATTGGAAATTGATATGTTTTTTTGGATAATTCAAATTGCAGCAATTATATATTCCTAAAAATATAAAATTTACTTACATAATCTTTATTACGTAAAACAATATGTTAAATGTCGATTTAAGCTGGCACAACTCAAAAGCTATTAGATTCACTTATTTTGAATCCTGTATTCTGCTTGTTTCCTTCATTCGAATGCATAGCAGAAAGTCAAATATCGCATCAAATCTGCATGCAGGTTTATTCCCAGTAGGACAATATTTTCTGCAAACCTTTGTGGTATGTGATATGAATAAAGCGTCTGTAAAATGTTACGTTCCCACAAATCCTTTCTGTTTATATAAGTGTAAACATTTCAGGATTTTGTTCTTCAAATTTCATGCAAAGTTGAAGCATTTTTGAAAAAAATAATCATTTTTAGTTCCAGCTGTCTTTTAAAATAATATTTATTTATTAGATTTACTGTAAAAAATTATAATAACTATCCGAGTGTTGACAAGTACCATACACTGTTATGAATCACACATAATAATTCGTCCATGCATGTGATAGAAAATTTTGAAAAACCCATTGTGTGATGCAGGAATTGATTTTAAATTCCGATTATTAGAATTTAAACTTCATCAATATGGTTTTTTTATGGTTTATTAATTATTATTATTATTATTATTATTACTATAGTTGAAATGAATAAAATTTCATCTTTACTATGAAGTTTTATTTCTTTCTCATTCTTATTTTTTTTTTTTTTTTCTAATAGCCGGCCTCTGGCGTGAAGGCTTTGGCACCAACAGGCCGGAGTTGTTGGTCACTTTATTATGGGGTACCTAGTAGGTGGATACCCGTTGCTCCCTATGAAGGGATGGGCACAATGACAACCACGCCCATTCGGGGATCGTACCCTGGCCGACGAGAGTTGAACCCGAAACCGGAATACGGCGATTTACCCACCATACAACTCGGTCGGCTCTTTCTCATTCTTCGAAAGCAACACTTGAAATGACTAAATCAACTTAAAAATACATAGGCAAATATAATTTCCAAAAAACTCAAGCCCGATGCGAGATTTAATTATAATTTTATAGAGGAATATGTATCTAATTTTATAGAGGAATCATAATCTTAACCACATTGCATTATGGCGACATTCGTTTGGCATGGCGCCATTCGTTTTTCAGAAAGTATAAATAAATAAGCGTGCCAGAAAGATATGATATCGAATCTCATCCGAAAATGTTTTAGCATAGGTGCTAGAAATAAACTTAAAAATACATTTTGTGAAGTATGTTTACCTTAAAAATTTTAAGATTATAAAACCTCATCAAAATCTTTCTTACAGGCACTTGCGTTTAAATATTTTCTTTAATTAAAACTTAGAGGTTCATTACATTTTATTCAATTAAAATTTTACAATAAATTTTGGTATATTATTATCAAGTACACGAATAATACGTATAAAAGTAATTAAAACTATGCATCATATCTATGTTTTTTCCTTAATATTAATTTTTTTTAAAAACAAATCTAATAATACCGCATGCTTCGTTACCTTGTTATACATATTAAATTTATATACTCCATAGATAACCTCAATCTAAGTCCCCTTGTGCATCCAATTACTACGTAGATTGCTACCATAATTAATAGAGCTTTCACGATATTCACTTCAATTAAAATTTAATGTAACGGCCTCAGAAATCAAGTGAAATGGCCTGTAAAATTAGTTTAATATTAACAACAGTCAATAGAAAATATATAATTATCCTAAAATGCTTAGTGCCTAATTATATGAAATCAGTAGCTATCTAACATTAAAATTGTTGAATGAACTTTCAATGTGTTTTGTTTTGCGCGAAATATAAAGCTTATTGAAGCAACATTTTTTTTCAGAGATTACAAAAAAAATAAATAAAACTAGGGTATTAATAAAACAATGAAGTCTGCATGTACAACAGAAAAAAGAAATCTTCTAAGAAAAATATTTTAAAAATACTCTTGTTTTACCTTTATTATATTTTTGGTGATTTCGGTAAATTGCAATGTTTGTACAAGTTCAATGAGTGAATTTCAAAATATTATGATGAATAGTGTAATGAAAACCTATTAACCCCTCTTAATCAAAAATTACATTGAACTGCTTGAATTTTTTTCACACATTCAGAAATTAGAAGTGCTGATATGTGACGAATAAAACCATGATAGGTAAATAAATACTGCTTTCATATTAAAGTGTATAATTAAGACAGCCTTTTTATCTGAAGCTCTAACATGAATTCAGAAAAAAAAAGTTTAAAAAAGTTTTTAATGTCTGTCATATTAAGACTTCATTATTTTTTGTGACTTTCAATGAAACATTTACGTGATAGCTGAACTGAAATAATAATTACTCATTAAAACAACACTGAACATCTAATCACTATTAGGGAGTATTTTGTAAAAAAAATATTTTAACAAGAATTGATTAGAAGTTATCCATAAAAATACCGAGTTCAATAAGTCTGAGTGGTTTTCCTCTGTAATAAATACTCATATAACTTTTTTATTATTGCGGAAATAGATATGAGATATTCATCATACGTCTCATTTCCTGATTAAGTAACCACACATTTTCTCATCTTCTTTTTCCTTTCATTTGAAGCATCAAAAAATCAAAATGGAAAGACTTGGAACCAGAAGTACTTCTCATGAAGATAGTTTTGCAAAAAAAAGCTTTAATAAGTTTATTTATATTTCCTTCTTATCGATATTTCTAGTATTTTTGCTAATATATATATATATATATATATATTGCTTGATTAATTGAAAAATGCAAGTAATGAGGATATGTACTTTTGCAGATTTTATATTATTCCTTATTCTGGATACACAAAGGAAGTGGCTTGATTAAAACGGGGTTTCTTAGTTGACAAGGCATCAAGAAAGATGCAAACATTCTTTCTTCTTCGTTTATACATTTGTTTATACACTTAAATAGGTGACCTGAGGGGCAAATATGTTAATGTGTTAAATTTTGGTGTACTAACCGAAAATAAAGCCTACCGTGGAAGATTCTTCCACATCAGTTAAAGCTTCACTACTGTATGCCCGCATTTGTACGTCTTTATTTTCTTTTAAAGATGGCAAGCTGCCAAATTTAAAAGCCGTCGTAACTAAATATTTAAGAGTCGAAAAATAGTCTATATAAAAGAAATAGGCCGGTCAATGTGAATGAAGATGCTGTTTTATTCTCTTTTGACAATAAGCGGAAAATTTTCACGAAATACGTCACTGCATTGGAAGCTGATCCCCTTTATAACCACTGTTAAACCAAAAAATGTCGAAATGTAAAAATAAGCAGTCGTTATTAAAAGTTTTCTAAATGGAGAATAGTAGAAACAAGTCCGACGTGATTCGACAAAAACCTTGCAAGCTTTCAATGTTGCAAGTTTATGTTGAGGAAATTCTTATAATTCCGAAAGCCACTGAAACTTGTTTTGATTCCATGACTATATAAGAAAAAGATGGAATATTCAATCACTGAAAATATTTTTTTTTTCTTTCAGTGTCTTCAGTCGGAACATATCTTGAATATTACTATTAGCAAGGGTCAAGAAAACCTAGTTCATAAAAAAAATACCAGAATATGTAGTCTACAGGGATATGTAGTCTATTTGAATGTGTTCTTGTTTTAAATAGAATAGAGAAAATATTGATTGAACATGCAGTTAAATCAATTTATAAATTTTCATATAAAACTAAAGAATGCAGACTCATACAATCTATTCAAAAATTATAAAAAATAAAGAAGTATCTCTAAAGTCACACAATCTATAATATACACTCATGTCCATAAATTAAGGATAATTCAGAATCACACAGAAATTGATCTCTAAAATAAAAATTTCACCTGTGGAATGATCACACACATCTTGAAGAAGAATATGCAAATTACAGGAAACCACCAGATGGCGTGGATGGTACGTCACAATGACGAGAGTGTAAGAGAGGGGTATATAAGGAATGGTGGCAAAGAAGTAAAATTGTTCACAAGCGCTGTGAAAGCCTTTCAGTGCAAAAACCGCATAGTTATGGCACAAAGGAGGCATTTGGATGATGTTTTACGTGGCAGAATTATCGGACGACTGGAATGTGGACGTACCCAGCTGGAAGTATCCGAGGAACTTGGAATCGCCCAGAGTGTCATCTCCAGGCTTTGGCAACGATTCCAAGATGATGGTAATGTGAGTAGACGTTACAGCACAGGGCGCCCCCGAGTTACAACGCCGAATGAGGACCGCTATTTGGCAGTTACTGCCAAAAGAAACAGACGGAGTACAGCATCAGACCTGTCTCGTCAGCTCTCTTCAGCTACCGGTACGACAGTTTCAAGGCAGACCGTGTACAGACGCTTAGGGCACATTGGTCTATATGCTCGTAGGCCTGTCAGATGTGTTCCACTTACCGCAACTCACTGTCGCCTGCGATTAACCTGGAGTAGAGAGCATGCATTGTGGACACCGCAACAGTGGTCTTGTGTGATGTTTTCCGACGAGTCCAGGTTTAGTTTGGAGTCTGATTCTCGCCGGACATTCATCTGGTGAGTGCCAGGTACCCGTTACACCAAGAGAACACCATTGAAAGACACCGTTACGGTGGTGCAGGATGGCTCGTTTGGGGAGGAATTATTCTTGGTTCCAGAACTGACCTGCATGTTCAGAGTGTAACGATGACAGGGCACATCTATCGGGATGTCATTCTGGAACAACATGTACGTTTGTTTCGGGGCGCCATGGGTGCTGAATTTGTGTTTATGGATGACAATGCCCGTCCTCACCGTGCAAGCATTGTAGACGAATGCCGTCAATCGGAGGATATCACCCGTATGTATTGGCCAGCATACTCACCGGACTTGAATCCAAAAGAGCATGTGTGGGATATGCTTGGCCGACGAATTGCAGCCTGTCAACCCCCTCCCACCTGTCTACCGGAACTTCGAAGTGCATTGCTTGATGAGTGGTGTAATATTCCCCCAGATCAGATTGATCATTTGATACTCAGCATGCCTAGGCGTCGTCAGGCCGGTATTGCATCGTCCGGGAGACATACTCCGTATTAACCATCCTACTAACCATGTTATACTGTTTTTTGTAAATAGGTTATTTTTTGAAATTTGGTCAAGGGAGTAAAACTCGCAATTTTTATTAATTATGTCAAACATATAGCATCTTTTTTGCTCTTTACTTTTTGTTTAATAAATAGACTTTACAAATAAGTCAAATTTGTATTGCTTCTTTCTCTTTCTTTGCCTGAACTTCATTATCCTTAATTTATGGACATGAGTGTATATATATATATATATATATATATTAGATACACTAGAACATCAGAGGTACTGCTAAATCTCCATTTCATGATTTAAGGCAGGCATTGTGCTTTGATGTATGTACCTTAGACTCACTTACATGCAAAGTATACCTAACGATATTGAAATATTATGACAATGATAAATTTTATGAGAAATAGACATTTAATTATAGATTTTGTCTTATTTTTAATTAACTGTTTTATTTTAAAAATATTGTTATTATTCATTTGTTTATCATTATTAAATGCGGCCTGTCTAAAGGATACGACGGTCTGACTGCTCACAAAGACATGCGGTGCTACTCATAGGCATATGTCCCTCGTGTAAGCTTGCCATAGCAAAAAACCCACAAAATCTAACTGCCCATCTGCGCCGACTAGCCATCTTTACTGAGCTTTCCAGCCCGTTATGTGATTCTGCAAAAGTAATGGATAGAGACTATCTGCTTCGTTGCGGGGCTCTCTATATTTCTTGTTACTTTTTATTTGCATGCATCTAATGGTGGCAACTGAGGAGAGACTTTAGTGCATGCAGATTTAATTTTCCTCTTTATTTTTTCTTCTATTCTGCTCTATCTTGGTTTTTCAGTAGTTAACGACTTGAGCATGTATTTTTCAACGTAAGCTTTTGACTTTTCTTGAAATTTTTTGGATAAAAATATTTTTCTGGGGATATAATTTTGATGATTGCGGGAATTAATACATTGTGAGTTTAGCTATTTTACAGTGGCTTTCCCGGGGTCGGAATGAAGCTACGCCGATCGTGGTTGCTGGGCAGGAGCGGCGTAATATCATCATAGGGTTCAGGAGGAGGCGATAGGGTTGAACGGGTGTTTCAGCACGTGGTCTCGCGGCCCGAGGACCGTTGCTGGAGTCCGCAGGGTGCAGAGGTAGCCCTTATTCCTTAGACATTTCTACGGCTGTCGGGACAGTGACTGAAACAATGCTCAGTTACATTATTTTATTGTAGACATTTGATACATGTTATCCAGGCAGGAAATGCGACGAAATCTTTTTTGTCTCTCAGACGAATCAAGTTTTTATCACTCTGTGCAGATCTTGTCACGTGACCGTGTAATCTGCAATGATTGGCGAACCCATATCAGCATGGCATCCGGGCAGAAAGAGGTTTTGCTTCAAAAATGCAAATGTGACCAAACAGTGGGGACTGACCACAAATGTAGGACGAAACTGCCAGTGACTATGTAGTAGCTGTGGTTTCCGAAAGCGATTTGCTTTGTTCTCAACTACGCGGTTTAGCATTTTGGGATTTTAGCGGGCTTTTGATTTATTGTGTTATATATATATATATATATATATATATATGAAAGTTAGTGAATCCTTTCAGAATAAATTAAATAAACTTAAAATTCAAATCTAATTAAATCATATTCGTTGATATTTACATTTACCCTAAATAAAAAAAAGTCCATTTCAAAAAGAACACATTCAAAAGAACACATTCAAAAAGAACACATTCAAAAAGAACACAGAAATTGCTGCTACGGGGTTACGGGGTTTCCAGTAGCTGGGCAACACTCGTGAACTTCCCGCCAGAACCCTTTTTTGATGTCATTTGGATTCTGTTTAAGCAGTGGACAGGGGGAACTGTCAATTAAAATTCATGCCATCGTCTCTTTATCAGTGAACTACAGAAACTTTAGTATTTAACCGAAAATTTGAAGGAGAAAGGGGCTTTTTTTTCTGGAACAAGAAAGCAGAGTTGAACTTGATAAGCGTTCTTTGAAACTTTAGCCACGGGATTAAGGTCTTATACGGCTTCGTCCACTTCACGAAGCAATGAGAATAAATGATTAAAGGAATAATGTAAGACTCCCACATCCCTGCCTAACTCGCTATGTAACTATACCTTGGGAGTCATCACATACTAATTATATTAGTATATCCATCTATCTATGTATATATCTATACACATGTTGTCTAGTGCTAACGGTGCCCAATGGCTATTTCCTAAACCGTTAGTCAGAGACACATAGTTCCGGATGCAAAAATGCTTCAAATTGTATAATCTGTTACATCAGAAACAATCGAAGTGAATAAATCAATTCCTATAAAAAATACGGAATTTAAATTTTTGTATGGTCCCCCGGTCCTATCGATTATATTTAGAAATTTTTTTCTTTATACAATTTGATGCACAATAAAAAAATCCGTCCTTCTACGACCAAAATTTACCGAGTTATAAAGCCGCAATATTATCAGTTAAGTCACTTTTTCACGTTTAATAATTTGCGTTACGGTAAACCGTTAAGGGACCGTATAAATATTGAAATTTTAAATTAGAGGATTTAATTTCATTTTCTGGCATATTTGGGAGAAAGAAGCAAATCTAATTTTAGAATACTAATCTTTAAACAGAAGGTAATAGTGAGGCTCATATAAATCTATCCGGGGTCAGTCTTACTAAACCGTATATGTGTTTTATAGTACAAGGAAGTACAGGAAGAGTTTAGAACAGTACAAGGAAGTACAGGAAAAGCACAGGAAGAGTTTTCTACACGGGCGCATATTTGTATTGCAGCCGAAGAAAGCGAATTTTGAGCAATATTAAGCTAACAGAATTTGTAACAGTATTTTAAGTTTCTAAAATGCATATATTTGTATTTTAAAATGTTTCATTTTGTAGTTTAATGCTTAATGAAGTGTTTTATTTCCTTGCTTTTTATTTTAAGTTTATTTAACACCAGTTTATTGAAAAACCTCTTAAAAAATTAAAATTTTTAATCTAAGCTAATTTCTATCTTAATTTATTAAATAAACAAAGTTAAACGTCATTCTTCTTTATTGAAATCTACATTCATAAAAATTTTAATGAGTTTGCTAAAAATATTAAAAGGATCAAAACCATGTACATTATTTTTTCTCAAATTCATTTTGTATACAAACCCTATTTCACTGCCCAGAAAGTGCTCTAACTTTACGCAGCTGTAACTCTGTGAATTTTGGTCGTAGAAGAACGATTTTTTATATTGTGTACGAAATTGCATAAAGAAAATTTTTCTGGCGATAACTGGTAGGACCGGAGGATAGTATAAAATTCAATTTCGTAATTTCTATAGGAATTAATTTGTTGACTTGGATTATTTCAGGTATAATAGATTATATAATTTTAAGGTTTTTTGCAATTGTGTATATGTCTCTGACTAATAGTTTAGGAAATAGCCATTGGGCACCGTTAACACTGGACCCCCTGTATGTGTATATATATATATATATACTGATATATATATATAAGAAATACCATATGTTTCAATATCACCATATTACAAAATTAAAGGGAAAAAAATCTTCACTTATCGAACTTGAAATTTATTGAAAAACCTCGACTCTCATTTAATCAGCTCTCCTATTGTATTAAAAATAGTTTCTTTGACTTAAACAAAATGATTTTATTTTGTTCGTAACAGTAGCATAAGATGAAATAAAATTCGGAAAAACTTTCTGGGTAGTTTTAATAAAAAAATACCGCATAAAACCGCGTCGAATAGATGACTTCGATTTTTCTTTGCCTTGTTTATAGAATGAAACGTGAAATCTTTGAATTCTTTTAGAATGGAATTTTGCATTCTAAAGGTGGAATATTTAAAATAGAAGACACACAAGTGATGGAAAAGAGATCATGTTGGAAATCCTCCAATAATTCTTTGTGAAATGTCAGGAATTTCCAGTTACACACACGAGAATGCATTGAACATTTGGATGTGGGATCTGCAATAGATGTGAAATGCAATTCCTTATGCTTTTTCCGTGATACAGCAAGGTTGCGAAGGATGTTTGAATATGTTTAAAAAATGTGCATGGATTCAAATTTCAACAATATTAAAAAAAAAGAAGAGAGAAAAATATTTTAGGCAGTTATTTTTCAAGGGATATGAAAGTGTCAATATTCAAGAGTGTATTTCTAGAAACAAATTTTAATAAAAAAATATACACTTTGGAAATTATTACCCATAGAATGTTGGATGCATTGGTAATAAAAGCAATAAAGATTTTTTAACAACATTAAGAGAATTAGTTACGCATAAGCATTAAAACATGAGTTAAGCTAAATTAACGTAGTAATAAAAGATAAACACAGATTTTTTTTAGACGCCCAGAAAATTAATGTAAATTTTGTGAATGGCTTAAAATCTTGAGTTCTCATTTATTATAGAATTAGTGTACTGGGAGTGGTACACGGAAGCAAAATCATAATTTCTGTGTATTGTTAAAAGATTCCAGGTTAAAGAGTAATAAAGTGATAGTAAGTTGATATTATGGAACTATTATATTCAAAATTAAAATTTTATTCTGGTTGATTGAGCTTTTCAAGTTAAGGGGTCATTACTAACCTCTGTAGTTTTTTCTAATATTATGCCTAAAGAATTTTGCAAAATGTTCACAAAATCTAAAAAAAATTAAAAACTTTTAATGAGTTTTAAAACTTATTCCAAATTTCAGAAAATAACGACATTTCTTATACGTAATCAAACAATATTTTCAATTTGAATTTTTTTTTTCAAATCCTAAAATTTAATCAAAATTTTCAACCAATTTGAATCCTATAGTATAAATTGACTGAACACCTCACCTATCATGTCACCAAATTTCATTTCATACGTTTTAGTAGTTACTACGGGATGCACAACAAATGTTAATTCATTTTGAAACGATTTTCGCAAAATCTCATAAATTAACTAAAATTTTTTTTCTATCTCAATACGTACAATTAAATTGGGTGACTCCCTATCATGCACTTAATTTAATTTCATTCGCTTTAGTCTTTATTATGTTATGCGTGAATGAATATTTACGCATTTTGCAATAATTTTCGAAAAATTTTAAAATTTAATTAAAAATTTTTGAAAAATTCGACTCGGATAGTTTAAGTTGAGTGACCATATAAAATTGTCACCAAATTCCTTTTCATTCTCTCAAGTCGTTATTTCTTGATGCTGGAACCAAAATTTACGTATTTTGAAGCAATTTTCGCAAAATCTCAAAATCTTTTAAAAATTCAATGCCTATAGTTCAAGTTACACAAACACATATCTCCTCACAAAATTCCATATTATTCGCTTTCCTCGTTACTACGTGATGCTCGAACATATATGTACGCAGTTTGAAACGATTTTGGCAAAATTTAAAAATCTAATCAAAATTTAAAAAAGCAAGAATAGATGCCCATAGTTTAAGTCGAGTGACAACATATCATGTCATTAAATTTCATTTCACTCTCTTCAGTCCTATTTACGTGATGCGCGAACATATAGGTACGCAGCTTGAAACTATTTTCGAAAAATCTCAAAATCTAATAATCTTTTTTAGAAAATTCGACGCTTGTAGTTTAAGTTGAGTGAACACCTACTATGTATCATGTCATCCAATTTCATTTCATACGCTTCAGTCATTTTTACGTGATGATCGAACAGAAAAAGCGTCGCGGAAAAAAGACAAATTGGCAGAACGGCAGAGCGACAGAGTGATAGACATATAAACTTTTTTTTTTTTTTTTTGACGATCGTACTGGATTTCCAGGGGTTTTAAACGGATAAAAATCTGAAATTTTTAGAATCCCTATTAATATGCAGACAAAAGTCTATATAGATAAAATTAGACTCTTATCTGCACGTTATTTGGAATAAAAAAATTTGGCGATTTCTATCATATTAAAATTTAAAAACATTTAGGAAGTGAGATCTTACGGAAATAATTCTGAATAAATCAACAAAGTATGTATTCAATGCGTATTATCATGTTTGCTTGTAAAATATTCGACATTTGTTTGCATAGAACAATTAGAAACCACTACGTCGAAACATCCAAATTATTTTTTAAAAAGTCACGATATCACATTTTTTCTTATTAATTTTGAAAAAGAATATGCAAATGGTAACAAAGTTAACTCTTCTGAAAAAACACTCAAAATACTGGTGTTCAACGATAAAGTAATTAAAAAACTTTGTAAAAAACACTTTTAATTACTTTAAAGTTAACTCTTACTCATTTTTTTAATCAACACATTTTTTTCCCTGTCACGTTAAAGCATTTTGCTCTACAATGTGGTCTTCTAATAAAATTTCGAAAAACTACGGAGAATTATAATAATATTTATCTAGTCATTAAATTTTTATCAACATAGCAGAGCGTAAAGTAAGATATTTTTAAGAGTAAATAATAGTTTTTGAAAATTTCTGATTTGGATATTTATTAATTTAATAAATATAATAAATATAATAATAATTTAATAAATATTTAATAAATAAAAAATATATAAAGAGAAAAAAACAAACGCTTAAAAATATTCATTTGATGAATGATGCTCTTGTTGCAGTTATCATATGCATATAACATGATTAAAATAATACATGAAATAATTTACTGACTAGCTTTTCTATGTGTGTCAGAGATAACATGTATCGATACAGACTTACGATTATTTCATTGGATTTTACAATTTTCTATTTTTACCCCATAATTAAAATAAAATTTTGAGAAGATAAAATTTGTGCAGTGGGGGCAAAAAAAACCCACTTAAATATGAAAAGTTATGAAATATTAAACTTTACTTGTACTGGCAATACATAAAAAATGAATTTCCTATTTTAACACAACAATTTTCGGTCATTTTTTCGAAATTAAACGGTAAAAACTAGAAAACTTATTCTATGTAATAGGGTAGTAAAAAAATTTAAAACACTCCAAAGTTACGAGAGATGTATAAAAGCTGCGCCATGCGACGGTAGTAATACCGTAAATAAAACCAATATGCGATAACATGTGTTTGTAAAGCTTCAATAGGTTTTTGCCTTTTTCCTTTCCAAATCCGATTTTGATGGCTATTTAGCCATTGCATTTCTTACCGTCTTGCGTTTCAGGTAATTTACATACTGAAAGGTTTAGATTTCTTTTAAAAGCTTTCGAAAACTTAGTGTGTTTTGTTAGTTGCTTAAATAATCCTGAAGCGAAATTGTGGTTTCAAAGAATTCAAAATAAATACGGAACACTATAATATAGTAATACATCTATTTCCCTTTTTATCTTATAAATATTTTATTTTGATCATTTCTGAAGGAAAAACTGATTCAGTGAAAGTTGTTAGGCTGATTTTTGAAGGATATAATCAAAAATTCGAGTTTTAGATCTCTTACCATATTTTAAAAATCATATTCTGAAGAAAAAAATCATATTTTATTTCAGAATATAAATTGCTTACAAATAAAATTGCTTAAAATAAAATTACACTTGCTTACAAATGGACACAATTTTTCCATTACCACAAAAATCAAATGTCCTTTCTCAAGACAGTACAATGGCTGTTGATTAAAAATAGAAAACAATAAACCATATTATTTTAAACAATAACCGTGTTCGAGCTTGTTTCGTTTTATAATTGTTTCAATTTTCTTGCACTCCAAATAAACTGCTTGGATATTTTGAAAGAGGCAATACATCCCTGGAATTGCGTGTTTTATACAAACACACTAATAAAACGATTTCATAGAATAGAATTTCCGTAAGTGGATTTGTTTTCTACCAAAACATATAGTGGTATTTGAGTTAAAAAATGAATCAATGGAATAATTCTTTTTAGGTCACAAACCTCATATTTGAAGTCTTAAACATGTATGTATTTGTATATGTATGTCTCGCTAAAGTCTGGAGACCAGAAGAGTGTAGCGTTCGAAAGAAACTTGAAACTTAGTTAAACTTGTTGATCTCTTTATTTTTAAGGAAGTTATGTGAACATGTGATACACTGCCAGTATTAGGTTGAATTGCACAGACCGAAATAGTTGTCCATAGGGTATTTCATTCAAGAACTGTTTTATTCCAGTCGTTTCATAAACTCTGTGCTATAAGATTTTGATCTAAATTTCAGCACAGTACAGCACAAGCATTTTTGAGAAGCTTCACTGGGAGACACCGTTTTATGAAGAGCTAGTTTATTTGTGATTTATGACATTTTCAGGAGAGGATTCGATTGTAAAATAAATGATGAAATTTCTTCTGCTGAGCCATGGCGAATTTAAATGTTTAAATTGATTCAGTGGGAGAAACGAAGATAGGTAATAATAGATAGTATTAGTAGATTTGTTAGAATAATTTGGATTAAAACACAATATACCGTGATGATAAACATTTTGTGCGTATTAAATTAAAATTTTTGTTATATTCATCAATTCTCAATGGGCAAACAATAAGTAATCCCGTGTTTCGTTAATGTATTTAATATATTTTGTAATCGTGTGCAACTTAAAATAGACTACCTGAATAATATATAAGGTAACTCCAGTAGAGTCGACGTATCCGGGTCAGATGCCTCACCCACTATATTTCTTGCAATTGTCGATAGATAGCAATCAAACGCACCGTATAGGGGTGCAATAAGATTTCCTTAACCAGTGTACATCTTGAATCCTTTTTAATGTTTTACCTGTAATTATGCAATCCTTGTTTGAGATAAGCACATGATTTCATTGTAAAACTTTTAAACACGTTAAGCTTAAGAACTTTTTTACCTTAATTACTGAATCCGTGTATGGTTTCGAAGTCAAAACAAATGTAGAACCTGAATAGAGTACTGCGTATATGGTTACGCAATTTTCCGTTGTGATACTGTGATGTGTTACGACTGTACCGTACGAAATGGGATAGATGCCACACTGCCATTCCGGTATACATGGCGCAGTTTCTTTTGTACGCCAATTACCAAAATTTTAATTTCTCTCCGTGTCTTGTTTTTCCTATATTACTGAATTTATGTTACTGGAGAATTTTTGCTGGATTTGATTAAGTGTTATTAACATTTTTTTTCTTTTCATTTTCTACAAACTAACTAAGCTGGGCATGTTATTAGTCATTAATTGCAATTGTAATAATTCTGCAATTGCAATTACTCTTTGAACCAGCCAAACTGAAAAAAATCAAAATTTTCGAAGGATCGAAACCCAACAAGAATCAGATTTAAAAAATCATCGAAGTTCCAATGAGTCCTGAGATACCATCTTCGAATTTTAGTATTTTCACCCAGCTGTGATGAATAATGATCTCTGCATCGTGAGTTGCACGCATAGGTAATTGAACCGGAGTTTTATCCATAAATAATTCTCTAATCATCTCGTTTTCGATGCGAGTTCGGTATTACAAATGTCTATTAGGAATGGACAGCTGACTTCACACGTAAACATGGTAGAGCTCTGAGTGGCAAAACATTGGACCATCAACCAATCAATTGGACAGCTTCTGCAGCTCAAGCACGCCCATAGATCTCGCGCATGCTGTTTGTTTACACTTGTGCCCATTCCTAATAGCGACAGTGCTGGCAAGCTCTTAAAATCTTGGTAAGCCTTGTTTTTTGGATAAGTGAGACTGCTGTAACAAGTCTCTTTAACAATCTGTAAGAATCTGAGGAAAAACCACCGCCTCCTAACTGAATGTTCCAAATCAACTGGTTGATAACGAATTTATATTGTCCGTAGACTCCAGAAATCTGCCATTCCCCCACCTTTCTAACTTTTCATTCTTTTTCGAGTGCTTTAAATAATCTTCGATAACTGAAGTTCTTATCCGGACTCAATTTTTCCATTACCACAAAAATCAAATGTCCTTTCTCAACACAGTACAATCGCTGTTGATTAAAAATAGAAAACAATAAACCTTATTATTTAAAACAATAACCGCGTTCGAGCTTGTTTCTTTTTATAATTGTTTCAATTTTCTTGCACTTGAAATAAACTGCTTGGATGTTTTTACAGTAGAATATTTAAAATGAAAATAGAATTTATTTTTCTAGGAAATAGTTTCCGAAGAAACATTTGAAGCCCAATTTTAACGGAGATTAACTACGGAATTGCAAGATACTTAAAAATGCTTCAGAAAAACATAAATATTTACTTATTTAGATCCTGTAATAGAAGCTGTGTGTTTTATTTATGTATATTAAGGTGTAAACATGAGAAAAGACAAAAAATACGCTTTTTTTAAACTTACGCTTCAAGAACTTGGTTTTAAATTTCACGCACCATTCTTCAAGGATTAAATATGTTTATTTTTAATATATACAGGTAATTTAAAATGTATGAAGTGTTATTCAGAGTTTAGCTTTGTTTATTTTGTGACATATAGTTATATAAAACTGTATAAGTAAGTGTGTAAAAAAAAAAGAAAAGCATAAATGTCAGAAAGTTCTGTGAATCAAAAAGGGTAAAAATTCATTTTTCATTACAAATTATTATAAAAGATATACTAATAGTTAGTTTTATAATATAGTTATTGATTTTAATAACAATGTTTCATGATTAAGATTTTCATTAGATTGTGTTACCCTGACTTACATTGTTTATTAATTCGTAGAAAATAACCTGATTGACCTGATAACCTTTTGATTCCTACTTTAACCCCCCCCCTTCTCTCGCGAAGGAGGGGATAACTATATATATATATATGCAGTTAATATGACGATTTTTTGGATTTATGTGGCAACCGTAATTTAGAATTAAAATAGCGATTTGAAAAAGCATGTAAGTAAGGCATTACTTATTTATTTGTTTTGGGGGTTGCCAATGAATGTAGTTCTAGTAATTAAATATCTTCAATTTCCTTAACTGGTACGTTATTGCTAATTAATCCACTTTCATTTTCACCTAGTTGCTTTGGGAGCGTTGAAACTTGTTCATAACTCCTGGAGACACATGACTCCGAAGCTCGTCAAAGTGCAGCGATTTCTTAGGTTGGCGAGAATGGTGGGGGGAAGGTGTAAAGTGGTAACAACCAAAATGGCGGAAATGAATGTAACTTTGAATGTAAACGTTCATTGCTAGAGTGGAAAAAAATATTTCTTAATTGTTCCCTGAAATACAATTATTCGACGTGATTTTATTTTCCCTTCAAGAACCATGGAAAAATGGCTTAACTCAGCATGCATTTATCTTCATATCTCTGAGATTTTTCAAAATATAATTCTTAAATTTTGTCCATCACCTAATCAGTATATGGGGCACATTTTGCTAATGGGGATTTTTTTTCTACGAGATCGTATACAAATTTAAAAAGCGTAACTTTTTGAAAATTAACAAGTGGAGTTCTTTCGCGCCGTAATCCTTTTCTATATTATTTTTAACACTTTTTTAAATATACATTGTCCACTTATCTCTAAAAGATAAGAATTAAAGCGTCTCATCCCTTTATGGTACACCCTGTATAGATATAGATTGCTATTAAATTATTTTCTTGCCATTACTAACTACATAAAATATAATGTTGTACTTCCAAAACATTATTGTACAAATTTAGCTAAATATTATTGATAAGTGCATTTATCATAGACACTCTATTCAACTTGACATAACGATTGTGTTAAGCTTAGCAACTTGAAAAACAAGATTTCTTTTTCCATAGAGCATTGGTGATTGTGTCTTATCTACTGCATTCATCCAAGGATTTTAACGGCTTCGTAAATCTGATATTTACTGAAGGAAAGAGGAGAGATTTTCGTCTCTGTTTGCACTTAGAGTTAGTTAAGAATATTTCTTCTATTGCGTAGCATTTGATTTCCAAAACATTTTTTCCCTCTAGAAACTTATTCTCTTCCTCTTTATTTCAGATCTGCTTGGAGAGTGTTGGACTACTTGGAGAGTGACCACGTTGATGACTTTCATTGATAGTTTTTGTTTTAAAGGAAATTTAATTAAGATAATTTTAAAATAATAATATTTATATCTAAATCGAAACACACATAAGTTATACACATTTTTAAACCATAAAATATTTTTTATAACTTTTATGGTGGTAGGTTTATTTTCAAGCACTTTTATTAGGTTTAATTGCTTTAATTTTGTTTTTAGTATATTACAGTAAAATATTTTAGTAAGGGCAATTGTATTTGAAGGACTATTTGAAATGATTTTTTTAAACAACCACTTGGCAAAATAAAATAATATATACAGGGAGTTTTTAATTATACTTACCCTAGGAATTGCATTTTGTACCTGGAAAGGGCGAGCAGATTAACACCAACTTCGGAGCCTCACCATAGTACAGTGGTTATGCCACTGAAAATGGTAGACGGCCGAGGTGTGAAGGTCCCGGGTTAGGGTCCCATCGCGCGGCTGTCGATCTAACGGTCTGGAGTTTTGGTAGGTTTCTCCAGGTGTAACGTAGTTACGCGATAGAACCCCTTAGAAAGTCCTCCTACCAAGGCACCCCCCCCAACCTGGGCAGATACCCCACGTGCAGGTTTGCCGCTTTGCATGGCAATTCCGCTCAAGAAATGATTCCTAAAAATGTTTAGAAGCTATTGAATGAATGATGAAATTGTTCGTATATTTCCAGCTAGTCATTCCCATTGCAAAAATTGCTGTCTTTTCCATGCCAAGAGCCACCTAGTGGCTCTTGGCTTTGATTATTTTTTTAAAATTCCTTGAGTACTTTTCATCTCTTAGTGCATTCTCTCTTACGAATTTTGGTTACTCTCCATTTACCCATTTTAACTATAGAAATATAACTACAGAGGAAGTTAAAATATAACATCCCGTACGTGAAACAATAGGAATTTGTATTGTTAAAAAAACTCGGCTGTTCGAGCCTCGTTAGTTGGAGATCCCCCTGAACCCCCCTATTTTTTTAGTTTCATGATTGATCCATAGAAAAACGATATTAATTGACGTTGTCATTTTATCGCTCATCTTTCGCGTATTTCGCCTGGTAACCCTATATTGAAATTTTTATGAGTGTAACCTATTTATAGAAAAATGCATGTGAAGCATATTCTACAGCTTACGAAATATTGTAACAATAGATTAAAGCTGTTGTGAACTAATAGTATTTAAAAACATGTAAAATTATGTCGCATACTTTTATGTCGCATTTTTGGGACACATTTTCCAATAAAGGGTGTTGAGAGATAAAATGACATAGTCATTAAAAAATGAAAAGCAGATGTGTGGATGAAAACGTACCATCATAGGTTGCTAATTAAAATGTATGTGACCTGAAAACACCGCACATCACGCTTGTGATATTAGGCGGGGAACATACAGTTAGTTACTTTTATACTCTACGCCTGAATACGCCATAATGGCTTACTTTTTAAAGTTCCACGTTCCGCTCGCGAATTTTTCTTTTTTACAAGAACGATGGCTGTACAGAAATTGCATTTAAGAAAGAAACCTTGGTAGTGGTTCTTGTAATACTTGTGCAGTTAGTCTATTGAAGATGACTGCTAATTCTTAAGAGATGATTATGTATGTAGTGAAATGTCGCGGAAGGTGGAAACCAATTGCTTCGACGTCAGTGGAGCAAGTAGATACATTAATGCGGAGCCATGACGATTCTACCGTCCCTGCTTGTGCACTCGGAAAGAGGCCTACGATCGTTTCCTCATTGGTTAGATTCGGCCATTAGATGTCGTTTCTAAGTGCTGTAACCAATAAGTGAGCATCCCGTAGGCCTCTTTCGATGACTCATTGAACCTTCCACAAAGGAATGAATGACGGAGGGACTTTTTCCAGCTGATGAAATATGGAGTCTTTGTACTACGTGTAATAGTCCGAACTGTGAATTATATTTATGTACATATGTAGAGGTGTGTGTGTGTGTGTGTGTGTGTTTGTATGTGCTACTTATAAAGTTCTCATTAAAAAAAAATAACTCCAGCTTTTTTTCTGTTCTTATAATATACGTTGCAGTCTGTTGTAGATTGTATTTCTTAACACCGCATTTTATAGAGTACTTCCTATGACCATTTATAGTAAAATTACCTTGTAATCACTATTTACATTAAATTTAACAGCTCATGCTTCTAACAAATAGCATATTGTTCTTATCTTCTATAGTAATTCACCAAAACGTGTTTATGTCTTACAACGTTTTCTCAAACGACATTGTTTTCTATGTTTTTCTTGTTTATCTAACCTAATTCGAATCTAGAAGAAGGTTGGAATTCGAATAAAATTTTATCGTAATGAATGAAGTGCAGTAAAGGTTTGCCTTTGAAATTCATATGTGTATTTAAAATATCTCAAATACTTCTTTTATTTTTATTTTATTTTTCAAATTTTCCTTTGAAACCTGGGAACAAGATATCAGAAAGCGTATATATATAATATATATATATATATGTACACACACACACACACACACACACACATATATATATATATATATATATGTTCAGCATGAAATTTTATAAAGAAAATTTTCGTAAGTATAACTGATAGGACCGGTTGACCGTATAAAAATTTAAGTTTCGTAATTTTATAGTTATTTATTGACTTCGATTGTTTCTGATATAATAGATTATATAATTTAGAGCATTTTTGCACCTGGAACTATCTGTCTCTGACTAACGGTGTTTAGGAAATAGCCACTGGGCACCGTTAGCACTGGACAGCATATATATATATATATATATATATATATATATATATATATATAATTAAAACTTATTTAAAAGTATTAAGAAATACACCAATTACAGTATGACACACTTATACCAAAGCCCACAGGGGGCTCTCGCAACATGACAGAACTTCTGGGAAGTCGTTGAAGTTTGGCAACAGACACACTGCACGCTGATTGGAATGAAGTCTGGCTATGACTTGGGATTCCGGAAATATCATTACCTTGTTATTGTTTTGTATTCCACGTTTGCAACCTTTTTCTTTTTCAAGTTGTAATTTGTAAGTGAAATTTTTATTTTGTTTCCTCATAGTTCAAGGAGAATCCACCGTCTGGGGTTTGCCGTAAGTGGGGTGAATGTTTATTTGGCTCGTAACAATTTAAATACATTTGTAGCAATTTAAATACATTTCCTTGGCATAACCTGAGACTGTGAGTCAGAAACCTATGGTTTGGTGATATATATATATATATATATATATATATATATATATATATGTATGTATTTTTCATATATATATATATATCACCAAAAACATATATATATATATATATATAATGTTTTCGGATATCTTGTTCCCAGGTTTATATATATATATATATATATATACTAGCTGAACTACCCGTTCTTCGCACGGGAATGAATGGACTTTTTGATATTACGATTTGTGGTGATTACTATTTATTGTAATAAAGAGATATAGCAAAATGGATATCGCTTTATATTGTGTTCAATAACCATGCATACCGAATTTCAAGGCAATCGTTTGTACGGTGCAGAAGGTCATGCGGCGTAGCGCAATCTAGTGGAGAGTTTTAGCAAAACGGATACCGCTGAAATATTCTTCGCATTCAGATATCGATGAATACGAAATTTCAGGACGATCGGCTGGACAGCCCTGTGAAGTTCATGTGTTGACGCGACATCTAGTGGCAAATTATGTAGGAAAATGGATAGCGCCAAACTCTTCCCCGTGTTCAAATATCTATGTATACCTATTTTCATAGCGATTAGTTGCACAGTCAAGAAGTGATGCACTGCAGCGCGATCTAGTGGTTAATTAAAGTAATGATTTGCTACAGTGCCGTCAAGTGGCGAGTTATAGCAAAATGGATAACGCCAAAATATTCTCATTGTTCAAATAGCTATGTATACTGATTTTCATAGCGACCGTTTGAATGGTCAAGAATTTGGCCTGCTGCAGCGTCATCTAGTGGCGAGTTAAAATAATAGTGCATTGCAGTGCCATCTAGAGGTGAGTAACATCAAAAGGAACACAGTTAGAATATATTCTTCGTGCTGAAATGTGGAAGTATAAGAAATTTTATGCTGGTCGGTCGAACGGTATAGAAGTTGAGATGCGTTGCAGCGCCATTTAGCGGCAAGTTACAGCAAAATGGATAGTGAAAAATATTCTCCGTGTTCTAATATCCGCGTGTACCAAATTTCATCGAAATCGGTTGGACGATATTCGCATAGTAAACGGCTATACGGAATAGAATTCGACGTTCTGCTGCGCCACCTAGTGGCAAGCTAGAGGAAAACGGATAGCATAAAAAGCTTCTCAATGATAAAAGACTTAGGTGAACCAAATTTCATGGTGCAACTGTCTAGAGTTTTTCAACCTCATACCACATACCAACATTCATTTTTATCTATAACCAGTGTCATTATATATCTCAGTCTCAAATAAAATCCATTTTCAAATCTAAGCCTCGCCAAAGTGCCAACATACGCCATTGTGCAAGCGTTTTTTCAGGAAATCATTCGAAGCATTGACTTAGCAGCAATCAATATGGGAAATGGTTCGACCACGAAAAAGTAAAGCAAGCCTTTATTTCAAAAGTGGAATCCCTTAATACAGCCGAAATTTTTAAAATTATCAACTATAACGTGTTTTATTGATCGTTACTCCGATGTAGTAAATGAGAAGATTTCAATTTTCTGAAATTTGGCGGATTCCCCCAACTTAAATCAATGTACTCATTTGGCGAGAATTCTGGAGATAGATCGCTTGAAATCCCTTAACAACTGCATTATTTCTTCACGGATCATTAAAATTTAACGCTGTATTCTAATAAAACCTTTACACTTGTTTTCAAAAATCTATTTCCTTAAGCTCTCAATAAATTGCGCCAAGCCGAAATCTGTGCAAACCGCTAGAACTCACTTTCTCAAAATCGGCATTTGAGCCATTTTATTTTTTCGCCAAACTAAAAAAAATTACCTATTAGCCTCGGAAATCTTCAATTTTTATTGTTTTGCGTATAAAACATTTCATTCCTGCTCCGATTTCCCATGCACACGATATTATAATTAAAAAAAAATAGCTTTACGAATATAAACTAACAAAAAAAATCATTATTATTCTTTTATTTTTACTTTGAGAATTTAAAACATCTTATTCGGCAAAATCGCCAGACATGGCAACCACGATCCTTATTTCACACATTTTTCACTACAGGGGTTACAATTACGGAAAGCTTTTTGCGTGGAGAGCATAAAAAATCTCTTAAATTCCGGGAACGGGTGGACTTTCAAAGTTTTAAAGTGGACTATGATTTATTCTATATTATTTTACATATCTGTGCAAAATTTCAGGCTGATATGTCCATTTTTGTGGATTTATATACAACTCAAATCCACAAACAAACAAACAAACAAACAAACAAACAAACAAACAAACAAACAGAATTTCATTTTTATTTATAAGATATGTGCAGTTATTATATATATGACTGTGTACTTTTACTGAAGGATGTGTTTTCCCGTATCATAAAAGGGAAAACATTAGATATCGTTGAGATATCGAAATTAAGATATTGAAATAAATGTATTAAAAAATATTTCTTGTAAGGCGTCTGTTAAATCTTGGTATAAATGCGTGCGGCAAGTTTTAAACCCGAAGTTTAATGTTATAAATAAAATTTTTATCACTCACTTCAATCAGATTAGATTTAGTCAAAGTATTTATTTTAAATAGAGAAAAACCTGAAAATATTAAGAAACTTAAAGCATTTTAAGAATGTTATATATAGTGTAGTGATATAATTAAATATTTTTATATTGCATGCATTTTTATATAAGTAAGTATTTTTATATTTTAATGAATTTGAATATACATTTAGGATTTAAAATTACTTTTTTTAAAAATATGAAATATGTGATTACAGTTTCAGTTTAACTGAAATGTGACGTGCGTAAAATTGAACATGTTCATTTTTATGGCACTGAACTAAGTTAAAACGTTTATGAAAATACATAACACTACATAAAATAGCTGAACTTGAAGCTATGACAATTTCATTTAAATGCAACGTGCCTTTGCGAAATGCATCATCATTCAAATGTTTACGTTTTCATTAGCATGCTGCTCTTATAAACGCAATAGTGAGATTCAGTGTCGAAACACGGTCTTTTATTCCTGGCAACCATTCGAGTCCTCGACTATTGAGCGTAACGTCATTTAATATGTAGCCCAATGCTGTTAAGTGCTAGAGATAGGCTCTGAAGTATCTCTTTAAAAGGTCCGAGTTCCAGGACTAGTAACATTTGCCGTGCATTCAATCCAAAACGTTTTATCTGATTTCATCTCATTATGAACTGGAATATTGTTGAAACATTCTTGCGATAATCCTTTTCCTTAAGTATGCGATGCACAGGAAGTATGTCCTGTGCACAGTAAAATAGCTATAATTGCTAAACATGCCAATTGATATATCACTCAACTCTTACATTAAAATGACAGAAAAAGTATTAAAAGTTGATAAATGAAACACAACTTCATGTAATTTACAACACAGGATAACAATCGGCATAAAAAAAAACCAAAAACAACGTTATATATATTTTTTTTTCGTTAGAAATAATAAATAATGCCTATTTTATTTTATTTTTCTGGTATGATTTATAAAGAATCGATGCGATTTTATAAGTTTAAATAAAATGTAGAATTAAAATACTTGATTTACTATACGGCTGTACACGATCTCAGAAATGTACTTGAGTATAAGCTAAATTTCTTATTGGTTTCATACATAAAGTATTGCTCTTTATAAAAGTTATTCATTTAAAAATAATAGCAGCTACAAATATTTCTTCGAAAGTGTGCACTTTTGAATGACTTATTAAAAAGGCAAAATAGGTAATTTATCTGGCATTCAAATGCTGTTTTAGCGAGCGAAAGTATTGGAACAAATGCAATTGAAGGTCAGACGTATCTATGAAACTGTTTGAACCGACAAAGTGTAATTTTACGAGAATCAACTTGCACTATTACCTACTATTACTAATTGTAATTTTTATATCATAATAATATGTAATTTTTATATCATAATTATTGTAATTTTTTATATCATAAATAAAATAAATGTGTACCAAACATTAACGTTAGAAAACAACAAAAGTAATTGAGATACTATTAAGTTTAAACATATTAAATTAAATTTACAGAAAGCTTCAACAGAAAAAGTCACTACTTTTACTGCCGACATTTTGAGTTCAACTCACAATGAGATTATTATTTACCGCCTTTATTTAAACAGCGTTTTCACAGACAGTGAGAAAAGCCTTGCGACACGGAAAATTGATGTTACTTTACCTTCTGTAAGAGACTCCGTGTCAAGTCACGGTCCCGTCATCTGAAATAAATAATAATATGAGAGACATGAAAATGCACTTCCAGAGGGAGACTTGAATCTCGATTTATAAAAATTAATGCGTCCCAGAGGTTCAAAGGATTTATCTTGGGAGAGAAGTTGCTACTTTCGGTCTGAAATCTTAGAATGGAGCGTCTTGAAAGTTTAGTCTTCTAGTTACAAGGGTACGAAAGTAAATACAGAGTTTTAATGGAAGATGCATTTTTATTTATGGCTGAAAATGTTTATTCGAAGATGTTACATCAAGAGATGGCAGAGTGACTTTTTAAACATTTTTTTTTTAAATTTCCAAGAGCGAAGATTCAAATAAAAGAAAACATATTTATTTGACGTTTGAGTTTTATTTTTTTTATTTTTTTATTGTGTATTCAAAAAGAAGTTCACTTTTAATAAAAGTAATAGCTCTTGATATTCATGTGTTTTAAATGCGTATTTATTTAATTTTATCTTATTGTTTTAAAACATTTGGACGAAATCATAATTAATTACAGTCTACAAACGAAATAAATAAATAGCGGTATTTTTAGAATGTAATTACTACCAAAACATGATGTAACCATGTTAAGTAACAATGGCTAATTAAAATTGCCATGGATACCAGTTTCATTACATATGTTCATTTGCTTGAATAATACAAAATGGTAACTAGTGTCCTAAGGATTTGAAAATTTATACAGTTCATACTGCAATTTAAACTAAACAATAATAGATTATTATTTTATTGTTCCATTACGCAAATTAAGTAATACAGAAAACAAATTAACTTTATGAAATAAAAAACAAGCACTTTAAAAGTATTTTAAATAGTTTCAAATTAGATAGAGGTAACTAATTTTAAAATTCTTACTTAAAAAATTTAAAATTACTGATCATTTAACTGATCTCAGATTTGCTATATGCTATCATATACAGTAAAAATTGTGATATCAGAACTTATCACATATTTTCTTGTCTAACGAATATTGTGAGTGATTGGTTTTCATTTCCCATATATTTCATTTGCAACATAATACTGCATATAGCAGATTTTAAAATAGTTGGCACTGTGTAACGATATGGAATGTCTAACATATGCTCTATTATTCTATGTCTTTACAAATTACTTTTGCGACAAATGATTTTTTTTTATTACTCAACATTTTTTGATAAAATATCAGCTAGAGCGGAGGGTTTTAATTTTTACTGATGCACAATTAGTTGTTAATGAGTCAACATTAGCAATAATGGTTTTATACGGTTTTATAATTTATTCTCCTGTCACTTTATTTTATTATTTTTTTTAAAGACCTAAGGAAAATCTTGCATATGTATTTTAGGAAAAAAAATATTTTATAAAACAGAGAAAATTTTTAATAAAGCAGCTTTGCAGATCTATTTGCTGTAACGAGAATTGTTAAGAAATATGTATATTTAATTATAGTATATTTAAAGTTTAATGACATTGGCCAACAGTAAAAATTTTTACAGGAGTGAAAATATCGACTCTTTCTAAATTTTGGGTAGCTGAACATGAAAATCATGCTTGAAATTGCCCTCTGACTCAATTAATAGCACTTTTCATATTTTACATTTAACTTAGAGGAATACCATAGTTACTTATACTGTAAATATACAGTAAATTTACATACATAAATATATAGTAAATTTACACACTTTCTTTTTCTTTCAAGGCTTTTTTCCCTGTTGCTACTGGGTAACGTCCGAGCATCTCTTCGTTCATACAAAAGAAATCTGCTAGCATTGAGACTGGTCACTTACCTTTGTAAGGCTGTTCCATTGCAAGTATTTCCTGATGTACTCTCATTTTCCATCGTTGAAAGTTCCTCAATTTGCTGGAATGACATCTACATGTAAAAGCAGGAATTGCACTTTTAGTGGCATGTTGCAATTAATTTTCGCATACGGGGGTATCAGTTCTTCCCCTAAGTATTTATAATTTTCACAACTAATGTTTCCCGGAAATTGTGTACTAACATTCTGGAAACAATGACAGGCTCACCAGAATTGATATTGGATTCAAACTGCTCTTCTGGACAACCGAGTGAACGACAGTATTTTAGGGTATTACAGGGTACGCAATTTTTATTTCTTTTTAGTAATCATTAGAAAAGTATATCAACAATTAGTGTAGTTATTACTAGAAAAATATATGAATAATTAGTTTGGCAATCATTAGAAAAATATATCAATAACTTGTTTAGTAATCATTAGATAAATATAAATATACTTTAATTCTTTGATATATACATTCAATAAATTAAGACGTTTGAATAAAAATGTTTTGAAAAATTTACGAATAACCTGCTACTTTTAGAACTCAATTTTATTTATGGAAATTTTTCTCTCATAATTTTAAACATTGTTTTTTCAAATAATTTTTCCCAGTAAAAAAATTATACAATACCTTCTCATTTTGAATGTATTAGATTTCGAGCAAACTATCCATTTCTTTCGATTAAAAAAACTATTAAAAACATTTGAAAATGGAAATTCAAACACTCTTTTCTCTATTCACCTCTGCTCAACATTGGAAATCAAACATCTGGTGGAAATTGTAGAAAAGAAAAATTTAAATTTTACATATAACAATATCACATAAAATTTTCACATTGGAATGAGCAAGCATTTTAATATAAAACGTTTTATATCCATCCTGTAGTAATAAAAAATAAACAGAAAAAATGCTTATGCTGAATTTATAGTTGCAGTCTTGCAGTTTTTTTATATGTAAAATTCAGAAATCTTCTTTTTTCTTAAAGAAAAATAAAAGTTAAATACTTGTGAATCTTAGTATTATCTCTATTTTCCTCTTCTGTTAGTTTCAACAAACACATTACCATTATACTACTTAAAACCATAACAAGCTAAAGTTTTTTATGATTTATTTTTTCTTCGTAAACATGTATAACTTAATAAAAATATTATCTTTCTCAGAAGATACTAATAAAATTAAATAAAAATTATGTGTAAAATGTTTTTGTATGCAAGCAATATTGATCCTAATTTTCAAAGATGTCACATTTAATTATTTACACCAGAGTTCCTTATGGAAAGAATGGAAACGAATTCAGTCAGCCTTAAAAATTCTATCACTTGCAGTACATTACGCTGCATTATGCGATTAAAAAAAAGTTTTGTTTCTTCGGAATGCATGTTTTACTTTCTATTTAATCATTAAATTTCCAAATCACATTTCAAGAATGAATGAATAACGGTGGATAACAAAATATCCTATTTTACAGAACCAGCGTCGTCAAGGAGTCAGCTTTCTGGTTTCCCTAAGTACCGCAGTGGGACACTATGGTCAAGTGATAATGGAGTGAGTCTGGAGTTTATCAGCACCCACCCGGTTGTGTTCCTGATGCTCTACGGACAGTTGCAACTCCCATTTTTTGACTTTTGAAGGGGTCTATGACTGCCTCCTTTGCCATCTCTTTCGTTTTAATATTGTCAGTTCACCTGTACCTATTTTATGTAATGGTGCAAAAGAGATTATTGCTAAGAACATTGAAGATTGCCCCTCTTTATGTGATTGTAAGTGTATTGTTGAGAAATACTGTAGAGGACCCTAAGACTAGTATTTTCATAATCAACAGACTGGAATTTCTTAAATAAAACTGGGCAATAGTTTCAAGCGGCTGAAATCTCTAAAAAAAAATTGTTTTCATTTCTATGGAGAACATTGAGTACGAGCATACCGTGACATTCTGACAGCTCCAACAGATAAAAATGCACGTATATTGCTGTGCCTTCGTATGTAATGAAGTATTTGTGAAAATAGGATCTATTCATTATCTATCAACGCGTGTATGAATATGCATACATACATATATATATACATATAATTAAGAATTATTTAAAAATACACAAATTACACACAATACAATGCGCTTATAAAAGCCGCTGAAAAGAAACATGTGTTTAATACTTTAACATAAAATAAAAGAATGCCCCCAGGCCAGTCATTGTTATTACAGAAATACTGCACAAAATGCAACATCTCAACGGAGGGAGAATTGCAAATCACAAAAACCTTAGGTTTCTCACTCACAGCCTGAGATTTTGTTAAGAAAAAATGTTATGTGTATAAGCCTTATAAAGTAAACATCACTATAAATATATTTAAGTTGTTACGAGGCAAGTAAGCATGCATATACATATGGCAAACCCCACAGATGTGATTCTCTCTGACTATGGGGAAACAAAGTTCTTTCCCCAAATTTGTTTATACATATTATTTAAACCCTAAACAAGAAATAATAGAATAATCGCCAAATGATCATTGATATTCTAATAATTTAGAACATTATAGAATATTATATATATTCAATTTAGAATATTATATATATATATATATATATATATATATATATATATATATATATATATATATATATATATATATATATACATATACTTTTGCACAAGAGAAATACTGTTTAAATGACAGGCTTTGCATGATAATTTCCATTAAAATTTGCTGATTTCATTAAATCGATTTTAGACATTTACATAAAAATGTTTGTGAATTTATATTAAATTCAAAATTAGGATAACAGAGAAATTGAATTACAATGATGTTGAGGCTTTACACATATTAATCTTTTTCCATTAGCAAGGGGCTGAAAATCAGACACGTGTGCACATTTTTCATTATTATTAAAGATATTATTTGACGTAATAAAATTCAAAGCACAGAGATGTGCTAGACTAACACAGCTAACAAAAGATATACACTAATGTACCATACGGTAATTCTAAAATTACTAGAATTCTTTACAGAAATATCACATAATTAATTTTTCCAGTGGAATACTTTTATACTTTTCTTATTTATTCATAGCAGTGTATGACAACTGAATAGATGATCATAATACCCTTATAAATTGTTTCGTCTGCAGACACACGCGTGCACTATATTAAAAAAAAATCTGGAGTGACTCCACTCGTTTTTTCGAACACTTGATCTTCACCAATCGTTTAAATAAATTTTATTAAACTCAATCGGATCTAGTGATCAGGCACTGGAGCACTTAAAATGATTTCAGTGTATAGGCCGCAGTGTATAAGAATTCTGTATTTGTAGCCCCGTATAAAACTGTAGACCATACACTCATTAAAATTTATGCAGCATGCAAGACAGTGACCTATAATATACGTACATAATCTGATCTCAATCGGAAGCCCAATTTAGACACTACCCTAGTAGCAGAACTAGTTCAAAAGGCATTCAAAACACGTCTTTTGAACGCTTGTTGACTGTCTTTTGAACTAGTTGCACTACTAGGGGTAACTCACTTTAAATGATTTGTGACGAACTCTTTAAATATAAGAACTACTTTTTCAACGCTGCGAACAAATCATATGCTCCATACACAAAAAAAATATATTTGCAGGTCATGGGACTGTAACCTATGATATACATAATCACGTAAGAATGGGGCGTCCTTTAACGTGACGCCCCATTCTTACCTCTATAACGCCCTAGCTACGCCCATCGTTCAAAACATGCTAACGCAGTTCTTTTCAAAATGAATAATAAACACAGAGTACCGACATCTGTGTTTATTATCGCGTTATTAGAACACTTAAATTTGCAATATTCTCAATAATTAAGCAGCAGATGTAAAATTTTCTAAAAACTTCGGTCTAAGGTGGGCGTAGAATCTATCATTGGTTGACTCCTCCGCTGTATAAAAATATTCAAAAGGGAGAAAATCCTTGATAAGTAAAAAGTTGTAAATAAAAGTCATTCAAGATTAAAAAAAAATGCAGAAAACACTCCAAAATTCGATTATCATCTACATCCTATGCAAACGACTATTTGTTTATTGTCCATTCAACAAACATTTATTCGAAATTTGCCTTCAGTCGTGGTCTAAATGGACGCTCTGCTTACAACCATGCCAATACAGTTTTTTTTCAAAATGAAAGTAAACGCAGGGTAGCAACATCTGCATTTACTTTTTTCCAGTTTCTTTCTTTATCTTCTCCTTTGTGTGTTTTGTACATCCCTCGTGCTGTCCTAATTTTAAATGTTACGTGTTTGTGTGTATTGTAGAGTGACGATAGTATACAAGGAACGATAACAAACGAGACGGCAGTTGAACGGTCGAAGCTTCAGGCAAAAGTGTATCCACCCTTCTCAGGATGGCAAACCTCCTCAAATACAGCACTGCAATTCTGATTGAAAAGCAATTCGTATCGTAAATTTATGCGAGACGAGAAATTCTCGCGAGACAGCTTGTCTCGTCTCGCAATGCGAGACAAAGCGAGGTTTCTCGCGTCTCGCGTCCATTTCTAGAATTCACCGGACATTGGGGCTTACCGTGACGCCCCTTCTTGCCTCGTGTGACGCCCTGGCTATGCCCATCGTTCGAAACATGTTAAAGGGCAGTCCTTTTCAAAATGTGAACAATAAACTTAGGGTACCAAAATTTGAATATATTATAGCGCCTTTGAACCTAATTCAATTTAATTGTCCTTTTTAATGAATCAGTAGATCTAGCATTTCTTTAAAAAAATTCCGTTGAAGCAGTGGCGTACACAAGGGAGGGGTCATATCAAATCATACGATCTGGATCCTTCCCAAAAGAGATGTGAACTTTGCATTCTAATATCATCTAGCAGTTCTTGACATTTTACAATGTTAAAAGACTTTGTCAAAGCCTTTTTTAACAGCTTAGTAATTAAAAACAAAATTAAGAAACATGTTAAAGTATACGTAAGTTGAAATAACGGGGTGTCTTTATAAAAGGTGTGGTAATGACGAGATGGTCACAACGACGAAAAATTGTACAAAATGAAAAAAAAAAAATGTTACGATACCAACTTTTTCAACAATAGCCAACAACTTTTCTGTAAAAGTAGAAAGCTATTTGTATAATTTTGATTCAAGATGCTTTTTGCAATAGTTTATTGGTTCATTGCAAATGCAGCAATCCATTATTCTAAATTTCCAGACACTGTTGCTCAATCGCTTAATGTGAATCCCCTTCTTTAATGGTGTGACGCCTTGACTACGCCTTTCGCAGTTAGATTGGACGCCCTCTCTACGCCTCTTGTGACGTCCTCGAGGCCTCACGCCACGCCCTGGCTTCTCCCATTGTTAAAAACATGTTACTGTTGTCCTTTTACACATGAAAATAAACATACTGCTCCAACATCTGTATTTGTAAACGGTTCATTTAAAGTAAAAACGAATTATGTACCTTCTAATTTTTAAAAACATCCCGGAAGGTAGGCTATGATCTGATATACGTTTACGCCTTCACTGGATAAAAATAATAACTGATCTAAAAATCCATCGTAAGTGAAAACGTGTATAGAAAACGCCTACAAAATAAGGAATACATCCGCCTCCACCCAAAACAAAAAAGAAAAGTTATATCAACGGCATTTTTCGTGAGAGTGTATTTATATATAATCATTTCAACCATTGGCGTAAACCGGTATATAACATTGGGGGTACAAAATGGTTCCTATTGTTGAATATATTTTAAAATAGGTGATATCTGAATTTTGTTGAATTATTATTCCCACCTTGCCTTCGGTAAGTGATGCCTATGAAATTCGACAATCAGTTAATCTAAGTTTAGAAGAAATGGTGGTCTAACGTGGCGTCTTGGCCACGTCCATTGTTGAAAGATGTTTAGGCAGTTTTTTTACAAAATAAAAATTAGTAAGTATATATATGGGGTAGCAACATTTGTATTTAATATCGTGAAATTTCAATTCTTTTCTATTGTTCGCAATGAAACAGTGGACCCAAAATTTCCAAAAAACGTCCGTTACAGATGGGCGATAGCTTATGATCTGTTTACTCCTTTGCTCTTCTATATAATTCTCAGTTCTCAATGGAATATCATTCTCAAATTCATCATCACATCTCATGAGTGTAGGAGGGCACATTTTACTCAATGGGGCTTTTTTTTCGCACTGGGACCCATTTGAAATGTGTCCCTTATTTTCGAACGGGGACCCATTTGAAAGTGTCCCTTTTTTTTAGAAAGGAAGAATAAAAAGTCTCTCTCATACTAGTCTTCTTTCCTACCTCGTTTATTTTATTTTATTCAGTATGCATTGGCCATGTAACAGATAACTAATGGAAGCGACTGGAACAACGTTTTTGGGACACAACACGCCCTGTGTGTGTGTGCATACATAAGTTTTGGACCCTTACCCACATTAGTTACGAATTTCGAAAAATGCTGCGTAACTGAGCGCTTCTGTTAAGAAACTCATAGACAGGACTTCATTCGTATGACTAGCTTCAATCGTTTTTGCTAGATGCAACATTATTACCCCCCCCCCTCCCCCCACAACAGTCACAATCCATTTTGAAACCTCACCAGAATCATTTGAATGAAAATTCATTAAGCATATTCTTCTACTACACTGCATGCCATATCCGAAAGCCCCGAGGTCTATGTATTTAAAAAGAAGGGAATGGTCATTTCCCTGATATTGTAAAAGTAGATCCGTTGGAGACTGCAGGCTGCGTTCCCATGCATGCCCTTCTCCCGAGGTATGAGCCATTGGAATGATTTCCAGAATCGGCGACTCATGTTCGAACAGAATCCATAATCGGTTCATCGAATCGGGAACATTGACTAATATCACAATTCAAATAGTAACCGTAATATTGACCTCTCGATTAGTGTTCCTGATTTTCACTGTTTCAATTAAACGCCCATTTGTTTAGCGTCAGATCGACGGACAGTTATTCTGAATCTGCCTTAATTTGAGGTCTCAAGTGACGCTCGGGCTACGCATATGTCAACGTAGTATTTTCCTATTTTCAAAATGAAAGTAAACATTGCATAGAACCATCTGCGATTACTATCCCGTCATTCAAATGAATGAATTACTTTAGCTGACAATAAATTAAACTGATTACATCACTCAGTTTCTAGAAAGCATCCATTAGGCTTTGGCTGAAAGTAAAAATTCAAAATTCAAAGTTTTGGATATGTGTGCAGAATTTCAAGAAGACGGATGGAACCGCGTGAAGGAGCTAGCCTAATGGACCTAAAATGTTTTTCTTTCGGTTTGAAACATTCCGAAGTTGTCATATATCTAAGACTTTATTCATACGCTCATTGAAAATTTCCTGTCAGAGCAAAAAGAACTGTCTGTAATTATTATTCAAAATGATTTTTACAAAAGTGAATGTGTTCATTCGAAACGAAACAAACCGTTCTACAAAATGGACCGGACAGGGTGCCTTAAGGTGACGCCCCTGGTAGCCTCGTGTGAAGCCAGGGTGACGCCCATCCTTCGAAAGGTGCTAAAGCGCAGTCCTTTTCAAAATGAATAATAAACATAGGGTACAAACATGTATATTATAGCGTCATTGAACCTAATTAATTTTTTTTGTCCTTTTAGTGTATCAGTAGACCTAAATTATTATTTTTTTAAACGTCAGTGGAAATATCCGTGGAAGCAGTGACGCACACAAGGGGGATTTGTCCATGCGGGTTTAGACCCCTCCCAAAAGGTTTATGAACTGTGCATAGTAGTAGCATCACTAGATCAGTAGTAGAGACGAGTAATGTCATTAGAGAGAGACAGAGAGTGAGAGAGTTCATGACATTTTAGTATGCAAAAAAAAATTGCTAAAAGTAAGAATCGCGGAAGTCAAGTAACTAAAAACATAATTAAGAAACATATTAAAGTGTAAGCATGTTGAACTGCGTTGGTGTTTCATAGAAAGTGTGGTCATGGTCACGAGAGAAAAAAAAGGGCGGGGGGTCCTCATTTTTTCAGGGGATGGATTGCTATCACAAATTTACGAGCTGGACCCCCTCCAAGAGATAATCCTGTGTGTGCGCCACTGCATGAATGGTGGGCCCAGAATCTACCATTTTTAGAGCCCTTCACTCGATAAAAAGAATGGCAAGGGAATAAAACTCCCTAACGGGTAAAATATTATAACTAAAACTCGCTCAATATAAGGAATGCTGAGAACACTCCAACATTCGAACATCATCTTTATTTTACGCACAGTGCATCATTTGTTGTCATTTAAGCGAACGGTTATCTAAATATGCTTTGATGTTCGGTCTAAAGTGACGCTTGGCTACGCCCCCATCAAAGCAGTTTTTCAAAATGAGGGTAAACATACTATAGCAACATCTATATTTATAATCCAGTCATTCAAATCAATGAATTACTTTAGTTGAAAGTAAATTAAATAGCTTATGTAACTCAATTTCCAGAAAATATCCATTAGGCTTTGACTGAAAGCAAAAAATTCAAATCTTGTGCTCCAAGAGGCATCTTCGTAAGAACAATGGGCGTCACTTGGCGTCCCCTTTCGCCAACAGTTCTTCCACTTTCTCGCCATCTACGGCCTCTTACATCGTTTTGCCTAACTGTGCAAAATTTCCTGTAGATGAATGGAGAAACACAGATCAACTAGACTGACTGACGTAAAAAGGTTCGTTTTGGATTGATACGATCCGCAGACTTCTTGGCCATTATTCGGATGCTAATAGAAAATTTCTTAAGAGCAAAAAGAACTATCTAGAACAGCGGTTCCAAACGTTTTAACGTCGCGACCCTCCAACAAAGGCTAACTTACGGTGGCGCCCCCCCCCTCACGCATTTTTCAACATATATTGTTTTTTTATCTTTAATAATGAACATTTAGTCGAATTTTCTACAAAATAATGTTATCAGTAAAGTTTAAATGAACATTTTGAGCTAAAATGGATATATTTTTCATTAAAAATGAGAATAAATAAGATGCTTTTTTAAAAAACATGCATGACTACTTGCTCTTTGGTTTTTCTTGCGCCCCCCCTGCAAAAGTTCTGCGTGCTCCTTGGGAGGCGCGCCCCACAGGTTGAGAAACACTGCAGTATAAAACAGTGTCCCGTAATATGCGTACCTAATTTGAGCTCAATTGAATGCAACCTATAGACGCTTGCTCACTTTCAAGAATTTGTACCTATAGGCAGTAACTTTTAAGAATTATTTTTTGCAGCCCTATATAAAATATCTATGTCCTACCCACACCAAACTCTATATAGGTTGTGTGACGGTGACCTATCATATACATACCCAATTTGAACTTTTTCGAATGCACCATTTAGACACTAGCACACTTTAAATGATTTGTGCCCGTTGATCGTAATGTATAAGAACTGTTTTTTGCACCCCGTGAACATACTATTAGGTCAACACACACCAAAATCTATACAACTTGTGTGACAATAATACATATATATATATATTATCGTAAAATCCCGATTATAATCCCCACCCCCATTTGTTTGGAAAGAGGACAAGATGCGTTCCCGGCGACGGACACTGCTACGAATTATGACGTCACCTCGAACGGCAGCTATGACGTCATCGTCGGGAGGTGGATGAGGGGGTTAATTATAAGGGCTTCTCCCGCAGAAGGGGGGGGGATAATAATCGGGATTTTAAGTTATTATACCCAATTCGCGCTCAGTCAAGTGCGACATTTAGATGCTCGAGGACATTCAAAAATCCATCGTCCATAGTGTAAAAGAATGTAGCTATGTAAAAAATCTATAAGTCCTTTGCACACCAAAATCAAAATATCGGTCGTGCGATGGTCGTCTATAATATGTATACCAAATTTGAGCTTAGTCGAATGCTCCGTTTAGGAACTGTCGTGTTCACTCACAGAAACACGTACATACATCACGTAAAAATATCATAAATGAATTCAGAAGACCTCAAAGCGCGTGAATATATCAAAATGTCTAATTCGAATTATTTCGTGCTACAATACTTTCCTTACATGGTACATGTTCGAAAAGTAAAAATGAAAGTTTAGGACGAAAGCCAGTGCAAACGCTATTTGCAAAAATATTATTATTATTATTACATGTTCCGAATTTGAAATTCATCTGATCTATATATTTAATTGAAAATTCCTCTTTTTAAAAACATAATCTACTGAGTAGTTTACTAATCGATTTTATTTACATTACTGAAAACATTTTTGGCAGCTGAAACTAATTTTTTTCATTTAAAATGCGTTCGATTGATTTTTTTCTGTTTTTCTCAATTAGTTGTCATTGATATTGTATATTGCCGCTTAATACATTACTTTTTTTATGATATTTTAATGTAAAAACGGAATCTCATCAGCATATTGATTTAGTCTCAATAATCTAATGACGTGCTCTATCTAAAAAAGAAAAAACATCATTAAAAATATAGCAAGAGAGACATGAAAAAAGCCTTTTAGTATAAGACCTGGTGAAATACGGTAAGATTGTCTTGTGAGGTCATTTTTTATCATGAGTGATATCAGCTTTTTTAAAATACTATGAACTGACTGTTTTTAATTAACATATCTAGATATTTTAAGCAGATCATATATCTGATTCACGAAAGAATTATAACACATATTTCAAGATTTATTTGTATCCAAAACCGTTTGTTCAGATATAATTTAATTTAGATTTTGCGATAAAAAACTGTGGAGTTTACGTAGAATCTTAGTATAATTCTGAATTGTATTTTTTTTTTATCTGTGATTATTCTCAAGAAGTTAATTTTCGGTGATTTCTTCATATATAAAAAATATGTATGGAAACGCATTTCAAAAATTGAAAAATGATAACTTTTTGTGGACTGTATTATTTATGTTCGCTATAAATTTCAAGAGGAATTGTTACACACCTTCCAGATACACCACTTCGATCATGTATGTTACTATATTTATAAGCGCTTTTTATTTAACAAGTGTTTGTTTATTCAGTATCTTTATGCATAATGAATATGTGACCTACATTTTTACAGCTTTACTTTTTCTGATATATCTTGTGTGGCATACCATGTACTGTCGAAAAGAAAGAATCTCGAAATTGCTTTTCTTGATCTATAAACACCAATCTTTGCTGGATATCAAGCACGAGAAGTATTCATTGCTAATCAGTGTAATTTTGGTGATCCATATTATTTCCCCATTCATATATACCGCTGTAATATTCTTTATGATTAACCCTCATGACGAAATGATAGGTTCTAGATTTTGGACTTACGGTTACGAAATGAAAAACACTTTTCCGATAAGCATTATTGTAATTTTCGGGAATGTATGCCAGTTTACTTTCTTTGAGCTGTTACCATTTATAATGACTATCACAATCTGTACCATCGAATATCGTTGTGCAGAAATCCTAAGTGCCCTGAAATATAACATGGTTCGCTTACTTGATGAAATGAATGAAAATTTTGCGTTTTTTGTGTTAACAGCTTACATCAGTTTCATACCAGTTTTGCGATCCTTAAGATCAGTTTTCTCGGCTACATTGTTCACGCTATTTTTCTGCAATTCTTTGCATGCTTTCGGTGCTTTATCTCTGATTATTCTCACGGAGCAACAGTCGAGTCTAATGAAACTTCACACTACATTAAACATTATTTACGCAGTTTCTATGCTAATCTCTCTGTCACTTTGTGGAGATTTGATTCCCGAACGTCTAAAAGAGATTAGAGTAGCTGCAGAAGCACTCATTGAAAAGTATGATGGCAACAAACATGTGCCACCAAAATTGATGTTTTATCTTCGGAGAATCGAAGAAAAGGAAATTATTTACATGACAGCCGGTAGAGTGATAAGGTTTGACAAGCAACTGATTTTGAGGGCAACTGGGGCAATACTAACCTATGGACTGCTGATTTTAAACCTCTTAAAGACTTAGCATCTTCGAGCACACATACGTGTAACGCATTGCATCATTCGTGCATTTAAGTTCTCCGACCAACGCATTCTCTCCCGTAGGCAAATACTGCTCGTGTTCTTGTCATATCACAAAATTCTCTTTCGCACGTAACGTACAAGGTTCTATCTCACAGATCACAGAGTTAAAATGTGGCATCGCTGTTTTCATTTATCCGTTCGTTTCTGAAGAAACGCATACTTTCAATGGATAATCCATAACAGAATGGGAGAACATTCTTTAAGTACACATCTTTTCGTGTATATTTACTTTCTTGTAATAAATGCAACCCTATTTATATTATATTTGCATATGTGTTCTACACAATTAAAAGTACATTCACAATATGTAACTCCATACTTTTTTTATAAACTGCTACATATATACTATTTTTGAAGGTGTTGGTGATTTTTGAAGGAGCATTTTGGGGGGTCCGTGGTTTTTATTCAGCCTTTTACAGCACTTGTTCAGACTCGATCCGTTACGCATAAAACTTTGCAAGGGCATAAAACAAAAACAGCTGAAAGAAAGACACAGCACTAAGGGAACACAAAGATAGGGTAGAGGAAGAGGATGAAGTAAGAAGACAGAGAACCACGCCCAAAGAGCAACAAGGCGGCTGACTCTCCTGTTCTATACTGCGAACTGTGAAACTTCAAAAGTAAATACTTATATCTTCTATGTATGCACAGTAAAAATATTTTCTTTAAATGTTGCTATCGGAACATATTAAATAAATGTTTACATTGCCGTGCAGTGCTTACTTTCTAGTCTAATAATTTTATATAAGTTTCTGTAATAATTTTCTGGATATCAACCATAAAAGAAATAAAATTGCTTCGAAAATTTTAGGCACACGTTTTCATAAATACTGCGTATTTTTCGTAAATACTTTCAAGAATTTCCATCCATGGGCTGTAATGTATAATTCTTTTTTGCACCATGTACAAAAACTATTAATCCTATATGCACTAAAATATATGCAGAGTTTCGACGGTGACTAACAGTATACATACCCAAATTGAACTAACATGAATGCACGATTTATACTCTAGCACATTTCAAAGGATTTGCGTCTATAGGCCTTAATGTATGAAGTGGAACGGTGAAATACAGCCTTAGAACTTGAAATTTCTTTTAGCCAGATCGATAGCGTTAGTACAAAGCCCGCAATATCCAAAATCCTACCTTTAGAAAATTCTCCAATAGGCAGCATGACCTAAAAATAATTTCTTCTCCTAAAAACTATCTGAAATAAAATATTTAACACACAGTCCAAGAAAGGAAACAAATTTAAAACCTAAATCCTTTTATTTTAACAAATCACATTAAATCCAATTACATTCTTTACTCATTTTATTTTTCTTTTGTTTTTCTTTATTTATTTACTCGATTAACCTTTCTTTTGTCTCAATTTAATGATTGCCAAATGTAAAGTGGATAGAGGGGAGGTATGAAGCAGCTCAATTTAAATCAAAAACCGTATTTCCCACCTATCTCAGTTCGTACATCACAGTTTCTCCCGGATTCCTTCTCAGGTCTGTCGGACGGGCATCGGTAGAGCAGCTCCTCATCAAAACACTTGGTGGATTCGGCGAAGTTTAGGTCAATCGCAATTAGACGAGTTCAGAACCTTCGGCAGTTCATCTGATTTCTGGCGGTCTGGTTCCTGGGGTGCCATCTAAGTCCGTCTCAGCTCCAGGTTTTACGCACTGGGTGCAGTTGGCATTCTCCACGGCATTCTTACTGATCAGCTTCGCAATCGCATCCTCTCAATCCGGGAGGATATTTTTATTTTATTTTATAAGTCCATCTTCTAGAACATTCTCAGCTATCTCTCCGTCTCTTTTTTTCACTCTCTCTCCTTCTCCACTGCAAAGCTTATTATTTCTTCTTTTCTTAGTCACCTCACCGTTGAGAGCTCGTCTTCTAGTCGCTCCTCCTCTTCTTGCATAATTTTTCGTCTCTCTTCTGCACGATTAGCCTTCTCCTTTCCTGGGAGGATTTTTCCATTTTTTTTATTCGCTCCTCCGATGGGTACCATTAACCTGCCAGACTTCACACGGCCGCCTCTCTCCATGAATTTTTGTAATTTGTTGGAGGAATTTTGTCTGTCTGGTTTTCTTGTTCAATTCTGTCACTCTTGGTACCATACCGTCTGCGGTTATATCGCTTCTTATTTTCACCTGTAATTCTTCTTGTGTGGCCAGCGTCACGCAACAAAATAAAATAATTATTTTTCTTGCAAACCTGTAAGAAACTATCAGCTGTAGACACCCTAAAATCTTTGCAGGTCATTTGACCTTACCCTTTATTATGCATACCCAGTTAGGGCTCAAGAATGCACCGTTTAGATACCACTGCACTTTCAAGAATTCCGACCAAAGGCCGTAATAAATAAGAATTATTTTTCTAGCCCTTTTAAAAAATCATGTGTTCTATACACACTAAAATCAATACCGACCATGCAATTGTGGTCTAGTATATACATTTATTTATTTATATATATATATATATATATATATATATATATATATATATATATATATATATATATATATATACATATACAAGTATCAGATGGACCCTTTAAGATCGTTCTAACCTATCATAAATAAATTCAGAACACCTCAAAGCGTGCAAATTCATCAAAATTTCAAATTCGGATTTTTTCATGATTACAATGCTTTCCTTACATGATACATGTTTGGAAAACAGAAATCATTATAAAAATGAAAATTCTGAATCGCCCAGTTATTACTATATATATGATACAAAAATTCTAGAAGTAAAATATTTTTCTTTCGTGATAATTAAAAAAAGTCTATAAATTTAGTATACATCTTCACTATTTAAAGTTTAGAATATCATAGCTAAGTAGTTGACGAAATACTGTCGCTTAATTTAAGTGCTAAATAATTAATTTGTCTGGCATTAACTTACTTCAGAAATAAATTTTGTAGTTAAGGAGTATTTACGTAAGTTAGTAAGAGGTAATTATTATCACTCAAGCATAGATGCAAAAAAAATTGTTTTTTATTTTTAATCCAACTACTGCAAGGCAAATTATGTTCCAAAGAAAATTTTAATGAAAGAAAAATTCTGCATATTTTTGCAAACTCAGTATTTCTTAAATTCAAATTTTGGAATTCTGATTTTATAGCTTTACGTTATTCTTTTTGGGTTCATTTCCATGTACTTAACTATTTAGAGTGACTTTCAGAGATAGGAAAGTTCAAAGTACTTTAGGTTTTTTTTAAAGAAAAAAATTCTAAATAACCATTTGTCTCGGTTGCACAAGCTTAGGGACATAAAGCTTTTTACGTTTTCCATAAGACAAATCTCTCAGTTTCGCAATACACAGTAGAACAGAAAAGTTCTAAAATAGAAAACGACAAATACTTATTTCCAAAGTTATTTAAAATTTCAACGCAGCATATCATTTTACTTTAAAGGAAAAAAAAATGTTGTACATAAGACGTGAAAGATTTAGTCTACTTTTGCTAGCAGGAAAAGTTTTAGTTTTTTTTTTTTTTTTTTTAACTAAAATAATTCAAGTTAGAATAGCTTCTAGCAAATACAGAATAAATCTGAAAATATTAATGCATTTACATTTTATAACGGAACGGTTGAAATTGAATCGTTTTTTGAAGAATTTGATTCTGAATAAATATTATTCATTGATACGGAAATAGGCCAGAACAATGTTTGATCCTTCAAAAAATAGAGGTTTATTTATTTATATGATATCACTCTATTTATGATTTGCACTGAGCTTTCATGCTCTAAGGTGAACTTAAATAATGTCGTAAACATAATTATATGGGCTGCTTCAGAAAAGATATGCTAATCCTTAAGAGGCGATAGTGCAATCCACACAAACAATTTTCATAAAATAATGCGCCGTCGGAATTAAAACGCAAAGGCGCTAGAAAGCGCTTAACCCTTTGAGGCGCAACCATTTCCCAATGCTGAAGAAAGGGCAACCGTTGCCATCGCTCACCTTAACTACCAGCAAGATGGCGGACGATCGAAACGTTCATCGCCTGCCATAGATCGCGTGCTTCAAAAAAGGGGTCTCTAGATCTGTGGCACGCGATGAACCTTTCGATCATCCGCCATCTTGCTGGTAGTTAAGTCGAACGATGGCGACGGCTGCCCTTTTTTCAGCATTGGACAATCTATCCTGCTGTTCTCGCATTCTTCCACTTTTCAGCAGATGTCAGTGGTGTTAAAAATAATCGTGACAATTTTTTTACGGGAAATGACGTGCTAAAAAGTAAAGGATTCTCGTGGAGCTATGTCACCCGCAACTATTTTTATAGAAATCAAATCTATTCTGCGTGACTGGCAATAGTCAAAATATCAGAGTATGGTGTTCCCAGAGCGGGAACACTGCGCGCTAAAGGGTTCAGCTGATATTGTTATACTAAGGAAAAAAATATTAAGTTACAAAAGCAAGCTCAATGAAATATGATTCCAACAATTGTTCAAAGCTGTGCCCGACACACCATCGAAGATAGTATTGTCGAGCGTTATAAACACACCATGCAATTCTACTGCAGCAGCCGAAAAGTTTTGCGACGGCTTCTACAGCAGATTCAATATCGGCGACGTGCATAAGAGGCCTCAAGTTGTCCCCACAAAAAGGAATAAAGACATGAAAATTCTGAGAGCAGTAATATGCTTCAGGATCAACTTTCCCAATGCATTGGTTCGGTAAAGTTAGTTCCAAATGTTTCTGCATCTCTCGTACGACACTGGTTCTCCATTGAGTGGGCACCACAGAACCAGCTTTAAGTGTGGAATAACGACATTTAGCATTTTTCAGAAGGAGGTATTTTTCCTCGACAAGGTATTAGGTGTGTGATGCAGTTAATCACATATTTATAAATAATTTTCTTACAGTTAATTCACACATTTATAATTACTACACTTTTCCCTACACCTACTCTAAATTTAATACTCTTTGCCATTTTTAAATCTCCCATCTATCCATAATGCTATTTAACTTTTTCTTAAATTACTTTGGTTTTAGCATTTGCAATACAGTTTGTTGGTGCCTTTCGTCTGAGAATTTATTTATTTTTCTTCGTTCCCACGGGGCTTTAATAATTTTGCATAGGTTACATTTGATCTCTATTGATCCCCCTTGTGGCGTGTCACATTTAAATTTTAGCATGCACATGTGAAGCCCATCGTTTCTTTTCATTTTTACATTCTGGCGATTTATTTGGCGACAGTTCCTTTTAGCGCTTAGCTCCATCGCCAGGTTGGCTTTCGGTTCTCGGACCTTTTTCACTCACACTTCATGCTTTGATCTCTGCCCAACACGTCACGTTTCATGTCGCTATTTTGCCAGCCACCCCACTAACCTTATATAATCTGTAATTATTGATAATGTCAATAAAATATAGTACAGCTCTCTATCGGCATGGAGTTCCGGGTTATTTCTTGCTTCCACTATACGATAGAAAAGAATAAATTACTTTTCGCGAGTGTAAAATGTTTCCCACTGGAATCTACACCATAAGGTAGTCACTGACCATTTCTCAGAAGAAAAAAATAGATAGAAAAATATCAGTCACGTGTTAATAAACTTGCTTTAGTATCTTCATTCTTTGCGTGTTTTTGTTTCTTTTAAACAATCATTTGAAGTGCCCTCTAGCCCCCTTCAACATTTAAAGTTTTGCCCATCCTTTAGGAAACACCCTGAATCAATGCATGATTATCTTGGAATGAGAAATTTTTGATTGCTAAGGTGGATGCAAATGATTTTGATGAACACTGCATAGCAAAAGTATTTAAAATTTTATTTTTTAATGACTATGTCATTTCTTCTCTCACCCCCTTTATATAAACTTGTCAAAAAATGTGACATAATTTTACATATATTTAAATAATATTAGTTCACAACAGCTTTAATCTATTGTTACAATATTTCGTAAGCCGTAGAATATGCATCATATGAATATTTTACGTATATTTAAATACTATTAGTTCACAACAGCTTTAATCTATTATTACAATATTTCGTAAGCTGTAGAATATGCATCACATGTATTTTTCTATAAATAGGTTACAATCATAAAAATTTCAACATATACTATTTCAACGGTTTACTAGGCGAAATACACGAAAGAAGAGGGATAAAATGGCATAGTCAATTAATATCGTTTTAATATAGCAATAATGAAACTAAAAAATTAGGGGGGCTTCAGGGGGGTCTCCCCCTAACGAAGCTCGAACAGCCGAGTTTATTTTTAATGAACAACATTTTCTAAACCTATTGAACTTTCATTTTTCGATACTGAAATTTCACTTTATAAAGCAGGATACATATTAATCTGTTGCATTATTTTGTGCAGATATTCACACTGTTGAATTTTCCAGATGAAAATCTCTTACAAATATGCAAAAACACGTAAATGCAAATTCTTATTTATTTTTAAAAATGATAAGTATCCTTACATGCACCTTTTCTAAGGATTTTAGGCAAAATTTTTAAATATTCAAAATAACCGAAGTATACTAACATTTTAGAGCTCCCACCTATCACATTCTTGGAAAAATATTTCCCAAATGGCTATTGATTTTTAAAGTTTACTTTTCGAGAAGAACTTTTTTGTTGTACAACATATAAAGATACCCAATCTTAGATGAACATTTCGCTACGTCACAGTACCGAATATATAAATATTTAACTAATTTTCACCTAGCAATAAAATTTTTAAGATATTTTCCGTAGAATAAAGCTCCGGGTAGTAGGTAATTAATGTAGCAAAGTTTATCAGGTGTTTTACGATAAACTTTGCTACATTAGGTTCCATCCTACACCATGAAATCAGTACTTAAAATGGCATTATGTGCTAAAGCAGGGGTTCCCAACCTTTTAACTGCTTAGACACCCTTGAAAGATTTTTTTTCTTTCAATAGACCCACTAATTTTTCAATACATAAAAATCACCATGCATGAAGTTGAAGGATATTTCAATAGATAAAAAAACTAAATTTTAATAAACCACTTTCAAATTTACAGAATTATATGTAATTTTAATATACAGGGTGAATCTAAACTCTTCGACAAAACTTTAAGAGGTGATAGGGCACATAATAAGGAATCAGAATCACGTAGAAATGTGTGGTTGGCAACATCGTCTTAATGTAGCTGTTAATAATCACTTTGGAAAAAGTGCTGAAACAACAGTGCACTTTCCTACCATTGTTCGTCAACCATTGTCCGTCAGAAACTAATGTATTTTTCTCCGAAAACAGAAGACTAGAATTCATAGTTTCAAAATTCTATTTTATTTCATAGATGAAATTTTTGGAGACGAGCCTATTGTTTATGAAACTTGGTTAAGAAATTAGACGAAGACTTCAATACTTTTCACAAAGTAATTATTACCGGTTAAGTGCAAACTGCGTTTTTGACCCCACATTGCTATATGATTCTGATTCCTTATTATGTGCCTTATCACTCCTTAAAGTTTTGTCCAAGAGTTTAAATTCACCCTGTATATGCATATTAATGTGATGGTTGTGGTTGATGATTTTTGTAATACTTTTAATACTGGGAGCAAGATTAGTTAATGATAATCGTAAATCACAACGTCCCGTAATATGTAGTCGATTTCTTGTTTTTCTTAATAAATTGTTAACTTGGCTAAATCCTGCCTCAATGAAGTAAGAAGTAGGAAATGCTGAAAATAATGGTTTGGTGATATGGGTTGAGTTGACATACTTTTTACGAATATCTTTTGAATTCCGAAATTTGTCATAACAATTTGTTTGAAAATTAATTTTATCTTTCAACTCGATAAGTTCTTGTAATGATAAATCAACATTCATTGTATCGTTTATAAATGAATTTTTAATCAAAGAAGGGATTTCTAGAGTTTTTAAGTCTTTATAACGGGAATTTTTATCTTTTAATTGTTTCAGGTGGTCAGTATACATTCGAGTGTCATCAACATTAATCATATCTTTTTCAATAAAAAAAATTGCATCAGATTTTCAAAGTGTCAAAAATCATTTCGGTTTATCCTGGTAGTATACAAATCAAGTTTGGGGCGAAGTACAAATACAAATTTTCGAGTTAGAATATTTTCGAGTTAGATGTCGTTTCTCCCTTGCAATTTATTTTGCATGTTGTTGAACAAATATGTCTGCGAAATAAAATATATTTCTTTGATTAAATTAATTTTGTGTGGGTCATAGGCTTATCATTTTCCAAAAGGAATCGATGTACAATGAAACGGTAGAAACTATTGCCTAAGATTTTCTTCAAATTTTTAGCAATTAAATGCTGCCAATGCAAAACGCAGTGTACTATCATCAGGAACTCTTTTTTCCAGAAAAGCTAAAAATCCTCTAAATTTTCACACCATTAATGATGCACCATCAGAAGATGCAGCAGTAATATCAGTTATAGGAATTTTGTTTTGTTCTAAAAATTTTTCTAAACAGTTAAATGTATGTTCACCTGTTGTCACCTGTTGTGCACGTTTCTAACAGTTCCACTGTAAGATATTCCTCTGTCATATCTCCTAATTGGGAGTAATAATAGCGAACATATATCAGAAGACTGTTTTCACCAACAGTGGATTCATCCAACTGCACAAAAAGTTTACTTTCTTGAAATTCATTAATTAATATTTTATATATTTTAAATACACCACCTATGAAAATCTGTATTCTATTTATAAATAGTAAAAGGTATATTATTTTCTATCAATTATATTCCTTAAATTTATATAATTTTTTAAAGGAAAATTTTATCATCAACACCCAATAGATCCCCTAGAACACTATATACCCCCTTTAAAAGTTTCATAGACCCACAAGCGGTCCACCTGGATCCTGCTGGTAATAACTGCATTAAAGTTTTGAAAATGACATAATATAATGATGTTTTAAAAATGATATAATGTATTGAACAAATTTTTTAAGCTTGCCTTTATTCAAAAACGGATGATTTATTTAAAAACAGTAGAAAATTTACCTCACTTCCGTAAAAAAATGATAATAACAATAATAAAACTACTGAATGAATATTTGATGAAAATTAAGTTAAACTTAATTCATCGTCTGATAATTTGAATCAGTAACTGAAATGGAGGACTGCAAGATGTTGTGTTCACAGACTGAATGTTTAGTATAAACAGAACTTCAAATTGATAATAAGAAGAAACTAAAAAAAAAATGTTTAAAAAATATATAAAGCAGACTGTAAGACCTATGCATACGCTCCAGATGGTACAAAGAGTCTTTTCTTTAGTAGCAAAATCATCACACTTACAGTCAAGAATACGAGAACAAATTTTTGCAGTTACACCTGCCTGTGTCTTAATCGGTGATTTTATTACCAAAAATGGATGAGCCATTTACATCATCCAAAATATATGTACCACTTCTTATATATTTTTTTGTTTATTTGTTGGCTTGTTTAAGGACGCCCCTAGCAAGTTTTCATTTGTGCCAGGCCTGCTCAAATTGGAGCACATTGGATGATGAAAAACGCTACGAAAGACAGCAAGCCGAAAATTCAACTTTTGAGGTACCCATTCCACCATATCACCCTTTATGGAATAAAGTTATTTCTGTCTTTTGGGAAAAAATTTTTGCAAATGTCTTTTTTAATTTTTGATTTGAATTGCTTAGTATAAAATTTAAATGTTACGGATATGATATGTACCGTATAAGTCTATAATAAACATGATATTCTTTTTAGAGGAGCAGAAAATTCTGTACCTTTCTTTGATTCATTCTTTGCGTACTTACTTCAACACTATGTTTTGTGATTATTAGCAGCATTATATCAGAGTATAGAAAAAAAGGTCGAGAAATTAGTTCGTTAGTAGTAGAAGAGAAATTAGTTCGTAGTAGTGGTCGTAAATTAGCAGTTTCATAGTTAGTTCAATCTTTATACACATTGAGTTATGCAAGCACACAAGTTTCTGTGACGAATTAAAAATTTGTAAAATAACACACATCAAATTCTATTTGTCAGCGTCAGTACGCGAGTTTCAGGTGAAGAATGTTTATCATCAGAGGGTTGTGAACCTTTTTGCTAGTGATGAAATATGAACGTTTTTCATCCAAAACGCACGTACAGACGTCGTTGGCCAATTACTAGTCACTTTAATATGGGGGCATCTAATAGGTGAAATATGAAGGGGCAGACGAAATGACGCCCAGGCTCATACCGGGAGTCAAACCCGGACCTCTGGTGTGTTAAAATTGCTCTTTAACCACTACCTAATAATCGCACTTACTGACGTTACATTGATTTGATATGTGCTAATGTACGAAGTTTTAATAATTTCGTCATTTTAGCACACGTTTTCGGTTGAGTGTTCTGTGACTTACGACTATTTAATTCTATTTGGCTGCGTGTCTCATCTGGCTGTTATAGCAGACAATGTAATGCGGAAAATTCAATTTAATGAGTCAGTTAATAAGTCAATTAATTTTAATTGAGTGAACAATTAGAGAGTTAAATTATTTCATTATTTTTTTTACTAAAAATACTTTTTCATAATCAAACATATTCACAATAATTTTGATAGTAATTGAAAATAAATAGAAGTTTGAAGTAAATTGTAATTCACACAAATGTTAATAATGATGACCTTACGTAACATCAAATGCTGTTGAAATATAATTTTTCATGAAAAAAAAAATGGTAAAAATGTGTGTGATTATTGCCAACCAACAATGAAGTCGTATTCCATTACCAAACCATTTCTTTTCAAGCAGTTTTCCCAGATTGAAAATCGATATGATGAAATATTAAAATTCTCGCTTCAACAAACTTTAATCACCCGGACTGGCAACTATTATTTAACCTTGACATTTCCAACTCCTTGATAAATACGAGAAAATCGTTGTAATCTGCTTCGGCTCTGATCATTAATAGGATTATTCATCATTATCGATAAGCAGCCCTCCTGTATTATTAAGCAACATCCTCTAAATTATAGGGCGGCCGTAAACTAGTCAGAATCCTATTTAATTATGACTCTTCGTGATTTTTAATTTTTATTCGTCTTACAGGTATTTTTTATTGACGAGAGAATGAATTTAAGAGTTAAATTATCTTCTTTCTTTTCCATCTATACGTGATTGGTTTTCTGAGTTATTAATTATGGCATTTACTGCTTGCTGAAGATTGTAGGAGGAGGAGTTGAAATAGCATCATCATAAGTATTTATCCGTTTCATTTTTCTCAGTTTTGCGTAACTGTTTTGAAAAATGTGAAATAATTTATAATCAGAAATGATAAATTGATACAACATGTTCGTTTTTACCCATTAAATAACTGAAAATATAATATTTTTTTAAAAAGGCTCCTTCATCAATCAACGTTTTAAAATAATCCTTATTCTAATTTATGCTATAGTTTGATAAGAGCGTTAATTTATAAACCAAAATTATATTTTTTATATCATTTGACACTTAAATTCATTTTGTGAAATAGTTTAAACTACTTTCATGTGCTTTAGTAAGCAGAAAGAATAAAGGCTTGAGAAATAGTAGAGAACATTTGAGGAACCGATAAATGTCAAATTATTAAAGTCACTATCTTGAACCCGAAAATGTAAATTTTTTGTTAAGAGCCAAAACTATTAAATTGCTGGTTGTGCAATTTTAAAATAAAGAAAGATGAGAGGAATTTATAAAAACTAGTTGAATTCCGTTACACCGAGAAAAAAATTGATCTACGAATGGTATTTTCGGAACCATGTTCAAGGAAGGTAGGGAGGAAGTGCACTATCATAACTTGTTGCACAAATTTTACTTCTTGTTTTTTAAAAAAGAAAAAAAAATCGCTTGAAATAACTGTAGTATAAAAGTTTTATGAAACTAAATTCAAGCTGGACTTATATAAATGTCTAATTCTCTGTCACTCAAATAGTCCTTATATGAGCGTAAATTCTGAAACTACGAGTGTAATTTCATTAAATCAAGAGTAATTTAGCGTTCTATAATATTATCAAGCTTGGTTTTTTAAATACACATCAGTTTTCTGAAAAATACACCCCAGGGAGATTCTTTTAATCACTTCGATAATTGTATTACCAGGTATTTAAACATTTGCTAAACTTTTGCGGTTTCGAAAAATGTTAATTTTCATGAGTGAAATATTTTCGTTTAGACAAGCCTTTTGAATAAAGCGAAGAGCATACATTTGTATTTGAAACAAGGTTTTAGAGAAGCGCTGTTGTCGGTCATTTCTTGATCTAAGACTCAGTAAATGCAGTACTTACATAACATTACGTATATTCCTTAAATTTCTTCGACTTTTAATGTTATATCTTGGACATGGAATAGAGCCTGTCGATTCAATAAAAGAAAATTTGTTCCGAGTATTTAAATTAATTTAAGATAACGTTTTATTACTATGAAATTACTATGATATTTATTATGAAATTAGACATTACTATGAAATTTATTTTAAAAAATACGAAAAAAAGTAAAGTAAAGCACTGACAGACAAATTTATAAGGAAGGAAAATTATTTTACAATCCTAAATGTAATAATAATTTCTGTTTTATTAAATTAATCTGTGCATTCTAACATCGCAGATATCCTAAAATAAATAACGTTTATTTTACTGGTATACCCTACTCCGTAACACTGAAAATGTATGCTCTCTGATGTAAATACTTCGCATTTTTAGATAGAATTTAAGTTCGAATTTAAGAAAGAATAAGTGGTTATACTGAACTTCACAGCCTTTATGAAAGTAACTTCAAAAGATATCTCAAACAGCTTGTACATGTACTCATTCAGTCTGGAGAACTAATGCAAGATTAAAGTTTCCTTGTTTAATTATACTTGCGACGGTGAATCAGGTATTTTGTGAAAGAGCCCGAGTTCACTTTGAAAACTTTCTCGTACTTTGTTAGATTAAAAATAATGAAAGTGGTTAGTTAGAAAAATTTGTGGTTTTTCAAAACATGCACTGTCCTTTTTAGTTATCCAATGGCACTCATACGAGATATTATCAATAAATTTGAATTAAAAACTTAAAAAGTTTATTATAAATTAATTAGTCATATATGAAGCCCACTAAAATTCTATCACACTAAAAATGAAAGCGGGAAATTAAATTTTGTAATACTTAATATTATTGCCCAATATATATATATATATATATATATATATATATATATAATTAAATAAAGTACGCTAAATTAACAAAAAACTAATAAAAATTATGTAATTTAATCAGTTAAAAAATGTCAGCTACTTGTACAGAAGTTATTTTAAATGAAACAGTTTTTATTTTACACATTTATTATTTTTATTGGTATTGTAGAGTAGGTTTCGGAAAGTTGTTTATTACCGAAATGGTTTGAAATTAATGTTTAGAAAGTTCTTTAAAAACTACTGTTATTTCCAAACATGCTATCAAGTGAGTTTCGTTACACCATTCTTCTTATCCATTTTTATCTTTATAGTCACGTAGAGCTGCAGCTTATCTCAATTTGTCACGATCCAGTGAGCTGAACGCGCTAAATTGTATGTAAAATTTGAAGGTCGATTATTTTCTGCTGTCTTCAGTAATATATGTTTTTGTCAATATTTTCCTGAGACTTTCACGACCGGCGCAGCTGCTCTTAAAAATGTGGCGTCCATTTGTTATCCGGTAAATGGATACAGGAATTTTGACAGCGAAATGAAGGGCGAAAAAAAATTTCCTTAGTTTTTCTTTTAAAAATACCATTAACATATTTCTCTTAGAGGTGCAATTTAAAGGGTACGATATATATTTAAAAAGAAGACAAAAAAAAAAAAACTGATATATAATTCAATACCTACGTGTATGTGTTTGTGTGCGTACATTTGTTTATTAAGCATACAGGGTATTCCAAAAAGACTGACCTTGTTTTTATTCCTTAAATATTGATCAAAAACGTGTACAATAAATTAAAACTTATTACAAAAGCAGGCACAGAATTTACCGATCTGTGATTAAAATTTTCAGGTCATTGAATTTAAGTAAATAGAAAACTGAAATTTTAATACAGCCCTCCTAAAACAAAATTCCTCAGTAGTAAAATGTGACTTTACATTAATGAGGTAATGTACAAAACTTCAGCCGAGGGGGATGTATAATACTACTATATAGTTACGCTGACCAATGATTCACTGACTCACTGATTTTCTAACAATTCCGGACAACCACTCTAAGATAAAACTTTTACCACCATTACTCAAAAAACAATTGAAATTTGTCACGCCCATAAGGCTTTGAAGGGAAAAGTTGCGATTCCAATTCGTTTTAAACAGTTTTTACAGATAACATACTTAATTTTTTTCCATTAAAATGATCGTCTGCATGATGCACTGATATAAGAGGCTCTGTTTCCACAAAACGCCCCCACCTCCCCATTTTCTAGGAAAAGACCCTCTTATATCAATGCATCATTTTTACCCACTCGAACCCAAATCTTTTGTTTTTACCCGCTCGAACCCAAATCTTTTATTTTTACCCACTAGATTTAAAGTTTTAAAGCTAAACTGCCCTTATGAACTTTATTAAGATTTATACATTTTTAGATACTCTCTTATTTCCCAGTGGACTGATACAGATCTACTTTTGACGGCGAGATTGAAATCATACATATTTTACTCTCTCAGCTTCTGTGTAATTATTATTATTATTATTATTATAATTATTTTGAAAGTCCTCATTTTGTCTACTGGCTTTCAATTCTACCGGAGACTAATATTCGATAACCATCAGTAACCGGCAATCTCTTCTTAGGTCTGTCTGAACCCAAAATAATGACGTTTTGCCTTCAGTTGATTTTAGACTAATTTGTAGGTAATGTACCGTAACGGGTAGATAATGGTCGATTGCAGATAATGAAAATGCCGAAATGGAGGATTATAAAGATGTAGCGTTTACTGAAACTGCCAATAACGAATTTGGTTTCATAATACTGAATCAATTCTCCGATCAATATTTAACAGTAATTTTGAAAAACCGTTTTTTCATATATCCCAGAAATTCTTAAAAAAACATATTAAACGTTTTCGACCGGTCTAGAATGCAAACCGTAGGAATTCCGTTTCTTGTTACTGGTAAATATCCCTTTGCTAGGATTCTACATTCTATAAATTTACTTAATAATCCATGCAGATGGCTCTGTGACTTTCGGGGGCTTCTGGACTACAGACTACTCGATATCTTGCACTCTCTGCCAAGAGTATATGGGAACGTTACTGGGAGGTATGGGATCGAATGTGTCCATAAACTGTTTTTTTCTGTTACCTTTTCCGTTTCTGTAACTGTTTTCTTTTTTTTTTTTTTTTGCTTGCTTAATTTCTGTCTTCTGTACATGCCGCTTATATATATATGTATGCATTCTCTTTTAGTTCTAGTGAATGACAGTAACTTTGTTATCGACAATTTGACTAGGTCAAAGAGTCTATTTGACTAGGTCATTTGACTAGGTCTCTGCTTGCACTCATATCCATTGATTATGCCTGATGTCAAATCAAATATTTGCCTTCAAATTTTTGTTGAAAATATCATGCATGTACCGAAACCTGTAATCTGAAATAATATGTCTGTCATTGTGAAGTTTATATTGCGATGACTTCCAAAAAACAAACTTAGTGGTTAGTGACAAATGTAAATTGGTTGAAATTTTAATTTTTTATATTTTAATTAATTTATTTTTTAAATTAATTAATTAATTTATTTCTTTAATTTAATTTATATATTATTTTAATTTTCACCTTTTAAAAATTAGATTTTTAATTTTAATTTTATTTAAAATTTAAGATTTTGATACAGAAGTAGGAATACTTTATATATATAAAGTATTCCTACTTCTGTATCAAAAATTCTATAGGAAAGATAAAAATATTAAATTTCCTTTCAAATATTTTTCGCCATTTTTCCTTTCAGAGACGTCTTTGACACATCAGTAGAAACTTTTTCAAATGGAAAACTGATAACTGCTTAACCTATATTTTCAACAAACAATGGCCATTCAAAATTGCAACTGATAAAAAGGAAGTCAGAGACATTCCTCCCGTTTTTGATTTTCATCCAAGATATATATTTGATAGGAAATAAGGAATTTTTATATTTTTCTCTTGTAAACTGAATAAGTGTTATTGCATTCTTTGCATGTTTATCCCACACACCTATATATTGTCCTTGAAAATTTCGATGCAGTAACAAGATTACTGATCGATAAATGAAAATTAATATTTTTAAATGGTTAATAAATCGACCTGCTTAAATAACCGGCATCGTACTACGGAGATATTTTAAAGTAACTAACCTATCTATGAAAGATGAGGATTTATTTCATAATAAATAAACTTCTGGTATTATTTATAAGATGTGAAATCGCTATATCTAACTAAATAGACAGATTACGGTGGTTACACACTTTGCAAGCAAAATAGCATGTGACTTCAAGAAGGAATGTAACCAAGATTTCTTTATGTACCTGTTCAGATTAGAATTAAGTTCCTCCTCCTTTGAATCCCAGCCTATTACATCAACAGCTGCACGAGAAGTTAGAACCCTGCACCAGCGCATTTCAGCCACCTCCTAATGTTCAGTATCTTATAAAATTGGTTATTAGTCGGTGCTAAATGTATGTGATTGAAATGTTAAATATTAAGCAAATTTGATGCATTTAAGATTACGTTTCATTGAAAAAAAATCCACTTAATTTCAACTTTTTTATTACAAATCTTTTATAATATAATGAATTTGATTGCATTGTTAATTTTACTTTCACATTCTCTCAATACAAGAATTTTAAATCTCTCAGATCAGGTTAAGTTAAGAACATTCCTTCTTCAAAGCGGCATAATTAAATTTTAAAAACTTTTTAAAAGTTATTCTGAATCTTAGACTTCGAAATAGACGAAGTGCACTAATGCTTGTAATGATGATAATATGATACTATTAGGTTACAGTTTTGTTGCTGTCCGTCATAATTGCATGGAATCGCTTTGTAATTCCTATTATATATACTTTCAATAATTTTTAGCATAGGAAAATAACAAATAATTCTTTATAATAAAGAATTGAAGGATTTTATTTAGTTTTCAAAATCGTAATTTAAATGTATTGAGTAATTATTATTATTATTCTATAAATTTTCATTTTAAATTATGCATTATAATGTATTATTTGAATAAACGAAATGTTTCATTACGATATTTTTAATGTATACTGTGTGAATATTTTTATTAAATTACAAAGTACTAAATGTTATCGTCTATTAAAATCAAATAATATATTTTACTTCAAGCAGTAAGCAGTAAATAAGTAAAGGAAATAGAAAAATGCAGTAAATAAATAAATGAAATAATTAAATAAATTCATGAAAAATAAATGCATAAGAATAAAAAAGACCCCTCAAACTTAACGTACTTTTTAACTTTTTATGAATAAAAAATTATTAGGAATTTCATATCAGTAAAACAAACATTTATATTCATTTCAGGAAGTAACTGAATTTTTGAAAGACAAAAAAATGTAAGAATTAAGCTTTTTGACTACACGATATCATTGCCTCCCCAAAAAAATTTCTTATAAGAACATATATAAAAAAATCCTACTACTTTTTTATGACGAATTCAAGAAATTAATTATCATCGTTAATAATATGACTTTCATGCGATACTGTTAAGAAAACATGCATTTAACCATGCCAGTAAGTGAAATTACATTGAACATTATTGTTTTTAAATCAAGCGATAAAATTGAATTCTAAGTGAAAAAATATTTCTTTTTGTGGGAGCTAAAAAACACCCCCAAAAAACTCTTATTGGTATTTTTTTTATCAAAATATTTTCATAACAGAATTTTATCATTTTTTAAATTTTAATTTCCTATCTACGATTACATCTCGAGGGTACTAATATTTGAAAGTAACTCTATACCGTGTCTAAATATAACATTTTATTTATTGCATTTTTTTTATGAAAGTGAAACTTTATGCTTCAAACAAGAAATTATGTTTAATATAATAAGTAAGAAAATATCTAGTGTGAAAGAAAGATAGCTACTTGTTTCAGTCTGTTAAAATAGGAAATGATTGTTAAATGGCATCCGAGATAGTGCATCCTAGTGTATTTAAGCATCCTAGTGCGATCTTTAAAAATTGTTATGTGATTAAATTTGTATATGCAAATGTGGCGATATTTTAAAAATCCACGAAACATACCTCTATATCTTAAAAATTACCTGAAACTGGTATGTTTGGAATTCCAACCTTGCTGTATGTAAGACCTTTAAGGATTTTTTTTTTTAAGAAAATCATGTTTGTGGCACACAATATCCATTTAGTACGGTTAATGCAAATTCGGCTCTTAAGATTAAGACATTTATGCTGTCCGTCCGTAAAACCGTATAAGCATAAATAGTCACAAAAGAGTCGCTGTGACGTCAAATACGGTCGCAGTGTTCATAAGTGTTACAAACTAGTCAGAGTGTAACTAGTAAGTGACGAGACTTTACCGTGTGGCTTTAATGATTCTTCAGTCACAAAGTGACGTTTCTATCAAGTCACAATAACACAACACTTTGGTACTTACACTACACTGTATTACTTCGGAACCTTGCCCTCGCAGACTAAAAACACAAGACGGTTTCTTGCAAGCTGTCTTAAGAGAGACATCTAAACTTGACCTTCCTGCACTGCGGTCTTGTTCTGTGCAGGAATGGAAACTATTTATAACGGCTTTCCTTCAGAGGTCTGGCTTCATGTCTATACCGATGGCTCAAAACTTGTGATACACGGTATGGCAGGAGCTGGTGTTTTTTGTGAACATTTCTCACACTACATTTCGTAGAGAACACATCATTCAGCATTCGATGGTGAAATCGAGGCAATTAGGGTTGATCTCGAACACCTCAATGCTCGTCCTGCTATTTTTGAATGCGCTGTTATATTCTCAGATTCCCAGGCAGGTATCTTGGCTACTGGAAATTATTGTCATGCTCCCAGCTCTAAGTCTGTTCAACAATGTAGATCTCTGTTGAGGGAAATAGAAGAAAAATCCAGAGTAGTTGTTTTGCAGTGGATCCCGTCTCACTGGGACAGGGCTGTGGCTGCTTTCCGTTTGGCGACTCAACATGACTGCCTCTACGCCCACCGGTATAGACTCCATTTGGTAGATAGCCCTGCCTGCCCCCTCTGCAGTAGTGGTGCTTTGATGACTGCCAATCACCTCCTCGTATGTCCAGCTCTTACGAATCCTGCATCTTTTCTCATTACTGGAAGGCCAGAGACCTCTTGAACGTTTTATCCCCACCGATTGTTTTCAATGCCGTTTCATGTTCTAATTTTTTTGTTTTGTGATCTTATGTTTTTATATGCTCTGTATTTGATCTCGTACTCGTCTCTGTAAAGCGTAGGATAATGTCCAAAATGCTGCTGCACTGAAAAAAAAACAACAAAAAAAAACAACAAGACACTTTTGCTTGCAACAACAATGCGCCGTTGTAACTATTGTGACTTTACTGGGGGCTCGTATTGTGACATCACAGTAAATATACAGAGGAACCGCGGGGTGACCATATCTTCACATCTAACTACTTCAGAATATGACCGTTAACGTGAAATACATCCACTAAAAACATCAAGACATATTCGAGTAATAGCCGAATTCTCCATTTTAGTTCAGTCAAGAACAATAAGTCGCAATATTTTAAATTTGAAACTGAGATAAGAAATTTGTTTTACGGTCGAATACTTTTTTGAGAAAGTGTAACACTCATAATAACAATAGAGATATGAAAACCAGGAGATGACGTTGCCTATCTGATAATGAATGTGGTGGGAAACCTACAGAATGTAGGTTTCCCACCACAGTTAAAATCCTGTATCTTTGCACGTGGCATAACTGAAGCGTGATGCTGAAGTATTATGTAATGTAACGCTACTCTTGGAAGACTGCTTATGACTTACAAGAGGACAATCGGGACAGCTGTTTTAGCGTGTACGTACACCGCATGCACACTAAAGTCTGTAGTGGTTTTTGATCAAACATGGAGTTTATCTGTTACCAGCCCGATGCCTTAACCATATAAGATAACACAATGTCAAATTGCGTGCGCGTAATAGATCTTTGGGTGGTTAAAATAATCTTCTTAATTTATGGAATTATTTAAAATGTTTTCAAAAAATAACCGCAGCTGACTAGCGAGGTAGGATGGATCTGTGAGTTTCAATAAGTGAATGGCCTTGAAAGTTCTCTAAAATATTACTTTACAACTTGCAGTCTCTTTAAATTCAAAGATTTATTGTTTTATTTCACCTAAGTTTAGTGTGGAATCATTTCACAAATAACTTATTTGGTTGCTGAACAACAGTACTTTTGCCCAGTTTATTATATTACTGCATAGTACAAATATTTCAATTATACGAGTAATAACAAAACCCGTATATGTATAAAGCCATCGAGACAGGACTTTGCTTATAGCATTCATACACCCTCTAAACTGATATTATTCGGTAGAAGTTTGCGAAAGCTTCTACCTCAATGTTTGTGACCATTTGGGATATAAAAGCGGATTCTGTGTCCATGTGCTAATTACATACCTTTTGCTTTACTTAATATAGCCATTTTGATTCATATGCGTGACACGTAAAATGCCGATTGCTTTTACTACATATATTATTAGAGAATTTTCATATTAGCACATCAGGGAATAAAACTGCGATTCACAAAGCATGCATTGATTGATGAATTAGATTAGCTGTTTTTTCATTAGATGAACGAAACATAGAGAGAAGACATGTACAGACGAAACTTGCACCCACTCAAAAAAGTATTCGAGTCATAGTCAAATTTCCAATTTTCGTTTACTCGGTAACTATTTAGTCTTTGGAGAGACGCAGTGTTTAAAAAAAAAGATAATTTATTATTATATATGACACAATTCTCTTCCCCGAAGAGCAGTATTTTAAATATGAAACTGATATAGAAAATTTGACTTACGCGGGAATCCTTTTTTCAGAGGTTAAGAAAAGCAACTTTTCGAATAAAAATAGCAACTTTAGTCTCCTTTCATTAGTTCAATTCAATATTTTTGTTGCAACCGAAATTCAGGTATGATAATTTAAAACTGTTTTAAAAGTATGCCTTTTTATCTTTATATTTTTATGGAAGGGCATTTGTAACGTTGCATGTAATATGGCATAAATTAATAGATTAACCCATTATCGCCCAGCGATCAATTTTTAGACCTTCGCAAAATATGCAAGTCACTCAAATATTTAAGCATTTGTTTATTTTCCTTGTTTAATTTCTTGAATAACTCTGCTTTTCACAAAATAATCAGCGATAATAAGTTTAAATGAGAATATTTCCCTGTCTTATTCACATTAGAGAAAGATTTACGCTTTTCATACCACACAAATTTCGGAAATTTATTTCTCACTTCTGGCATCAACATAAATTTGAGAATGTTCTGAAAAAAGTTGGGAGCTAATAAGTTGGGTGCAAACAAAAAACAGTATTTGCAAGGATATCTAGTTTATATACTTTGAAGGTGGTTTCTATGTACTATAGTCTTGAGGAATTTGACAACAGGCATTTCAAAAGACAGCGATATTTCCATCAAGAAGAAAAGCATCTGCTATATAATGCACATATATACGTATTATGAATGTTTCCGTATGCTGAAAACATATCCATACATCAAACGAATTTCTATTTCTAAAGCTGCTACTATCTTTCAGACTGTATTTTGCAAAAATATATACAAAAATGCTCTTTTGAAAGCTAGGCGTATCTGCATAGTCGAAAAACAGAATATGTATGCATTTATATTCATATAACTTTCTCTGATTCAATATCTATATGTTACGTCATTGTTATATCTTAAATTTTCTTATTTTTATGCATGAAAATAATAATAATAATGTAGACTTTGCATTGTTTATATAAAGATGGATAGTAAGATTAAATAAATACTGGGAACATTTTTGTCATATATTGAATCCAACCGGACTGTCAATAATAATTCTGCATGTTGTATTCAAACAGCTCAAAAATTTCCACTCCTAAGAAAAAAGACAATGCATGCGTTTTTAAAGGCAAAACAATTTGTTGTCTCCGTGTATTTGCGAGTGGAATATAGAATTTGGAACCGCTTTATCCGATGCCGTGCACTCAGCATGAGCAATGAGGCAAATTTTATTTTTATAACCTATATTATGCTGAAAATGTTGAAAAAGATTTCAACTTATAGGAAAATACTTCTATCTCCGATCGAAAGATCTACGATTTTAGCATAATATAGAAAGATTATATTATGCATAATGCAAAGATTATACTCAATATTTAGTTAACGTTTCTATTACTCTTAAATTTTGGCTAGCTTTTCTGTCACTATTCACGTCTTTCTTTCGCGAATATTTAAGTTTTTGCTACTGTAATAACCCGTATATAAGTCGATGTTATTTACTGATCATTATTCGTAAAAAACCTGACTCGCGCTGAATTCGAGGCCTAAATATTGGATTTTTCTAATTATCGTGATGAAAAAATTCAGGGACGCCTTAGATTCGATGCCTAGTTACATTCAGGATAATACGGTATATTACATAACTATTCTTTGAAAATAAAAATAATTCTTCATTTCCATTTTCATTATTATGAAAAGGAGATTATTTATTTCTGAAGATACATTTTATTTAAATAATAACAACAATATACGTGCGTTGTTATTTCTGAAAATAAAGTAACATATATTGTGTAAGGTTAATTTAAGTAGATTTCGAACGTGTTAAATGTGCAACGGCAATGATCCACAAAATCTGTTACACATTTATATTAAAATGTGCTCAAGAAATTACTGTATGGTAAAATAGCGCAATTAAAAATTAATCTATTATAATTTATTCTGAAAACAGTATAACGCCCGTTTTTTTATACCTTAAAACTTTTATAAAATAAACTAAATATTTTTAAATGATAGAACATAGTTTTTGATGTTCCGTCACTACCGGCGAATTATATAAATACATGAACAACACAGATTATATCTATATGTTCACTTTTTGCAGTCAGTACTTCTGCTGTAAACCAAATAATGTTTTATTTACTGGTCTGAATGTGACATTGTATACCATATTGCAAAATGGTAGGGCATGGTAAAATTTTGCATATTTTTATTCTTTTAATTTTTTTTACTTTTAAAATTGTTACACTTTATCAAAAAATTTCTTTTACTATTATTTTACTTAACATAGTTTCAAATATTATAAATTTCACTTAATTGTAGATGAATGTAGGGAAACGTGAAAAATATAGAAGACTAGAAGAAAAGAGTAAATGTATGTTAATATTTTTTTCAGTAATTTACTTAGGCGAGTGCTAATTTTAAATATATCTTACGAGTGCTTTATTTTTAAATGACATAATATTATATATATGACTTTAGTTTTGAAACATTATTAATCAAATTGGCAGTATGATCATTTCTAATCTAATTAAAATAAAAAATGAATTTTTTTTCTTAGTTGTAAACGATATAGGCTTTCTCAATTGAAATCTGATTTTATCATGACAACTTATTCACGTTTTACATAGCAAAAGATTATAGAAGTTCAATATGTCTAGAAATCATGTTTAATACTCCTTCTTTTTTACCCTTTTATTTATTACATTGATAAGTCAGTCATATTTCTTTAAAAATGCGGAATATATTCATTTCTAAAGAATTTCTACGAGGTTAGTTATAGACACTCACTATAAAATTTTGGTATATTAAAAAAGAAACTTCTCCGACCTCCGGAAAAAGCATCAAATGTTATTATTTAGAAACCTCATATAATTAATTGTTTTATGCTAAAAAAAGATAAAATTAAAAATAACAATAAAATAATGTACGAACATTATCGTTTTAAAATGTCAGTGGTCATTGAGAATAATTTGAAGTTGTAATGGAAAAAATTGCTATTCTTTTCCATATTGAAAAGTTTCATGAAAATGCATTTTGAAAAAAAAAAATATATATAATAATATTATTATAACTATTATTAATTACAATAGTTTCTTTTTTAGCATCTTTCCTTAGTACTTCTTAGCTATTAAAGCTTGTGCTACGTTGCTCATAGGTTATCTATACTCGAGTATATCTTTTTAAATATTTAATATTAATTTAATTATTTATCTTTTTAAATTCCATTTTTTGAATTTCTTGATATTAACATGTTTTTGGTTGCATTTTGTGTGTTTTTCTTTCTCCTACTTTTTACTCCTTGGCTCTAGTTGTTTTTATATTTGTCGATTACTTTTCTTGGTTGGCATCGATTTCTAGTCTTGTCTGTGCTTCCATCTTCATGTTAGGATAGCATCCATGCTGGTTTTTTAACTTATAGCTATGGTCGTACCCCCAGGTAACGTAAAACGACTCCTTTTGTCAGGTAACATGCAGAAACCTAGCTATATTTGTTTTTTCTTTAAATTGTAATGTGAGTACGGTGGTACTTGATAATGGAGTACTCCATTTCAATTTTCCACTCCATCTCCGCTTCATTGCTTGGGTTCCTAAAGTTAGGCTTAAGCCCACGTGATCTCACCTGGCTTGTTTTCCCACTTCTCTTGAGCTTTGATATCTGTGTTATTCACAATATTTATAGCCTATGGATTATCAATTATTTCATGGTTTCAGTGTTATATTTGTTATTATGTGCTATCACTTAATGTATTACTTGGGATTCCATATTACGTAAGTTTAGCTATATTATATTATATATATATATAATATAAAATAGTATTGTATATATAGTGTAGTAAGTAATATTGTATATATATATATATGTATTGTTATGGATTTTATATTGATGCAACTGAATGTTCTAACATCTTCAACAGTAAAAAGTTAAATGTTCCTAATTTTAACAGTTGAGTTAAGGCGTTTGTGATTTTCTACAAGAAAAAGAAATACCACTGCATTAGAAGTAAAACTGCCCCTATGCATTACTTTCATTATTTCGTGAAAAAATAATAATTCACAAATTATAAATACCATTTACCATTTCTTTAATATTTGAACTACCGTAAAAGTTTTTTAACTGTTTCTATTACCCAATTCACGGGATCACACTCTTAAAAAAATAATAGAAATATTCCATCACAGAGCTGTTACAAAAATTGTGTTTCCTTTAAATGTTTATCAGCAATTCTTCCAAACCTTATAGTTATTTTCTGTCCTTCTTTAAATGTCAATAATGTTAAAGAATAAAAAAAAATATTTTTCCTTTAGGGTATTTGTATGTAGAAAATAACCTGGTAAAAAAAGCGGAGTGAAAAACCGTGTTTCTAGCTGGCATTTATTGTAGGCAGAACAACAGTTTCTATACTGATTTTTTTTTGTAAATTTTTTTTAACTATATCATCCGGAAGAAAAAATATCTTTTTTTTTCACCTTCCTATGTGTCAAGTGAATATTCCTTGGAGTAAAAACTGGTATCTTTATGAATGTAAAATATATTTTATTTGAGGGAAATAGGTTTACCTGCAAACATGTCTGTAAGTGTAGAAAGTAAAGTAAATTGTATGCTGCAAGCGATAAATCTGAATAAATTTATAGTCACTAATACTTAAAAAATTGTTTCAGTATATCAGATTTGCCTTCTAAAATTGGTTATATAGTTTTAAAAGTATTGTTTTAAAATATGTGGTTGATCTTAGATACACACTTTTTTTTCATATAGTATGAAAGAAATTAATGATTAATTATTCAATAGGAAAAAATTCTGTGTTAATAATGCAGTTTCTGTAGATATTTTTCTCGAAAATTCTGTAATTACGTCATAGAGTGCTATTAGCATAGTTCTTGAAAGGTTTTTTGCAATTCAGAATTTTTTTACATGCAGGAAATGCTAAAAAAAATTCTGACTACGGTAGTAATGTGGATTTTACTGTTACAATTTTAATTTTAAGTTTCAGTTTTTACAACTGACAAAATCACCACTTCTTTCTGCTAACTTATAATCTTATCGTAAATATAGTTTACTTGTAATTTAACATTAAAAAAAAAGTATTTTGTTTCCTTTACTGGAGATCACGGGTGTAATTCAGTAGATTATCATAATTTAAAGTAAGACTTTTCAGCTTACAATCCTTCTTAAATATTAAAAAAAAGTAAAATTTGAGCCCAGCAACTTGATATGAATATGTACTGTGTATACACCTTTGTCTTCAGTGACGGACACCTAACTCATAACTGTCAAAATTCCATTTTATACATAAATGTATGGACTAAAATAATCCGCAATTGAATTTGATAAAAAATAGATGATTCGAACTTTTTTTATATTTATTAGTTTGCAAAATGGTACTAACCATACACATACTGAAAAAGGTAGGACAATCATTCTCCCTATAATGAGAGAATGATATCCATTCCTATTTCACTATTTTATATATCCAACAAATAATGATGGGGTTTGATCTTTTGAACATGTTCCTAGATTACGATAAAAGATTTTCTATGTAATCTCGATTTAATGAGAATTTTAATAATTTGTCGTTAGATAAGGACATTGCGTTCTTGGATTAGTTAGTACTTTCCTCTAGAACGGTAGAATAAACATTTGCAACCATTCTCGGAGGACCACTGCCCACATTGATAATTTGTGGATATTTAGAATCACTGTATTATGAAATTCTTTTATATCTCTTGTTTGCCCTGGATAAATATCCCTTAAAAGCTTATTTCTGAGAAAATCTCAAGCGAAACATATAAATTCCTTACGATATTTAATTATTTACGTTACTTAGTAGGCATTTATTTTTTGACTTTAGTGTCACACATAAGGCATTTGTATTCGTGCTTATTTCAATTATATAAATGAATCTGAGAATTTTAAGAAAAGCCTGAAATGTAAATCCTTAAGCAGCTTTAGTCAATATTTAGATAAATAAAAGTATTAAAGAAAAAAAAAAGCAAAACACAATCTCAAATTTCCTCCATTTTTGTTGTTTATAATTGCACTGTAAATTTCCATAAAGTTTTACTCAGCTGTTTATGAGGTAGATTTATGCAGAATGTTTTATGTTGCAAGATTTACGTACGCTGCAAAGCTTTTTTTGCCCCCAGATAACTGCACAATGCGTGGGTAAACGTAATGCCAACACTATGTGATGTAAAGACTGTGCTGTACAAGTTTTTTCGTGATTGTGGCTTATCAACGTTATTAAGTTATTTTGTGAGTGGATTTACTACACGCATTGCTATATACCAAAGCTGCAGGACGTGTGCTGTATTATTTTGCAACAGTATCCGTGGTAAAGTTACAGGTATTTCTTTCCTATCATATGAGATATATATATATATATATATATATATATATATTAAATGTCACCCTACCATATATATATATATATATATATATATATATATATATATTAAATGTCACCCTACATATATATATATATATATGGTAGGGTGATTTAATAATTTCATGAACGTGTACTTCGATTAATTAGATTTTTATTAATTTTTTTAATTTAACGGAACACAGGTATTTTCTTCCAGTACATAAGCAGAAAGCACATTTGTGCATTAGTTACGTGTTAATAAGTATAATATATTAGTTTCATCAAAAGTTTCCACTCTGAGACTTTTAATTGAAGAAATAAGAATTTTTCTGTCGAAAATTAGTTATACATGCTTTTCTTATTCATTGTCATTACAATAATATGGCTCATAAACAACATGTTTTATTTATGAATTTTTGATATTAAAACTTGAAGCGTGTTTACTTTTCTTTTTCATAACTTCAAGGAAGGTAAATATTGACATATTTGTTAAAAACAGCAATATAGTCTACATCAACCATTATTATTTTTTAAAAGCAATCTTGTTGTTAATATGCGTGTTAACGTCATCTAATCGTACTTTAAATATAAATTTTATAGAAACCGTAATGCTTTGGAACATGTTAATTAGATAAAATTTCAGAATACATATGAAAACATACAGATATTTTTTAAGTTAAAAAAATTATGCAATTCAGAGAATCCACAACCACATGAACCAAAATAAAAAACGCATTTCACTTTTTTTGTGCGAAAGTGCGGAGTATAAAAACATTGCAATTTAAAATATTTTGTTTTGAGTATAAGTTTTTGTGTTCGCAAAGAGGACAATTTTCCCAACACCCAGTGGATTCTTTCTCTGTACAGTTAGTGTTCTTTCAAAAAAGGGCACTTTCTGTTGGTAAAAAGACAATTTACTGATATCCCACTGCATTCTCTCTATGCACAGCTAGTGTTCTTTTGAAAAAGGGCATTTTCTGTTGGTGAAAACGACAATTTCCTGATACCCCACAGAGTTCTTTCTCTGTACAGCTGGTGTTCTTTTAAAAAAGAGCATTTTATGAGTTTGGAAATGGCAATTTCCTGACACCCCACTGAATTCTTTCTCTGTACAGCTAGTGTTCTTTTGAAAAGGGACACATACTGTTGGTAAAAAGGACAATTTGTTGAAACCCCACTGGATTCTTATCAGTGCAGTTAGTATTCTTTTAATAGGGTGCATTCCTTGCCTTCTTCTAAGTATTTTTCCCTGCTTTGTATATTATGCGTATAGGGGGTATGCTATAATAGGTATTATCATAAAATACGTTGTATAAAACTAATTTGTCAGCATAAAATAGGCTGTCATAGAACAAATTGAACATTATAATACTCATCAACTGCATTTATCTGCTGGAAAACAATTCATGATATAAAAAGCCACACATCAGCACTCCACATTGCTTATGTTATCTCCTTTGTCTTGCTCCCCCCCCCCCACGTCCCTTGCAATGAAAAATGACTTAAAATATTTATTTTAAACTTTCTGTTTTAAGTCTCTGCCAATTAGAAGCAAATATAAACCTGCTGAAGTAATTCACTCCACGTTAGAAAAAATCAGCGAAAATTATGTTTATTCTAATAAAGTAATAAAATAAATAAGATAAAATTTATTTTCTTTTTAAGTTGGGATTTGATAAATAAATAATTGAAAAAAAGGCAAAACTTCTTTTATGTCTGCAAAGGGTAAGTTGCTTTGATTCTAAAAGAAAAAGGACAAGGCGCATGAATGTCACATGGAAAAAGAAGGGTAGGGCGCGGTGCCCTTTGAAAAATACCATACAAGAAAATCATCCATACTTCCAGCTTTTAAGTTAACTTGCTATAGTGGTTATATACAATTATCTGTCTTATACTTTTATACCTTGCAAATTCCAATTAATGAAACTATTTATTTATTTATGCATTTATTTTGTATTTTTTGTTACAAACCCTAAGTCATTGCAAACCGATACTCATGATTACATAGTAAAAAAGCTCTTCGATATTATACATTTTTAAAACTTAAAATAATAATATCAATCTAGATTACTAACACATATTTAAAAAAAGGAATTCAACTAATTAGTGTAAAACGATACTAAGAGCATATTTGACATGCACGGAATAAATTTCAGGCAATCGCTCACTTCCAGAAACTCAACAGCATAAAAATAAACTCCCATCGTCTTCCAAAGTGTCCTTCGGCTTTGAGAGGCATTTCCTCATCAAAAGCTAACTTCGATGTTGCCGAAACATGATTTCCGAATGCCTCCCGAGGGGCAAAGATTTCGTATTACCCCGAGGATCAGAATCAGGGGAAATTTTCCTTCAGAAATATTAATTATTAATTAATATTCTGCATTTTGGGAAATTAGTTGGCAACGTCAAGTGTAGTGGCGAGAAAATTAACTTTCAGAACACAGCCATTTAGTTTCTTACTGTCGATAAGTTTTTGTTATAAAGCTAATTCCTGCCGTCTTTCGAGTGGAAATCTAATTAAAAGCTAACGGAATCTCTGTCAAATTCAATAAATTATTGTTTGCGTATTGAAATTAATTAACTTTTTGATAGCTTAATGAATATAGGGCCTCTTCATCGTTACGTCGCTTCATGATCAAAAGTACAGATTTATTGAGCATATTTGGTTTTTAATGCGCAGTTAAAGTCAAGTTTTTAATGAGTGGGTTCGTATATATTTATATACTTTAGACAAAGGATTTAATGATACATCAGGAATATTTATTGAAAACTTTATCAACAAGTGATAAAACCCTCTTTTACTAGTATGTTGTATCTAGAGATAGGCTTCTGTTTTGGCAGAAATTTTAGTAGCCCATTTAAAAATTAATTTTCTTTTGGATCCAGCTGTAGATAATTCTGTCTAGGGATGGACGCGAGACGCGCGAGACGAGAAATAGGGCTGTCTCGTCTCGTCTCGCAGTGGTAAACCTCTGTCTCGTCTCGCGTCTCGTCTCGTCTCGCAACCACTTTGTCTCGTCTCGCGTCTCGCACAGAAATTGCCTGTCTCGTCTCGCGTCTCGCGCGAGACGTCTCGCGAGTCTCGCAAAATTAAGGACTGCGAATTTTTACCATATTTTTAGTAACATTAATACTAGTTATTGAAAATTAGTATTAACAATAGCAATTAGTTGCATATTGCCATATTAGTACATATATTAGTTACCATATTAACTCATATAGTTATTTGAAATGATAAAAATTCGGATTTAATCCGTATATATAATGTGACATGACACCGAAAATTTATTTATTTGCGTAACTGCGTAAATGTAATATTTATGATTGATGGGAGTTTCATTTGCTTTTGAAAATATATAAAGCTTTGAATTTTGTCAGATATGTTGCAGAACTCAGGGACACATGTTGGGCAAATAAAATTTTGATCTAATTAAACGGCCCCAATGTACGGAATAGTGAATAATTATAGTGAGCGGAATGGTGAATAATTAAAGTGAAGCTTACTTATCCCCCCTCCCGTTTTAGTGTATGAGATATGGGTTTCATATTTATTCGGGGGAACCCGGGTTTAACCTGTTCATTTACACCGGGTACGGGCAACCTTTGGAAGGTTGCGAGCCAAAATTTAGGATGTTAGGGACGTCACGGACCGTATAAGTGGGATTTTGATTTGGTTTATATTGATTGTCTATGGCGGTGCTGTCCAACCTTTTTATCGCCGTGACCTGGTCAGCGTTTGATAATAATTTTACCGCGGACTGGTCAGGGGAGGGAGTACGCCTATTGTTTTAATTTAATTGTGCTTAAACATACCTTCAAAATATATACAGTTTCACAAAAAATGAATGTAAAATGATTTAAGATTTTATCTCACTAGGACGCTAAATGAATGAGAACACTGAGCTTATTTCTTTGCAACGAGTTGGTTAGATCTGGAGGTAAGAAGCAATGACACCCAAAGTGTGTTGCTTATGTACAATTCATTCCTTTATTCTGTTATTTTGGTTCTTGTCAGTGCAGAAAATCCCGCTTCACACAGTAGGTTGTTGGAAATGGCAATAGGGATTTAAAAGACTGGAATTTTAATTCATAGTCTTGAAATATTTAATAAGCAGTAAAATAATGTAAAATAGTCATGAGATTTTTTTCTGTTACAAAATCTGTTCTATATAAATTAGCACAAACCCAAGAAACTCGAGACCTCGAGAGAAATGCACGACAGAAAATAAAATGGAAATAATGTAATTTTTCTTGAGCAACCCGGTACCATTTGATCCGCGGACAGGGGGTTGGGGACCACTGGTCTATGGAAATTTGAAATCTTCCACTTGCTGGATAAAATACCCTGGAGGGCCACATCCGGGCCGCGGGCCAGGGTTTGCCGATAAGTGATTTACACTATCAAAAAGAAGAGACAACAGAAAGGACTTGTGAGCGTTGGATTTGCGCAATCACTCCAGTAGATCATTCATTTGCGTTCGCATAGCTTGGCTTATGGCGAAAGACAGTGCCGTAAAAATAGGGAGGCATGGCAGGGCGAATGCCCGGGGCCCCCACATGTAGGGGCCTCAAAATCCATACAACTATTTCTTCAACCACTTGGATTTTTTATCTTTTATAACGTTTTAGATTTGTACATTTACTATTCAAAACGGATAACCTAACACTGTTTAAGCAGAAAACAAAAAAGTTGCTTACTGTTTACAAAATAGCTAACAGCTCACCAACAGATCCGCTGTATTACGATATGTACAGCTGATTATGAAAAGTTAAATTTATATACCAGTATTTCTAGAACCAAAGTTCTTTAACTAATGACCTTGTGTTCCCTTTATTTGTATTCTAGAAAAACATGATCTGGGCCTCAAAAAGCCACTCTGAAGCAAGCATCCCTTTTGGGGGGCCCTCTTATTTCTTAAAATTATCATATCACTTAGGTAATTTAAAGCAAATGGCAGTTTTTTCTTTTTGTTGTAATTATTACTTACAAATATTTTATGTACTTACAAATAATGTGCAGATGCATAATCAGTGGTGTACACCGACTTTCTTTAAGAGAAGGGGGGAATGGAAGTAATCTTTTGGTTAAATAAAAGCCATAATCTATATGTTTAAAATTAAAACTGTACGGACTTTATGTTAAAAATGCATGGACAAAGGGGGAGGGACTGAATCCTCACCCCCACACCATTTGTGCACGCCACTGAGCATAGTAAATATATGGAGCTGAACCACACTTTTCTAGAGTAAGTCAATGCTCGGAAATTTCTTTTTCCTTTTAATGAGGATCTAAATTAGGAATGGCATGGCATACAAAGGTCCAAATGCCAATTAACACGCTCTACTTTTTCTCGCATATCGTAAAACTCAAAATTAGCCAACTTAAATTGGCACTTTGTCCTTTATTCCCCCCCCCCCTCCAAAAACCAAAGACATTAGAATATACTAGAACGAGTATATTCTAATGTCTTTGCCAAAAACCAATGGTTTGAGTCCCTCTTGCAAAATATTTTAATATTTGTTGGTCGTCTTTTTCTTTTACTTGTGCAATAATCAGAGTTCACATTATTTTACATTCATTATACAAATGATTCGATAATTATTTGTATAAAAACCCAAATCTATATAAATAAAATTAGACTTTTGTCTGTACATTTCTTGGAATTCAAAAATTTTGCGATTTCTATCCGTTTCAAGCACCCGGGAATCCGATGCGACCCTCAAAAAAAAGTTTGTCTGTCTGTCATTCTGTCATTTTGTCATTCTGTCCGTGACGCTTTTTTTGTTTAAGCATCACGTAAAAACGACTGAAGCGAATGATATGAAATTTGGTGTCATGATAGGTGGTCACTCAACTTAAAACATAGGCGTCGAATTTTTAAAAAATCTTGATTAGATTTTCAGATTTTTCGAAAATCGTTTCAAACTGGGTAAATTTGTGTTCAAGCATCACGCAAAAACGACAGAAGCGAATGATATGAAATTGGGTGTCATGATACGTGGTCACTCAACTTAAAACATAGGCGTCCAATTTTTAAAAAATCTTGATTGGATTTTGAGATTTTTCGAAAATCCTTTCAAACTGCGTAAATTTGTGTTCAAGCATCACGTAAAAACGACTGAAGCGAATGATATGAAATTGGGTGTCATGATAGGTGGTCACTCAACTTAAAACATAGGCGTCCAATTTTTAAAAAATCCTGATTGGATTTTGAGATTTTGCGAAAATCCTTTCAAACTGCGTAAATTTGTGTTCAAGCATCACGTAAAAACGACTGAAGCGAATGATATGAAATTGGGTGTCATGATAGGTGGTCACTCAACTTAAAACATAGGCGTCCAATTTTTAAAAAATCCTGATTGGATTTTGAGATTTTGCGAAAATCCTTTCAAACTGCGTAAATTTGTGTTCAAGCATCACGTAAAAACGACTGAAGCGAATGATATGAAATTGGGTGTCATGATAGGTGGTCACTCAACTTAAAACATAGGAGTCCAATTTTCAAAAAATCCTGATTGGATTTTGAGATTTTGCGAAAATCCTTTCAAACTGCGTAAATTTGTGTTCAAGCATCACGTAAAAACGACTGAAGCGAATGATATGAAATTGGGTGTCATGATAGGTGCTCACTCAATGTAAAACATAGGCGTCGAATTTAAAAAAATCTTGACTAGATTTTGAGATTTTGCGAAAATCATTTCAAACTGCGTAAATTTGTGTTCGCACATCACGTAATAACTGCAAAGGTGAAAAAATGATATTTGGTGAAATGATAGGTGGTCACTCACCTTAAACTATAAGCATCTAATTAAAAAAAAATTGATCAGATTTCGAGATTTTGCGAAAATCGTTTAAAACTGAGTGAATCTTTGTTCCCGCATTAAGTAATAATGACTAAAGCGAATGATATGAAATTTGGTGACATGATAGATGGTTGCTCAACATAAACTATAGGAGTCCAATTTTTTAAACATTTTTATTAGATTTTGAGATTTTGTGAAAATTCTCTCAAAATACGTTCAATGATGATTTCTTCAAACTTCACGTAATAACGACTAATACGAATGATACGAAATTTAGTGATATGATAGGTAGTTGCTAATCTTAATTTATAGGCGTTGAATTTTAAAAATATTTTGATTACATTTTGAGATTTTGCGAAAATCGTTTTAAAATGCTGAAAATTGTTCCAGCATCACGAAATAAAGACTGCAGGGAATGAAACGAATTTGAGTGACATGATAGGTTGTCACTCAACTTAAATTCTAGGCTTCCAATTTTTCAAAATGTTGATTAAATTTTGAGATTTTGCGAAAATTATTTCAGTATGTGTATATATTCATTCGCGCATCCCATAATTACGACTAAAGCGAATCAAATGGTATTACTTAGTTACTCTGTAACCTGTAATATTTTAACAATACATAAAAATTATAAGTTCGCTTTCTTTACTTTGTCAACATACTACATTCATTCCATAGGCGTAGAGTTATATGGGCCCGTGGGGCTCGAGCCCCCCCCAATAAATTGTGAATAGGGGCTGAGCCCACCCAATAATTTACCACTCAATACAGAAAATTAATTTATGCTAACATAAAAAAATAGTATTTCACGCCATTTACAAACGTTAAAAAAAAACCTTTACTTGGACTTTTAAAAATTTTCTTCGTTTGATTTCAATCATGATTTAGTATTCTTTGTGACGCCACGTAACACACAATGTTACTATAAGCTGCCCTCACCAGGCTCTGGTTCATTAAAATCAGATTATGCAATGTAAAGTATGAAATAAAGAAAAGTTCAGATGTGTCTAAAATACACTCTCTCATCGAAAATGTTTTTTTTTCCTCCTTTGGATATTTTACACTGCTTCTATTTTTAACTTATAACATGGTAGGAAGATACTAACATGGATACTTACCCTACATAGGTGCAGCACAAAAATTTTGCTATATTTTAAGCCGAAAAATCATGTAGAAAAAGTGGTTATGTATATTCCATTGTAGTTGGCAGCTATTACTAAGTTATATGTACGTGAATCAGTGGCGTAGCCAGAAATTTTTCATGGGGGAGTTACGACTTCTGCAACTCACATATATGTATACGGGTGTATGATAAGGGAGTGAAAAATGGTGAGCGGAAAAAACGCCGCCGGAAAAAACGCCGCCGGAAATAACGCCACCGGAAAAAACGCCGCCGGAAAAAACGCCGCCGGAAAAAACGCCACCCGAAAAAAACGCCACTTTTAATAGCTTTATGATGTAACATAATCGTCATATGCTAATCGATGAGGAAAGGAGCGTAGCCAGAATTTTTTTTCGGGGAGGAGGGGGGGTTGTATGAGAAATAATTTTGTATTGATAAACTTAATTTCTTATTGACGACAAAAATCTGAAAGCTCTTAATAAATAGGGAAATACATCCCGATATCCCACTCACTTCTTTAAATTAAATGTTAGTCTAATTCTAATGTTTTTAAACAAATTTTTAAATACTGAAAAAAACAATAACTTTTTAAAGGAAACTGGTTTAAAATGATTTAAAACTCATTTCTTAAAATGTAAATATTGGCTATGTATAACTGTGATTAAAATTAATAGTTAATTAGTTTTGTTAGAATAATTAATTAGTTTTGTTAGAATAATTAATTAGTTTTGTTTGAATAGTTTTAATAATTATATGTTTACTATTTTTGATACTGAAAAGCTTATTGCCCTTCACAGACTTTGAACTGTAAGCCTTCTTATGAGAAATCTTAAACTTTCTAAATCACCTCATTAATGCAAGGGAGTATATTTTACTTATTGGGAATTTCTGCAGGAGGGCTGTATAAAAAGTAAAAGTTTGTATTTATTTACATTTAATTTCCTGAAAATTTTATTCGACACCATAAAGTAACTTTGTAATTAATTATATATGTCTAAGATCAATATTTAAAGAAGAAAACCGTAGATCAGTGCTTTTAAGATAACCTCTCTAATAGGAATTGGAAGGAATTATGACTTCTGTTTAATATTAAAAATATAAAACTTTTTACCTTCAGTGTAAGTTATGATGAAATAAGTTATTTTGATTTTGTGTTTAAGGTCCTTAAATTAAGGAAGATATACACGAGGGCTGTCTGCTTAATTAAGGCATGCCTTGGGCGGAGAACTTTTTGAGGGGCTCTAACGCTTATTCAGGTTACAACTGGAGAAAACAGTCGCGCCGTAGGCCAGAACCCTAGACCTACACACCTCAGCCCTTTACCAAATTGTCACGAAATTAGTAGAAAGTATTTATATTATAATGCAAAAGGTTAAAAATAATTTTTTTAAGCTTTATAAGATAAATTTATATCTTATAAAGCTCTTTCTCTTGCCTGTCTTTTATATGCCAAAAAAAAAAAAAAAAAAAAAAAAAACATTAAAACATGAAAAAAATAAATCCTTATCCCCCCCCCCACACACACACCTATGTGTTAATTAAAATCTCAGTTATGGATTTTATTTCTTTGATATCTCAACACTTCCATGTCATCAGAGTACCTGCATGCATTTTGGAGTCATAGCCCCTTAAAGTTTCATTTACTATTAAGTAATTGGCAATCTTTTTTTTTTATTTATTAACGGAAACCAAAAGCTTTCTAGGAAAGTCTTCCCCCACCCCTCCTTAGCGCCTACCGAATTATGCCAAATTGAATTATTGAATTAGACATGTGCTTTCCCCCACTTCTGTAAAACAAAGTACATTAAACCTCATAATTCAACTGAATACCTCATTCCACCCCACCCCACCCCCATTTTCTGCAAAACAAAAGAAATTTATTTTATGTATTTAATTAAATTATTACACAAATATCTTTTCAGGTGGCGTTTTTTCCGGCGGCGTTTTTTCCAGGGGCGTTTTATCCGGTGGCGTTTTTTCCAGGTGGCGTTTTTTCCGGTGGCGTTTTTACCGGTGGCGTTTTTTCCGGCGGCGTTTTTTCCTACATTCGTGAAAAATATACATATTGTATGGAAAAAAATTCCTCATGGGGGGGGGGTTATGACCCCCCTAACCCCCCCCCTTGGCTACGCCACTGACGTGAATATATGTGGTTGTGGGGCCCGCCCCCCCCAATAATTTTGAAAACTTTACGCTTATGATTCATTCTGTGTACTCCTACAATGCTGACGAAAGTTCTTGCTTTTTGGAAATTTGCATTCACTAACCCGTCGAGGACGGGTACTTCAGCTAGTTAAAAATAAAAATAAATGTTATATTCCAGCTGGAATTCATGTAAAATCCATTAAATACTTCAGTATATGAAATTAAAAATACCTTGTTGTTACAAACCAAGTGCTCTATTAATGGCTAAAAACGCTTTTATAAGGAATAATACTACTTACATCATGAACACATAATAGCTATATTGATGATTTATTAATGTTTCTGTGTTGTTTTGTGTTAAGGTAAAGCTACGAAAGAGCTATCTGCTTAGAAGGGGTGCAATGGGAGGAGGACCTCACGGCACTAGCCGCACGGCAGGATAGAACCCTGCCTTCAGAACCTTCACAGAGACCCTCACAATTCAGTTATCTTACCATGTTGTATGTTGAGTGTTATTCCCCAATGGTGAGCGGAAAAAACGCGACTTTTAATAGTGACATAGGATGTAACATGGTCGTTATATGCTAGACAATGAGGCAAGAGCGCAGCCAGAAAATTTTGTCGAGGGGGTTGTATAAGATACAATTTTGTATTGATAAACTTAATTTCTTATTGACGACAAAAATCTGAAAGCTCTTAATAACTAATTTTGAAAGTTTCGCAGGGAGGTATATCCCGATATCCCACTCCATGGTTACGCTTCTGCAGTGACGTACGAAATGGGGGGCGGCCTTGGGGCTCGAGCCCCCCCCCCCCATACCTTTGGAGGATGATAGAAAATAACCATATATCGGTGTCTTTTCCAGTGTCCAGAATCCACATACTTTATTTTTTGTCTGGAAACCGATCATTAGCGAAATTCTCGATACATTAATTCCTCACCCTTGTATTTTTTCCGGGGAAAAAAAACGGTCACTCAATAGTTGTTTGTGAGTGGAATAGCGAACGGAAGTCTTCATGTCAATTGTGAAAGCAGCGGTCATCTTGCAACTTGTCACCGCTCTGGCTGGCGCCTTATCTCGCAATCTGTTCGGAGGTGTCCTATTGTTGAGGGAAAAAAATTCTTCCGGTGATAGCCCACCTACTTCCACGTGCTGAGATAGCTCGCCCTCCGTAAGTCCATTCTGTTCTGGAGTGAGAGGTCATCCATCGTGTCGGCAAATCCAAAAGACACCGGGCAATTATGTCCTCGGGACATCTCTCTCCCGACATTTCTGTTTTAACTGGAACTCTGTAGTAGGGACCCTCCGATACCTGATATTCTGCGTAAAAAAAAAAAAAAAGCTTTGGCATCTCAACACAAAGCATGCGTTTCCTTTCGGCCCCAGTCCTGTGTTCAAAGTTTGTCTTTTTAAATGACTGGAGGAAGCGTTAAGGATAAAGAGAAATTCTGCGAGGGTTGTTCCTCATCTCATAGCGTGAAGTTTTAAAACAGGAAAAGATCTTATACATATAGTAGTATTTTACAATATTTCTTTATAAGTATAGCGCTTTTGCTCATTTTGAAAGACAATTTTTGTGTTTATTATTACTTTTTTTTCTTCTTTCTTGACATGATCAGTGGCATACGCAGACTTCCTTCAAGAGGGGGAGGGGGGTTATAGACATAACTTTGTGTTAAAATGTAATATTTAAGCTAAAATAAATGTGTGTAAATGTATAAATGTGTATAAATGTAATATTGTGTAACGTAATATTTAAGCTAAAAATTGAAAATTTGTGGACATTTTGTTAAAAAAAATTTTGACAAGGGGGGAGGGGTGAACCCCCAAACCCTCCCCCCCTTGCGTACGCCATTGGACATGATGAATACTGGGTGACTGTTGATAAAAGTACATAGTACAGTTTTTGAAGAACCAGTGGAAAGAGAAAAACCGCACAACATTAAATGGGTTTATTTTTTCAAATGAATGTGAGTGTGCGTGTGTGTGTGTGGGGGGGGGGAATAAAAAATGTAAAGGAGTGGGCATCCGAAAGGGCGCAAACAGAGGTATATTCATGTATTTTGTATTTATCTCTATTGAAAATTGACATTCCGATAATTTTTCAAGGTCAGTGGCCTGATTTTTAAGTGCACAGTAGCCCCATTGCCTCTATAGCTTTTGGTGAAGTGATTTTTTTTTTTTTTTTGTATCACTAGGGGCCAAGGCCCCCAGACTCGCTACGCTCACTTTTCGTATGAGACATTCGGCCCCTAATCAGGCTTATTCGTAAAAAAGACATAATTTCAACAGACAAAACCCGAAGATTGGATCAGATAGAATGTTACTGAGCTACGCATTGCTTGGTTCTTGCATGTTCATTGGTACATAAAAATTTAAACTTCACACTACAGTAGAAAACCTCCCCCTCATAACACGGAAGATATTTTGTTATGGGAATCCGTGTTGTACGGGTCCTGAGCTAAACTAAACCTGGCGTGCGGACTCCGCTTATAATCGCTGGAAAAATTATTTGCACTCTTCAGAAACACAATGATTTTCAATGTTGCCATTCAAAAGTTATATTAATTAGGAGCTAAAGCATAATAAAATCAAAACATCTGTTTCAGTTGTATTTTTAATAATGTAAAATCTATTGGACACCCTTCGAATTTGCCACCCATTGCCATTTTTCATTATTTGGCGACTTGCGTACATGTAAAGTTAATAAAAGCTACGGAACAGATAGGATAGCTTGCCACCATTGGCGACTTTTCATTATTTGGCGATTTACACATGCTCACAACCTATAATTACTGTTCATGTAAGGTTACCGGAAAACCATTATCCATATTTTCATTTACATAATCGTTTGCAGATTGGCGTACTTAGCACCACGAATTATACCATCTCGTCGCGCTAGCAAATACTGCTATAATGGCATAGTTAACGCCGCCAAATATTTCTACTGGTAGCCAATAATCCAGCTGGACGAGAACCGGCTTTAAAATAATCTGCATTTTAATTATTTTTTATTTTCAAGATATTAGTTATTCTGTTTTGGAAAAACGAATAATCGCTCATTCTAAACTCCTGTTGTCTAAGCGAACTTACTATTTGAAAATTGTCAACTTTGTGTTTTGAGTTACTTATTTCATAGTTTTTATTTTGGCGTAAAATGGGCGTAATTCTAACTCATGTTTGTAAATTTCACGCGATTCTAGATACTTGGAAACGCTTTGTTGCAAAGAAATGAATGATTTTATGCCAAATCTGGCAACCATTCGGTTTATTTTTTCAGTTTTTTATTAATATCTTCTAAAATAATTCGATTTTCTAAATTTAAATCAACTTAGCAGGTTCCTCGGAATTTTTCGAATCTGTGGGCACCTTAGTCGAAACTCAAATCCCCGCGGTTTAGGAGGAGATACGCTGACAAGCTTTTGACAGCGGCGGCGACAGCGGCCTTTACTTTTTTTTAGAATAGAGAGATTTTTACACGAAAATGTGTCACACTCTGAAGTTTTGCAAGTCGAAGGAAGGAAAACATGATAATAAAAACGAAAAGAGAATTGTTTTAAAAAAATTGCTTGCATTTCTTTCCGTCCGATATTAATATATAAGAATAAAAAATGCCATTTAAATCTCTTTAAAATAGGCCAACGATAGGGATTTAACCGCCCCTAGAAAGTTGTCACCAGGGTGGGCGTCCCCCCCCCCTACGCGCGCCGCAACGTGCGGGAAAGTTTGAGGATAATATCGGTACAAGGATATTTCAACCAAGGATATTCAACCATATTTCAACCTACTCAGACTAAGCATCAATGCGAATGCAAGTTGCTCTACTTCTAATCTCCCTCTGATATACCCGAAACCCGATTATCACAGGGGCAAGGGGGGGGCGGTAGTCCGGTGCCCCTGAAGAAAAAGGGGGCCCATATATATCCCGATTATCTAAATTATGAATTCATATGTACTGAAATAGTAATTGTGGGGAAAACACTGAATTTCCTCTATAATATAGGTATTACCTAATTGTCTATCACTAGATCAAGTTAGAGATATTTTTTTGGGGTGATAAATACGATTTGATAAAAGTACAAAAACTACAGTTAACTTAAATACTAAACTACAGTTAATGCAATTTTCGAGTACAACAGCGGTCAAAACTGGGTTAAAATGCTTTAAAAAGGTAGGCTCAGTAAAGGGGCTTAATGCGTAAAAAAGGGGACAGTAAGGGGGGGCCCAAACTTAATGCCCCGGGCCCCGTCTAAAAGTGGTCAGATTTGAACATACCGTACCGCTTTTCCTATTTACTTATTATTTTTCTTTCAACTCTTCTCTGTTTTCTTTTTTTTTCCGCCTCTTTCTTTATCCTCTCCTTTGTGTGTTTTGTATATCTCTCGTCTCTTCTAATTTTAAATGTTACGTGTTTGTGCGTATTGTAGAGTGCTGATAGTATACCAGGACCGAAAACGAAGCAGACGCAAGTTAAACGGTAGAGGCTTCAGGCAAATTGTCGCTTTTCATATCGTATTTATGCGAGACGGAAGAAAATGCGAGAATTCTCGCGAGAAATCTCGCGCGAGACAAGACTCTGTCTCGTCTCGCGTCTCGTCCCGCAAAATATTTTTTTTCTCGTCTCGCATCTCGTCTCGCAAAAAAATGCCTGTCTCGTCTCGCGTCTCGTCTCGCGGGACAATGCGAGAACGCGAGACAATGCGAGAATTCTCGCGTCTCGCGTCCATCCCTAATTCTGTCTGATATATCATGGAAATTGAATTTTTTATTTCAAAAGCCCATTGAGTGCCCTTTATTCTTAGAAACGGTGACTCATACTGTAAATGATATATTAGTAAACAATTAATACATTTCCTTCACTTCTTACGGGATATTATTCTAATCAAACACAGAGTTTAGTGTACAAACCCGTTAACACCATGTTACTACAGTAAATACAAACACATTGTTGTGCAATATTTTATAGGACCTTTGTATCCCGGCAACTGAAGTTCTTATATCTGTTTGCTACAATATGCAGAAAGAGATTAAATACATACTGAAAGTTTTTATTTTCCAATTTTGTAATTCTTGTAAAAAAAACTGTTGTCAAAAACATATTTGTTGAGTGTTACTGGAGTGTAAGCTGAGAACTTTTTAAAAAATCATTATCATTCTAAGGTTGACCTACGAAAAAAGACTTTAGTGCTGCATTAACTAGTTGTGCGGCTGCTGAAGTACTAAGTACAGTTTCGTGTTATAATATAAATTAAATATGGCAAGCTCTTCAGATTATTTTTAATTATTTTATGCTCATTTTATGCTAGAGAAAAAAGTAAATCAAATGTTTTTAATACAGTGACGTTAATTTATAGAACTTTAATTCGTCTGTTCCAAATCTACAACGTGGTGACATAAAGAGTTAATCTTTAGTGTTTGGAGCACTTTTTACACTAAAGAACATTAGTTTTACGGTGTTCTATCTGGATCAAATAAAAGTGTTTATGAAAACTAAAAAAAAAGGTTGAGTGTTCACATCCGACCAATAAGCACAGCTTATTGGTCGGGTACAGCAAAACAATCTTTGTCCGTCCACCAAAAAAAAAAAAAAAAAAAAAGAGAGAGCGAGAGGGAGAAAATCCTGTTTTATTTCTGAAATCCATTCATTTAAATTACTCTTAAAACTATTTTTAATTAGCGAGGAATGGCTATAATTTATTTACAAGGAGCATTTGCCTAAATGTTTGCTGATACGCTAAGATTTGTTGATTCAAATAATGCTGTTTTCTTATCAAATATAGATTTTTATTTCTTTTCGTTTTCCCAAAAGTCTTAAAAATTGCATGTCATGAATTTATAAAATAATCAATACAATTGTTTTGAATTCCTTTTATTAAGAATCTTCAAAAGTTTGATGACAAGAAATCTCATATAGCCTCTCAGTTACGAAGTACATTGTTTATATAGTTTGAAATATATTAAAAATGATTTTGCAAACAGGACTTCTCTGAACATTCAACTTTTTAGGATTCATCGTTATTCCTTCCACGGTGAAACGATCCTACATATTAGCTTATCATTCGCTTCAATGATTAAACTTCCATCAATAAATAACGATGCTAAATAGTAGCAGATGTCCGACAGTTCCTGGTGCTTTATTCAAAAAACCGCAAAAATTTATTAGGTCACAACCCAAAATATACTGTTTTACAAGGTATATAAGCTGTATACTTATTTAATTTTGTAAAAAAAAAAAAAGTTTAAAAAAGGCTCCTGAGCTGTATGACACACCCAAACTCGTCTGTAAAAAATGGTGCATGATTTACAAAAGTTTGGCCCCCTCTGATCGAAACTTTATTCTTAGAAAATGATTTGACTTAAAATGGGAGTCGGCACACACTCGCATGGATTCGAACTCCCGTGTATTACGTTCAGAATGTACATTACACTACAGATGAAAAATTACGAAACGTGATAGAAGCTTGAGCAAACGGTAATATAGTCCCAGAGCTTCAAACAGCATTTATTTCATTTGGATAGTGGCAATAGTTTTTGTGCAGTGTGAGGAACGTTCCGGCAAATCGCTGAAGCAACTGGCAGATTATATAGAAAAATAGTGAAATGTATGCCTGTCAAATTGCATTGTAGGAAATTTTTAAAAAAGTTATCGCTGTGTTTTTTTAATGTTCTTTTTGACTTACATTATCCAAGTATACTTTACTTATTGAACTCCCTTGGTACTTCAATCCTTTATGGTATGATAACTTTTCACTTTAAATTAACATATAGTATGTTAAAAACGTTTGTATCCCGGATCCTGTCAATTGCAACCAATGTCGGAAAGACCAAAAGTGGTCACCTTATGAAGGTAGTAAAGTTTTGTAATTGTGAAAAGAAGTTGCGCAAAACTGAATAAGATAGGTCTCTTTAGTGGGTTCCACTGAATTTGTAATTTCTTTAAAAATTGATAAATATATTCCGTTAAATTCCGCATCAGCGATAACTTTATCAGCACGAATCTGTTTCTGCACATCTTAATCGTTGCATAACCTAAACCAGGGGTGGCTAAATTGTAGTGTTTGCGCCAAACTTGGTGCAATGGAGAATTTCACGTTGTGTATTGAATCTTCGTGAAAACTGATGGTTTCGAGATAGATTTAATAATTCTGAAAAATATTTAATTTCTTATGATACTACAACATATGATACTACATAAAAAAAAGCAAGCAATCCCCTTCCAAATGTCCGAAAAATCAATTCTAGGATACTTCCTCAGAACATTAATTTCATGAGCACGCGTTATTATTTTTCATCCCATAAACAAAAAGCAAGTTCAATCTGAATCATATTTTTCAAATCCAACCGAGAACATAAGGAAGTGGAAAAGGCGCTTGAGCTGTATGACACATTTGAACTGGTCGTCTGTACAAAAAAAGGCACATTATTTGCAAAAGTTCGGCTACCTCTGATCTAAACTTTATTCTTAAAAAATGATTTGACGTAAATTGGGATCCTACTGGCAATTTTGCTCGGGCCATCATCGGCCGGTGGTAGCCCGAGCAAAATTGCTAGTAGGGGAGTCGGCACCCGCTCACATGGGTTCGAACTCCCTTGTAAGACGAGCAGAAACAGATTCGTTCCCTGCACTCTGCAAAATTTCAGAACGAAGTTAAGCACCTTTTTAATACTAACTACACATATATTACAACGCACAATCGACAACAAATTTCACGTCTTGTGAGACCAGGTCTTAAAATAGGAGTCAGCACACGCACATCGGTTCGAGATGATAGTGATTTTTTCTGCAATTGCAAAAAAGACGGCTAGCAGTTGACAGATTACTCAACACCATAACATGAAACTGAATGCATGAAGGAATTTAAAGACTTAAAAAAAAAGATATTTGTAATTTGTTATTCCATGTGTTACAAATATCGTGTTACAGTCAATAATTCATTCTGCTTTCTGCGGGAAAATGAATTAGTTTATTTCGTTTGCTGAGAAAATATTTGAGATAATTTCATGAGCGCGCATTCATGTTACATGTAGAAATGTCTAGTTTCAGCTTAATTTTTAGACATTAATACTTATCAAAATAATATCTGTTAACTATGAACAATAATTTGTATTGAATATATTTTGATACATTGCTTATATAAGAGTATTGCAGAAAACATAAAATTCTTGTGAATTAAATCAGTTACACAATGAATTCTTTATTCTTCCTTCTAAAACAATTATTTTTAGTTGAAATTATTCTGACATATTTAAAAATTTTAATTTCAGAAATTCTATATTGATTTGTGAAATCAAGCGTGTAATCAAAATTAATTTTTGAAGCTAATGAATATACATATTGCACATGAAAAATGACTACCACAATTATATCTCGTCAAATGAGTACCTTAGTGAAGAGTAAAAACAATTTGCATTTTCCAATGTCTGATGTAAGTATCGAAGAGATGAACAATTTTAATAAGGAGTTCAAGCGTTTTGTGTAGAGGAAAATAAAATAAAGTAAATAAAATAAAATTTCATTTTATCCGTTCTTGAATTATATCAAGCTGAGAAATAAAGTGTACTTCGACCTTGAAACATCGTGAAGGAAAATTATTAAGAAGTGTCACTTTCAAAAGATGAAACAAATGCATTTATCTCCCAAGTTTTCTTTTACGTAACTGTAAGATATAAAATTTCTAAATATCTGTTTTGTCAGATTTTTTTTTTCGTTATGAGGCTGCGAGACATCGCTTAAACTTTTCCAATTGGAAACAGATAAAGGAACTTCTGCCGGATCATAAAAGTGCTTCCTCTTGAAAAGTAATGTAATATTAAGAAAAAGTAATTTTTGTTCAGAGAATTACTTTACAGAAAAACATGTATTTTTTTAAATGGCTGATTAATTCGTTTGGTTTGTTTGTTGTAGATGCACGAAACACTGAAATTGACATCTAAAATATTTTTAAAATGAAATTTAATATACTTATTGATGAGGACGCCTTCTCATGCAGTGTTTTCAAAAGTTTTTGGTGTCTGTACATGTTGTTGTGATTTAATGTAAGTATATAAAAAATAAAATCATATTGTTGTTGTTTCTGCTTCATATGCCATTTTGCTACATACGAAGTGTAGCGTGATCCTCCATATAATTGAGAATGAGCGTAGGAATGGATGCGAGACGAAAAATAAGCCTCTCGCGTCTCGCAAAAACAGCCGAAAAGCTTTGTCTCTTCTCGCAAAATCCCTTTATTGTAATACTACTAATATTATAAATGTCAATGTTTGTATGAATTTTTATTACTCTGCCCTGCTTGAGTCACAAAATGTTGCAAACGTCATTTTTATTTTGTTCAAGAACAAAAATTTTAAGCTTTAAGCTAAAGAGCTTAATAAGCTTTAATAGCTATTTGACAAAAAATTTATTACTGAACGCATTAAATATTTTTAGAAAACAGATTCAGGTAGTCTATTCTGCAGAAACTACCGCAAAATCTATATTAACGTCTGATTATTTATCGCCTACTTAGCTCTAAGACGTCCGAAGAAAACACATTTAATTCAATCTACACAAAATATTTATTAACACAGTATATTGTGCTTTAATATAAATTATCGCAAAATATTTTTTGATAAACCATTTTTTAATTTAAATTATCCATGGTTCAACAGATGAAAATATTAATTTATTTTAATCTCGTGAAAAAAAAAACTGTATAATCTTGGATATTTAGAATCGCACAAGCTGTCTTTTCAAGTATGACCTTAATTTTTTGGCAGAGACAGTTTTTAATTTACAGTGGCAAGTTCTTGAATACCGTAAGAGAAATCTCCGTTAGTTCAGTCAGTTCACTTGGTTAGTTCAAACATTTTTTTTTCTAAGGGAATAAAATTATAACTAACAACGAGATTGAATAAAAAGTCATTTTCCTTACTTCAGATAGAACGGTAATGGAGTTGTGTAATCGTACGTTAAAGAAAGGGGAATGCATAAAGTTAAAAAAAAGTTACAACATACTATTGTCGTATTATAAACTGCATATTTAGACGAAAAAAAAAATGTATTAGTTCGATATTTAAAACAGGAAGAGTATATTTTGAGTTCGCATTATCGATAATTTAAAGCTCTAAAGAAAAGGAAAAAAATCATGAATAATTCAAGATTTAGTAAAACATTATAGCTTTAGATTTTTCAAATATTTTATTCCAGTGGTACTGAAACCCACTAAGCAATGAAACGCTTGAATGCATAATGTACGCTAAACGCTAAGACAACTGTTAAATAAAGAAAACATTACCTCATTTAAATATTAAACTTCGCAATTTTCAATGTTTCAAGTGTTTTTCAAACAAAAGATCATCACTGGCAATTAGGTTAAGTGTTCTGTGTACTAAAGTGTGTAGCAGCGGAATAAATTCGTATTTTGTTCATACATAATTTTAAAAATTAATGTTAAATAAAAAAAATGAGTTTCAGATACTAGGAAAGAAAATTATGGAGTGCCAATACCAAAGCACAGGAAAACGCATTTATCTTTAAATTTCTTTTATACTGCCACGAGAGATAAAAGTACTAAATTTATATTTTGCTATATAGTTTTCTTTCGTTATCATGTTAGATGACATCATTTAAACTTCTGCAATTGGAAACAGATAAAGAGATTTATGTCGGTTCCAAATGTACTTCCTCTTGAACTGTTATGTATTATTTGAAAATAATTTCATTCTTTTATGTCTTTTCCAATAATAATGGTTTATATAGGAGTTTTTTTTAATGCATGCCTCATATATTTTTGTTATTTAGTACAATCCTAACACAGTGCGTGTTTTACAAAATGGGAGATAAATTTCACAAATTTGAACTGCAACTTTTGAAAATACTATTTAATCTGCGAAATTTAAACATTTTTTAGTAGTGTAAAGCGAATATTTAATTTTGCTTTGGTATCAGATTGGTAGCAGATTTGGTATAACATTTGTTATATTCAAACTCAATTACCTAATTTCATGACTGTAATAAAATACAATTTTTAGTTTTATTATAAAACGTGATTAACTTTTTTAAATGTTCCGTAAAATAATTTTTAATTGTCTCAGAATGTCTTCCTATTTCTGTATCTGTACAAGCATAAAACATTTAAGGATTACATGTATTACAAAAGAGAAAAATACAGGGTGGGCACAATTCCCTCCCAGGTTTGGAAGGTTATAAAAATATATATTACCAATATAGCAACAAAGTTGACTTTATTCAATAAAGGAATGTTACAAGTTGTTTTCATAAATGCTCAATATGTGAACCTTTTATTTTGCACAGATATCATGTCTAAAGTCAAATTCTTCCCTCCCCACACTCGCTTTAACATGTCGGGATAAATGGTAGAGAATGCGGTTGTGATCCTTCGGCTTAAATCTCTTAAATCATGAGACTTAAAGGGGGGGTGAACACACGATCTTTTATGTAACACCATAAAAATATCGTATGGCGCTGGGTCCGGAGATCGAGGTGACCACGGAAGAAGGCGATTGTCGTCGTCAGAACCTCGTCCAACCCAACGACGAGGAAGTTCGTTATTTGTGAAACAAAACTTGTAATGTTTCTTTCTCCAGTAAAGTCAACTATGCTGCTGTATTGGTGATATATTATGTTTTTATAAGTTTTCCAAACATGGGAGGGAATTGTGACACAGCCTGTAGTATAAAAGTTGCTTCGATAAATCACGAAGACTAGAGTGTTTAGGTTGATTAAATATCTAAAAATTCCTGAAATGGAGACAGAATCCACGACTGATGCTTAAAATGCGTTCGCTGTACCACTGAGCTACTATGGGACGATTTTCTACATGAAACTTTTCGCGTAAGAACGGTTGGCACTTATCATCTTCAAAAAACCACAGATTGAAGAGATGAAACAATTATTTCACCGATACGCCCAACTCCGATACGCCCGTGGAAATTATAAAAAATTTAGAAAGTGATGAACCTCACGAATTCGATAAACCTTTCAAGTAGCTCAGTGGTAGAGCACCAGCAAGTTAGAGCGGCAGTCCTCGGACCGATCCCCAGCTGTGGAATTTTTCGCATAGTTGGTAAAGTCAAGCAACCTAAACACTCCAACGTTCGTGAATTTCGTGAGAAGTTAATCAAACTTGCGAGATTTCTCACTTGCTTCGTTGTGTAGGACTGTGTTCCTCGAAAAAAAGTTTCTGCGCAGTTTGTGCATTTTTGAAATGTATATAACCTACAATTTTGGGAGATAATATAAATCCTGGCTCTGAAAAAAGTTGAATTATACATAGACCTGCCGTTACACACACACACACACACACACACACACATATATATATATATACTCGAGATTATATTGCTAAAAATCTACTACTGTATTTACCATTATTAAAAAAACATTTTAAAAGGACGTACAAAGAAAAGCGATATTGATTAATATGACTTTTGGAGTAAATATTATTTCATTTAGAAATATTTTTAAGAAAGTATTTATAAATGACCGATTTTTATTATGAAATAAAATACTTTTTCTCTTTTGAATTTAGAAAATAATGAATAATTAGCAAATTGAACATATTGTTTTAGAGTGCAAATTTATTTTCTAAGGTACATTAATTTAATTTCACTTATTTTTAAGTGATTCAGAAATGTCTAGTAGGATATGTTTTGGTATTTTTATATTTCTTAATTAAGAAATTGCAATGCTAATTAAGCGCTAAAAAGAGCAACGTATCTTCTTTAAGCAAATGTCCCATTCAATTTAATCAATTCTTTTTGAACTCTTGGCTCGTTTAATCTTCATTAAGTGGAATCAACCGTAATGAATTAATTAATAGACCAACGAAAAACCGTATAACTTAAAAAGGGTAAGCATTTTATGTGTCTCCAACTAGTTGTTTTATTCCTTCAACAAATTTGAAACAGAAAAGGGCAATAATCAAGTAAATTGGTCGCTAGCGTGTATTTAAAAGTTTTTAACATGCATCTTTCTTGTTAAAAACACAATAAAACTGCTGGCAAAATAGTCGTTTTTTCTTTCGTACTTTTAAATTTCGATTATTTGAAAGACAAAAAATATCAAGAAGCTACTAAACAGAATTTTTTTTTCATATTATACTTATTTAATGCATTATATGCGTAAGGGAAAAATTCTAAATAAGAATTAAAAATATTATATTAAACTTTTATTTAGACGTTCTTTAGTATTCCAAAATATTTTATTACAAATTAACCTTTAGTCTTTAGGATTAAATTCTATGAATTAAATTCTTATATTTAAATTGCTTTTTAATTATAGTAAAAGCACGAAACTCTTGTTATTAAAAAATGTGTATTAATAATTAGTGGTTTAACTCTATGAATATTTTTGCAAAATATTGTTATTAATATTATTATTAATTAAATTATTATATTAATTATTCTAAATTAAATTCTTATATTTAAATTACTTTTCATTATAGTAAAAGCACGAAACTCTTGTTATTAAAAATTATTAATAATTAGTGGTTTAACTGTTGAAAATTTTTGCAAAACATTATTATTAATATTATTATTAATGATTTTAAACCAGCTTTAGCCAAAGAGGGGCTAAAATTTTAAATATATATATTTCAACTTTTATTTCTTTCCACAATTTAATGATAAAATATTATAGTTTAGAATTTTTAATAAGTTAAAAATACGTTTGAAAAATAATGAACCTTTTTTTCCCTCGTCGTTTATGTAATATTTTTAGCTTGCTCATGAGCCTTAAAATTGGACGTATTTTATAAAGCTACATTCGACTGCTTTTTTGTATGCTTTGTATAATATCTTTCATCAACTTTATTTTTCACAGAGTAAAACTGTTTCAGTATTTTTTCCGATATAAACGTTGAAAAAGAAAATTACAGAAAAATCGCAAGATAGAGAGGGAATCCGAATTTCTTTCCTCAAAAGGAAAACAGACCCTTCCGGCTTGTCGTTGAGAATTTCATCAGTGAAATGAAATTGAATTTTTAAAATTATTCATTTTAGCCGAAAGATTCTTGTAAAGATCCATGTGTTTTTGACGAGCCAAAGTCGGAAATTTCACTAATATTTCACCACTTTTTCCAAAACAGATTATTAACTGCATACATGCTGACCACGTTTTGGTCCATTCATAGCTTCCTCATTCTGAATCCTTATTATGTGCCGTACCTCCCCTAAAATTTTGCTCACTTTTCAAATTTACCCTATTATAGAAGATATCTCGAAAATTCGATCTTTAACATAATATATGCAGTGGAAATATGTTGTAGGTTTATAGTACTATTTTAGCGTATTCTCGAACTGCAAAGAAAATATGGTAAAAGCAACCGAGGTGAACATTAGTCTAACATTATATAAAAAGGAGTGGCACAAATGGGGCAGGGTATGAATGGGTCATTACAGTCGAACAAACTTAATGGAGTAGCCAATTTGCTACGTTAACTTATTCTAATAAGCGGGATATTACATTATCCGGGATGTTATTCACTAATTATGAAGGCTTAGTACATTGAAAATTTATTGCAATAAGAGGGATATTACATTATCTGGTATCACATCGACTAATTAGAAAGGCTTTTTACACTAAAAATTTATTGCAATACGAGGGATTTTACATTAACCGGGATCACATCGACTAATTATTAAGGCTTAGTGCATTGAAAATTTATTACAATAAGAGGGATATTACATTATCCGGGATGTCATTGACTAATTAGTAAGGCTTGGTACACTGAAAATTTATTACAATAAGAGGGATATTACATTATCCGGGATGTCATTGACTAATTAGTAAGGCTTGGTACACTGAAAATTTATTGCAATAAGCAGTATATTCCTTTAACTGGTATTCCATTAAGCAGGTTCGACTGTGAGAAACTCCGTTAGTTCGATACATGTCACACTTTCTTGTACAAAACTTTTAGTAAAATCACTGCTAGAGGGATAACAAAAAGTGCCATTTCTTGATTTCAAGGCTTAAAAGTAAATAATTCGTTAAAGAGAGAATTTGTTTCGATAGATAGATGATAATAATTTATATAACTTACATGCAGTGTGTCCCCAAAAAGTGATAACACGCTTTAATTAGTTATCTATTAATAAAAATTGGGGAGATAATTGGACAATGCAAATCGATAAAATGTTCAGAATCAGAATAAGGTATGGGAAATTCTTGCAACCAAGTATTTGTTTTATACCTAGTTCCTTCACCTAATTCCATTAACCAAATATTTAGGTGTTTTTCTAGATTCTTTTTTCTTTTTTTACATTTTTCTTCTTTAAAAATAGTTATTAGGTCTACATGTGCAGTGTTCCGAAACTTTGTTTGAATGATGCTGTAATTACTTGCTTTATTGTAGAAAGATTTTGTTCAGAATAAAATTATTAACTGTAATACAATAATACATAATACATATGTATACATAACACACTGACGAGCCAAAACCTTATGACCACCCTCACATTTTTCAATTAACTCGCCTGGATGACAAGGAGAGTTATTAAATGGGAATGGTATTTAACTGTTTCTGGAGATGGTATGGAATCATTCATTACACTTACGTTTGTGAGTGATGGGAAAGGCTGTTGATCAAAGCGAATTTGATAGAGGACAGATTGAAATGGCCCGAAGACTCGAAAGAAGTATCTTCGAAATTGCACGATTGGTCGGTTGTTCACGATCTGCCATTGTTATAAGTATAGGCAGTGGATTAATGATGGCAGTGGATTAATGAAAAGTTGATTAATGACGGTGAAACCAGCTATAGATGCCAAGATGCTGGGTGTCCGAGCAAAATCGAAGAAAGAAGACGTCTAAGACTGTCGCACCCAGTACAGCAAAATTGGCGGCAGCCAGAGGCTCAGCTGACAGGCCAATACGATGCAGATATAAGTATAAGTGTATCAAAACACACAATTCAACAGACACTGTAGGATACGGGACTGAGGAGCAGACATCCCACTCGTTTACCTCTGCTTTCCAAATATCATTGTCAACTACGCCACGGGAACAGCGAGACTGGACCATGGTTATGTGGAAGTGAGTTTCCTCGTCAGATAGTCAGATAAATCTCGTTTTCCCCTTCATTACGTCGATGGTCCTGTCAGGGTACGCCGTCTCCCAGAACAGCTGTTCCCTTGGTAAATGCCTTAGAATAAAGCTCAAAAATTCCCTTGGGGCCGATTCCCGCAGCGGAAAACGTGACAGAGAAGCAACTTCAAGTGCGGCTCTCCAAATGATGACAAAACGAGAACAATAATAGTTGAAGATAAATTATTTCCAAAACCAAACGAAGTAGTGTAAAATATTAATTAGTGTTTAGTTTATACATTAACAAAAGAATTATATTCATTTAATAATTATTTTAAGATATTTACGTATTAGAATCGTCCAGTTGAATATCTTAAATCTCAAAAACTAACCTTCCGTTTCTCAAACAGAACGTTTGGCTAAAATTTGGGTTCTACTCGAGCACACTAGTTTTCCAAATTCGCTTAATCTCATTTATCGCTTGAATTTTTCTTTTACGAAATAACCTTCATTGCTCAATGCATTATTCATGAAGTAATTCCTCATCGACCTCACTAATGCTTGTAATATTTCCTTAAGTGAAGATGCATTAAAAGGCAAATTCGTAAGATTGCAAATCATAGAGAAATGACGTTTTAGAACGTACTCAATCTTCTGATTTAATTAGACGCTCATTAAAACCTGATTAACATATTATTTGTAACAAAGGTTGTAGAAAATGCATTTCACGGCATTCTATAAATTCTTGGACAATTTTTCCCAGAAATTGTAAATCTAAAATGTTTTTTATTTGTATTTTGCAACTTTTTTTTAATCATTTTCATTTAGTATATAAATTCAAAATTACAACGATTGTTTTCCCTTATTTCGTATTTATTTCTTATAAAACAGATTAATTACAGGAATAAATCTCACGATACAGAAAACGTTTATTTAGTTATTTTACAGAATTTAATTTCTGCATAGACAAGATTCCTGTGACGTCATGTACTCACATGTCATTTGAACTGGTGGGCAAGATCAAAGATCGAAGACTGATGAATCAATACGAATGCTCAATTGTGACAAAATTTGGTGTCGCTCATGAAAAATGCATATTGGAAGTAACTAAAAGTAATGGAGGGTTTAGAAATTGCTTCATGTTATACAACTTAATATTTTCTGGAATTAAACTCTACAACAAAATAATCGACACTCCTAGAAGGAGTCGCCCGATCGTGATGGAATTTCGTATGCAAAGGCATTCGGACCGAACATGCAAATGGTTAAAATCTGAAGACCAATGAATGAATAGTGGAAGTACTAGCGCGAATTCAGCAGGTGCATATAAGGAACGAGTCTCAATCTGATGGTTAAACTTCCTGTTTCATGTCGGTTGCGGTATCTTATGTCGGCTGTAACAATGCCGCGCCGAAGGATTCGTGCGCATTACGAGCAGATGTCTTAGTTTGAAATAGGTCGTGCAATCAAACTAGAAGAGGCTGGTTGGACGAATCGAAGAATCGCTCGCCATCTGCGTCGAAGCGATGCGGCTAATAGACGATGCTGATAATTGTGGGGCAACAACCGAGTCGACCAGCGTCAACCAGTAGCGGTCGACCGAGAGCTACTACAGAATGGGAGGATGGAGCGATTGTCAGAGCAGCTGCCGCAGCACCAGATTTGTCGCTATCACCGTATAACGCACATATGTATCCAACATGACCCTCCACAGACGATTGAGAGAGCGGAATTTTTGCTCGCGCCAACCGTTACGCCGATTACCTCTCACGTCTGTACACCGTCAAGTCCAATTACTGTGGTGAAGGGATCGATTAACGTGAAACTTCGCTAACTGGTCATGCATAGTCTTTAGTGACGAGTCCAGTTTCCAACTGTGTCCTAACGACAACCGCAGACTCTCTGGAAACGTCCAGGGCAAAGGGAAAATCCTGTCCTGACTATCGCACGCCACACAGGCCCACAGTAAGATGTTATGGTCTGGGGTGCCATCACTTTGGATATCCTGACCCCTTTGATAGTCATTTCTGGCACATTAAAAGCACAGTGGTACGTTGACGACATGCTGGACTTGCTTTTCAGCACGAAAATTCCGGCCGCATACGGCACGTGTTGCTATGAATTGTCTTCAAGCTTTCCAAGTACTTCTTTGGCCAGCTAGGTGGCCTGATCTCTCTACCATAGAGCCCATTTGGGATGTTATGGGTAGGCGGTCGGAACTATCTCAAAATGTTGCCGATTAACCCAACAGTTGGAGACAATAATTTGGCAAGAAATTCCGCAGGACACCATCCGGGAACTTCATCAGTCTGTGCCACGCCGGGTGACAGCTTGCATCGAGGCCAGAGGGGGGCCAACGCCTTAATGACTTCCTCCCTTTGTAATGATCAAACTCTACAATAAATCATTCAATTGTTCGGAAATTTTAATCGTTTGTTTTTTATGTATGTTCTTTACATCCACCAATTTTTATCACATTCGGACAATTCCTTCTTTGTGCGTCGTTTATTTTTTTGTTATAGGGTATATTTTAAGTATTTTGAGCGGAATTGAACAAAATATTTTTGCGCGTACTTATTTGTTTTATTAAATTTACAAAAACTACTGCTTTTTATTGTATTATTCTTAGATATTAATAATAAAAATTATTGTTAAAATATACGAAGTATTTTAACCACTGATTGTTTCTATGAGAATTCTCAGTATTTCCAACGGACCTTGAAGAATCAAAGCTCCCTTTCAAGTAAATCTGTATGTTTTGAGTTCAACTGTTTTTTTTTTCAATTTTTTGAAATCAAACTTTTAAAGCGTCGTTTACATAAATAGTTTTACCTGAGTAAGAAATTTGCGAAACAGACCATTGTTTTCTATTTGCTTAGTCGGTAATCTTAAGAGGGTTACTCTTTACAACATTTCTAGTACAACATTTGATTCTTATACTAAAAAACTTGTATGAATTGGTGAAAGAGAATATCATTTTTATGTTATCGTTTAAGTTTTTAGAAATTAGGATTTCAAACATTACTTTTCAGAATGTGACGAAAATTATTATTATTATAAATATTTTGCTCTCTGAACCCTAGTTATTGTAATGAAAAAAAAAAAATTTATAATCTGCTTTCTGTGATTTTTATAGGAATCTCTGTTGGATTGGAAGTGAAAACACCAAACGGAAGAAGAGGTTCCAACTAAGTGTGACGTCATTATACGCTGTCATTCAAAAACCGCTGCCGATAGAGAACAACGAATCCGAGATCAGTCGAACCAAGACGAAGGCAGCTAAATTGCTGAGATCTGCCGCAGCCACGCCATGTTGTCTTCTATTAAATTGTCGTTCTGTCATCTTTATCTTAACGCACGTTTTATTTTTATATTTTTTTTAAACCAGTATTAAACATTTAATGCTGTACACGTGTCTTTAAGTATGTTTAAGAAGATTACAAATACTCGGCGAATACACAAGTGGTTCCATAATTAGTATGAATTGGTGAAAGAGAACATCATTGTTATTCAGTTAAGTTTTTAGAAACTAATATTTCTAAATCATTACATAACTTTTCAGAATATAGCGAATTATTATTGTTACAAATATTTTGTACTCTGAAGCCTAGTTACAGTAATGAAAAAAAAAATATTAGTCTTTTTCTTTGGCTTTTAAAGGCATTTAATAGCTCCTAATTAGTAAAAAATAGTAACAGCTGAAAAGCATCATTTTTTTTCCTGCGATATTTTAAAAGGGAAAAAACTGTTATTCGTTTAAATAATGAAAAGACTAAAAAATGTACTCCTGATGAAAAATAAAAAATAAAAACTTTATACAAATACACATACTACAGAGCTAGTACGTTTCAGATGATATAAACGGTCCTCTCTTCTTCAGAAGCGAAATCACACACGAGCTCTCACAAAGGCAGTAAAACGAAAAACTTAAATTTTATTTGATTGTTCCCTTACTTTTCATATTGCCTGGTGGGTTTTTCAAGAAGGTGAAAATTTCTACTGCGTTGCCTTTTCTTCTAACGAGTAGAAATACTTGATTCTATGCAACAAATGTTTCCACAACATTTCTAAGGAAAAAACAGGCTTACATAAATAGGTAAAAACTACTTCGACCGTTATAAAGTTTAATTTTAAAGACGCAAAAGAAAATAAACAATCAAACACTATATATACAGCTTCTTTACTTGAAAGGAACATTTGATTCTTCAATATCACTTGAAAATACTGATAATTCTCATGAAATAAATGATTTAAACTTCAAATATTTGAACGATCACTTTTTGACCTCAACTTTTTGGTGGATTTCTACAACTGTGAGACAGACAATGTGATTTCAACTCATTTTAGTCGTTGACTAGATGTCAGATTTGGGCGACGGACGAAACCAAAATGGCCAACCAGCACGTTGGCCTAATCGATCACCGGACTTACCATGTCTCGATTTTTTTTCTGAAGGGGCAAATGAAAACACTAGTTCATGAGAAGCTAGTTATCCGAATAAAAGTTTCTGAAGAGGAAGCTGCAGATATTCTTGGATTATTTAAGGATGCCCAAAATGCCACGTTCTGAAGATGTGGGAAATACATCGAAATAGGAAACATGACGAAACTCCAACTTGACCCATGTTCCTTTTGTTCATGTAAATTTACAATTCATTGTTTCATGCAAACGTACGATCCTGTTATTGAACAAACAAACTTGAGAGACGGGCACATAAATAAAAAAAAAAATAGAGAGAGCAAGAGAGAGAATTGTGATCAAGCGCTAAATCGTTGTCTCTGTGCATTTCTAATAATACATTAATGTATTTCGAAAAAGCATTGGAATCCTAATCAGAAATTTTCTATAATATTTTAACAAATCTATGATTTTTCGGAAAAACCCATACTCAATCAAATTTCATAATCTTATTTTGTTTTTAAGGATGCTACTTTTGAAGAAAGAAAATATTGTCATATGAGTTAACTAAGAAATTTTGCTTACTACTGGATACCTTTTAAAAATAAATTATTAGGAGTTGCATGAAAAAAATGTTATCACCAATGCATTGCTCCGAAATTCTCAATTCCTCTGTGTCTTTCCTCACCTTAACGTTTATTTATCCATTCACAGATGTATAGATGTGAATAAATATATATGTATATGTTATATATAGGGGAGAAGGGGTACAGTGGGGCACCTTTCACTCCTTTGTAATATTTTCCCCCTTTAATAAAAAAAATTAAATACAGAATAATATTTTGACAACTCTTAGCTTTCATTACAAATTTTTTCAGAATTTATCCTTACTTTATTCTGTGAAAAAAATTAACTTTCAAAAGGGACTCAAGTTGTTCCAGTGTCCCCCTTTGCGGAGCACAGTGGGACAGTGAGTATGGAACATAAAAAACAGCTATATTACAGTAAATTATATTTACAGTATTACAGTAAAACAGTTCATTTAGAGTATTATTTACAGTATTATACAGTAAAACAGTTATTATTACAGTAAAATTAAGGTTAAGATATTCAACACAGACTATATAAAAGCACTTTTAAAATGACCAGATTTTAAATTTCAGTTATCAGAATGGAACACATTGTTAAGATTTGCAAAATTCTTTACTGAATAATGTTTGGTGAATTACAAATAATAAATTAACATAAAATTAATCAGATTTTTCCAACAGTGATTGTAGAAACAAAAATGGCTGCAACTTCCCTACAAGATGATTAGTGACAGTGACTATTTTCTATAGTGTTGCAATACTGATGAACTAAATTACGAATTTTTTCTCTAATTTTTGAACTTTTGAATAATAGAAAAATATCTATCGCCCCCCCTCTCCCCGATATAACGAGATTTGGCTGTATAAATGTATGAAATATTACGGCTGGTTAGACAGGCGAGTCGATCGGAACACTGGCTTGACCCTTGAACTGGACGACCTTGAAAGATTGCCGGACGCTCGCGTTGCAGTTGAAGCCGGGCCGACGATAAGATAGGAAGTCGTACTCGAGCTGTAAGCTGTCGACGTATGTTACCCGACGATTCTGGTTTAGCACATATTTTTATTAAGAGACTTTCACACAAGTTGACATGGCAACTGCAGTCACGAAAAAGCTGCTCTCTGGGCATTGTTTCAATTTATATAAGTACAAGCCACGTGGTTTATACAGTAATCACATGTTCCAAAAAGGTGTATTTATTGGCTGTTAAAATACCAGGATGTCATAGCCCCAAGAAATTCTTGCGAGATATGGAGCCAGAATACCGTGCAAAAGAGGGGAGGTATATCGATTGCATTTTTATAAAATTAGGATCTCGATATAAATCTTTTATTTGAAAACGAAAGTTGCTACGCCCCTATAGAATTTTGACGGAAGCTAATAGAAATTTTGAATTTAAAAAGCTTTGATTTTATATGTTACTAGCTGAAGTACCCGTCCTCGACGGGTTAGTGACTTCAAATTTCCAAAAACCAAGAACTTTCGTCAGCATTGTAGGAGTACACAGAATGGATGTAGTATGTTGCCAAAGTAAAGAAAACGAAGTTATAATTTTTATGTATTGTTAAAATATAGCAGGTTAGAGAGTAACTAAATATCATTTCATTCGCTTTAGTCGTAATTATGTGATGCGTGAACGAATATTTACGCATATTGAAATAATTTTAGCAAAACCTCAAAATATAATCAAAATATTTTAAAAATTCTCTCAACACCTATAAATTAAGATTAGCAAATACCTATCATATCACTAAATTTCGTATCATTCGTATTAGTCGTTATTACGTGATGTTTGAAGAAATATAAACGTATTTTGAGAGAATTTTCACAAAATCTAATAAAAATGTTTAAAAAATTGGACTCATATAGATTGTTGTGCAACCTTGTTGAGCAACCATCTTTCGTGTGACCAAATTTCATATCATTCGTTTTAGTCGTATTTACGTAATGCAGGAACAAAGATTCACTCAGTTTTAAACGATTTTCACAAAATCTCGAAATCTGATCGATTTTTTTTAATTAGATGCTTATAGTTTAAGGTGAGTGACCACCTATCATTTCAACAAATATCATTTTTTCACCTTTGCAGTTATTACGTGATGTGTGAACACAAATTTACGCAGTTTGAAAGGATTTTCGCAAAATCCAATCAGGATTTTTTAAAAATTGGATACCTATGTTTTAAGTTGAGTGACCACCTATCATGACACCCAATTTCATATCATTCGCTTCAGTCGTTTTTGCGTGATGCTTGAACACAAATTTACGCAGTTTGAAACGATTTTCGCAAAATCTGAAAATCTAATCAAGATTTTTTAAAATTTCGACGCCTATGTTGTAAGTTGAGTGACCACCTATCATGACACCCAATTTCATATCATTCGCTTCAGTCGTTTTTACGTGATGCTTAACAAAAAAAAAGCGACACGGACAGAATGACAGAACGACAGAATGACAGAACGACTGAATGACGGACAGACAAAATTTTTTTTGAGGGTCACATCGGATTCCCGGGTGCTTGAAACGGATAGAAATCGCAAAATTTTTGAATTCCAAAATATGTACAGACAAAAGTCTAATTTTATTTGTATAGATAGCATATCTGAGACGAAACTGACCACCAATGTACATTGGAAAGCAGACTCAATCAGCAGAGAGAGGAAAAGGTCGTAGACCGAGTTTTAAGAATTTTGTAAAGTTATAAGAATTTTGTACTTATGCGCACTCCGAGAAATTTCAGTTACAATCTTTTTATAAATAAAAATGAAATTCTGTTTGTTTGTTTGTTTGTGGATTTGATTCGTATACAAATCCACAAAATGGACCTATCGGCCTGAAATTTAGCACAGATATGTAAAATAATATAGAATAAATCGTAGTCCACTTTAAAACTTTGAAAGTCCACCCGTTCCCGGAATTTAAGAGATTTTTTATGCTCTCCACGCAAAAAGCTTTCCGTAATTGTAATCCCTGTAGTGAAAAAAGTGTGAAATAAGGTTCGTGGTTGCCATGTGTGGCGATTTTGCCGAATAAAATGTTTTAAATTCTAAAAGTAAAAATAAAAGAATGATAATGATTTTTTTTGTTAGTATATATTCGTAAGGTTATTATTTTTAAATTATAATATCGTGTGCATGGGAAATCAGAACAGGAATGAAATGTTTTATACGCAAAACAATAAGAATTGAAGATTTCCGAGGCTAATGTGTAAAATTTTTTAGTTTGGCGAAAAAAGAAAGTGGCTGAAATATCGATTTTGAGTAAGTGAGTTCTAGCGGTTTGCACAGTTTTCGGCTTGGCGCAATTTATTGAGAGCTTAAGGAAATAGATTTTTGAAAACAAGTGCAAAGGATTTATTAGAATACAGCGTTAAATTTTACTGATCCGTGAAGAAATAATGCAGTTATTAAGGGATTTCAAGCGATCTAACTTCAGAATTCTCGCCAATATAGTACATTGATTTAAGTTGGGGGAATTTCGCCAAATTTCAGAAAATTGAAATCTTCTCATTTAGTACATCGGAGTAACGATGAATAAAACACATTATAGTTGATAATTTTAAGAAATTCGTCTGTATTAAGGGATTCCACTTTTCAAATAAATGCGTGCTTTACCATTTTCCATATTGATTGCTGCTAAGTCAATGCTTAAAATGATTCCCTGAAAAAACTCTTGCAAAATGGCGTATGTTGGCACTTTGGCGAGGCTTAGATTTGAAACTGGAATTTACTTGTGACTGGCATATATAATAACACTGGTTATAGATAAAAATCAATGTTGATATGTGTTTATGAGGTTGAAAAACTCCAGCACCGTTGCACTATGAAATTTGGTTCACCTAAATCTTTTATGATGGAGAAGGTTTTTATGCTATGCGTTTTCCTTAACTTGCCACTTGGTGTCGCAGCACAACGTCGAATTCTATTCCGTTTAGCCGTTTGCTATGCGAATATCGTCCCTACCGATTTCGATGAAATTATGTACACGCGAATATTAGAACACGGAGAATATTTTTCACTATCCATTTAGCTGTAACTTGAATATATTCTAACTGCGTTCTTTTTGATGTTACTCACCACTAGACGACACTGCAATGCATTATTTTAATTCGCCACTAGATGACGCTGCAGCAGGCCAAATTCTTGACCATTCAAACGGTCGCTATGAAAATCGGAATACATAGCTATTTGAACAATTAGAATATTTTGGCGTTATCCATTTTGCTATAACTCGCCACTTGACGGCGCTGTAGAAAATCATTACTTTACCCTAATAGCACAGATGGTCACAAAACAGTCGCTGTAAAGTCACAGAGGGTCACAACTGTCACAGGACTATCACAAACTAGTTACATTGTGACGTGTGAGTGATGCGACTCCACTGTGTGGTCACTGCGACCCGTTCTTTGTGACCAGTCACCAGGTGACGTCACTGTGAAGTCACCCTGTGACTAACTACTGTGTGATCGGTCACTAAGTGATCGCTTTGTGAAGTCACTGTGGGACTGCTTTGTGACTTCCGGTGGTTGTTACGTCATAGTGACTGTTCTTTGTGACTTAGCAAACAAACTTATTTGTAATCACATTTTTTTGAGTGATACCTTATTTCAAATATTTAATGACCGGGCCAGCACTATTTGGCAGTATTGGGCCTGTATATATTTCGTAGTGCTGGCATAAAATTTTGTTATTTTAATTAAATAATATTGTTTCACATTCATACGGTGTAGAAGTGTTAGGGGATATAAGTTCCGGGCACCCAAAGGCAGGGTCACTGCTAAGATTTTTTTTTTTTTTTTGAGGGGGGGGGGAGAAGTTCATATTATGCCTTCTAACATTTTAGTACTAAAAACTAAAATAATACAAACGAGTTCAGTATGTATAAAAATGTTTACTACACAGACAGTGGAACTTCCACTCTGTATATGACAGTATATAACCCCTACTTTGTACAGAATTATGAATTTTAATCTTAACATTTTTATAATTTATATTAATTTTTTACAATTTTGCTAAACTTTTCCTGAAAAACATATTTGGAGACTTTTTTCTACGTTAAGCCCCTTTTAAAATCAACCGAATTAGGGTGCAGTCAGGGTTTTGCATGAGAGCTCAGCTCCTGTAGTCTTTTTTTTCTTCAGAGAATTTTAAATTAAATTAAAAATTGTAACAGCCTACATAATTGCTTCTATGGACATTTTTTATTAAATTAAATATAGCAAGGGTAAAACAAAAGATTACTTAATTTTTAAATATAAATTAGGTAATTAATGCTCGAATTTACAATAAAACAAATTAGAGCTCCTGCAGCTATTTTGTTAGAAAATGCAATGAACCAGTATTTACATATTATTTCTTTCAATCTGTTTCGATTACTCTCGAATCAAATGTTCTATTTCACACCGTTTACGGGCCTCCTTACGGGAAGCAAGAGTTCAATATATCTTCCCAGGGTCAACTAATATCTCACGGTTGCACGATAAGGCACCAAGAATTCGAACTGTTATCGCGGATTTGGCTATTTTAATTCAGATTATTTATACGAAGTACAAAAGAATTTTTTATGCATTTGAAGATTAGCCAGTGAGAGAGATTGTCGATTGAGTATAGTAGCCCATTCTTTTTTCTTTTGATGTTTCATTTCGTTTTGCAAATCTTGAAACGTTGAACGGGAAGCCAGTTTTGAAATATGCTTTTTAGGATACAGTTTTTTCGGTTGTTGTTGCAGACTTTCGAGAAGGAGACTAGTAAGATATCTCTCTTAGGAGCAATAATAATTATAATAAGATTTGCTTCTGCAGTGATATCTTGCTGGTTATGGATAGTGAAAGTGGATTTCAAAGTTTTACAATTGGATTTTACATTTTTTAAACAGTCGGGAAAATATTACAGGTAAATTTTTACTTTTACTGTTTTTATGTTGCTAGCTGCATCAATCTATGGCTGCATTCATATCTTGTTACAGTTATTCGACTTCTTTGTGACTTAAAATGTAAGTATACATATTAGTATTATGAAATGATTGTTTTTACTTTTTTAATTCATCATTATCTGGAATTTTCTAGTTATGTTTATATTGTCAACATGGGCCTGTTGACTCCTTAGGCAGATAGCCCTCGTTTAACCAATCTAAAAAGCATGTTTGACGCATAACTAAACTAGAATGTCCCATATTTTATTAACGTACAAAACTTAAAATACCGTTATAACGAAATTTTAGGGACCTCAAACGTTTTCTCTTAATTTGCTTTGAAAACTAATAATTGCTTGTCTTTCAAAATAGTTCCATACGAGTAATGTCGTGACGAGGGTTGCGGTTGCGACACTTTTGTGATATCGGAGTAGCCATTGTGACCACTATGTACCGGCACATTTCAGTTGCGGTGTGATCGCGACTACGCTGTGACGACGCATTGTAGTCACATCTGTGACTGCGACCGCTCTGTGTCGTCACTAAAGGGTCACAGCGGCAACCGTAGTCGCAGTTGTGACTACTCTGCGGGGTCGCATTGTAACGTCACCGTGGGCGGACATAGGGACTGTGGCGTGACTAAACGGCGGCGTCACAGCAACTCTTTGTGACTCTAATGTCACTGTTTCGCGAGGTCACTTTTTAGTCCAGTTGTGCTATTAGGGTAATTAACCACTAGATGGCCCTGTAGTGTATCACTTCTTGACTGTGCAAATGATCGTTATGAAAATTGGTATACATAGATATTTGAACGCGGTCGCCATGAAAATCAGTATACATAGCTATTTGAACAATGGGAATATTTTGGTGTTATCCATTTTCCTGTAACTCGCCACTTGACGGCGCTGTAGCAAATCATTACTTTAATTAACCACTAGATGGCCCTGCAGTGTAGTGCAGTAGTCTTGACTGTGCAAATGATTGCTATGAAAATAGGTATACACAGATATTTGAACACGGGGAAGAGTTTGGCGCTATCCATTTTCCTATAACTTACCACTAGATGTCGCGTCAACACATGAACTTCAGGACTGTCCAGCCGATAGTCATGAAAATTCGTATACATCAATATCTGAATGCGAAGAATATTTTCGCCGTATCCGTTTTGCTAAAACTCGCCACTAGATTGCGCTACGCCGCATGGCCTTCTGCACCGTACAAACGATTGCCTTGCAATTCGGTATGATTATTGGACACCATATAACGCGATATCCATTTTGCTATATCTGTTTATTACAATGAATAGTAATCCCTACAAATCGTAATATCAGAAAGTCCATTCATTCCCGTGCGAAGAACGGGTACTTCAGCTAGTTTTAAAATAAAACTCAGCTCACAAAAAGCGACATTACAAAATATACAAGAATAATTAACACAGAGATATGGCAAAATTACAAAAATAACTAACACAAAAATATACCTGAAAATAAATGGTACATATACATACATACATACACACATATTTATAATTATATCTATATATAGAGAGTCAAACACCTCGTTAGAACATCAGTATCGGGACCACTTAAAAATTACTTACTAAGCGGAATTTACACGAAATACAAAACGGAATTCTATATGTTTATATAGTAAGTGTGCCTATAATTAATTAACTTAAATTACGATTTAAATAAACTAGTACCATAAGAATTTAAATTGATAAAATGGATGATAAATTAAGGAAATTACAAGTAAAGTCGGTACGGAGTACTTATAAGTTAATCTTACAATCTGCCATATTTAATCTGCCATCGTACAGAAATTTGTTGATAAAGCAACAATCTTTGTGAGGAAAAATGCTGAGAGTCGTGCTCAAAAAAAATTAAGTGCCTTTGGTTAACAAATTTGACAAATAAATGGGACCGAGTTTATATAGTGCACAGTTAAAAGTGACTCGTACGCGGAGTGGTTGAAAATTTAGCGATGTAATAAGCGATAAGGTTCATTAAAAATGTCTGGACTTCTGAAGGATGATCTAATATGCAGAGTGATGTCTTATACAGGTCACTTACTAACGAGGTTTAACTGTATAAACTGAATGTACAGAGAAAATGCACCATATAACGTATACCATTTGCAATGTAATATGACAGTTTTAACTTGTATATTCACAGATACGCATACAAATACACTGGTAAGACATATGGTGATGTACATGAAAATATGCATAATAATAACTAATTTTATTTGATAGGCAAAAATGAAAACATATTTCATTAATATCGCTATAAATGTTTTCTAGACTAAATACTTACCTGCATGAATAAAAAGCCACATTTTAATGCAGTAAATGTATTTTATAATTATACATTCCGGAAAAATAATGTGCATTACAATATATACTTTCTAATTTTCAAGATTTTTTAATATCCCCTTTTACCATGGAGGTGTGATATCCATTCAAAACCTTGTGAGTGATATCTTTCTTTCTTTTTTTTTCCTTTGTAATTTTTTTCAAACACATTCCGTTTATTCAATTTAATTCAAAATGCGATGTTCAAATATTTATTTTCCTGCTTGTCGGAGATTGCTTTACATCTCCTATACAGCTATTTTTTTTTCTTTCCTTTTTTTTCTGACGGTGAGATTCAGAGACACCTGTTTAAACGTGGATGTAGATTTACATAGATGCTTTGGAATTCTTAAGGACCAGCAGTAGATGAGATTACTTTCAAATTGTATATAGAGTCGAAAAAAAATTGGATTGTGTCATACGTAGTTTGTGCTGAGGAGAAATACTAAACGTATATTGAATCTAATGCGTCTTTTTCATTCATTCATTTTAAATCCTCAATATTTTACTGCTATACAGTTATAAAAGTTTTGGTGAAAAAGGCTTGAAAGAACTAGAAATTAATAAAGAGACAAAAGATATTGTTTGGATTTTTTCTCTCATTTCTGAAAAATGTTCAGGTTTATTAAAATTATATTGTAGTAAATTTGAGAGCAAAATAAATTTTTAAAATAACTTTATTAATCATTCCCATTAATGCCACAACTAACTCTGAATAGTCAATATTTTTCAAATACACAAAAATATTTCAATAAACATTTAATTTTAAATAGAAAATGCACCGAATGTTGTGGAATGCAACTGCAATGAAAAATAGGCTGGTTTAAAGCAACAATTTTCAAGTGTACATTAGTAATAATGTTTATTCTTTTTTGCCTAATAAAGACCTTAAAAAGCTAAATATACTCAGCTATTTCTAAATGAACTGTGTTTGATTTTAATGAACTAATTTAGGACTTACTTTTTATACCAGTACCGGAATTCAATCGCAAAGCCGCTGATGCATATCGCCTAGATAATGGAGATGAAATCGCGATAAATTAGTTATTTTAATAAATTATTGAAATCATTCTTAGAAAGCATATGAGTACTATTGCTACTAGTTAAATTTCCATTTTCCAACTTTACAAGTTCCATGAAAATATAGCTACAATTTGGGGTAATTCAAATTTCAGCAACCATTCTTGCTGATTGCTTTAACAAAAGATACCATTATACTAATTTAGATAAAAAATTAACATTTAAATGATATTAGAAACTTTAGCAGAGTATCATAGAACAGAGGCTGGACCGAATGTGATCTGGATGTCAATAAGTCCATGAAGAGCTTCTACACTGACTTTGCGAAAATGTCTACAGAATTAAAAAATAATTTGACCTAGGAAAGCATATTTATCATTACAAGCCTAATATTAAAATATATAATGCATCAACACATATCTTTACTTTGTGTTTAATTGGAATTCTTATGTTTAAAATATTTTAGTTAATTCAACAACAAAGTGAAATAGACTAAAAGAAGTAAAAAATAAATTAAAAAATAATAAACTCTTAAGAAATCATGATTCCAAAATTATTAGTGATATGATGAACCTACAAATTGACAGTAGAAACGTATATAGTATGCTTTGCCCTCTTTGTTCAAAAATTTTAGCAGTTAAAAATCATTTAATAACAGATAATTATTACGAATAAACATATATTGTACAGATGTAAGTTGGATTTTAGTTTGTTGTAGTCTGTTAATACAAATTTTATGGATTTTTTTATACTTTTATTTTACAATAAGTATTTGTTTGCCAGTATTTTTGCTTAAAATTACTCTTAACTATATTATTATAATACTTCATTTATTAAAACTAGAATAAATAACAATGAGAACAATAGATAGAGAATTCTGAAGTAATCCAATTTATAATTGCTTATTGGACTGTGAATACTATTTGTATAGTTTCAAATTAACTTACTCTTGAAAAAGGTATTACGTTTTTAGCTATAAAAGCTGTGAATCTTTTAATTTTAATAGAAAGTATAATTAACGCAAAAATGTATTGTACTCTTGATTAATTGACAAGCATAAAACTTTCTCAGAAAGAAGCTATTTTAAACAATGTTACTTAAATGTGTACGGTTAATTTGTTTAAAATATCTAATTCAAACTTTGAATAGTGTAAGTACTTTAAAAAACTTAAATGTTGACATTAAAGTTCTAATTATCTTTTATACTATTAAAGTAGAAAATACATCCTTCATATGATGCATTATGAGTTTTAAAAATCCTTAAATACAATAATAATTATAATTATTAAAACTAATGAAAAAAAGAATGTATATTTAGAGCATTATAAAAGATTTCATGATACATTGAACAAATATTTATAAATAATTTGTTTGCTTTTTAATCTGATTATTTAATGATATAGATACAAAAGCATGTTGAATTAGTATTTTAAAGCCGAATTTATTGAACGTATTTCTTGGGAATCTGTGGAATTTCTGGATCATGGTGTTAAACTTAAATACGTCTCTAAGGTTATTATTCATACTTGAAAAGAAAAAATATGTGTTCCTAACGAAAGAGAAATATCCTGACACATTGTGTACATAATATTGAAAACGATGGTTAGCGCACAATACACTAACAGTACCGTTCCCGATCAATCCGGATTGGGATTGGCCTTTAATTTTACCTCACTTCACAAGAGTAAATGCTGGCCCACTTATACTAGACCTTACAGTAAAATATACGAATATCCAAAAATTCAGGCCTTAGATTTGTCCAATGCACTGAGTGTCTGATATTGGAAAAAAAGAAGATATATTGCCACAAATACAAGTGTCTTTTGACAAAAGTGATTAAATTAAAGAATTTTTCTAACTACTAGAGTGCATTTTCAAATTAACAAGCTGCGTTCTTTTCAAATATGAAATTTCATACTTCTGATTTCTGAAATAGAAATAAATGTTTGAAGAATCAACTAACAACATAAACTAATTATTATTATAATTTAACTAGAACTATATAGTGATTATATTACAGGTTAAGGCACACAAAATATAGTAATAGTAATCTGCATGTGGAATTTTTAAAAACAATCTAAAACACTAGAATGTTTAGAGTTAAAATTTAAACTGATGCAAATTAGAAAAAAAAACTACCAATTGGCTCCGAAAAGCATTACAATCACGCAAAATTTTGTGGGTTAAATTTTGGAGATATTTTAAAGAAAGATAAAAAAAACCTACTTGTGCATGTAAGAATTTGTAGCAATAATTACACTGAATATAAAGAAGGTTTCACGAATCAATGTATTCAATGCTGTTTGAAAATGTTTTTAAAGCATAATTTCGCTGAACCTACGTTATATTTGTAGTTTTGTAAAGACACTGATAAATAAAATTTGCAAAATTTATTAAAATTTGAAAAAAATCGATTTTTAAGCTATATTAACACATAACATGTTAAGAAAAATCATTCCATTATATTCTTTAAAGCAATTTTTGAGAACTACGAGAGAAAAAATTTGCATAATTATTACGAAATTTCAAGACTTATGTAAATTTAAAAAGATTTCCATGCCTACAGCTTATAGTTATATGTAAAAATTTAAGTAAAAATAATATTAAAATTTATATCATTCGCTTCAGAGTTTTTACGTATAAGAAACGAAGAAAACTGAGCGCATCTTGAAAAATCTTTTTCTAAATCTCAAATTTTACTGAAGATTTTGAAAAAAATTGACTGTTTAGTTTAACGAATGTTCAGTTTCCGTGATGATAATATATTTTACATAATTTTCTTCAGGTGATTTATTTGATGTGTTTATGTGTGACACATAAACACATTTTTTTTAAATTCACAAAACGTAAAATTATATTCAAATTTTTGAAACAGATCGACTTGTAACATTTGAACGGATCGATCACCATTCGTGCTACAAAATTTCACTTCATTTTCTTTAGCCGTTTGTAGGTGTTGCTCTAACAAATAAAGCGTCGTGGGACGACAGAATGAGAGACGTACATGCGGAAGAACGGCAGAATGGCAGATGTACATACTTTCTGTTTTACGGTTTTTTGGGTTCCCAGGTTCTTGAAAAGGAGAGAAATCGCAAAATGTTTGAATTTTAAACAATGCACAGATAAAAGTTCGTACTTTATTTTTATAGATGTCAATGCACAGACATATCGAAATAAAGAAGAAACCAGTTTTTCATTTTTTATTTTACTTTACTTTATTTTATTTCATTTTTTATTTTTTGCCTACAAGGAATGGAATTTATAAGTGATGAGAAAAAATACATTAAGTCATAAAGAATTTCGATGATATAAGAAAATCCGATACAGAAACTAATAAATTAGTTATACAAACACATAGACGAGATAATTTTCTACACATGTTAGCAATTTTAATGTTAAATTTCTTTGAGGACGAATTTATTTTGTACGGATATTTCGAAGAAGTCTTTAATCCTATGCTGTCTTAAAAGCAGCTGGTCTCACTATTGCCATATTTTATCTTTTAGCAATGAACACAAAATTACAGTTACATTATAAATGAAGAAAGACTAAATAGAACCACCAGGTGTGTCATGAAAAGGAAGTTTCCAGTTGTATTAAATTAATTCTAAATTGTAAGTTTAGTGATAAAACTTAAGATTGCGGAAATATACCAAGACAAGCAAGTAGCTCGTGTAGCTGCAATGGCACAAAGTTTGCATTTATCAGACCTGACAAAGTCCAAACTGATACGAAAGATGACTTAGCTAAGAGCTTCGTGAAAACCATACTGCTATTCATCTATTCACATGATATGCAGTAGGTAATAAGCAATGTATGCATTCGTTTAAGTATTTGGAAAAACTACTTATATTAATTTATCAGACGACACTTCTACTACTAAACACTGACGGAAGAGGGATGTAAAATTAATGTGTCTTCTGTGTGCGGATAGGTATGATAACGTGCCTTAAATTTTCAACTTATATAATGTTAGAAATGCACCCGAAACATCTTGTAACACACCGCTGTTTCTACATTCCTGTAGGGTACTAAAGAGCCATTCCTTATTTGTGTGCGTAGTATATATTTAGCTGTTCGTAAGCATAAATTCATGCAGTGAAAAACTCATTACGCAAAAGAAATTGTGGAAGAACAAAAGTGACATTTTGTGATATCGAAATGGCAAAGTTCCAACCGTTTCTCTGCCCCCCCCCTCTCCTCCTAGAGTTTCGCGGTTTTACTGTAAAAAACTGGTAGCACATTTGTGATTCTAAGTTCAAATTGCTTGTTGAGTCATTCCCAATGATCGCGCCACTTCCTCATTTTGTCGCGATCACAGTCATCCGGTTCTGCCTATTGAAAGCCTTCTATCTTTCATCACCATGCTGTAGTTCGACGCAAAAATCTTCATTCTTGAAGTATTAAAACCCAACGTGCCACTTTATATCATTCATAGCGGCCTCGCCATAAGTCTTTGAGAGCAAATTGAAGCCGAAAATTAAAAATCTTGCAAATGGCAAGAATTTGACTCGTAAACTGACATTTTCAATCGAACACAAACACGAGTCGACTCGTGACTTTTTGGGGTTATGTTGATATGTCCAAATTTGTTGCATGACGTCACTGTGATTTAGTTACTTCGACAATTACTTACGGCCCAATCCTTTTATAGGAAAATGGTGGCAACTTCGTTGCCCGAATGCTAGACTTTGACGAGTCTCGTTTCTGCGAACATTATGTGGATTAAACGTGAATAAGATGAACGCATGGGGATCACTGTCTGTCTGATTGTCCTGCTGAGAAACACATATCGCGGCATAGTAATAATTAAATTGGCATCAGTAATGTTTCTTTTCAGATACATCCAAAAAATCGTTCAGTGAAGAAGCGTTTAAATTTATGTTCACAAAATAACGTCCGCGTGTTTTTGTATTATGGCAAGCCTAAACGAGGGGCATCTGCCTTGGTTTAAGGGTGTGTGTTTTGGTAGAGTATTTTTAAGCGATTCTTACGCATTTTCACGTTACATCCGGAGAAAACCGACCAAAACACCAGACCTTTAGATCTGGCTGCCCACGGAGTGGCACAGGTTCGCATAAGTTACGTAATTTATTTTAAAATATGCATCAGTTAATGTCAAACTAACAAAAATGATATTTTAATAACATTTTATTCAACAAATAAAATACATGTTTGCATATTGCTTACTATACCTGGCTAACTCAGGCCGCGAAATATTTTTAATTTTTATTATTTTTGTGATCTTTTAATGTAAAAGGTTAGGAGAATCGTTTAAATTTATAGAATTTATTTATTGGACTGTATACTACCTGTAGAAATTGGAGGGTTTTTTTTTTTTTTTTGGTAACAGAAAAGTCGCATAAATGGTCAGTCTGTTGACTAAAAAATCAATACGATAGTTTTTTTCAGTTAAAATCAAATTGCTTGAATTTTATTTTTGTAAAAAATGAGCTATCACAATGAACTCATTTACAGAAAAAAATAATTAAATAATTCCCTTCCTATTTTTACAGCGAAATTCATGCAATTAAGAATTGGAATGAAAACAAAATCAACTTCAAATATGTCGAAACTTTTTTAAAAACATAAAATTTTATGCACATAAATTACAATTAACAGGTCTCTACAAGATAATTATTCGCAACTAGACTTAAAAAGCAGGCGGTTATTGTTGTGGAAATGCGCTTACCGTCAGGATAAAAATAAAACCTCTGCAATTTACGAAATGTACAATGCTACGTTAACTTTACAAATCTTATCTTAGTGGGAAAGGTAAATGGGTTTTCTTTGTTAGTACGGAAATACTACTTAAGTCTAGTGTTTTATTCCGTTTCAATGATTCATTTCAAATGTTTGCTTGGCTAGAGTCTCGATTCTTCAATATAATGCGATTAGAGAGTGCTTTTGTTACAAATAGTTTATCTAAAACAAGATACATTAATTTGTTAGTTAGCGTAAACAAACGCAATGGAAAACTGCTAATAAATAAAATATTCCGTTATTTCTTGCTTTTGTAACGGAAGAAGGGTGTTTGTCAAATGGTCACATATATATACAAAAACTGAGATATTGTGCTTGTATATATATATATATATATATGAGTTATTATATATGATAAATTTCAAGTACAGAGAAAACTCGATGGATAAATAGTTATAGAGCTGGTGGGGAAGGAATGAACTGTCTATTTGCTGAAGTGAGGCATATACAACGGTCATGTGAAAAGTAAGTTTCCCTCTTCGTTAAAAGATGGCTCTTCAAAAAGACCGAAACGTGAAAACATAAGCCGAGTAGTTTGTAAGTGCGCCATCCTATGCTACATTTATAAATATCTGATCGCTTACATTAACATTGTTCAGTGTACAAATTCGTCGGGTCTTATTTCTTCTGCCAGATGAGGTATGTAATAAAACTGATTTCTCTGGGACTTATTTGACCATCCAACCTATAGTACCGATCTTACTGCGCCTCAAGAAATTCCTGTCCAGGCATAACTTTCCCACAGACGAAAGACTGCAAACACGCTGGCTGCATTCTCAGATGGCGGACTTCCATTGGCAGACCAACAAATCACACTTGGGCAGACCAACAAATCACACTTCTAACGGGCAAAACCTGAACAGTGGAATCGACAGATTGGGAGAGGTCTGAAGTATCTTGGTCTACGGGTCGCGTGGTTGTGTAGATTTAACGGTCTGGAGTTTTGCGCTTTTTCTTTTTTTACAAACGTAACATGAATACGTGTTAGAACCCCTAAAAAGTCTTCAATCAAGGCAACCCACCCACTCCTCTTGGGCAGGTAAATTTGCTTTAACCACGAACCACGGCATAATGTTAGAAATCGCGTTCAATAATTGCCATTGTTTTATACAGGAATAGAGAAATCCGCAAATTAAACTTTGTGGTAGGTACCAGTACCGCAGAGAGGATTTTCGTTCCCCAGGGCAGGTGATTACGACGATCAACCCCCACCCCATCCCACCCGACCTCCGAAAAAAAAATCTTCTACTTTTTTTTTATTCATAAATGATTTTTAAACACTTTTGAATTAATACACTTTAAATTTACTGTAGGCCATATATATACAAAACCTCGAACATGATAAAATTTGCATCAAATTGCATGTATTTTGTCGAAAATATTTTAAAGTAATGCGCATATATTTCTGAAATTCTTTCATAATGTTTACAGAAAATCACTTGATACAATTAAATCTAAGACATTTTTAAATGCTGAGTACTCGCTATTTGAAAACTAGAGAAGAATTACAATTAAATTTGCTTAATTCAGAGGTTACTTTTTTAAAAAAAAAAGCTCCTACGAATGCAACTGCGTGAGAGAAAACAAGTTTTTGGGAGGCACAAATAATTTAATTTCCCGTGTGATTTGTACGCTAAAAATTTGTAACATAAGTCTTTCAGGCTGCCCCCCCCCCTGAGGCCCGAGCCGCGGGCCATTATCACCCCTATCAGCGGGACTGGTAGGGAGTATTTTTTTCAGAAAACTGTTTTCAGGGAAAAAGAGATGAAAAAAAATATTTTACTTGAGCTTGGATAATTTACCCGCAGTGCCTGAAAAGTAAGATAGAATATTCCTCCCCCATGACACATATACAGGATGTCTCAAATTTTTTATAACAAACTCCCAGGGAAGCTAGGGTACGGAGGAAGGATTCAGAATTACAAAGCTATGAGAAGTTAAAACGTTGTTTTCAAACACACGTTAATAACCAGCCCAGGAACTGTGTTAAGTATAGAAGAGGAGTTTATTATGGAATAGTCGTGAAATATGGAATACCGAGTTTTTGGCTCTGTTAGTCGCTGTTGTCACAAGGGAATACCATGAGGTACTCAGGAAGGATTCCCATGTTACAATGGAGTGAGAGTTGACCGCTTCTTGTTGTCAAACCACTCCCTAGAGAATAAAATGCGTTTTGTGATTTTGTGAAAGAATTTTTCTTGATAAGTTTTCAAAAATTTTAACTTTCCAGTATGCACGTGACTTGAACACTGATGTCACGCAAAATGTACACTAAGAGAAATGTAGTTTGTTGTACTGTGGTTATATTTTAGATGACAGTGTTTTGCCAATTAGCTTTAAAGGTTCATTTTCCGAGATGGCTTGTCTGGTATTATGGAATACTATGTAATATTGTAATGGATTTTATGCCCTGCACTAAAAATTGGAAAACGAAAACGCTGAATGTATCATCTGTAACGGAAAATTCTCCGAACATCAACGAGGAGAAGTTTGGATTTAGTGCTCCAGCTGTTCTCTGTGGGCTGACCCTGAATCTACCGGAGCGAAGAAAGATTATATCTGAGACTTTTCTGAATCGACTCGAAGCATAAAAGAATTGAACATAATGACTTGAACTATAAAACCATAAAAAGATAGTTTTATAGTTACAAATAACTGTGCTTTGTGAAGGTTATGAATTGCTTTTCAACGGTTTAAACCACCTATTCCATTATTACCCGACTATTTCATATCAACCTCCATTCGTAACTTTTTAAAATAATTTTTCTATAACAACAACATAAATAATGATTTTCTTTGCATGTGACATTTCATGCAATTAATTATAGTATGTACTCATGCTGTTTTGGGGAATTTTATTCAAAAATCTATACAGTTAAAAATGTAAATGGTACTCCATAATACAATCGTCTCCTCTATTATTTAAATTACATCTAATGACTATTTCGTAAGAAAATAACCAGTGATTTTCAAAAGAACATAGCACAAACAGAACTGATGTGTAATACAAAAGTTTGGGAAATCTAGTCCTTTAATCATAAAAACGAAGAATGAAATCTCACTAGTGCTCATATTTTACTTCCTTAAATTTTTATCGATTTCATAGAATTCCGTATACTTTTTTTTACTCAACATCATAATTTAAAAGGTTCGTCAAAGTGAAAGTGGCACTGCAGGTGGTTTTCGAAATGGTTAAATGATAGTAATATAAATTAGTATACAAACGAAAGAAGTAATACAAGGGTAGAAATAAATTAGATAAAGTCACCTTGTAGGGTGAAACAAGTGTCCCAGCGGTCAACTAGATGATATATACCTGGTTGAGGATGCTTCGAGAAAGGGGCAAACTTTCATGCAGTATTGTGTGCACACTTCCTTTACTCACAGACATATCCTCCGCTATTTCGCAAGTGGTGATTCGATGATTCATTTTCAAGAGACATTCCTGCAAAATGTGTATTCTATGGAGTGTATGTCACGCAGATCGGTAATTCGATTGTGTAGGGATTTTCGTAGTGGAAAAAGCAATTCTGATGCCAGGTCGGGAATTGCTCAAGCGTATGTTGTTATCTCCAAGGAAGCACTTGCAGCTGTGAACCGACTAGTGATAATGAATCGGCGAATCATCACTTGCGAAATTGCGGAGGAAATGTGTATGAGGAAAGGAAGTGTGCACACATTACTGCATGAAAGTTTGACCCTTTTTCCCGAAGCTTCTTCACTCATTTGTTCACCATCTCGCTGACCGCTGGGGCACTTGTTTCAACTTACAAGGTGGCTTTGTCTAGCCTATCGGTTACCCCTGTATTACTTCTTTCTTTTGTATACTAATTTATATTAATACCATTAAACCATTTCTCAAACTACCTGTAGTGTCACTTTTGTTTGGGCGTCCCTTATATTAAAGATCAATATATAAGGAATAAAAGTCGAGGTGTAAATTTTTGGGACACCCTGTATATGTATAACTCATCGGTTTATCCATGTATATTTATTTTTGTATTTAGAACATTTATCTAGCCAGTACAGGCTGATTCAAAATGAGTGTGACCAATTTTAAAAGCATATAACTATTTATGATAAATTTTAATTGCTTTACTATTAGTTTTATTTTAAAAATGAAACGTTTAAATTATACCAATCAAACTATTTTTATTAGTAGGAGTAAATTATGACTCTGAAATTGGATCCCCAAACCCGAAACGAAATTTTAAAGCTGTTGAAGGATGGTTGCTCAAATTCTGTTACAAATAAAGCATTTCAAAATCAGAAAAAACTTTTTTCTAATGGATTATTATCTAAACTTCGGAAAGAAATAAAATTTGACTGTCAATTCAAGGCTCCAGGGGGAAAATGTGGACTGAAGAAAGACATTTTTGTAAAGAAAAAAATAAGCTGAAAAAAATTATCGCTGTGCAAAATTCTCTACCTCAAATAACTTTAGTAAAGAAAGTACTGGTACCGCAATCGACAACTTGTCGTCAGATTAAGAAAATTGGCTATAAAAAAGTGAAGAAACCAGTCTGTCATCAATGTCTGAAAAGACCGTAAAAAAAGAAAGAAAGCGTTCTTGGCTTCTGCATTTAACGTTACGCAAAAGTACAAAGTATGGATAACTTCGGACGAAGCATTATTTCATCTGCCATCCAGAACTGGCAAAACGAAGATACAATATATTTCACGTGAACAGTGTCGCAAAGCTGTTTCGCAAAAGGCAAGTTGGCCGTCAAGTGTTATGGTGTGGATGGGGATGTCCTCTAAAGGCTTATCAAAACCATTTTTTAGAACCAAATACTAAAATTGATGCCAAATACTGTCAGAATAATGTTTTGAGGCATATGATCAATGACACTCTGATACTTAAAAAACAATTAAATAGACGTAAAGTAAGGACACTTCAAGGGGTTAAAAAGACAATCTAAGAAGAAATTGGAGAAATACCCCCAAAAATAGTCGGAAATGCTCTTTTGGCTTAGCCGAAACGTTTATGTAAAGAATACTATGCTAAAGCAAACCACATTGTAAATTTCTTGTAAATAACTAATTCAATAAAAATGTATGATGCTCTGAAAATGGTCACATTATTTTTGAATCAACCTGTATTTAAAAAAAAAAAAACCTGAAATACTGCTTTACTTTGTTATTCCAACAATGATCGTTACCTTTCCTTTCCTATTATACATCCATTGTGTGCGCTTGCTTTAAATTCAGCTATGTTCATCGATTTTTTATCCTTTTTAAGATTGTAAAGGCACATTGCTACGAATTTTTTTCCCTTCTTTTCCTAACCCAAAATTTTATTCCGCATCAAGTACAAAGAATTCGCATACATCAAGAATTCAAAATTTATCCTTGAGGCGTCCTTTCCCTTTGCTTTTGATATTTGGGATTACCAAGCCAAATGGAAGCAGAGTCTTTGAGGCGAAGTCCTATGAAAGATAAAAAATAAAGAACAAGTTTTCTTTTTCACTTTATTAGTTTTCTTTCAAAAGTTTTATTATATTCGGCAATCATGCATGCTGATCAAAAGTGTCAGACATTCTTTGTGTACTTTTTAAAGCCTCTCTAGAGATAAACGGGAGCGGTAGCTTTTCGCTTATACAAGTTGTGTAGAAAGTTGTTTTCGAGTAGAGTTATTTGAAAAAACTTATTTTTGTGCTATATTCTTCATATGTACAATTTGCACATGCGACGCGTTGTTAGGCAACGTGTTATGATTTGCTGTAGTATATTCCAATAGCAACTGCACAATTTAATGTTGTTTTGGAAAAACAAAAAAAAAACGGATTACTCTTGAAGAAAGGCTAATAAACATTTTAATTGCAGGATATAAATACTACACTACATTTTGTGTATGTTTTTATGCAGGGGAAGGCGGCCTAAAATGATCCTCTTACGGGAGAAATTTTTGTAAAACAGCATAAATATTTAAATAAAACGTTGGCACTTTGCTAGCATGTTTTACACTATATTTGAAAATTACAAAGATATTTTAATCATATTTTAAAAGCACATTAAGTAATGAAGAGAAAAAAAAAAGCAGATTTTTACGAACTTGTCCAAAGGATCATTTTACCCTCACCAAAGGACGAAACGATGCTTCATTTAAAAATAATTATAAATTGTGTTTTATCGCCAAAATAAAAGATATAAAAGTAATTATGATTATACACAATGAAATAAATAACTTATGATGATATAGTATGCATTACATATTTTTATGAAAATTTTAACAAAAAGTGTCACAAATTATAAAATAGAGTATGTGAAAACTATAATTCAAAAATTGTGAGCTACAATACACGCAGAAATAAATTAAAAAACGTCTTTTCTAGCCATTTTCAAAAACTTGAACAAAAATGTTTGAGCACATAATGTAAATTATGTGCTCAACAGACACATACACACGCATATACACATTATACATATGTTCATGAATCTCATCTATCATAGCGCATGCATCATTCACCCGCCTAGGCATTTGTGACACTGGATTTAAAATAGTAATCTAAAAATGTATACTCCATTCGGCAAACAAAACCGTATTTCTGTACATGAAAGAATGTATATTCAAATAAATAGGAAAGTTATCGATTACATTTTAAAAAGTATTATAAAATCTAATTTTTCGAATAATGCATTTAGACGGGTAATACAGCGATCGCTTGAGTACCGCCTTTGCTTCTTCTTCACTGGGCATGACTAGTTTATGTGTTATCAGGTAGATCAGGTTATGTGTTATCAGGCTACTTGTATAGAAAAATAAAAGCGTACGCGGACCATTTTATCTGCTAGGATTATTTTAAGCCACCCTCACCTACAGTTGCTGATAAAATCCTCTGTGCTCTGTAGTGTTAAGTTTAAAGAGACACAGGTGATTGCCGAAATTGAACGTGGAATTCAGAGAAGTTATACTAAATATTAGGAGGATAAAGAAAATCATTGGACCGCTAACTATGTGTAGTCAGTAGAAATCGCAAATGGAAAATGTGCGGATTAGGAGTAGAGAGGTCTGAAAGAAAAAGGAAAATCGGTAACCTTCTCGTATCCAACTTTCTACTTCTTACATGGAAAAGTCATTACTGAGAATTGCAGAATTAACAGGTGTTAAATTTCATTGAAAAAAAGACAACATATAGGATTACAAAAACAAGGACTAATGCGAATACGCATTGGATTGAAGCTGGAGAAGATGAGAATTTTCTCTTCGACAGCTGCTATTGATAGTTTAAGTCAAAATACATTTACTTTTATATCTGACTTTTCTTTTTTACAATAGAAATCTGAAGTATTGTACACCGATTTTACTGCGTAGAACTGCCCTGGTCTCGACAAAATGCGGATTAATTATGCCGTTATTTCAATGAAATATTCCAAGCGAACTGAAATCGTGTAAAAATTATAAAATTACTTTCCGTACATCGTAATTTTGGCGACAGAGATTATTAATTTTAATTGATATTTAAAGCGATTTAAAAATTAAGTGTCCCACTCTAATATTATTTCGTATGTTGCATTATTTTTACATCAAAGCCTGTTAACCTTATCCAGTTTCTGTTGCATTTTCAATTTATGCAATTCAGTATTATATTCCTGACATGCCCATAAATTATGTCGGAAATCTTCTGAAACACACTGCATATCCGTGTGTGTGTGTATTTATATTCACAAAAAGAATGCAGAAAAATACAAACTCTAATATGATAATGGAGCAATAATATCCGGATCAACAAATCGCATATAACCTTAGGGGAATTCGCAATCGCGTGAAAATATGAAATGAAAGGAAAGTTACATCCAGCCATGACACACTTCTGACATCACCATTGGAATATATTTAAGTGTTCTTACGGAAAAACCGTGGAACGAAACGGAATGAAACGCGTTTCATTGTAACGCGGGTGAGTGCATTCACGTAAAGATGTTACTATTATATATAAAATAAAGATGTTACTATTAGATATTTAGATTGAGATCTGCATACAACGCATTCAGATAACAAGAAATTGTTTTTGAATCGTATTCTCTCTCTCCTTCAGACTCTGAAGATGGTGATAATCCAGATTGTCTTTACACTTAGATTGAGAATCTAAACAGTACAGATTATGAACTATTCTCATGGCATGTATGACAAAAGCAGTATCGCTCTAAATTATTATGTTTTAATCAAGGATGGTGAACTTAAATGTAAAGAAATGTACTCTGTTGGGTATATAATAAATTTAAATAGAATGGAATGCGAAATTCTGTACATTAAACAACTAAGTCCAATCTTGAAATTTGTGGGTTCTTCGGAATATTTAGGTTAGAAAAATCTGAAATTGTATCAAAACTGCCACTTTCCTGTAGGTAGTGCACAAAGGAAAGCGGAAATGCTACTTTTGGAATTTGATTTAAGTAAATTTACTATAAATTTAATGAATGTAGACTAACCTCTAATAAAAGTATTATGTTTTCATCTTAAGCTATAAGAGCTTAATTAAATTTGCTTTTTCCCATTTCATTTTCAAATTTATGGATCACTAATGTTTATTATAATTGTACATGAAACATGTATACTGAAATTTTAATTTTTATTCATATTATTTGAGTGTTCGTGAAGTGTAAAGAAATGTACTCTGTTGGGTACATAATAAATTTAAATCGAATGGAATGCGAAATTCTGTACATTAAACAACTAAGTCCAATCTTGAAATTTGTGGGTTCTTCGGAATATTTAGGTTAGAAAAATCTGAAATTGTATCAAAACTGCCACTTTCCTGTAGGTAGTGCAGAAAGGAAAGCGAAAATGCTACTTTTGGAATTTGATTTAAGTAAATTTACTATAAATTTAATGAATGTAGACTAACCTCTAATAAAAGTATTATGTTTTCATCTTAAGCTATAAGAGCTTAATTTAATTGGCTTTTTTCCATTTCATTTTCATATTTATGGATCACTAATGTTTATTATAATTGTACATGAAACATGTATACTGAAATGTTAATTTTTATTTATATTATTTGAGTGTTCCTGAAGTGTTATTAAGTGTTTCATTGTACCCCGGTATTTGGGGTACAGTGAAACACTGACACATATTTACCTTTTGTAGCTTTTTAAATGTGCAAAAGCTATTTTTAAACTCATAAAAATTGATTTAGATGGGTAAAATATTAGCTAAGACGTGTCTATTCATTTTATTTTTGTACAAGCAAATTTGTGAACAGGAAAAAAAAAGTAAGTTTTGTTTCATTGTACACCGTCTTCCCCTATATTTAAACTTCAGCACTTCATTTTTTCCTTTAAAACCTGGTAAACATTTCTAACAATCCATCAAAATCTTCGCAAAATCAATTTATTGTGTTGCTCAGTTTAAATGGACATACAAATGTCTTTAAAACATGCACATTTTTTCTTTTTAAACCTTGAGAGTGATAAATTATTTTTACGCAAAATAACTCAGTGGTCTCAAAAACACCAGCTTAATGCCCATTGGCCAATAATTTGTAAGTGCATAAGTACGTGCACCATTAGTGGGGACTTAAAGGTAATGAATCTTAATTCGTTTTGAAAAAGCGCTTTACAAAATTTTATAGAGAAGTGTCTGAGTGAGGGGTCATAAATTGTCCGGCTTTATACAACTTAAGTTATGTAAATGAGATTAAATCCCTTAATGGATACTGAAGATAATGATGATGCCCTACTTAAGTTGTCTAAGGAGAAGTGAAAAACATTAAAAATTTTTGTTTAGTGTTTAGTTTGTTTCGGAAGGAGAGTATAATATTAAGAATTTAAAATGTATTATTTCATTTAAAATATGTGGAATACATACAATTAGAAATATAACTTTTTAACCGACATTCAGTATGTACTGTACAGGTATTTATTAGGTTTTTGCTTCTTAAAAGGATTCCACTGTTCACATATTGGAATTGTGAATATTAAAGATAAGTAAATTTAAATCGAGAACCACTGTTGGAAAATTAAAGAAAAAGAGAAAGCCCTATGTTATGTAAATGCTTTATCTCTTATGCAAAAAGCATCATGAAATGACAAGATATTCAATGTTAATTCTTTGAAATATTATTATAGATTTTAAAATGATGGATATTTTCAGCTTAAATAATTCGCCATTTCTAATATTATTAAGCCTTTGATATGGAAAAGAAAAAAAAAACCAAAAAATTAATCATTATCTTTAAATTTGTTAAGAGAAAATAATATACAGCGATTTTGAAAATAATTACTAGAACTTTTTTTTAAACTTATTTTTTCTACTTGGAAAAATATGCAGACTGACGAATCTTAAGTATTTTTAAGGTACTCAATGTGTAAGCAGTTTTCAGTGCTTAAGCAATTAAATAATTAAAATTCAGCTTAAGTAAGATGAAAGATGTACTTAAAAAATGAACGCGCATGAATACATAAAGTTGAATAGCTTGCTATCTATTTTGAGTTGAGTTGAGAGTATCCATACACAAACTTTTTGCGTCTTTATGCCAAATATAGTTTTTTTTCTAAGCGCAGCAACTAATAAAATAATTTTTGAATCAAGAGAGGTAAAATTATATATGAGCTCCTAAATGTGACTTTTAAATGATAAAACAAAATAAACAACAATGATTTATGGGATACGTATAGATTTAACATACATCTGATCATGAATGTTGCATTTACATTTCGGGTACAACTTTTTTTATAAATACTTGGGCAGGCCGAGCATTTTATGAGAAAGGGCTATTTCACGCACTTAGATGGGTCATTCCACGTCGGATCAAACAGTGCAGTTCACCACACCAACTTAGATTTTCCTCAAATTTTATATAGAGGATTTATAGGCTAAGACATCAACAAATCTCAATTTTGAAGGTTCTACGATAATTAATTACCGAGAAATTAATTATGCAAATTTTTTAGTTTTCTGCAAGATGCGCCAACTTTTTTCTCAATTCCTTAAATAACTCCTTACCTGTAAAAGTTACTGAAGTGAAAATTAGTTTCTAGGAGTAACTTTTTACGCTGATTCCAAAAATGTTATCGAAATTTGCGTATCTTCTATAGTTTATGCATGAGCACTGCATTTGCTAAAAAACATCATGAATTTTTTTCGGCATGTCTGATCACAGACACGTTTTAAATTTTTATATGTTGTTAAGATGGAATAATCCTACATCCCAAAATAATTTCATCTTGGCTTTCTGCTCAGGAGCAGAGGAAAAAAAATTGTATGTATGTAACTATATATGAGGATTTTCATATGCTACATTTATACTGAACATGAACAAATTCAGAACCGTTAGTCAATTTTATTGTCTTTTAAATTGATATCAGAAACTTAACTACTACTCCAGGCATTTGCAAAAACTAGAAAATACATAAAAGTGCTTGTATCGGAAAACGTAAAAAAAAAAACAAACAACAAAAAATGCATGTAAAACAATGTTAAATTAAAAAGAATTCTAAAGTTAAAATTTAGAATTATTTTTTAATTTAACCCTGTTGTTTTTGGCAGTCATCCATCAGCCAATAAATCTTTGGAATTCTGTGTGATATTGAACTCAAAAGGAAGAACAATGTTTAATAAAACATATATATGTATATATATATATATATATATATATATATATATATATATATATATATATACAGGGGCGTAGCCAAGGGGGAGGTTATGGGGGTCATAACCCACCCCATGAGGAATTTTTTGCCATACAAAATGTATATTCTTCACTCCCTTATCACACACACGTATACATATATATGAGTTGTAGTAGTCGTAACCCCCCCCCATGAAAAATTTCTGGCTACGCCCCTGTATATATATATATATATATATTAGGTCTACCGGAAATTTCTATCCGTTTTCCGTATGTCAATATTTTGCCTAGCCAAAACTACTGAAGCTTATAACACGAAATTTAGTACGAGTGGGATTTTATAGCGTAGGTGCTAGATTAGAGAGTATTTTCCAAAATTCGTAATTTATGGACGATAAAGGCCCAAAATGTTCTTTTCACACATTCTACGGGATCTCAAAGAAGAAAAGAGATATCGATAAAATTCTTGCTGTAAAATGCACAACACTCAAGAATGCCTGAAAATCGATTTCAGAACATTTCGAATGTAATCCTCCTAGGAGGGTAGACGTAAAAGTTTGCCGTGAATAACAGGTTACATGACATTTATTCTGCAATATATCACCAAATGTGCAATTTGACAATGCGCCTGAATTGCTATGCTAGTTGTTGTAACAATAAAAATTTAATACAGTATAGAGTAAAACCTATTTCAAATTGCTGTATCCACAAAACTAGCCAAAGCACAATTTTGTTCGCATGCTGTTAAAGGTAAATAAGTACTGTAACTTACAGGAATTCTATTCTTTCAATAAAGTTTGTTCCTTCTATTGACTTGAATGTCATACAGTATTACAAAGATTTATTGGCTGATGGATGATTGTCAAAAACAACAGGGTTAAACTTAATGTAATTCAAAATTTTAACTTTAGAATTTTTTTTAATTTAACACTGCACTTGACATGCATTTTTTGTTGTTTGTTTGTTTTACGTTTTCCGATACAAGCACTTTTATGTATTTTCTAGTTTTTGCAAATGGCTGGAGTAGTAGTTAAATATCTGATATCAATTTAAAAGACATAATAAAATTGACTAACGGTTCTGAATTTGTTCATGTTCAGTATAAATGTTGCATATGAAAATCCTCATATATAGGTACATACATACAATTTTTTTCCTCTGCTCCTGAGCAGAAAGCCAAGATGAAATTATTTTGGGATGTAGGATTATTCCATCTTAACAACATATAAAAATTTAAAACATGTGTCTGTGATGAGACATGCCGAAAAAAATTCATGATGTTTTTTAGCAAAGGCAGTGCTCATGCATAAACTATAGAAGATACGCAAATTTCGATAACATTTTTGGAATCAGCGTAAAAAGTTACTCCTAGAAACTAATTTTCACTTCAGTAACTTTTACAGGTAAGGAGTTATTTAAGGAATTGAGAAAAAAGTTGGCGCATCTTGCAGAAAACTAAAAAATTTGCATAATTAAATTCTCGGTAATTAATTATCGTAGAACCTTCAAAATTGAGATTTGTTGATGTCTTAGCCTGTAAATCCTCTATATAAAATTTGAGGAAAATCTAAGTTGGTGTGGTGAACTTTCTCCAGTTTTGTGTTTGATTTGGCGTGGAATGACCCAGATGTGTATGTTTTGGATCTCGCAAATATATATATATATATATATATATATATATATATATCATTAAATCGTTAAAACTTTTTCTGAAAGAAGTAATTAGCTTGCTGTAACCGATAATATTTATGACAATGTTTGCTAATTTTCTAATATAACAAGGTTTTCTCTTATTTATATTCTGGTCTAAAGTTTACAAGGAATCCACATTAAATGGACGATTTTTATTGTCAATATTTAAGTAAGAACGACTTTTTAAGTAGGAACATATTTAGAAATAGGGAGTGTTAAAACGTTCCATTTCATGATTATTGATGTGACCATTGTAATGTAGATCGCATATTTAAAATTAGTTGTTATTTGTTTTTTGTTTCTTAAATTTAATCTATTCAAAATCAAAAATTTTAGTTTTGTTGTTCGCATTTTTGTTCGCTTTGTCTTTCAAAATGTGTATTTCACTTCTCTCGCGTGACTTTTAGTTGTTTATTTTCTCGTCGGACGGATGAGTTCTAAGCTAATAATAGATACTCGTACGTCAGATTGCGATCGTAACGGGTTTTCCAATTCCTCTCTGTTAACGCTTCTTTTGGCATATTTTATGTTGATGTCATGCACCAACTCTAAAAAGCATTCGTTTCGGATGATTATTGAAATTTTATTGGTGTAAATTTAATGCATCCCTGCAGTTTGTTTTGGTTATGATCTCGGCCAACATTTTGTTCTCGCCAGTTTTAAGTTCTGCGTTGGCATCATTTTTTTAAGACTCCTCATTGAATCCGCTGCTCTGGTAACACGTATTATACTGGTCAACACTAGAAGTTATTTTTAATATGTTTATTATTCAGTAGTCTTTTCAAATAAAAAATTTTTTAAGTATCGTACATCTTCATCTTTTATTGCAACTGAAGTGTGCAGTTTAATGAGCCTGAAGTTATTCACAATGCCTACTAATCATAATTTTAAAGCTGCAAGTAAATGTTTTTCGTTACAACCATAGTTACAAGCATTGCGGGATTGTGACGCTTTCAGTCACTCTGTCCGTTGTCCCCAAGCACCGCCGAAATGTTCCGTTTTTTGAAAGAGAACAACTATTTAAAAAAAATAAGCGAAAGATGTAAATATCGTCTGACAGTAGCACCTAGTAGCTTTTAATTACAAATTTTTATAATCTTTATAAAAAAAAAAGGTATTTTTTCTTGTGAATAAAGTACAGACAAACGGAAAAACACAATTTGAAGTTTCAATTCTTATAGATGTGTTACTCATAAAAGTAGTTTTCGTGAAATCATGCTAACTTCATTTCTATTTTAAGATCAACATGCGACTTCTTTTATATTATTACACATACTTTTACCTAGTAATTAGTAGTTGTCATATTTTAAGAGGGAAATACTACCTTAAAGGTTAGATAAATTAGTAAATGTCCCATTCTGTGGAAAATAATAAATAGTCGCATTATGTATAGCTTTCTCTGAACATTCAGATCATTTCTAGCAAAATTAATTTATACGCTGTCCGATAAAATCAATACCAGTGCAATTATGTTCAAAAGACCGAGAGTTAACGGTGTGGATATGTTTTCTGAAGAGATTTAGTGTTTTTGAGTTTAAGTTTCAGCAATTTATGGAATTTTTTAGAAATCTGTAAAGTATGGATTTATTTCATTCTTAATATGTTCATAGTAAATAGAGGTGTATTTTGATTTAATATAAAAAAGAAATGTATGTTTTTAAATTATGTTTGATTTTCATCACCTTATTCGTACAGACATTAGAGAGACACCAAAGTAGTGGTTTTTTTTTTCGTATGTCAGTATTTTACCTGGCCAAACCTACGCAAATTAACAAAAGGAAATATGGCAAGTGTGGAAGTTTTTTAACATAGGTGATGGGTTAGGCATAATTTTCAAAAATTCATAACGTATGAGAAGAGGACACGATTCTGAAACATTCTTTTAACATATCTAGCCTGATCTTAAAGAAAAAAACGAGGTATCCATAACTTTCTTGGTCTGAAATACGACACTCACGAAAAGTCTCAATATCAGTTTATGCACATCTTCCTCCAAAGACTGTGTAACACCATATTTAGAGACAGCTAAGTCGTGGTTAAAAACTGGTTTTAAGTTTACTTTTTTAAACTTAACATAACATAACGGCATGACTTTACGGTCCCCCTATTATAAATTTGATGTGTATTTAGGCAAAGCTACATGAGAACTATCCGCCTTGGAGGGGTGCCTTGGGTGGAGTACATTTTAATGGGCACTAGCGTGGCTACTAATGGGCACTTGAACAAAAGCTCAAAAGCAACAAAAATATGTATTCTTAACACGTCGTCTTGTTATTATTAATTCTATGTTTATAAGCATTAAAATTTAAAACATTGTTCCTGCACGGTCCTGTTGGACTGCATTCGGTTGTTGTGTACTTGGAGTGCAGATGTCAGCACTGAGCAATGGCTGGTTAGGTAGCACTGTGCTTTTGTATTGTGGGATGTGAAGTGAATTCAGGTGTTGCGGATTGAAGTGATTTAAATTGGAGGTGTAGTTTTCGACGGGTGTTCGTGTGTTCAGTTCGCCCGATGATGTTGGCGGCAATTTGCATGATTATTTGTTACTTTTAAGAAAATGTTTTTAAATGAATGAACTTTTATCGCTTTTATGAAATGTATTTTAATTAAAGCTGAGTTTTAGAAGTTATTTCGCCCTGAGTTGGCGATAGTAATTTTAATGATCAATTGTTCTGCATGTGATGTGATGTTTTGTGTCGTCCAATAAATAAGTTCAAGAAAGTTGTGACATGTCTTCTTGTGTTCAAGCAACATAAGAAAGTGGAGGCACCGGCGAGATTTGGATTTGTGAAAGATAAGTGCTTACGATTTTTATTAGGATTGTATTTTTAAAAGTTATTATATTTTATTTGATCTGCAATGGCAGAAGAAGAACTTGTTAAAATAAAAACGGAAAGGGGTCGTCTTAAAGCCTCTCTTACAAGATTGGAAAATAATTTCGATAGGATAAATGGTAAAAACGAAATTAATACTCGGTTGCATAGATTAGATGAAGTGTTTAAAGAATTTGAAAGGCTGGATAATTTAGTTAGTGAAAAGGATTCTGAAATTGCGGAGGTTGAGGAAAGATATTTTTTCCTGAAATCTGAATTTCAAAATAAGTTAGATGCGTTGATTACTACAGAGGAATTAGGGACGAATGAAACGCAGAGTGTTGTTCAATCTGTTCAATCTGAAAGTCAGAACCAAAATGTTAGGCTTCCAAAATTGAACATACCAATTTTTTCCGGTAAATTTATGGACTGGAATAACTTTAAGGATATGTTTATAGCAACTGTTCATGCTCAAACATCATTATCTAAGATTCAAAAATTTCAGTATCTTAAAGGGTTATTGTCGGATGAACCTGCCTTATTAATTAAGCATATTCCGCTGTCTAACGATTCATATGAAGAAGCATGGGGGAAATTATTGGATCGGTATGATAAGAAGAAGCAAATTGTAAGTCGTTAATTAAAGTTTTCATAGATCAAAAGTCAATTAGTCACCCGAATAGTGTAAACTTAAGAAATTTGTTGAATACAAGTGATGAAGTCATTAGAGGATTGAGAGCTACTTGTGAGGAAGCTACTGGTGGAGATCCATGGTTAATTTATTTATTGCTGCAAAAGCTTGATGTCGAGACAAGAAAGCAATGGTCTATAAAAAGTGCAGAGATTGATTTCCCTACTTTAAAGCAATTTTTTGAATTTTTAAATGTGAGATGCTCTTCCTTGGAATTAATTGCTAATAATGACGATGTCAGGCCTAAAAATGTCAATTATATTGAATCAGGAAGCAATGCTGAAAAATCCACTCTAAGGTGTATGAAATGCCAGGGAACGCATCCATTATATAAATGTGGAAAATTTAAGGGTATGAATGCCTATGCCCGAAAGAATTTTGTTAAACAGAATAACTTATGTTTCTTGTGTTTAAATTCTCACAAGTTGAGGGAATGTCCATATACCCATTTGAAGTGTTTACAATGTCAAGGGAATCATAATACACTTATACATGAAGGAAATAAAAGCACTTCGTGTACTGCGAAAATTCAGGGGAGGGTGACCCCAGTTTCGAACGAAAGGAGTTGCAATGACGAGGATAGTGGCTCTAAATCAATATCTAATGAAACAAAAGTTATTGCGAGTGCATCTTGTGACAATTCTAAGTATATTTCTTTTTTACCTACAGCTGAAATTTTAATTTTTAATTCAGTGGGTGACGCATTTTCTTTTAGAGCACTCCTGGATTCGGAATCAGAGTGTTCCTTCATAAGTGAAAGTGCTATGACTATTTTGAATTTAAAAAGAAAAAACGATCGCATTGTTCTCAAAGGTATTGGAGGAGTGGAAGCTGGGCAGACACGACGTTCAGCGACTTTGAAAGTTGGTTCAAGGTTTTCGGATGACTTTTTAAAGTGTTCATGCCTATATACTAAACAAAGTTACATCTTATCTCCCTACTGAGTCATTGGATGTAAGGAATCTTGATCATCTTAAAGGTATCAATTTACCCGATAAAAACTTTATGCAGTCGGGGGAATGTGATATCATTTTGGGTTCCGACACTTTCTTTCATATTATACGACATGGAAAAATTGTGGGAGAGGAAAATCAGCCGATTGCTCAGAATACAATGTTTGGTTGGGTGGTAGCTGGAAGAATTCAGACTGATTTCAATTCATCGCGTTTTGCACACTCTCATTTTATAAGTAATTATGAAAATGAAACTAACATTGACGTAATTCTTAAGAAATTTTGGCTGACAGAGGAAATAAATGTTAAAAAACAGCATTTATCTGAAGAGGAAGAATTTTGTGAACAACATTTCCAGTCAACATATAAAGTAAATGAAGACGGTAGATTTGTAGTGAAGTTACCAATTTATAGGGATGTGAATCTGTTGGGGAATACTAAAAGAATGGCAATTGCGAGATTATATGCAATGGAAAGAAATTTTCTGTATAACAAGGAATTTGAGAGGGATTATAAACAATTCATGAATCAATATGAGGAACTTGGACATATGACACCTCTTGGCGAAAATTTGGAATCTACCGGGAATGAAATTTACTATCTGCCGCATCATTCAGTTATCAAGAGTGATTCTATTTCTACGAAATTGAGAGTTGTATTTGATAGTTCTTGCAAGCCTCCGGATGGGAACTCCTTGATTTCTATTTTAGCCGTAGGTCAGATTTTGCAACCAGACTTGTTTTACATCCTTACTCGATTTAGACTACATCGAATTGCTTTTTCTGCGGATATCCAACAGATGTATAGGCAAATATTAATTGATTCAGAAGATCAGGATTTTCAAAGAGTAGTTTGGAGGAGTTCAAGAGACTCTGATATTAAAGAATATAAATTGAAAACCGTTACATATGGTACATCTGCTGCTCCATATTTAGCAACACGTTGTTTATTTCAAGTTGGGAAGGACTTGGAGGAAGGGGATCCCGCAGTTTCTTCTATAATAAAAGAGTGCTTTTATATTGACGATTTGATGACTGGAGCGGATTCTAGTGAAGAGGCAATTGGATTAATAAGAAAGCTTTCCAATAGATTAGAATTACGAGGTTTTCATTTAAGGAAATGGCGATCAAATTCCTCTGATGTACTGGAACATTTGTCTCTCAGTCCTTTCGATTTACCAGCTTTGGAAATTCATCCTGACGAGTGCTCTAAGGCTCTGGGATTAAACTGGGATTCTACAACTGACTGTTTTATATTTAATGTTAATTTGAAATTTAGCGAGGAGATCACTAAAAGAACATTTTTGTCTCAATCAGCAAAATTGTTTGATCCATTGGGCTTCCTATCACCTTGTACAGTATGCATTAAGATTTTTTACCAAAAATTGTGGTTATTGAAATTAGATTGGGATACTCCTCTTCCGGAAAGTTTAAAGGTAAAATGGCGAGCATTTCAGAAGGATTTTGAACAAATATGTTTGATTCGTATTCCTCGATGGATCCAGAACATGGGTAAACAACTTGTGTTGCATGGCTTTTGCGATACTTCGGAATTAGCGTTTGCAGCAGTTATTTATGTGGTACAACAAGACGGTAATAAAGTGAATATCCTGATGTCTAAAACTAAAGTGTGCCCTTTGAAACCAGTGTCCATTCCAAGATTGGAGCTCAACGCTGCGTTGTTGCTCTCAAGAATGTATTCCAGTGTGGTGGATATATTTCATGAGTATGTCATCGAGTTCCACGCATGGACAGATTCTCAAGTGGTGCTTGCGTGGTTGTCATCTTATCCTCGGTGCTATAAACCTTATATTGCTAACAGAACTTCCGAAATTTTGGACCTGGTTCCATTTGACTGTTGGAGATATGTGCCCACAAGGGAAAATCCAGCTGACGTCGCTTCAAGAGGTTTGACTCCTAGACAACTTCCCGAATGTTCCTTATGGTGGGAGGGACCACCCTGGCTTTCCTTAAGTGCAGAGAATTGGCCTAAACAACCAGAAATTAAACTTAACGTTGATGCTGTGGTGAAAAAACAGAAAAAGACTAAATTTTGTTTTTCAGTAATTGTAAAGAACTGCATTATTGATTCACTATTTGAAAATTATTCATCTTTTTCTAAAATTGTAGATATTTTTGCTTTTTGTATTAGGTTTATATTGAATTGCAGAGAAAAATGTAACAAGGTTAACGTATTTTCTAAAGGTAAGATTCCTCCTTTGTGTACCACGGAAAGAAAAAATGCAGGTAATTTCTTGGTTTCTTATGTACAGAACTTATATTTTTCAGATGAAATAAGTTGTGCGAAATCTTGTAAAGCAGTTTCAAGGAAAAGTCCTTTATTAGGTCATTGTCCATTTATTGATAAGGACGGCTTACTGAGAGTGGGGGGTAGACTGTGTAACTCACCTCTCTCATATAATGCTACACATCCATTGATTTTGCCAGCTCAGCATAAAATAAGTGTTTTAATTGTAAATTATTTTCATGTTGTGTATTTACATGCTGGTTTGAATTTATTGTTAGGCATTATTCGTCAGAGTTATTGGATAATTGGTCTTAAAAAACTTATTAAGAGTTGTGTACATAAATGTATAAAATGTTGTAGATATAGAGCAACCACTGCGCAGCAGCTGATGGGAGAGCTTCCTGTTGATAGAGTTACTCCTAATAGGCCTTTTTCTATATGTGGCATTGATTATGCAGGGCCAGTTGGTATTTTAAGACATCGTGGCCGAGGAGCTAAAACTACTAAAGGTTATATCGCTTTTTTTGTTTGCTTTGCAACAAAAGCGCTTCATTTAGAGCTAGTGAGTGACCTTTCCTCAGAGGCATTCATAGCTGCCCTTAAGAGATTTTGCTCACGTAGAGGAGCTCCAAGTTCAATTTATTCGGATAATGGGACAACATTTGTAGGTGCCAAAAGGAAACTATCAGATCTATTTAAATTTGTTTCCACCATCAATGAAAACGATAAAATTAGTTATTATTTATCGCAAGTAAATATTGAATGGCACATGATTCCCCCAGTGAGTCCTCACTTTGGTGGGTTGTGGGAGGCAGCAGTGCGCTCTGCAAAGTTTCATCTTAAGCGCGTAATTGGAAATACCAACTTAACATTTGAGGAGTTGTGTACTCTTTTGACTCAGATAGAGGCTTTATTGAACTCGAGACCACTTACTATGGTGGGTAGTGAAAATGATCCCAGTGATTTAAATGTATTAACTCCATCACACTTTTTGATAGGTGATGTTATTACTTCTCCAGCTGAACCTATTGAAGATAACCTTTCTGTTAGATCGCGTTGGGATATTATACAAAAATTAAAATTAAATTTTTGGAAGAGATGGAGGATAGACTATTTAAGCTCACTCCAAAATAGGAAAAAATGGAAGGTTTCTGGGGAAAATATTAAGTTAAATGATTTAGTTATATTAAAGGAGGAAAATGTACCTCCTTCTGTTTGGCCACTGGGTAGAGTTGTAGCTACGCATCCTGGTAAAGATGGTATGGTACGGGTGGTAACAATAAAAACTGCTAGGGGTTTATTTAAAAGGCCAATTGTTAAACTTTGTTTAATACCTTCTCATCAAGAATGACTTCTTGATGGGTGGGAGTATGTTCCTGCACGGTCCTGTTGGACTGCATTCGGTTGTTGTGTACTTGGAGTGCAGATGTCAGCACTGAGCAATGGCTGGTTAGGTAGCACTGTGCTTTTGTATTGTGGGATGTGAAGTGAATTCAGGTGTTGCGGATTGAAGTGATTTAAATTGGAGGTGTAGTTTTCGACGGGTGTTCGTGTGTTCAGTTCGCCCGATGATGTTGGCGGCAATTTGCATGATTATTTGTTACTTTTAAGAAAATGTTTTTAAATGAATGAACTTTTATCGCTTTTATGAAATGTATTTTAATTAAAGCTGAGTTTTAGAAGTTATTTCGCCCTGAGTTGGCGATAGTAATTTTAATGATCAATTGTTCTGCATGTGATGTGATGTTTTGTGTCGTCCAAAAAATAAGTTCCAGAAAGTTGTGACATGTCTTTTTGTGTTCAAGCAACAAACATCTTCAAATATTTTGTTGTTTGGAAAATCATTTTGTTTTTTTAAGAACATGAGAAATCCATATGTCGAGGCTTGAGGCGTTTCAAATGATCATGAATGGTAGAATTCGATAACTGTAATCTTTTAGGCATCTCACAAGTTGTTATACGCCGTTTTTCATTATTAAATGCCTTTATTGCGTCTTCATCAGCTTCAATTGACCTTCCAGAACGTGGTGCGTTCATCAACGTCAAAAAATTACCGGATCAAAATTTTGAAAATCAGTTTTGGATTTGGCGGTCTCTGAATACATTTTATCCATACACACTGGTTATTTTCTTCTTCCCTAAACAGTATTTTTACTTTTACGAAAGAGAAAAAGCAAAAATTGTCGAAAATGCAACTTTTAAGTTTCCATATTTGAAAGTGTACCAACCAAAAACTACTGCTCAGAATCAATCGAGATTTTTTTGCAAGCAAGCTTGCTGTATCAGCTGTCAAAATATAGTATAATGATTATGCGGCTTAAATGTGTAGTTGGTTGTGGAAAAATACAATTAAGTCCTGAATTGGGTAAAAAGACGGAATTACTTTCCGAAGAACCCAATATTTTTTATATCAGCTCAAGTAAAGTTCCATATAAAGTGAAGTATTACAAAATAATAATTAATATGACTTTCTAGTTTGCTGATGTTTAACAGAAGCAGTATCACAGAGCGACGTTCATAAGATACCTATAAATAGAAACAGATAAAGAGATACTTCTTTCTATTACCTTGGACAAAATTTATCCTCGCTAGTAAACCGAACGCCTTGAATAATATATGAACTTTCATTGATCGATTTTATTTTCATTTAAATAAAGCAAAAATTTTCCAGATGACTGAAAGTTTTAAAGTATCTCTGGAGGTTCGAGTAATTGCTTTCTATTTGTTTGGATAGCAACAAATATTCTTTCCAAGGGACTTGATTAAAAATCATTCCCTCCAATTGCACTAATTCAGATTTTCATTTAAAGTGCAGTGCGCTATTTAAAATTAAATTATTCACCGTAACGAGCTGTTTAACTTCCATTGAACACTCATTATCAGGACTTTTCGCAGCAGTTTGTACACTTGTGGACGTTGTGCTGTCAACCATTAAATTTTAGGCTAATGTAAAAATTCTAATCAAATGTTTATTTCCAGTTAAAAACATGTTTTATTCGTACATATTATCATGAAAAATACATTATGCGTAGATTAAATGGCTTAAATATTTAAGCAACGCGTTCTGATGGTTTGTTTTCGCTGTATAAAACTATAAATAAGTCTTTAAACCTGAAAATAGCTTTTTAACGTAACAATCAATTTCAGTCGATTTTTTCTCCAATAAATTGGTAGAAAGTAAAAAAATGGAGGTTATTTTATTACAAATACATTTCTTTTTGATAAGTTATTATTTTTAATATGCTACATGTTTACAGCTGGCAGTAAGTAAATTGTGCTATTATATCGCTGTACGTAAACGAAGATATCATGATTGAATGAATGAATGACTGACTGATTCAGAGGCTATTTTATTACAAATACAGTTCTTTTTAATTATTTTTTTTAATATTCTATATGTTTACAGCTGGCAATAAGTAAATTGTGTTGTTATATAGCTATACGTAAGGGAAGATGTCACAATTGAATAAATGAATGACTGACTGACTGATTCATGAAAGCCAAACAAGATCTACCAGACATACACACTTAAAAGCTTCTGACGTTATTTCTATGGGGCCCAAGGCGTTATTTAAAAAGCGATTTTTAAAAATTCGCACTCAAACAGTGATGGCGGGGCAAAACGTTCTTTTCACGCTTTTCTTCATATCTCAAAGGGAAACAGAGATAGCTAAAGCATTCTTGCTTTCAAATGTAGGGAGTAAAAATGCCTAAATATCATTATAGGGTTTTTTTTTTTTTTTTACAATTCGCACACAAGCGGGAGTGAAGAGCCAAAACATCTTTTTTCCCCACATAGCTCTTCATACCTCTAGGAGAAAAATTGATAACATTACAATACTTGCTTGGAAATGTAACGAACCTAAAAATAACTTTCAGGACACTTTTTAAAATTCATTGCCGGTTGGGGATGGTTGACAAAAAATATCTTTCTCACATATCTTTTTATTTTGAGAGAAAACTGCTTAGATGATGTTCTTGCTTTTAAGTGTAATATAAAGAAGGTTACATGCTTCATGCAATCAAAATGTTTTTGCAATTGTCGACAACTCTAACACTGGCGACAGGGTTAGAGCAAGATTTTAAAATGTAGCAAAGGTTGAGCTAGGATTGAATTAGGATTTTTTTTTTTTTTAATAAAGTGGCATATCTGAGAACCGCGATTCCTTTAAGTTAAAAATTACCAGTGACGGCGAATTTTGATTGTGCCACCGCTGTGTATAGAGGATTTCATAGTTGTTTAAAATATGTATGCTAAGATAAGTGATTTCAGTGGGCTATAGAGGCTAACGAAATACTTTCGGTAAATAACCAAGATATATCCTCAAGATGCCGGTCGCAAAATGTAGTGAGGGAAAAATGCATTTTGCCGTTTTCTCGTAAGAGACTTCAAGGATTGATACATTAAGGATTTCAGTGCAATAGTTTTTGAGATTCCAGATGCCCCTAACGTCATTTTTACGTAGTGTACTTAAAATTGCATAATTAAATGTTAGAAAGCTTTGACGATAAAATCGTGTAACGAGTAAATTAATTTAGGAAACATGGATAAAGACTGCAGAATTTTTGGCAGTTTTGGTTTTGGTAGTTTGAAAGATATCTTGACGCTTACGGAAGGAAATAAAATATAAAATAACAATGATAACATAAAATCCGAGTCTTTTAAAGTTCAGAGTAGTTAATGATCCATTTGTTTGATAGCTGTAAGCTTTCAAATTGTTAAATTTTCTCATTCAGGCAAATTATTCAAATCAAAAACACAGGAAATTACCTTCATTTTATTTAATTTTTCGGTTTAGCATTATGTACCTGCAAACATCATAGTACTGTGTTTATGCTGAAATTAAAATCAGTCTTTCCAGGGATTACTACACTAAGATAATACATTTTCTGAGCTTATTCTGTTTAAACGTCACCTATTCAGTCGATAATACCAGACGATGCTGCAGCTCATATTGGGAAATATATAATGTTCAGGTTCAGCTATGAGAAATTTGGAAGACGTTGTGACAGATATGCCAAGGATATAAAATGCGTAAAGGGCTCATTTACATAAAAATGAGATTGTTTTTTAAATTAGACATTTTAGTAATATATTATTGTACATTTTGTGGGGGAATTTTAAGAACTTGAGAATTTTTTTTTTTCAGTTTTTCTTTATCGTCACATTTAACGACTTAAATGACAACAATGGGCACTTATATTATGGTAACTAACTCGTAATGCTAAATATATAAAAATGAAATTTGTCACTTTCATAACATGCGTTTTAAAGGACATTAGTGAGTTAAGTACGAGCTTAACTGATAAACTTTAACGAGCTTTAAAGAAAAAAAATACACCACGATCAAGAATATTTGAATGGAAAACATAAATTATTTACGAAATTAAAACTTTGTTGAGACAATCATATAAATGTGTAATCCAAATTTATTTATTTACTTATTTTCCATTTGCATTTATTGTTTTAACAATATCCATTCCGTCCGATGAACAGGCATTTCAATAATATTTTATAAAATACATGAAATAAATGCTTAAAAATTTGTATTTTTTATACTTTTTCTTTTTTATATTTCAGGTTTCTAACTGTGTTGTTAATCTACCTAAAAATTCTCGCGACAGTCAAAACCGAACTATTTTGCTGCTAACAATTAAATTCAAACTTAATTAAAAGTTAATCGTAAAGGAAAACTCGACCGTTACAAACCATGAACAAAATCACTTGATATAAAACTGTAAAATATTAATTAAGTGATATGTGTTGTTTTATAATTTAATCAAAACGTATTTTCAATGTTTTGAACCTACATCTAATTTGACTGATGATTATTTGAGAGTATTGACAATATAGTGTTACATGATCATAGTTTAATTAAATACAGAAATACAAGAATGATAAAATGCCAGTAACAATTACAACAGTCCCCTTATGAAGATAAGATCCTTCTAAGTAATAAAATCCCCTACTTTCTCCAATAAAGAAAATATGAGACATATGTTTTGAAATTTATCGCTATGAATTACAATTTTATGTAAGGGAAGGTGGCCCAAAATCATTCCCTTAAGGTTAAAACTTGTATAAAATAACATAAATGTTTAAAATCTTTGGCCCTGTTTGCCACTTTAGATATAAGATACTTTGCCACTTTAGATATAAGATACAATTTAGATATAAGAATACTCGAACACGCCGAGAAAAATAACAAACTTAGGAAGTCTAATTCACATCTAAAACATACTCTATTCAGTAAACAAAGTCATATTTCTGCACACAATAGATTGTATTTCTGAATAAATAGGAAAATTAGTACTTACTTTATAAGAGATATGATAAAACCCAGTTTTTTGAAGAATTCTACTTGGACACGGAATACACGGATCGCTTAAATACCGCCATTGCTTCTTCTTAAATTGGCACAATTAGTTTATGTGTTACCTGGTAGACAACGCTGTCTCTCTGGAAAAAAACATATGTGGATAGTTTTGTTCTCTAGGATAAATATGGGTTACCATCTCCTATCTTTTTTGTTTGATTGTTTGCAAATAAACTAATATCAAATATAAACACCTACGCGTAAACTTTTTGGTGTAAGTAACTTACTAGTTTAAAGTATTCCGATATAATCAAGTATAAAATACACTAAACATGGATGGGAGCACAGTTTTTAGATGAGAAAATGTTGAAATCCTTGGTTCTTAGGACAAAGCAAATATAACTTTTTTGTTTAGTACTAGGGGCCAAGGCCCCTAGACTCGCTACGCTCGCTTTTCGTATGAGGCATTCGGCCCCTAATAAGGCTTATTCGAGCTATACATTGCTTGGTTCTTGCATGTTCATTGGTACATAAAAATTTAAACTTCACACTACAGTAGACCCCCTCCCCCTCATAACACGGAAGATATTTTGTTATGGGAATCCGTGTTGTACGGGTACTGAGCTATACTCCACCTGGAGTGCGGACATCGCTTATAATGGCTGGAAAAATTATTTGCACTCCTCAGAAACACAATGATATTTAGTATTGCCATTCAAAAGTTATATTAATTAGGAGCTAAAGCATAATAAAATCAGAACATCTATTTCAGCTGTATTTTTAATAATGTAAAACATATTGGACACCTTGCGAATTTGCCACCCATTGCGATTTTTCATTATTTGGCGACTTGCGTACATGTAAAGTTAATAAAAGCTACGGAACAGATAGGATAGCTTGCCACCATTGGCGACTTTTCATTATTTGGCGATTTACACATGCTCACAATCTATAATTACTCTTCATTTAAGGTTACCGGAAAACCGTTATCCATATTTTCATTTATGTAATCGTTTGAAGATTGGCGTACTTAGCACCACGAATTATACCATCTCCTCGCGCTAGCAAATATCCAATGTGTACTATAACTCCTATAATGGCATAGTTAACGCCGCCAAATATTTCTAATGGTAGCAAATAATCCAGCTGGACCGAACCGGCTTTAAAATAATTTGCATTTTAATTATTTTTCATTTTCAAGATATTAGTTATTCTGGTTTGGAAAAACGAATAATCGCTAATTCTAAACTATGTTGTCTAAGCGAACTTACTATTTGAAAATTGTCAACTTTGTGTAACACATTTTGAGGTACATATTTAATATTATTGTTACCTATTTGTAGAAAAAAAACAGGTGATGCCTATTCTACAGCTTACGAAATATTGTAACAATAGATTAAAGCTGTTGTGAACTAATAGTATTTAAATATATGTAAAATTATGTGGCATACTTTTATGTTGCATTTTTGGGACACGTTTTTCATACAATTTTCAATAAAGGGGGTGAGAGATGAAATGACATAGTCATTAATAGATGGAGAAAAGCTGCACAGAAAAATGCACAATTCCAACTGAATGAAAATTTCAAAACCTTATTCTCAGGTGTATTCAGCAGACGATAAATTACGATAAATTGCACCAAGCATTAGAATAATCTCCTCAAAATCGCCCAAGACCGTTAAATTTTCGCCAAATTAAAAAGTCGCATATTTTAGTCTCAGAAAATTTCTGAATAATATGTTTCTTTTGAGTATAAAACCTTTCATTCCTGCTCTGATTTCCCATGCACACGATATTTTAATTTAAAAACAGCCTTACAAATAATCTAGACAAAAAAAATCGTTGTTATTTTATTTTTACTTCAAGAGTCTGAATCATTTAATGAACTTGCCGAATGTGGCAACCTAGATAAGCTTAAACGGCCCTTTTCCCACTGTGGGGTTACAATTACGAAATGGCGGAAAGCAAAAATTAGGCTTTTGCGATACGTTTTTTATCGATATCTTCTAAAATAATTCGAATTTTGAAAAAATCGCTTCGAGGTGTGTCGGGAACTGTCATGGAAAATTTCCAAACAAAATTTGGTAGGTCTACGATCACCCGTCTGCGAGCTACGCGAGACACATTCAAACATAGTAACAGTTTACACTTTGTTTTATTAATATAGAAGAAACCCTACTAGCAATTTTACTCGGCTTACCATCGGCCACGTAGCCGGCCGATGATGGCCCGAGCAAATTTGCTAGTAGGGAAGATAGTTTTTATTTTGGCGTAAAATGGGCGTAATTCTAACTCATGTTTGTAAATTTCACGCGATTCTAGATGCTTGGAAACGCTTTGTTGCAAAGGAATGAATGATTTTATGCCAAATCTGGCAACCATTATGTTTATTTTATCAGTTTTTTATTAATATCTTCTAAAATAATTCATTTCCGAAATTTAAGTCAGCTTAGCAGGTTCCTCGGAATTTTTCGAATCTGTGGGCACCTTGAAACTCAAATCCCCATGGTTTAGGAGGAGATAGGCGCACAAGCTATTGACAGCGCCAGCGCCAGCGGCCTTTACTTTTTTTAGAATAGAGAGAAACAGTTTTATAAGAACTGACGTCGCTACTTAGAAAAAGACTTTATATCTATTTTTTTGATCTCATAGTCACACTTTAATGAAAGCTTTCATCTGACAGAATTTTCAGACTAAAAATGAAACACTAAACATTTTTAGAATATGGATTGTTTTTGGCTGTTTACACAGTACTTTTTAATAATTTCAAGTAAACAAGCAGGATGTGCTTGAATATGAAAATGTGTTAGAAAAGTGTACTATTGAAATATATATTTAATAGTATTGATTAAATTTAATAAAATATACATAATTAGTAACCTATACTAGTTGTATAATTATAGAGCTAAATGTATTTTAGGATAATGTTTTGTCTAGGATATTATCATAAGATTACTTTTAGATTACTTTTTAACAGCTGTATTCAGTGGCGTAGCGAGAAATTTTTCATGAGGGCAGTTACGACTGCTGCAACTCATAATATTTATACATGGATGCCATTAGAGAGTGAAGAAAATACATACTGTATGACAAAAAAATTCCTCATTGGGGGGGGGGGCGTGGCCATGCCACTGGCTGTATGGGTTTAAAATGCGTATGTGGAAGATATAATATATTTATATCTATCAGTCCATCCCAACAACAATGATTGGTTTAAGTATGATTACCAATAAAAAAATAGGTCATATTTCAAAAGTTATATTTAGAGAACTCTTAACGAACCATTTAGAATCTAAAATCTTTATTAATGGGAAGTATTTAATGATTACCCAATTTTAGTTGTCCGTTGATTTTAAATCTTGCTATCTTCAACAGGAACATCTTTGAACCCTTGAAAATCAGTTTAAGAGCCAGATTTTTAAATTGAGGCAGGGTTGGACAGTTGACATTTTTATTTCCTTGAAATTTTCAGGGTTTGCTTTTCACGTAAGTTTATTTTGTTAACCCAAAGTGGTTCACTTTTGGTGCAAGAAGATTTTGACGATCAAAGTTTCACAAAAAAGCCTTTTTTCAAATAATTTCGAAGGACCCTTTGTTTTGTGCCGAGAGTAAACCATGAATCTGCGTGTCTTATGAATAAATTTAGACGTGGTAGATCACAAAATAATTGTCAATGGTTCACTTTTTTTACAGAAAGTACTGGCGTACGCAAAAATGGACTTTTTTCTTCTAACAAATGCACAGTTTTAAGCTTTGTCCCCTCAAAATTACGAAAAAAAAATTTTTTTCACAAAAAATGCTTGTAAAACATTTTTACGTGAAGAACAAATATCGAAATATTCAAGGAAATCGAAAAGGTCAACTATCCAAGCCTGCCTGATTTGCCGGACTTTTAATAAAACTGGCTCTTAACTCAAACTTGTGAAGTTTGTATACGTATATTTAAAAAACTGTGACACGGTTACAAAAGTAATAATCATTAAAATTAAAGTTATAGCGGATTTTTTTTAAACTTATTGCTGACTTTTAACTTGGATTTATTAACATTTTATTGGTAATTTGCCAATATTATCTCGAAGACAGTAATTGCAGTGAACTGAACACGGATAGTTCTGTCAGATTAACTGGCAATAAACTACTTCTGCTTTTACAAATATCCTTAACCATTTACGGAGATCAAATAATTCTTCATTTCTGATAGAACCAATCTGAAACCCGGATTTTGAAGCAATGTCATTAAAAGCGCTATTAATCTGATGCGAATAGCGCGTTAGCGTAACTGCAAATGAATAGAAGCTATTGATATTGACATATGAAATAGATTTTGTTGCACGAAATCAATTCTAGACGAATTTATTTCCAGAAATCCTAGAAACATCATTTTCTATCAGGAATTCATTGCGAGAAAAGCCATTATGACTATACAAATAAAGGAACTTTAATTTCGATACTGGCGATGACTTATACGTGTGTCTCAATGTGTAGCAGAAACTAGTATCTGAAAATTTATTTTACGAAATAAAGTCAGAAATATATTTTAAATTGTTGCATTCTACTTGTCTCTCTTCTATTGTGTGAAACTAATTCATAAGATATCAAAATACAGTCGACACTATGCATCATGTTATAGCTTTCCTAATTAATCAGATTATACGAATCTATCAGCAGCGGTATGTTTGGTTTGATGATAGTAGATATATAAATGCTAGAGATTTGAGTTTATAGGATATGCGCACAAGTCCTAAATAAAGTCTTTCCTCTATACAATTTCTCATCAGCAGGAAAGGAATGTTATTTAATTTCTTTAAATTTGTTTTCAAAAATAAGTTGATTGATATAAACTCGAAAAACACATTTTTATAACTAAGAAAAGCTGGCAGCTGCTAAAAATATTTTTGATAACTTTCACTGAGATTTAAGACTAGATTCTGAGAAAACCAGAGATTCTGGAGGAGCCTAAATTGTGAATAACTGCTAAATCACACGATCATACTATGATAGTAGATGAAATGAAAATCCTTCGAGTAGAAGAGTATAAATATTTTAGTTTATTTCGAATAATTGGGTGTTTCATATTTTTTTAACGTGGAAGAAGTATTTAAATAACCACAAAAATTTTAGTCCTTAACAAATATATTTCATAGTTACATCATGTTGTAACATTTTCAATACATTTTCATTGATATTTAATGATTCTCAGAAGACTAAATATTTAATAGGAACCTAAATTGCGAATAACTGCAAGATCAACTGAGCATATTTAAAAAATATATATATTTCTTTCTTTCTTTCATTATTTATTTATTGTCAACGTGTAGGCACCTGCCGATTAGACAATGTCCACTACAACTACATGAAAATATTGTGGCCATTTTATTATGGATGCATTCCGTGAGTGGCCAACATTACACAATTGAAGGCACGGAAACGTTAACACTCAAATCCGGCATTCGAACCAGGATCCAAGTCGTGATAGGATGGTTCTCAAACCACTACACCACCTGCGCGCCACTGATCATAATATGACAGTAGATGAAATTAAAATCCACAGTGAAGAAATAGTATAAATATTTATATTTCTTACCTAACAATTAATTGTTTCATATATTTTAAACGCGAAAAAATGTATATATTTAAATAACAATGAAATGCTAATATCTATAAAACATATTTTTTATAGACTTTCACTGCTATTTAAGGATACTAGATTCTGAGACCAGAGATTCAATAGGAGTCTGAAATGCGAATACCTCAGAAATCACATGATTATAATATGACAGTAGCTGAAATGAAAATAGAAAAAGCCTACTTTATGTTTTTATGTTGTGATTAGCAAGACTGCATTTGGACAGTTTTTAAAATGAAAATGACTTAAAATGATCACGAGAGGTCGGTTTACAGATGAAAAGAAAAAAAAAATACATGTACTTAGAATTTGATACATGTTATTTTCTCGTAGTTTATCACCTTAATACACATGTACATTGTGTTTCAAAAACATTGACTTCCGCTTTTATTTCTTAAATATTGAGCATAAATGTATACAATAAATTAGAAGGTTAACTGCAAAAGGTAAATAATTTTATAAAATCTATTAAAGTTTTCAATGGCAAAAAATGAGTAAATACAAACATTAAAGTTTTATACTCCGTTTAAAAAAATATCCGAATTACGAGCCACATACACTGATCAACTGAAATAAATATTTCATCTAAGAAAACATTTATTCGCAATCTAGCTTCAAACATTTACATCTGAATCGATGTTTAGTCCTTGACAAAATTTGTTGAAATGTATATTTCTAACTCTTTATAAGGAAAGGTTGAAATTTTGTTTATTACTTAATTAAACTGCGGAAAACTTTACTAGTATGAAATCTTTTCTCCAGGGGATGTACAAAATTTTAAAGTTTGTATTTGCTCAAATTTACTTCCCTGAAAAGCTTACTCAGTTTCCGAAAATCCAGTATATTTTTCATGTAACATTTTTATTTATTATATGTATATATATATATATATATATATATATATATATATATATATATATATATATATATATTCATCATATATATATATATATATGATGAATATTTTAGGAATAAAATCCGAGGACAATGTTTTTAGGATAGCTTTTATTATTGTCTTATATATTTTACACACACACATATATATCCACATATGCATCTATATGTAAAAGGTGGGGGACCGATCGTTCGAGTGGGACACCGCTTTGGATCCTGAGCTGGACTTGTTAAAAGAGGACCGGCTGCCACCGCTGGAAGTGTAGCTGGGCCGAAGATTCGTTGGGAAGTCTGCCGGGCGATGAAGCAGTTCGGCCCATCCTCAGGCTGTAGCCGTCGGCGTATTAAATTAGCCACTCCTGGTTTAGGAAATATTTTATTACAAGGACCTTTCACACAGATTTTTATGGCTACAGAGGTCACGCAAAACCTGCTCTCTGAGCAGAGTTTGAACTTATATTAGGGTGGGTCACGCTCTTTATAAGGTAATCATATACTCTAAAAAAAAGGTGCATTTATTGGTTAGTAAAATGCCCCGGTCGCATAGTCCCTAAAAATACTTGCGAGGCATGGAGACGAAAAGCCATGGGAAAGAGGGGAGATATATGAATTGATTTTTTTATTAAATTTAGATTTCGAAACAAATATTTTGTTTTAAAATGAAAGCCGTTATACTCCTATAGAATTTTGAAGGGAGCTAATAGAAATTTTAAATTTTGAGAGGATACTTATTTTTATATATTATATATGTACAACTGCGAAAAAAAAAAACATCATTTGCTCTTTACTTATGGCGTCGTTCGTCGTACAGCAAAGTTATACATACCATTCGTTTGCAAATAACGTATATTTTAATTTACTATTCATTTAAATTGCATAAGGGGCCGTCTTCATATTTAATTCCGAATCAACTTCCTTTTTCTCAATGGCATCACCCTATTTTGACTTTATCAAACGAAAGAAAACCTTCAAATTACCCTAAATGCAAATGTCCACCAATTTTCTGCGATGATTTCCGGAGATGTTGCGAATTACTTTTTGCACAATTTTAAGGAACTTTCTGCAAATTGAAAAACGCTATTTGTAGGTTCCGAACTTATCGACTTTCATTAATTTTGCTCGCGGTAGTTAAAAGAAATAAATATTATATATTTACAGAGAAATCACTGTTTCTAGTCTTAAAGTTTTTTGTACTGATACTATATCAGAGGTAGAAATTATGGACATGACTCTAAAACTTCCTTGGTCAGTATAGTATACATGATTAAAAGAAAAACGGAATAGAAAGTGACTCCTTACGATTTTGGAAATCTTAAGGAGTTTACTGTCTTCATAATTTTGAAATTCTTATTAAGCATTTGAAGGTTCCCTTCGACAGGTGAAATATTGCCAAGAGTGAGAATCTGTTCTCTGCTCTTCTGACTACAAGCATGAATGTTACTCAACTGCCGTCGATCTTTAAAAATGGTTTCATGATTGAAAATTCATTTGTTTGAATTTTATGTATAAAACTCAATTACTTTTTTGCTGACCCAATATTGTCACTGTGTTCGTTATTTCACTTTTTTCATTTTATATTATCGTCTACAGAGTGCAATATTTTATAAGACTTTTGGCGGTATTTTATTTCATAGTCAGATCAAAATTTGATTTTGAATGTTTAATAAAGTATGGGGAAGTCCAAAGACCTGATGTTTTAGATATTAAAAATGGTCAAACACATTCATGAAACTAACACATTTTGTTTAATATGAATTAAACTACTGAAAGTAAAAGTTTGAAATTTTGCACAGCCATGTAATATTACTTTCTGCATCTATTTGAATCAAAATTTAGCTAGGTCGTTATTCATAATTTTATTGAATATTAATTTAATAATCCTTAATTCCTATTTATAATTTTAATAAAAATTATAATAATAGTAAACTATGTTAAGGTCGTTTAGGTCTAATAGTACAAATAAAAATCATTCTTACTATCCATATGAGAAATGAATGAAAGTATGAAAAAATATTTTAACATAAGGGGAGGGGAATTTTGGAAACTCACTCCTTTTCCGTTGAACTTTATTGAAAATTAGTACCCGGGGTTAAAATGAGCTAAATGTTTGAACTATGAAGGGAAATCTAGCGGTTGCTATTGGGGAAAAAAGAAGTTGGTGCCAATTTTAATATTGAGACAGACCTTCATGCAATGTTTAAGTATAGCAAATTAAAGTGTACGTAAATCGTAAACGAATGGTAGTGCAACGACTGTTTGACGAACGACGGCCGAAAAATGTGCAATGGGTGGTTTTTTTTAGTTTTTTTTTTTTTTATTTATTTCTGCGGCTGGACATATATGTTTTTTTAGAAACTGAAATTATAAGAAAAAAATAAAAACATTTTTAATGTATATGTCTCAGGTAATTTGCATTTAAATGCATTTAAACAAAACTAAATCATTCTAAATCGTGGAAATATTTAAAAAGATGCGTTTAGTTTGTTCGTGAACTTCATGTCACTCGTGAAGAGCCTTATCTTTGTAAACACTGCTCTAAGACAAAGTTCACTGTAATCGCAGACTATGAGATACCTGCTTCAAATAGATGTAAAACTATATTATGCATTTCTAGTCTTTCTCTTGGAAAAAAAACAAACTTAAAAACGAGCTAATGGATGTTCTCTCACAACTGCTTCTGAACTCAATATTACTTCGGCACCTTTCCGAATAGAGAGCACTCAAACATTATCATTACTGTTCCCCTGCTTCAGTGAATAATCGGACTTATCTTAATGATTCCGAAGATTAACTCTTTTACTACTAAAAGACAAAACTCGATAAGAAGTTAAAGTGGTAGGATAAGTAATGACTTTAAAGCACTTCATCTTAATTAAGGCACGGTGCAGTTAAAAATTATTAAGTGTGAAAATGCTAGGATCTTTTGAAAGACCGTTAATGACATAAACAGGTGCTGTTAAGTGTATTTATTTGTTTTACTTTTTCATTTATTGAGAAAATTGTTTTGCTTTATAAAAGTCAGTAATTAAGTGTTTTCGCAATTCCAAAGTATGTAAAAGTCCGAACGTTAATGTATAGAAAGTGCAAAATTTCCAATAAATTTTTTAGAATGACTTATGAAGAATAACTAACCATTTTAATTATTTTACGATGTTTCATGAAATTATTTAGCTTTGAAAATACTACTTTTTTCAGTACTGTTACGTATATACTTCGTATAGTTACGAAGCGCAGAATTAAGTAAACAAGCATTCATTTTCGGGTCGCATTGGAGTAGTCTATGCTTATTTACAGTTTGTCAAAGACCTCGCGGTTTATGACCAAAAAAGTGTTCTACAAAGTCAAGATGAGGGAACTGATCCTCATTGTTTACGGCTATGTACTTTCCTAGGGAACAGAATCTCCTAATACCGAACCAATTCCAGATGAGTCATTTCCACCTGAATTGACATCCCTAGAGGTATAATTTACAAATGGAGGGCATTGGAGCCAGGAACAGATTTTACATGTACCAGTTTCCTTTAGTTTACACTGTCCTGCAGAGGTCCAGCCGAAAGAAGCTGCCTCCTTCATAAGCACGGACACCAGAGAACAGTACTTCATATTCGATGTTCTAATAGGAACGAAGCTTCTGCCAAGTGGAGTACTGAGAGATCTTCAAAAAGTATCGGGATTTTTTAACAACGCGTACTAAGAGCTAAAGCATACTTCCCTATGCCCATTTTGGGCTGTTTGAATTGCCAATTACGATTAACAGGAAAATTCGCTTGCTGAGGTTTGTCTGGAAATAAACGGATCTGTTCCTAATCTATAATTGTCCATTCTTCTTCAAGCCTGTAGAAGAAATCTGCTTTCTTTTGGTGGGATTTAGGATGAATTTTTCAGGGAACCATTAGAAAAAACAGTCACCTTTGCATTAAAAACTGTATAGAAATACTCTGAGCAATTTAAAATAGAAACATATAGAGATATTTGTTTTGGATAAGTAATTTAATTCAATAAAAGTATAGTATGATCCTACTCTAACCACCGTACTCTTGGAAATATAATGGGCAATTCAAAAGACAAGTTACGCTCGAACATTGTAGGTAAACAAACTAACAAACAAACAAACCAACAAACAAAAAGCATTTTTAAAATGTCTGCTACAGTACAACATGAGAGACATACAGTATACCATTTATCTGAAAAATTTCCCGGTCGCCGCAGACATTCGTCAAAACGGTACTCCAGCTGTTTGGTGTCCTAATGATAGAAGATTGCTCATTGATCTAGAAAGGACCTTAGAAAAGTTGTTTGAATCTGATAATCGTTGGAAAATAGTTTTCAACGCAAATGTTCTTTGGACTTTCTCTGCACGTAAAAGTCGCAGGATACCACAGGGTCGTGTAAGAGTGTAACGCCTTTGCTTAAATTTCCACAAGTATCGTTTATCACAGCTTTTTTCAAATCTCTAAGTGTTTCACACTTCTAAGGAGCATAAACTTAGACCGGAGCCCCCGGGAAGGGAGGGGGAGAGTAGACAATTACAAGGCGAGCCTGGGTACTGAACGCGTGGAGGTGTTGTGACGTCACAAGAGAGGATGGACTTTTCTCCGTTAAAAGCATTAGAATCATAGGGAAAAGTAGAAGAAACTAAGATGTTTTGTGCCTTCTTTGGATACTAATGGTAAGTCAGCAATCTCTATTCTTAATACGACATACTTTATAATAGTTATTAAGCTATAGAGTACATAAAAATATAAAATTGACGTATTTTGCGTTAGTTTTATTGATTTCTGTTCTTTTATTCTAGCAATCACTATGCTTCCGTTTGCTGCGTCCCAGGCTGTAAGTAAAGCTAATTACAAAAGAGGAGAAAATGTAAATGTTTTCACTTTTCCCAAAAAACGAAGAAAAGAGGGCCGAATGGACTAAAAATATTCCAAGAAAAAATTGGTCCCCAGGAAAAAATACGTATGTTTGTATTGAGCATTTCCAAGATGAAGATCTTTTAAAAGACGATGCTATTTTAAAATCAGATGGGGCACTTTTAACTGTAAAAAGAAAGCATTATAAATTAGAACCGAATGCTATCCCGTGCATTTTTCGAGCTTACCAGCCTATATATCCGATATTACCAAAAAACAAGAAATAACTGATCCTACTAAAAGAAGAGAAAACGTTTAGGAAAAAGATATTGAGGAAACCGAAAAAAATAATGCAAAGGAAAATATAAATTCTTTTGAAATTAAGAAATGTATCAAGAGTTTCATGGCAATTCTATGTTAAGAAAATTTCACCATTAATTATAAATTAAACGCAGATTCTCTTCCACTGCACATACCAAGTAGCTTAAGGTTCAATGCGGATCTCATGGTTGATTTATTTATTAAAAAAAAAAAAAAAAAAAAAAGAGAGAGAGAGAGAGAGAGAGAGAGAAATCTATTTGCTGGATACTTAGAAAAACAAAAATATAGAAGGTATTTATTAAAGAAATATTTCCAACTAAACGGTTTATCGGAATTTGTTGAAAATTCTGAAATTAAGTATGAACACAGATTCGGAAATTAACTCAAAAAAGAAAATGTATTACTGCAATGCTAACAACAATAACAAAAAAGTATATGTATTACTGCAATATATTTTACATGAAAACCCCTGAGAGCATTTAGGCAGTTTTACATATTCAAGAGTTATACTCACTAATTTTAAAAAAATATTTAATTATGTATATTTCAAATGTCTCAATGTGATATTTGAAAGTCTTATCTAGAAAAAACTAAAGCAAACACTTGTAGTGCTTTCATGAAAAACTTTATAGTATTTGTAAGGTTTGGGTAATAAAAGCTTTTACTTTTTATTTTCTTGTTTTTTGTGCTTTAATTGCTTCTAATAAAATTTGACATTTGGAGTCTGTATAACATATTTATATATAGTATGTATTGTACAAGTTTTTAAAATATTAATTGTGGAAATTTCTGATTATATTCCTCGTGCTACTAGTGTTTATTGACATTATTGATCAGATTTCTTCCATAGAATTCAATACAAACTCTTTGAAATCCCATCCTCTCTTGTAACGTCACGAAATGCCTTAAGATGACTATTTATGAATCTGGATATTTTTAACATCAATTCTTTTAAAAAGCTTATTAAAACGAAGCAAAACTAAATAATGTATTTCAGTTTTTTAGTAAAATTAATAAAAATTGTTATTTTTACTTAAAAATATATTTACTTTTACTTACTTAAAAATATGACTTTATGCTTATACAACGTATAAATTTAATCCATATACATATTATTTTAGATAAATGATAACATTGAGTAACTATTACATTATTTAGAATGTATTTGCTAGCCCGAAATGCAAAACATACTGCATACAATGCTGAAACTGCTTTAAATTCAGTACCAATTTATTTCATTAATTTCTGACAAAAAATATTGTTGATTCACTATTATTTAAGAACAAAGTGTTGTAAAACGAAAATGCTATTTCAATGCGTCATAAAAAATTAAGCTACTCGTATTTATTGGCATTATTAATTCCATTTCTTCCATTGAACTCAATGCAAACTGTTCCAAATCCCATCCTTTCTTGTGACGTCACGAAAACCAGTACCCAGACCCCCTCTTGCTTTCTCCTCTCTCTTTCTTCAGTCGCGGCGACCCCGCTTAGACATAACATCTTCGCAATAATAATAAATAAATAATAAAACAATGCCGTTACTTTTCTCGTTGATGAGGACAAATGCTTTCACACTTAAACATACTGTTCCACATACTTTGGAGTAAGTTTGCAGTTTACACTGCAATTTTTTCTAGAAGCTTACAGCAACGATTGTGATTGTCTGAATTAAATTAAAACTGCTAGAAGCCATGAAATTAAATTATTATCTACTCTTGTTTTGCCAAGTTGTCATCTGGGGGAACATGTTTGTCTTATTTTTTTTGAACGTACTAAACGTTGTTTTATTATATTCCTTCATTTTATCATTTTAAATGTTTCATTAATTGTACTTTGTTGCTTAAGCAATCTTTTACGTGTTTTCCTTTTCGCCAAATTAAGAAGACTCATATCAAATGAGAAAAAAATGTAATGAAATATTACTATTTTTTTAAGAATATGTATGGATTTATGAATTAAGTCGTCTAAAACTTATAAATTTCAAAACTTGTTTAATCGGTCGTGTAGAGTGGTTTTATTAAAATTTCCTTTTCCCTTAAAAAATGTAGTTGAATGCAGAATTTTGCAGTAATTCTTTTCAACATTTTAATCTTTTAATGTGTGCGAAACTCCTTTAGTAATTGTTTGTCTTTAATAACGTAGGAAAATCAGAAAAAGGAAAATGCTAGTAAGTATTTTTATATGGTAGAAACTCATTTGTGATGAAGATCACACTTGTAATATTAATTCTCATTTACTTTCTGTTCCATAAATTTAATCTATTAAAAAGCAAGTATTCTTAGTTATATTTCTGTTCCCATTTTTCATTACTTTGGCTTTCAAGTTCGTAATACATTTTTCCTGCATGCAATAGTTTTTTATTAGGTTTGAATATTAGTCAATTTGCGCCGTTCTAAGCTAAAACAGATTATATTACGTCAGTTTGCAACCATAACGAATTTTTGATTCCTCACCTTTAGCGCTCTTTTTTTGGCATATTGTATTTTTGGTGCGATGCACCATCCAGGGTGTTATTACTTTACTTTTTAGGTGTAAATTTTATGGTTGCTCTGCAGTTGGCATTTTTGATCTTTGCCAGGTTTTCGTTCTCCCCAATATGAAGTTTGGTGTCTGCATAATTGTCGATAAAAGTATTTTGAAAATTTGATATTCAACGATTATTGAAAGGATTCTTGTCTACGGAAGCCCTTGCATGTTTCCAACCTTGTCTCAGATTTACAGAAAGAACTATTTACCAATATTGAAAAGACCATGTCTGCTAATGATTTCTAAAGCATATAGTGTTGCAGAATACTCTGCTATTTTCTTGTGTTCGTCGTTCTAATGTCCAGTTGGTGTAGAAAGTTCTAGAAAAGAGTCCACTTGTCAGGATGTAACACAAAATTTATTGCTTCTAGAACATCGTGGAAAAATCACCTATAGAAAATTCACTGGTACTAACAGCTAGGAGCTCGTTTATAATAGTCCGCTCAGTACTAAAGATTTCACAAATGCTGCGATTCTCACTCAAAATAAAACACTTCCTCGGGTAAAATGCAGTGGAAATATACAAGGTATATCGTACACAATCCCTTAAGACACAGCAATGAAGAATTTACACACAGCACTTAAAATTAAAGCTTCATAAAGAAGCGATAACACCACTTCTATAGTGTCAATACAAAGCCTTAAGCTTTCACAGACATCTATCTGCTCTTTACGGAAGCAGAAGCAAGACTGAGACTCAAACTGGGGGAACTCGCTGCGACGAACATCTTGGAAGGTTCCAGAGAGAACCATCCATCGAATTTACTAAAACAGACTCGACTATGATTGGGTAATAGAAGAGTAATATTAGGCTATTATGATTGTTAATACATAAAAACTACCTTTACAAGCCTCATTGGGAATATCGCGACAAATGACCAAAATTTCACCAAGCTTGGCAACTTTTAGCGAAATATCGCCAAATTTGGCGCCAAAAATAAGTTCCCAAATGTGAAGTTTTCGAAGGTCTAGGACCAATATTTCTCCAGATTTCCAGAAACCCCAATAAGGAAACCAAAACATCCGTATCTCCGGTTCTAGTTGACCAATTTTGATGCAACAAAAAGCAAATTTTAACTATTTGAAGCGTAGAATACGAATTTTAAACTAATTTAAACCCCAGAACAGCGGGTTGTCCCAAAAATTCGTAACAATAGGATCACATGAACGGAGGCCCTTCAGGCCCTTGCAGGAATTTGTCCAATGGACTTAATATTAGAAAAGGAGATTAAATTTGCATTATTTTCTAGATCAGACACTCCAGTCAATATAAATGATAAGAAATTTAAGCCAGATAAATTAATTAAAATAGCCTTGACGAAGATGATCCTTGAGCCCATCATAGCCACCGATCAAAGAAACGACTTCTGGAATTACTCTTCTGGAAATATAAGAATCTACACAGATGGTTCCAGATTTCCGTCTGGGACAGGAGCTGCCTTTTGTGCTTTCCACAAAGGAAAATTGATTAAAACTTAGAGAGGAAAACTAAATGAAAATAACTGTGTTTTCCAGCTCAATTATTGGCGGTCTATGGGCTTTGGATTGGTTCATCTCAACCATTTATAATCAGTAATAATCTATAGTGGTACTCAGTCAGTAACAAGCTGCTTCTTAATGTTCAAAACAAAAATCCAATAGCTCAAAAAATCCCGAGTATGACTTGTGACTGAAAAATTAATATTCATAAAATGAATCAAATCCCACATAGGTATATTTGGTGATGAGTTTGCGGATACTTTTTGAAAATTGGCAGCCTTAAATATAACAGAAGCACAAGATCTAACAACGACACCGATTCCGACTTCACTAACATACTCGAGATCTGGCAGAATCGATGGGGTTCTGATTTTACAGGGAGATATACCTTTCATTTCTTTCCAAAGGTATACAGGACAAGATTCCTAAGACACAGGAATCCATGCTTATTCTTTACTAATCACGGTCCATTTTTCGTACACTTAGAAAAATTAGGAAGAGCGTCCTTAGACCTCTGTGTATGTGGCCCATTGTAGGACTCGATCCATTACATAAGAGACTGTCCCTTGACAAAAATACATCATGTTAAGATTTCTCCTTGTCAGACTTTATCATCTTTAGTGGAATATTCCCAAGAACGCCCACTATTACTAAACAAAATTATAAAAGCTGTAAGTTATGTTGAAAATCATCAATTGTTTTTACAAAATCCTTCAGCCGCATCATCTTCTTAATTTAGGTTCTGCAACTTAATGTTCCGAACCTCGATTTCTTCCACGAAGCACTAGTTAATAATTTTAAAATAGCTCAACTAAAAATTTTCATTAAATCATTAGGATTTACGATTCTAAAATTAATCTACTATAAAATGCATATCAATATTTTTTTATCCTCTTAAGCCTATCACTATTTTTTTCCTTTTTTATATTTACATCAAGTAACAACGTTTTTTTAGAATGTAATCCTTGTATGTCTGTTCTTACATAAATACACACCTGTATTTTAAAATTCATGAGTCAATAGTGTAAGGGATTAGGTACATTTCCTTTTGAGTAGGAGTAAGTAAGTAGGTTTTAAGGATGAACCGAACGTAGAGATATTTTTCAACTAAAATTGTAAATTTATTATTTTTATGAGCGTTTTATGAAATTTATTTTAATTCCATCAGTTCTCGTAATTTTTTAAACAAAATTAACTTTTTTATAAACGGTAAATACACATAAAGTAAAGCAGTAAATAAGTAATATTGCAGGATATTTTGACTTTATTGTTATTTTTAACATGTTTGGGTATTATAGAATTTCAGTAGCTGATTAGACATAGCAAGTATGTAGTGCAAAAGGGGAGCCCACACACGAAGAAGATTTACAATACTCAGACAGAGCGAGGCCAGAGGATTGTCAACAAGGGGCAGTCAAAATTGCCCCATAATAAAATAAAGAAATTTATAGTGGGCAGCTGATTTACAATATTCAGACATAGTGGTGCCAGGTGTGTCACTAAGGGACAGTCACAATTGCCCCATAATAAATTAGAAAAATTTATAGTGGACTGACTCCAATGGCCAATATTACGCAGAAAGGCGTAGGTCCGGAGGCGGTATAAAATAAGGAAAGAGAACCAATCACAGAAATGGAGAAATAAAAAATTATGCACGTAAATGGGGCGTGAACAAAATGACTCCCGGATTGGTTGGCGGAAAAAAGCAAAAAAAAAACAAAACGAAAAGGTGCCCAAGAGTGTGTCTGAGAAGAGAGATGAGAGTGATATGAAGTCGAGAGTGGACAGACTTAGAGTTGATGGTTGTTGAGTGAGTGTGCAAAAAATGGATGTAAAAAATTCTAAGTAAACCACTAATTTTACTGAAAGAAATTATTGTGGCCGAGCTCCTTGGAAGCTCCGCGAAACCCAGCTGACGACTGCCGTTAGAGATGAATCGGTGCGGGAGGCATCAACTGCGGAGAGATTGAGGTGTGTCGCCCAGCTTAGACGCCAACGAGCCTTCAAGCCAGTACGTCATTAAAGAAGGTAAAAGAACCTTGTATTGACTTATATTGAATTTTGGGCCTTACTATATCTTCCCGCTCTCCCCTATCTATCCAATCATCGTTCTCACCGCGATATATATTTAATGTTAATATTATGGAACATTCAAAAAAACAAATGATGTCACAGTTATAATTTATAAATGTGTAAAGAAAAGGAAGATAACAAACAGTACGAGTAAATCGTATAAGATATTGTATGTTTGGAAGTTAAGTAATCATAATTAAAGAAAATGTTTTAAAATCTGTCTCTTTTTTTGAGTCGGTAATTATATTTTGTTTCAGGAACCTTTAAATAGGAAATTTGTGTTTTCTTTTATGAGTTGTAGGTAGAAGGATTATTCCAGCAAGGTAGGACTTTGGGATCATTGCGGATTTGTACTACCACTTACGATAAAAAAAAAACGGGTTAACTTATGTAACCTACCTAAATTAAGTAATTCTTCTTTAAAGTTAGTGCGACTACAACCCCAAACACACCTTTTTATGCTTCAAAGAAGATCAGAAACAAGTCTACTAATGTAACGATTCTTCGAAAATTATCTTCTCTGTTTATAATTTTTTTCATTTTCCGTACATCTGGAATGCTGTAAATATTACGTGAGTGCGCAAAAGTGCCGGATACAGAATTAGGTTTTTGGGAAGGGCCTCGTTAAAAAGGAATAGAAATGCTTTAAGGTAACATATAACGTTACAGTACATTTTGTTTAGGTTATGTAACCTTTCAAAAAAACTAGGCCTTCCTAAAAGAAGCATCTGTGCGAGATCATACTTATTTTTTTCTGCACATTGGGAAGAGGACAGTGGGACAGTGTGGACACAGTGGGGTAGTTTTCGCTTTTTTTGTAATAATTTTTTCCGTTTTAGTACAAAATGGAAATTTAAATACAGACCAATATTTTGAAAACTTTTAGCTTTCATTATAGTGTTTTTTTTTTCAGAATTTATCCTTATTGTGGTTCTTGGCAAGAATTTGTTTGATAATGTGAAGAACTGAAATTAATGTATACACACAATTTTTTCTCTGTGGAAATATACTAATATTTGATTGAATCAGCAGCTGAAAATATGTTCTCCCAAAACGGCAACATGACAATATTTTACGTGCATCACTAATTCAGATGCAGAATAATTTAAAATCAATCCACAGATCTTTCGTTTAAAAAACAGCTTTTAGCTAAAATACAAAACGTTTCAAGATCAATTCTTAATTCCAACGACAACTAATTGTAAGTGAAAAAGAAATTTTAAAGTAAGAGAAGAAAAGCTACAAAGCCAAATCTTTTTCCGAAAATCTAACAATGCTTTAAGGAAGAAAAAAAGAACTTAACTCTGTAAACCTTTGAATCGAGCGTATCCTAAAATAATTTAAGAGGACTTCGTTTAAATTGTTCCTTTAATACCCCAGCTCGCTGATAAAAAGAAAAAGTAAAATTGAGTATTTGTGAAATGGCTTTCGGAAAGTATTTGAAAAATTCATTATACATCACATACATATGCCTATATACAGGGTGTCCCTAAATCACTGACCAAATCTTTTATGGTTTATATACTGATCATAGACATTTACAGTAAATTACAAACTTTCGTAAATAAAATAGTTCAGAATTTCAAAACATTGGTTATAAATTTCAGGAGTTTAAATAATTACAAAATTTATATTTTCATACGGTCTCCTTGAAATAGAAATTTCAAGTAAAAAATGTACCGCCTCACCATGGCACAGTGGCTGTATCACTAAAAATGGCAGACGGCCAAATTATGAAGGTCCCGGGTCCGGATTCCATCGCGCGGCAGTCGATCTAAGGGTCCGGAGTTTTGGTAGGTTTTCTCCAGATGTAACGTGAATACGCATTAGAACCCCTTAGAAAGTCCTCCTACCAAGGTACCCCCATCCTTGGGAGATCACCCTAGCGTAGCATTGCCACAAACAAACAAACAAAAATGTGCCTTGTACATTAAATAGGTGATGTAAAAATTTTAGTCTTTTATATCTTATCATACGTTTACTCAGAGATATGTTTAAATACATTTCGTAAGCGGTTTTACAATACCAATAATACCGAAAGTACGCATTTGTGCAATCATTGTTTTATTCCTAAATTGTACAACCCCTGAAACGCGGTACTCTAACATTATTCTTTCCCCTCGAGAACCATAAAAAGTGGTTTAAGTCTACGTATATTTACTTTCATATCTCTGAGCCTTTTTATCATCAAAGGCTGAATATCTGTGCATTCACTAATTAATGCCTGGGTGGGGGCATATTTTAGAATTTGGGAAATATTTTATACAGTAGCCTTAAAAAAATTAAAGTTTTTGTTAATTAAGATTCAATCTTCAGAAAATTTTAATTGATATCATAAAATTCTGTACTTTTGTAATGTCACTTTGTAATTTATTGTACAGGTTTAACAGAATTAAACTTACGTTTCTCGAGGGGTCCTGGAGACCGTTGTATTTAGGCAACATACACTTCGGAGGCTGTCCTCCAAATTACCGCAGTTAAAAAACAGTAAATAAATTTAAAAATATTGCGTACTAGGTGACGTTTTGCATGAAAAACAGCAAATTTTCAATGGAAATTGTAATCCATAATGATAAACAATTTCAACTTTCACTCATTGATTTTAAGCGTATAGTAATCAGGAGCATTTCTGGGTATTTGGAGATTATATCTTTAAAAGTGTCAGAGGTATGAAGATAAATATATGCTGACTTAAACTATTAGTGAGTAGTTCTCGAAGAAAAATAACTTTTGATGATCGCATTTCGAGGTACCTACAGAAATTACAAAATATGGCTTTTTTTTTCATTCTAGTAAGAAACGTTTACAGCTCCCAATCATATTTTTTAAAGATATCTCTAAAAGTTTTATGATAAAATGCTGAAATTTTACACATCATCTCAAAAGTGCATAGTACAAATTTTATTGATTGGGATTTTTTTTATACGGAGGTTGCATACAAATTTAAAAAGTGTAACATTTTAAGAATATATAAGAAGAATTGCTTCATTGCGTAGTCTTTTTTCCAACCTTATTTTGAGCAAATTTTCAATTTACATTGGCCACTTATCTGTAATAGATAAAGAATTAAGGCATGTTATCATCTTTTGGGTGCATTTTGGTTTATTGAATTTCTTTGGAACGGGGGTCTTAGTAAAATTTAAATTTTGTATCTATTCATATATAATCAGTTGGAAATTTTAGTGAAATTGATAGAATTCTGTACCTTTCATTATATATTAATGTTATTTATTATGCATGTATATGGTTAATATCCTACTACATAGTTTCGATGATCTCTGACTCACTGACTCTCTAACAATTCCAGGTAAACACTCCAAGATAAAACTTTTACCACCATTATTCCTAAAAGATTAAAAAGTTAAGTTTAAAAGGCTAATAACATCTACACCGTTTACTATTTGCTTGACATTTTTCATAATTATGTATAAAAATATAGAAAACAATCTGCGCTACATTAAAATTCTGAAAATCCACCAGCTTTCCAATGTTCAAACAAATTTTCGCTGTTTTCAGCTTCATTTTATTTCCGAGAACGAAAAGGGTTTCTGATTTACCTGAAAAAATTAGCTGTAGCGATTGACATGACGTCATATTGAATTCATGGTATTCAGGCTTTGAAGAGAAAGTTACAATTCGAATTCGTTAAAATAATTTTTCCAGGCAACATCACTTATTTTTTTTTTATTAAATGATCGTCTGCTTGAAGAATTGATATAATAGGGGCTGTATACATAAAACGAAATCGTTCGAATGCGAATAGTTTCTGGGCGTTTCCAGAGGAGCGTGAAATTCGATTTGGATATATAATAAAAATATAATATGAAATTATTAATTTCAGGTGGACAAGATTAAATATATTGAGTGTAGACATGCTTTCGTCTAATATTTTTCTAGCGCCCGTTGTAATATTCTCCACGACGGGCTTTGACTTCTAGTTTAAGGAATAAAAAGGAAGTCAATTATTATGGGATACTTTGCGTATGGGATACGTATGGACATAGTATGTAGTACGGTACATATGGACTCTATATCCCACAGACGTATGGGATACATATATTTTTGTTATAAAGTTTCATATGAAAGCAGTTAGTTAAAGTAAATAAAATCGTATTCTCTGTAAAAATGTTATAAAAAATATAATACTTAGAAGTTAAATCATAATAGAGTTCCAATTTTTCGCAAAGCAGGTCCTCAGTGCAACTTTCAAGGTCTCAAGAAAGAGGACCTACCTATCGTGCAAATCTGCGATGTACAGCCTTCATTCTCCTGCAGGGTATTTAAGACTCAACAAGGGAAGCAATGCTAGGTTCAAAAGGGCAGTTGAGACTCTCCACCGTTAAGTTATTTAAAACGATATGAACCAGCAGATTAAATTCGAATTAAAATTTCAAAATGGAAAAAAGTGTTTCCAGCCAATTTATAAGAAAAACTAAATTCGCACGCTACTGAGTTCTGTAATTTTTGATTTGATAAAATTAAATATATTTCCGCGAAATTACAGACTATTTTAAACTAACTTGCGAAAAGTGTATGATAAACTACTATTTAATAAAATAAGTACTAGATATTTCACCGGAAAAAGCACCGGCCAGTGAACAAAACTTTCCATATCAGAAGTTGAAATGGTTAAATTACGTATAAAAAAGTGTGTCTTTTGTAAAATAAATAGATAATATTAAATTTTGATTTACACTTATTTCCTCACATCGAAAATCTGCAAAAGTACAGACTAGGCAGTCATGAAAGTAATATACAGCATGCACACTAAAGTCCCTTGCCATCTACTTCGGAACGGCAGCTGCTACACTCATAAAAATTTAGTGCAACATTTCAACAAAACATGGTACTACAAAAATTGGCTCCATAAGATGGTGAAACCTTGTTCCAACGTTTGGTGCTTGATCAAAGCATAAATAAATCTGAGCACCAAATGTTGGAACAAACAGCTAACCTATTAGTACCATGTTTTGGTGAAATGTTGCACAAAAATTTTAAGAGTGTATATTCATATAGTGGTGTCTAGGAAAGTTGTCATGAACTACGCAAGAAAACCGGTTAAAGCATCTCTTGGCCTCTAAATTTGGAGTTAGCTTTTTTTTGGGGTCAAAAACGGTACGAGATACGGAAAAAAAAGTCATACAGAGTAGTTCAGCATCATCGATTCAGTAAGAAAAGATACCTTGCGCACAATAATGTGCACAATAATGCTTCGAATGGAAGACAAGATAAAAACTGGTCAAGTTTTCCAAAACTGCACTTGCCTGATATTAAGTTCATTTATCTTTCATCCTCAAAGTCTCTTCCGTCAGCAAAATACACATCTGGACTCGGGTATGCAATATATATATATATTATTATTAATGTATGCAAGGTGTCTTGTCTATGAAGGATCTCCAGTCCCGCATAGCAAAGATCTTATGTAAATAAATCGAGGCACTTTTTGACAAAGACTCCAGCTTGGGAAATCCCTAAGCATGATCAATGTAAAAACCTCTTTGTTTATTTTCTTTTCCAGTGATCTCCGCAGTTGCCTTGAAAGGCTCGGAGGTCAGCTCCGCCGACCAAGCCGGTAAACCTATGGCATTCGAATTTCAGATTGAATCAATGATTTCAGTCTGAAATCTTTGATTTCAGACTGAATTTCAATTTTTTTTTCACGCATCTTGTGCCATTTTTGAGAAAAGAACGCTAACTCAAAATTCAGCCACCCAGTGGCGCTGTATGTGGTTGTCTTGCGTAGCGCATGGCAGCTTTCTTTTTTTAGGTACCACTCTTGTGAATATAGCAGCAGCTGATCAAAAGTTAATATGGTGGAAAAAAGCCTTTGGTGGGAATACTGTTTATAAAATTCGGAAGCATAAATTTGTATTTCTACTCTGAGAGGTTTATTCCAATCATACAGTTTTAAAGTGACAGTTACATTCTCTAAGAGTATTTATCAAATGATATTGAATACATTTGACAGTGTTGAAATTTTTCGAATTACTTAAACACTCTTTCTAAAGTCTCTTTGAATTTTCAAGACAAAATTAAATTGAAATGTTCCATTCCTGAACATTAATGTGTTACTATTTAACTGAGCTTCGTTTTCGTAATATGAAACAGCATTCCTCTACTTTCAATTGTTTTTATTTTTATTTTAATAAATTAGTTCTGTCATTATACGTAAAGACATATTACTATATTTAAACCAATATAATGACTGTAGTTAAATTTTGAAATGTTATGTGGAAGCTTGAAAGTTTAAGAAGGAGATAAAGAAACATATAATAAATCCCAAAATAAAACAAGAAAATAAATAAATAAAAAACTTACACACTAAGCCACTTTTCTTATTCTACTTTAAAAAAAATATTTTGAAGTAGAAAAGAATTTACTCCACTTATTCTATCATTTTAAACAAAATCTTTCTGCTCACCGACGATTAAACGTGAGGAGAAACGAAATGAAAGTTCTGAAAAAGAAAGTGAAGCATTTTGTTCTTATAAAATAGTAGGAGACAAAGCACGTTTTTATACAGCAAGAAATACTTGCTTTGTGGTTTCTTTAGAGAAAATCGCTGAAAATTTGACTTTTGTGTGATCTTTCCACTGCGGAAAAGAAATGGTAAAAAGAGAATTAAAGTTTTGAGTAAGCTAATAACGGATTTTCAGGTAAGTGTGCACTTCACAGAACACGGCTGGATTAAAAATATATGTCCGAATTACTGGCATAAGATTGGGTTCATTACGTTATACCAAGTAAAATTATTTTCGATTTGACTTCTGCGTTTTTATAGTTTCAAAGCAACAGAAAACATTTCCCTTCCATTGCAGGATTTTGCGTACGACTTAAATTAAGAATTGAGTTTCTGCTACTAAAGAAGATATCAATGTAAACACAAAATTATCTATAAAATCTTTTCTCGCGACGATTTGGCGTAATCCGATTTCAACTCCAAATCATCTGGTCTCATCTCAGGTCAGTGTGTCGTATTTACTCTTCCTGATATCAAGACCGCATCTATAAGGGAACAACACTGTTGACGTAAACTGTAGTTCTGACATTGCCTGATAAAGGCAAAATATAGTCTAGAACATCATAGATACTTATTAGCACCAATTCAAAACTATTCAGGTGGCCAAACAAAATTTAATTCTGAATCTTTACAAATAGCTTTTGAACAACTTTAATTTTCGCTAAAGGCACAGGACTTAGTTTTATTCTAGCTTCAGTGCAAAGATGAAAACTCGTGTATTTCGAAAAAAAAAGCCTCGAAGTTAAACTAATGCATTCATCAACTTTTGCTAAACATTCACACATTTATTGCACGCGTTATGCTTGAGCATGTTATGTTAAAAATTTTATAAGTTTAACTAAAAATTTTATCTTTACTACTCTTTTTCCTGTTATTATAACAATCAAGACGGCCCTCAAAATTCTAAAATAAACTGCAAATCAGCTGAAATAAGACGAATAAGTCAGCCCCAGAGAAATGTTCTTGCCTTCACTTCAGTTAGAGGGTTTCATAATTTATCAAATTCAAGGTTTCACGTTTGTGTCAAGTTGAGAATGAAGAAGAGGCTTTTTCCTTATCTACCGAGGAATTGTATGATGGATGGTGCTTTCTCCAGAAGTAGCAAAGCTTTTCATGCCACTGAATGGGGAAAGAAATGGACTTGAATAAATTGAGTAAGAAGAAAAATACAAAAGCAGTTTTCAGCATGCATTTTCTTGTCTTAATTTGGACCTGGCTTTTTAAAATAGGGAAATTTGCAGTCAAATAATAGCGGAAATTCATTTTGTTTGTTTATTTAATTTTCAATGAGTTAGATATAATGGTATTGCACGCTTAATTTGTTCGTTATATTAAAAATGTATTTAAATTTCATGATATCCTTTACAGAAGACGAAAGTATAGGAGGTGTGGAGAACGTTGTACCAGTGGAAAAGGATTATTTATTATTGATAATTCTTTTTCACCTGATGAAGGAAAAGAGATTACAGATGAATTACGTGAAATAATGAAATCCGAAGACTGAAAACAATATTGCATGCAAATTGATATCCGAATGCTTACCGATTACAAAGTAGCAACATTTTGAATCTAACACCTTATCCAACTCGATTTCTCGATTCCTCAGAATTTGTAAGCCGTGAACAAAAATTATACAAATTTAGTATGCAAATGTGCGTATGTGGGAAATTGAACAGATATAAATACTGCAGTTTTTAATTAATACATTGGTATCTTACTACGTTTCGAAGCAACGAATCAACGGCAGTTAACCTTTTACAAGCCAACGTTCCCAAATAGAAATATCAAATTAAAAATTTATTGAAAAATTAAATTTTATCAATATTCACTTGGGAAAATTAGCATATATAGTTTCAAAGGTAACTTGATTTATAAAAATATAATTTGCATTTTTATAATAAGTGGGATAAATTTTTACAGAGGGGATAAATTTTTACAATTTTTACATGATGCACGTCCTTCCCCCCTTCAAACTTAATTCATATCTTTATTGAAATTTTAAAATACATTTTTTTATTCTTCACTTATTATTTAAACTACCCATAAAATTATATAGTCAAAGTATATATATATATATATATATATATATATATATAGGCCCCATAAAAGTATAGTCAGAAATAACCAAATCGGGAAAATTGGAGGGGATCAATTTTTGTTCCCGTTTAACTTCCTAATATTCTGTAACTAACACATTAGAAAGCAAAATATGTAAGAAACTAATTTAAAATATGCCTGGATCTGAATTTGGCCTGTAAAAGGTTAAGTAAGAAGATTCTGAGAGAATACCCTTGTGTAGAGGTATAATTTCTTTAAAGAACTTCAAAATAATGCATGAAAAAGAATTATCTCTCTAATTAAAGTAATATCAAAATGAAAAAATCATGGAAACAAGATAGAATCTTCTAAGAGGTCAAACATCAAAACAGGTGGTTCAAAGGATACGACAAATTCACAAGGAAATTCTGAACACACCAGCTGATTTGTACATTGTTAAGAAGCGGGAATGCCACTTACATAAAAAAGAACTACAAATGTACTTTGAACTATGAATCTACTTTACACGAAAAAAATAATAAATGCAGTTCTGCATAATAGCTTTAAAGACCAATATTACTTTTAAATTGACCTGAGTTTTTGAGAATATCGTTGTAAACAAGATTTTGTGAGTATTTGTTTGCTTTTATTTCATTTTTCTACTGTCAAAAAGACTATTTAGGAGCATATGAACACGAAATAAAGTAATGTAATACATTTATTACATGTAGAAAATAGCGCGGAAAATGCATGGGCCACTTTAGACCCGAAAAGCCAATTCACAGGTACTGCATGAGCGTGTGTAGGTTAAACAAATCTCACAGTAAAATATCATTTAAATTAGATACATTTAATAAAAAATTGCCAGTGATTTGTTTAGTTAATACTGAAGTATGCATGAATGATTTTTAAATCAGAAGGTGTAATGTAATGTAGAGGAATACAAGCTAGTACTCGTTTTGTTTATAGATCATCTGCATTCAAATATACACATACACATGTTTCTGGTTCAGCAGACTACGAAAACACTCTTTATATTTCTGCTCAAAGATCCATCCTCAGTCAGTTGAAGATATTTTCATATCATCCTACCTTATTTTAATTTGTATTATCTTTGATAACCGCTGAGAAATGTTAGATACAATGGGCAACCAAATTGTGCAACTTAAGACATTGTCTTTTAAATAGCATTTATTGTACTATATAACTATTGTACTTGCAAATGGATGTTCTATGAGGAGAGAACCATAAAATTTTATTCAGAATCCAAAGTTTATATTTTTTGATTATGTAGGTAGATTGCTTGAAGTTTGTGTTTGAAAGGTTGAGCAATATGTCTTTCTTGTACTCGTGCAAAAGAAGAAACTTTTTATTTCACCGATATATGCTTTTTTTAAATGATGAAATTTATCTAATGAATTTTTTACTTATATAGTTAACGCCATGACGCCATGCACTGTAAACGGTTGCAATCCACAAAGTTTCATTCCTATATTCACTAAAATCCAATAATAAAGATTTGGTAAAGCTGGTTTTGATTCGTATAAATGAAGTAGATAGCAAAAATATCATATGGTTTTCCATTTTTAAACAGCAATTTAAAAAAATATATAATTTCTTCATTGTAACTATCTGAAAATTTAAACTGTAATCTGTATATGTGTGAATGTATAAGCTTTTTCTTTACCTAGCCGAAATCTCGTTAATGTGTCTGTTTAATTCAAATGATTTGCTGCATTTTTACACAATTGTTCCCATTTCATTTCCATATATTTAAACATTAAACACTGTTATTTCGGTTAGCGAATACGGCAAAACGAATTTGCATTAAAACAAGTTTCCTTTTGTTTACAAATGGTCACCCGCCTGGGTAATGAATGGTTCCGTTTCTCTACTTTTTTTACAAAAAGGGAATCTCTGCATCTCAGTCTTCCGAAACCAGCGTGTTTGACAGCACAGTACGTATGCATTATCATGTCTCTTTAACTTAACTCACTCCAATGTGTAATGAGACTTATCTTAATTACTGCCAAGATTAACTCTTTCACTACCGAAATTTAGCGCCCGATAAGAAGCAAAGGAGATAACGACAATAATGGCAGCAAAGCACTTCATTCTAATTAGATTCCGTTCCAGTTTTAAAAACTTTCGCGGGAGTAATTATTACAAATGCTAAAGGCTTGGAGCCTATTAAAATATTCACAGGTGCTATTGAAAGTAGCTGTTTTTAATCTGTTGTTTAATGGAAGGCGCTTCGAGTATTTCGAAATGTATACTATCTTTAAGCAACTTTTTAAAGAAAAGGGTTTTTAATTTTTTCTTTTTCCCCTCGTTTTTTATCTATCAAGCAGTGTAAAAAATTTCTTTTTGTGTTACATTTTTAATAGTGTGGAATCTATAGCTCTTAAAATATTTTGAGAAATATTTTCTCAGAAACAGGTGTTAACGAGATGCAATATTTAAAAATTAGTAAACTTAGTAAATAGCATACATAATAGTTAATACTTAGTAAAGGACACACATACTAGTTAAAACTTATTAAAATAACACACATAAAGGGTAATTATCAGTCTGTACATGTGTTTCGTCCATGTCCCACCCTCTCTCCCAAATATTTAAATGGCCGAAACGCGCGTACAGATAGATTAGTATCGCTTATGTGTGTTATTTTACAAAGTTTTAATTATTACATTTTTATCTGTTTTACAATTTTTTAGCTAACTATATCGCAGAAGATTGTAAGGAGTTGAACTGAGTTGTTTGGAAAGAATAGTTAAAATGATGTAAGCGTTCAATGTGTATGAAATGGAATTAGTATAATTGTGTGACAAACATCAAGTCATATGCAGCTTTCTTAATATACATGAATTGAAAAAGGTTGACCGGTTTCTGATGGTAAAATTTATACATTACTGCTTAAAGAGTAAAGCAACCTCCTAACAATATTTAAGAGGAAATAATAAAAAAGCCACTATTTTCAATTAAGTTTTTTTAACTATATAAATTATTAAAAATTCAGCTTGTATTTTGACTCAAGATATATTCTATTACTCCGTAATATAATTCATTAATTGAATCAACTATTTAATTAATTAATTACTTTACTGAAATATGTCAATATTTTATTAAAAAATAAATCTTTATGATGATTTCTGTACTTATCTGACAAGAACCCTTTCCAATGAAAAGTACAAATAATCTAGACAATCTAAACCCACCTCAAATCTTTGAGACTTGATTTTATTTCTTTTCAATGGCCGAGTCAGCTTCCGATGGTAAGCTTGGTCACTACGACGGCCGGAGATGCCTTTCATTTTATCATGGGAATGTCTAATAGGCAGACCAACGTTGATCCCTATGAATGGGCTCGTAGTTTTGAATCAATTCTAGATGAAATACTTAGCAAATGGACTGGCATCTTCCGATGTATAGTTTGAAAATGGAGGACATCGGAGGTATGACTGTTTACACGTTCACCAGTCAAGAGATATTGACATCCGCCCAATTTACGATTGAGGTCGGCGCTACTTCACTTTCGGTGTTATGTTTTAATTTGCTTAATTGTGTTGGATTTATTGTTTTATTTGTAGCTATTTAGTATTGGCATAATTTAAGTTTTAATAAATTCCCCTTTTTCATTTTCTTAAATTTTTGTTTGATTTCTTTAAATATGAATGTAGTTGTTAAGATTCGACAAATTTTTATTACACTGATTGTAGACATTCAGTACCATGCTTTATCATATTAAAATTCAGAATAAAATTAAACGACCAAACATTTTTAACGAATCATTGTAATAAATAAAAAAAACAATGAAAGAAATAAGATTTTGCAAAAATGTTAAATGCTATTATCCTCAGTAAAATATATACCCGATAAATTATAACCGTAACAAAGGTATGAGACCATGTACTAGAGCGTGAAGCTGTTTATATAAGGTTATAGAGTTCTGGTACAGGAACGTGGTAAAGTTTAAAAGTATGCCGAGTTAGAAGTTTAGGGCTTAAGGGGTCTATTCCAACGTAAGACCCTCTTTGTTTTTCTTTCTTTAAAAATTTTAACTTTCTACCACTGCGTCATAAAATTAAATATTTCATTGTTTTTTAAGAATATTTTTTAATTTACAACACATATGCTAGTATACCTGTGCTCCACTTAGCTTTTAAGACAGAGCTTTAAATCACAGTGTGGTGGCATTACTTCAAGTATGTTGTGCTGTAGCTGTTATTGCCAGTGTATTTGAATATTTCTGGTATGAGACCGTGCAGTACTACTTTTTAAGGATGAAGCTGTAAGTAGTTTTGTAGTAAAACTAACTGTACTCCACTAACAAACTAATATAAAGCAGGGGTGATTGGGGTCAGTTGTAAAATTTGGCACATTTTGATCAATATTTACGCAGCTTGATGGAAGAACTCAATGCAAATTTGAGCTAAACATCGCAAAAATTTTGTAAATACTTTCATAAATGCAATTTCGGAATAATAGTTGACACTTTATCCCAATTTAATGTATATTAGTCAATGCATAGTGTTACAATTTTCCACACTCCTTGGTTAATTGTAACAGTTTAATGGGGTAATTTAATATGTGTTTTTAATATTGAAAGCAAATATATAGTCATAATAACGCAAATCGCATTTTGTTAAAGACAACATGAAACAGAAAAATGATTGTATCCACTAAGTTACAGATAGAGAATATGCTAATTAAATGTTCTAATACTGAAGATTATTTTAAAAACTAAAACTTTTAAAAACTTTTAAGAAAATCATTGGAGAGCACTGTACTATACTTCCATCTTTTGACTGTTATTAGTATAAGGCGCACCGAGAGGGATAGGGGGCAGGGGAGACTATTGCCCCACGGCACGGGCTTTAGGCTGGCCCGGGCCTGGAACACGTATGTTTCAAATTTTTAGCGTACAAATCCCGCGGGGAAAAAAATTTTGTGTCTACCAAAAGCCATTTTTGGCTCACGCAGCTGCATTTATAGAAACTTAAAGAAGCAGTAACATCTGAATTGAGCTTGGAAAATATTTTATTTAATTTTACTGGAGATCTTACAAACATTATTATGGTCTATTAAACGGGCACACTGAATGTTTTCGATCTCTTTCTACTTTTCTACTCTGCGGACTAACGTTTTTCTCCCTGGTTATCCATTTGGCTACGAATTTTATAATAACTCTGCTTTAATTTTCAAATAGCGAGTACTCAGCATTTAAAAAGTCTTAGATGTAATTGTATCAAGTGATTCTCTGCATACATTAAAAAAGAATGTTAGAATTACATGTACATTAAAAAATTTCTGATAAAATACTTCAAAGTTTTTTGGGAAGTTTTATCATCTACAAGGTTTTGTATACATGACAGTCGATAAATTTGAAGTGTACTAACTATAAAGTGTTTAAAAACTTTTCTAGAAAAAAAAAAAAAAACTGAAGATTTTTTGTTGTTGTTCGAGGGAGGGGCTCCCTCATAAATACCTGCCCCGGGGCCTTTGTCGGATCTTGTCGGCGCCTTTTGAGAAGTATATTATGCATTAATTATGAAATTTACAATTGACCAGCGTTGTTCTTGTCGCCAGTCTCCTCTGTGAGATCAAGAAACCACAAAAAAGCGTTTGTGTAGAAATCCTAGAGTAGGTCTAAGATATTTTTAATGCTAAAAAACATGTTTTCGTGTTGCTCTCTTATGTTGAAACAAGTATTAATCTGTATCAGGATAATTTATGTATTATTAAATATTAGATTAAAGGTTTAAAGAAATAGAGTGATACCGCGAATTTAAGTGATAGGTGGGACCGAGCGATAACCGCTTACGTGGAATTCACGTAAGACGAGGTATAATTCCACATATGGATATGTACAAGGAAATTATCTTTAATTCGCGCCGGTGACTAAATAAAACAATAATTTAAGGGAAAATGCTGAATAAAATCTTAAAATAATGCATTTGTATAGCAAATTGCATTATTAAAAAAACCGACGTTATTTTGGGAGTGAACAAAAGACGAATCGACGAGATTTGAAAATCGCGTAACTCTGGGCACGCGTAATTCGGGGTATTACTGCATATGCTAAATTGTGTAAGTACAAAAGTTTGAATGAACGGAAGAACCAATGTCTTACAAAGGATTGATGATAACTTAAAGATCCCGTGATTTTTCTGATGCTTCATTAGTATAAAGACTGCTCAGTAAAAAATGATCAAAATATTCTTAAGGGTGATTTAGAAAATACACTTATCATTAGAGGTGAATTTAAGATGTGGGCTTTTCGTGGCTACATTTTACAGTGTTGTCACCTTATCAGCCTCTCAAGTAAATGTAGTTTCCCTTTTGACATGGTTACGACCATGGCCCAACTTGGAAATTTGGCATTGCGATCTTTATGTCACATGCGTTCTCCATCCTTTGTACAGTTCTAATTTACTAATTTTCGAGAAACAGATCTGGAAAAAGATCCATCGTTAGATACAGCGGTTAGATACAGCGGTACACGCTGTATCTAACACCAAAGGTAGGAAAAGAAGGCTTTTAACAAGAGTTGGAAGAATGGAAAAATAGTCGGTTAATTTTATTGAATGTATTGGAGCATTTTGAAAAACACCATAAAAATTGTATAGATTAATGATAGTAATATTTATTTATTTAACTTTTATCTATTATCATTCATTACTGAGCAAACCGTCTTTGTGAAACAATTTTAAGATTCAGTTACAAATATATACATTATAACGAAAATATATATATTTTCGTTAATGCAGCTTAATGTAGATCTGCAATGGCTTTCTTCTCCACTATCATATATAAAACAAATTTAAATGCTTTATATGCTTTAAATTTATAGGGTATATATCTCTTTTCTGTTCAGTATAATATTTACTTGTTACTAATGGCATAGAATTTTTGTATCATGCATATGTGTGTGCAAATTTTGAGCTAGGAAAATGAAAAAGGAAGATTACGAAAAGAAAAATGAATTTCATATAACTGGATAAGTTCCAAGTATCAAAACTCGTCTCTTGAGAAATCAAATCTAATGGAAGCTTTACATTTTGGCTTACACTTTGCAGTTAGCTTTTTCATTTATATTTTTTTAATAAATAGTAATTTTTCACACCTGTGAAGATTTTGGAATAAAGGAAGGCCTCATTTTTTCTTCCACTTACTCTCTTTTTGTATTATTATTTATGAAAATATCCTCCAGAGATTTTATTTCTACTTTTTTCTTACAGTGCACTTTATGAATAATTGAATAAAAATTTAAAGAAAACATTAACTTTTTTTGAAAAATGATTAGACTTTCTTCCAAATATAGATATTCAAGTTAAAATTGTAAGGAAAACTACAAGTCTGCGATATTTTGTTTCTCATTCCGTTTTAATGTTTGAACGAGGTGAAAATAAATATTTTTTTTTGGAAGGAATTCATGAAGTTAGAAACAATAGCAGATTTTAATGAGACAATAATATTTTTCAGCAGCGTATTGAAGACACAAAAATGTACTATCAAACAACGCTATAAGAAAATTATATAAAACTATTGGGTTTGTTAGGAACATTATACTTCTTAAGTAATATAAGTCGTTTTCAGAAAAAAACTGAACAATTATCCTAATCGAGCTGTTTTATGCTTTGAATCTTAAATGATTCACACCTAATACAAAAAAACTTTGCAAGATACATTTAAATGAAAAATATTATTTATAAGATATAATATAGAGTATTTTAAGAAGTTCCTTTAGTATAAAAATACTTTGAGCTCCAATTTATCTATGTTATGATTTAAGAAATAAACTATAGAATCGCATATTTATGAAATGTATCATTAAAATTGAACGGATTATACACGCGTCTTTTATAAATATGTTTCACTTAAATGCTAATAATTATCTTACGCTAAACTCTTCTGTTACAAAATTCAAAGAAATGCGTTGCATTAATTTTGCTCTATAATTGAGTTTATACTTTAACTGGATTCGAGACTGAACATGTTTTGCGGATCAGCATTTGTTTCCCGAAACTTAAATGCTGTTCATTATCTAGTCTGCTGCTCACAAGTTTCTTCAGAATTTGTGTTCTGAAGAACGATTTGAACAAGTATGTCTCTGCCAGCGTTTGAATTGTAGAAGTTTGGGTAAATAATAAGGTTTACCTATTTTCGTTTTATAGAAGGTGCGTTTCACTAAAATTTGGACATAGATTTGATTTCTAGCTTTTGAATTCAAATAATTTGATCGAACCGCACAATGACACATAATTATATTTTTGATGGAATGAAGCCAGAACTCACTAGTACAGACCAGACAAAAAAAAAAAACATACATTTGTAAGTCGTTTTCATAGAATAAGTAAAGAAAACAATTCTATAACAAAAAAAAAGATCACATTTACGATTCAAGTATTCCAAAAATTTTATTTAGCATATTTTAAATCTCAGTGACATTTTCATTATTTGACTCGGGAACAAAATTTCATTTATTGGAAAAAAAAGAAGGTGAATTATTGTGTTTTATTTTGCTGATAAAAAGGAAATTTTTCTCATATCTCTTTGACTGCCACATGGAAATGAAGATATGAAACTTTTTTTTTTTTTTGACACATCATACCTCTGATCTTACGTGACATTTTTGACTTATCGTTTTTGAACAATTCAAGTGGAAAAAATAGTGCCTGGAATAACACATAAAATATCAGTTTAAAAAATCTAACTGTATATGCTTTGCGTGACATATTCTCGTTGTTATTCTTAATGTCTTTTCCTTTTATTTTGATAAAGCATTATAGTTAGTTTTCATGAAAATGCATTCCTTAAAAAAAGTATTATTGAAAATAACATTCAGAAGGATTTAAATGTTTACTTTATTTATACGCAAAATTAGTAAAAATATTCATTTGGAAACACTTATATTTTTCCATCGGTTTCAAAAAAGAAAAAAAAAGATATTTTATCTAAATAGTCATTGATTGTTTTAAAAGGAATTATGTTGTCAAGTTTCTCACAGCTTCTATTTGAAGGCCCCTGTCTCATATGCCATAGTATTTTTTGTTATTATTTCATTCCATTCTTATGACAGGCTTGGCATAGTTCCCGCACCAGAGAGGCACTGTTTTAGAATATATAAATATATATATATATATATTTTTTTTTTTTTTTGCAGAAACCATGTTGTATATTCTACTATAAATAGTTCATCAGCATTTATTTTACTGTAAGTGAAGCCTGTGATTTCTTACACAAATTCAAAAAATATGTGGCATAAGTCCCGGAATTACCTTATCTTAGTGAAATTGTGTTCGAATTTTGTCATGCAGTTATATATAAATAAAGAAGACAATTGTGTTGGAAACTGTTTAATAATCTATGTGCTGACATTATTTATTCTTCTTGCTTGTATTTAAAGAGGGGTTTATATATTTTTAGCAAAAGTATGACAGGGAAATAAATAGAAATGAAAAATAACCTTTCGATTACCAGCATTTAGAACCTTCATTGTTTTTCGTATATACAGCTGTCCATTTTTACTTTTCAGAATTTTATTTTCCAGAAAATTTTCTCTAAACTGTTTAAAATAAAGATTTCGCACATGTCAAGAATTATGCTTACCCAATTGTGTTTTACCTAATTAGCAAATCCATCCTGTCTATTCGATCTGACATCATGGGAGATTTCTTTGCTCTGCGTTACAATGCCAAAATACAATAATGAAAAAGTATGTCAAATATTCTTTTAATATATTTAAAATAATACTAGTGTATTTTAGATTTTTCCAAAACAGTAAATGACACATTTCTTTTGCAGAATTTTAAAATTATCTTTAAGTCTAACCAATCTAAAAACAATTTGACAGTGTTGGGTTTCAGCGTGTCATTTTTGCACTTATATATTCTCTTATCGCCGCCTTACCAAAAATTTTTTCCTGAGGATCATTTCATCGTCCATTTTTCTTCATGAAAAGCTTTGTTACAGATGATTGAACTGTCATCCATCATATGGTGCCTCAGAAGATAAGGAAAAGCTTCCTGTTGGTACTTTAGGCTACCCCAACCTTAAATCTAGAATGTGATATATTAGATGATGACCTTCAATTGAAGTGAAGATTGGACATTTTGTAGAGAGATTTCACGTTGTATAGGGGATCCATATTTCATTATATACCTTAAGACTTTGATTGAAGTCAATACAGAGTAGACTGCCGTTCAAAAGAGATTATTTTAGTAGTTCCAGAAGAAAAAAATAGAGGGTTTTTAAAGAATAATTCAAGGCATTAAAGTAAGCCTATTATATAGGGAATATCGTTTTGTCTTATTATTTCTCGTAGAGGTATTTCGATATTTTCTGTGGACTGTTCAACTTCTTGTTTTAACCGACTACCTTTTTATTTCTTGTGTGATAGTGGTATTTTAGATAAATAATAGAATTATTTAAAAAATATATATATTTAAATAGCTCTTATCTAAATTCTAAGGAAGTTTTATATCAAAAGGATATAGACATAACCAGGATAATACTATTAATGTTTCTATCTTACATCAACTGAATATTTATATTTACTATTATTTCTTATTTCTCAAATAAAATATTAAATATAATAGTTTCCAAGTAAACAACACGTAAGCAAGTATATCAGTGATGGTTTTAATAAGAGATAATACTCATAGTTTCGTTGGATGGGTTTCTTAGATGCAAAACTCACGTATGCACTTGGGTGACAAGAGAAAAATAAGAAAATAGTTAAGGAAAATTTCAATAGACATTAGGCTTAAATTAACAATAAACTCTTATACACACTTCAATTCAAAAGTCCGACACATCTTTTGTGCGTTTTACATGCCAAAGTAAATTTATCGTTAGAAGATTAAAAATCTTTCACAAAAGTATTTAGAATTAATCAAAATTGAATATATATATTTTTTAATTTTATTTTTTGAATGCCTTATATCAGTAACTTAAGGGTATTATTTATAGCAGGAGCTTACTTATTAGTTTCAGTTTACTTTTATGTGATAAAAATGTCTAAAATATAGAAATGTCCAATCATATGAAATATATTTTGCTATTTTTCTGGATAAAATGGAAATTTAATAGATAGTGTTACGAGTATTATACGTTTCTTTTTAATTAATATCCAAAATGTTCAATAGTGATCTTGAATCACAGAAAATGAAGTAATGCAGTATAATCATCTGTAACTTTAAAAAATAATAATAAAATTTTGCGTTTGATTGATGTATTTTTTACAAAATCGGTATGCAATAGATTCATAGTTTATTGGTCAGAACATAAATCTGCTTGCATCATGCTGTGACGTTGTCCGAGTGGTTAAGAGCAATTGGTACTTGTGGATATACATATGTGATGTTCCCGTTTCTTGCCCTTCAGTGCTTAAATCTCCCCAATAAGCTTTTATCTGGGCGGAATCGTAAAGTCTTCGACAAGAGGCTATAGATATTTGATAATTTACAGTTCTGAAGTTATAGAGCGCATAAATCCCTGAGTGTTTAGGGGGCTCTTCAGAATTTGACGCTGTAGAGACATGAAAATCTCATTACTTACGAACACTTACTTCACGTATCTCACGCGATCGAAATCCACTTGAGATTCCAGCCCAAAGCCGAGATCAGTGGCTAAAGACAGAGATGAAATGAGTTTCAGACAGTGACCAGTGCAGAGGTACTTTCCTCTGGTTTTAGGACTGCACGGCCAGAATTTTGCCCGAACCCGCCATCTGACTGTATATTTTTTCAACTCCTTTATGTGTTTGTATGTGCCGTCTAATAAAGTGTTTTCTATGAGCAAAAGGGCCCCATATCTTTAATTATGACGCCAAAATACAAACAGAATAAACAGCAACACCTTTTAATTGAAAAAAAAAGAATTATTGACACACAATGCATGGTACTCCTAATAAAGGGAAATTAAAAATTTTAAACTATATAAAAATAAATTAACATTATTAAAAAAATTTAAAATTTATTTTACAATGTTTCTTAGTGTTCAATTTTAATAAAAGGGAAACTAGATTAAACATTTTAGTAGTAATAAACGGTTAAAAAATTTTACATTTTTGCAGTATTCTTTTTTAAATTTTAATGCAAAATTCTTGCCTTGAAATTTCAATGTACTCACCCCCTTTTTTCTTTTCTTTTCTTTTCTTTTTTTTTACGATAATGCAGCTTAATCTCAGATCTAAAACTGTCTTGTTTTGACAGTGATTTAAGAATTCCTCTCTTCTTTACATTACTCGGATACAGCACTTTGAAAACCTTTAAATTATTTTTTAAAGGAGTTCTTCTACAGTTTAAAATTCACCTTCTTCTTTTATCTTCACAATTTCTTGTTGCATCAAAGAAAAGAAACAAGGTGCTTGGATTCACCCCCCCCCCTCTATTCCCACCCGCTTACTTGTGAAGGATTTCTTTTCGTCTAACATTTAATCGCCGATTCGCCAAAAAGTTTAGTTACTTCAGTAAGTGATGGATAAAGTGAAGAGAGATTTTGATGATAAATATTTTAAAGAAAATAAAATGTTTGGTGACAAAAGTTTTAGTACATGTTTATTAACTTGTTAGGTACGCATTAATTTGATACATAAGTATTATGCAAGGTGTCTCAAAAAGGTGGTAACATGCTTTAATTTTTTATCTGTCAGAGATAAGTGGCCAATGTAAATTGAAGAAATGTTCAAAAGAAAAGTAGACAAAAAAAGATTATATAAGAAAAATACATAAAAAGAAAAATTCCTCTCATTAATTTTTAAAATTTTACACTGCTTAAATATGTATACTATCACAGTACAAAAAAATTTCTAGTTAGTAACATATAACCCAAACACTTATAAAGGGATATTCAAAATTTGAGATTTATATACTAAAAAGTGCCAGATATCTGAGGATAAACATTTACTGACGTAAACCACTTTTCAATAGTTCTCAAAAGGAAAATAAATCACGTACAATGATCAAGTATCAGGAGTCGTAAAGAAAACATAATAGATTTTTTGTCACCTCTAGCATTAAACGTTTGCCTTCAACTTCATGTATAGCTTCTGGCATTCTTTGTTTAAAGATAGCTCTAAGACATTTTATTATGTAATTTTATGTTTTAAGAAATAATGTGCAAATACGTTTTATTATGTAAGTTTTATAATGTGTATTTTTTGTTTACCTCAAACTGCTATGTATAAATTCAAGAAATGTTCAAAATGAAGTAGGAAAAAATATCAGGATAAGAAGAAAAATTCTCTCATTTATTTTGTTAATTTTCAAAAATGCACTATGTTTACAAGTGTCCCTGTTTACAAGTGTCCCTTTGCACTGTCACAAATACCAGGTATAAAATTTTATTCTGGTATTTGTGACTTTAGCAATTTTTATTCCATGCAATATCGTTCTACACTAGGTATATTTTATTAGTTATATAGCGTGCATATTTCTTTCAAATAAAATTATCAGGCTTATCATATCTTTAGGAATATCTCTGACAAAATATTAACTATAAAAAAATTGGCAAATATATAACATGAAAAAAGGATAATGATTCAAATACTTGCGAAAAAAAACAACTTGGAAAATTGCATCATCCAGAATAAAAAATTCTAAGCTTGCGGACGAAACAAGTATATCAACATAAAAATGTTATGCTATCAACACAAAAAAACGTAGGTTCGGAGGTTGGCAATTATCCAGTCAGGACCAGATTGTGCTTTCTTTTCTTATTAGAAAGAAATGTGCTATCATTGTGTCAGTAAAATGTAAATATCACATTAATAGACCAAAAAAAGGCTGCATTTTTTATATTAAAATTTTCTTGTTTGAAGATTTTCATGTTAGATATTTGCTTAGCTCGGTAAAATTATTTGCGTTTTCTAAAGAAAAATATATACATTAGATGACCCAGGAAATTTTCAACCAAATCGAAAGGGTGAAGATATTGTATTTTCGTGTTTATGCAATGTAAAATAACTTAAGAGAATACTGTAACTATATCATTCGAAGTATAAGGATGAATTGATACAATCAAAAATATTAATTAATTGATATCAGAGTTTTAGGTAACTGTTTGGAAAATATTGCTTAAAATAACGAATATAATGCACTAATATTAACTTTGCACTATTGCATACCTTAAGTTTTTCTTCTGAATGTAACGCTCTAAACATATTGACATAACTAAGGATATATGTGCATGTGAATAATAATATTTTGTAATGTCACGCCGCCGGCGAAAAGATTTTAATGAAGTTTGATCGATATTTTGGCGAAAAAAAGTTAATCACTAAGAAATAAATTGTATGAAATTCCTCCTGCTCCGAAATGTTCTATAAATACAATATATTTTATAGACACCCAGTTAAAACTTTCTGGTTAAATTAAGATTCAATATTAAAATTTATTTTCATACAAAGCATGATAAAAATGTCGCAGCTTATGGTGATACATTGTCGTTTTAGAAATTAATTTTTGTAAAACTTACAAAACTGATGATTTAAACGAAGAGATTAAGTCTTTACATGATATCGTGGTGATAAAATTCTAAATAATAATAATAATAAAATAGTATAACCTGATAGAACGCGTTTTGGTCCCTATAATATAGAGCAGGCCCTTAAAGTTAGATCAGGATAAAAAAAAAGTTATTAAAAGAAAATCATTCAAGAAATTTTCTTCATATTTACAGTAGTTCAGTATCAAAGTTCATTAACTTCACTGCAAGATGCATTTTCGGAATTTATGTAATTCCTTTTGGAATAAAAGCTTTCATTCGCGTCTCTCTGAGGCGTGGAAGTATTTCTATAACTACCGATACGTGAGAATGAAAAGGAAAAAAATATTTATGGTAATAACGTTACAACGTTTCCTTAATAAAATGTAATGGGTATTGATTTGCAAAAAAACTAACTATGCCATACATTTTTGATAAATGCTTGTCCAATTCACATACTGAAATTTCATCTTTCCTAGTAAAAAATAAACAAATCAACAAAATACGTTCAAAATAAATTAATATTAGTTCGATAGTAATAATTTTTTATATTGTGCCAATTTACATAGTATAACTAAATTATTCTAACACTTAACACAGTTAAGGGATAAGGGAAATATCGTAATGATATTGCTCTCTCTCTCTCTATATATATATGTATATATATATATATTAGGGTGATTCATAAAAGACCTCCAAATTTTTTTTTTCCTTTTTTTTAACTCTCAACCCCTAAAAATGGTCTATTCCACTAGAAAACATACCAGTATTTTTTTAAAATTTTTTAATTGATATTTAAGGGTCGCTACCAAATTTTGAAATATGAGAAATGAAGCAAAAACTATAAATTTTTAAATAAATAATTTTATTACAATCAGGATACAGTTTTATGAATGAAAATACTAAATAACAGTGTTGAAACCTCGAAGTAGAAAGAAAGAAAAAATGTTATATAAAATTTGACTTATTGACGTTGGGGTTTTTCTTTCTATAATTCTTAACTAACAACATCAAGTACTGCTTCTGCTCCTCATCGTTTGTATGTAATTTGTTGTATTCTTCCATCAAAGCAACACCTCGTTCAGCTATATCATTAACGACTCTCATGTTTTGTACAATTTCTTTAGCTGACCTGTAGCTTTCTTCTTCTTCCCACAGCTCAGGATCTTTTTGTATGAACTCGCATGAAATACCAGTCCTGTTGAAAAATTTCATTGTATTTTATGTAACGAAATCTTCGATATTTTGATTTTTGATTGCATCATACCTCAAAGATGCCTTTTTAAGACTGTTTTCCGAACTATCGTTATTCAGTGCTAAAATCATTCTGCATTTTGTTTCATTAGAAATTCGCTTATCAAAAAAAGCTAGAGCAACCAGTTCTTCAGAAAGATACCAATGATGACCCAACATCTTTTTCCCGGCGACTTTGGCTAAAACTGTATCATGTTTTTCGAACTCAACTATGTCCTTCAAAATCTTCAGGTCATTTCCAGGTGCCATATAAGCCACTGGCGATGTAAACCAGTATTTTGCATAGACAAGTACAACAAATATGCAGATATCCGTAATGGCCTTAGCTTCTTTAATTGTGATCTTAAGCTGGTGCTTAAATAGAAACATTTTCAATGCATATACAGCTTTCGCCATCCAACGTGCACGATGCATTACAGAAGGGGCTTTGAATGAGATACCGCTTTCAGGAATCCCTCCTAAAAAGATAATGATTAAATGAAGGAGCTCCCTGTAATCGTCACGAGGCTGAAATTGTTGTAGTTGATTCTGATCAAAAGTAATTATATCGGTCGCAGCAGTTTGAACGCAATTCCAAGTAGATGGTTCAAAAATTGCAGTTTTGAAGTCTTCCTGATTTATTTTTGTCCAACGGCTCTTAAATTTTTTGAAAATTATAATTTCAGGACCGCTGGATGGTCCAATAGCTGATACTACGACAGCTTCCAGTACGATTTATAAGATGTGATGCCGACAAGGGAGCCAAATCAATTCTTTTTGCATTTTTTGTTCCAAAAGAATACAGGCTCCGTTTATTCGCCCAGTATTAGATGCCGTTGTGTCGAAGCACATACATCTTATTTTATCACGTAAGTTCCACGATGAAATTGTCTCGAAAATAGCAGACGCCATGGTTTCTCCTTTGCCATCTGGAAGCTTAGCAACGGCCAAGAGCTGGTCCACTCCTTTTCCAGATACCAAGATTGGTAGACGATCTACTACTTCATGCCCTGTTATGTCCTCGAGCATTTTTCCACCCCAGTGCACAGTTAGTGTAGTTTGGGGTGGAAATCAGATTTTATTGATTCAGCAAGCTGCAGTCTATTATTCATTCTTTGGCGACGTATAGAGGAATAGCTTACGTTGTATTCTGATACATTACAGCCTAGACTTTTGAGTGTAGATGTCAAAACAACAGTTGCTTTCCGGTCGCTCAATTTAGCGACATCGAGACTAGTTGCTAAATTAGAATCTAGGATTGTTTTTCGGCCTCGTTTCCTTGGTATCGAAAAATCTTTGCTTGAAGAAGGTCCTGGCTTCGGAGAATTAGGACGACTTTGACTCATGTCACTGTCACTCCTGTCCTCTGTAGAAGAAGTAGCTGAAGATGACAATAAATCGTATTTCTCAGTTAGTCTATTTATTGCTTCTTTTTCTTTTTCTTTCATTTTTTCCGACTTAACTTCTTTTTCTAATTGTTTAGCAAGTTTTCTAACATACCGTTTATCAATCTTACCGATTCGTCCAAGACGGTTCATTTTTCTTTGAGCATTTTTCTCGAGCTTTTCTTCAAAAGAAATTGCTTATCTTCGTCAATATCCATTATATTTAGAGCATTAGAGTGAGCTATATCAAACAAAACATTTAAATTTGATTGCCACTTGTTTTCTTTTTCTTTGATTGTTGCTGAACGCTTTGCCTTATTTTCTTTTTTTTTTTTTAAATTCTGCCATTCTTTGAAATATTTGAGTATTTTTGTGATAACATGTTGCTTTTCCTTGGTGGGAATACTTGCTTTTTCCCATATAGCCACCACACCACCAGCAGTTAATGACGCTGATTCTCTATTTACCTTTTTCATGACATTTTTATAGTGAAAAAATAAACTCATTACTTCTTGCACTGAGGGTAATCTTGTTTGCACTAATTCTGAGCAAGTGTGTCCGATCAACCATATTTCATCTCTTTTTCTTATTTTTATAACATCTGAAGCCATTATATGAATAATATTACAACACTAAACTCAAAAATAACGAAAGTAAGTGGCATTCACGAGCGAACACAACCACTTTGGATTTCAATGATTTTATCTCTGGGTAAGAAGCAGGATTGTTTATGTTGTAAATATCAGTCCAGCTAACTAAAGCTGGGGAATATCATACGCATAAAATGTTTTTTTTCTTTTTTATCCCCCCCCCCTGCAGTGGGAGGTGCTCAATTTATTGGTACTTGCTTGATATAGGGGTGGCCGGAAGTAAAGAAGAGAAGGAAACGCGTAGACCCAAAAGGGCGTTATTGCAGTTAATTTTTAAACTTTGAGAGTTGGTAGCGACCCCTAAATATCAATAAAAAATTCTGAAATTAATAACCAATTCATATTTTAGTAGATAGAATGATATTATGGGTTGAGAGTCAAAAAAATAAAAACTTGAATTTTATGAATCACCCTAATATATATATATATATATATATAATATATAGCACAAATCGAAAACACACTTCAAAAGACACAGTAAAAAAAGTCTCGAAGCAGAGAAAGTTGACGAAATTTATAGGACTTAACAAATTTAGTTCTAGATAGATAGATGAATTATATGTATAAAAATATAAGAATTTTTATAAGTTACATCATTAAACATCGTATTTCCTTGTCAAAAGTTTAGATGCACGAGATCGCCTCTGGGCAGACTGCACTTGAACAATTCAAGGCGGAGCAAATGGGTACTTTTTGCCCAAGCATATAATGTATTAATCCACCTCGCAGAATTCGTTACACACTTTCTTTCAAATTGTATTTTGTGCACCGTTCCAGGAGTAATATTAAAATCTTCAGCAGCTCTACGACAAACACAAGCAACAACAGTCAGTTTAAAGACAAAACGAAGGACTCTAATAGAGAACGCATCTCTAAAAGTTTTCCCTGAAGAAGAGGAATCACGAAAACAAAGTTCCACATATAGTAGGTACAAACAGCTTAGGTTACATCCAGGTGAAAACACATACATCTAAGCATGTATCTCATTAAACAGTAGTGGAAAAATGTTCCTCGATTGGATGAAACCTTCTTGTGTACCGAAAATAAAATGTCAAGCTTCTCATCTGCTTTTATCATTGGCGATTACCATTGTCTGTTCTCGCCCACCATGTTTGCGATAACCCCAAAGCTCTCTTTCTGACAGAAGAACATTCACAATGGGTCCACATGCTTAAAGATAGTTTTACTATATAAGATTACGTCAATAAATTGTTATGAAATGAAAATAATTGGCATGTAATGAGGCTACTAAAATAATTGGCATGTAATGAGGCTACTAAAATAATTGGTAAAAGGGAAATACAAGAAAAAAAAGAAATAAGAGAAATAATAAGCAGATACGTTAAAACAAATTTCATTGACAAAATTTTGAACAAAAGATTCAACAGCTTATCAATATTCAATATAGAGGCTGCCAAAACATTCAGACTACCCAAGCATACTGCTTTCAAACCATGGAAAATTAAATATAATGCATTTCGATTTTCCTCTAAATAAACTTCGGAGATGATGAATAAATGTCAGTAAAAAATTACTAAACTGGTTGTTTTTATTGTGGATATAAATGCCACTTTAAGAAACAAATCCAACTGCCCCTATGAAAACTTTATATCTTTCAATTGTTTAAGAAGCTCAGTAAAAAGAGATTAAGTATTTCTTTCTAAATTTTCAACATGATAACACGTCACTAGCTAAATAATGCCATAAGACGATCCTTGCAAAGAGCATACAGCTTAAAAATAAGAAAAGCTGCTTTTATAATTCCCTAATTCAATCCATGCAGTTTAATTTCTTCTTAGATCCATAGCAACGGTTCAGCATAAAAATGATCACTTTTGATTGCATAATCCCTTTCGAGTCATTAAGATCTCGGTAAAATTCAGCTGCGACCGTCCAAGTAGAGATAAGGAAATTATGAAACAAATAATCTTTCGTTGCAAGTGAAATGAAAGAAAAACGTAAATTAGTCAAATAAGCTTCTTAAACTAATATAAACCGATATCTGATAAAAATAAAAGCATATCATTTTTTGCGTATGTGCCTTCTTGGAATACGCAGATATACTCACCTAATTTTGTTGCTCTTCCCATTTCATCGGTTGGATTAAAAATAAATGCATTAAGATATCAATTAAGGTACAAATATTCTGTGTAAAATAATTGATATGTTTATTGATAATAACTTAAAAGTACTTATTTATTATAACTCATATGTTAATGGATATGTTAAATGATAATAACTTAAAAGTACTCTTTAAACATTATTTTTTATAATATAATAGAACTTTTAATTTATATTTAAGAAATTGTTAAAGAAAAGTTTAATTTATACTACGTAAAGTATTGATAACACTTCACGTTCATTTGCATTGGTAATTCTAATAGAAGGAGGATGTATACAAGACAATTTCAATAATGTAACTATATTATAATTTCTATGATATTCCCATTAAAAACAGCGAAGCTTTCTACTTCAAAATCCTTCCAATTTGCTGTCATTATGACGGACAATATGTCAATTGAAATAGATAATTTTCTCTGTAATGGTATAATTTACTACGTACTTTCTAATGTTGTGAAATTCATAAAAAGCTTTTAATTGTCTGAATTTTTGACTATATAACACTTGACATAACATGTAACTTAACTGTTGAACATGTAAAACATCATAACATAACATTTTTAACAGTTATAAATATACATTTTCTGGCATTACACTTAATTATTCCGAATATATACTTCAAATTAAAATTTATCCCACCTATAAATAACACAATTTTATTTCAATCAAGAAAATTAATTATTTAAAACATTATTTTATTTATAAAGTAAAAATTATTTAGTCTAAAGTTTCTACATAAATATTAAGAAAATAACAATATCCTTTTGATTTTTTCTTTCTTATTGTTTTCTTTTAATTTTACGAACAATGTTGGTAGCTTCCATCGGTTCTTTCCAACATCTACGGCTGTTATTTTCTGGTGATTACTGATTTTTTTCAATTGAAGAGATCTGGGGAAAACACATTTTTTGGAAGAGGAATAAAAGAAATTCAATTTCTTTTAAACGCTGTTTGTTTCTTAGTATAGTAGAAAATACTATATCTGCGGAGACATGCAATATGTGCTTGAGAGTATTAGAAATTTTATACCGTCGTTTCTCATAAAAATTTCCCTTTCCATGAATTACGGAGAACAGTAAGCAATTTTATCGGTGAAAGATTCCTTTGAAAGAAATTTTGAGCTTTTGTACTTACCTAGAACAGAGAAATTTGTAAGAAAATTAGAAAAAAAAAATTCATTAAATGTATAAAATTAATAAAATACAGCAATATTAGATTTATTACTTTAATGTTTGGTCATCAAACTTGTAAATATTTGTGCAATATGATAATCAATTAAAAATGGTATTTAAATTTAAAATGAAACAAAATAGAAACCATATAAAGTGAAAGGTGAGAATTATAAATAAACATCTAAATATTTAAAAATACAAAAATCTGTATATATTCGTAATTATAATGAGAATTTTTTGAACCATTTTTTTAGCATATTGCTACGACGTAAAAGTTGCACTGGCTTTTAAATGGATCGCCGATTGTCGTTCAACAAACTTGCATATACCAATCGTTTACGAAAACCGTGCACGTTAGCATGTTCCGCTTTATTTTGGTAGAAATAACTTTGCAGTACGATAAACTTCAGAATAAAGAGAAAGTGGACCTTTTTCATACATATCTGTAAATATGTATTCAAACTGGGTACATAATGGGAGGGACTCAAGGTACTATAAAATGCTTTTCAAAATTTTTGAGCCTTGCAAGCCCACATAACATTTGGATAGATACCATGTTTAACACTTGATTCTTCAATAAATAGGTGAAACTCACTGCTAACATCGACAAAGTCTGAGAAAAAAAAACTATAATTTAACAACGACTTTTCTATTCCCAAGTTTTATAGGAGTAGAGATGATCAAATATGAGTGAATTCATTTACTTTATATGCTCTCCATGTCGGATTTTAAGTTGTAGTTATCCAGGCAGCATGAATAGGTAGTTTGAACTTCTGTTAACGTTTGTAGATTGTTCAGTAACGGTCTATGATTAGGAGATTGGAGTGTTGCCTAAATTAGGAGAGAGAAGTCACGATTGCAAATTGAAATTCTTGTCTGCCGCAAAATGCATGCTACTGTTTCTAAGACTTCTGAGGCTTCGAGAGTAAAATTCTATAAACGGTATCAAAGGTTGGGCTTGGTAAACTAGCTTGCTATCAGATATACTCTTTGTTTTAATTCTGAACTTTGCATAACCACATAAGCAGGGCCCAATCATCACAATATTGGGCAAATACAAATTTTTGAGCCTTGCAGTACGAGAACTCGCACATCATGCATTTAAGATGTTTTGGTCACATATAGCTCCAGAAATGTATTAAACACGAAATATATATTAAATATATGAAATACTAAATACACATTATATAAAAAATATATAAATACATTGCATAAAAGAATAGTAAAGAATTTTTGCATACACGAATAACAGATTAACGGTTACTTTCACCGACAGTAAATATCTTTACATATACTACATAAATAAACTTCTTTAAAGCATAAATGAAAAGAATTGCAAAACGTACTGTACATTTCTTAAAACCGATTAGATATGATCTTACCAGGAGAGGCTAAAAAGGTGGGCTCACGGATTTTGACCAAATGCTGATGGGTTTTGGAAGAGCTTTATTTGAGTAAAATATCGAAGAATTAGCTGCCAACTCTTGAGCATTTTTGAGAAAACAGCAATTAAATTTTTGATACATAGTTTTTTCAAGAATTAAATTATTTAGCAAATAAAAATTTGTTGAAAAATATAAAAATTTTGAGACCTTGAAATCATTGGGCCCAGGGCAAGTGCCCCGGCTGCCTTACCGGTAAACAGGGTTTGGTCGCATGATATAAAACTCCAAACATTGATTAATTATGAAACCGATTATATAATATACTACTGATTTACGGGCATCTAAGATGAGATATCGAGATATTTCATCCCATAGGATGTTAGTTACGTAAAAAGATGTAATTTAGAATAAAAATTACATTTAAAGAATGATGAATAATGGTGAACACATCCATCATAAAACTCTTTCGAATACGGCGTAACTGCGTGTATACTACTACATAATTAACCAGTACGCTCTGTCCTATCTCCAGTAAATAATTTCTGCCTAATATTCAGCAAGCTCAAAGCAGGGGTACAATGATGCATATAAAGTCTCTTGTCGGAAAGCAACTATAAATGTTGTGAAAAAATGTCTGCCTCCGATACTCTTTCAAGGAACAGAGGAAAATTATTAAATAAGCCACTTCGCGTCTTTTAAGGGTGTTCCTTATGAAAAATGACATGCATCACAGGACTTTTGAGTGGCTTTAAAAACAAACTTATGATGTTAAATATTCGAAAAAATTAATAACGATTCTTCACTCACTGCAGTATAAAGTAAAATTAACAGTAGATCTATACGGATCGTGCAACTTTTATAAAAAAGCCATTAGCACTAGAACTACGTTGAAAACTGGCTGAAATGCTACCTGCTTAGGGAAATATTGTGAAATTCCGTAGGCCCCACCTTGGCAGAGTGGATAAGACGCTGAACATGGTAGATGGCTGAAATGTGAATGTCCCGGGTTTGGGCCTGTCGCGCGGCTGCCGATTTAACAGTCTGGAGTTTTGGGTGATTTTTCTCCAGATGTAACTTGAAAGTGAGTTCGAACACCTTAAAATGTCCTTCGCCCAAGTCACCTCCTCTTCTAGGCAGATTCCCCTCGTGTAGGTTTGCTATAGAACACAAACACAACATTTCGTACCTTTAGTATTTTAACCTGGATGTTTCCTAACTGTTGTAATTTCAAAGATTGTAAAGTGACACTCTGAATTTTTTCGAATGTATAGAGCAACTGAATTCTGTGTCCCGCAGTAGTCTGGGTGCTCAAATCCGTTCCCATAAGAACACAGCAAGTGAATCAGCATCCGTCTGCACCAGTGCTCTGGAGGGTCAACTCCCTCTCGGCTAGACTTCTGTGAGACCGTGTACGCTAATGAGAGCTGGCGCATGCAAAAATCCGACGTGGGGGCCAATGTCCTCCAGGTTTAACGCTACCTCTGGGGGTGGCTATTTCAATGGGTTGGTCCCTCCTCTGAAATTGGTTCCAAATTAGTTGACCCCGGGCTAAAGTTGGACATCCTCGTACTGCAACCCACTAAAAATGTAGACGTCCCCCCCTCGGCCCATGGCCTCCCTATGTAGAAGATCTGGCACAGAATGCAATTGCCAGGGGGCATAAGCAACAACTATAACTGAATTATGTAAAAGGTACTAAAAAATTACAGGATTTCCAAAAACAACAGCCTTGATAAATGTCTTTAGAGTCTACTTTATAAAAATCACTTGTTTTTCTCTCTAAAAAAGCTATAACTTCTAAATTCATTATTTTATGGTAAAAAATTATTTTAGAGAAATCTGTTTTATATAAATTAATTATAATTTGTGTGATGATGATGAAATAAAATACCTTTCTAATAAGCCAGTAAATCATCTCTGGCAGCCGCCAAAATCAATTCCTATTTTCCTCTTTCACCTGCCTCTTTGAAAACTGATCTTTGCACAACAGTTGGGAAAAGCCGCAGTGCAACATACGTCAACATTACAGCATTTCATTGGATTTTTCTGAAATTTTACTTCCCAAGTACCTACTAAAAGTCTACATCTAAACATTTGTGTCGGGAATCTTATTGATTTAGTAATGCTGTTTTTTTTACGTATCTTGTGCGAAAATTCGAAATTGATAGAACTAAGCATATGGAAAAGCACGAGATGTTTGATTAATTTATATTCATACAGCAACCTTTCAGACTAACGTATTTCACACAATATCCAACATCATTTAACTTTATTTTTCTTACAATAAAATATGGAAAGCATCTTAAAATGAAAGGAAGCAATAAAATCTGAAGAAAAAACATTCCATTAAAAATGTATCCCAAAACTTTTCCATTCACAAAAAAAAGTAAAGGTAACTAAAGGAAAATCACAACACGGAAGCATAAAAATACGGTGAATGCAGTGAAGTAACTATCAGAAAAACTATAAAATTATATTTATTCGCTGTGATCTTTTTCTAAGTTTGGCAAACATCCAGAAACATTGGGAGAAGTGTTTATGTCTGTAATGAAATTAGAGGGAAGATAAAGTGTAGGTGAATGCCCCATTTTTTTTATTAAATTGTAAATTATACTTGTGTATGTTGCACGCAATAACGGATTTCAAAATTCAGAGTTTATATAATTTTTTTTCAGAAATTAATATTTTAAAATGATTGATTGTTTTATAATTTTTTATATAATATTATATTCTAAATGAGAAAAAATTCTCCTGAAACTAAGATGTACTTCATAAAGTGTAGAATTAACTCAAAACATGTTTATTAATGAAACCAATAGTAATTTTCAGGCATAGAATTTTATTCATAGTTGAAGTTGATTTTATTAGTTGTAGATGATGATATGCACCATTTTACCAGTACATTTAATAGTACACTTATTCAAACATTGAAAATGACTGAAATGCATCTTTATACTTTCAGCGTAAAATTTATTATTGGGCAATGTACTAATTAGGTTTTGAGATGCATGTGGTGTACTTATCATAATAGATGCTAAATGTTTCACACAAACTGACTTGTGTATTGAAAATACACAAATATCAGTAGTAGGTTTCCAAAATTTATCAATTTCAATAATCGTCATTTTTTTTTTTTACCTCAGAAATACACAAATGGTTTCTATGATGTCTAAAAGCAGCAAGCATATTCAAATAGTGTGTCGATTAGTACGTATTAAATTAGAGAATCTTTCTAATATATTCGTTTAATTTTGAAGTCATGGTATAGGAAGTAAACGATGAAACGTTAGAAGCTGCATTTACATATTTCATTGAAACATAATATAATCATTTCATTTGATGGAATGGATTATTTTGAATATTAAAACAGTGTTTAGAAGATTTACACATTTGCATGAACAATTTAATATTTAAATTTTTTAAAGCTAGAACAAAGCAGCTGACTTCTTTCTCAGGCTATTGCTTTTAAAAATTCAGAAAACCACTTGTTTGTGAGTTAAGGAAATTTAAATTACTGAGGACTGAGAGCTCATAGTAATACAGCTTTTATTTTTTTTTAAATATTTCACAAGAAGCAGAAATAAAGATAAAAACCTTATTATATAATAGTAGTCGATTAAAGTACTTTGGTAAAGTTTCTAATGTTTTAATTATTTATGACGCATTATTACATAAGAAATGTGTGTTAGAGAGTGTTTCCATTTGATATTTTTTTTTTTCACATGATGTACTTTTCTCACTGAGTGACACTACAGGGATTTGTATTGATGAACAGATTATGATTCTTTCTCGGTGTTAAGTTTATTATTATCCGATAAAAGATTGTAAGTTTTAGCATTTTAAAGATACCACCTTTAAAAAATATTATAACAGTTTATTTCATTCACCAATTCACGCAAAAGGCTTACATTGCAAATATATTCTCCAAAAATCTATACAATATTATTTATGAATGTGTTTCAAGAAATATTTCCTAAAAATTCGGGAAAAAAATATTGTATACAAATATTAGCTTGCATGAATTAAAATCCGCAATTAATAGAAGACGTGAGATCTTTCCTGAAAGCTTTTCAAACTTTTTTTCTGGAAAACAGTTTTGCTTCTGTAAAACACCACAATTTTTCCTCTTGCAAGTCTTAATGCAATTAATCAAAAAAGCAATTATTTTCTTTAATAAAGAAATAACAAGTATAATCTAATTTTTGTTAGGTAATGGGTTTGGAGCGGCATTTATGGTAAACTTTTTGATTCTTTCAGTGGAGCAAAATTAATTAATACTTGAGGCATTGTATCATCCTCGAATGACTTACTTTTCATGATAAAAGAACGAGTTCTTGATGAACTGATTAAACTTAAATATCCTTAATTAAATTTAGCTCTTTGTGATAAGATAAAAATTAGACGTATTAAAAAATCGCATGGATGGAGAGAAGGGGTAAATAGGTAATACATTTTTAATGAAGACTTTATGAAATAATTAACACTGATTGCGCACTTTCCAAGAAATTTTAATGAACCTTCACGTGAATGGATCTATCTAACATAGAAATGAACAAAAAGGAACGTGGATTACTATTAATAATGTAAATATGGGGCCTTAATTCACGCACATTCAGTAATTTTAATAGTATATTTATACGCATTATACATTTTGCACTAGCAAAACAAATATATCTAGTTGAAAAAAAACAGAGTTTTATATGATTATTACTTTAAGAAAATAATAATAATGTTGAAGGAAATGATATTTTGTACTTTTAATTACTATTTTCACTAGCGGTTGATAAAACAAACTAAAAAATGTAAAAAAAAAACTTGCAAATGTTCATATTATTTGTAATTTTTTGGTTATATTTTAATATTATAATGAAAGAAAAATGTTCAAAAACAAACAAACAAAAAATAGCTTTTTGTGAGTTTTTCTTAATATTTCTCATGTCATAAAGAATATGTATACATATTTTGGATTTATCAACACCTGAATTTGACGAAAATATTTATTTGAGCTCATGATTTTCTTTTCATACATCGCTTTAAAACCTACGTAAAGAAATGTGTTAACCTGTTTAAACTACTATAAGTATGATTTTTGCCTCCATATATTATATCAGGACATTTCAAATGTTTGAATTTCCTATGAAAAGTACAAAATATCTATATTAAAATTTCTCAAATGTACCAATTTAATCTGAAAGGAATATTAATGCAATTCTTAGGTAAAATATTCTGCGTTAAGTGTCTAATGTGGGGAAATTAAATACATGCTAATATACAGTGCTGACAATTGAAAAGACATTTTAATAGGTCATCATTAATATTATTAACAGTTAAATTCTGACAAACCAAATAAATAAATAAAGTGTTTCTATGAAAATACGGGTGTGTATATACGGATACGGGTTTGCTATTACTTTGGAGTGCTGGGAGTTATTTTGGCCCGTACAGGACACCCAACGGTCTAGAAATACTGAGAAACCTTGAACAGTAAGGAAGTTTTACTTTAACAGAAAATGTCTTCGGAAATGGGATTTTTACCTATAAAACTGTAAAATCTTAAGTTGTGACGTATAAAAAAAAAATTATCTGAAGTCTGTTTATAAATCAATCTTACATTTTCTGTACATCTAAAGGAAAGGACTTGACATAGGTGCGAAAAAGTGTCGGCTACGGTATTTTTTTAGGAGGGAGGTAGTTAAAATATAAAATAAGGAAATGCTAACTCAAACTAAATAAAATAAACAAGAAAGCCAAATTTTAACTTAAAGCACTATATTTTTAACTAAGTCCTTTAAAAATTATTTTCTATCCGCAATGCCAGTTTTTGCGCACCTATACAAAGTCATATTTAGAGCAATTTTAACCTTGAATACGTCGGAAAAACTTCCCAAGCATTCCGAACTAATAGCAAGATCGTTAGCCACAGTCACATTTTCATGAGATGTAAGTTTTTTGGAAAACAATTTTACTGTCGATATGATTACAGCCCCATTGAAAGTCAACTTGTTTTTCCGGCCCCGTACAAATGTACAAATGGATATACAAAGCAAATAACACAAAAATATCACAGATAAGTCGGAAGAATGTTTGTGAAATTGAAAATTCTTTTTCTGACATTTAGAAATTATATAAACATTTTATTCAAAATAAAACATCTTAAAATACTTTATGAATCGCTTGATTATGAAAGACTGATAAACATGTTACAAAGCACGTACCTTTTAATCAACTGTCTTTTTTGTTAACTGATTAACTGTATTTTTTTTTCTCTTTTGCTATTGATACAATGGAAAACCCTGATATATATCGACAAATCCTATCAACCAGAATTATTTCCTTTGTATAATAAGCTAGTGTTTTTAAAGTAGTTGTGCTACTTTTTATTTATTTAAGTAACCAATTTTTATCTAGTTATCATGTTAGACATGTATTCAAAAGTTTGGTTGTTTTTATTTGTTACCGGTGAAAAAGTATTTAAAACACTGTTAACTTAATTTGTTTTAATTATGTCAAATATATCCAAATTCTTTTTAATAAAACTGTATTTGAAACAAAAAACAGAAGGAACGACCATTTTTTTGTGAAAGTAAATGTCAGATTAGTTATAACCTTATGGAAGACTATACAGTATTAAGCTTTTTAAAGATTTTGAATACATACTTAATCCCAAATGGTAAGTTTTAACGGTGAGAAGGGAGGGTTATGTAATAGTCGGGAGGTATGGAATACCGAAGTTTCAGCTCAGGCTAGTCTTGCTATTACGCAGTGCCGGCTCGTAGATTATTTAAATGGAGGTTCACAAAATTAATTTCGAAATTAAATATGCAGATACGACGCACCTTACAAGTTAAAATATATTTGCATCTGGAGCAGTTAAAGAAAACAATGCACGCAACTGAAATAAAACAAGTCATCTTTGGTCTTACATTTCGTCACCAAGATAAGTTTTAGCAAAAATATTGTCTTGATTTTATATTTCAATTTTTTTTTCAAAGGATAATATTGAAAAATGTCGTTCCTGTAGCTCCGAAACACTTATTGACTCCCATCTTAATTATTTACAATAGTTCGTAAAAAATAGTGCAGTGAAAAAGCATAAAAATAAAGAAAATAATAAGAAAATGAAAAAAAAAGGATCAACTAACTGAACACAACAAACCAAGAGAGAATCCGGAGGAGATAACGGCAAAAAAATCTGCTGTGAGCACAATAAAATTGTGCGAACGGAAGCGACCCGCAACTCTCTCGGCGTCTTTCCTCAGAGACCGGTTGAGAGGGCCACTCGGTCGATCGCACATGCAGTGCGTTAGCTATAACAAATGCAGTGGGGTGGGGGAGAGCAAAACTCATGTTTTAAAGTAACAAAAATCTAGGAGTGCACTTAATATATTTTTTTAAAATTTAGTTTGTTAATGTGCTTATTCTTTAGTTTTGCCTCTGGAAGTTCACGTGCTCATGCGCTCAAATGCAGGAGCCGCCACTGCTATTAAGTGGAATTACCATCAACTACTCACGGAAAGCTTCATGAGGCAATGCAGTGAGAGTTGACCTCTTGTTTTTGTCATACCACTCCCCAGTGAACAAAGTGTTTTATGACAAACATTTTAACCTAGTAGTACACAGTTGAGTGAGCATTGATGTTAAGCATAATGGTTTTTTTTTTTTTTTTTTTTTTTTTCTAATGGGCAGGCACTGGCCACAAGCCTTTGCCATCAACGGCCCTAGTTACTGTCCATTTTATTATGGGAGCACCCAGTGGGCGGACAGCACTACCTCCTATGAAGGGACGGACAAGTTAACATCCATGCCCAAGCCGGGATTCGAACCCGGACCCACGGCGTGATAGAATGGTTCTCTAGCCACTACACCACCTGGGCGGCAAGCATAATGTACAATAAATAATTTTAGTTTGTTTACTGAGGTCGCTTTTTTTCTGAGAATGTTGTATCGATCAGTTTAAAGATTCGTTCTCCACGAAGGCGTATCGGGTATTATGTAATACTAGCTATTTCATTATACCTGGTGTAAATTTGCCATCTGTTATGGACCAGAAAACAAAGCATCTGAATGTACCTTATGTAACGGAAAATTCTCCGAAGATCAACGAGGAGAAAGTTGGATTAGATGCTTCTGCTGTTCTTTGAAGGCTCACCTGGGCAGAGAAAGATTATCCATACAACTTTAGTAAATAGACTCGAAGCAGAAATGAATTGAACATAATCTAAAAAATACTATTTTTATAAAGTATGATTAGTTTTTCGACTGTTTAAACCGCTTGTTCCATATTACCTGACTATTACAGGTTAACCTACACTTGTAACTTTTTTAAAGAGTTTTTTTTTCTATATCAACAAAATAAAAAGCGTTTTTTTAGAAGTTACATTTCAGGAGAGTTTTATTGAAAAATCTGTAAAGTTATACTTAAAACTGTAAATGGTATTCCATAATAGCCACTTCTCGTCTAACAATAAAGAAATGTGAATGAAATAACCATTTAATTTTTATTAGATATTTTCATTTCATAATTTGTACATAATATTAATGAAAGTTTTGATTTAGATATGATTTTAGTAAAATCCCACATACTAACAACAATTCGGCATGGCGTGTGCCAAGAAGTCCTGACGATAAACAACACGTGATCTATGATATCAATGTAACAGTTATAAAAGTGCTTCCGGTTCAGTACAGCAGACTTTTTAAACTAAATTTATTATCCTGTCCACCAGTAAATTAATCACATGGTTCTAGTCTATAAACATTACATAATATAAGTAGCAATTTTTCGTAAAAAATATATATTCATTAATTTTTTTTTACAATTATTAACTACTTCATATGTGTACTCAAAATGTGTACTATATTAATACAAATACACTGCTGGCCATCGTAAATGCAACACCCTGAAGGAAGCATGCAAATAATATGAAATTTACAACATGCATTAGCTGAGGTGAGATATGCAAATGATTAGAATTTCAGCGCAGACGCACATCAAGCGCGCCTGTGGCGCCACCTCAAAGCGCTATTTAAGGCTTGGAGATTTCGACGGTTTCAAGTACAGCAATTGTGTTTTTCTTGCTTTTTTTTCAAAAAAACGATAAATTATGCCTCGTAGGAAACAACGATCATCTTTTGATCAAGTATCAGAGTTTGACAGAGGAAGGATAGTGGCATACCGAGATTGTGGGTTATCTTTCAGGGAAATCGGTCGTCGTATTGGACGAAACCAAACAACTGTGATGCGGATATGTGATCGTTGGGTGCAGGAGGGTACGACGGACAGACGTGATCGACCGCATCGACCTCAGTGCACCACGTCACGTGATGACAGGCAGATTGTACGCATGGCAGTGACGGACCGCTCAGTCACATCACGAACCATATCACAGCAGATTCAGTCTGTAACGCATCATCCAGTGTCTGCGCGTACCATTCGACGTCGTTTACAGCAGAATGGTCTGTCCGCAAGACGTCCGTTGCTTTGTCTACCTCTGACGCGGAACCACAGACGTCTCCGCCGCCAATGGTGCGATGAAAGAAGGATGTGGACGACAGAATGGAATGAAATTCTCTTTACTGACGAGTCACGCTTCTGTATGCAACACCACGACGGTCGGATTCGAGTCTGGAGACACCGTGGAGAGAGGATGCTGAACAGCTGCATTATGCACCGTCACACTGGTCCTGCACCGGGTATTATGGTATGGGGCGGTATCGGATATCTCTCTCGCACTCCTCTAGTACGCATTGCCGGTACTTTAACCAGCCAGCGCTACATCTCCGAGGTGTTGGAGCCAGTTGTCCTTTCTTACCTTCAGGGCTTGCCAACAGCCATATTTCAGCAGGATAATGCACGGCCACACGTGGCACGCATTGTCCAAGGGTTCTTCGTCAATCACCAGATTGAATTGCTTCCCTGGCCGGCGCGCTCTCCGGATCTTTCGCCGATAGAAAACATGTGGTCCATGGTTGCTCAACGACTGACCCAGAGTTCATCCCCAGCTGTCACACCAGATCAACTTTGGCAACGTGTGGAAGCTGCTTGGTCTGCTGTACCCCAAGAACACATTCAAAGTCTCTTTGAATCAATGCCGAGGCGTGTGGCAGCTGTGATCTCCAACAACGGCGGCTACTCTGGGTACTGATTTTGGCAGGAACCACGCTTCATAGAATGCTGTAAATTTAATCATTTGTTACTTGGTCAACATGTTATCTACACAATAAATTTTGTTGTGATATCTCTTGTTTTTCTTGGTGTTGCAATTTGGGTGGCCAGCAGTGTATTACTGTTTGAAAAAAAGTGGTCGAACATGCTCCGTAGAGGTTGGAGACTGCATACTTGTGTGAAATGTCAAGGATTGTGTGATTTTAATAGCATAAAAAGTAGAAATAATCTTTCACATCCAGAGTTAGGTGAGGGTAATTACCACCTTATGCAAATTTCAACTTTATGAATTTTAAACTCTTTTACAAAAAAAATATTATTTTTTAAAATTAATTGGGGGAGGGGGGGAGGCTGGATCACTGGATATTTTTTTTAATATTTACTACGGGCCAAGGCCCCCAGACTCGCTACGCTCGCTTTTCGTATGAGGCATCCGGCCCCTAATAAGGCTAATTCGTAAAAAAGACGTAATTTCAACAGACAAAACCGGAAGATTGGATCAGATACAATGTTACTGAGCTACACATTGCTTGGTTCTTGCATGTTCATTGGTACATAAAAATTTAAACTTCACACTATAGTAGACCCCCTACCACTCATAGCACGGAAGATATTTTGTTATGGGAATCCGTGTTGTACGGGTCCTGAGCTATACTCCACCTGGAGTGCGGACTCCGCTTATAATCGCTAGAAAAATTATTTGCACTCCTCAGAAACACAATGATATTTAATGTTGCCATTAAAATTTATTTTAATTAGGAGCTAAAGCGTAATAAAATCAGAACATCTGTTTCAGCTGTATTTTTAATAATGTAAAACCTATTGGACACCTTGCGAAATTGCCACCCATGGCGATTTTTCATTATTTGGCAATTTACAAATGCTCACAACCTATAATTACTGTTCATTTAAGGTTACCGGAAAACCGTTATCCATATTACCGTACTACCGATAACCGTTATCCGGAAAACCGTTATCCATATTTTCATTTACATAATCGTTTGCAGATTGGCGTACTTAGCACCACGAATTATACCATCTCGTCGCGCTAGCAAATATCCAAAGTGTACTATAACTACTATAATGGCATAGTTAACGCCGCCAAATATTTCTACTGGTAGCAAATAATCCAGCTGGACCGAACCGGCTTTAAAATAATCTGCATTTTAATTATTTTTCATTTTCAAGGTATGAGTTATTCTGTTTTGGAAAAACGAATAATCGCTAATTCTAAACTCCTGTTGTCTAAGCGAACTTACTATTTGAAAATTGTCAACTTTGTGTAACACATTTTGAGTTACTTATTTCATATTATTGTAACCTATTTATAGAAAAAAAACAGGTGATGCCTATTCTACAGCTTACGAAATATTGTAACAATAGATTAAAGCTGTTGTGAACTAATAGTATTTAAATATATGTAAAAAATGCATGTGAAGCATATTCTGTATCTTACCAAATATTGTAACAATAGATTAAAGCTGTTGTGAGCTAATTTAAATATATGTTTATTTATTATATATGTGTATGTGTATTATTAAATATATGTATATGTATGTGTATTATTAAATATATGTAAAATTTAAATATATGTAAAATTATGTGGCATACTTTTATGTCTCATTTTTGGTACACGTTTTTCATACAATTTTCAATAAAGAGGGTGAGAGATAAAATGACATAGTCATTAATAGATGGAGAAAATCTGCACAGAAAAATGCACAATTCCAACTGAATGAAAATTTCAAAACCTTATTCTCAGGTGTATTCAGCAGACGATAAATTACGATAAATTGCTCCAAGCATTAGAATAATCTCCTCAAATCGCACAAAACCGTTTAATTTTTCGCCAAATTAAAAAGTCGCAAAATTTACTCTCAGAAAATTTCTAAATAATATTTTTCTTTTGAGTATAAAACATTTCATTCCTGCTCTGATTTCCCATGCACACGATATTTTAATTTAAAAAACAGCCTTACAAATAATCTAGATACAAAAAAAAATCGTTATACTTTTATTTTTACTTCAAGAGTCTGAATCATTTAATAAACTTGCCGAATGTGGCAACCTAGATAAGCTTAAACGGCGCTTTTTCCACTGTGGGATTACAATTACGAAATGGCGGGATGCAAAAATTAGCCTTTTGCGATACGTTTTTCATCGATATCTCCTAAAATAATTCGAATTTTGAAAAAATCGCTTCGAGGTGTGTCGGGAACTGTGATGGAAAATTTCCGTACAAAATTTGGTAGGTCTACGATCACCGCGAGACACATTCAAACAAACTAACTAACAGTTTACACATTGTTTTATTAATATAGAAGAAAGATAGTTTTTATTTTGGCGTAAAATGGGCGTAATTCTAACTCATGTTTGTAAATTTCACGCGATTCTAGATACTTAGAAACGCTTTGTTGCAAAGGAATGAATGATTTTATGCCAAATCTGGCAACCATTATGTTTATTTTTTCAGTTTTTTATTAATATCTTCTAAAATAATTCGATTTTCGAAATTTAAGTCAGCTTAGCAGGTTCCTCGGAATTTTTCGAATCTGTGGGCACCTTAGTCGAAACTCAAATCCCCACGGTTTAGGAGGAGATACGACAACAAGCTTTTGACAGCGCCAGCGTCAGCGGCCTTTACTTTTTTTTAGAATAAAGAGACACATAGAACTTTTCTGAGCGGAAATGAGACTATTCTTCTTCGTTTTGTGAGTAATTAAAGTTACCCAGTTGCGGAAATAATTGATACAAATTCAGTACGTAATAAGATTACAATTTCTACTTATTTAATCAAAATGGCATCTTGCTGAAGAGATTTACTAAATGTAAATCTTTTTACAAAAGGAAAAAACACTGATTGTAAGAATTGTTGAAAAAATTGAAAATATTTGATTTCATCAATGTTTTACCATTTTAAGAGCAAAATAAAATTAAAATAAAAAAAATTAAAATTAATTCAGAATGTTATTGTTCTTACCATGCCCTCTGTTTTTATATTTTTTGGATCATGAAAATGCAACCATTTGTTTTTTTTTTTAAATGAACGTGCTGTAAATGATTTTTTTTTGGCATTTATTTCTCTAAATTATTTTTATTATCTCTGATCTGGTATAATTTTAATGTTTTCGAATCCAATTTTGGCTATGTTCACAGGGTACGACAGTAAGTTTTAAGCATTTGTTTCTTTTAAAATAATTAATAGCGAAATTTCCGTTTCATAATTTATTTTTCAGTTATCAAAAGAATAAAATGTTTCAATATTTTCCCTAATATTGTTTGAATTTATATAAAACAAGCATGTGCTTCGGTAGGTCAGAATACTTTTTTCTACTATTCTTGTACCGTGGTCGTAATTACTCCCCTTTTCAAAAAGCAATGGGGTAGTTACGAACGTGGATTTAAAAATATTGAACTATACTTGAAAAAATGAAAACAGTTTGGATTCTCTCTATACGAGCATACCTTTTAATATGAATCTGTTTGTCTGAAACAATTTCCTTTTGAGTGAAATAACTTTGAACATGGAAACGTCAAATCTATTCAATGAAAAATTTTTAAAAGGCCAATTTAATCAATTGTTCTGATCTTAAGATTCTTTGTATTAATGATGAAATATACCTATAGTAAAAAATGCATTTACCTATAGTGAAAAATACATACAATCATAATTCCTTCACCTGACCCAATATATTAAGTCACAAACATTTCAAGTTTATATTATTCGATAATAGAATGATTAGAAAATACTTTAAGAATTTTTCTTTGTATAATTAACAGTTTCAAACGTAAATTTTAAACTTCAGGAAAGCTACTTTAAATAATTAATGGTAATTGTCTCAATGAAATGGATTTGCAGTTACGTAATTTTTTGTAATATTGCATAGAACGCCATTACATAATAAATTTACATAAATATGATTTCTTATTACGCTTAGACATTTGCCAATTTAATTAGAAGCAGACGATACTGTTATTTTTGGAAACTACACTGCGCACGTCGTACTTCAAATTTTTTACTTGGAAATAAATTATTCAAATAGCAACTATTCATTATTTCAAATTAGCTCATAGAATATTTACTTTTCACAAAATAAACTATGCCACAACACTCATTGCATTAGTTTTCAAAATATTTCATCGGTTAATATATTTTTAAACAAATGCAAATGTTCTATAAAACAAAAAACAATAGTCTTTCGTTAAAATAGTCTCTTATTTTAAGTTAAATCACAAATATATCTGAAAATCTTTAAGGAGCCTTTTATAAAATTCAAATAGAATAACTTGAATTGGTAAATCAGACAGAAACAAAATGAGAAGTATACTTCGAAAACTTCCTTTTAAAATGTTATGATCAGAATTCTGCAAGCAGTAAACTTAAGAATGTATCAATTTTAACTAACATCTCGCTGTGTTTCTTACATGTTTCTGACCTGCTTTTTGTCTGCATGAGCTGTGGACGCCGAACCACTTTTCAAACAGGTGAAGTATAGTCAGAATATGCCTGAAGTATGTTGTAAAACAAACGCAGTTACCGATTTTAATATAGATTTCATTTCTGAAAAAATATTTTATGGAAGAATAAAAAATTGGCGCCCTTATGGATTATTATGGATTTTCCAACGTAATGAAGCGACAAGACAAAAAGGCCGATGAATGCATTATGAAGCGCTTCTACTATGTAGAGCTTTATTCCTTACTTAAAATGTGAAAGTTTTTTAGATTTTGTATTTTTTCATTTGAGAAAAGGTAGTAAGATCAGGATATTTACCTAAATTTTGATGTTTATTGCTGCAAATTGTGCAATTACTGATAAAACTGATTGATTTTCTATTACTTCCGACAAGTATTTTCCGTTCTCAATGTTCTAGCAGAAAAATATGCATTAAAAGAACAGAATTTTCATGGAAATAAAATTTTACTTAATTTTTTTTTTAAAAGTAATACTTTAAGTTAAATAGGTATGCTTCTGAAGAAAAAAATCTAATGAAAATGATGTACCGAGTTCTCGATTTTTTTAAATATATGAACGTTTTTATAGCTATAGCATTAAAATTGGGCAATTTACGTACATTTACATTTTATCAATGCGAGAAATAAGTTTTGAACTAAAGTGATTAGTTAAATATCATTTACATGAAACTTAGCGCTTATCCACTAATAATTCAGTCCTTTTATCCTGAGAAGGTGTTAAGAAATAAAAATGTTCAAGGGAACTAGCTGAGAGCTAAAAGTTCTTGAATAAGAGAGTGGAAGGGAAAAAAAAAACAGCTATATCTGTATACATTGAGCGATGAAATTCGGAAAAAAATAAGCCTCCAGCGACATATTTTTTTCTTTTAAGAAATTTGAATATTAAATTTACATCCTCAACTTATCGTAAATGCATTGCTTATTTTTATTTCTTTCGAAATCAATAATCGTTTATTTAAGTAAAATCCCCAACTTGCCAGAAGAAAATAAATCTGCATGTTTGAACCTTAAAAATATTCCATGTATTTCCTCCCAAAAAAGTAAAATACCTGAGATCAGTGTCTAAAAGCCTCTGAGGTTGATAAAATAAAGCAAAATAAGTGAAAAAAAACATATGTTGTCAGGTTTAGAATAGCATAACGGAGTTTTTCAGAAAGGGATTTAAAGCTTAGTCGATTGAAAAAGTGAATGTCACACGAACTAACTTTTATGTAAATGAGTTAAAACAAAGAGCAATCATTCGAAAACTTTATTCAAAGTAAGTAATAATTTAAAATATGCTTCAAAAATCAGATATTTCCAGGTTTAAACTAACATTTCTTTCCAGCAATGCTTTAAATTAGGAAATTTTTAGTGAATCTTTACTAGTTTCACATTCAATTGCGAATCGATCTTCGTTAAAATGATCCATTTTACAGAAAATGGTGGTTTAATACCAAATAATATGAGTGATAATCATTTTATAAAGTGTTTTTTGAATTTGTAAAGCAAATGATATTTTCTTTATTTGTACTTACTAAGTGTTGCCACCCAAGTGTAGTGGTTTGCTTGTGCGACTATGGTATCGCTACGCTAGGGCGATCTGCTAAGAATAGGGGGGGGAGGGTGCCTTTGCAGGAGGACTTTTTAAGTGGTTCTAACGCGTATTCACGTCATATCTGGAGAAAGCCTACCATAAGTCCAGACCGTACAGCTGCACGATGGGACCCGAACCCGGAACCTTCACACTTCGACCGTCTAAAATTTTCAGTGACATGACCACTGTGCCATCGTGAATCGTGGTGTAATGGCTTAAGAACGATTCTATCACGTCTCGGGTTCGAATCCCGGCTTGTTCATTAATTTGTCCGTCCTTTTATAGGGAAACGAAATTTCAACATAATGAAAATTACTATGTACTAAGTTCCCCAGAAATAAAATACGGATAATCATTTAAGAAAGTTAATTAATTAATTTTATTAATTAAAAAAAACTATTGATAAACTCATTTTTTTTAATTATGATGGAAATATACACTAATTATTAGAATTATTTACTCATGTCTGGGTAAAAATAAAATATTTAAGTGTATGATTTTTTCACGAAAGTTCTCTTAATACCACTTCGATGTATTTTAAAATTCTCATCAATAGTAAAATAGTTAATAGTACATTGAAATAAGAAACATTGTGACTGATTATGCTATATAGTTTATCATTCATATTACAATCGCGGAAGATACAGTTGTTTGTAGTTGTTCCATGCTAATTCTTATTCCATAGAAGAGTTCCATGACCAAGAAATAAAGTTCAGTGTTAGAATCTTTACTGCGTAAGAACATATCAAACAGAAACTCAGAGGGAATCTAAACGTGTTGCAGGTCGTATGCCTTTTGCAATTATTTCTACTTTTAATGAAATGTCTACCTTTTAACTGTTTTGTTACGTTTATGTACTGTATGCTATTCATTAATATTTCTTTTACTTGCCAGTAAAAAGCTTCTCCAAACTCCATACGTCTTTGAACTGGTTTAGACAGTGGAAAAAGTAGTCTATGTCCACTGCTCTCAACATTTTAATAGAAATAGGAGTTGGTAGTAATTATTTTTGATAAGGTCTTATATCAGTTTGAAACTTGGTTGTTTTTTAAGTAGTTAATTAATACATAAAATATGTCATTGTAATATATTTAAACGTATGCCATCTACTGAGACAATTTTTTTCTTACTTTAAAAATTGATCACGCCTTGTAAAATATATTATAGATGAATTTTTCTTTCAAATATAGTGGTATTTAAATTACTGATAGAAAGCATCTAAATTCACTTAACATTCATCGATAATAGATGATTTTTTACATGTTCTGCATTTCTGTTATTTTTAACAAATGGCAAATATATATATAGTTTTAAGTTTCCTTTTGAAAAATATTTAAATGCCAAAGTTCTTTTTATCTTTTAGAAACGCGTTCAGCCCTTTGCATTCGCAGATGGTATAAATTTAATTTTCGACTAGCGCATGTTTCTTCCCACAGTTTTTAATGTGTCTTTAGTTACTAATGTATATAAAATAACAGACTTTGACTATCTCAAATATTTTCTTAAACGCAACCTTGTCTTTATGTAAGTAAAATTTCATTAATATTTTTCAAAAAAAGTGTTTTTAAGTACATTTTGCTTATCGGTATATTTAATCGTGCAGCAGTTTCTATAAACATGCAGCAACTCAAGTAATAAAGAGGTAGTAAATATTTACTTTTAAATGTTTCTAATAGAAAACACAGTCTCTAAAATGTACAGGAACGTCTTGCTTAATGCAATTATGCACGCTTGAATTATTATGTTCTGTCTAAAGTACAGTAATCGAAGCTGAGCCAAAAAAAAATCAAGCAATTTTTTGTACTAATCAGTAATCTTTAAAAGCCAAGGGTTCACCATAGCTCCGAAGTTAAGGTGGTTACTTGTCGCCGGAAAGTGTTATTCCGACATATTTTTCTAAAATTTAACTCAGCGGTCACTGACAGATTTCGAGAAACTGTGGCCGGACGCTGCAGGAAGAACGCATGACATTCTAATAGAACATTTGATGACATGAGCTGTCCTCTCATGGTAGTCAAATATTTAAATGAATTTACATAATCATATTTTTTTATTTTGATCTCTTTGGGTGTTAGTCCTTAAAAAATATAGTTAATGAAATCGCTGAATATCAAACAAAATAAAAAATATGATTGCTACACCCTAGGATTATAGTCTTAACTTAAAATCAAACGCAGTATTATATAGTTTGCATGCAAGGCATCGATTACTGGTATCGATTTCACGAGTAGTTTTATTACAAATTTAAGGGATTACATGCCTACTAATATCAAAATTAAGTTAATGAATAGTTTATATTTTCGAAAAGCAGAAAAAATGTTACATTTAAATTAACGTTGAATTCTCGCAAATGGAATGGAATGCACATATACAAATTTTAGTAAAAAATCTACGTTGTGCTTGTACTATCACGACCGTTTACGTTTCTTATAAAATTTTTCTCGTTTAAATATGTAATTATCAATGAAAAGTGAGTTGTTTTACAGAAAGTGAATGACAGCAAAATTTACGCAAAACTACGGTGGGATTAAAAACAGTAATTTTTCTTTTAGCCAGCCATTTCTAAAATATACGGGTAGCTGGAAGGCAATTTTCCTTTAAAGTTCGTTCTTTAGATTATAAATTTTGTTTAAAGGCAGGAATTATACAGAAAATATTCAGTGAATTTACTGTTTCGTTATGTCTCAGTTACTGGTTATATTCATATGGCATTTGCATCTTTGTGCATAAAACGCTTTCTTGGTTGAATTTTTCTGCGTAGCCTTTTCGATTTCTGCCATGATTAAGACTCTTCCGACCAAGGTACAACCCCCTCACCCCCCATCCAGACAACCTACTCCACTAGGCAAATAAGCCACATGTAGGCTTTCCATAACATACAGACAAAAAAGGAAAAACAAAACAAAACAAAACAATAAGAATGCATCATTGTAGCGCGCCTCCTATTTCATCTTTCTTTCATGCGACGCTACCCCTGCCGGCGAACGTTCGTTCATCCCTTCTCTTTGCTCGCGTATTCGCGCGTAGCAGCTACCGTATGTTCTCAGATAATGATTATTCATTCTAAATATAACTTGTGTGTTGTAACCGTTGTTCTCGTTAGTAAATTGTGCTGTTGTCTCATGTGGTCTGTTTTCATGGAATGTTCTACGTCTTTTCCTGCTCTCTGCCCCAAAGCTAGCCGATCGGAACAAATGGCGCCCAACCCGTGGCTCGAAACACGACGATGACAAAAGGATATATCTGCAGATAAGTGATTTTTACTTCTTTTTTGATCAAGCACTCAAGGAACTTTTTTAATTTTGTCATCCTGGCAAATATAAGAAAAATTTTGGTTTAGAATTCACCCTGAATTCAGTTATTCTGATCATCCGGATCGAAGAAAATACTTGTTTAGCATTGTTTTGATCATCCAGATCAAATTTAATATACACATGCCAGTCAGTTCCTTTGGTGACTGAAGCTTGAAAATCTGAATAATTTTCATATCTGAATTCTAAGTTTTGAAAAGAAAGGAAAAAATATTTTTTCATCCTGAAAAAAAAGTTGTTCTCAAGAATTTCGTTTTCACCCTGAAAACTCAGAGAATAGTAATTGTGAGCATCTGTCAAGTGTTTAAATTTCTACTTTCTGTTCTCAGCAGACAGATGTGCTGACTTTTGGCGCCGTTGCCGCTAATAAAGTTTTGTTTTGTCTTGAGCTGTAGACATTGTATAAGGCGAATCAGTGATCTCATTTTATTTTATTCTGTTGTTGTTTAAAAGAAGATAAACTCCATTTCATAGCTTAAAGCTGATTGCTTTAAATAGAAACAAGGTTCTTATTTGAGTAGATTTATCTAGTAATTGAAATATACTTTAAGCAAGGGTGGCTCCAGACTGAGTTTTCGGAGGGGGCCCATTGAAATTTTCAGATGGGTATACATTGTCCAAAATGCAAATTGATCGCACGAAGTCATGAAGTATGCGAATCTAAGGTTACAAAACAAAACTTCGGAGGGGGCCAAGGCCCCCATAGCCCCCTCACTGGAGCCGCCCTTGACTTTAAGTGGAATTGTTATTCATGTGCCGAAGTGTTTTCAAAATTTTATTTTTGGTTAAATGAATAAATTGGTATAAATACTTTTAGAGAATATTTAGATATTATAAAAGTTGAATTATGGCGTACCTTGCTAAAGGAAAGAAGCAAGATCTAGTTAATTTAGCCAGTGAACTTAACATCGCAGTTCAAGAGGATTATAAAATAATAGATTTAAAGGATGCAATTCTTAAAAGTGCAGGGTATGATGAAGAATTCACTAAAGAATTGCTCGATAATTTGATAACTGAAAGGAAAGAAAATGAAGCGCGATTAATTCAAAAGGAAAATGATGACCGTATGTTTGAATTAGAGAAATTTAAGTTACAAAATATAACCCATGCTACAGAAAAAGAAACCGTTCTTACACCTAGTAATTCAGATGTATCTAAATTTGAAATTAAGGGATTAATTCCTCAATTTGACACAAAGGTAGATGACATTAGTACATTTTTAAACCTTTTTGAGAAACAATTGACTTTTTTGAAAATACCAGAATCAAAATGGGTAGTATACCTGATCGGGCTTTTACCTATTGAAATTTCAAAGTTAATTGCAATAGAATCGGATTCTGAGAATAACCCACAGGAGTATGCGGAAATAGAAAAGATTTTCTTACGCCGATTCAAGATGAGTGCGGAAAAATTTAGACAATCCTTCGTCCAACACAGGAAAAGTCCAGACTCTACGTGGAGAGATTACTTCTATGACTTAAGAAATTTTTTTGAAGGTTGGCTCAATGAGCTCAATGTCACTACGTTTGATCAGATGAAAGATCTAATAATTTCAGATCAAATAAAAAAGAAGTGTCCCCCTGATTACAAAGAACATTTTTTAGACCACTGGAGCGAGTGGAACGATCCAGTTTCTTTAGCTGATAAACTAGATTCTTACGAAGAAATTAGAAACCTAAAAGGTAGAAACACAAAACAAGAACAACGTAAGGAAAATTCTAAGTACAAGTTCAGTAATGAATTTAAAAATTGTAAGAATCGTGTTAATCATAAATAATCAACAAATAGAACTGTTAGTAAAAATTATGAAAGACCTATTAGCTGCTATGGCTGTGGGAAACCGGGTTTCGTAAAGGCAAAATGTCCTACGTGTACGCCAAACGCTAAAGTTGATTCCGCCCAGGTTAGCTGCTTGACATTTCAAACGTGTGCGATACAAGAACCCCAGGCAATGTTAATGAAGATTAAAGTAAATGGTATGTGGGGTCTAGCATGTGCTGACACTGGGGCTAGCCACACTGTTGCTGGTGAAACCCTGTATAATCTCCTCCGAGAACAAGGGATAAATTTTCATAAAGTAAATTTAAATGTAACACTCGAGGACGGAATGTCGAAATTCTCTGAAGTTTATAACACCGATGTAGACATTGAACTAATGGGGAAAAGAATTCCTACTACAATATACGCGTTACCGACAGCTAAAGGTAATCGTACCCTCCTTGGTACTGATTTTTTATCCAAAGCTGGTATTATCGTAGATACCCAAAACAAAAAATGGTGTTTCAACTGTAATCCTAGGAAAAGATTCAATTTAACCCACGTAGAGTCCACATAAAGACACTTTTGACTCACCTGGTCATAAAGACACTTTTGACTCACCTTTACAAAACTGTAGCACTATGCCATCTGATAAAGATATCGAACCCCCTAAACTGAACACTTGTGTTTTAAAGGAGACTGAAGGCAGTCACTTATCTACTGAGGAAAGGTTACAATTATGTAAATTGTTAGAAAAGTTTACAGGCATCTTTAGTCCAGGGCGAGAACCAACCCCTTTCATCCAGCACAAAATAGATACCTTCAACCACTCACCAGTAGCGGTACCGCCATATAGAATGAATCTAGTCAAGAAAGAACTCCTTAAGCAAGAACTTGATAGGCTTTTGAAAGATAGAATCATCGAGGAGTGTGAATCTCCTTATGCTTCACCAGTGGTTCTCATACCGAAACCAAATGGTAAAGTGCGTCTTTGCATAGACTATAGAAAGTTAAACGAAATTACAGTGGCTGACTCTTACCCATTACCCAGAATTGATGAGCTTCTCCATGAAGCCAAACAAACGTCATTTATGTCAACAATAGATTTACAATCAGGTTACCACCAAGTTCAAGTCCATCCGGATGACCAGGACAAAACAGCCTTCGTGTGTCCTTTTGGAACCTTTAAATTTCTGAGAATGCCAATGGGTCTCAAAACGGCACCAGCTACATTTCAACGCCTTATGGATCGTTTCAGGAATGGCCTCGGCGACATCCTAACTCTTACGTATTTAGACGACATAATCGTCTTATCAGAAACTTTTGAAAAACATATATCAGATCTAAAAAGTGTTTTCTAAAGATTACTCTTATTTAAACTTCGTGCAAATAGAGAAAAATGTCATTTTGCTGTGTCTAGAGTAAAATACCTAGGATTTTGGATTACGAAGAACGGAATCGAGGTAGATCCTGAGAAGACATCAGCCATCCAGAATATACCACCACCCAAAAACGTAAAGGAAGTTAAGTTTTTCCTACAAACATGCTCATGGTACAGACGTTATATAAAAGATTTTGCAGAAATCTCAAGCCCTTTAAGCAATTTAACAAAAAAGAACACATCATGGCAATGGAGTTTTCCGCAGCAGAAAGCTTTCGAAACTCTAAAACAAAGCCTCATTTCCCCACTGATTCTGAAGCAAGCGGATGGTACCAAACCATATATAATACGTACCGATGCAAGTAACCACGCGCTCGGAGCCGTATTACTTCAAGGCGAAGGAGCTGAAGAACATCCAATTGAGTATGCCAGCAGACTGCTTACCCAAGCAGAGAAAAACTACTCTACAACGGAACGGGAAGCATTGGCCGTTGTGTGGAAGTTAAAGAAGTTTCGCGGATACATCGAGGGTACACCTGTTACTGTGGCATCCGACCACCAACCATTGAAATGGCTTCTTAACCTCAAATCACCAACCGGTCGCCTCGCCAGATGGGTACTGGAAGTGCAATCTTTTAACGTAGAAGTCTGTTATATCCCAGTAAAATCTAACGTAATAGCTGACATGCTTTCTCGACCAGTGTGTCCAGAACAAGAGACTGTTTGTGAAATTGATAGTATCGTCATAGCTGATATGCCAGCAAGAAATGTTAAAGATATGCGAGAAGCTCAACTTGCAGATGAATCACTAAGGAAGATAATTGAAGCGTTTGAAGATGTCCAAAAAACAGAAGCATATGCAAATTGGACTGAGAGAGGTTTTCTTATGAACCAGGGAGTTCTGTATCGCTATATCCCGGATGCAGACTCAGAAGAAGCGCAGTTAGTCATACCGTCATCAGAACGGGAAGAAATCCTTAAGAAACATCACGATGACCCCATGGCCGGTCATTATGGCGAAGAGGGTACGTATCAACATATCGCCAAAAGATACTATTGGAATGGAATGAAGAAGTTTATATCGGATTACGTGAAAAAGTGTGCTGAATGCAGTCGCTACAAGGCAAGTAACCAGAAACCATCAGGTCTACTTAGAACACCCGTCTACTCACAACGTTTTGAGATACTTTCAATTGATTTGTTTGGCCCTTTGCCCAAGACAGCTAGCGGCAAACAGTGGATTTTTGTAATAGAAGATTGTGCAACCAAGTGGATAGAGCTTTTTCCTCTTGAACAAGCTACAGCTCGAGAATGTGCTACAACTCTCATAGAAGAAGTTTTTATGCGGCATGGAATTCCACGACGAATTCTCAGTGATAATGGCCCACAGTTTGTTAGTGGAGTGTTACAGCAGATATGTTTTACCTTGAAGATTGATCAAAATCTTACACCGGTATATTTTCCCCAAGCCAACCCTGTTGAACGCAAAAACAGAGATTTAAAACCAAGACTTGCCATATTGGTTGGAGACGAACATGATAACTGGGAATCAAAAATACCAGTCATCAGATTTGCAATGAATACGGCGGTATGCGACACTACTGGCCATACCCCTGCTTTTCTCACATTCGGCCGCGAACTGAGAACAGTCGATGATGTAGTGCAAGATTTCACGGCTGTGGTACAGAACGACAACTTCGTACCATAGATTACCCAGTATCTCAAGAGATTTGCCAAAATTACACAGGAAATTAGACAGAGAGTGGAAATAAAACAGGATCAACGTAAATCCTACTATGACAAAAATAGGCGGCAATATTACTTTGTACCTGGTGACAAAGTATGGGTTACAAAGCACCCGCTTAGTAAAGCAAGCCATGCCAAGACTGCAAAGTTCATGCCCAAACGGGATGGACCATATTTGGTACTTACACAGAAGTCTCCCACCGCTTATGTCATAGCCAATCTAGACCAGCCAACAGTGCCCATAGCTACGTACCACACGTCAGCATTATCCTCTTATCATGGAGTGGACACCTCCCCGGTCAATCCACTTCGCAAAAGAGGTCGGCCTCCCAAGGTAGCACCACAGACAGAATTTTCACCTCAAACGAACAAGCAGACCATCGGAGGTCATCACACCTCTGGGAACACAAACCCCATGCGAAGAAGAGGACGACCGCCCAAGGTCAAACAATAACCACAAACCTACGAATCAGTGACTGTTTATGACTGTTTTTCGTCAGCTTTAACGAACTTTCTTAAGGACTGTCTGTTATAGAAAAAAAAATTATTAGTGTCACTTGTAAGCACATGTCTATTTTTTTTGTCTATTTTTTTTTATCCTGGTCTCCTTGCCGGGACGTCGGCGGGATCAGAGGGGGAGTTTGTAGCGCGCCTCCTATTTCATCTTTCTGTCATGCGACGCTCCCCCTGCCGGCGAGAGAACGTTCGTTCATCCCTTCTCTTTGCTCGCGTATTCGCGCGTAGCAGCTACCGTATGTTCTCAGATAGTGATTATTCATTCTAAATGGAACTTGTGTGTTGTAACCGTTGTTCTCGTTAGTAAATTGTGTTGTTGTCTCAAGTGGTCTGTTTTCATGGAATGATCTACGTCTTTCCCTTACGCCCTGCTCTATGCCCCAAAGCTAGCCGATCGGCACATCATGAAGTTACACGTAACACTTCTATGCAAATATTATCAATCAGTATTTATATTTCAATAAAACGCCAGAGTTAAGAATGATACACCTGGCGAAAAAAATTAGAACTACCGTATTTTCTGCAAACAAATTTTTTCTAAACTTAAGATTATTTTTAGAAGAAAAACTCCTTAATTATTTGAACATAAATATTTAAGTAATTTTATTTAGCCCTACTACTGTGTAAGACATCTACCATTATAACTTGAGTGAAAAGAACAAAATATGAAAATTCAGATGGAAATATAACAGTTTTCAAAAAATTATGGCTTAATAAGTACCTATGAATAGTTGGTATACGATTTTTCTGATAACGTAAGAGCAAACGTTTATTTGTTTTTGCATCTATACTCATGAGCAATTCTCTAGCAGAATTTGTAACAAAGCAGTAAATTTTAACATGATAATTGTTTTTAAACATATTAACGAAAAATTATTTTCCGAAAATAAATAAAATATTTAACATTTGTAGAAAAATGAATGAAGTAAGTTTTATTTCCTCCTCATCAAACAATAAAAAAAAATAAAACGCTCTAAAATCAATTATTTTTTTATGTAACTCTCTTAAATTGGACTCTTAAAAGAAGACTATTTTAAAAATTTTCATAGACCTAAAATACAGTAGTTAATTTGCATATTTGAAAAAAAAATGATATTTAGCATGCAAAATAGATCTCTTTTTAATGAAGGAGTGACTATACATAATTCTAGAACATCTTACACAAAACTTCATATTTATTTTTTTTTTAAATGTCACAACTAACGAAGCTAAATATTTGAAAACAATTTTTTACAGTGATAAAAGGGATATTTTAATTAAAAGTATAAAATATAAAAAGTACTTTTATCAATTATTAGTTCACAAGTTAATTGCAATACACAGTTTTAATAACCGGAATTTAAGTAAGCTTATATATATATATATATATATATACATATACATATACATATATATATATATACATATATATATATATACTCTTGAATGTCTAGTGTCATGAATTTAATTGATTATAATTATAACGAACAGAGTTTGTTTTATCTTTTAGAGCATTTACAAATATCAAAAACATCACAGAACCATGACAACAGCTCGGAAAAAAAGGAACTAAGACACGCTATTAAGTGGCTTGTCAAAATCATTACTTTATTGTTTATACGTTCTAATACATGAACTAAATTTGTATTTTAGTTTAAAGGTTAATTTTAAATATTTAAGAGGGTACGTTATTAGAAATACATCATTACAGATTTCGCAAGAAATTGTGTAAATTTTTATGATTAAGAATAATATATAACTAAATGCTATGTAGTAAGAGCTGTAATATGAAATATTCACATACACTTAATACATAGATTACATTCAATATTAATAATACACCAGCTGCTTACCCGTTCTTCACGTGGTAGGGAAATAATATTTTTCTTACTCTAATTCGAATTAAATTCAGGGATGTGGAATAGCTTAAAAATCCAAAATTATTTGTCTCGAGACGTAAGATTTGCGTAATCACAAATGAATACTGAAATCATTGCTACTTGATGATACAAAAGCTGTTTGAGTGTCACTCGCGATCAAAAAAGGAAGAACTTCACGGTATACAAGAGAAAATCCTCACTTTCAAAATACTTATCTCTGCGTCATATAGCACTGTTTTTAGGTTTCAGTTATAGCATTGTTACATCAGAAATAACATTGAACGATGCGGACAACCGTTTTATTTTCTCGTTCAGTTCATAAGTGTGAACAGCGCATTAGCTCACTCATGTTGGAGACGAGCTTACTGAAATTTGACCTAACAATCTTAAAATATTGTTGATATCTTAAATATGAAGATTTCAATGCGCAGCGTATGTTTTGATGCCAAAAATGCACCCTGTTTCTGTGACGATCATGACGTTTTTGTGAATGTTCGTGATCTAACTTTTGCGAATTATCTTATAACTATTATTGAACTCCTAATGCAACTTCACACTTGCTACATCAAACTTACGCCGATATCACTTGGGTTTTGCACTTAAAGTACACAACTTTATTTTTAATTTTGAACACGGTAGTTTCCATAAAATTCCTTGTTGCTGCTTAAATTGTTAAAGCCAATATTTAAACGACATCTGAAGTCATTCCTGAAGTTCTTGGTCTCGTAAAACGGGATGTACATAAATATTACAGCTAAATGAATAGTAAGAAAATATTCTCCCAGTTCAAATATGTAAGTATATAAATTTCTATGGCGATTGGTCGAACGGTATAGAATCTGATGCACTGCAGCACCACCTAGCTGAAAGTTATAGCAAAATGGATAGCGTAGAAATATTCTCAGTGTTCAAATATCCGTGGGTACCAATTTACACCCCGGCTGGTTGAATGGTATAGAATTTGAGGTTCTGCAGCGCCAGGGTGACTGATAATTTATGGTACAAACTTTGAGATTTGTGCTCCCACGCTTCACTCTTGACCACACATTCCTGTTCAAAATGTGATTGTTACAGTGTCTTGTACCAGCCGTCAAAACTTGTACCATGAATTAGCAGCCATCCTGTATATATAGATAAATTCCTATGTTTATTCTCAAATTTTTGTTGGACGAATCCAATGTTTATTTAATTAATTTCAGCTTTATGAAATGGTAATATATGCAGGTATATATATAAATGTGTGTGTGTGTGTGTGTAATTTTGTTTTATTTTATCTTCCTTGTTATCTCCTTATAAATTTATACAAGTATATACAATCAGACCATCCATCGTTATTTAACATGCGGTTTTCAAGAAACTCCGATAAAATACTTTCAGAGAACGCAAAATCTGAACAGTTTTTTAACTTTCTGATTTTGTGCAAATACAACTCTGGTTATCGCACCACTCTTACCTATGGGGACACTCTTGTGGCCCGACAGTATCTGACAAGGTCTGAATATATAACGAAGTAATAACAACGAAGTATCTATTGAATGGCGAACTGACGAAGTGACAGTTTCCAGTATTAGGGGAGACCGGGGCACGTTTTCAAAATCGCTTTAGTTTATGAAATAAGCACCTAGATGATGCCAGAGAGCAAAATAACTGAAGTAGCGACACACCACTTATCAAATACGAAAGTTACAGCTCAGCAACTGCTGTCAAATTGTCGGAAGATGTTTTTTTCTGCATTTTTTCATGGCAAACATTGAAATGTGTATTCATACTTAAGTTAAAAGTAGGAAAAGGTAACTTGTGTAAATTAACATAAATGTTTAAATAAGACATTTGACTTTTGCTATTACGTTTTACACTGTATTCTGTCTCATAAAAATATTTAAAAATATTTTAAATCCACATTCAGTAATAAAAAATGTAGAATTTTGAAAATGTTTTCATATCACATCATTTAAAGGATCATTTTACCTTTCACCAAAGGACAAAATGATCCTTCATATGAAAATAATTATAAATTGTTTTTTCTATCTGCAAAATAAAAGATATGAAAGTATTTATTACTATAAATAATGAAATAAAGTGTGTTTTGCAATCAGCTATTATGCATAATTTATTTTATAGAAATTTTAAAACAAAAAATATGTTAACATAAAATCCATTTTCTTTTGCAACTGTTGTATATCATGTCGACTAAAAGAAAATTATTTGAGAAAGTCATGCAATTTGGGAGATATTGAAGGGCTGCCTTGATGGCCAGGAGATTGTACAGTTTCTTCTACCGATGGACCATTATATCGGTGCTATGGCTGCCCGTTTTAGGCGATATTACTGGAGGATGCCAAAAAACCGAACAAAATTAGTAAGTGTAATTCACATCTAAAACCATAGCACATTCAGTAAACCAAGTCATATTTATGTACATTAGGGTGGACCGAAAAAATTTTTTTTTGAAATCTTTATCTTCTGAGGTCTCAAAAGTAGTATATTGATATGAATAAGATGCGTGTAAAATTTCAATGTTCTACGACAACGTTTTGGGGTTGCGCATTGAGCTCGAAATTTAGAAATTTTTGAAAAATATGGCATTTTCAAAATATCGACCAAAAATTTCCTTTTCCAAATTATTAGGCTCCGGAGGTTTTAGGAGTTGTATATTGTTATGAATAACACGTATGTAAAATCTGGAGGGGCTACAATAAGTTCTAGGGATTGCACATCGAGCTTGAAATCTATAAATATCTGAAAATTATGTGTTTTTTGAAAAAATTATGTAGAAAGCAAACTTTATTTGTTAAAAGTAATTTGGTTCTTTTATATGTTAAAAAATGTCCAGAGAAACTCAGTAAATCTCAAAAAATGGCTTTACGAATAGTTTGATATAATGCACACTTTATGCTATCGTTTTGTCTTGGGCGCAGTACGCAAGCTGTGTTCTAGACAACTAGCTCCGGTTTGCCTGCCGAGTAATGCCGATGCATTCGGTTAAAGCACGCACGAGATATTTCATTGAAAGAGGCATTTAGTTTAACGTTTCAGATAGATCGTGTTTTCAGTGTACTCTCAAGAAAGCTAAAAGGTGGTTGCCTTGCACTGCTACGATTCTAAATACAGTGAAACCGTCTGCAACAGAACATGGAACAAAATCGGTGTTCTTAGAAGATCTGGGGATATCGAAAGAATTACCTTGTACCAAGTTACCAACCCGAGAAGACATACTCGTACTTCTATATTACTTTTTTGTACTTAAGAAGAAAAATTTCTGAATAAAGGGTAGGATCCACCGGAAGGTGACGTAACCTTAGTTGTGGCGATCAAAGTACAGGAAATTTGGATCAAGACCAGTATCCTTACTGTGCCAATCAAACGAATTCAAGAGATAGTTAGAAAAGTCATGAGGAAAATCAGCAGCTTAATATATCGTACGTTAGAGACGGACATAAGGAATTGATTATGAAGAAAGTGGGAAAGACTCTCCCTTACCGAGCTATTGAATATCGCACTTGCAAATATCCTGACTTTTCCCGGAGCAGGTGTGACTCAGAGCTTCGCATACCTCATACAGAACGGGAGTCATTAGCAGACCAGAGGGGAGCAAGATATGTGACAATCGGTGGAGTTGTAAAGAAGAGAAGTTTAGGGAGAATGAGAGAAAAGTTGAAAAGTTGGAAAGAAAAATTTCGAGATTGGTGGAGAAAGAGGTTAAAGTTCCAACATCCAGTCTCCAACTTTAGTCATTGATTTGGAAATTGAAAATAACTTAAGTGAAGTACGAAGACTGAAGAAAACGCTGAATGCCCATCTACCGCCACTTTGGGAGATTTGTTTACAAATGACCAAGCTAGACTAAAAACACTAGTGCTTTCACAAGTCTGCGACACAAAATTATTGCGGACTGGGCAGCAGCAACTTTGCTATTAACTTGATTTCACAATCTAGAAAGCGGAAAGAATGCACATGGAGCGAAATCTTTTCAACTGATTCTCGACCCATATAAAATTACAGGAAAGCTGAGATGACTCGCAGTGAAAGAAACGGAAGAAGTATTTTAAATTTTTCTTTGGATTGTGTTTTCATAGGAGGAAGAACAGAACCTGATGCATAGAAAAATTTGTTGACGGCAAATTACACCTAATTGTTTGTCACAAAGAGCTCGCTGATAATGGAATCTGGCTCCATATACTTTGGCCAAATGTCACGATCTGATTTTAAGAATTTCATTGGAAATTTGGGAGAGTTTGATACGAAATCCATTAAACTTAGGACCATCACATACATTGGCGGTGGTGGCAAATCATCAAATTCTGGAAAGAACAAAGGCGTCATCCGGAATCTAGAAACGCAGTTCTCTAATCTAGCTAAATCTCTGCAATGTTGTATTTGCAAACTTCACACAATAGCAAACAGCCACTCCAAAATTTGCTGTCTATTTATCTATCAGATGATGGTTTCTTACGATCTAGATTATTACACTTGACATAAAATGCCACAGTTTGATTTGAAGTCAGGCTTTACATTATTCATGAAAACGCATGCTCCAATAATTGGATGCTTGGGCTGGCACGGGCAGGACTCGGATCGCAGGCAAGTCACCGAGGGTCCTGGGTAATGTAGTTGCGATTGTGGTTGTATACCAGAGAAGAGCTGCGAACGTTACTGACTATTATTCATTAAAATTATAATTTTTGCTCTCTACATACTTTTGTCAAAAAACGCGTATTTTTCAGATAATTATAGATTTTAAGCTCGATGTGCAACTCGTAGCAATTGTCACAGCCCTTTCAGATTTTGCATACGTCTTATTCATAATAATATACAACTTCTAAAATCTCGGGAGCCTAATAACTCGGAAAAAGATTTTTTTTTGATCGATTTTTAAAAAAAGTCGTATTTTTCAAAAATTTCTAGATTTCAAGCTCGATGCGCAACCCCAAGACGTTGTCGTAGAACATTTAAATTTTGCACATGTCTTATTTATATCAATTCACAACTTTTGACACCTCAGGAGACAAAGATTTCGAAAAAAAAATTTTCGATCCACCCTAATGTACATGAAAGACTCTATTTCTAAATAAATAGGAAAGGTAGTGCTTACCTATTTATTTAGAAATAGAGTCATGGAATCATAGAACCATTGTAATGGATGTTATAAAACCCAAATTTTCAAAAACTTCTATTTAGTCGCATGATACTGTGACCGTTTGAATACTACCACTGCTTCTTCTTCACTTGGCACCACTAGTTAATGTGTTACCCGCAAATAGCGTTACTTGTATAGAAGAAAACATATGTGGATCGTTTTACCCGCTAGGATCATTTTGCGCTATCTTCTCATACTAGTATTGAACTTAAGTGTTTTGATATTGCTTGTACGAAAATATGTTTCTTTCTTCTCGTAACTATTCACTTCTTTTGAAAACAACTTACACAGCTACTCGTTGAGTTAGTGCCACAGTTCCAATATGGTAGTCGGGGCAGTTTTTCCAACATCATATGGACACGTACTCCAACATCCGTGTCGTTGGATAACGTGCTTTTTTCCATCCTATGCAGGAAATACGACGTAGAAAGAAAAAGGAAAAGAGAGTCTCATATATTGAATTACATTCCCATTAAAAAGCAGCTGAAAATGTAACTAAAAATCTCCAAACGAAATCACATAAAAGGAAAGGCAAGAAACAAAAGCTAATCTTGGCTAGGAAGCTCTTTGGACTTTCGTCTGCACTTAGTAAGGCTAGAGTAGAAGTGGTTGAGTTACCCGAAATACATGAAATGGGAGCATTAAGACTGCCCCCAAAAAGATGTTACATCTTATTGTTTTCGAAAGCCCATACGGAGAAGGCATAAGAAGGCATAAGTTGACATAGAACTCATTATTGTTCCATAAATAAGCGTTTGATTTGCTTATTTGTTTACTAAGATTTTTAGAAAGTAGTAGGGGCACAATAATGGTCACTGCTGTCGCCTTGCGGTTTCCAGTTTTGGAGATGTGGTTGTTAATGAACTGCATATCGTAACATCAAATAAGTTTCAGTATTGCTCAATGGAATGACATTTTATTTACATAAATGTGTTTATTAGAGCAAGTTGTGTAGATATTGTTATACTCCAGATCTATAGAGATTTTTCAATTTGAAATATTTTTTTTTTATATTATAACAATTAAAACAAGAAAATTCCAGATTTTTTAGATTATTAAAATGTTCATCTTAATCAATTTGTGTCTGAATGTAATTTGCCTCTTAAATCTTGTTTCATCTGTAAAGATCTTTTTATAAATTACTGTACTCAGAAATGAAGCATTATATACAGGAACTGCACATATAGCATTAAAATTTAATCCTAATATGTAGTTAATTTGATCCCTGACTCACTGACTCTGTCACAATACCAGTTCAACCACTTCAAATAAAAACAGGCTTTACATTCTAATTTTAAAATATCATGCTTGAAGCTAATAAAATACTATTTTTGAAGAAATAAAAGGCAAACTAAGCATTTACAGATATAGGTTTAGCAAATAATATTCAATAAGACTTTATAATCACCTGAATTAATTGCACAAAGAACGTGCATTTTGTTGGTCAACAAAAAACAGAAAAATGATGACATACAAACAGAAAAACGATGAAAAACACGTTACTTTCAAAAATCGTATATTTTAACAAATTTTCACATTGTATGTCTAAATGCTGAAAATAAACAAAGACTATCTTTTAAATGCTTCTTTTCTTTTCTAAAAATCTTTTAAATGCTTTAAATGCTAAAGTAGTACACATTTAAAGTTAATTTGTAAGTCAAACGATACACAAAACCAATGGCAGCATTAAAAAAAATAAAAATAATAGAATTGTGAAAAGAATTTTGTTAATGCGGTCTTTCCCTATACCAGGAGCAAACTACAATTGATGAAAGCAAATAAAAGCTAACTCCCACTTTGCTTTATTGTCCATGGAAGCAATGAAGCGTTGTGAGACATAGTTCTCCGCTATAAAGATAGCATGTGATATAATTCAGAGTATGAGTTATAGAAAATAAAGATTAATGAGTTATAATTATACGAAAAGAATAGGTACAGGAAAGCCTGTATTACAGTTTCTAAAAAAGAATAAGTAAATTCAAGGATAATAATGAAGTAAAATTAAGAAATATTAGAATTTTAAGAACTTATAAAAATACGTGTGCACCCGAAACAAAGTTTTCTGCTTGTAATGAAATGAATTTAAATCTACAATAATAAAGAGTGCCAAATGCATGCATTATAAAACACTTTCGAGCGCAACAGTCTCTGTTGCGCTATATCGTCGTCGAGCTTGGCGAGATTTCGAAGATAGCCTCAAACCAGCAGTATATATTTAATAATGTAATCTTGTGTGCCCCTGTAAAATAACTATACATTTTATTTACATCCTTCAATTAAGAGTAAGTGGGTATAATCGTTTAGATACTTTTTGGATTGTGCTTGAAATCGATGAATGTCGCTAAAGTGCTATAGACCGTAATGCATTTAAATTCTTTTGAGTGCTCGTGTAGAATTATTAGTGATTGTATGTTCGGTGGAGAGCTTTATTTTGTAGTTTTTAATAACATATATGTATTTTTTTGTGTTCGAAATAGTGGAATAACTCCAAAATAACGCTTTAAAGAATGATTAGCCATGGAGTTTCCACTACACTATTTTCAATGCAACACTTTATTTTGTAATCCTTATTAAATTATATCAGTTTTGTTTTGTTTGAAATATCCGAATTTCTCTAAAAGTGCAATTTATTGGAATTATTTTGGGTAATGCTGTAAAGGAATGAATCCTATTGAATATGGTGTAAATATAACAATAAATCTTACATTCACACCATTTTCAATAGGATACATGATACAGTGCATAGAAATAACGTAGAAATTCTGTAGAAATTCGCGCTCATTTACGGCAGTTAGAGGGCAGGCAGATAATTTAAAATCATAAACACTTTTTAGCCTTGTTCTAAAGTTTTTACTAAAATATTTATATACATTCAACTTGTATTAATAGGTAAAAATTGTTAACAGGATTTTGTTATTTACAACATTCTGAAACACTACATTTGAAAGAATATCAAGAAATTTAAGTCATGAAAAACACATAAATTATAAAGCACTTTCCAGCACAAAAGTCTTTTTTGGCCAAATTTAGCAACGTATTGTCGTCATACTAGACAAAAGTTTGGGCATAACCTCAAAAAAGTTGTATTTAATATCACTAGCAATGTGAAACCCCGTAAAAGAGATTTAAACATTATGTAGATCCTTTTAATTAAAAGTAAGCCATTATAATCGTTTATACACTTATTGTACTGTGCTTGAATTTTATTAAAATTTCATTAAACTTCTATAGGCCGTCATGCATTAGAATTCTTTTGAATGCTCCTGTAAAACAATAAGTGGTACAAATTCCATTTTCAATTGAGAGTTTGATTTTGCCGCATATATCCATACCTTTAATCACATGTATCCATTTTGGTTTGTTTGAAATATCCGAATATCTCTAAATTACGCTTTAAAATGACTGTCTATGCAGCGTTAATGTATTGGAATCCTTTTGGGTGCACTTGCATAAGACCTATAAATGCTACAAATATCATTTTCAAAGGATAAATAGTTCTGTATTTTGGAATAACGTATATTAATTACGAAGTAAAAGAATCATATTTATGATCGTAAGAGGACGGACGGACGGATGGACAAACCAAAATTATAAACACTTTTCAACCTTCTTGGGAAATGTTAAAAATGAAGTTTATGTAACAAGATGAGCTTAATTTTGGTTTGGTAGGCTATGCCGTGAGTATTTATCATATTTAGTATCCATTTATAAGAACTTGTGAGGTGTTCACAGTTAAAATTTCTTTTCTAGAGCAGTATCAAGAGCAGACAATGGGAGAGAGACTTGCTTTTAAAAAGTTAATTCAAAAAATCCCCACCAAGTGCCGTTTCACGATGTCAAATTTGCTGAAATGCAAATTCATTCAGCGCGCAGAGGTATAAAACATCTGCTTCATAACTTCCTTATTATTTTCTTTGCTTGATAATGGACATTCGTGTGTTTTATTCTCATAAAAAATTGTGAATTTCCACCGAGTGTTGATGTTTTTACTAGATTTTTTTTAATAAAATCTTTTTGATCTCAATAACGTTTCCTACAAATTTGGTAAAATTCCGACCAGTAGTTGTTCATGTGTACAACTCTGAATAGAAGAACAGTAATTATAATCTTCCTAGTGCCTTATTATTGCATGGGCAAATCGGGACTTTGCCCAGGGCCCCCAATTTCAAATGTTGTTCTGAAATATTCTTTTTTATATCAAATTTTAATGAAAAATAAAACAAATTCCATAGATGGGACCCACTAAATTCAACAATGCCCGGGGACCCTGTTGGTCATAACCGGGCTATGGATCTTCCTGAACTGTTTGACTACCGACTAGATAAAAACAGGTTTAGAGGCAGAAACGGTCAACTCCATTAGTGCTTGCGAGTTCCAGTCAGAAATGTACTTGCTGAATTACTTCGAAACGATTTATTGTTAGATATTCCAGCGATTTTCTTCTTTAGGAATAATCTGTTTACAAATAAAACCACAAAATGCAGAAGGATATTATCGAATGAATAGAACTTAGAATAAGAATTCAATTAGAAAGACGAAAGACGCGCATTCACTCCATTCACTTTCTTCCCTACTCGACCGTTTTGGATTCGCCTTTACTGGCAGCTTGCCAATTTTCCACACGAAACTAAGTCAGACAGTAGTTATGATAATTTCTAGGCTAAGAATTTATTAAAATAAGAATTTAAAAGCATTTACTACATCCAGTGGCGTAGCCAGGGGGAGGATAGGGGGGGGGTCATAACCCCTCCCCATGAGAATTTTTTTGCCATACAAAATGTATATTCTTCAATCCCTTATCACACACACTCATGCATTTACGTGAGTTGCAGTAATCGTAATCTCCCCAGGAAAATTTTCTGGCTACGTCACTGACTGCATCAATTATTAAATCGATACGATTAAAAAATAGTTTATTGATTAATTTTTTAAAATAAATAAATAAATAAACTTTATTTCACTTGATGAGTAAAACGTACTAGATTAGATAGATAAAAGCAAAAGTATGTAGAGTGGAACGTGCTAAAGTAACCACCTTGGTAAAGAGACCACCTGTCTAAAGTGAACACTTTTATGAAATTTCATTGTAACTCATACAAAATGTATGGGGAAAATATCCTGTAAAGTGACCACCTGCAAAAACTGTATAGTGACCAGATAATCTGCCAAATTTAAGATTTTAACCTGTCAAATGTGACCACTTTCCACTATAAACTGCCTCTTAAATATAAAACACATTCAGATAATATAGAATGCTATATCCCTTTTCAGTTGTTTAACACAAGATTTGATCTCAACACTGATTCTTTCTTCTGTAACACTTGTTCTCAATAGATGAATAAATAAAAGAAACAACAACAACAACAAAAAGATAAATAAATTAAAAAGAAAAACTTGTTTTAGTCTAGATTCTTTTATGTTTCTGTTGATGCTAAAATTGATTCTGCGTTAAGTTTCAATAAGCGGTATTCTAGCGGTTTCCGGTAAGAGGTGTGTGGGATGCAGTTAATCACAAATTTACAATTACTTTTGATGAAGTTAATCACAGATTTATGAGTTCTTCTGATTACCTTTTACCTATTCTAAATGTAATACTCTTGCCATTTTAAATCTCCCATCTGTCAATAATGTTCTTTAATTGTTTCTTAATTTACTTTGGTTTTAGCCTTTGTAATGCATTTTGTTGGTGTCTGTAGTTTGTATTTTTAATTTTCTTCCTTTCCCACAGGATTACAATAATTTTGTCTAGGCTACAAAAACTATATTCTGATCACCAGTGGCAAATGCAAGGGGGGGGGGGATTCACCCCACCCCCATTCAAAATATTTTTAACAAAATGTCCATAAATTTTCACATTTTAGCTTAAATATTACGCATTTTAGCACAAAGTTATGTCTATAACCCCCCGCCCCTTGAAGGAAGTCTGCATACGCCACTGCTGATCACCCCTGTGGCGAGTCACATTTAAATTTTGCGAAACATGTATAAAGCCTAACATTTCTTCTCATTTTTTCAACCTGGCGATTTATTTGGCGACCGGCCCTATTAGAACTTTGCTGTTACAGCACAGTGTGTCATCTAAACAATGTGTTCTTGATGTACACTAGTGAAAATTGTATCATGAACTATATTTGTGCAAACATGAAAAGAACCAAAACATTCAAGCTGCAAAATGGAAATTTATATTTTTTATTCATTTTTTTTTTATTCATTGTGACCAAGAAGTATTAAAATACATATTGAAACGTAAGTATAAGGAAGTCGCACACAATTTGTATGCAATGTGCATTGTAATGTTTCAGTATTTTACTCCCTACATTCCTCTTTTTACTTTCCGAACATGTACCATGTAAGGAAAGTATTGTAATCATGAAAAAATTCGAATTCGAGATTTTGGTGTATTTACACGTTTTGGGGTCTTCTGAATTCATTTATGCTATTTTTACGAGATGTATGTATGTATGTGTGTATGTGTGTGTGTGTGTGTGTGTGTGTGTATGTGTTTTTGTGTGTATGTGAGTGAACACGATAGCTCCTGAACGGGGCATGCGATTGAGCTCAAATTGGGTATATTTGCTATAAACCACCGTCGCAAGACCGGTATTGATTTTGGTGTGTATAGGACGTATAGTTTTTCTACAGGGCTACGACAAAGATTTCTTTTACATTATGGCCTATAGGGAGAAATTCTTGAAAATGCGCTAGCGTTTAAACGCTACTTCCGATTGAGCTCAAAAAGTGTATAAATGTTATAAACCACCGTCGCAAGACCTGTATTGATTTTGGTGTGTATAGGTCTTATAGTTTTTCTACAGGGATATGACAAAGATTTCTTTTACATTATGGCCTATGGGGGGGAAATTTTAGAAAGTGCGCTAGCGTTTATACGGTACATTCGATTGAGCTCAAATTGGGTATACATGTTATAAACCACCATCGCAAGACCGGTATTGATTTTGGTGTGTATAGGACTTATAGTTTTTCTACAGGGCTACGACAAAGATTTCTTTTACATTATGGCCTATGGGGCGAAATTCTTGAAAGTGCGCTAGCGTTTAAACGGTACATTCCATTGAGCTTAAATTTGGTATATATATTTGAATTATTCATCGATTAAAATTTATTTAAATGCTTGGTAATGATCTTAATCGTAAGTGTTCGGAAAGTCGAGTGGAGTCACTCCAGATTTTTTGTTCATAGATACTTACTGATTTTGAGATCTTGTTATAAATAAACTGTAGCGTGTTTGTGCAATGTTACTTGAATTTTAAGCATAGGCAATTTTATTAAAGTGCTACCTTTGTAAGGTGACCACCTGTATATGGTGACCAGTTTTGTCGTTCCCGAGAGTGGTCACATTAGGCAGGTTCCACTGTATCTTTCATAATTTTAGAAAAACAAATTATGCATTATTTTCCACAGTAGATGGATTGTTTGATTATAAGATTAACTGTTTTTAGAGTCAAAGATACTTTTCTCTAACAAATTAACTGAAACCATATTTATTTCTTTTCTTTTCTTTTGACAAAGAACGCCAGGACTATCGGCCAAAAGATGAAGCCTCCCTTGATCGGAGGACTTTTTTTCTGAAGTTCTAATGCGTACTTACTTTATATTTGTAGAAAATTGGCCAAAACTCCACACCGTTCGATTGACAACTGCGTGCTAGGGCAGCGTTCTGGATCTTTACGCTATGTCTTTCTAACACCGTTCAGTGTCTTATCTAATCGGCCATTGGTCGGCAAAAAATTAACTGAATAACTACTGTTTATTACATTGTCTTTCCATCTTTTATATGGAAATATAACGCTGAACTTTTTGAAAATTGAACACTGAACTCTTAGCCAAACTTGAAATATGCTATTGCAACGAACGAGAAATAAAACGTTAAGCTGTAAATAAGAAATCTAAAAGTTCTCTTTCGTTTATTATGTACAATTTATGTTTAAAACGCTACTAATTTTAAAGCAAATACTTGTTTCTGTTTCAATTACTTAGATTACGTAAATTGAATTACAAGGAAATGTACACTGATCTCAAAAAGTACAAGTCCGTGCTTATAATGTATTCAGGACACCAATCACTTGCAGCAAAATTTAAGATGAAAAAATAAACTTTATGTAGTTAAATCTCAGATTTTTTTGTAGTTTGTCGATTCTAACAAATTACGAACACGATCCACTAAAAGGAATTTAATTTCAAATATTCTTTTTCGAAAGCTGTTCACTTGTATTTATTTATGCATTTTTAGAAACACGTTTTAGATTCACTATACATTTAGAGTGCTTTTAAGTCTTTTTAAGAAATTTTTTCCTTTCGGATAATGTTCTGTAAAGTTTAGTCGTTATCTGTATCTGTGTCACACTCAATTACTTTCGTTACTATTTACTAGATCATTGATCTGAAAATAGTTTTAGAAAGGATATAAAACTGAAAAACACAAACTCGTATCGTACAAAAGAAAATAAAAATATAATAACAAACTTTAAAAATGCAAAAAAATAAGAGAATAGTCTTTACAACGTAAAGTCTCTATTTATTTGAGACATTCTTTGATGATTATTAGTCTGTTTGAACTCATTCTTCATATATATTTCCTTCCATTTTAAATTACTATTATCGGGTAATTCGTTACAAGATATTCTTCTTGAATTCTAAGAGAAACTCAATTCAATAGAAAACTATAAAAAATAATCACTCCATAAGTATTGCGTTTGAAACCGAATTCCACTCTGCATTTTTTAAAAGTCTTCTTGAAAGTGTGTAGAATTCAATGAAATTTGGAATTAGCTGTACGGTTGTCTTGCTCAACGATTATGCACTTTGACAGGTTTGTTTGTTTCTGCGTTTCTTTTCTTTCTTTCTTCTTCTTTTTTTTTCGTTAAGTCAAAAATACATGAGAAATATCTGACTAAGTATTATGACTTGGATGGAGAAATTTTTAAGGGGTTCTCACGCATATTCAAGTTATACACATCTGGAGAAAACTACACGAAATTCGAGACTGTTAGGTCGACTGCCGATCGAAAGGCTAGAACTCTGGACTCGTACACTTCAGCCATCTCAACTCATATAGAAGCTGAGTTTAGAAGCATAGTGTAAAAATGTAATATCTAGTACTTTCTGTTCTTCGACTCTAGAAGTTAAATTGAAAAAAAAAAAAAAAAAAAGAGAAAAATCCCGAAAAAAAATTATTCCATTAATTGCCAAATTTCCAATTTTAGTTTTTTCAATAACTAATTAGTTTTTGGAAAAACGCAACACTAGAAAAAAATATGAGAATTTATTATTATATATGGCATGATTTACTTTTGCGGAGAGCAATATTTCGAGTATGAAACTGACGTAAGGAATTTGATTTATTCTCGAATACTTCTTTGAGAGGGTGTACAGGACTAATCCCCTCCCCTACTTCCCTTCGTACAGGCTTGTTGATGTAAAGTTTATTAATGTTTATGTAATAATATTTATTCTTTAGACCGTGAGATTTTGAGGTGTGATTTATTTAATGTTTAGAGGAACATATTACCTGTAAACATAAGGTAAATCTGCGGCAGTTTGAACTACATTTGTGGATGAATGGTGATCTCCAGCTTGAATATTTCTTTTGCAAGGACTTGCATCGTTTTGTATAGATATATATTTTATTGTAAAGACTAATTATTTTAAAGTTTTTGTTTAAAATATAAGGCATGATAGAGTGCGAATAGAAATTTAACCTAATGCTATAGCTTTTATGGCTGAATATTCAAATGGAAATTATTTTAGAAAATCTTGTTGACATCATGTACACCGATAAAAGTTTTAAAATGTCTTGTAACAGATTTTTTAAGAGTGTGCTTTAATACTTTCTGCTGTGTGTTTTGAAGTTAGCTGAAGATTGATTTGAAATATCTTAGAGAGCGTTACATTTAAAAAAAGTTTCTTCCTTTGCATTTGTTTCACAAGAAAAATTACTTTTTTGGAAATTAAAAGAGCAGAATACCATTTTCATAAATGTTCATCTTTCATGTTAAAAACCTTAATTTAAACCTGTTTTGATATTAAATTTAAAAACAGCGTACCTATTTCTAGTTTTCTCCACTATCATAAAGACAATTTAAAAGATTTTAAATGAGCATTTTTATATCTTCTGTATAATAAAACCTAGCTTCGCATTTTCTGCATCTAAACTCTACCAATCAATTTTAATTCTTCATTGTAATTTCAGACGTGTGTTTTAACTGTAAATTTATTGGAAATTTTAGTGATATTTAGCTTTTATGATAACTCCATATGTCTTCATGCATTTATTCTTTTTTAAATCAGCATACTTTATGTTCGGAAAAAAACTGTAAATTTGATAAGTGGTAGTGCAACTTAAGACCTTCAATTAAATGAAGAGACACCCAGAGTCCAAACGAAACGTTTTGCTAAACATAACTAAAAATATTGACATTGAATACTTTAATAGAGATTTTTATTTCAGTAAAAGAAGTAATTATATTCTCTTTAGTTTTATAAAAATTTTCATCTCGAATATTAACGCTCTTTAAGAAAATTATAATAAGGTATAGCTTCTTTCTTCTAAAGAATACTATTTAGCATATTTAACATATAAAGAATACTATTAAACATTAAAAATATTTATTTCAAATTATATTTTATACCAAACTAAACTGAATTTAATGCGTGATTTTTGATTTAAAAACCAAAACTCATCTTCAAAATTTCAAATCCCTAATTTTCAATCACGAACATGATTTAGAATATCTGTAACAGAGTGTCGAATATTGTAAGAAGAGGGAAAGAATATATTTCAATTAATTCGCTTTTGATATTGAAAGTTAGTTTTACTACGATGATTTTAATATATATCCGTACCTCAGTCAATACTTCAATAAAAGTATCTTTAGGAAAACAAGCGACGCAATTTGCATGATAAACAACCTTAGGGTAAAAACACTGACATTAATTAAAGATAGAATGTATGGCGTGAAATTACAGGAAAATAATAATAAGGAAAGGAGTAGTTTTTTATGTCAGTGTAAAGAAATTGCCTTGGAACAGAAGAACTGCATTTGATAAAATAATTAGGAATAGCTTATATTGGTTCATGAATTTATCTCCGAGCAATGTTCGTAAAAGAAGACAAAAATGCGAATTTGCAAAGATTCTGTAATGTTTCGATAGCATGCATTTTATGTTTAAAGTTATTCTTTAAGGATCAGTATTTTAATCAGAACGTTTTATAAAATGGAACTTAAATTTTCATAGCTATGCTTTTCTTGCATAGTTATAGATGAGTTGGTAAATATTTGAGTTATTGGAGGGGTTACAGTTGTCGTATATCAGCATATTTAGTGTTTAAGAATATCTTTATGTTATTGTAAATATACAAATTATGTAGTAAAATTTTTCTTAAATTGTTTCTATAACCAAACTTGGAGATCTATTTTGAAAAAATCAAACGCATGCGGTGGAACATTCTCATGAAGAATAAGTTTAATGTTTGCGAATAAAGAGTTATATGCTTCTAAACTAAATCATTGCCTAAATTACTCGTCATTGATAAAGAGCAGGCGAGCCTGAAAACGGTCTGCGACATCATTTGCTGGTTCACTTAAAATCCAAATATTGCACCGAGCACAGCCTTGTTGTTAAAAATAGAATGTTTACCGCTATTTATTGTGATGTCAGTTGCACTTTGAAATAAAGATGAACTACTTAGACGTTACTACTTAGACGTTAAGGCATGGCCTCCTCTACGCTAATCGCTTAAGTGCACGGTCATCGGTTCGAATTCTAGTCATTTCCTTTTTTATTAAACGTCCTTTCTTTGTGTTAGTTTAAAAAAACTGTCATTATGTGTCATTGTGTTTTCCACTTTATTCGACAAATATTTATAAGCAAGTTCTTGAAACTAAGCAAACAAATCCGAAAGTAAACGTTTCCAAATACAACAGCAACAACAAGAGTCATAAATTTCGATAAAATCGTTCTCCTAAATCCAAGTTCCCAATTGAAATTGCCGATTGAAGCATGTTTTAAATAAGTGTTTAGTGTCATTGTCAAATTACTTATAAAATTGTGGCAAAAATTTATAAGTAATTATAAAATTGAATAAGCTCTTGGAAGTCTGTAGATATAGAGACTTTCATGCACTTATTAGGGTTATATGGAATAGGTTGTTTTAATGCTGCACAACATTAGCAAAAATAACGCACATATAAACCATCACTACTGTTATAATTGTATTTTATTTATGTAAGCTTACGAAATTCCCAGCATATCGTTTCATTAATGGTTTAAGAGCTGCTTGAACGCTCCTGGATCATTATCGGAACAGATCTGGAACCGAATAAATTAGCTAATTCGAATCCTCTGCATCAATGAAGAAAATGTAATATATCTTTAATTAACGTTAACTTTTGCTGCTGCATTAAAAGTGAGCAGTAGTTAAAAGCACATAAAGATTAAATTAACAGCAGGGGTCATTTAATGAATTGCAAATAGATCGAGTTTCGTGAATCACTAATTATTGAGTTTAGAGTGTAATAGAGAAAGAGCGAGTCATTTTTCCTTTGAGTCTTTGGGAAATTTTGTTCAGACTTAAATTAAGCGTTTACACGGCTTGTATTCCAAATGATTAATTATGCAGCAGTTGCTTCCATTGCCTGCGTTGTCAGCTGAAAAAATTGCTTTCGTTTGCCGTGAAAGAAGAATTATCTTTTATGGAATATAAATTAGTACTTGTGCATTTGAAAAAGGAATAAAGATTTTGTATGCAAAGAGGTTTCTTAATATAGTATACATCACTTTCGTTAAGACTCATACGGGAGGTATTTAAAAATCTGTGATATCTTCACACGGACAGGAAATAAACAAATTTTTCTTAAAACATGGGTATCGTTATTTGAAAATTTATTTTCAGATTCCTCCAAATCAGTTGTGAAACTCTTACAAGTGTATACAAAATCGAATTTAATTGTTAAAATCTGTTGTACTGCAGTTGAACTACATGTGACACATTTTCACCATTCCAGAAAACATTTCACAGTAAAATAAAATGATTAATGTGAATGATTTTGAATTTTTAATTAAATGGAAAAGTGATTGGAATTTTAATATCCTTATTTTCCTCATTGTATTAATGAGACACCTTCGCGATACATTATTACAGATGGATATCCTGGTGGCACAGAGTCACGGTGGTCATCAAGTGTCACAAAATAGTCACGCTGTGACTGTCAAGTGACGTGAATGTGATTACTATGCTGCCACTGTGACTCATCTTTGTGACTTGTCACTATGTGACGTCACTGTGAAGTCACATTGTGACTGTTCATTCTTATTATTTTAAAGTGACGTCACAGTGACCGTATTTTTTTAAATTTTAAATCTGACTCGATTATTACAGATTTAACTTATAATGTTGGTAATAATAAAAACTAGAAAATACGATGAAATATTGGAATAAAACATTTCCAAACATTTAATTTGTATCATTTGTGATTGGAATTTTAATATCCTTATTTTCTTTATTGTATTAATAAGACACCTTCGAGATACATTATTGCTGATGGAAATCCTGATTGCACAGTGGGTCACAGTGGTCATCAAGTGTCACAAAATAGTCACACAGTGACTGTCAAGCGACGTGAACGTCACTTACTATGCTGCCACTGTGACTCATCTTTGTGACTTGTCACTATGTGACGTCACTGTGAAGTTACATTGTGACTGCTCGTTCTTATGTTTAAAGTGATGTCACAGTGACCGTATTTTTAAATTTTAAATCTGACTCGGTTGTTACAGATTTTACTTGCAATTTCGGTAATAATAACAACTAGAAAATACGATGAAATATTGGAATAAAACGTTTCCAAACATTTACTTTGTATCACAGCTCGTTAGACTATTGAAATTTATGAATTTGAAAATTTACCTTTAATTGTTGTATCGAACGCAGCAAATATTCAAGAAATTAGTAGCATTTTTGTGTAGAGTGGTTATAATTAAACTTCCCCTATAAACAGTATTCTGCAGCTGTAACCGGTGTGCAGATTCTACCGAATTTGGCATGTGGACTATCCACGAGATGCACTCAAAGGAATTTTGAGGAACGTTTAGTTAAAAAAAATGTCCACTAGATGGCACTTTGCATTGTGAAACCAGCTCAAATATTACTGAAATTAGTGAATAAATGCCCAAAAACTATTGAATAAATGTTAAAATTGTTGGTATGTTTCGAATTCGCCATTTTCATTATTAAATTTTCTGTTTTTCATGCAAAACGCCACCCAGTGGATATTTTTTGAACTTTTTTTTTCGAAATTCCTTGAGTGCATATCATGTATAGCCAATAAATTAATTTTGGTTTCGCCCAACCAAACGAAATTCCGTTTGCCCGATTTAGCTAGAGAGCATTGTTCATAGGGGAAGTTTAATTATAACCACACTGTGTAATAAATGCACTCACATTCTTAGAAAAATATTTGAAACCAAATATTTCCAAAAATTCCAAGCAGAGGAAAAAACTGTTTCAAGGCTGCATTGCGCAACACTAGTGTATTCCTCTACCAACTAATCGATTCGGGCTGTCGCCTCTCGTCAAGAATCGGAATCCATGAGAGAGGTTCCGAAAATTAAAGCTGATGACAGCACCACTTTTTTCTTTTATTGGGTACAGCCCCCCCCCCCTACCGCGCCCTATATAGTCATCTTGTGACCAAATAGTGGGGTTTTTAAGATGATTGTCACGAGAGTAGGACATATCGACGTCGCAATGTCTACTCGTGACTAGATTGCCAAAGACTCTTAAAAGTCACTTTGGGGTCACCGTGCTATCAGGGAATGTGCGAAAAATACTCCTGCAATACCCATAGATATTTCGTCCTTTAATTAAAGTGAGATAATCTGAACTCTCCTCCCCCTCCTTTAAACGAAAAAAGCTAACAAAATTTAAGAATTTTTAACGTGCCGGCATAGGTAGAAACTAATGACGAGCCGTTAGTGATATTGACACATCTCTAATTTGCTTGCCCTATAATATTATTTTAAGGATAACAATATTTCAATAAAAAATAAACACTCATCCACGTTAGTATTAAGGCTATGTACGGCCACCATCTTGAATTCAGCAGCTCTATTGTAACCTGCGGGAAAATTTTTCTCTTGACACAATAGTATACTTTTAATTATTTTATTGCAAAAATTACTGTAAGATGTCCAGCAGAAAATTGCCTATACAGAATTGTTTCGATTTTTAAATACACTGAAATTCAAAAACAGTTTTGACTACTTTTATCTGCGATTACCTCGATTTTCAAAATTTTAACTGAAATTCAACCCTGTTATTAAAATATTATGCATAAAATGATAATACTTTAATAAAGACAATTGTCTGCTGAACAACATACAGTAAGCTTTTATTAAAATAACTAAAAGTATACTGTTGAGATGGAATAAAAATTCGCCATATATTAACATGGGACTAGTGGATCCAAAATGGCGCCCATCCGATAGCCTTAAGTCAAATAAAAACCGTACAAAGTGCTAAAAATCTGTGCGAAAGTTCGCAATCGTGCATAATTATTTCCTTTCTTTGTGACAAAACATTAGAAAAGTTATAGACTGGAATACTTAAGTGATTAGCAGCTGTTTAAGAAAATTTAGATTTCAAAATGTGCTTTGTCGAATAGTTAAAGAAATACAAGTGAAGACAATTATTCATTAGAAATAGCCATTTTCTTCTTTTTTACCTAGTGTTACGCTTAATACGCATACTTTTCTATCGCTTGAAAGATTTTAAATCAAAGGTAATTCGACTTTGCAACATAGTCGAAACTTAAAATATAAAATTAATTTACATAACACATTTATAATTATAATTCCGCAGAACCTTGCGTAAAACTTTTTCACATTTTGATTTATCTATTTAAAAGCATTTTGAAGTAAAAAAAAAAATTACGTAGGTCTCTGTTCAATCAATTCTCAGGCACAAACCGTTAAAATTTAGTGAAAATTCAGCGCTTCCGATCGCATTTTTTTCCTAAATTACAGAAAAATATTTTTTTTTAAGTAGTTGCAGAAAGATTTTAATTTATTTGGCTAGATATTAACTTCAATGAAATTGTTTGCTGAAAAGTTTTGATGAACCCGAAGTAATTGAAAATGTTTTAGTTTGCTAAGTTTTTCCTGAAATGTTTTTCTTACGTTTTCATTTTAATTAAATACTAAAGATCATTATTATTATTTTTTGTCTTTATACTTATTAATAATGTTTACACATATTTTTTAAAGTTCTGCTTGATAAAATTTTATGTATAAACTACTTAAGTAAAATCTTTATTCATCTTTCTTGTCCAATTTGCAAACAAGAATCGTAATGGTGTACTTTCAAATTAAGTATTTTTAAGAAGAAATGCTTCATATTTTTACATCATATTTAATGTTAACATCTCATAGTTCGTGTTTTGTTGACTGAAATTGGCTGAGTCGTAATTTTAGAGAACATTTTTTTTTCTTCTTCTTCTTTTTCTATTAGAACAACGTCCTTTCAATTAGAACACATTTTTGAAGTGGCGCATATAAAAGATCTTTGCATGAATGAACACCAGCTTTCTTCATTTTTCTAAAAATTTGAATCAGCCTTTAAATGTTGACAAATAGTATATCATGCTAATAAGTACCACAACGGCATCATAAAATTACAATTATCTAATCAAACTGACTAAAAATGTGACGTATTTCATTAATTATTTTGCGTTGACATCAGATTGTCCTATTTCTATTTGCCATCCTTTCCATTTGTTATATTTCGCTCTATACAGTAAGTGTTCGTATCGGAGAATATTTACAACCCACGTATATAGATGACAAACAACAGTATTTCTTTAGAATACAGAATTTTTTTTTCTTCAGCAATACATTAAATATTTTAATAGTTCCATTTCCCTGTGCTTATACCTGAAGAATCTTAAAACCATCTGCGTCTGCCAAAGCAAACATTTGCAGAGCATATTAATAAACATTTTCTAGGAAGTATTAATATTTTTATTCAATGCGTGACTGTTGCGTGGGCTGCTGCATATCTTGTTTACGGCTGCAATAATATCAAAAGAAAATTTGTATTAGTGTTCTCGTTTCTACTTCAGATAAAATCGCAAACAATTGTGATTCATATAAATGAGGAATAGCAAAGAATCTAATTCCCCCCCATTTAATGTCCAATTAATACTTTAATATGATATAATGGATCATTTTGAACTTACCCATTTCCTATCTGCACTTGAGTGCAAACATTTTCTGAATTCTTATAAAGCAATTATTTGCTTATTTCAATAATTTTATCCTTCAGTTACTTCGGATATTCCTGAATGTTATTCGATAAATCAGATTTATTTCCTATCTTTTCATTAAATAGAAAGGGGGTACTTAAGTGCTTTTGGAAATTCGGAAATGTATATCTCTCTAAGTATAACTAGCCAGATAATTCATGCATTAACATTTTATCAGCAGCTTCCTGCTTACAGCAACTGAGGCATAAATGTTATTGAGTAATTTTGGAAAATCGAAAAATTCCTTATCGAGCTTCGTTTGATATATTCAGTCGAGTAGTACAATTTCGCAGAGAATTAAGCACTCAAATTTTTAAATTTTTCCAAAATTATTATTTACTAGATTTCGCTTTAATAGTAGTCTGTTAAATGAAATCGAAATTACAATTAGCTATCTATATTACTTTTATTATTATTTGTTTATTTATTTTTTAACATTAGAAAAAGGGAATTTTTACGTTTAAAAAAATACAATCGTTGAATTAGAAATTGCTTTTCTAGCACTTTCATAATACTGATTACTTTTTTTTTGTATGAAAATATGCAACATCAATGCTTTACATGCAATGTATTTAACAGCTTGTATCCTTTCCTTAATAATTCGAAATATCCACACAGCTTACTTATGTAGACCGTTTCAAACTCCTTAAAATTTGACTTAATTTACCGAATTCCCTTTGAGTCGATTTTAGGGGATCGAATAACTTTTAAAAATAAACCCACATAGTGAACATATATTTGAAATACTATCTAGTAAAGGTGTCAATTTTGATCGAATTCGTGATTTTTTGTGTCGATGAAATAGTGTGTTTCTGGAGAATAATATGAATTTTAAAATCTTTGAGTCTAATAATTCTAATGTTTGTACTTCATTAAAATAGTTTTATTAAAATTATATAGAAAATACAGCAAGGACAAATTTTTAATAAAATGAATGTGGTAGATCAATAAAAAGAATTTAAGATATAACATTCTTCACTATTAATTACAATCATTAAAAATTCTCATACACGTGCATAATAACAATAATGATCTACTTTCTTTGCATACATTTCTATATTATTACTATAGGTTGAAATGCATATCCGTTAATTTAAATTTATTTTAATCGTAACTGCATATGTTCAATTTTCTCCTCATGCAAGAAAATCATTTTAATCCATTGTTATTTTTTCACATTTAAAAAGAAAAGTAAATAACAATTATCTATTGTTAAGGAGTTACATTACTTAGAAAATTAATTACTCTTGCATTTATAATATGGCAATGCTTATTATCGCTAAAGCTCATAAACAAATAAAGAAAATATTTTAATTTTTTTTTTCATTTTTAAGCAATAAAAGACAAGCATGTGCTTTTGTGGTAAGAATAGCTTTTTCTACTATGTTTTTATAACTATATTTAAAAAGTAGAGACACGCTGTAAGCTGTTAAATACCTTACAAACATACTATTTAATATTAATTAGTTTACCTAATTTTTTTCCTTTTGCGGCAATCAACTCTGAACACCGAAATATCAAATCCGTTTATCGAGAATTTTGACATGGTGTTTACTTTTAAATTGCTACTGCCGTAAAAATCCTTAATATTAATGATAAAAGATAACTCTCTTGAAAACTACATTATCATCTTTATACCAAATATTTTTGCAAAAGTTTATTATTTATAAATAAAAATATAAAAAAAAACATTCGCTGATCGTAATTACTTATCTTGACCCTGTACACAGAGAATCAGATAATTCCATTAAACTGAGCCAGAAAGCTCCCCCTACCTCTTTTATTCATTTCTTTTAGTAAAATACCTATCTTTTAAATAATTACACTTAATTATTAATTTAAATAATTACTTTAATACAGTATAATTAAAAGATTGATTTTCAGTGGATAGCATTCAAATTACATTGGGAACATGCCAAAGAATATTTCTAGATTCAAAGATATGAGACTAGATTCAAAGATATGAGACGATGCTGAAATTTCTATTTTCATTCTACAGAAAACTTATCTATCTTTAGAAGTCTCAAAGTTTCAATTTTTAAAATACTACTTACTATTTTTCTTTTGTGCTTCGCAGTTTTTGAAATCAAAGCATACTTATTTTTCAGAAGTTGTATTATTTAATGAAACACACATTTTTAAAAAAATGTCACGACTTCTTAAGCTTATTTAAGAACATGATCAAAGAATTATTTTTGTTAAAAATTTTAACAGTATTAGAATTCTTAAAATATAATATGACTCCATTAACGCGCAAATTTTAAAATCTGAGGAGAACCAGAAAACATTTTTTTATATAAAATTTCGAGAAATAAATTTTTAACAGGATTTGAAGTACAACCAATTATGTCTAAACATAGGATTCATATTTGTTACAGAAACAAGAATTTTATAGGTAATACTTTTTTCTCTTTCATGAAATATGGAGCCTCCACCTTTTTATACGGCTACCCATCTTGGAGGACTATTGTCAAAATGTCCTGAAATTATTTTTGGAAAATTATATTTTGCAGCAAGAATTTTAGGGATGTTCTTTTTAATCTGATAGATACCAAGCGGATGTTGGAATAATGTTTTGGTCCCACCTCATATAGGCTACGAATTTTTGGAAAGGCTGTAAAATCCAGCACCTATGTTAAAAGAAGCCAAACATATGCCGAATTCCGTATTATTAGCTTCAGTAGTTTATGCTAGGCTGAATACTGACATACGAAAACATGACATTATTTTTCGGTTGCCATATTTAATCAAAATAAAAGTGTATGAGAGGAGGCTATTATGGAATGCCATTTGCATTTCTTTTAATGGAAAATTTTGTTTAAAAAATGTTACAAATGGAGATTAACATTAAATAGCCGGGTAATATGGAATAAGTGGTTTAAACCATAGAAAAACCAATTAAACTTCACAAAAAGCATTTATTTTTAATTATAAAAACCATAATTTTAAGATTATCGGCAAGTATCCTGTTTCGAGTCTATATACGAAAGTCACAAAATATGATCTGCTTTCTCGTTTCTGCTATAGCCAAGGTACACAAACCCACATAGATTGGCTGAAGCATTAAGTTCCAATTTTCCGTCGTTGATTTTAGAAGAATTTTCCGTTAAAGAATTTACAATCAGAGTCTTTTTTTCCCGTTATTAGTCAATCCAATACAGTTTTACCTAGTATTCTATAATGTCCGAAAAAAAAAAAAACGACCACAGTGTAACAGACTATAGTTTAGCATCAAATTCATCACCATCATCTTGTGTTTAGCATGTTGGAATCACATGTTTAGTAATAGGCTAAAATGTATGAAAATGTATCAGCAAAAATTTTTCAAAATCACTGACACACTTTGTTTTGATGCGAGTGGTACAGCAACAACAAGCAGTCAACTCTCCCTGCGCTACATCATGGGAATCTTTCATGAGTAGTTTATAATATTATCAAGTGACTGCACCACCAAACAGAGGTGGTAACTCAGTATTCTATATAATTAGACACTATTCCATAATATCCTTCTCTTCTCTCCTTTAAAAAAGCAAAAATGTATAAAGCACACTCCATAGAAGGTGCTAGATTTAAGATCTCAAATACTAGAGATTATATACTGCAAAAACAATTTTATTAAAAATATTTTGCTTTTCCCTTTGTCCAGTAACAGTTTTTAAGTACGGTTTACTTAACGAAATTAAATACGGATTATCCAAACAAGCGTACTTAATTATTTCTCATGTCGATTTATATCATAGAAAATAGAATTTAAACGGCTATATACAAATTATATTACACCGAAATTTCCCTAGATAAAAATTATTTTCAAATTATGCAAAACAAATTCACTTACGATAATAAAACTGTAAAAGTAATCTTTGGAAACTATCTAATTTGGAAGGAATAATATTTAAATTTGGGAAGAATAATATTTAAAATAGCAGTTACATGAAAAATATAAATATTTATTGTATAAATTAATTGTAGAGAAGCTGGTAAGTAATATAAATAATAGATAACAATTTTTAATTTAGAAATTCTTTAATTTTAAGAAAGTAAATAAAATTCATTAGAAAAACATTTTTATTGTTAATTAAAGATTGAATTCATTCGAAGTTATTTAAATTAGTTTCAGACCATTGTGTTAATGAATATTTACAATTTCAAATTAAATTACTTTTGCCCAAGTTTGTGATGCACATTTTCTCCTGGAACTTTTATGAATTTATTTATTCCTTTTTAATATTTATTTTCTTAAAAGGTTTTTCCTTAGAATGTAGTGCATTTATTTTTGGAGACTGTTTGCTGTATCCTAAATAATTTTTATGTTGCGTTTCGTTTGCATGTATAGCTACTTCGAAATTTTTATCTTCTTGAATAATTCATAAACAGGCAGAACTAGAGAAGATAAATAAAATGAATTTAATTTTTCTTCCTCTGCTAAAGAAAATAAAACGAATCGAAAAGATTAACATAAATCAAATGCTCTTTGATATTTAGAGAAAGAGGTATAACAGAGAAAGTGTATATTGATCTAAAAGTTTTAATACAACTGAAAGCATTAATACAAAATTTATTCTGTGGATTTACGGAATCATTTTTGTTATTGTTGTAGTATGTTTATTAATGATATTCATCAAAACATAAGCAAATTTAGATAATTTTATATCCTAGGAAAATATTATTGAAGTCACACACCTTTAAATCATAATTAAACGTGGTTAATTTTCTATAACATAATTTTTCATATTTAAAATAAATTTTTAAATAATAATATGAATGTAATTTTCGTATAAAATACGCATTTTTTAAAACAAAAATTTAATTCAAATCTATTTTACTATTTTAACATCTATGCGGGATACATACTTACACCTCTTCAAAACTTAGAAATCATACAATTAAATGAAAAAAAAAATAAACGTAACTTTTAATATTTGTTTTAACCAATTTTGTACAAAGATAATTCATGTGTAGCATACGCAGTTTTGTTAGTTTTTAATAACTTACAAATCATTCATCTTCATTTTTTAATCAATTAAAAAAATGTGGCGTGCTGTTTCATTCCCTCGTTATCTAGCGCAATGATTCACAATCTTTTTTCGCTGCGAACCTCTTCTGCAATCTGTAGGAATTTGGTGAATCCATTGAGTAGTCGTTGTATATTATATTATTATTTTTTGGAACCCCTTTGGATTTAGAACCACCGTTTGAGAACCTGTGATCTAGTTAATTTCATGCCTATATAATGAAGTTTTGAAAAAAAAAAAAAAAAAAAAACCGGAGGTTTTCTGTTCACCCAAATGCAACTTGTTATGCTGAATAACTTATTACATTACGTTTTCTGACAATAAGTCTTTAATCTGTTTGGATTAATGACGGTATATGTTTTATTTCAGAGTGGTTGAACTGGTATTGTGATGTGGACAAAATCCGGAAGCGTAGAACATGAGTGACTTCAAATTTGCAGAATTATGAGTCTTTTGTTTGCTTGTTTGTATTAAACGAAAGCAAAAATACTTTCGTATTTTCTGTTATAATTATTTTCAAAAATTATAACGGTTTACGGAAATTTTACTAACTTTTAGAAAATATTGCATTATATTATACTTGAAAACAAATCGAAAACTATTTATCAGAAAACAGAAAAAAAATCATCCAATTTTAAAAAATTGATCATATATCACCTACTTCACAATAGATTGATTCCTATGGAAAACTTCGTCTGAGTTCATGCATATGCTTCTTTTCACTGAAAATAGTGTATTTAATTTGCCAACTTCTCATCACCAGTTTTATCGACAAATAATGTCCTGACTCTTTTCTTATTTGAAAATTATTGTTCAGCTCTTGCACAGGAAATAAAGAAAAATGTATTAAAGAAAGTAATCCGCAAGGCACATGTGTATTAATGGCACATTTTGATTTCAGTCTTCCATCAATGCATTCCCATTTTTGATATTACAACAAGCATTCGGATTTTATTGACAAATATGGCATCATCGAAGTATGCTTTTCAGTAATCCAGATGTTGTGAAGTAGAGCACATATTTAATAGTAATTGTCATTTGTTTTCTGTTTCTTAAATTTAATCAATTTAAAATCAAGCATTTTAAGCTTATTTATGTTCTCATATTTCCTTACTTCGCCTCTAAAAATTTGAATTTTACTTTTCAATTCATGCCATAGCCTTTTCGAATGTATTTTTCTCGGACTATCTGATACCTCCTAATCTAACAGTAGAATCCTTATGTCAGTCTGTAAATTGTAATGGATTTTTCATCCCCTTCTGTTGGCTTTTTCTTTTTTTTTGCATATTTTATTTTGATGCCAAACACCAACTTTCCGAATTACCGAATTTCGGCTTGATTAATTTAATTTCATTGGTATAAATCCATTGTAGCACTATTGTTGGGTTTGGTTATCTCGGCCGAGTTTATGTTCTCGCCAATGTCAAGTCCCATTTCTGTATTTTTTCCATCACTCCACATTTATTCAACTGTTTTTGCAGCATTTAGCTCGCCATCACGAATCCTTTATTTTTAATATGTTTATTTTAAATAGTGTCTTTAAATAAACAGTTTTTTAAGTATTTCAAGTCTTTATTTATCACAACTGCAGTGTTAATGAACCTGAAGTTATATTCTTCAATCTTAACTAAAATCAGAACGACAATTAAGAATTTAAAATAGCCTAAATAATTTTCTCTATTATAAATTTTACATGTAATTACAATATAATGGTCCAATTCTTCAGGATTAATTTTTGAAGAAGTAATTTTTTTATATTCTTTGTAAATTAATGTCTGATAACAAATAATTTTAATTAATGAATAATTAAGTACTCACATGGAATACAAAAAGCTTTTTTCCATATTCTTTGTGAGTGTTTAATTATTTTGCTATTTATCAACATATCATACTCTACCACATAACTGAACTTTAGGCGTTTTGAGATATAATGTACATGTTAATATCGTTTGCCGCTAAAACTTCTTTTACCTTTCTAATGACCAGGTAAGCGGCCTGCTGTAGGCTTGATCACTTCGAGGGCGGTAGATGCTGGTCATTTTCATTATGGGGCGCCTATTAGGCCGACCAACGTTGCCGTTATGTGTGGCCGTTAATTTTGAACGAATTTGAGATGCGAGACCTAGCACCTGAAATCGACACCCCCAGAAGTATCGTTTTAACATGGAGGACATTGGAGCAACGAGCAGATTTTACGTGCACCAGTTTCCATTAGCGTACACGATTTAACAGCAGCAAAGTGGAGAGAGGTTTTCCCAAATCACTTGCGAAGCCGGTGCTGCTTCACTTTCCGTATTATTATGGAGTTCAGCGATTAGGCCACTGCGTAAAAACTTAAGTTGATAAAAAAGTATTATTTTAGTAACTTAGAGGATATGCCACACATTAATACTACTAACTGTGGTCTTTTTTCTCAACACGCATGCCATTTCGTTCCATAAACCATAATACCGTGAGGTTTATAATTAAAGTTGGACTCTAGACATACATACAGCCTATTCTTGAAGACTCATTTATTTTAACGTTAGTAAATGCCTTACATAAACTACAGCAACAAGAAATCCGCAATAAAAATACCTAACATTTTCACCAGTAGATGGTGCTTTCTATATAGAACGGTGATTATGCGAATTTGAAGCGTTTAGAAAAGGCCAGTAGCCATTGCCGTAAAATTCTAAAATTGTTTTATCTTAAGTGCAGTTATTTATCAGAAGCACTGAGAGAGTATGAACGCTTGAAAGACAAAGCCAATTTTCGTATGTTTTTCAAGCGTTGATATTCTCGCAGTCCTGATGATAACTGCTGTTGTGATAAAAGTACTTGATCAGTGAAGATCGCTTAGTTATTTTATAAAGCCATGGTGAATAATCATTAGACACGGCATTGACTACTGTGCTTCTGAAGCGCTCTAAATTCGCATAATGCCGTTACGATGTGAAAAGCGCTACCTATCAGTCGATATTTGAACTATTTCCGATTTCTTTCTCCCCATGGTCTATGTCAGGGGTTCCCAAACTTTTTTCACCGCGGCACCCTTGTCAGGCTAAAAACATTTCGCGACACCCTTTTCAGACTAAAAATTTTCACGGGAAGTTTTTTGTAAAGCCATATGATTATGAAAGTTAGAATGAAGCAGCTTGGGTGCATTTTGCATTACATTTTTAATTTTTTTATAGGGCTAAATACCACGAAAGTACTCTCTTGGGATAGGATTGTAGAATTTTGACCCCCCCCCCATTTTAGGGAGTTTATGTAAAAGAGAGGCTACTGGACACAACTCTCTTGAACTTCACTGAAATATTTTTGTTTGAGCCCACTTGCTCATCGGCTTGGCTAACTTTTTTGTGGGATACCGATTCAGAGGAAAATATTTGATTATACATCACTAAAACACTTTTCTTGATTTCTCCACGGCACCCCTGGCATCACTCGTGGCACCCTAGTGTGCCGCGGCAGACAGTTTGGGAACCTCACCACTGGTCTATGTGAAAAACAATCTAGATGTGCTGAACAAACATAATAAAAAAACCGTGTTTTTTTTTTAATGATTATTATTTTTTTTCTCCAAAACATCTTTTATCGAAAAAAACAACTTTTCAGAATGAAAATGAAGTCTACTTCCACAGCACTTCAAGGAAAAATAAATAAATCTATCGAACAAACCTTAATCACGTAAGAAGTATTTAATGAAAGTAAGGATAAAGAGTCTAAGGGCGTGGAAGCACAAAAGTTTTTCGTGATATTATTAAACTTTGCTTTTATTTCCTGCAACATGCTGTTAAACTTCTAGACTCAGCAAAAATTTACTGTCACTCCACTGCACCGTTAGCTCTTTTCTTCTTTACGGAACTCACAAAAAGAGAAGAGATGCAATAATAGGAGTTCCCGTTAAACGAATGAAAAGTGAAAGAAATAATAGAATGGATGTTTATATAAAGACTCCCGTATTACTCCAGAAAATGCAACTGAGTACAAAGATACGTCAGATATACGTTACGTAGTTTTGGAACTATGTTACTCAGGTTTAATGTAACAAGATTCTTTTGTTTAGCTCATCGTTTTTGAAATATTGAAAATGCACGACATTTAATGCATTTTAATTGTACGCAGTATTGAACCGACGTATATTACTTCAACACGAATGACAATTCTATGCATTCTACAAGTATAAGAACAGCAACTAGTGGCTTTACTAATTTTTAATTAGATCGAAAAATAGCCATTTTTATTTACTTTAGCTAACACAAAAATTGTAGATTTTAAATTTCTAAGGATTATGGGACGTATGTGCTTCATAGCTTCAAAAATCATTTTTTTTCATCATCGACATAATTTACCGTTAAATTTTTTCATGTCATTGAGACATCAGAATACTAATATTGACAATATATATATATAGATAGATAGATAGATATAGATATAGATATAGATATATGTATATATATATATATATATATATATTGGCAATGAAAAAAGTTATTTTTGAAACTATGAAACACACATGTTCCATAATCCTTACAAGTTTAAAATCTACAATTTGAAAACAGCAAGAAATCAAAGCTAACCCAGAAAAGGAAAGTAATAAAACAGTTTCAGTATTTGTCGACATCTGACTCTGACGTGGATATAAACATTCAAGAAATCTGTGATGACGATGATGATACTGCAGAAGATTGGAACGAAAAAGAAATGTGTGACATGTTGTGAAACTACAATGAGACAAAGCAAAAAGTAGATTGGAGACAATGTGTTTCTTGTTTGCGTTGGCTTCATGAAGGATGTTCAAGGTTTAAAGTAGCATACGATTATTGTGGGAAGAAATTAAATAGCAAGAAGTTATACTACAAAGGAATCTTAAGTCACATCCCATAAAAAAATCATATATATTAAATGTCGCATAGTAATTCACGCAAACTTAATAAATTAATTTAAATTAATATAATTGCAAGTAAGCTAATTTTTTATTTTCATGTAATGAAAATAAACTTTATAAACTTAATATATGTGCAACTTTTTCATTATTTTATGGTGGTCCATCTTTCCCATTCATATCGTAACGTAACCACGTAAATATTTTTAAAAATCATAAAAAAATTCTTTTTAACGAATGATCTTCTGCATTAGGATTTTTGTAAGAAATATCATACACTATATGTATATATACTTTGAAAAGTAAAATATATATAAAAATATAGCTTTTAGAAAACGAAAAAAAAACGTGGTGCACCTCTCCCTGAATTACCGTATATATTAAAAATTTCCCTACTCTACCGCAAACCTTATGATCCTTACAAGATTTTTCTAAAGCACTTTTATGGTGTCAAGAAAATTTCAGCTAGTTCACGGTTGAGTGTACTATTTCCAACAGTATGTTTTACCATATATTGTTTAAAAAATTGGAAATTATCAATTGTCAATTAGCGGATAAAAGTTTCCAAAAAAAATAAATAAATATATATCTATATATATATATAAATATTGGACTTTTTCAACACAGGGTGGGCATAAAAAAGCTATATTGATAAATGAACCTCTAGTCGCCGTTCCGTTCAAACGATCGAGATCAGATTTTAGATATAGTTATTCTGAGGTATGAGCTCAATATTGGGATTGTTTAAAACAATAGAGATTTCGCGGTTACGGCTACAGGGAAACAATTTCAAAATTTTCGAATGACAACACCCACTTTTTTCTGCGTAAGTTGATTAGCTCATTAAAAAACTAACCACAAATAGCATTTGAACGATACGCGCATGAAAAAAGTTGGTAGTGTAAAACATTTGCAAAGAACGACAATGTAACGAACCAGTGACAGCCCAAGGTTGATTTTATCGGAGTTAAAAGTTTTTAAGGGCTGTGCTGTTAGTCTAACATTTCTACTTTCTACTCCAGTGAATTTATGCGAGTTATTTCAATGAACTTCTCTGTGTGTTGACTTTTCATTTTACGTGTATTGTTCCAACGCCATTTACGGTTTTTCAGTGAGCTTATGCAAAACGCGGGCGTTGCCATCAGAAACTTTCGAAATTATTTTCTCTGTAACCGCAAACGTAAAAGGCCTATTCTGTTGCCACGGAACGGTGGCAACAGATCTATATATCGCAATAGTTGTTCATGACCACTCTATCTATATACAGGACATATTATTTGATGGACACCTTGTCCAGCAAATAACACCCTGCTTTCAAAAGTAAAAAATCTTGAAAACGACGGACAAAAGAAGAATGCAGAAAACAGTGTGTTTATTGCATAACCTGTAAAACTGTTATACTAAAGTTTCGAAAAGGTAGTTAGAATGGCTGTTAACAGACAGTGTTGTACACAGATATCTTTTAAGGGGAGAGGGCGTTATGGTTGTAATCTTAAAATTAAAAGGTGCAATCTTTATGCTGAAAATTAAAATATATATATAAACTGTAAGAAGAAATCTTCGAAAAGGTGGATTAGACCCTCCAAATACCTCCTTACTTGTGCCACTGCTGACAGATGGCTCTTTATGTCGAAATAGATTGATGACCCTCATGCGTAAGTATGAATTCATTCTTTGCGACAAGTCACAACACAATGTTTTCAAAATGTCCAACGGTCGACATACAGAGGTATCGCTAACGAATAATGAAGTTTGTCGTCACAGTCAGTAATGTCACAACGGAAGCGGATTCACATGCTACACAAATCGTCGAATCGAAATTGTTTACCGTGTTGGAATGTCTCTGATAGACAATAACTTTCAAAGTGTCCAACAGAAAGTAGTCACAAGGATTCAGAACGGGAGAATATGGAGGTCAATACATTATGAAAGCCTTCGATTACAACGCCATCTTTCGGTGGTTTTGGTAACTACAACTTCCAAACTTCTGTATAAAATTTTAACAGCTTACTTAATAAACATACCGTTTACTGCACACTTCAATTGAAATTTGTTTTTGCGATATTTATCTTTGAAATCAGGGTGTGATTTGCTGGATGCCCAGTACTAACTCAATAGAACTTTTACTTTAATAAAAAATATCTAAAAATCTTAAATCATTTTCATTTCAATAAAATGAAGATCTTTGCAATATAGGTGTAATTTGTCATTTTCACTTAACTTTTCTCCAAACGACTATTAGAACTTAAAACATTAAAATTTAAATTTATACAATTAAATAATAATATCTGATGAAAATATTTAATTATTTAAGAAAAAAAATATTTGTAAGATGCACTTAAATGTATCCTTTTTTAACTGCACATAAAATGAAGCGTATTGTTAATTGTCTGCCTGCTCTGTTCTATTCGCATGATTAAAAACTGATAGGGCTACTTGAACTGTAATTTTTTCACAGGTGCTGTTACTCTCTAGAAAAAAAAACAGGAAATGGAAGTTTTTACAGATTTTTTTTTTCCTTGAAATGGAATTGCAAACTTAATTGAGCATTTTCTTTTTCCTTCAAAAGAAATTTTAAAACTAAAAAGATGAAATTTTCTATTTCAAGGGCCTAATTGGTTAATTAAAACTTAATCATTAGAAAGAAGTACAAAACAAAAGAACTTTTAAATACATAAACAATGGACAAGTTTTCAATTAGTAATTAATAAACTCTTTTTCATTCTGTTAATAGAAAATGTCTAATTATATTACTAAAGAGATGAAATATTTATAATCTTTATTTCAAAAAAAAAAGAATATAATTTGAGTAGAAATTGGTTTTCATATTTATGATAATGACTTATTGTTAAAATTTCATATCAAACGAAATATTCAGAATTCAATGATAAATCTCGCATGATAAAAAATATTTTATTGAAATGACTTTTGTATTAGTATTTTGTACGATGTTCCCATTTCTAATTAAATGTTTGAAACGCTTATTAAAAATCTCCACTGCAATATAATATTAGTCATAAACTTTTATAACTAATTGGTTATACGTTGTCAGAATGTTCAAACAGAAAATTCAAACTACACTACATAGAATCACATTTAGGCATTCGCGGTAACATGTTAGTCGTATATGGAACACATACATAAGTGCAGTTTGAATGTCAAACAAATACAACGAGAAATTCCAATTCCCTAAGTAATAATTGTGTATAATGAATATTATTAAACTAGTTTCTGATTCATTAATTTGGTTATTACCATTATTACTATTATTATTAAAAATGATAATTACTTTCATTTCGAAATATGACATTTAATTAGGTGTGCAACAATTTTTAACACTTTTTTTGAAAGGTTGAAAAAACACGTTGCAAGTACCACAAAACACGTGTCCATAATCAGTTCAGAATCTAAAAAAGTAAAACAGCAAACAGGCAGTATCATTTCAGCTTTAAATGAATCAAAAATGTATTATTCAAGTAATTCGCAAATATAGCACCCAGAAACAATTAAAAATGGGAGTGGGGATATTTTAAATTTACGACAATAGAATATCTTGAAATAGTTTGCAACAAAATTTAAACGAATCACTGTAAAGGATAAGTTAATCAATTTAATTTCATCAATTTGTCATTTCCCTCACTATATATCCTCTCAAACTGGTATACGAAATATATTTGCTCCAGTGATTTAAAATATGTTGTTTTTATGCAGTATTTTATGCAACTGGTGCTTCGGATCTTGATCGATGAATAGCAAAATTTATAAAAATAAAGATAAAAGACATCAAAACTTTCTCTTGCCTCCAGGAATTTGATAGCTTTTGTATAAAGATCAATATTAAAATGGGCACCATATATCCTCGTGCTGGTATTGGAACCTTATTTGAATAAAAGGGTTTTGGAAGGCTGCAATTTTTTTTCTCTTGGATGAAAAGCGATTGTGTCTGATATTGGCAGCACAAAAGACGACCATCCATCAAGAAATATATATCAGATTTACTATACATTTTTATAAAATTATTCCTGATTTCCCGAAAATAAAAATACGCGTGTTTTAAGATAAAGTTGTCAATTTAGAATGGAGTGCGTTTTTCAAGAAAAAACTTTTGCAATTACTGTTGTTTGGTTTTGAAATAAGTATTTAGTAAAGCACTTTTGACTGATGAATATCAATAACAACATAATTTTTGAAAAGGAATTTATTAATGGAAGTTACATTTAACATAAAAATATTTTCCCCGTGTGCATCAAATAAATGTAGAAAATAAATTAAAACTTACTTAATTTTAAAACATTGTTAGAAACGCCAGCTATTTTTTTGCTCCCCACTTAACGATGACATGTTTTCTGTCATTAAATGTTCCATGCTCTTTAACATTAATTTACACTTTTACGTTTCAACTTTTCTTTATTAAGTTTTCGTAATGTGTATCTTCTCAGGACGACTTTGCATTGGTTTTAGAGGCTCTGAAATTTTCCGTTATAAATTTATTCAGACTATTAATTTTCAATACATGACATGAAAATTCACCGAGGAGATAAGACACTGAACTTTGGGAGATGTTGGAAATGTGCAGGTCAGACTTCAGGCCTATCCCGCGACTGCAGATCTAATGGTCTAGCGTGTTTAGAGCGATTTTTTGTTCCAGATTTAATGTTAATAAGAGTTAAAATACCCTAAAAAAATCTTCCTCTTGAGAAGTCAGTCCAAATGTAGCTCTGCCCTAAATAAAAACTAGCAAACAAAGACTTGAAAATTGCTTAAATAAAAAACGAAAAGAGACCTTTTAATCTCATGCTTAGAGAACTTACAATTTCGTAAGGATACTTTTAATCGTCAAAGTATTGAAAAGTTATTTTTAAGTGTTATTTAAAAATGTTGTTTCTAAAATTGCTTCTCAAGTTTTTATGAGAGATCTAAAGAACTACAAATTATAATGTAAATAAGAAAAAGTTACCTCTGATCATTCATTTATATAGTAAGATTAAACACCTAATAGTACATTTACTATGTTTATGTTTGAGTTTACTGATAATACTTTCAAAGCATATTAAACTGATAATGTTTGTGATTGTCCCAGACGTATATGTATAACTATCTCAAAATTCACCTAAATATCCATATATAAATTTTGAATATTTAAAAAAAATACGTTCAAATGCTTCCTAAAAGATATTTTCACCAATTTAAAAATTTTATCATTACCATAAAGTAATATATCTTGCATCCTTTTTACACTTGTAATGAAAACATATGTTTAATTATGTCTGCTTTGTCACTACACTTTTTGTTTTCTTCTGATCCAACGATCCTTTATCTTTGATAATGATTTACCTTATTTTCAGTGCTCTTGAATTGTTCGTTTACTCTTACACTTTTCGTGTACTTTTTAAGCAATATAATGTTAATATGAACTGAAGTTACATAAAATTCACTTTTAGGAATATTTCACCCTTCAAAGATAATTTAATGCAATGTCTAGGGAAAAATACATCACTTGACAAAAATCTTTTATACATATGTAGGGGGAGACCTAGAATAGTTGGCTACAGGGGTAAGGAGATGCAGTCCTCTTAAGTTGCCTCTTTCTGGAGAGGTTACACAACCAGTCGCAGAATAAATTTATTCCACTTTTTAAGAAGCACTTTTATAGTTTTGTAGTGTTACCAATTTGCATCGTATATTTACAACTATTTTTACTTGTTTTTAGCTTTGGCAATCCAATGCTTGCTTTTGCGTTCTCTTTTCTAATTTCTAATATTCATCTTATAGTCCAGTCATTTGGTAGTTTTACCTGGAAACTTTTGGGGGAGTTTTGAAAATGGGCAATTTTATAGATTTCGATGTGCTCTTTCCGAATTTCAACTTTGCCCCCTCGTATCTTTGCCGCTCGTGCCGCCACATTCGAAAAATGGCGCCTAAAATCAGTTTTTTGACAATATCTACTTTCCGATTCATTTCACGAAAAAAACAATTACAAAAAAATAAACTACGGAAAATTTCTTACAATTAATGTAATTACTTTTTTTTTTCGTAAAATCAATAGTTTTTCGCGTACGAGCGCCGCAAAGTGTAGCTCCGTATGCGCTTTGGCCAAAACACTCATTTCCACACCACTTTGTGAGGTAGCGAGTGAGCGGCGCGTTTTTTATTTTTTTTTATTTTTTTTTTTTTAATCGTGGTATCCCCAGTAGGCCTAATCCACGTGCATTTAACTAATCCAAAATTTAGCGCATTCTCCTTCGCTTCGCCTTTCTTGATGGACCAAGTGTTGCGAGTTCATTGTCCCTAGTACTGTTCGAAATGTCACAGATCGAAATTTCTTCCACATCAGCACGATGGGATTATAAACTTCATCGCAATCCTCTTCGTTCTCGATTTCATCATGCGTTTGCTCGAAAATAGTCTTCGGTTCTTCCTCTTCATCGCTATCTTGTAATGGAACTTGCGAGTTATCACAGATACCATTGCAATTCGTGCATACAACGGGGCACTTTAACCCAGCCTTTCTGCATCCACAGGCTTTCTGATATCTTTTTCTGAATTTGCAAGAAATAAGTTTTAAGAAACTTTCCGGAGCTGGGGCCTCGAGTCTGGTGGCAGGAATTAGCCCGTCCTTGTTTCTTGTCCACCCTCATTGCTCTGCATTTTGTTCATTCCCATACCACTGCTGAACCTGATGATAAAGTTCGGAACGAATGTTGTCTTGCTGCTCCTTCTGCTGCTGGTAGCGACGCCATATTAAATTTACTTTTATATGCTGATGTTGTGAGGCATGCATTTCTATAGTTGTTTAAAGACATATTTTTCTTACTTTTCACGTTACTGTAACTGTATAATTCAAGAAGGAATCGTTCTCCAGCTTTAGCAACGATCTGTGGATCAGCATTCGGATTTTTGAGTACCTGGATAACCTCGTTTAAATCTGGATTTTTTCGGATTACATTAATAAATTTCATTTTTCCTTGATTAAATAATGATGATGTTGAATCACAGCCGCTGAATGCATGCAAGAATGAAATATGATCTGCTACTCGTTTATTTATGATACTTTTTGTTGAATAAATTTGTTGCAAAAAACGAAAGGCAAAAAATTTGTTGCAAAAAACGAAACAAATACTATTAGTTAAAATTAAATGTCACGGGATGGTGTTGAACACACGGAGGCATGTACAACTATGCAGGTTATATATAAATAATGACAAACGGATTAATTATAACGGAATTTTAATTGGACATCACAATAGCGAAACAATCGAACACATAAAAATCTATCAAAAATTCGGAAAAACGAAAATGGTTACAAACAACCCAGTTCCAGGTGTATTTGGCAGTTACAATAGTTACAGCAACACGAGAGTTTAAATAATTATTTAATAATTACTTATACAGCGCGTGATACAGTAACTAATCGTTGTCTTCACGTCACGGCTGTTTCCGACAGGTTGGCTTATATGGATAATGGTTTACGGCACTCGTACGCTAAAACTATTGATTTTACGAAAAAAAAGTGATTACATAAATTGTAGGAAATTTTCTGTAGTTTCTATTTTTGTAATTCTTTTTTTCGTAAAATGAGTCGAAAAGGAGATATTGTCAAAAAACTGCTTTTAGGCGCCATTTTTGAATATGGCGGCGCGAGCGGCAAAGATACGAGAGGGCAAATTTGAAATTCGGAAAGAGCACATCGAAATCTATAAATTGCCCATTTTCAAAACTCCCGGAAAACTTTCCAGGTAACCCCCTTTTTCGACCAAATGACTGGACTATTAATAATCGCGATTTAAATTGTAGAGCATGTGCTCATAATTATTGATGAAATACTTAGTGTAAAGTAAAAAGCAAATGAAATGTAGTACAAAGGTGTCAATGTCAAAATACAACACAGAACAATATTTGAGCTTAAGAAAAATAAAGCATTATCACTTTTCTTTCTATCTTTCTTTTTTTTCAGTGCATGCACTACTGAGTATTGAAACAAATTCCTTAAAACAAAAAACTAAAAATGCATTACTATATATATGCTGTATTGACTAATATTTGGATGTAGCTTTCCTGGGAAATATAGTTATTGGAGTCTCTTTTATATAATTCTTTTACGAAACATCATACTGGTACTTGACAGAAACCCAAGAGTAGAAATGAAGGTATGTAAAAGTGAAATGAAATATAAATAGCAAACACGAAAGTACCTGAAATACCCAAATCTTTATAAGGAGGTTTTTTTTTTATTATTATTATTTAAAGCGTTTTTAGAAAACTCAGCATCATTTTAAAAGCTTATTGGTTTAAAGTTGCGTGTAAGATTTTACTGATAAAAATGTTCCCCTACATTTTAGAACATGAAAATTGATAGTCACTCTACAAATATATTTTACTTTCATTTTAGTATGCGAAATTTTCTTACGGAGCATTACATTTGATATCTTAAATGCATGAAGGAAATGTGATAAAACGCGTACTTTGCCTTACGCTTGCAGAAAATTTACCAAATATTAGTGAAATATATAATATTTTTAAAAACGATAGGAGGTAAATATTAATAAAATTAAATAAACATCACATGAGTAAAACTGCAATTTCTTTTTTTTTTCCAATTTGTATTTAATTTGAGTTTTAAGACAAATTGCAATTTTTTTTTTCTTTCTTAATTCAAAGCTTACATTTGAAAGAGAAAACTGATTGGAATTTTTTGAAAATATAAGTGAATTATGATTTAGACTTGAAATACTCATATTTTTTGTATTTATTACAATAGTTTACATTTATTAATGTATAGTTTCTCCAAGCCTAAATAATACATTATTTTAGTTGGCACATTGAATTTATATACTAGATAAGGGGTTCCCAAACTTTTTTCCCCCGCGGCACCCTTGTCAGGATAAAAACTTTCACGGCAGATTTACTTTAAAGCAATATGAATATGAAGGTTTGAATGAAGCAGTTTGGATGCATTTTACGTTATTTTTTGTTTGTTTGTTTATAGGGCTAACTATCAAGAAAGTACTCTTTTGCGAAAGGGATATAGAATTTTTACAATATCTCCATTTCAGGGAGTTCCTATAAAAGAGAGGCTACAGAACAGTCTTGAACTTGACTGAAATATTTTTGTTTGAGCCCACTTAGTGATCGGCTTGGCTCACTTTCTTGGGGATACCAGTTCAGAGTAAATTATTTGATTATACTCCACCAAAACACTTTTCTTGATTATCTCCATGGCACCCCTGACATACGCTCGTGGCACCAATTTTAAGGAACCTCTGTACTAGATTATTGGTTCAGGAGCATTCTTCTAGAAATGTGCAAGCGTACAAGGTGGCCCGAAAAGGTGTTAACGGGCTTTAATTCATTTTCTATTAGGGATAATTGGGCAGTGTAAATTGAAAAAAAAATATGTTCAAGATAAGGTCGTAAATAAGACTTTGTTAAGAATCCTCTCATTAATTTAAAATAGTTACACTTTTTAAGTTTGTATACGACCTCCATAAATTTCCCAAATAGTAAAATATGCACCATACACTCATGAGGTGATATACAAAATTTGAGTATTATACCTTAAAAAGTGTCAGAGATATAAAAATAAATATAACACTGACGTAGACTATTTTTCCATAACCTTCCCGGTGGGAAAAATGTCACGTTGAATGATCGCATTTCAGGGGTCGTAGAGAAATTACGAAAGAAAATATTTTTCTCCAATCTAGCAATAAACGCTAATCATGGATATTTCCAGATCATATATCTTTAAAGATATCTCTTCGACGCTGTATGATGAAAGGCTCAAATTCAGTACATCACCTAATTAGTGTATGGCGCACATTTTACTAATTGGCAATGCTTTCGCATTGGGGTCGTATACAAACTTAAAAAGTGTAACTTTTCGTAAATGAAAGAGAGGAATTTGTTTTTAACGCAGCCGTATTCGCGAAATTATTTTGAACATTTTTTTTTTTTCAATTTACACTGCCCACTTATCTATAATAGATAAGGAATTAAAGCCCGTTACCGCCTTTTTCGGACATTTTGTATCTCCACTCATTTCTTTGTAAAAACCATTAAATCAGTTCTTAGAAAACAAAAAGAGACTACTGTCCAAGCTATCCTTCAGCCTGAATGTCAAACTAGTGATAGAAATATTCAGATTTTTATCGTCGGTTAATAAATAGAAACCAACATGTCATGCAATAAATCCGTTTTTTCAAATATCCTCTCGGTGGCAATTAGCATATTTCTGGCATGCAAATATTCAGCTATTTGTTTCCTTTCAAAATATCTAAATTTTTGCTTTAAATTATAAGAAATGACTAGTATCGTTGAACGACATGCCAAATAAAGTTGACTATTCCTCTGTAGACAAACTAATAGGCATTAAGTTAACGCTGCCATTGAAACTGTCAGTTGCGCCTTAGTTTAGTCATTAAACTTGTTAAAACGCTTAACAAACTCAGATCAAAATAAAATAGTGTTATGCAGTTGTTAAAATCAAACTTTAAAATTTTTGACAGAATTATTTCGGTACTGCTTTCTCAGAAAATAAATGCTTTGGACTATATTCGTGCAGCCAACGCTTCTGTCAGTGGGAAAGGAAAAAAAATTGAACACAATGAATATTTTAGAATGTCCTTTTCTAATAAGGCATTTGTTTTAGAAACTTAAAAAATCATTGCACTATATCGGTAGCTTATTTTTTGGAATAAAGTTAAATGCAAATTACATAGCACCATAAATCTGTAGAATAAACAAACTGGCGCAAGAACATCTCCATTAAAGAGTAAAATTGTATTGAAAACTGCATAGAAACTAGATTTTGCATAAAGGAAATCCGACTTACTACTATTTTTGATATATTTCACTGTCATAATGATATATTAGTCATTAAGCAAGCTTTAACTTCCTTCTAACACAACATTCGTTCAAATAACAAAATGCATCTTTTTTTTAAGTTATATCTTTCTTTGCAGTAAGCTTATATTTCATTGATTACATTCAGTTCATTCACCCGTAGCTAAAAATAGCTATAGCAATAGCGGTATGATGTCTTTATTTGTGAAATTTTTTTCTTATTTAAACAAAAGTTCAGAAGATGCTATTTTGATTTAAGGTTGATTCCAGAAAGTATTTCGTTGAATAATCAGAAAATATTGTAAGTTCAGCAACTTTTTGCTCGTTTCGTTGTTAAAATAGCACCCAGTTTGTGGAAGTCGACAAAAATAAACTTTTATGTGATATTATCAGTGTGAAAGCACAACAATAGAGATATAAGTTACATGGCTATGGGAGATACTATTTTATAATATTTTCAAATCTTCATGAATGAAGTTTAAAAATGGAAGGTAATTTTGACGAAATATATTCCACAACGAAACATGAAAATGCAGCCGTGAAATTAGTAGTTGCCTCCTACTTTATTTTTTTCCTCAGCATACTTGTAGAAATGAATTTCAAGATTCACTTTCAGAATACTCGCTCTCTTTCATTCTGCAGAATGGTTCTAGGCCTTATAGGCCTGATCGGTAAAAACATATTCAAGTGCACGAAAGAAATCCTTCGGAGTTATGATGTGGATCGAAGACGAAAATGCCCCAACCTATTTTCCACTGCATGGAAAACTATATCCTCGATAAAGGAATTTCGATTTCAGATAACATTACGGTTTTTTAAAATTAAGTTACAGGCGGCTTCAACTCTTTCAGGCTGGGAAATGACATTCCCTTTCAGAGATTTTATTTCAGTAGAATAAGGAAGGAATCCTAAGAGGTAAACAAAGAGAAAAGGAAGGAAATGAAATTGCGGTTTCATTAAGTTCTTTATGTCTGTTTTATTCATAACTAGCTGCGTGCCCGTTCTTCGCACGGTAGGAAACGAAAATGTTCCTTACATGTGCAATTCCACTTAATTCCAGTGATGTGAAATCTAAAATAAAAGCGAAATTATTTGACTTATAATGTAAAGTTTGCGTCATGGGTACTAACTTGGCATCATTGCAATATCATGACTCAAAAAACTACATCAGTGTCATTCGCGATCAGAAAAGTGAAAAGCTTAGCGGTTTGCAGAGAACTCCTGACTTTCAAAATGTGTTATTTCTATATCATACTGTTTTGAGGTTCACGTTGTAGCATTAAATACCTCAGACACTACATGAAATGAACAACTATTTATTTTAAAATAGCTGCGAATTTCATTTTTAAAAAGTTCAAGTAATCTCCTCTGTCGAAATTACTGCGGGATATATCAACGCAAATTAGAATCACTTATCGTTCAGTTGGTTGTAAAACAACCCTTGAAAAAGGATAAACAGAACACTTAATTTCATGAAATATTTATTAACGTTGTATATTGGGATTTATTCATATCATCCTTACAAATCTACCAATACTACCTATTACGCATATTAATACTATCTATCTTCGCTTCTCCCTTCTTAATGCTCAATTTAACGAAACAGCTTACATTATTTGGCACAAATGGGACCTTTATATTCTATGGCGATTCTTTAGCAATTTACGCATTACCATAAACATTATTCATTTCCCATAATAGTTGCTATTAAGGAAGCTCTCCATACAAATTTAATTTATGCATAGTTTTGTAGGATTGGCGTATTTAGCACCGCAAAACATTTAATCTCACCGTGGTGAAAAATATTCAAGCGGTGCCAACTTAAATATCCATGTATCCAATATAAAGATATCTTTTAAATCCTCCATAGTTCTGTCTATTGAAAACATCAAACTGTGTCATCTCGAGGAGCTATTTAGAATCGCTATAACTGTGACAGGACGTTAGAGTTGCAGAGTTTACAAATTTCACACATTTTTAAAAATTTATGACGTCACTGTTTAACTACCGTAAAAGATACCCCGGTTGGCATCATGAATTTCTCAGTTTATTTCTAAAGTAAGTTTTAATCAAAATATCGCCTCCTTGTGTTAAAAAAAGAGCAGGGATAAATGAGTTAAATTTGTGGCGTAATTTTTACGTATTTTAAAGCATTTGACGTCATAGATCTTCACTTGCGCTTTGAAATTCCGATATCCCATTTAAAAAATCGATTGGTTGGAAAAAGAACATTTTTTTCTAATCCTTTTTGTGGCAACGCAATTAAATTAACACGTGCCATGATCAATTAATGTAATCCCGTAAGCTCTCCTTTATGGAGGAGCGTAATTCAACGTTAAAATAAAACTATACTCGAAACGTGCATGCATACGTTAGGCAACGCCTGCGCCATAATTAAATGCCAAAAATAAAAATAGTAAATAGAAAAATTTTAATATGTCGCGCTTTGAAACGAACTTTGTAACTTTTAAAATGAACATTTTCAGCAACGTGAAGACATTTCAATTTTTAAATAAGCACCGGATTAAAATACCACTTCTATAATAATAATCGTGAATTTATTAGTTTATTTCTACAGTAAATTTTAATCAAAATATCGTCTTCCTGTGTTGAAAATAGAGCTGGAATAAATGAGTTAAAATTATGGCGTAATTTTTACGTATCTTAAAGCATTTGACGTCATAGATCCTCACTTGCGAATAGAAATTCCGATATCCCATTTCAAAGCTCGATGGGTTGAAAAAACCCTTTTTTGTAATCCTTTCTGTGGCAACAACTGAACATAAGTTCTCGTGCCGCGATCGCAATGTAATGAATGGCGTAATATCGTGTTGATGCTATTAAATTCTAAACATTAGGCTGCATTAAAATTCGTAAAAAATCATCTAATTTACATAATTTTTTCGCTTTTATTTTAAAAGAGGGAGAAAAGAATGTTTCACGATTTGTCAAAATATCAAAAAGTTATGACGGATAGAATTCAAGATGGCGACAATTTTAAAATTATTTTACGAAAAATTCGCCGAAGTCGATGCTTAGTAAAAAAATTCCTAAAAATCGGTTAATTATGTTACGTATTCAGAACAAACTGTTTTTAAAAGAAAAATTTCTCCTCTATCCGATGATACAAATGCCGTTTTGCTGCGAGCGTAATTTCCGCCGTTATTACGAATTAGGTGAGAAAAAATGCCAAAAATCGCATAAAACATAAAATAAAAAAAATTCTAGGTCGAATTTTGAAAAAATCGCTTCGAGGTGCACAACTTCATGTTTAGATCTTCCCGAGTGCCAAATTTGGTGTTTCTAGGTGTAGCCGTTTGTCCGTAACGCCGCCGACACACAGACCCACAGACCCACACACAGATCCACACACAGACATCTTCTTTTATAATAAGTATAGATATAGAGATGAGATTTCTACTTTTCCCTGTACTTCTTTTACATGAGGAATATGTTGCGGTTCTAATTCATTCCCTTTTATTAAAGTGTATAAGTATGTATGGTTATATAAATGCATTCATAATAAACACATATGTACAGGGAGTCCCGGACCTTTGTGTATAAACTTGAAGGGAATGTAGAAAATATCGTTATAACCCATAATTACATAGGAAAACATGGGTGGAAATTGATAGGTGGCGCTGTCCGCGAGCACTTGAGGTCGTCACGTGTGGCTTACTCATTGTCATATCCGGTGCTGTCATGGTTAAAGGGGATAAGACAATGAACATCGTAGGTGGCCAGAGTATGAATGTACCGTGTTCTGGTGTGTCGCGCGGCTTTCGATCTAACGGTCTGGAGTTTGGGCCGGTTTTCTCCAGATATAACGTGAATACGCCTTAGAACCCCTTAAAAAGATCTCCAACCAAGGCTCATCCCCCAAGGAAGATGTATCTCCTGTAGACTTGTCATAAAGCAAAACAAATTAAACATATCTCCTTTTTATGTTTTTTTCTGAAAATTATACACCACAACTTTCAAACTTTTTTCTCTTACTATAATTCTCCGAAAAATAAAGAAAACCGTGAAAGTGGCCAGAAAGGGCAATGAGTTAGCCATACGTGCCTGTCTTGAGAGCTTGCCCACTGCCGCATCCATTTTCACCCATGCTTTTCTATCTAATAAGGGTTCCTAATGATGTTGTCTACCTCACCTTCTAGTTTGTACACGAAGTTCTGGGACACCCTGTATAAGCAAGCGAATATATATTTAGGCTATCTTAATTAAACTTCCCCTTAGATATTGCTAAAGGTAAGAAAGCTGTTATATCTAGATGTTTGCAACTTGCGGTGTAAGGAGTAGAATGTGAAAACAATTTTGTTGAATTCTTTACTGATATTCTTTTAAATTGTACTTTTTTGAAAGCATTAAAACAATTTCTTGCACCTCTACTAACTGACTTTTTTTATATGTAACTGCTTTCATGACACTGAATGATTAGCAAATATGACAAGAATGCAGGAGAGTGTTCGAATTTTCAGCTCACAGAAAATCACCAGTTACTCTTTTGTGGAAATTTATTTTAAAAGTGCACATACATGCACACAAACAAAAACAGTTTTAAATTGCTCATAATAGCTGTATTCAGCACATTGTTCTACAATCTTCGAATAATTTATATAAGTTCAGTGTCATAATAGAATCTTTTCATCCTTACACATCAGTGAAAACAGAATATAAAATGGGAATACAGTTAAGAATATTAAAATTTCAAAGAAAATCCCGTAATTATCGAAAAATCTGAGAAAAAATTTTGTACATAAAACTTGGAATCACACTTTTTCCTCTCAAATTTTCATGAAAAACTTTCATAGAATTTAATTTTTCCGAACCACCGATAAAAAATATTAAAAAAGTATGCACTCATTTTTCGTACAAAACATGATGTACTTTTTGGCAGTACAAAAAACAAAAATAAAACAAAAAGAAATGCCCTCTTTTCTATTTACAGCATGTCTTTTTTACCGGAATGGGGAACGAAGCGCACCTAAATAATTTGAGCATATCATGCAGTAAAGGTAATTTCATTTCTGAAAATATATTCTGATGAACGCTTGGCAGCATGTGAATAAACCATAAGTATATATATATCGGGCACAGCGACAGAATTTTCGTTCTCATTCGACGTAATTCGTGTAAGTAACTGATAGATTCCAGAAAAAAAGGCATTCCAAGAAAATGTATCTATCTAATTGGTTGTGAAAACCCGGAGTGAGTTTCTGGGAATTGAGTTTACGTTTCAATGAACAGAGTAGCTTATTAGTTACAGCTGAAGCTTTTTCCAGGAAGAAAATTACATGGAATATATAGAAATTTGCGGTTTGTTTCTATTCTATAAAACTATCATAAAGATTGACAGATATGAATGGATTGCATTTTTTTGTCTTCTGGAAGCGGAATATATTTTTAGAGTTTTGCCAATTACCAATGTAATGTTAGTCCGAAATGATGCACAAAAATTTTAGGGATTTTTAATTTAATTTTTTTTACAGTATAAGAAGTATATTATATTTCCAACATCACACTACCTATTAGTTAAATTTATTTAAAATTGCCTTCAGGGTTGGTGCACGTCTAAATCTGTTTTTTTTTTTTTTTGAATGCGTTGTATGTTTTATACCTGAAATAAAAACAAGGGAAAAATTATTCCCATGGCGTACTTGATTGTTGTGAGACTACATGGGACAATGGCGCTTGTCACCAGGTTGGCTCACCATGATTGTGCTTTCTTTTCTCATTTTTTTCCCCATCATTGTGCTGATAACAATGAATTATTTTTGGAAGTTAAAAAGCTCCCATAACGTGAAATATGATTAAATTAAGAGAAAGTAATAGGAAAAACTCCATTCCCAAAGCCCCTCTTAGCATTGCGCTTTACTATAAAAGGTAAGTGCTTCGACCAAAAACGTCCAGTACCAACACCAACGAAGTCTGCACCAAAATTACAAACTAAATGAGGTAGCCAATATCCAAAACACAAAAAATTGCTTTCCCCAGATAAAGATGAGTACTTTTTCCTCTTCTATTCAGAAAGACTCACACGTTCATGCAACAAAATCGTTACATACATTGAAATATAAGAAAAATATATTGTTCTGGCGTAATATGCATCTGCAACCATATACATATATATATATATATATATATATAGAGAGAGAGAGAGAGAGAGAGAGAGATAGATAGATAGATAGATAGATAGATAGATAGACAAATATCTTCTGAGATATTTTCAATCATTGCAGTATATGTATTTAAAGTGAGATGCAATGTTTTGTGGCCATGAAAGTTGTCATAAAGATGATACTCTATCACGAACTTCTCACTATGCAACTACTCCTATTACCAATAAGATAGGTATCTGGAGAAAATACGAATACTCCCACAATTCCTATTTGACGCAAGAGATAACTCTAGAGTGGGCATAGAAGTAAATACAAGCTCCGCCTACACATTCCAATAGAAGTCAGTAGTCAAAAAAGCAACGTATCGTTGCACGGAGCATGGAATTGTGAAAACTAGTGAATTCAGTTACTTTTATTGATTTGTAATAACATTCGGGAAGGTATAGACAGCTTCATAGTTGTATGTTAAAAGCTTTGTCTGGGGATTACGAAGGGTTGGGGGTCAAAGTATATTTTACATGCTTGTAGAGAACCATAACAGACGAAGAAAATGAATGATTCAGCAGTTGTGTTTGTAAATTGTTTTGTAAAGCACAAGGAATTCAAAAGTGCCGTGCGAAAGAAGGTCACACGCAAGGACAGTTTCCGACATAAACAAAGAAGAATTTTTTTATACCACTGCATATGTAATTCGTTGTCTCAAATAAATTAAAAATACGTACATGCTGTTAAAAATAACAACACTGCAGTAGAAAAGTATGCAGACTGTTTTTATTCTCCCCGTCAATTAGATTCTATGGCGAACAATATTTTGAATACTGTTTCCCTATCAATACAACTCAATACTTACAGTCACATCGTTCATTTATTAGCGCCTTAGAAGTTTCACTACTGCGAAATAACCAGAGTTTAGCTAAAAAATAAACCAGGTGGGAAGATTGATCGTATGCCTGTGGAAAGATTTTCAGGCGTGTTTGGTGTAACGCCGCAACAATTACCAATGCATGTAATGTTTTCCAGGATTGTGGTATTTCCCCCCCCCCGATCGTACAGTTACACCAGAAGAAACATTCCGTATTACAGATGTCGCTGTTGGTACTAGTTCATACACCCTTATCCAGGTAACTCCCGATTCGATGTAAAAAGCTGCAGCAGCCCTCACCAATAGCCGTGATGAGCGTAAAGATAGATCTAGTATGTCTCCTAGTTCATCTCACTCAACGAGTCATGTGACATTGGAGGCACACTTGCCCTTTACTACTTTGCAGCATTAGAAAATTGATAAATGATCTAGGAAACTTCAGATGGCAACGATTTTGATTTGAAGGAGCACTAGAAATCTGTTGTGGAGAGATTGCAATGTTCTAAGTCCATGAAAGTTGTCAAAAAGTTGATACCTGTATCACGAACTTCTCACCATTCAACTGTTTTGTTCGACCGTGATGAAGTACTTACATTATCTAAGAACATATATTAGAGAATGATCTAGCGAATTAATGTGGGATCTGTGCACCTAGTACTTCTATTCCCGTCACAACAGAAATGTAAAATGGATCCAGTGCCAAGCTTGGTACATGGTTTCATGAAGCGTGTGCTTGCAGTGCAGATATTTTACCTATGATCCGTGTGATTTATTTTGTGGGTACCCATCTTCCCCACACATCATGCCCATTTTAACCACCGTACAGACAATATGTGTACATTAAACACCTTCACAAATGTATTTTTTTAATACATATGTTATATTCTTATATACCATTAGAAAAAATGTTTATACCACCCTTTAAGCATGTTTACACGTTGTTTTCATTTTTATTTTCTAATATTTTAAAGAAATTTTTTAATACGCCCACCTTTACCTGAATCATCACTTCTGAATCAATGTAAAGAACGAAGGCCCATCTCGGCATATATTTTTTTATTTTTTATATGTTTTTACTATAAAGTTGTAGTTTGCAGCAAAATTTTCCTTTTCCCCAGAATTTCTGAGCGTCGTGCTTAGGTAGAACAAATTCATCTTTGAACATAAGTTATGGGCAAAGTACGAATAGTGCTCAATTTTGATAACCTTATATATACACATGCATAATTGAAAAAAAAAATACATTAATGAAAAGCTAGAATAATCCCCACTAAGATAAATCTACTTGTATCAGCTAGATTATGACTTGTGTATTTCAGGGATTTTTATGGAAAGAATAAGATAATTTCTTACCTGATAAAATTCTTATATTCAAATTAATATAATCATTCCTTCTTTTTCACTATTTTTTTATTTCCATAATAAAGCCCTTACCCCACAAAGTGGGTAAGATACTGAGCATAGTGAATGGCTGAAATGTAAAGGTCCAGGGTTCTGGTTTCCACGGGGCTATCGATCTAATGGTCTGGAGTTTTGGTCGGTTTTGTCGAGATGTAATACTCGGTATAACATCTTCGAATGTTCTTTGGACATTTCAACCTCCCGCCTACACAGTAAAAAAATTCAGAAACGTTACATACTTATAGCAGAAAGGTTTTCGAAAGAATAGCGTAACCTACCGATACTCTTATCGAACTCACAATTATTAGTAGTACAACAGTAACAATTATTAAAATTGCCAGTTGAAAAAAAAATAAAATTACTTTAAAATAACAGTTTTCGCATTTGAAAAGTGCGTGATTTTGATGTCATAAGTTTAAAACCTCTTTCGAAACTCAATCAGAATAACGGACTCACAAGCAAAACATACGCCACCCATTAAATAATTCTATATTTTACTTTACGTTGCCAGATAAATAATTGAATGCTCTTTTTTCACCAGTGAATTATCCAGCATTATTTTCGATTCAGATTTTAAATGGGTCACGTTTTCGAATAGCAGGAAATATATTGCGATATTAAACAGGGCCTGATTATGACCAACAGGGGCCCCCGGGCATTGATGAATTTTGCCCCCCCCCCCATGTATGAAATTTGTTTTATTTTTCATAATTTTTTGTAAAAAAAGAACAACATTTGAAATTGGGGGCCATTTCTAGCCGGAGGCGATGGGCAAAGTCCCGATTTGCCCGTGCGATAATAGGGCCCTGGTGCTAAATACACCAATCTGACAAGAACTATGCGTAAAAATTTATGGTATAGCTGATTTAGTGACAACCATAAATGGAAATGATTATCGTTTATGCTAATGCGTAAATTGCAAAGAATCACCAAAGAGTAAAGGCCTACATTCGTGGCAAATATCTAAACCGTTTCTTTAAATTAAGCATTAACGGTTCCAAACGGCAGTATATTTTATTGGTATCAGTAAAAGGTAGTATATACGATAAGGCAATATTGATCAAACCACAATATACCGCATTAATAAATATTTAGTGAAACTAAGTCTTCTATTCGTTTTTTAACAGACGTATTGCATCACAGCTAACAAAACATTAAGTAATTCTACGTCGCGTTGTTATATCACGCGGTAGTTTCAACAGAAAAGACTGTAACAGAACTTTTTTCTTTCTGCGAGATTTTGTTTTGTCACAAGTAGCTAGCTGCGTGTTGGCACTTTTAGGAAAATGTTCTTCTCTTGCCTTGCAAAGAGCGGGTACACAACTATTTAATTATAAAATGAAACGGCTCTTCATGTAGCATCCACTTCATGTAGCATGCCACTTCATGTAGCATCTAAGGTATTAATGGCATAACTTAAATCTAAAAAAAGAGTATGATGCAGAAATGAGACATTTTGAATATTGGGAATTTACACTGCGAACCGTCACGCTTTCCTTTTCTGATCGTGAATGACACCGACATAGTTTTTTGCGTCATAATATTAACAATGTCACAGGTCAATACTTATACTAACTTTACGAATAAGAAATGAGTAACTTTACGCGAAGAGTCAAATAATTTTGCTTATTTTTAGATTCCAAATCTCTGGAATCAATTCGAACTATACATGTAAGAAAAAGTTTCGTTCCCTACCGTGCGGAGAACGGGCACGCAGCTAAGATTCTATAAAATTTGAGAGCTTCTTTCTCGCGTTCCTAGATCTGAACTTTATAATGAATATTATACTATATTCTTTTCTATACAAAGAGTTCTTCGAAAGTCCTAACTGATTTTTCAAAGCTACTAAAATTCAACGATTTTGTTTAAAATTTACGTTTGAAAACGAATAGGAATAATGCTTATAAATTGAGTTTCCCTTTGAGTATAACCTTCTTTTTTTGTGAATGAGGATTCCTAAAATACACCTTTCTCCTGATCTAATGTGATACAAGCTTGAATTGCACTGTATTAAAAATACAATAGCAATATTTCTCGTAAACTCGTTCCCTCTCTGTAATGAGACGAATATTAGAAAAAAATGTACATTCTTTTTTCTTCAGAATATATACTTCAGATATTAATAAACAGAACCTTTTTTGCTAGTGACATAATTATCACCATGAAGCAAGTTTATAATATGACAAGCAATTAATCATGTGATACCTACTACTAATATCTTACAATTAATCACATACGCAAGGCGCCAACAAACTACAAGGTAAAAGAAAAAGTTGGAAAGAAAAACAATTGAAAATATAAAAAAGTTTCTTTTAGAATCTCTACTGTTGCAGCTTAACTCCACAATAATCGATGTTCAATTAATTGCATAACAAATTCTTTCTTTGATTTCCCTAAACTTCTTTTGTGTATACTGTTATTGGTATCAATAATCAATAGTTAGGCATGTAATCTGAAAACTTAAGTGTTGAAAAAAGCGGTTAATAGCACCCGGTATATTTCATTCCATCTTTTTATTTTCTTTTGTTTACTTTATGGAAAGTAATTTAGTGCTCTAATAGCGGTAATGAGTTTTAAAAGGCTACCTCGTTTATAAAAATATATTTATTCTGTTATCAACAACAATTTTTTGAAAGTTTAAAATAAGTTTTATCTATGAATTGCAGAAATATTGCATCAGCAATTTTTAATTGAAACCATTTTTTAATGTTTCAAATTTATATTAAACTAATACTGTATTCAGAACTTCCTGAAGTATATATTCAAAGAACAGAAGTTCAAAGAGACAAAACTTTAAGTTTTGTTCGATCGGTTTGTCTCGATTTTTTCTGTTAGAAAATTATAAAACGTTTTCTTCTGATATTGTCAGTAATCACGTATATTCTTAGATTTCAGAAAATTGTTACATATGATGTTTAATAGAATTTCTATTAAAATTTCTGTTTCAATACTTAATGAAATACTGCATATCAGAGTCTTTATTATTACTTTAAAAGTAATTTACGTCGACATGAAAGCGCATTATAGTTCGATTGATTAACGTTTCAAAGTAATGTTAATGGGATCTGGTGCATGCAAACTCTATTCGTTGTTCTAATGTCCTCCGTGGGCGCCGATGCCAGGTGTTTGGTCTCTCATTTAGAATTGGCTCAAAGTTAGGAGATCCCCAGCAAGGTCAGACTTCCTCCCGCTGAGGCTTATTAAAATGAATGTCGTCCCCTTTCTCATATCGCCTTATTATAATATGAAGGACAATCGCTCCGCCAAACTAACTTAAATCTTCGTATGACAAATTCTTTATTTGTATATTTTATTTCATTAATGTTGCACAAAGTAACAAATTTGTGCAGGACATATCTTAAAAAGTAATACGGCCATATTATTAGCGTTATTTTTCAATAAGGAATACCGAAATTCACTTTACAGAGTTATGTTATACTGGATACTTATCACAGACAGATTAAATAAAATAAGGAATCTGCTAAAACTTAAATATAAGAGGAGGAAATAAATATAATTATATATAATGTGTAAATCATTTAATTTGATTATTAATTTTAAATACTGATTTTTTTTTAAATTACGATATGCTGAAAGTCAATACCTAAAATATACAGAATTTTAGTTATTATTTACACCAACATTAATCGCATTCTCAATGAAGTCTAAATCTGCATTCGAAAGACATACTTTTTAACGTCTTAATAATTTAAAAGAATTCAAAAGAAAACCATAACTAAGAATTATAATTACATTTTAATAGCGTCTTAAAATAAACAAATGTTTAAGAAATATATAATACATTTTGAATTTTAAAAAGAGAAGAAAAAAATCAGATCAATTTTGTTTTATTCTTTATATTTTACAATAAATATCATGCTTCGAAAGTATTTTTTAGATTCATTTTTAAAGCTTTATTTATGGAACTCGGAGCTTTCTGAAATTTGAACTTATAAGAACTTCGTAAATATTTACATGTTATAAGAACGGTCTTTTGAATAATAATGGAGTTCCCTATGCATATTAAAAAAAGTTCTTTGAGAGTTCATAATATAAATATGAGAAAGGGGATACATTTTAGTCACTTTTTAAAATACTTTCTAAGGAAAATGGTATTATATAATACTTGAAAAAGCAGTTAAGTATTTGCAGTTAGGAAAGATACCAGGTTAACACGAAATAGATTTTCTTTTTCCCCTACGATTAATTGTTTGTTAAACATTAACATTTTATTTGTTTATAAAACAAGTAATATTTTTCTTTCTTAAAACATGGTGAATTTCTATTTGTCAGACAGTCTTTAACTTAACGTAAGCGCACTAAATAAGCGAAACAAAAGATGTTACTTATTTATTTTGTTTTGATCACTGACTAATCGTAATTTTGAGCATTCAAGTTTCGCTAAATTTTAAAGAATAAAATAATGTTAATATAATTAAATAAAAAAAATTCTTATGCATGGACATTTTTGTAAATCTAATGATGTACATTTCTTTTTTAAATATTCTTTGAAAGTTAGTAAATTTGCTTTCTGGATCCAACATAATCAATGAAATCAAATCATCCGCATTACTCTGATCAGTATCAGTAATTTCCAGCTTAAAATGTTATGATAATCTATTTTGTTGATTAGACCATAGTTAAAAAAATATTTAACATATGTAATATATATACATATATATATATATATATATATATGTATATATACAGGGTGTCCAGTGAAATGGCTATTTAATAAACCATTAGTTGAGACACATAGTTCCAGATGCAAAAATGCTTTAAATTTTATTATCTACTAGCTGAAGTACCCGTTCTTCGCACGGGAATGAATGGACTTTTTGATATTATGATTTGTGGTAATTACTATTTATTGTAATAAATAAATATAGCAAAATGGATATCGCTTTATATTGTGTTCAATAACCATGCATACCGAATTTCAAGGCAATCGTTTGTACGGTGCAGAAGGCCATGCGGCGTAGCGCAATCTAGTAGCGAGTTTTAGCAAAACGGATACGGCGAAAATATTCTTCACATTCAGATATCGATGAATACGAAATTTC